>OX243994.1:11250000-12500000 GCA_945859715.1 Apamea sordens | reverse complement strand
GAAATAATCACTCTAAACGTTTAGTCATAATTTTAGAAATGATATAAAGCTAAAAATTACTTGTAGTGGTAGGCATTCTTCTGTTGTGGCTAGTTATAAACCTGCACATTCCAATTAAATTATTTCTCTCGACTGACGGTCGTTGCGACAGAAGAGTTCTCGAGTTTACTAAATTGACAATGATTAAACATGCAGAGTGATTATTTCAAACCTCAATGCAACAATATAATGTCACGTGAACTTACTTTGAACGTTAATATCTCGGAAACTTGATACCTCAGTGGTTTGGTCCTATTACGTTTTCTCAGCATCGATTTATATAGATGTTATGCATGGCCGCCATTTTGAAAAAAAAACAATGGCGCAGCAATAGGCAGGCTCCTTAGAGAAATCTTCAATCCCCTTTTGTGTGGCCCGTGGCTGAAATCAAGTGTAGCCCACCATTGTTCGTTAAGGCGTTGAACGTGTAAGGTCGACAGTATATCAATGGAAACTAATAATTGAAACCAACGAATTTATTCATATTTAAAACTATATTACAATGCGTAATAGTCATGCAATAAAATAACAATATTGTGCTCTAAATTATGTAGAATTTTTAAGAAAAATCATTGTGTGTATTAACACAAACATGCAGAATTAACACTGACAATAAGTATTACACTGTATTGCATTACAAATTTGTATAAATAGACAATAATAAATATGAATGCAAATGTATTTCGATCGACACTTGTAGATAAAAAGGTAAAGTTCTTAAATAGGTATAGGTACCCATTTTAAGGCACACACTGCTACTATCAGACCATGATAATTCCACTGTCAACATTTTATCTAGTTCACACAAAGCATTCACATCATCTTCCTTACTATTCTGTTAATTTGCTTTACCATATGTGTATAGAACACATTTGTTTTAATGAGGAAAATGTATAGTTTCATATTTACAAGTGTCGATACTTTATGATCACTATTCTTAATAAAGACATTATCTGAATACAATAACGCACATACACAATGTTTATTAGATATTATAACAATAAAATGAAGAAGTAACAAAAAATCATCAAAGAAAAATTATGATAATGAAATTTATCACACAACCATAACTTCTTACACAATAATTTAAATAAATACTTTTAAGTGCTATACAAGAAATGTCTTTTTATCTCGTTATAGTCAATTAATACGTGTCCCAGTTTACATGACTACTATTATATATTTTATAATACAACAACCGAATCTTGTCGACTGCTCCACTTTAAAATGTATACTTGAGAACTGAAATTACTTGCGTGCTTTATCATCAGAGGTACTCCGATAACGCAACTTAATAGTTTTACATTAATTACACAAATACATAAAAGCTTCTGGCACTTACATAAAATTTAGGTTTCCAATATAATTCACTGATACTTAAATAAAATTATTTGCAAAAAAAAAATATTTACTAGTATCATGCCATCCAACTGTAAAAAAATATTCAATTAAGTTACCTCAAAATAATCGTGGGAGTATTGAAATACATTTTATTACCTACTTACTTTGACATTAATTGTGTGATACTTGAAAGTGACGATAAAAAAAATACTTGACCACATCTATTCACACCCATGTTAAGAACTTTGCCATGGCTACTGGTATGACGTTTATCCAGTACTCTACGCTCTGGTTGATATATAATATACTAAATATTCGAAATAAATAAGGAGTGATTGTCTTGAGGGAGACTACCTAAATTACAGCACAAATTAAATTAATCATTCTTCTTATCCCCAGGTTGTTGTTCTGTTTCTGTAATAGCTGGAGGTGTGGTGCCATTCTTCACTTGTTTTTGCTGTTCTTCCATCTCACCAGAGAACCCAAATTCATTGACACGCTTGTGGTCAACTTTGTAGATCCAGCGCTGATATAAGAAGATGAAGAATACTATGTCTGTAAGAGTAAATTATTATTAAATTTACATAAACATTTCAATGGAAGGAAATTCTACACATATAAATACATATATATAAATCGCTTTTTACTATAAATTTGAAAATTTTTGTCTCTGTCTGTATGTTCTGGGTAATCGTCGAAGTGGCTGGACCGATTTTGACGGGACTTTCACCGTCAGATAGCTGATGTTATATGTAGACTAACCTAGGCTACTTTTATTTTAGAAAAAGAATTAGGGTTCCGTACAAAAATTGAACACCCATGAAATCCAATGTTTTCCGATATGCACGCGAACGAAGTCGCGGGCGCAGCTTACCTGATATTATTCAAAATTTTTTTTTTTTTTTTTTTTTTTTTTTTATTACAGATCTATTTCAAGTTAAACAAATATCAACTAACAATAATCTATACTATATACAATTATATACAAATATATAATACGAAAAAATATAGAAAAAGGCAGGAGGTCATTGGGCATCAAAAAATTCTTCCGCATCACTGTCAATGGGATAAGTACCCAAAAGGCTGGCAGCATTACCACGTTGGATGGCAATGCTGATTCTTTGGGCTAAAAATAGGCCAGCCTTCTGGTCACGTGAAGAGTCAACCAACCGCTTGGCGATGTCACGAAAAATTCGATGAGCACTCGGACCCCAAGGCCCTAGTGTTTAAATATTCAAAATTTAAGTCATAAAACTTATAGAAATGAACACTTACCATCTCTAAAGCAGCCCAAACGATACATAGTTGGCATTTTGATAACAAATGCAAAGATGTCATCTATGAAGGTATTGAGGAACTTGTATGTCATCATTCGCCAGGGCAGATGTGCTACTGACTTCAACTTGTAATTGATGAACAGCTGAGGTGTCATCATGATAAATCCAAAAGTCAATAAATATCCATACATCATATTCAAGACGAAGGAATACCATCCTTTGTGTTCCAGGTATAACAAAGAGTACACACCATAGCCAATCAAGAGAGGGAAACAGCCCCAGCTGAGATAACGGAATGCTAACATGTCATACTGCTTTGTACTGGATTCAACATAGGATCCTTTATCAGTGAAACTAAGTTTTGGTATTCCAAATATGCGGTCCTCTCTATTTATCTTTACATCCATTACTTTGTTAATTTTCCATACTTCAATAAGTAGCCCAATGAAGCATGAAATTCTGACCATTACATTTGTTTCATTGTCAAGAACATAAAGCAACACCACAGTGGACTGGAAAACATTAAAAAATACTGATCTCACAGAAAGCCCTTCCAGAGACTGCCTATTGTTCCAGAACTGAATGTCATTTTTGAAAGCAAGTAACTCAAATATTGAATGTAAAACAGACACACTAATAGTGAGTCCCAGCAAGTATGGAGATGTATCAAGAAGCAATTCCTTCACTGTGTCCTGCTCCTCATCTTGCTCTTCAGCTCCCAGTGCTGAGAACATGCTCAATTTGTCTCTCATTGCTTGAGCTGTATACAATTGCCATTTAAAAAGACTCAGAGGCTGAAATATTAGCTCAAGGTGTAGGATATCAGAGGTCTGGTTAATTGGTACATAATCACGCATCATATTCCAATAGTCATTTAAGAAAACAGCAGGCTTATATTGTTTTCCATCTGGCAAAAAGAAAATGAACTCATCTAATGGAGGTGGAACACTTCCTTGCATCCAATTAGTTTGATCAGTGACCACATTTATGGTCAAATTTGGATGCCAATGTGAAACTATTTCCTCTTTAAGCGTTTCAGCTTTTATTACTTCTTCAGCAGACTTTTCAGTTTGCCCTGTTAGCAAGTTATGTGTTTTCATATAACGTAGCTTTTTGAACTTGTTAAGCTGTTTTTTTCCATAACTGATATAAGGTCCACCATAGTCCTGTTTATTTTTGGGATCGGGTGACTTGCCCGCATGTACCAGGAATACATGAAGATAAATTGTTCCATTATTCTTTAATGACTCTGACGGTTTAATACTGGTGGAGTGTGAGAAAGTACCATCATTAAGAGGTCCTCCATGCCAATCACCATAAACAATCCCAGTATGCTTCCAAATTAAATCTGAATCATCCAAATTTGAATAAAATTCTCTCTCTGATACATAACAATACATGTCTAATACTGTGCCATTAGCAAACATATTAGTAGCAGGAACACGGGGCGCTGCAGTAGGGTTGCTTATATCTGTCTTAGGTGCAGATGGTTGACGGAACATGGAAGTGATAAAATAAACTACTAATGCTCTTATTATCAGTGACTTTGTGACAGCAAAAAAAGATTCCATCTTAGTTGGTTGCATTCTGCGCCGTTGTTCATCAATGTCGGCATTGATCTAAAACAAGTGATTGGGTTTTTATTATAAAAAAAATTGATCTTGACCTACATGGTTTTTTACAGGTTATCAGATTTTTTTTCCGGATTACAGGAAATCTTATGGGACCCAGGAGTGCCCGTCAGGTCTTAGTATAGATAAGCAACTCATGTCATCGTATTAATAATATTCCAATACGAAATAAAGATTACTTACATCAACAGCATCTTCAGAAGATCCATTTGCTTCAACTATCCTGTTTTCAGTTGACGCCTCGCCAGGCGGATTGTTGGAAGGACTGAGACTATCAGTTTCCGCCATACTGAATATCTGGGTATTTCTTCGTTGTTGCTTGTTATTTGTGTAGCACTTAACATTTGCAAGGACAACTTATTCTCATCGTTTCCTACGTATCAACATAAAATTGGATTTTCTTCTATCAATTCGCTTATCATTGACAAACTATTTTTATTTTCATGGTTTCATGATAAATATGTTGCGAGTCCTAGGCTTTTAAGACGTCCAATTTAAAGACTTCCAGAGAGAACCAACGAAAAATGGTTGTGATTGAATCAAACCCATTTTGATCGTTTACTCGAATAGTTTGATTACAGACTTTGATCGTGACTTCGTGAGTGTCCACAACACGTTTGATCAAACCCAGCTTAGACAATCGACACTCGACAGGGATGTCTTTAACCGGGAGTGGCTGGCCAGGGGTGACTTAAGCGAATTAAAAAAATATTTCACCTTTACAAATCTATACTATCAGCGAGGCCTGCATATTTTTTGTATATTGTGGTGCCTTGTGACTTCCACGCGAACGAAGTCGCGGGCCGATGCTAGTTTATAATATAGGTAGGATAGGATGTATGAGCCGTGTTAGCCCAGTGGAAACGGCCACGATTTACGAGTTGAAGATCGTGGGTTCCAAACTTCCAACCAAGGCAGGCATTTCTTTGTTTAAATGATTTCAATTCAATTCATTTATTGCATCAAATATGGTAGGTATGTACAGTTCTTATATATAATATTTAGTAACACACATTTGGCCAATATATAGCATGCAATAATTTAGGTCTTTACAATTAATATATTAATTACTAAGTAACTACATTTTGTCAATTTATGTCTACTTAACAGTCTAGTCATATGTCTGTGCTTTAAAGTATAAAATTTACAGGGACACTTTTGAAAGAACTCATCTATCGAATAAAAACACTCTTGTAACAACCACTTCCGTAACGCAACACAAAACTTATTGAAGGATAGTTGAGTAATTGACCTAGGCAAAGCATCATTTCATCACCACTGCTCTCAAAACCGTGAAAGAAAACATCGTAATCTCGCGTTTCCGTTCCTGCTATCACCATGCCCGCGCCCGAGTCTCATGGTATCTTCAGCATTGAAAGTTGACCCTAGACGATCAAAGTGACATCAGTTTTGATTCATTATTTTGGTTTTTGACGTAGGATTTTGAAATCGTCAGCGAGTTGCCGGCGACTTAAGTCACTGTGCGTTTCTAGCATGCTAGATTGACACAAAATTGTCATGCATTTTTGATGAGTCTCAATCTGAGCGGCAATTCTCTTAATTTTAAGACCGTTCACAGTCTAATATGTCTCAATCTGTCAAAAAATACTTCTAATTTCCCTACATTTTGACAAGGTTTTGACATTTGTTTGTCGCTGAGATGAGACTGCGACTAGATTTTGAACGTTTTAAATTACCAGAATTGGCCTTCAGATTGACTGATTGAACCAGTGTAATGAAATGATATCCGATTGATCATCTAAGCTCCCCCTAACACGATCCAGAAACAAAGGAGACTCGCTGACGATTTCAAAATCCTACGTCCACACAATTTGAGACGTCTACGATTTCGTTAGCCGTAGTGAAAGTTGTTCATATTCATGAGTATTATGTTCTGTAAAAGTTTTTACATTTAATAACCAGATAAATATAATATTTTATTATGGCTTTGATCAAAAAACCAAACCACCACCGGGTTTGGTTTTCTTGTGCAGAAAAGTAGGGTTGTGAACCTGAGCCAGTAATGTTCCACTACGACCGAAGATCTATGGGGAATGTCTATCAAAGTTTGTACAGACGCCAGCACATCAAGCTACTATAATCTGTCAGATTTCTTTAATAGATTTTCGACTTTATTGCTAAAGCATTAGGTTCAATGTTGATTGGGAAAATCTGACAGTTTCGGGTAGGTTGACCTGCTGGCGTCCGTACATCCATAATCGAGACTATATCGCCGTACCTAGTAAAGAGTATAATAATAATACGGGAGGTAAAGAGTGTCTATGGAGTTTCTTGCCCGTTCTTCTCCATAGGTATCTACCTCTTTATTGACTGACCGACCTTGACAATTCAAAAGTGCCTGTAATTGGTTTATTTGGAATAAATAGTTTGAGCTTGAGTTTGACGAGAACCTATCGATAGTTCAGCCGTCGACGGTGAGAAAACATTGAAAAACTTTTTTCAGTGGCTAGGTGCATGGTAAATATCTCTCATAGATCTATTGCATTATAATTTACTAATCAAGTAGTGCAAAACAAAAAATGAGGGAAAAAGTTATGTGCATTAGCCGAACACAGCCACCTTCTACGACGTGCAATATAGAGATTGTCAGTTAGCATTTCAATTTCAACAACATGAAAGTAACACAAATCGACCATAGAACATGTTTGGTGTTTTATTGCTACTTGATTTGTAAAATATAATGCAAATTAGAGGTTCGCGCGAATGTTACATTACATGAATATGCTGAACTCTGCCAAAATTGCACTTCGCACTAACCTTTTATGAAAACCTAAGTTGAGTAAAACAATATTATCATATTTAATGGTTTATTTGAAACACAAAATTGAAAGACTGACAGTTAATCGGACCCAAAATGCATTCGGAAACCTTACCTTGAATGTTTAGATTCCCAAACCATTACCAAATTAGTTTCGACAACATTAAACAAAACATAAAAAATATTACTAACAGCAAGTCACTTTATAAAGTTCGCCTAGAATCTACTCAGTAATACTCAGATTCTGCAGTGCATATGTTGAAATTCCGACACTGGTTTCCATCACAGAGATTTCATTACCTACATTTTGAAGATTACTTAAAAACATAGAAATATCCTACTTCCTCACTAGCAATGTAAATTAATGCATGATTTCCTGCCTATAATTATTAAAGGCCCAAAACAGCCTTGTGCTTGCAAAAGATACCTTTAAAGAAAAGGTTTCTTTCCTTTTCACTTACATTCATCACCTCGCATTGTTCCAAGCGATCCTCTGTACAAACTGTCATAATAAGGTATCATTTTATAGGCACAAGATAAAGACCAGTTTAAATGGCAACAGTCCACAAAATATTAGCTTAGCCAACTTCAATAGTCCACATGTTATAACTCAAATATTATGTTTTATGAAACCTAGCAAAAAAACTATGTGAATAAAAAAAATACATACTTTATAAATTAAAAAAAAATGTTATGCATCACAAAGATTTAAACGTAACGGTAAAACTTAAAATTAAGTACCTATTAAACCTACAAGTGTTGTATAACGACAAATTAACGCTAGCCGTGGTTGAGCTGAACAACTTGGCTTCTGTCTAACGTCAACTAAATTAATTATACTTAAAAAGACCTCTACGAAATTTGCGAGAGAATTTAGAAGGACAGTGAATGTCAAAAAACCAATTATACAATTTATGATTGCATTACTTCAGCTTCCAAGTATTAAAATGATTCATAACATTATAATGAGAATATAATATTAACCCTCAAACATACAAATATAGACATAGACTTTTATCCACACTAAATTGTGAACTGCCACCATTTCTAAGGTTATCACTACAATTAATCTTGCATTTCTTCAGGCAACTCGTGAGGATTAAGAATGCCTGGCACCGATAACTGTACTCTTCGCTTCTCCTCCTGGGCTTGACGAAGAGCAAACAAGCGCTCCTCCAAATACAAATCACTGTCGTCTTCACCCGTGTACTCCTGTAAAAACAAACATTATTAATAACTAGCTGACTCGGCGAACTTCGTACCGCCATCGAAATCAGTCAATTCGCTCTCGAGATATCGTCAAAAAAGCTATTCCATACAAAATGTATGAGAAACTTAATCATGTTTTTGTTTTTCGATGTTTTAATTCTGCTATTCATAATAGGCAGAGACAAATCAAAGATCCTAAAAATCGGTCCAGCCGTTCTTGAGTTATAAATGGTGTGTAACTAAACAACTAGACTATATTTTCGAGAATACTCGTAGATTATTTGATAACTTAATCCCAAAATTCTGATTTGATATAAAATCAAAATGCTGGGATTAAGGACGTTTTTCATTTGACAGTTGAGTTTAATTATCTTAATTTTCGTACATGAATTTTCAATTACAATATAATAAAGATGTTCAAACAATAATTGTTGGAAAAATGATGAGTTGAAACCTTCTAAATACAGATGAATACGTTACTTATTCCCTTCATTAAGTGACTGCGTAAGAATTTAACTTGAACAGGGTTTTTATTACCTTTCATTACATGCTTTTGGAACAGTTTTTATATTTTCAACATTCCAATCGATAGTTTCAGATTTCGCTTATTGTTGAGCCGCGTACACCAAGACGGTCCTGCCGCGAATGGTTTTCCACGTGTGCCTCAGGACCGGTTTTATGTACGGGGTGCTCAGTAAGCATTCGCTGCATTCGTCGATAGACTAGGTAGACTTTCAATCAGCATGTTACAGACTATATTGTCCCAAAATTTCAGCTAAATTAACCGAACGGCTCTTCTCTAACATTTGTGTGGAGCCTTTGGCACACGGTAAACCATGATCTGGGTTATTAACCGACGAAAAAAAAACGGAGGCGGTTCTCAAGTCGAGGCGTGTATATACAACATGTCCCAAAATTCAACGATGCCTGCTATAACCTGCCCATGACTACTCAGGGAAAAAAAGAAAAAAATATATATCTAATTTTTTTTAAGTTATAAAAAAATGAAATTCTTCAAAAATTTAGACCTTTTATGACATTTTTCACTACCATGACCACAATTTTTTAAATATTTCTGTTTTTTTTATAGGCAACCTAAATAGCACTGCTATCTATCACAATTCTTAAAAAATCCAGAATACCTCTAGTTTTTTCACAAAAATTAATTAAACTTATTTTATTCCCTTAATTTTTTGAAGATTTTTACTTTTAACCAACTAACTTATCGTGGTGTAAAAAAAAAGTATGAACACTGTTATGGCAAGTTTTTATATAAATTGACGCAACTAATCAAGATTCCAAAATGGTATAATACTCTATTAAAACCAGCCACAAAAAATTACATGTATATATTTTTTTATGTATGACCAGTTGACCATGCATAACTTTTTACAGGGTAGTCCGATTTTGATAATTCTTTTTTTATTGGAAAGGTGGTCCCATATAAATTTGGAAAAAGAAATCCAACCCTAAGGGTGGGAACATAGAGGTGATTTATTGTTCACTCACAGATTTGAATGCTGAAATGTGTATTATTAATCTACTCAGTGCCACATATGCCTGCCCTTTGGCAAACAATTAGTAGATTATAGCCACAAAAAATTATACAGTAAAAACTTTTTAGTTTTTAACAAAAAATTAAACCGCCGAAAAAACTGAAAAGCAAATAATAATAAACCTTTTTTATTTAAACTTATTATCTAAGTTCTAGTATACCTAAATAATTTTGAGTCGGCGCCGTTTAAATTTAAGGCAGTTTATTGATTGTTTGGCGCAGACTCAAAATTACTTACGTATACTTACATTAGTTTAAGAACTTAGTTATTAAGGTCAAATAAAAAAGGTTTATTATTTTTTGCTTTTCCGTTTAAAAAACTTTTTAACAAAAAAATTAAACTGCCGAAAGGCAGTTTAATTTTTTTGTTTTTTTAGGATATTTTTTCCCGGTAGTACGTTCCCGTGGGATATTTTCCGAAATGCAAGCGGGCGACGCCGCGGGCAAGAGCTTAGTACTTAGTAATCATAAAAGACTGCATACTTACTCTTATTTGCACTAAAAAGTCTCTTAAGTGATCTTTGAAAGCAGGGATATCTTGATCCAAATTGAACAACCCTTGAACAGTGATTTTAATTTGATTGTCTGTTAAATGAGGGAATGCTCGTTTCAGTAGATTTGCCACATATTCCTGAAAAGATTAAAACACAAATTTTGAAATTATACATTTCGCTACAGAGTACTTACATAATCCCATGATAAATAGATTGTTGAAATTATCAGTAAATGAACACTAGTTTAATATTATCTACGATGTAGTTATTAATTAACAATTGGAAAAGAATGGTTCACCTCGTTATTTGTTCAAGTTCAAGACTTAGTTAAATATTACTGTAACTTAGCTTGGTTTGATACATAATTAGCATGAATCATAAAGTAATATTCTCACCTGAATATAGAGGACGTTATCTGGTGTGGGCCCAAGTGGCACTGTCACTCGGCCTGCCTCTACAAGTGAGAAGACATATGCTAATATCGTAGCATGCATCGTAAGACCTGCGCCATGAGACGTGTCTGTTACCACACTAAAAACATGCTCTAAAATATCACACAAATAGGTCTGGTAAAAACTCTGTGCTGCCTGTGGGTGTTGTTCAACATTGTGCAGCAACCGGTACAGAATCTGAAGACCAGTATCAGCCACATTCCTCATTGTGTGCTTAAATGCCCAGATAATGGAATCCAATACTAATTTGAACTGTGCTGGAGGTATGCTTAGGAATGCCTTAAAACAATGTGTATTCACTGCCTGTAATAGAAGGAAGAACTCTGTCCTATGCTCTGGATATTCTTCAAAGTCTTTGTTAATCATTTCAAGAGTACATTCAAAAACAGCATCAAATATTTTTGGTACTTCAGATGTTATATGCCCTCCTAGCTTATAAACAATTGCAGCCATGCATGATAACACTTCAGGTTCCCGTGCGTCTGGCACAGCAGTTCTTTGGTAATCCAGGAGAACTGCATCTAAAAGAGGTGGAATGAAATTTTCCAAAACCATGCTATTATCTGTAGAGCGAGACACCCAACTGCCAATCAATTTGAGTGTTTCTTTCTTTATTATCCGCATGTTCTTTATTAGTGGCTGCTTAGCGACAACAACACCATTCAAAGCAATGGCTTGGCTAATGTTTTCAGACATTACTTTATAAACATTCAGCATGTCCAAATATATTCTACCCAGCTGCACAACATATGGATGCCCTAGAGCTCGGCAGGCACGTACATTTGTTTTAAGTATACTCACTAGCTGTTTAACAGCCTCTGGATCTTTCAAGATATCCACATTGTGTGATGCTTGGGATATTATATCATCCCAAACCTGATTGGGCAGCAGCATATATTTCTCAATGAGCTGCTCTTGAGCCACTTGATCCACTTGTGCACTAATCATGTATCCTACAGCTTCATAGAAAGTATGTACTTGAAGTGTTTGTAAATCACAGATAATGGAACTGATTGTGCTTAAGATTTCTTCAATAAATGGACAAGCCTCACCAACCTGTATAGTGACGAAATGACGCCGACATTTTATTGCAATCTTAATGAATGTGTCACATGCCATGTCTTGGACACCATCATGGGTCTCATGCATAAATTCAAAAAGTTTATTCACCACCGTTTTCAAAAATTTCCAATGGGCTCTTAAGAATCTGGGATACTGGCCCACCACATACATTATGTTACTAGCTATAATAGCTTTATTATCTTTCCCTTTTTTCTGTTCACAAAGACCCAACAGCTCTTTAATTACGACAACAAGAAATCTTTTCTCATCTTCCTCCATCATTGCACCTGAAATCGAACCAATAGCCCAACATAATGTATTCAGGTTTTTCCATGACCATTCACTGCCATTTACCTGGTTCTGAAGTTTCTCTGTCATTATGCGTTCTGTATCTTGGTAATCCAAATGTGTCAAATAAACTAAGGTTTCTCTCATATTCTTATACAAATTAATTGAATCAGTGTCCTTCATAAACTCTCGCACTACTTCACCATTCTCATTCTCGACCACTAATACTTCTTCAGGCTTAGCCATTC
Source organism: Apamea sordens (assembly GCA_945859715.1). NCBI lineage: Eukaryota > Metazoa > Arthropoda > Insecta > Lepidoptera > Noctuidae > Apamea > Apamea sordens. The sequence continues at coordinate 12,487,625 of OX243994.1, read as the reverse complement.
TAGAAATCATAATGTAGCGAACACTGCTGAGCACATCAGAATACAATGCTTTCCTACCAACACTCTTCCCAAGTGTGTACATGTTTGATGTATGCGAGCATGGTGCAATCTTGTACAAATCAGCAGCTAGTGCATTCCAGAATTCCAAACAAATTTTAAAAATCTCAACTTCTTCTACCTCAGATATCAAAACAAGATAGCGGAGGGCATTCATTAGAGTGTTTGTAAGCCCTCTTCTTTCAATAAGTTGCCCATGTTCTTTCAAGTAGGTACAGAGAAATAATGCAAGGTTTTGGATGAAAACCTGCTCTTGATCCCGACCAGCGGCATACGCTTCGCGTATATTGGTAGTAAGTGGAAGCATCGCTTCGAGCTGCTCCATGGTCTGCACAAGCAGAGCAACAAACTGCTCCTCATAGTTGCTCACAGTCACACCAGCAATCTCTGTCAAGCAGCTTAATGTTACATTACGGAACATTGGTACATTCAAAAACTTAAATATTAGTGTGCTTATCAACTTCATTTCAAATATATACCCAAGAGGAATCCAATTCAAAAATCTTAGCAGAGTATGGAGTGTGGCATCCACTAATGGTGCATTTTGTGAATTTTCAAGGACAAATTGGCAGAGTTGAAATATCTGACTGAACTCGGAACACATGGTGTCTTTTAAATGTTTTGCTTTTGTTTGAGTGAGTTGTCCTGTACTAAAAACAAACACTTCCTCACTAAGTAGCTTCAAAATCACCATGTTGTTTTGACAAAGACTTTCGTTTGTCTTGGATGCACCCACAATATCACTTATAAACGATTCCCAGTTGTGAGGCCATTCTCGTTTCAACACTTGAATCAAAATCATATTGAGTTTCTTCAAATACACTTTATTATTATCCATTGTTACGGGGTCTGATGAGTTTTTGATAATGAGACCAACAATGTACTTCTTAATACCTTCACATTGATTTCTTGGTAATATTTTCCATCTTGTTAATATTACTTGTTCTAATATTTGTAAGGCATAGTACTTTGTTTCCTGATTTTGCGAATACTCCAATATAGTGTCAACACGAGTCCAGGCATCAGGGTGTTCTTTTAGTGCTGTCAGTATCTCCTGTGCAGTCCGTTGTTGTTCTCCAACAGTTGAGTACAGACATCCAACTATATTATCAAGTAGAGTGATGTCTAATTTCTGGTTGAAATCCAAAAGTTTAGAAGCTTGCTGCTCTAAAGTTGCCATTCTGTTTGTTACAACTTAAAAATTGTTCCCTTTGAAAATTAAAACTCTGATAATTTTTTCACATTCATTCCTCACCATACGTATCACTGAAAAAAACAATTCCTGAATTAGGAAGGACTCTAACAGCTATAACCTCTTCATGATGCATAGATAAAAATTGTAGTTTTAGGATTGTTCAACCAATCGAACTGTGGCTAAAATGACTTGTTTTGAGTGCAAAGATTACGAGAATCCCATAAATTAAGATAATTACAAATTCTTTTTTGTTGTAAATGAAAATATAGAGCACACACCCCGCATAGAGAGTGAGGATGTTTGCTAAGAATCGTACGTAACATTGCTTAAGTGACAAAACTTTTGTTATTTCATTTTACAAGGAATGGAAAAGAGTGGTTGGTGATACTGACAAATTTAATAACTTACCCGAGAAAATAATTTGCGGCGCAATCAGTCTAACGCACTACCATACATACTAATCCGTTGTTTTCGTGAAGCTTGAAAAAGCTTACACGCATGTTGTCTATGCTTATTTTTTGTGTACCAAAATTTATTTTTTCAAAAATTCTCCACAAATCTATAATGCATAAAAGTAATAATTATTTTATTACTCCGTAGTAATAAGATTAAAATTTTATTTAATATGTGATTAGAAACGTGTACTTTTTTTATTTAGGTAGGACAATACCGCCTGATTCCATTCCTGACTGATTGATACCTACTTATATTTATTAGTCTATGGCATTGACATAGAAAAGTATGGACTGGAAATACCTACAAAAAAAGGGTGCATACCTACAACTCAACTTGTCTCATAAAATGGCTGCCATTGCTAGGGTTGTGTCAATCCAGGAACAACTGTTAACTTGTTGTTACTATAACGAGTAACGATACTACATACGAGTTTCACTAGTTATCACGTTTGGATCACGATGGATTTTGGTGCTGTGAAGTGTGAACCACAGGCCGGACCTAGCTAGGTCACTCGGACCGAACAAGACGCAAGATTATTTATGTTAACATCGCAGAATATACGCATATCGTTTCAGCGGAGGAACTAGTTTCGGAAACTATTACGGTAAGTCGGCAACGGTACAACACTATTCCATTATGACATCTGTTTGTAAACAAACGAATGAGTTAACAAATATAATAAAAAGGCCTGTTATATGGAAATGAACCCTAATATCAATACTTTATCCATAAATTCATGATCGCGTTACAATTATATCATCGATTGTGTATTATTGTATGTATTATTGCATGAAAACCGGCTACTAACCTGTGCAAAGACAATTGAGGTTGATTTTCATTATTTTTTGCACCACACTTCACAATACAACACACAGGCATGTTGAACTTCTGTTTTCCAACATTTACATGCAGTTCTAAAAGGTAAAATCCTCGTAATTTTCTCGCAAATCTCTATAATACAAAAAACAGACAACCATTTGACAGCAAAACTACCACGAAACTCGTCGCATAAGATGGCTGCTACGGCACTTACCTACAGCTGTCACTACGTCAAGCAAAATGTTGCCATAATTAGCAACAACTTAAAATATAGTTGTCCCTTTTATCAAATAAGATTATCTCACTAGAAAGAATGAGACATAACGATATTTCAAATTCTGAATCATATTTCACTCATATTTGTATAAGCAAATCCGCACATCCATTTTTAATGTGGCTTTGGACGACCGAGCGTGGCTGCAAGCCACACTGCCCATTCGTTTTGGTGGGCTCGGCGTCCGCAAAATTTCTAGTGTAAGCCTACCGGCGTTCCTTTCCTCGGTCCACAGCACTGAAAAGTTAACCACACGAATCTTGGTTCCTGCTCAGGTTGACTCTGAAGTGCCGTGTTTGACCGACGCGGTGAACGCCTGGAAAGTGGCTTGCCCGGACACGGTTCAGCCCGAGAACCCGTCTTCCCAGAGACAGTGGGATGAGCCGCTCTGCAGGTTGGTACGGAATAAACTTATTAATACGTCCACCAATACTGCTGAGCGTGCCCGCCTACTGGCTGTGGGTGAATGGGAGTCGGGCCTCTGGCTTCAGGCGCTACCGTCACCCAACATAGGCACTATGCTGGGTGACACCACATTCCGGCTCGCTACATGTTTGCGTCTGGGCGCTCCTTGGGGAGCTCCGCATCGCTGTCAATGCGGTGAAGCAGTCGACTGCCTCGGACACCATGGCCTATCCTGCAGCAAGAGCGCTGGACGGATGGCAAGGCACGCCAGCATCAACGACATCATCCGTCGGGCTCTTGTCTCCGCCGGGGTGCCAGCTGTTTTAGAACCCAATGGCTTGGCACGCAACGATGGAAAGAGGCCCGATGGAATGACCATAATGCCTTGGAAGTTGGGTAGGCCTTTGGTGTGGGATGCAACCTGCGTCGACACCCTCGCGCCATCCCATCTTCCTAGCACGGTGGGCTGTGCTGGGGCGGCTGCTGCAGGAGCAGAAAACCTCAAACGACGCAAATATAACAACCTTATTGGGAGCTATATGTTTGAGCCGTTTGGGGTTGAAACACTAGGGCCTTGGGGTCCGAGTGCTCATCGAATTTTTCGTGACATCGCCAAGCGGTTGGTTGACTCTTCACGTGACCAGAAGGCTGGCCTATTTTTAGCCCAAAGAATCAGCATTGCCATCCAACGTGGTAATGCTGCCAGCCTTTTGGGTACTTATCCCATTGACAGTGATGCGGAAGAATGTTTTGATGCCCAATGACCTCCTGCCTTTTTCTATATTTTTTCGTATTATATATTTGTATATAATTGTATATAGTATAGATTATTGTTAGTTGATATTTGTTTAACTTGAATTAATATTAATATACTAATTAGCAAATGTATGTATAGAATAACGCGGCATCTCCATGTTTTTCCTATCTCAATGGTCTATGGATAGGATTATAGGATCATACCACCACAGAGAAACTGTGTTGCCACTGTGCCTGTGCCACTGTCCCTATACATCACAGAGCCAGCCAGCCACCCTCTGATTTTGGATTTCCCCTAGCTCACAGAACTTTAGATAGATACATACTTCAGCGAGCTTATAGCTCCTTTCGAAAAATGTTTATAGGCGGAAAAACTTCAGATGTCGCTGTCGCTACTATTACATCTCTACAAACAAAGAAGAATGACCACTTTCCATACATTTCAAAACCTGACAATATTAAGTTTATGTCTAATAAAATTATAAGGTATATTAGAAAGACTACCTACATGTAAGTTTAGAAAATAATGTCTCATGGTAATTTTTACGATTTAAACGCTACGAATTCCAAAAAATATTATTGTTACTTTTTAGGCTAAGGAACTAAATAATAAAATTATTAACTCTCGAATTTTAATCTAAAATAGGAATACTTACTTAGCTGTGGTCGAACGATCTTTTTTATTTTGTGTATTCCTTCAGGGATCCTGCCGTTTTGCCGAAAAGATTTTGCCAAAATTTCACTAGCCAAACAAATTTTAGCAACCTTTTTTTATACCAATGCAATGTTTGGAACAAAGACATTAAATTATTTACAGTTTGGAATAATTTTAGTAGGTACGCACATTTTCATTTGGTCAAATTTTTACTTGGCAGAATATTATCAAGGATAATGTCAGTTAGGCATTTGGTCTTTAATCAATTGATTTATTACAGCAACAATTTTTAGACAATAAACGTTTGGTCAAATGATTTGTTATGGCAAAAAATGCAAAGGCAAAAATAAGATGTTTTGGGAATTATCTATCTAAAAAATGCAATTTTATTTCAATATAATCGTCGTTTCGTCGTTACAATATAATCGTTTATTTAATATAAATCAGCAAAAAGGAGATGATTGTTAGCAGGCTATCAAGAAGCAAACTAGTTAGACGTGGTTAATTTAAAAACAATGGTTAGGTTAGGTTAGGTTAGCCCCCCCCCCCAGTGGGTTCCCGCATTGTCGAGGCGGGGGGGCTCAGTAGCCGTGGCTGCGCGAGCCACGGTGAAGCTAAGAGGGACCCAGGCGGGGGCCGCTCGTCCGGGCTGTGCGGTTTAGCCCGGGACGTAGCGGCCCACGGGTAGGTTGCGGTGCCGCTTGCGCGACATCGTGACCTACCTGAGGCGGGCCGCGATGTCCCCCGTGAGGGAGACATTGCGGCTGAGGACAGAGGCCGCGGCGGGAGGGGTTCTCCCTTCCTTCCGCGGCCTTGACGGGGCCGCCACCGTGAGATGGCGGACGCGGCGGGGCCGCAGGGGAAGAGGAGTGTTCGGTGTTTCGTTGCCGCTCTCCCTATCCTCTGCGGCCGTAGCTCCCCCAACGCGGGGGGCTTGCGGGGCCCGCCTTTTAGGCGGGCGTGGAGGCCAGCAGGCAACGGGTGCGGGGGCTCCGTTGCCTGTTTTGCACAGGCCTCCACCTTGTGGGACGGGAATGGCCAGGTGTTCCCGGCCATTCCCGTAGCCCCCCCAACCTGGGGGGCATGCGGGGCCCGCCATACCACCTTGGCGGGCGTGCGCCGGGAGGGCCGTGGAAGTATTGAATTCCCATAGCCCTCCCATTACGGCGTTTGTAGGAACACCGCTGAGTTTTAGTGGGTATACTGTCCTTTCCGACAGGGAGTCCCACATACCCCGTCTCGGTCCCCCGCGAGACGGGGATGCATAAAGCATTTCTCAGCGAGAAAAAAAAAAAAAAAAAAAAAAAAAAAAGGTTAGGTTAGCCCCCCCCCCGGTGGGTTCCCGCATTGTCGAGGCGGGGGGGCTCAGTAGCCGTGGCGAGCTGGGCCACGGTGAAGCTAAGAGGAACCCCAGCGGGGGCCGCTCGTCCGGGCTGTGCGGTTTAGCCCGGGACGTAGCGGCCCACGGGTAGTTTGCGGTGCCGCTTGCGCGACATCGTGACCTACCTGAGGCGGGCCGCGATGTCCCCCGTGAGGGAGACATTACGGCTGAGGACAGAGGCCGCGGCGGGAGGGGTTCTCCCTTCCTTCCGCGGCCTTGACGGGGCCGCCACCGTGAGATGGCGGACGCGGCGGGGCCGCAGGGGAAGAGGAGTGTCGGTGTTTCGTTGCCGCTCTCCCTATCCTCTGCGGCCGTAGCTCCCCCAACGCGGGGGGGCATGCGGGGCCTGCCTCTTAGGCGGGCGTGGAGGCCAACAGGCAACGGGTGCGGGGGCTCCGTTGCCTGTTTTGCACAGGCCTCCACCTTGTGGGACGGGAATGGCCAGGTGTTCCCGGCCATTCCCGTAGCCCCCCAACCTGGGGGGCATGCGGGGCCCGCCATACCATCTTGGCGGGCGTGCGCCGGGAGGGCCGTGGAAGTATTGATTTCCCATAGCCCTCCCATTACGGCGTTTGTAGGAACACCGCTGAGTTTTAGTGGGTATACTGTCCTTTCCGACAGGGAGTCCCACATACCCCGTCTCGGTCCCCCGCGGGACGGGGATGCATAAAGCATTTCTCAGCGAGAGAAAAAAAAAAAAAAAAAAAAAAAGGTTAGGTTAGCCCCCCCCAGTGGGTTCCCGCATTGTCGAGGCGGGGGGGCTCAGTAGCCGTGGCTGGGCGGGCCACGGTGAAGCTAAGAGGGACCCAGGCAGGGGCCGCTCGTCCGGGCTGTGCGGTTTAGCCCGACGTAGCGGCCCACAGGTAGGTTGCGGTGCCTGCGACATCGCGACCTACCTGAGGCGGGCCGCGATGTCCCCCGTGAGGGAGACATTGCGGCTGAGGATAGAGGCCGCGGCGGGAAGGGCTCTCCCTTCCTTCCGCGGCCTTGACGGGGCCGCCACCGTTAGATGGCGGACGCGGCGGGGCCGCAGGGGAAGAGGAGTGTTCGGTGTTTCGTTGCCGCTCTCCCTATCCTCTGCGGCCGTAGCTCCCCCAACGCGGGGGGCTTGCGGGGCCCGCCTTTTAGGCGGGCGTGGAGGCCAGCAGGCAACGGGAGCGGGGGCTCCGTTGCCTGTTTTGCACAGGCCTCCATCTTGTGGGACGGGAATGGCCAGGTGTTCCCGGCCATTCCCGTAGCCCCCCAACCTGGGGGGCATGCGGGGCCCGCCATACCATTTTGGCGGGCGTGCGCCGGGAGGGCCGTGGAAGTATTGATTTCCCATAGCCCTCCCATTACGGCGTTTGCAGGAACACCGCTGAGTTTTAGTGGGTATACTGTCGTTCCGACAGGGAGTCCCACATACCCCGTCTCGGTCCCCCGCGAGACGGGGATGCATAAAGCATTTCTCAGCGAGAAAAAAAAAAAAAGGTTAGGTTAGCCCCCCCGGTGGGTTCCCGCATTGTCGAGTGGGGGGGGCTCAGTAGCCGTGGTTGGCTGGACCACGGTGAAGCTAAGAGGAACCCCAGCGGGGGCCGCTCGTCAGGGCTGTGCGGTTTAGCCCGACGTAGCGGCCTGCGCGACCTACCTGAGGCGGGCCGCGATGTCCCCCGTGAGGGAGACATTGCGGCTGAGGATAGAGGCCGCGGCGGGAGAGGCTCTCCCTTCCTTCCGCGGCGTTGACGGGGCCGCCACCGTTGGATGGCGGACGCGGCGGGGCCGCGGGGGAAGAGGCGTGTCGGTGTTTCGTTGCGGCTCTTCATATCCTCTGCGGCCGTAGCTCCCCCAACGCGGGGGGCATGAGGGGCCTGCCTGTTAGGCGGGCGTGGAGGCCGGCAGGCGGCGGGTGCGGGGGCACCGTTGCCTGTTTTGCACAGGCCTCCACCTTGTGGGACGGGAATGGCCAGGTGTTCCCGGCCATTCCCGTAGCCCCCCAACCTGGGGGGCATGCGGGGCCCGCCATACCATCTTGGCGGGCGTGCGCCGGGAGGGCTGTGGAAGTAAAGGCTGGGCCGATTTCCCATAGCCCTCCCATTACGGCGATTGTAGGAACACCGCTGAGTTTTAGTGGGTATACTGTCCTTCAGAAGTTCCGACAGGGAGTCCCACATACCCCGTCTCGTCCCCCGCGAGACGGGGATGCATAAAGCATTTCTCAGCCAGAAAAAAAAAAAAAGTTAGGTTAGCCGCCGCCATAGTGGGTTCCCGCATTGTCAAGGCGGGGGGACTCAGTAGCCGTGGCTTGGAGAAGCATGGTGAAGCCAAGAGGAGCCCGAGGAGGGGCCGCTCGTCAGGGCTTTGCGGCTAAGCCGACGACGTAGTGGCCGGCGGGTAGGTTGCGTTGCCGCTTGGGCGACATCGCAACCTACCTGAAGCGGGCCGCGATGTCCCCCGTGAGGGAGACATCGCGCCTGAGGCGTGTCGATGTGACGTTGCCGCTCTCCCTATCCTCTGCGGCCGTAGCTCCCCCAACGCGGGGGGCATGCGGGGCCTGCCTATTAGGCGGGCGTGGAGACCAGCAGGCAATGGGTGCGGGGGCACCGTTGCCTGCGGACCTGGGGCGCTGTCGTTTCTCAGATTTGTGATTGTTTTGCCTATTTCAAAAACGTCAGTTGGTTGCATAAAGAAATGTGTTTTGAGGCTCTCCTAACTGTAGTTTGTTGATAACTGATTCCTGGGTTTCATTTATGTTTGCGAGAATTTTACTGGCTAGGTTTTTGCCATTTTTTATGATACCTTATTAATGATCGTTTTTCTCGTAGTTGGTTTTGACTTTCGTTTTTCGGAATACCGTTCGTATAAACATCATTGAGATAGGAAAAACATGGAGATGCCGCGCTATTCTGTACATACATTTGCTTATACAAATATGAGTGAAAAATGATTCAGAATTTGAAATATCGTTATGTCTCATTCTTTCTAGTGAGATAATCTTATTTGATAAAAGAGACAACTATATTTTAAGTTGTTGCTAATTATGGCAACATTTTGTCTTGACGTAGTGACAGTTGTAGGTAAGTGCCGTAGCAGCCATCTTAAGCTACGAGTTTCATGGTAGTTTGGCTGTCAAATGGTTGTTTGTTTTTTGTATTATTGAGATTTGCGAGAAAATTACGAGGATTTTGTCTTTTAAAACTGTATGTAAATGTTGGAAAACAGAAGTTCAACATGCCTGTGTGTTGTATTGTGAAGTGTGGTGCAAGAAAGAATGAAAATCAACCTCAATTGTCTTTGCACAGGTTAGTAGCCGGTTTTTATGCATTAATACATACAATAATACACAATCGATGATACAATTGTAACGCGATCATGAATTTATGGCTAAAGTATTGATATTTGGGTTCATTTCCATATAACAGACCTTTTTATTATATTTGTTAATTCATTCGTTTGTTTACAAACAGATGTCATAATGGAATAGTGTTGTACCGTTGCCGACTTACCGTAATAGTTTCCGAAACTAGTTCCTCCGCTGAAACGATATCCGTATATTCTGTGATGTTAACATAAATAATCTTGCGTCTTATTCGGTCCGAGTGACCTAGCTAGGTCCGGCCTGTGGTTCACACTTCACAGCACCAAAATCCATCGTGTTCCAAACGTGATAACTAGTAAAACTCGTATAAAGTATCGTTACTCGTTCTAATAACAACGAGATAACAGTTGTTCCTTGATTGACACAACCCTAGCAATGGCAGCCATTTTATGCGACAATATGAGTTGTAGGTATGCACCCTTTTTTCGTAGGTATTTCCAGTCCATACTTTTCTAGGTCAATGATAAACATAAGTTTCACAGATAGTCGTTCATTTATTGAGGGGCTGAGTAAAGCCATCATCTGCATAACTTATACTGTTCACACATTGTTCATTCATAGAGCAAGTCAATGCGTGTGTATCTAGCTTAAGCACCACTGACAATTGTTGTCAAACTCGAGTTGTGTTGTGTCACTGTCAACTATCAAATTGTGAATTTGTGACATTTTTCTCTAGTTGTGTTGTGATTTTTGTTCTTGAAGTGGAACTTGTTATTTGTCTCCTGTATTTTATAGACTGCTGCGCTAAAGATAAAACAGCGGAAAAAAAAAACAATATATTTTTGGCTATATTTTATTACTTCTAAACAAAATCACTGCTACATTTTTACTTTACGTGAAGTAATAATGAATACTATTCAAAATGATAAGCAAAATAAGCGATATCGCAAAAAATACAAGTACATGAAAATGCGAATAAAAAGTCTCATACTAGTAAGTACTTTAAAAAACTAATTATTAATAAGCTAGACTCAAATCGTCTTTATTTTGTATATTATGTTTACATAAAGCTAAAGCATGGACCAAACAACTTTTTGCTGGCTGGTGTTTCAAGTTTTCTTGTACTGGTCTGATGCTTTTTTCATGCTTTGGTTTATTTTGGTTATTCAATGTGAAATTTGCTGGCTATCTGACATAGATATTGTTTTTTTTTATGTTAAAAAGGTACTTTTATATTGGTACGCAAAATACGCGCGTTGACGTAGAGCCCGTACTATTCACATGTATATTGGGCTGGTGTCTACTATTTCACGGCCACACAGGTATTTTGTGTTCAGTATTAAATACCTATACCACAACTCATCATCTGCCTAACCTTTTCCCAATTATGTTGGGGTCGGCTTCAAGTCTAACCGGATGCAGCTGAATACCAGTATTTTACATGGAGCGACTGCCTATCTGACCTCCACAACCCAGTAATTGGGTAATACAATACCCCTTGGTAAAACTGGTTGTCAGACCACACAACTAAAATGAAATTTAATTTTAGGAGAATGCGGCATTGTGCGATGAAGTTGCAAAAGTTCAGGAAAGTATATTAATTGTAAAAGATGAAAGAAGATTTTTACTTCACAAACTACTAGAATATGAAAATGATAGTGAAGTTTCACAAGTTTTCTTTAAGAATGATTCTATAATAACATCTAATGGCTCAAGAACAAAAATAAAGAAAAGACAAAGCTGTGACGACACTAGATAATGAATACTGAAGAAATTGTAATGTCTAGAATATTGTGTAAATTATGCATGAACTGAAGGCAAAACTGACAGAGAAGAAACTTTGATATACAACAGACATAGACATATTGTTTAAAAAAAATAATGGATTTAGTGTTTGTATTAACTTTGAAACTAATGATAACTTTTCTTGTTCTGCCCATTAGATCACTTCATACCACTATTATTGAGCATAATAACAGGTTGCCCCATTGTTTTTCAAACTTTCAAACCATGATGGTATAATGCAATAAAATGAAATGGTTCTTTCAATTAATGTTTTTAATTCTACCAGCCCATAAATTTTTAGAAGCATAATATATATTGTACAACTACAATGTTATGATATATCATTTTCATCCTCATCATCATTAAACGACAAAATAGGACGGCTCTTCTTTTCTTTTGAGGTTTTTGTTTTAGAGGCATCTTGCTTCCGTTTAGAAGGTGCTGGTTCTGCCAATGGCTTCTCTTTTGTCTTGAACATAACTCGCTGACTTAGGTCTGCTTTTGTTTCAGATTCCAATTTTTCCAATCTTTCCCTCTCTTTTTCTGCTTCCTCTGCTGTTAAGTCACCTTCTTTAAGGACCACTACTTGCGGCAGTTCACTGTCTTCATCTTCAACAAAATCTTCCTCATTATTCATTAGCTCATCAAACTTGTGATTTTTATCGTCATACCCAGCTTGCCTTTTTAAAACTTTGAGAAATTCTGGATCTTCTGGTTTTATATAACTAATGTTTCTTTTCTTATTCATGATAATGTATAAATAAAAGTGGGTATTTTATAAAATAAGAAAGAAAGAAGTAATTTGTTTAGATCTGCAAAACTGAAAATTAACCTACCACTTTTAATAGTTATCAAAGTGATGTCTTGTAATTTTTCGATTCATATCTAACTCAACTCTTGGTTACAAACTGGACGAGCATCGAGTTATAGAATAATAATTGTCCAGGCTTGCTAATTGTAGAAGAGACCACTATTTTGCTAATATCACGTAGGATCTATGATAGATCATTATAATTATGCCGTTTCTTCGATATTATTATATCACCAAAGAGTTTAATAAATACGTTAATCACACCAACAATGAACAATAATAAGCGGTGTCCACTGTCCTGTCAACTACCCGATAGATTACCTATATTTTACTTTATGGTGTCAACAGTGTCAAACATAGACTATAAAGCTGTACGTACTACGTATACTATATTTGAAGTGAAATACAGGAAATCAGAGTAATAGCGTAGACAGGATATAATAAAGACAACGTCTCAGCGTATGGGGCAAAGAGTATAGTAACTGTATGGGGTATGAGCATTGAGATAGGAAAATGGAGATGCCGCGTTATTCTATACATACATTTGCTTATACAAATATGAGTGAAATATGATCCAGAATTTGAAATATCGTTATATCTCATTCTTTCTAGTGAGATAATCTTATTTGATAAAAGAGACAACTATATTTTAAGTTGTTGCTAATTATGGCAACATTTTGTCTTGACGTAGTGACAGTTGTAGGTAAGTGCTTAGTGCCGTAGCAGCCATCTTATGCGACGAGATTCGTGGTAGTTTTGCTGTCAAATGGTTGTTTATTTTTTGTATTATTGAGATTTGCGAGAAAATTACGAGGATTTTACCTTTTAAAACTGCATGTGAATGTTGGAAAACAGAAGTTCAACGTGCCTGTGTGTTGTATTGTGAAGTGTGGTGCAAGAAAGAATGAAAATCAACCTCAATTGACTTTGCACAGGTTAGCCGGTTAATAGCCGGTTTTCATGCATACAATAATACACAATCGATGATAAAATTGTAACGCGATCATGAATTTATGGCTAAAGTATTGATATTTGGGCTCATTTCCATATAACGGTGAAGGGCGGGCGTTTTTGGGGGACTGTCTTTTGTAATTTTGACGTTCGAAAAGTGCTGATTCTCAGCCTAATTTGAATAAATGACTTTTGATTTTGATTTAACAGGCCTTTTTATTATATTTGTTAATTCATTCGTTTGTTTACAAACAGATGTCATAGTGGAAAAGTGTTGTACCGTTGCCGACTTACCGTAATAGTTTCCGAAACTAGTTCCTCTGCTGAAACGATATCCGTATATTCTGCGGTGTTAACATAAATAATCTTGCGTCTTATTCGGTCCGAGTGACCTAGCTAGGTCCGGCCTGTGGTTCACACTTCACAGCACCAAAATCCATCGTGATCCAAACGTGATAACTAGTAATACTCGTATATAGTATCGTTACTCGTTATAGTAACAACGAGATAACAGTTGTTCCTTGATGGACACAACCCTAGCAATGGCAGCCATTTTATGAGACAATATGAGTTGTAGGTATGCACCCTTTTTTGTAGGTATTTCCAGTCCATACTTTTCTATGTCAATGGGTATGATATAGCGATAGTTCGACTGTACTACGTCTACGATTTTTTGATGTTATATTTATTGATTTTTATATACTTTATTGTACACCACAAAAATACATAACACACTACAAAATATACAATGGGCGGCCTTATCGCATTACTGCGATCTCTTCCAGGCATCCTTAGAATGTACAGACGCCAGCACATCAAGCTACTACAATCTGTATCCGGGTGTCCCTTTTTTTCGTTTTAAAGTAAACCGGCCTTACATCTATAGACAAGCCTATCAAAATCAGTGTTCTTTATTTTCGTTACATCAGGGTTGCTAGCATTGACCTAGAAAAGTATGGACTGGAAATACCTACAAAAAAAGGGTGCATACCTACAACTCATTTTGTCTCATAAAATGGCTGCCATGGCTAGGGTTGTGTCAATCAAGGAACAACTGTTATCTCGTTGTTACTATAACGAGTAACGATTCTATATACGAGTTTTACTAGTTATCACGTTTGGATCACGATGAATTTTGGTGCTATGAAGTGTGAACCACAGGCCGGACCTAGCTAGGTCACTCGGACCGAATGAGACGCAAGATTATTTATGTTAACATCGCAGAATATACGGATATCGTTTCAGCGGAGGAACTAGTTTCGGAAACTATTACGGTAAGTCGGCAACGGTACAACACTATTCCATTATGACATCTGTTTGTAAACAAACGAATGAATTAACAAATATAATAAAAAGGCCTGTTATATGGAAATGAGCCCAAATATCAATACTTTAGCCATAAATTCATGATCGCGTTACAATTGTATCATCGATCGTGTATTATTGTATGTATTAATGCATGAAAACCGGCTACTAACCTGTGCAACTACAATTGAGGTTGATTTTCATTCTTTCTTGCACCACACTTCACAATACAACACACAGGCATGTTGAACTTCTGTTTTCCAACATTTACATGCAGTTTTAAAAGGTAAAATCCTCGTAATCTCAATAATACAAAAAACAAACAGCCATTTGACAGCAAAACTACCACGAAACTCGTCACTCAAGATGGCTGCTACGGCACTTACCTACAACTGTCACTACGTCAAGACAAAATGTTGCCATAATTAGCAACAACTTAAAATATAGTTGTCTCTTTTATCAAATGAGATTATCTCACTAGAAAGAATGAGACATAACGATATTTCAAATTCTGAATCATATTTCACTCATATTTGTATAAGCAAATGTATGTATAGAATAACGCGGCATCTCCATGTTTTTTCCTATCTCAATGCTTACCTACAACTGTCAATACGTCAAGACAAAATGTTGCCATAATTAGCAACAACTTAAAATATAGTTGTCTCTTTTATCAAATAAGATTATCTCACTAGAAAGAATGAGACATAACGATATTTCAAATTCTGAATCATATTTCACTCATATTTGTATAAGCAAATGTATGTATAGAATAACTCGGCATCTCCATGTTTTTCCTATCTCAATGGTTGCTAGGCTTGCTATAACTGTCAGAAGTAAAATGTGAAAGGACTGTATTGACAATACAAAACAAATAATTATCACTGAGATAGGAAAAAACATGTCAATGTCATTCGGGAGCCTAAAGATACTTTATTTTTTCTTCTTTGGCAACTGAGCTGTGTCGTGTCGACTATTCTGCCGATACCATTGAGATAGGAAAAACATGGAGATGCCGCGTTATTCTATACATACACTTGCTTATACAAATATAAGTGAAATATGATCCAGAATTTGAAATATCGTTATGTCTCATTCTTTCTAGAGAGATTATCTTATTTGATAAAAGAGACAACTATATTTTAAGTTGTTGCTAATTATGGCAGCATTTTGTATTGACGTAGTGACAGTTGTAGGTAAGTGCCGTAGCAGCCATCTTATGCGACGAGTTTCGTGGTAGTTTTGCTGTCAAATGGTTGTTTGTTTTTTGTATTATTGAGATTTTTTTCGAGAAATTTCAAGATTTCATGAAATAGGTAGTCATTCAGTAGGATTACTTGATCTTAGATAGTTGTGTTGATGACCTTAATGATTATAATTCTGTAAATACATATTTGTTACGGCCGCGACGGAATCATATTTTAATCAACGTACAACTTAGTACTGACCAGCAAATTGCAAAAAACGCAAGAAAATTGGAATTTCGCGGGCTATCTTGGAGCATCCAGCACCTTATGGTGTTAGTATCGGCCATTGACATAGAAAAGTATGGACTGGAAATACCTACAAAAAAAGGGTGCATACCTACAACTCATATTGTCTCATAAAATGGCTGCCATTGCTAGGGTTGTGTCAATCAAGGAACAACTGTTATCTCGTTGTTACTATAACGAGTAACGATACTATATACGAGTTTTACTAGTTATCACGTTTGGATCACGATGGATTTTGGTGCTGTGAAGTGTGAACCACAGGCCGGACCTAGCTAGGTCACTCGGACCGAATAAGACGCAAGATTATTTATGTTAACATCGCAGAATATACGGATATCGTTTCAGCAGAGGAACTAGTTTCGGAAACTATTACGGTAAGTCGGCAACGGTACAACACTATTCCACTATTCCATTATGACATCTGTTTGTAAACGAATGAATTAACAAATATAATAAAAAGGCCTGCTAAATGGAAATGAGCCCAAAAATCAATACTTTAGCAATAAATTCATGATCGCGTTACAATTGTACCATCGATTGTGTATTATTGTATGTATTATTGCATGAAAACCGGCTATTAACCTGTGCAAAGTCAATTGAGGTTGATTTTCATTCTTTCTTGCACTACACTTCACAATATAACACACAGGCACGTTGAACTTCTGTTTTCCAACATTTACATGCAGTTTTAAAAGGTAAAATCCTCGTAATTTTCTCGCAAATCTCAATAATACAAAAAACAAACAACCATTTGACAGCAAAACTACCACGAAACTCGTCGCATAAGATGGCTGCTACGGCACTTACCTACAACTGTCACTACGTCAATACAAAATGCTGCCATAATTAGCAACAACTTAAAATATAGTTGTCTCTTTTATCAAATAAGATAATCTCTCTAGAAAGAATGAGACATAACGATATTTCAAATTCTGGATCATATTTCACTCATATTTGTATAAGCAAGTGTATGTATAGAATAACGCGGTATCTCCATGTTTTTCCTATCTCAATGGTATCGGCAGAATAGTCGACACGACACAGCTCAGTTGCCAAAGAAGAAAAAATAAAGTATCTTTAGGCTCCCGAATGACATTGACATGTTTTTTCCTATCTCAGTGATAATTATTTGTTTTGTATTGTCAATACAGTCCTTTCACATTTTACTTCTGACAGTTATAGCAAGCCTAGCAACCATTGAGATAGGAAAAACATGGAGATGCCGAGTTATTCTATACATACATTTGCTTATACAAATATGAGTGAAATATGATTCAGAATTTGAAATATCGTTATGTCTCATTCTTTCTAGTGAGATAATCTTATTTGATAAAAGAGACAACTATATTTTAAGTTGTTGCTAATTATGGCAACATTTTGTCTTGACGTATTGACAGTTGTAGGTGTGCCGTAGCAGCCATCTTATGCGACAAGTTTCATGGTAGTTTTGCTGTCAAATGGTTGTTTGTTTTTTGTATTATTGAGATTTACGAGAAAATTACGAGGATTTTACCTTTTAAAACTGCATGTAAATGTTGGAAAACAGAAGTTCAACATGCCTGTGTGTTGTATTGTGAAGTGTGGTGCAAGAAAGAATGAAAATCAACCTCAATTGTCTTTGCACAGGTTAATAGCCGGTTTTCATGCATTAATACATACAATAATACACAATCGATCATACAATTGTAACGCGATCATGAATGTATGGCTAAAGTATTGATATTTGGGCTCATTTCCATATAACAGGCCTTTTTATTATATTTGTTAATTCATTCGTTTGTTTACAAACAGATGTCATAATGGAATAGTGTTGTACCGTTGCCGACTTACCGTAATAGTTTCCGAAACTAGTTCCTCCGCTGAAACGATATCCGTATATTCTGCGATGTTAACATAAATAATCTTGCGTCTCATTCGGTCCGAGTGACCTAGCTAGGTCCGGCCTGTGGTTCACACTTCATAGCACCAAAATTCATCGTGATCCAAACGTGATAACTAGTAAAACTCGTATATAGAATCGTTACTCGTTATAGTAACAACGAGATAACAGTTGTTCCTTGATTGACACAACCCTAGCCATGGCAGCCATTTTATGAGACAAAATGAGTTGTAGGTATGCACCCTTTTTTTGTAGGTATTTCCAGTCCATACTTTTCTAGGTCAATGCTAGCAACCCTGATGTAACGAAAATAAAGAACACTGATTTTGATAGGCTTGTCTATAGATGTAAGGCCGGTTTACTTTAAAACGAAAAAAAGGGACACCCGGATGGAACGAAGTTCCTTTCGATTAATTAGTGAAGGAATTGTAATTTTTTTTTTATTATTAACAATTAAAAAAACAGAAAAAAAAACTGGCATGCTTTCTATAAGAGAGAGAGAGAGACAGACAGAGAAACACGCGCACGCCGCACGGCTTACAACTATAGCAGAAAGTCTCGTTCCAACTTTTGGTCTTAATTTTTTCCGTCTAGCCCCCTTTCGCAACGCGCGATAACGAACTTCGTTCCAACAGAAATATTATACCATTTTTTCGATTTAAAACGGTACGGTATGTTTTTCTTAATTATAACTACATTTTCTTGATTTTACTAACGTAGGGATATGACGGAGTACCTACCTATAATCTGGGTCAAGATTTTTTAAATGTGTGCTAAACTGATTGCGTGAGTGGGTTCGCTAATTTACATTTTTATATTTTTAATTAAATTGAAACGCAAAATGACTAGTTTCCAGGCCAGTAACTATTTGATTCGAATATTTCTGTACTGACAACACTTTAGTTTGACAATTGGTCGTTGGATGTTTCTGATTGGCTAATCAATCTGCGGCAAGCACATTGTCATCTGTGGTTGGTGGATGACATTGATTCGTTAACCAATCACAGAACTCGATTTTACCGCGAAAATGGAAAAAACCTGCGAGGCGGGAAGTGGTCGCATTCTGACACGAGCTGTGACGAGCTGTTGGTGAAAAAAAATGGAATAAAGTTGTGTTTCCTGTTACTTGGATTTTCTTCAGTACTTCACCATCCTGAAAGTCTTAATTTAGTCCATAGTCTCAGTCACAGAGCACTTTATAATACCGGTTTCAGTTATATTTTATACTAGCTTCTGCCCGCGGCTTCGCCCGCGTGGATGTCGGAAATTTACCCACGGGAACGTGCTAACAGGATAAAATGTATGTGCTTCCCCAGAATGCCATCTATGCCGCGGGCCCTTTGTGGCTAATTACAATAGAAAACCAATTGTGTCTCATTAGTGGTGATTAAGAGGGTACCTATATGATATCTTTACCTAAGTACCTAACTAATTTAAAAAAAAACTCAATAACAGAAAATTAAATACCTACCAAAAAAAAAAAAACATTTTTCTTTCTTTCTTTACCTACCTAAATAAACCTATTTCTGATGATAACTAATCTAAACTCAATAAATAAGCAAAATCCCTAAAAACTAATATCTATACGAATGACTAAACCTACCTAACAGTATTATAAAATAACCTACGGTCACTACGTAAACTGTCAAATATACTACCTATACTTTAAAATTAAAATCTATACCTACGACTCATTTATAAATAAACCTAAATAACTCTAACAACTAAAAGGAATAAAAATGAACTCCACTGCGGGTGACCCAACCTACGACAAACTTAGTATTTGCGGTTGGTACAGTACAGACAGTGGTAATCGGGTATAGGGATCGAACCGCAAAATTAAGTTTGTTTTTTATTGTATATACTTTTCCGGCATAAAAAGTACCCAGTGTGGTGCCCAGGATATTAAAGAATAATTATACCAAGTTTCATCGAAATCGAACCGGTAGTTTTTGCGTGATGCCTGAACAAACAGACAGACAGACAGACAGACCGACAGACAGACTGACAAAAAAAATTTTAATCACATTTTTGGGTTCGGTGTCGGTCAAGTAACACCCCCTTTTTTTTTCATTTATTTTTTGGATATTTTCAATGTACAGAATTTTCACTTCTACAGATTTATTATAAGTATAGAATAGATATAGATTATGATATTGATAAATAGGTACTTAGCGGGTTTAGTTCTAGTTGGTCCGTCCAACCAAGCTTAGGTATAATTTCTTACCTAAGTTATAAAAACTATTGATAAGTTAAAAACTCCGTGTTGGTAAATAAACATTTTTTCATTGTTTTGTAGTAGGCAATGTAGGTAGGTACTTTCTATTGACTTACTAACTAATTAAAACGAAACATGATGTCAGGTGACAAAAAATTGCCCACAATGAAGTTTAAAACAGTTTTTTTATTTTTGTAGGCGAGTTTTCAACCATTTAAAACAATTTATTGGGGGTTTAAAACGGCAACATTTTATTTAAAACGTTTTAAATCGATTGTTTTACACTCAGGTTTTACATCTGTAGGCTTGTCAACGACAGCAGCCATAAAGCAAGGTCTATAACGATCACTGTGATTTTGACAGTGATGCCACGCACCAAAAGATCCTTGTACAGACGCCAGCACATCAAGCTACTACAATCTGTCAAATTTCTTTAATAGATTTTCAACTTTATCGCTGAAGCATTAAGGTTCAAGGTTGATTGGGAAAATTTGACAGTTTCGGGTAGCGTGACCTGCTGGCGACTGTACACACGGCTACACATAAAGCTATACATAACCAGTATAAGCTGACTTCTGATTGTACGAAAAACTTATACAATGCGAGGTCAGCTAAAACTGGAAATGTATAACTTGATGTGTAGCCGTGTGTACACTACACTAACATGCATTCCTTAAGCTAGCTTCCCACGGTCCGTGATATCGCAGACGGACGCGGACCAGCTCGTACGACACACCGTGTGAAGGGTTTCGTCCGTGGTAGCACAGGACGTCTGTGGCGGTGCGCCGGTATCCGTCGCGAGGCGGTAACTTCAAAGGTGCGGTGCGACGCGATCCGACACTTATGATAAGTTTTTCCGAATCATTCCCCATGATCCCACCGGTAGGATCACAGGACAGGGAATATTTTATGTCATTCGTTAATTTTCTACCGTGATCAATAATACAGAAAATAAAATTAGATATTTAAGTATGTACCTTACCTTAAACGACTTTTGTTGTATGCTGATATCCACTAGCGACGTGGTTTCTTCTTACTTTTACTAGATCGCATAATTTGGTAATTGTTAATTAATACCACAGCCGCAGCTGCAGCGACGATACGTTCTCTTTCACTTTGCATTTTGAAATGAAGCCATCAAAAGATCTACACAGACCGACACGCACCGTTGAAAGAGCCCTGTCTGTGTGCGTTGCCGTCCGGTGTCGTCGGCTGTGCGTGATGATCTGCAGAATCACGCACCGTGGGAACCCAGCTTTAGATTTAATAACAAACATACAAGCTTTTCATATATTTTCTACAGTGAGGCATTGTCTAAACATATTAAAGAGGTACATGTATTTTATTTTAAAAATATGTTTTTGTGATACAACTGTTTATATCGACTGGAAGGTTATTAAAAATAGTTGGAACATTAGTTGGAATGTGCACATGGCTTGGCTTGTGATGTGCTTACGAGCACGATCCGATCGAGTGTTGATTTTTGTGTGCAAATCAAAGCAATTGCATCACGAGTACTCGCAACTGTGTGTTTGTTGTTTGTGTGCGTTTTGTGGAGGGTTGTTGTTTGCAAGAAAGTAGGGACGCACGGCTACACATCAAGCTATAACCAGTATAAGCTGACTTCTGATTGTACAAAAAACCTATACAATGAGAGGTCGGCTAAAACTGGAAATGTATAGCTTGATGTGTCGCCGGGTGTACAAAGTGTCAAGCCGGCATTATTTCCACTGAGCTCCACCATTGGCTCCTTATTCTTGCCATCAAAAATTGGATTTTAATTAGACTGATAAGAAAAGTTTCCTTGAAATTTGCAAATTGAAATAGATTTTATGGAAAGGTCCCACGGTCACGCTACGTAGGGTAGGTAGGTACCTAGCCTACGTAGCGTGACCGTGGGTCGCACTGTATGTCCACCTACAAAGACATTTAAATAGTATCATAAATCTCTTTTCCGCCTTAACTCCCTACTGATCTAATTACACGTGCATCAAATTGGGGCCTTGTATCAATAAAAAAAAATAGCTCGACATATCAATATAATTATTATACATATACATATTTAAATGAAGTAGGTACCTATAAAGTATGTTCATCATTTACAAATATAAACGTATACCAAATGGTTCAAATGCGTTGGTTGTTAAATAATATTTCCCAGACATATTTCCATTGACATCTTCACCCATAAACCCTTTATGACTGCATCGATTTTCTAAAAACTCAAGCCAAGATTCGCACTGATACGCAGGAAAAGATGTAGGATATTTGATGGATTCTGCGAAATAATCAAATGAACGCCCATGACTGCACGCTTCTGTGGATAAAAACACATTTAAACATTTATTCACGACATAACACTTTATAACTAGGTAGATAGGTGTTTAAAAACTAACCAAAGAACTTGACAATATCTTCGCACCCTGGTTGTGGCGCAATTCCTGCATTAGGGTAAAAATCTACTGATCCGATTGCTCCTTCAAAGCCTAACAACCCTGCACAAGTGTGAATGACGTCAACAATTTCAGCATCAGAAGAATCTAGTTTCTCCAACGTGTCTTGAGGCGGGAACTCAAAAAAAGGTCTTGCAGGATCGAGGCCTAAAAAAACATTGTTAACGTTTTATTTAAAAGTTAATAATATTTGTACACCTAAGGTACTTGAATGTTACATTTAGGTACAGACAGCGTCACTATATTATGTGGGGAGCGCTCAATTTATACTTGAGCGCTCCCTACATAGTGACGCTGTTATTGCATTGCATAATAATTACCTATTCCTGTTATTCCTATTCATTATTGTTTGCATTATTATTTCTTTCATTATTATTCATTTATTATTAGTTTAATAAAGAGTTGATGAATTTAATGATAACCATTCTGTAAAGACAATAATCATATTGATATGGTTGCGGACCATTATTAGATCCACATAACAACCTGACACTGACAAAAATGTTCATAAAATTTTCCTAAATTGAATTTCAAAACTTAGGTAGTATCTAGGAATTAAACTTCCATTCATATACTTTTTAAGCGTTTTAAAACCTTCAGGCAAACTAAACGAATAGGTAGGTACTAATGTTATTTATAATAGGTATGTTCATTATGTACCGTTGATGGTCGATGGTACCTATAATTTATTATAAAATGTTTTTGTAAAAATATAAGTTGTTAGATAGCTATGTCGGATTTGGACTTGCGTGCCTGTTGCTGGGGTACCTACCTTATGAGTATTTTTTAAAATAAAATAGTTACCTACCCGTTATTCTGTATACAGTCCTGTTACTTTTAGACGCTGCTATACCCATTACGTGAGCTCCAAGACTATGTCCAATAAGATGTATCTGTTCTCTAGTCACGTTGTATAGCTGGTTTAATCCATCCAAAAAAACAGCTACTTGACTCCCAATGGTTTTAGTTTCATTTGCTACCCAAAGGTACAAGATAGAACTCGCAGTGCAGCTCCAATCCACCGTTATTACATTCACATTTTGAGCTTCTATATACGCATTTTTTATATTTAATACGCCTTCTGTATCCACTGAAGACCGCCATCCATGAGTAATTATTTTTAATGGCTTTTTGGAATTAAATAATATGTCTTTTGTAATGTTTTTATCACTATTTTTAATTGCTCGTCCCCTTCTATTCAACAAAACATAACTCTCCGTGTCGTTCCTACATGGCAGAAAAGGGAAGTTTAAAAAAGTTAAAGTCGCGTAAGTATATGTAGATAGGTAGGTATACCTACCTCCTAGATGCTACTACTCTGTTCCAGGTAAGATGATTGATATGACATAATAATATTATTATAAATTTATAACACTATAACAGATGATAGAACTTGGTACGGGCTGGACAATGGCGGTTCTCTCCTTACAAAATCAGCGGGGTAGTCCAATATCAACTACAATCTGAATCCAAAAAGATTCAGTTTGTGATTGATATTATATGTAGAGTGGTCTCGCATTTGGACCCCTTTTACCCATTGTCATTTCTGTGGTTTATTTATAAACGTTGGCTAAAGTTAATCAGACTTTATTCATTATCTAATTAACTTTAACCGACGTTTATAAATAAACCACAGAAATGACAATCCATAATGTGGGTATTCAATGTTTTTATAAAGGACAAAAAACTTGTTACGCCGGATATGAACTTGGACCGCAATTAGGCTTACAAAAAAACATATAAGTAAATAAAATATAATAATAATAATATCTCTGGACATTTCACTCAGCGCCATCTAGTCCCAAGCTAAGCAACCTCTTAAGCGCATGCATGGAGAGAGGCCAGTTTCCGCTCCGTTGGAAGACGGGGAAGCTGGTCCTCATTCAGAAGCCAGGGCGCCCTGCGGACTCTCCGTCCGCATACCGGCCCATAGTGCTGCTCGACGAGGTTGGCAAGCTCTTTGAGAGAGTGATTGCGGGCCGCCTCGTCGGGCACCTGGGGAGGACTGGGCCGGATCTTGCGGATTGCCAGTTTGGCTTCCGCAAGGGGCGCTCTACGGTGGACGCCATCATGCGCGTAAGAGCCCTCACGACGGGAGACGCGGTGTCCCGGGGTGGGGTGGTCGTGGCGGTGTCACTCGACATCGCCAACGCGTTCAACGCCCTGCCCTGGAGCTGCATTGGGGAGGCACTCCGGTATCACCGGGTGCCGACCTACCTCCGTCGAGTAGTCGGGGCGTATCTGACGGACAGAGCCGTCATCTACCCCGGTCGCGACGGGAACTGGAACCGGCGAGAGATGTCGTGCGGTGTCCCACAGGGATCGGTTCTGGGGCCGCTCCTGTGGGACATCGGTTACGACTGGGTGCTGCGGGCCGACCTCCCTGAAGGCGTCAGCGTAGTTTGCTACGCTGACGACACGCTGGTCCTGGCGCAGGGGAGGTCGCATCAGGCGGCGGCCGACGCGATGACACGCGGGGTTGCGATAGTCGTGGAAAGGATCCGGCGGTTGGGTCTCGAGGTGGCATTGCACAAGTCCGAGGCCATGTCCTGTCATGGGCCTCGGTACGGGCCACCTCCGGGATCCCAACTAGTGGTAGGAGGGGTTCACATCGGCGTCGAGACCACGATGAGGTACCTGGGTCTCGTCCTCGACAGCCGATGGAACTTCGTCGAGCATTTCCGACGTTTGGCCCCCAAACTGGAACGGGCCGGGGCCGCCCTAAAGCGGCTCTTGCCCAACCTGAGGGGGCCAAACGCCTCCTGCCGGTGGCTTTACGCGGGGGTCGTGCGGTCCATGGCCCTATATGGGGCCCCGGTATGGGCGCGTTCATTGCGGCTTCGAGCCGCACACTACCTGAACGCGCCCCAAAAGGTGGTAGCCGTAAGGCTGATCCGGGGCTACCGCACGATCTCGGGCGAGGCGGCAGCAAGCCTCCTTGCCGGACTGCCACCATGGGATCTGGAGGCGATAGTCCTCGCGCGCCTATATGATTGGCGCGCGGAGGCACTACGCCGGGGGGAAACTCCGCATCCGCGGCAAACCGCGGCGGAGCGGACGAACCTCCGGCGCGATCTCATGGTGGCATGGAAGGAGCGACTATCGCAACCCAGCGCAGGGCACGCCACGATAGCGGCGGTAAGACCCCTCTTTGAGGAGTGGCTAGAGAGACGTCACGGCGTTCTCACCTACCGCCTGACGCAGGTCCTCTCCGGACACGGATGTTTCGGGAGGTTCCTGCACATCATCAGGCGGGAGGAGACGCCCGGATGTCACCACTGTCAGGATCGCCCAGAGGACACGGTGGAGCATACGGTGGAGGTCTGCCCTGCTTGGGCAGAGCACCGTAGAGGCGATTCCTCGGTGTCCTCGTAGAGGCGATTGGCAGCGGCGGCGACCTCTCGCGTCCGGCCCTGGTTCAAGCCATGGTCCGGGGTGAGAGGGAGTGGGAGGCAGTCACCTCCTTCTGCGAAGCAGTCATGCTAGCGAAGGAGGTGGCGGGGTGGGCGAGGGAACGCACTTTGCGCACCTCATGCCTCAGCCGCCGCGGGAGACGCTCCGGGCGTCGGGAGCCGCGTGAGGGTGTAACCACACGGGCGGTGCAGCTGCGGCGCGGCGCCTGAGCGGCGCCGCTGCGGTTTTCTACATACAAAAATGCATTGTAGCCACATGGCGCCGTGCGGTGTGCTCCGGCGCCGCGCCGCGCGCGCATCGGAATCGAGACGAGGCGGGGAGGGGTGTAAGCAGAGCGGAGCCGGAGCGGCGCCGCTCGCAGTTGTTGCGTAGCGATGGGCAACCCCTCATTTTGCCGCCGCTGCGGCGCCGCCGCGGCTCCGTAGAACGTTGCGACGCCGCTCTGCCCGTGTGGTCGCCAGCGCGGCGAAATGGCTTGCGGTGCGGCGCCGCACCGCCCGTGTGGTTTGCCTCTGACGACTCCCGGCCACCGTAGGCGCGGGCCTGCGGGCGGAGAGTAATGGGTAGCTCTCCGTCCGATCAGGACTAGGCCCGTGCCGGACGGCGTGTACGTGTTCCACGCGCGCCTCAAAGAGATGTCAGCAAAAGAGACGGGGCCCCATAGGGCCGAAGCCTGCCAGGGTGGCGGGACCGTCCGAAAGGGTTTACCGCTGCCCTGGAACATGAAGGGCTGGGGAGGGAGCACGGGTGGGTTTTGGTCAGTAGGGGTCTGACACTCCCTTCTGCTCCACCCAGAGCGGGAGGAGTCATTTGATGATTTCCCATCCTCAAAAAAAAAAAAAAAAGCTAAGCAACCTAATGCTTGTGTTATGGTAACAAGATGGCTGATAAATTACTTATATGTATACATTTTTTTTTTGTAAATACATACATATTATAGATAGAAAAACACCCAGACTCGGAACAAATACATGTAGGTCATACAAATATTTGTTCCGTGCGGGAATCGAACCCGCGACACGCAGCGCAGCCACTGCGTCAACCGTGCCGTCAACATACATACTTACCCAATATATAATCTAAATTCAATGTCATCCAACATTGAGTTTCGATGTATAAGCATATCATCTTCCGTAATTGTTAGGTTTAAGTAATGTAGCACTCCATCGCTGTCCGGGAAGTAAATCCATTCAGTTCCATAGCTATCACCATACTGACTTTTAGAGACATCTAAATTATTTTTTATTGAAGTACCTGCAATTGTATAAAAAAAAATGCACTTTTATTTTAATAAGTTGTTAAGGAAATATTTCAGACTTTTTTTTGAAAACTTGAAGTATGTAGGTACTTCCCTCATTTTACCTATGTAGGTACCTATATTATAATATCGAGTGCTTGTTTGATGATTTGAATTTCTTATTCTCTTTAAAGCCGATATTTCTATCGCCAGGTAACTTATATCTGAACTGAACATTTGACTTACTTCTCATACAAAAAGTGTCAGACCGGAATATTACTTAATTTGAGTAATAAATAAATCTATCTAAATAGATAGATTTTATTTATTAGTCAAATATACGTTATCTGAAGATGGGCCCTTAGTTTAGTAAGTAGTTTGGTATTGAATTTTATCAACATGTCTACAACGTAAAACGGCTCTGTCGCAAAATGACCACTTCTCAAATTGACTACTGGTACCTAGCAAAAACAGCATTTAATTCTCAAAAAAAAAAAAACGCTGGAAAGAGTTAGCCCGACTGGGCCACCAGTCTGCTATTTTTATAAATTCGTCATTCCAACACGATCCCATTCCCATCCCATTGTCATTTTGCTTAAAGTTCGTAGGTAATCTGCTAAATTCTTAATGGCGATCATTGATCGGTCAATGGTCTCGTAATAGATTTGTGTCATAATGACATTGTCGTATTGCCTTTAATATAAAACCCGTTAGTAGAAATGATATTCGAAAAACTACCACTACTTTATTTATGCCAGATTTCATTTATATATATAAGTAAGTATTTACATATAAAATAAATAATTAGTATTTTATACAAGTCAAGTGTTGTATGTAAGTCAGTCATTCATTTATCAATACGAGTACTACGAGATTACCATTCTATGCCATTTCTTTCAATGGAGTGTTAGTGGTTGACCACTGGAAAGTCATAACATAATGACGCCATTATATTAGTAGATTACCAAACTTGTCAAAATCAACAACTATGAAATCAATGATAGACCATTCTGACACTATTGTAATAGCAGACTTGAGGCCCAGATTGTATGTTAATGAAAAACTAGATGCAACAGACGAATAACATCAACTCTCTAGTTCGAATTGCTGGAGTTGTGACATTTCATGATTTTTGAACATGACATTTGCGTTGCGTCCTATTCTTGACTACCTACGCGCTACGATAGTGTAGATATACCTACGCAGGGCTGGGCAAAATACATGCTTTGCTTTAATTGAAATACCTACAAATTACAAAATACAGTACTTATCGCAAGTAATTAATATACAAAATATCTTTAATTATGGTACTTATTTGAAATATAAAATACAGTATTTTAGCTATTTTTAATTGAAATACAAATGACAAGATAAGTAATCTAGACCAGCATGGGCTGAAAAGTAGAGGAAAACAAGTTTAATTAATCAGTAAAACTAGAGTTTCCTTTAATGAAAACTAGATTTTTAAATGTACTGTCAGACACACAGCCTCTTGTTGGAGAGTGAATAACCTGCTAAAGAAAACCATCTTTCTACAGGTCCTGATGAGCACAAACTTGTGTTAAATTGTATGAACACATTTTTTATATTTGGATAGCGCTCAAGAATTGAAAGCTCTTTGCTAGTTGCCTGGACATTATCGTGGACTAGTGTCCACGATAATGTCCAGGCAACTAGCACTATCACTATAGATCACTGTGAAATACTTTCCAGATAAAATTAGCGGACACATCTCATTCATTTGGTTCACTCCATCGCCACCGTTGTCCGTTCAGCAAATGTATTTTAATGTTAAAATGTATTTTGAAGCCTCAAGTATTTGAAATACTTACTAATTACAAAATACTTCGCCGTCAGGTATTTGAAATACGCATTACAAATTACATTTTAAGGAAGTAATTGAAATACAAATAAGTACCAAATACGTAGGTATTTGTATTTCAATTACGTATTTTAATTACAAGTAATTCAAATACTGCCCAACCCTGGATATACTACTAAAGGTAAGACAATACTATAGGTAATTTCAAGACGTAGTGTGACATCTACAAACCCGCACTGGGTCCGCGTGGTGGATTACGGCCCGTGCACTCACATAGTAGTGTCAGGCCTGAGTCCTAGCAATAGGAACATTTTAGGCTGATTATGCTTATACTAATGGTAAGAGGTACTTACTGTAGGCCAAATCCACAAATATAACAATTTTACATAGAAAAATAAATAATAATAAATTCCAATTTGTCATGGTTACCTACTTAAATGAAATGCATTTCGAAACACTGAATAAGGTTATATAAAACAAACCGCGAACAGATACTGATTTGACTAATAATCCATTTTATTAGACCTACCACATAAAATACGAGTAGGTAAGTTATGCAAGAGAGTAGCAAGCATTGAGTTGCTAAGTAAAAATGTAATGATTCTTAACGTTTTTTTCATTATTTCCATCTTAGTTTTCCGCTTCCATTTCGTTCCTTCGCCAACTGGTATACCTACTTACCTACGCATGGTAGGTAAGTAGATAGGTATATGAAATTAAAAAAGCTATATTTTAACTAGGTACCTATCTATTTTGGGGTCCCCCATTCACGTTGTGTATCCTAGTGAGATATAATTACATGTCTACCATGTCAATTTGTTTCGTTCGTTCCTGCTGGCTGTCTAATAAACCATATAGTAAAAGTACTCTGTGCTGTCTAATAATCTGCTGACTATCAAAGTTTAAGCTAGTAAAACGTCGCAAGATTTGTTAAGATATTACATGTTACCTAAAATTTTTTAACGTGTTTGGTATCACTCTAACAATCGTAGCTTTGTTTTGATGAGATATAAGTTTGCTTGAAGTATTCTTGTGGAACATTGTTCATAGAGTTAATGAAGCGTTACTAATATACATAGATAAAGCGGTCAATTAATTAGTAACCGTAATACTGTTAACTACCTACATTGCCCTCCAAAAGATACTTGACATTTTTCCACTTCAGCTGTAATGCCACATTATGATTTAAAATTCTAGTTTCAAATGTTTGAACCGTACACTACCTACTTATAGCGTTTTTATTGACTACAACTAGCTATGATAAGGGATTACCTGTTTTTTTTTATAACCCGTTTTTAGTTGTCAAATACTTGAATTCCCTTCGCCAAAAGTTAGTTGACATTTATAATTTCTGTGGATTTACCTACAGAATCGTATTTATTTAAGTACCTACCTATTTATTTTTATTTATTTATTGTTAATTAAAAGGTACAACACCAATTACATTAATTAACATAGAGGACAATAGTTAAGTTGACAATAATATTTATCTTAAAACTAACATGGAATAGTGGACTCCCTTGCATCTTAGGTACATTCTCTCACAGAACACCAGACCATATATACCTACGCATAATTTTAATCCATTCATCCGCAAACACATCACATTCAGGGTTGGCACGTTGGCAGCCAGAAGGGCATTCAGCACCTTTAGAGAACGACAGATTGGGGATTCAGCTCTGGCTACAGTTTTCGTTGGGAGTTGCGCAAACAGATTGTGCCGGCAGCTCTGACGGTGTCCGATGTATTTGTCGGGCACAAATAGTCGGTAGAAAAGACCATGGAGCTCAGCCCCAGCAGTCTCGACATTCATAGCGATCGCTTTACGACCGAATTCGGTCACAAAGTCCTGTCACTCCATACATTTCACCTGTCGATTCGGGACTTTGCAACCGAATTCTGTCGTAAAGCGATCGCTATGAATGTCGAGACTGCTGGGGCTGGGCAGTCGATACGTCCCCGTAAGATCTTACAGGCTACAGTGAGTTGATCAAGGCCTCTTCTCACCTCCAACGAGTTAAAGCCCAACGTCCCTAAAAGATAGTTGGTAGGGTACATGTAGGGAAGAAATGGTACAACCTTTGGAATAGGCATCTGAGGAAAGTTTTCTGTACCTTTTCCAGCATCTGTAATATTATTTTCACTTCAGTAGCTCAAACATGTAGGTTTTGCTGCCTGAAATCAATGAGCAAAATGCGATTTTGCTCACTGAGTGACACCAACACCAAGTAACTTTTTTTTTTTTCAGAAAGCCGCGAATATCTTATTCAGCCTTGGGTTAATCACACGATTCGAAACATTCACAGTCTATCTCTTTCCTTCCTTTCTTTCAGAGAGAGAGACAAAGACCAGCCCTTTCGAAGTTCCGATTTTGAATTCGACCTCAAAGACAAACACGTTCGGAATTTCGTACTAACTAAAGAAATTTTGCAAAAAGATAATTATGTCTTTTAATGGAATTTAATGAATTTTTAACTTATTGTTATATTTAAACGAAAATAAGTATTTACTGCAAATAAAACTGACATTTAACCTGTAAATATGTATAATAATAATTCCCCCACCGCCGTATCTCTACGTTGACGTCGTGGTGGGGCTTGCGCGCTCTAAACTCTAGGTCTGTGACGGAAAAGTTTACTTTGCCGGATCAGGACTAGGGTAAGGAGCCAAACCAAGAGAGATACAGGAACCCGCAGGGCAGCATGTGGCGAGCTGTTGGGCAGTAGCGACCCCACGGACCCTATCTCCCGGGAGAAGTCTTGTTCCTCACCTCTAGCTTGCCTTTATTGGCCGGCTGGAGTGAACACTGACGAGGAACAGAGCTTCCACCTCATTCTTGCCTTTGTTGGTTGGCTTGAGTTGAGATTGAGATTCGCAAGAGCAAACGTGCTCGGAGGAAGGAAGTATTTCAGTAAGATGCTGGTAGGGATCTTGACCGTACTTCCGGGATTGTCCTGATAGCCGTGGAATACCTCTCCACTCCTCATAAGCACCTCAGGACATGTTGCCCCCTTGTCACTACGACACTATGTGCTAGCGACCGTTTTCGGGGGCCCATTATTGAGCGTGCAAGTCACCCCCTGACATTTTATCCGTGTATATATAAAACATTGATCCGGCAGGGGCCATACTTCTTCCATAGTTATTGGTAACCAGTCCACTTTAGCCATAGCCCAAATTTGTATTTTTCCATATCCTGTAATAGTTCTACACTAACCGGGGGTTGTCCTTGGGTGCACTTGCAGTGCATACAGGGATAATCGTCGGGTGGTGCCACATTACAATAAAATTTCCTAAGGGGCCTCTGCGAGTTGGCTTCGGCCCCTCGTACGCTTTCCAAAGGACCGGGACTCCATGGTCCCGAGATATGTTAAAAAAAATAATAATAATTCATTTATTTTTCAGACAAAGTTCATTACATTACACATTACATTAAATTATCTATCTATATCTATACCTATAATAAATCTGTAGAAGTGAAAATTCTGTACATTGAAAATATCAAAAAAATAAATGGTGTTACTAGACCGACACCGAACCCAAAAATGTGATTAAAAAACTTTTTGTCTGTCTGTCTGTCTGTTTGTTCAGGTATCACGCAAAAACTACCGGTTCGATTACGATGAAACTTGGTATAATTATTCTTTAATATCCTGGGCACCACACTGGGTACTTTTTATCCCGGAAAAGTATATACACGGTTTATTTTTATGTAAGTCGTAGGTAAGATTTTAATTTTAAAGTATAGGTAGTGTAGAAAAGCATCATAATCTCAGCCTCGTTTACCAGTAGATGTTAGTTCTAGAATCATTCCTTACTGTTGTTGCTTAATGTTTACGAACACCTGTTATTGCATCATGATTGCGTAATATGAACAATACTATGTGCACGTGACAGCTGCATGTCTGACGTCATCAATAGAATCAGATCTATGCAGGTGTCAGGTGCAAATGATTCGTCGTCTTTGGTCGTCATTACAACATAGCTGTATAAATAGACCCCGCTGTGGGATTCATGAGTCAGTCGTTACGAAATCATCAAGTGAATAACACCAAGCTAATAACGATGCTTGGTCAGCGGAATCCCTCGTAAAGTCGTGTGTACCTATGTTATGATTATCAGTCCATATGTGTGTAAATTAGTGTTGTTAATGCGTAAGCCCTTTATTCTACTGTATTGTGTATATTATAACTGTGTACGTGTACCCTTTTACAATATAACTCGTGTTTCCATTTTTGCTGGTTTAATTCAAGAAATATAACCCCCGCCTACACTGATAAACACCCCTTACGGCGCGCACTGATAGTTTCGCGTGCCGTAATTAACAGGTATATTTGATAGTGTACGTAGTGACCGTAGGTTATTTTATAATACTGGTAGGTAGGATTAGTCATTTGTATAGATATATTAGTTTTTAGGGATTTTGCTTATTTATTGAGTTTAGATTAGTTATCATCAGAAATAGGTTTATTTAGGTACCTAGGTTGGTATTTAATTTTCTGTTATTGAGTTTTTTTTTTTAAATTAGGTCGGTGCTTAGGTAAAGATATCATATAGGTAGGGTACATATTTGAATGTCGAACATTAAAATACCTACGTGTAAAATGTCAACGTTCAAAACATCGAAAATTTAAATACCGATTATATCGTAATATTGAAAATTGTTATACCTAAGCTTAAAATGTCTAACATTGAAATGCCGAGTGATAAAAATATCTACTTAATGATTAAAAATATCGATAATCCTTATACCTAAGTTCAAAATGTCAACATTTAATACACTTTAGTTCATTATATTTACGTTAAGAATACCTACTAGTTAAAATATCGAACTTGATATAGGAAAAAATGTCGGTAGATTTGAAATTGTCACACTCTGCCAACGCAGTCAGTCCACTGTAAACGTTAGTCAGTCCACTGCAAACGTTTAACGTACGGACGCCAGCAGGTCAACCTACCCGAAACTGTCAGATTTTCCCAATCAACCTTGAACCTAATACTTTAGCAATAAAGTCGAAAATCTATTAAAGAAATCTGACAGATTGTAGTAGCTTGATGTGCTGGCGTCTGTACCTATTGTTTAGCGAATAATTATTAGGGTAGGTACATATTTGAATGTCGAACATTAAAATACCTACGTGTAAAATATTTATTAAAAAATCGATCATTAAAAAGGCAATGAGAACTTAGGTAGGATGCAAGAGCGAGCGAAGCGAGCTCGGGAATTGGGGCACCCCGACTCGGACAGGTTAGGTTCGAAGGGGATGACGGGGGCTCAAGTGAGCGAGCGGAGCGAGCGAACGTTAGATTAGTTATCATCAGAAATAGGTTTATTTAGGTAGGTAGGTAGGTATTTTATTTTCTGTTATAGAGTTTTTTTTTTAAATTAGGTAGGTACTTAGGTAACCTCTTAATCACCACTAATGAGACACTTCTATTGTACACAATTGGTTTTCTATTGTAATTAGCCACAAAGGGCCCGCGCGAGATAGATGGCATCCTGGGGAAGCACATACATTTTATCCTGTTAGCACGTTCCTGTGGGATAATTTCTGACATCCACGCGGGCGAAGCCGCGGGCAGAAGCTAGTCTAAGAATATGATTTACGTTAATTGCAATCGAGGAAAGTTAAATTCTAACTGTAATGTACACCTGCCTGATCTAGGTTTATGAAAAACCTGTGTTTCAGGCCATCAATTTACATCAAACATTTAAAAAGAAGACAACAATAAATGTATTAGAAGCTAAATTGGAAAGAAGGTATAATATTTTTTTAATATTTTTAGAAGTGAAAAATGTTAACTAACTTTTGGAGGGCACTGTATGTGCCTAAATATTTTTAACCCCCAACGCAAAAACAACGTAGTGATATAAGTTTGACGTGTCTGTATGTGTATGGGCGTGTGGGGGGGTGTGTGTGTATGTCTGTCTGTGGCATCGTAGCTCTCGAACGGATGGACCGATTTTGACTTTGTTTTTGGAACGAAGTTGCTTATCGCGCGTTGCGAAAGGGGGCTAGACGGGAAAAATTAAGACCAAAAGTTGGAACGACACTTTTTGCTATAGTTGTAAGCCATGCGGCGTGCGCGTGTTTCTCTGTCTATCTCTCTCTCTCTCTTTGAACTTCGTTCCATCCGGGTGTCCCCCGTGTCCCTTGACGCCTCTCGAGTTTTTTTTGTTTGAAAGGTGAATTTGTGTGTTCTGTTCCTAACTAACAGATAAATCGCACTTCATAAGTATAAAATTTTCAATACCTACTGCTTTAATACCACAACACGTGACCAACTGACCATATTGCACGGCGACCTTCGAGTCGCTAGACGCTGCAAACGAAAATGTACAGACGCCAGCACATCAAGCTACTACAATCTGTCAGATTTCTTTAATAGATTTTCGACTTTATTGCTAAAGAGTTAGGTTCAAGGTTGATTGGGAAAATCTGACAGTTTCGGGTAGGTTGACCTGCTGGCGTCCGTACCTAACCTTACAAGCGTAAAGTGAATTTTGCTTTACACTTTATGAAATAAAATAAAATGCTTTTTAATGTTTTAGAATGTTTAATTATTAAAAATTCGTCTGAAATAAAGATAAATATTACCATTGTATATTTTTAGTGATTGTTTTTTTTTTTTTTTTTTGTTAAGTACCTATGTATTTTTGTGGTGTAGGTACAATAAAGTATATCTCTCTCGAACTCTTTGGTCTCGTTTCTCCTACTTTCACTCAAGAGAGTGAGAGAGAGACTGGTGAAATTGTAACTAATTTTAATAACTTGATCTCCAGGGCCGGACGGGCTACACAACTTTTGGATTAAATGGTTCTCAAGGTCGCACGCTCGCATGGCATCTCAGTTCCAGGTCCTCTCACCGATAAGGATCGAGCGAGGCATATTTCAGGGCGATAGTTTGAGTCCGCATTGGTTCTGCTTAGCCTTGAATCCTCTAAGCACACTGCTGGAGGATTCAGGTCTAGGCTATCGGCTGAGGAGAGGTGGTCAGGTTATATCGCACCTCCTCTACATGGATGACCTGAAACTCTTTGCTCCAAACAATTTGCAACTGATGGAGCTACTGAAAGTAACTGAAACTTTCAGTAGCGTCATCAGGATGGAATTTGGTGTGGACAAATGTGCGGTCATGCATGTAAAGCGAGGGGAGATTGTGGAATCCGTGGGAACCCAACTCTCGGATTCCACAAACCTTAGAGCCCTCTCCGCATC
This sequence comes from Apamea sordens, assembly GCA_945859715.1. Taxonomy (NCBI): domain Eukaryota; kingdom Metazoa; phylum Arthropoda; class Insecta; order Lepidoptera; family Noctuidae; genus Apamea; species Apamea sordens. The sequence goes on along the minus strand of OX243994.1, from coordinate 12,451,744 downwards.
CGAAACCTATAAGTATTTGGGTATGTCGGAAGCGTTAGGCATCAATGTTACTAACATGAAGCAATCGTTGAAAGAGCGCTTCTTTGGCCGCCTGAAAAAAGTACTTAATAGTCTTCTATCAGGCGGAAACAAGGTGCGTGCCTTCCACAGTTGGGTGGGTCATGTCTGATGTATTCTTTCGGCATACTCAAATGGACTCAAACCGAACTAGACGCCCTGGATAGGAGGGTCCGGACGCCTGACTGCAAATCGAATGCATCACCCACGGTCATCGTTAATGAGGCTGTAAATCCCGTGAAAGTGTGGAGGTCGAGGCTTTTTAAACGCTAAGACCCTCCACAATCGCGAGATATGCAGTCTCAGGGAATATTTCTTAGAAACCGACGTGGGGATGCATCGAGATGTAGTCGTGGTGGACAAGGGCCTCACCACGCTCTCCTTGGCAAAAGAGAACTGGCGCAAGTCAGTAGTGCTTGACACCAATGATCGCATGGAAGTATGGCAGAGTAAGGAGCTTCACGGACGCTTTTACCGGGCCCTACATGGACCCGATATAGATCTACTAGCGTCCGTAGCCTGGCTGCGTTTCGGTGACCTCTTTGGAGAAACCGAAGGTTTTGTCTGTGCAATTATGGACGAAGTTATGATGACGAACAATTACCGGAGATTTATTGTGAAAGACGGCACGGTTGACATCTGTCGGGCATGCCACGGGCCGGGAGAATCAATTAGGCATATTATCTCCGGGTGTTCTCGTCTAGCTAACGGAGAATACTTGCTATTGTTGCCAATAAGCCTGATATAGTGGTGGTGGATCGATCAGAGCGGCGCGCAATGATTGTTGACATAACCGTCCCGCATGATGAGAACCTCGTGAAAGCCGAGAAAGATAAACAAATCAAGTATCTTGACTTGGCTCGCGAGGTTGTCGACATGTGGGATGTGGACTCAGCGATCATTGTGCCGATAGTCGTGACAGCCAATGGCTTAATAGCCAAGAGCCTCGACCAACACCTGAGGAGGCTCTCGTTGGGCAGCTGGATCAAGGGCTTGATTCAGAAAGCGGTACTTCTGGACACGCTTCGCATTGTCAGGAGGTTCTTCTCTCTGGTGCCCTGACCGCCGGTAGCTTGGACCCTGTTCCCGATACCTGTGGGCTACTATTTTTTAATGTTTTTTTTATCATTTTGTTTATAAAAATATTGAAAAATGTAATTTATAAGTATCAATATCAATAATAATCAATTTTACAGATTGCTCAAATTTTTATAACTGCTTTAACAAGTGATTAAAGATTTGTTCGTTTAAGAAAGTCCGAGTTTTATTTATTTCCTCGCAAATATGTTACAAAACGTCGTATGACATAGGTACGTGCGCTTTGATAATTACAGCCTCTGCTTTCTTGTAGCAATATCGCCTCGGCTGTAATTTTAAACTTACCGCACTTATATCATAATGTACATACAGACACCAGCACATCAAGCTAATTATTAATTATAAGTACGTATTTCCGCTTGAAAATATAAAATAAAACCTAGTCAATCCAAAGGCGGGTTTTTTAAATTTACGAGCTCGCTTTTTTCGCTCTTCCCAGCCTAGTTATCTACCGTTCAAAACATACGACCATGTTGGCACCATTATTAAATTATCCCCCCCCCCCATGTAAAACTTGCATCCAAAGAGTACCTATAAGATACCCATTCCATAATAGCATTTAAGTAAAATGGAGCTGGAGATAAATAAATCTATCTATACTTATAATAAATCTGTAGAAGTGAAAATTCTGTACATTGAAAATATCAAAAAAATAATTTACAGGGGGTGTTACTAGACCGACACCGAACCCAAAAATGTGATTAAAAAAATTTTTGTCTGTCTGTCGGTCTGTCTGTCTGTCTGTTTGTTCAGGCATCACGCAAAAACTACCGGTTCGATTACGATGAAACTTGGTATAATTATTCTTTAATATCCTGGGCACCACACTGGGTACTTTTTATCCCGGAAAAGTATATACAATAAAAAACAAACTTAATTTTGCGGTTCGATCTCTATACCCGATTACCACTGTCTGTACTGTACCAACCGCAAATACTAAGTTTGTCGTAGGTTGGGTCACCCGCAGTGGAGTTCATTTTTATTCCTTTTGTTTTTAGAGTTATTTAGGTTTATTTTTATATGAGTCGTAGGTATAGATTTTAATTTTAAAGTATAGGTAGTATATTTGATAGTGTACGTAGTGACCGTAGGTTATTTTATAATACTGTTAGGTAGGATTAGTCATTCGTATAGATATTAGTTTTTAGGGATTTTGCTTATTTATTGAGTTTAGATTAGTTATCATCAGAAATAGGTTTATTTAGGTAGGTATTTAATTTTCTGTTATTGAGTTTTTTTTTAAATTAGGTAGGTACTTAGGTAAAGATATCATATAGGTACCCTCTTAATCACCACTAATGAGAAACAATTGGTTTTCTACTGTAATTAGCCACAAAGGGCCCGCGACATAGATGGCATTCTGGGGAAGCACATACATTTTATCCTGTTAGCACGTTCCCGTGGGATAATTTCCGACATCCACGCGGGCGAAGCCGCGGGCAGAAGCTAGTAATAAATAAAATAATTTATATCATATCATTTTGGCTTACATTGCATGAAGATGTAGGTCCTACATGAACCATTACATAACATTACTTACGCATTTAATCCCCGAAGGGATAGGCAGGATTGTATCTTGATATCAATGATATTCTAATTATCATTGCTTGATATAGTATGATCACGTTTCTAAACGCAAGATACCACATTTAAGTCAGTGGTTCCCCATTCGAAACACGTTGCTGGGTCAGATCTTTGCCAGTCGTTCGTTATAAGCCTGCTTGACAACCAGTTTAAACTAATAGGTAGGTGTTATTACCTTTCGTGTTACCCAATTACTGGATTGTGGAGGTCTGATGGCAATTCTCGTAAAAATAAGAACGTTCACAGTCTGAAGGCCAATTACCGTAATTAAAAACGTTCAAAATCTAGTCGAAATCTCATCTCTCAACGACAATCAATGTCAAAGATGTAGGGACATTAGAGGTATTTTTGACAGATTGAGACTGGGATCAGATTGTGAACGTTCTTAAGATTACGAGAATTCCCCCTCTGAACTCAATTTTCCCTACATTTTTAACATTTGTTTGTCGCCGAGATGAGACTACGATTAGATTTTGAACGTTTTAAATTACGAGAATTGACATTCAGATGTTAAATACTGGTATCCAGTTGCATTCAGTTGAAAAGCTAGGCAAATGGCAGATAAAGAATGAAAATGCAATTCTTAGTTAACTCATAAGTATTTATTGTATCTTATTTTATTCAAACGTGGGAATTGCGTTACAATCGATTTGATCGACATCGGCATATATTTAACAATAAGATTTAACAATGTATTTGAAGCAAACATAATATTATTATGCCATGTATAATAAAGTCTGAAATATATCTAATCTGCTATGTCGCATTATCATAAAGCGGATACCAACTCAACGCACAAAATTGTAAAAAAAACAAATCAGTTTTTTGAAATAGAGCTCAAAAAACTATAATCATTATTGTTCTATAAAAGGAAGTTGAGGCTATTGCATAAATATCACGCTAAATGCGTTAAAAAGAAAACATTGTTTTTTAAGTACGTATGATAAAACTTAAGCAATTTTTTAAATGTTATTTCTGCGAAAAATGCTGAACAGAACCACGACCTAAATTTTAAAGAAAGTACCACCAACATTTATTTAAAAATGGATATTTTCAAAGACATAGGTACTTATAGCTTTATTTTATACTGTCTCTACATCACATTACGAACCAAATCGTGTTACAATCATAGGTCTATACTTAGTTGCTACAAATTATCCAGAAAAATAATATACATTTACCTTGATCATGATCGTATAAACCGTTCGTAGTGGCTACCGTTTCATGTTTCTGAACACAGCTGCACCCTAATTGCGTAACACACAATCAATCATAATCTGAACCATTTTGAAGCAAATTGCTAATCCATTGCTTCATAAGTTCGAAAAATATGTCTGCTCAAGACGTAAATAACGCAATGAATGTTGTTGACCTGTCAAAATGAAACCGATTCCGATTGATTGTGTGTTACGCAACTAGGGTGCTGAAATCATTAGGTAGGTACACATTAAAAAAAATATGTCTTTAATTTTCTTCAATTCATTATCCAATTTTGATTTCATTATAATTTCTTCTTTAAAAATTAAGTCATGGTTTTCTTCCCATAGGTATGAATATAACCACATTAGCTTGAATAAAAAATCATCGTGCACAACAATTAGGGCTTTCATGCAAATTCACTCCACCAGTTGGCGCCACTTTGACAAGAGGTCTAACATTTTTAATGAAGTTCATAAAAAAGTCACAAAAAAAAATTAGGCGCATCATGACACATTTGGCAGGTTCCCGGACCTGCCGTCTCAGTGCTGCCACCAAGTGAACCGTCATTTCAGAAAACCCTCAATGTGAATGAATGGCATTGCTCAATTGCGGAACACGGGAGTGATATGAAGATTCAAATAACGTTATTGCGACACACGCTATTTCGAAAAACTTTACGAGTGGTACGCCAGTTCGAAAACACATTGGGTCGAAAACTGTTATATCGAATGATGTTATAGCGACACACGCTATTTCGAAAAACTGTTTGAATGGTACGCTAGCACGAAAGTCTTGGTATCAAAATCCACTGTTGCGAATAGCTTATTCCAATCTGAATTAGTCTGGGGATCGAACACGCGACCCCGATAAAGACCCCCCATTTTTTTTTTTTTCAGGATGGGAAATTATCAAATGACCCCTCCCGCTCTGGGTGGAGCAGAAGGGCCGGGACAGACGGTACGGTACGGCCGGGACGGTATCTCCTAAAACAGGGCTTCCTCTCTTCTATCCTTTTTGCTGTGCCCTACAGGGTCCATAATGATCTAAATTATAATTATGTATACCACCTAAGTACGCGTTATGGTAAAGTAATAAAGATATTGAGTATTGAGTAGGTATTGAGGGAGTGTCAGACTCTTACTGACTCAAACCTGTTCCTGTTCCTTCCTTAGCCCTTTATGTTCCAGGGCAGCGGTAACCCTTTCGGACGATCCCGCTACCCTGGCAGGCTTCGGCCCTATCGGGCCCCGTCACTAATGCTGACATCTCTTTGAGGTGCGCGTGGAACACATACGCGCCGTCCGTCACGGGCCTGGTCGTGATCGGACGGTGAGTTACCCATTACTCTCCGCTCGCAGGCCCGCGCCTACGGTGGCAGGTGGAGTCGTCACGCGGCTCCCGACGCCCGGAGCGTCTCCCGCGGCGGCTGAGGCATGAGGATCTCTCCCTCATCCACCCCGCCACCTCCTTCGCTAGCATGACTGCTTCGCAGAAGGAGGTGACTGCCTCCCACTCCCTCTCGCCCCGGACCATGGCTTGAACCAGGGCCGGACGCGAGAGATCGCCGCCGTGGCTCTTTTTTCCCAAACCCAATACAAAGATAAGGGTACCCAATACATTTATCGGGGTCGCGAGTTTGATCCCCAGACAAATTCAGATTGGAATAAGCTATTCGCAAAAGTGGATTTTGATACCAAGACTTTCGTGCTAGCGTACCATTCAAACAGTTTTTCGAAATAGCGTGCGTCGCTATAACGTCATTCGATATAACAGTTTTCGACCCAATGTGTTTTCGAACTGGCGTACCACTCGTAAAGTTTTTCGAAATAGCGTGCGTCGCAATAACGTCATTCGAATCTTCATATCACTCCCGCGGAACACACACACCATACCAATACCAACAATATTCATTGCGTACCTAATTTACATTGTCAAGCAGACGAATTTTTCAAACATGAGCAATAAATTATCAATTTCCTTCAAAATCCTTCGGATTGTGAAACACATTTTGTAAATCAAAGACTATAGAACGTCAAACAGGGAACAATCAAAACGCACTCTAGCAGACACACTACACACATAATAACCGCGTCATTTTAAAACGCCGCGCTGATCTTTTAGACGAACTCTCGAATAACGAGACGCTCCGTCTAGAGGTGAGCGTAGCGTCTTGGTAGCTGATCATTACTCCTAGTTCATCATTCGCTAGCTTCGTCGAGATGGGAATACGCGGCGGCGCGAAGCGCTGCCGCTGGCTTACCATTTTAATATTTTACAATAAACTATAAGGATAAGACCATCAGCCATGCCGCTGGCAGTGTGTAGAAGCTTTAATTCTTATGAAGTTCACATGGCTGCAAAGGCAAAGCTGTTGTGCTTTTTCTATTTGGCGCAAAAAATTGTTACTTTAAATGCATAAACAAGCAATAGAGGATATTTGTTTGTGTAATCAATGCAATGAGTTTTACGGCGGTTGTATGTACCAGCCCTGTTAGTACAGAGTTAAATGCAAAAGCCTATCTTACTAATAAATATAATACCTATGAAAAATCACTTAATTATAATTATTATGACACTGTTCATAGAAAACATAAAAATCTTACTATATTAGTATTATTATCTATTTGCCCGGGATTTGAGTAGGATAAACGTTTTGAAATCGAGAGGTACCTACGTCCTCGATACGGAAAGATACGACAAATGCAGCTGATAAATAATACATTTTAGTTTATATGTGAACAAAGATGTAACTGTGGCAATGACAAATGTTTGTTTCAAACGACGTGTTTCAACACACTTGCGAGGTCAAAGTTAATAAAATTTCATTAACTTACATAATTTTACGTAACAATTTTTTTTTAAGCAGTCTGTTACCTACTCTGTCCCGCCGAACAGCTTAATATTAAAAAAAAAAATAAACCGTCGAAAAAACTGAAAAGTAAAAAATAATAAACCTTTTATAGTTAACCTTAATAGCTAAGTTCTTAAACTAATGTAAGTATACCTAAGTAATTTTTAGTCGGCGCCAAACAATCAATAAACAAAGATCACTAAATTGCCTTAAATTTAAACGGCGGCGCCGACTCAAAATTATTTAGGTATACTTACATTAGTTTAAGAACTTAGCTATTAAGGTTAACTATAAAAGGTTTATTATTTTTTGCTATTCAGTTTTTTCGGCGGTTTTATTTTTTGTTAAAAAGTTTTTATTTTATAATTTTTTGTGGCTATAATCTACTAATTGTTAGCCAAAGGGCATATGTGGCACTAAGTAGAGTAATAATAATACACAACTCAGCATTCAAATCTGTGAGTAAACAATAAATCACCCCTATGTTCCCACCCTTAGGGTTGGATTTTTTTTTCCAAATTTATATGGGACCAACTTTGGGGTAGGTATACCCTTTCCAACAAAAAAAAGTATCTAATTATCAAAATCGGACTACTCCGTAAAAAGTCATGCGTGGTCATACATTAAAAAAAAAAATATATAGGTACACGTCGAATTGTCATTTTTCGTCGGTTAAAAATATAACACGTTATCATAAAACACCGAATATGTTTATATACAAGATCAAATTTTATTAGCAGGCTTATCTTCATAGAATGGTTGGGAATGTTGTAATTGATAACAGGGTCAACAGACGCTGGTAGTAATATAGTAACTCAAAATTCTGAGTTATTTATTGTTTTCCCTAAATTAGCCCGTTTTCATTATTGTTTTCACTAATTATACCCGTCTCGTTGGTGATGTTTCCTACGCTATTTTAATTTGATCCTATAAAGAACACAAATTAATGTTAATTTGTTGACAAAAATAAATAATTTCATAAAATATAATGTTTTATCATATTTATATTTACAATTTTTTTATTCATAAAAACTTGTTAACAATTGCAGCAGATAGCCTTCATAGGCTCTTTGCTGAGACTTGTAAAAGCTCCAGATCTCTGACTAGTCATAGTTATCTGTTCCGCATTGCTGCACTAGTGCAGAAATACACAATAAAAAACACCCGTATTAAATAGGTACACACGGCTACACATCAAGCTATGCAAAACCAGTGTTGGCTGACCGTTCATTGTGAGAAAATATGATACAAAGTGAGGCCAAGACAAACTGGTTTTGTATAGCTTGACGTGTAGCCGTGTGTACACTGCATTGTGAACCTAAAAGCGATTCAATAAGAACCACTTTACAAGCAAGTGTGTTGAATATAATAATATATATCTGGCAAGGTTAAAAGCAACATAGAAGACAGAAGATGATGACACGGTTGGCGCAGGCGATTGACTGCTGTGCTGCGTGTCGCGGGTCCGATTCCCGCACGGAACAAATATTTGTATGACCTACAAGTAGTTGTTCCGGGTCTGGCTGTTTGTGTATGTGAGTTTAAATGTTTCTAAATGCACCCACGGTACAGGAGAAATTCCTAGTGTAAGGCAACGTTTAAAAAAAAGAGTGACTTAACGAAGGCAATTGGTTATGGGCCCAGTTACGAGGCATCGGAAACTTCAGCAATTGGAAATGTCAATGAAAATATTGCTGCTAATACATGAAGATCTTTGAAGGCGAGATTCAAATTATGAAACGCAATCGATAAAGGCTTTAGTTTTTCTTTTTCGCAGTCGGTTTTATGTATGTAGATGCCGTAGATGGATTGTCAACTCCGCTGTTTTATTAAGTAAAACGAGCGATGCGGCAGCTGCGTTTGTCGTATCTTTCCATTTCCAAGGGCTTAGGTTGGTAATGACTGTATGTAGAAGTTTTAACTACGACTTTGTTAAGTAAGGAATGCTTAATAAACACGGTACTTATAGATAAGCTGTTCCAAAACTTTTTGATGAAACTGTAAACGAACCCCGTCAGGTTAAAATCTCTCGCGATCTCTCACTAATAGTAATATTAAGAATGTATCTCACCACTTTATTACCCCCCAATACTATAAGAACATTATCAAATAGTATTTAACAAATGAATGTCGACGAAAATTGAGGTTATAAAAATAACCTCAATTGTCAAATGACAAACATCTTTTATTATTTAGAATAGGAATTTCGGATTTAATTATTCAAATAATCAAATCAAAACACTTAACCCGAACCCCAAATGGTCGTTCGTCGAATCATTGAGCTCCTTAAGTTCGAAGTTGAGCTGCACGATTTCTGACAAATGCGTGCACTGACTGGACATTTCTACTCATGAATCTGTGTGGGTCCTTCCTCAAAAGACCATTTCAGATACTTACTACATGGTCTTCACATGATCTGACCAAAATTATGTCTGGAGTTTATAAGAGTGTGACTGTGACCTCTGAGTTTGTTTCGGCCTTTCTTCACAGAGTAGTCAGATAAGAAACGTCGACCTCATCTAGTTTAAAAAAATATGATTAACGTGTAAAAGTGTTTGTACAAACCTACTTACAGAAATAAAATAATTTATCATTTAAGTGACACTACAAATTGTCGTCCACAGGAACATTTTCTTACTTATTTGTTTACATTTTCATCAAATACTTTAAGAACAGAGTACCTATACTAAGATTTTTTACCTACTACAATATACAGACATGTGATTTTTCTGATCTTTAAATGATTAATATCGCTAACATTATTTTCAGACCTTACATAATAATTATTTTCACTTTAATTCAAAGGCAGTCTACCTTTTTAAATATTAAATGACCTTTTAAATGTTACGAGAACTACACAGTAAATTAACAACTTTGAAAAGAAAATGTTTTTTGTAGATAGGTAGGTACTCTGGATACCTAATTATATGATCTACATAATATTATAATTATGTTATTCAATGATCATTTATCACGGTATTTTTATAAATATAATTTAATTTTAAAAATATATTCTTTACCATGATCATATTTATAATAATAACATAAAAATTTAAGCATTAGTACTTATCAACCATTCTGACGTCACACAGTGACGATCGTAATTTCTACTTTATACTAAGGATTTTTTTTTACCCGTGTGTTAAATTAATGTCGCCATTGTAGCGCCACGTTGTTTAAATAAATGTTGGCAATGATAAAAGAAGGCGGCAGTCATTGAAGTATACAGGATGATTTTTTGAGACAGTAAGTGTACCTTAACAGTACGTCAGTACAGGAACGCGGTCTTAGGAAATTGTCCTTAACTTTTGAGTAACTTTGATTTGTATTTACGGGGTTTGAAAACATTTACATAGAACAAGAAAATTCTCAATCTTAATAAAAAAAAAATTTTAATCGAGGTGCTCCCTTCTCATTGCATTTTCTTGTCTTTGATAACAGAGTGGCGTTCCGGTTCACAATAACCACAATTGACAGTGCAGCTGCGGTTTTAATTCCGAACGTGACGTCACATCTACGATTGCAGCGACACTTCTCTTCTTCAGTTTCGCAAAACTCATTAATCCACAAAAAATACTCCTTATCAATTTATTAGTGACAGCAATACTGATATACAGGCTGCAGTCGCCGCTCGACCGCAGCAGCACGTGGCTTTATTGCCATCTACGGTAGCGGTTTCATAGAAACGAAGCCTGGGAAATAATTGTTATGCAAATTGTCCGTATATTCAAATCACAACTGTCATTCTTTGATAATTTAATGATATGGCAATGCCACAGCAAATTGGCGTAGAGTGTCAAATTGCTTAACAATTCATTTCCCTGGATGTATGGTCACCAAAGCAGGTAAGTAACCAGGGACATCGGATGTAGTTGAAGTTTAGTAAGAAACCGATGGATGTTTTCGAATCAAAATTAATTTAATTGATAGAAAACGAAACAGTTCATTTATCAAATTAAATTTCATTCAAAAACATCCATCGGTTTCTTACTAAACTTCAACTATATCCGACGTCCCTAGCTAGTTACTTATCTTTTTTGGGGACTGTACATAGAAATTAGTAGTGTTGCTGCGGTCTGTGATTCTCATTGCGGTTGGGCGACACAGTCACTGCCATCTGCAGTCTGCCGTCGCCTTCGGAATTGTATCTAAAGGCGGACGAGCCAGGGTAGCCCACGAAATTCAAATTTTCTTACATTTGTTTGCAATTTGCAGGTCAGTATTAAGTTGAGAAATTACCAAAATATGACTAATCATTATGATGATACAAGGGACTTGTATTGATGATGCTAATGATTATAATTATGGAAATACATATTTGGTACGGTCGCGAATCATATTTTGATCAACATAAAACCAGACACTGACTTGCAAATTGCAAAAGTTAATTTGAATGTTGCAGGCTACCTTAGCGCATCCGCCTTAAGGCGCCTGAAAGGTGTTGTTACCTATGTATATTAGTAAATACTATATTGGAAGCACCTGCTGCCCACGCATAATATTAAACAACTCTAAGAAACAGGCATCTTTAAGAAAAAGGCGGCCGCCTTTTTCTTAAAGGTGCATATTTTTTGTGTTTTTTTGTATTGCACTTAAATGCAGAGTAGCTAAAATGCACAACTGAACGCAGCAACGCGACGTACGAAAACGCGATGCATATTGATGAAGTCGCAAAACCGCTGATCACCGATTGGTGATGAGACGACTATCGTGCCTGCTAGGGCTCTTTAACATTATTTTATATCTCAATGTTTCCTATTTTAACAACTACAGACAGAAAAAAAATATTCTCTTCTTATAACGATTTCAATAAGTACTTGCTACATATTATTATGTATGTATGGGTGGGACATTTAATAAATGCAAATGGGCGTTCCTAGAGACATCACTTTAATATATGTTATGAGAATTATACAGCTCGCGCGCGTAATCCGCCTATAATTTTCCCACTGCTGGGACACAGTCAGGCCTCCTCTCTTCGAGAGGGTATGGGCTGTAATCTACCAGTCCAATGCAGATTGGTAAATGTCACATGTCTTCGAATTTTTTATTCTAGGACATGCCGGTTTCCTTATGTTTTCCTCCTTCACCGTTTTGAGAGTGGTGATGAAATTATTTACACAAAGTAAATCGCCTGCCTGGGTTCGAATCCACGACCTACAACTCGTAAGTCGGGACCATTACTAATGGGCCACCACCTGCTCCCCGCAAGCACGCCGTAGTTTATTCTTGCTACATTTCCACTTGCGTGGTAAAAAGCTCCTGACTCTATAAACACCTTTAAAGATAATGCACAGTCAACGTACAACTGAGGTAACAGTTCAACTGCGAAAACCGTTCTTACTGCTAGGGAATAAAGGCATGTCAAATTGTTGTCCACAACATGCAGTTGACCGTACCTATACTGATGTGAAATCACAAGTCAGGATAATAGTTATTATAGTTGGTTCAGGATTTTTATCTAATCTGAATCATAAGTTACTATTCATAAATATACATGTCTATTAAATACTAGTTAGCAACTAATGACGGAAGTCATTATGAATAATGGTACATTTAAAATTGGGTTAAAATTCAATGCATAGTTAGGCGTGACATTGCAGCAGACTATTTTTAAATGTAGATTCGTGGCACTGCCCCATTCGTGATAATTCATCCAAAGTTAAATTATTCCTTATTAAATGACACAATTTTTTTATTGGGCGATTTGTTTAGTTTTAAACTCGACTCTAAAAATACATGATATCACCCAGAATAAATAATGTACTACCAACATTAACAATCTAATAGAAACACATAAACTACATAAAATACTTTGTATACATCACTCATTTAGGTACATTGGTACCAGTCTAACAGAGAAGCGTATTCGGTTCCAATTTAAAAAAAACATTACCAATTCCTTCAACGTTCGCGACGAGCTCGTTTGGCCCGCGCTGTCGGTAGAGAGGAATTAGCGTCATCGACATCTCTTTTCTTCGTCGGTGCTTGCGGGCGTTGTAGCTGACTCTGCGCTGTCAACTGCAGCTGTAGCGCGTGAGTGTTCAATCGCTCCGCAAGAAGTAAAGGCCTCAGTGCTGCCATCTTATGACTGTACAGTGTGACGCGCGGCCGACTATTCACAGCGGCAGTTAGCTGCTCACGCACCGTCATCTCTGTATTCTCAGAATTATTGTTCCATTGGTCATTATCGCCTTTGTCTTTTTCAACATTCTCTGACCCTTTATTTGACTCCGAATGGTCATCAGTATCAGTTTTACATATTATGTGGACTTGAGCTCTTACTTCCGCATCAAATTTTGATATTGTGCTCACAAGGGGTTTTGCCCAACCAATATGAAGAATTGGCGTTTGACTACCTTCTTCCCATTTGCAGATACCGTCATAAAATCTAAAAGTAATAGAAGTTGTATTATTAACAATCTTGTTAGAAAAAATATTATATTTTTATAATATTATGTTTTTAGAATACAAGCCTTACCTTAGCAATGACGCAAAACACTCTGGGTCTTTCAGGATGGATCTGGCAGAGTGTCCAGAGCTTTCAGCTTTCATCAACTGTGGTATTAGTTCATTTGCTATTTCAGAAAACTCTTTGTATATCTCTTCATCGTCACGGGAATAGTTGTAGCTGTAAAGGGGATAATTATGTTGCGTTATAATAGTGGTATGTATTGGAGTGAGATCATAGAATTATATTAACTATTGACTTGAATAGCAGTCTCTAAGAAACATCAAAATCTATTTTATGTTTCCATTTAATTTTTTTCATCCTTCAGTTACATGTCTACACCATTTTCTTGGCAGAGCTCAGAGGCACACTTTTTTTCCAATTTTCATTGATGTAGTGGAAAGTGTCCGTTTAAATTGCTATGTGAAATCCGAATGGACGGCCCGCCAGACAAACGTGACGAAAATATAAAGGTTCCTTTTTTGCCATTTGGTTATGGAACCCTATAAAGAATATCTATCACCTCTTTTAGTCCAAACATAAGCAAAATTTTTTTTTGGCTTTTGGACCACAATTGTACGATGTCCTTAAGACTATTAAAATCTATTTTATTTATTTAGTAGCGTCTTTGATTGTAAAGTGTTTTAGACAAAAATATTAATAAAAGGACTAACTGTCGAATTACGTCGCCAGCACAGGCCCAAGCATGGAAAGCTTCTTTGTACATTTTATGGCGATGGTAGTGGCCTCCTTGGAATGTGTATGGATAAACATGGCGATCTTCGTAATTTGTTCTTGATGATCGGATAGCCTGAGCGTATAATGCAGCAGAGTCTGGTCTCTGTGTGCCATCAGGTCGTAAATTATCCAATTCATGATGTAGAGGCAATTCTACATCAGCTTTTACTGTACAATTGGCTATTCTCATGTATTCATCTAAGTCCCCAAGATTGCCCAACGCCATGGGGTAAGCATCTAAATGGCCTGAAAGGAGAAAATGGCGATTTCTAATTTACATATGACTTTAATTTATATTATGAAGAGATCAGTGGGGTAATTGCGTAACACAGTAACAGTAGCAATGGCTTTCATTTTGACAGTTCAACATTCATTGTGTTATTGACGTTGTTGGGCAGACACATTCTTCTAACATTAAATCCTTCAAAACGATTCAGATTGTGATTGAAAGTGTGTTATGCAATTAGGATGCAGATTTAATGAAAATATAGGTTTGCATAATTATATGCATTTGCATAATTTGACTATTTTTTTAGATTATTTTACTCTCTTAAATAAAAATAAAATTATACTATGAAATCTAAACTATCAAAAATCTTAATCTAAGGAATAATTTTACCACTGAGCATTTGGAACATTGATTTTAAATATTTTCAAAAACAAAAATTATATTTTCTTCTTAAAGTTTCGAAATTTTTGGCTCTTTTTGCCCATTTTCTTGCAAATTAAAGTAATGCAACAAAATGGACAAAAATTGGCATGGCATGGCATTCTAAATAACATATTTAATCCAGTCTCTATTGATATTTATAGATACAGTGTGACTATTGCTCTTATAGAGGGGTTAAAGAGAAGTCATGTAGAATATCTTCATAAGTTGCAGGTCTATGATGTACTATCACAGGCCTGTGTCCAATTTATCAGGATACATAGTTGTTATTTTAGTTCACAGGTTAAGCAGCAGGAGACAAACGGATGACTCAGCTTCAGTTTGGCTGGGCTGCTGTCTTAGCTACATGTGTCTCCAATAATAGTTATAGTGCAGAGCTTTGTATTTCTACTAATATTTTCTGTTTACATTTACAATAAGTGATACACATGTTTGAAGACATGGTTGGCGCAGCGGCTGAGCGTTCGACTGCTGCGCTACGTGTCGCGGGTTCGATTAAGTTTAAAGAACTTTATTTTCTCATAAGAACATAGTTCACTTAAAATGAGATTCACAAAAATATCTTATTAAATTCAATGTATTTGAATTTAATAAGATATTTTTGTGAATCTCATTTGCCGCCCTAAGCAAGTTTCATTCTGGCTGTTTGTGTATGTGAGTTTAAAAGTTTGTAAATGCAGGAGTAATTCCTTGAGTGGAGCAATGGTTTAAAAAATAAAATTAAAGTAGATTCTGAAAAATATTGTTATATTTACCACTGTCATACAATAACCACAGAAGTCTGTGCTGCATTTGTGCAATTTCATGGACATCTGTAGTTTGTGTCAATGTTGGGTTGATTGAAGATACAAGTGCAGCTAGTTCCATTACTCGTGTGCATATCACTGGTTTGCCTGCTACATACAGCCATGAACGTGCAGATACTCCATCACCAACTGACCTTCCACGTTTGTCTTCATTACCCTTGCCATGCCAAGTTACCTAGAAACACAGGCTTTTTATTGATCATCAGACGTCACATGTATGTGCTACAAAAAAAATAGAGTGAAACTTAAGATATTTATTTGCTACATAGACAGAAAAAAGAGATGATTAGGGGTCACAGAAAATTTAATTAAAAAATAATTTAATTTCATAATCAAACTTTTTGGTGGCAAAGCATTTTTGATACATACCTCGGCTGTTTCCGTGCCATCTTTCCCAAAAACTACCCAAGCATGGTCTTCAGATAAGGCCAGGTGAACGTCTTGTTTACCAAGAACTTGACATCCTGCAGTTACTGCAAAAGCTACACCAAAACAGTCAAGTTTATTTCCTGTTAAAAAACTATAAATGGACTGCAAATGCGCTCGGTCTTTGTAATAACTGCGAGTCAATGAATTCCAAACCACATCGGCAACTCGCTTCACCAAATCTCTCGTGGTGTAAACTCCATTTAGCAGTTTCACATCGACGCCTCCACGCATCAGTGTCACAAAACGTTCATGGAGTGACTTCACTTCTTCGTATTCAACAGATGGGAACTTCATTTTCCCAACTTTATTTGCCGCCAAATTCATTTCCTTGTCGCTGTTTTTTACATTAGTTAAATTATTTTCAACCGCTCCAACAATAATAGAAAACAAAGCTAAATCTGCCTCCTTCGCACTGCGTAGTTGTTCTTCAAACAGATCACATACTTTTTGTATGCTATCTATCGGAAAATAATGTTTATATTCTATTAACGCCATTATTATGATCGCGATTATTCACATATTTCGCAAAAAACATTAAAAATGATTAAACGCCAGATCGTTTTGCCGGCTTGTAATTATTTTTAGTTTGCTGTATTTATTTGTGTATATGTCCTATTTTTTTAATATTGACTTTTGATTGACACATGGGTTATTGAGATCACAAAACTTGAAAACAATATAGGTAGTGTTAGTAAAGAGTGCTACGCCGCACTACAATGGGGTTAAAAACTAAAAACTTATCATAGGTAGCAGCACTGTTCCCCGTCTACAAACCGCCATTGTTTTGTTTATGTTTACTTTTGAATCGATCACAAATTAAACGAAAACTATAGATAATTACGTAACTATATGACTTGGAGAAGCTAAGGAAATGGAAAGCGTCTACCACTGGTAAAAAGCAGCTGTACTGGAAAAGTAAATAAAATATAAACATTTTACAGGACGTTTTTTTTTTTTTTTTACTAGCTTTTATTTAACTTGCGATGTATGTATGTTTGTTCGGGTGGACTCTTGCAACTCAATTTTGAAGCAGATATCTTCAAGCGACTGAGCTGAAATTTTGCATGCATGTGTAAATCGGATGACAATGCAAAATTATTATGACATGGAGCTGATCTGATGATAGAACCGGAAGGTGGCCGTAGAAACTCGGTAGTTAAAGGACACAACCCCATCGAGTTTGGACTCGTTTGATCCGTCTTGACGAGAACTTTGTTGCTAGATGGTAACCGGGGGGCTGGCCGCACACGCACGGTTTCCTGATTAGGTTTCCTGATTAGGAATTCAGATTCGGAAACCTTAATGCTCTTCTTTCATACAAAATGTTCAAACACGCGCACACTTATTTTTTCCGAACGGAAAAAACCTAATATCCGTTTCGAAATTTTCCCCATGCGTTCGGGTTGTTAGAACGGAAAAAACCTAATGACGTCATCCCGAACGCAGCGATCTCGTACATTTTGGCTCGGCTGCCGCACACGAACGGAAATTTCCATTCAGACTCGCGCTAGCTCGTGCTAGTTTTATGTATGTTAGAAAATGTGTGAGGCCGATTTAATATTGTCTGTAGAAAAATATTCATGTATATGGGATATTAGAAGATGAACAGGTAGCTTATAACGGAAAAACACTGCTACGCGCTACGAACTACGTCGTAGTCAATCTCGCATCAAAAATACTAAAAAGTTAAAAATTTAAAACCTGATAAGAAATAAATAAAAGCGTGTTACATTTAGAACACAAAGTAACACGCTTTTATTTATTTCTTAACAGGTTTAAATTATTTTTAACTTTTTACCCCTTTTTATTAATAAGTAATAAATGCTTGTTTTTTAAAAGTTTTTATTTTCTTTTAATTTTTTGCTGTTGAAGACGTACGACCTGAATAATCAGAGATGAAAACCAACTCGAGGATGATCTTTCTGTCTGAATAACTTCAGAGCTGTTACTTCTAATTCTAACCCTGATCTAACATGTTAATAAAAAACCCACCCACACACCTTTACTATAATTTACAAAATATCACACCACAAGTAATGCCTGTAGATAATTTAAAAAAAAAATCATTTAATACGGGTAACTAGGCCCATAGAAGACAATTTACAAAACATTTCACACTAATAATATAATAGAATAAAATAATAATAAAATGAATGAAAAGTAATGAAAACAGACGTGGGAGAAATTCGAGACTATGTGCTATCCTTTTCAAACCTGAAGATAGCACACAATCTCTACGAAATATTGAGATTCCAATGGTTTTTCGGAGAGCTTTCTCACACAGTTTTTTATCTTTTAACATCTTTGGCAAACATGGGTCCTCTTAATTTTGCAGTCAACAACTGTACAGTGCGCAAAGTAAATACGCGACGCAAATATAAATTAAGGTGGATGCTCCAAGGTAGCCCGCGAAATTCAAATTTTCTTACTTTTTTTGCAATTGCTGTCTAAGTTATACGTTGATTAAAATATGATTCGCGGCCGTAACAAATATGTATTTACAGAATTATAATCCCTATATTATTATACAAGACTTAATATGCTATACGAGTCTACAGTTGTTTTTTGTGCCGATTCAAAGCACTCCCTCGAGCGTCTCAGGAACTAAAATTGACACATTGCTGCAAATGGCCGTCGTTTTGTTTTGGTACACATACCTACATACGTCTCTGATGATTTAGGTCTAACTAAATCGTGGATTAAGACTTTTTTGTGTATTTTGTATTTACTACGAGATATTTAGAACATTTTTATCATGAGAGTATGCGCATCTTGTAAAACTTGCTATCAAAAATATTAGTTCCATGGACGCTCACGTTGCTGTCAGTGCTAAAGTTCTCTGCACACAGCGGGCGGGGCGGGGCGGGACGGGACAGTGAGTCAGTGACGCGGCGCTGGCGCGGCGGGTGTTCACACTGCGGGCGCGATCACGTCCCGTCCACCGCGCCTTTCTTTCGCGAAATCAGACAGACGAGCGAATCAGACATGGAAACGCTATTGCTCATAGTTGCGCTAGCTAAGAAAAACAATATAAACGGAAATGGGTGCATGAAATAAATCAAAAACGCGCTCGCGGTCCGCCACTTCCCGCCCCGCCGCTTCTGACTTGTATTTGCCGCTCGGCGCGGCGGCGGCGGCGGCGCGACGGTTACCGTCGCGTCGACGGCGTCGAGCAGGGCGGCTGTGTGGCGTCGTTCGTAATATCTAGTATGTACAGACGCCAGCAGGTCAAGCTACCCGAAACTGTCAAATTTTCTCAATCAACCTTGAACCTTAATGCTTTGGCGATAAAGTTGAAAATCTATTAAAGAAATTTGACAGATTGTAGTAGCTTGATGTGCTGGCGTCTGTACATTACAACTGCTCAGCGTCGCGTCGCCGTCCGCTGTGTGCAGAGACTTTTAAATGGCGAAAATCAAAATTCTTCATTTTGTCATCGATAGTATGAAGTCCAGCGTACTTGTTTATTATAGGTCAGTGGAAGACCGTAAAAGAAAATTCAATTTGATAAAATTGATTGAATTTTTCTAGAATGAGTTAATTACATCGTAATTAGCCCGAGGGAAGCATGCTCGCTTTGTTTCCCTACGGAACGCTTGGTCCATTCTCTAAGGCTGTTCGGTTTGTATGTACAGACGCCAGCACATCAAGCTACTACAATCTGTCAGATTTCTTTAATAGATTTTCGACTTTATTGCTATAGCATTAGGTTCAATGTTGATTGGGAAAATCTGACAGTTTCGGGTAGGTTGACCTGCTGGCGTCCGTATGTACCTTAGACAAAGGATAGTAATAGACAAGCTGTTAAAATAATAATAATTGCGAAAGTGAGATGACACATGTCAAAATGTGTATGTGTGAGCAGGACATAGCATGCATTTTCTATCTCTATTTGCGTATCGGTTTTTGTTGTTGTTTATAGATAAACGTAGACCATTGACATAGAAAAGTATGGACTGGAAATACCTACAAAAAAAAGGGTGCATACCTACAACTCATATTGTCTCATAAAATGGCAGCCATTGCTAGGGTTGTGTCCATCAAGGAACAACTGTTATCTCGTCGTTACTATAACGAGTAACGATACTATATACGAGTTTTACTAGTTATCACGTTTGGATCACGATGGATTTTGGTGCTGTGTGTGTGAACCACAGGCCGGACCTAGCTAGGTCACTCGGACCGAATAAGACGCAAGATTATTTATGTTAACATCGCAGAATATACGGATATCGTTTGAGCAGAGGAACTAGTTCCGGAAACTATTACGGTAAGTAGGCAACGGTACAACACTATTCCATTATGACATCTGTTTGTAAACAAACGAATGAATTAACAAATATAATAAAAAGGCCTGTTATATGGAAATGAGCCCAAATATCAATACTTTAGCCATAAATTCATGATCGCGTTACAATTGTATCATCGATTGTGTATTATTGTATGTATTAATGCATGAAAACCGGCTATAACCTGTGCAAAGTCAATTGAGGTTGATTTTCAATCTTTCTTGCACCACACTTCACAATACAACACACAGGCACGTTGCACTTCTGTTTTCCAACATTCACATGCAGTTTTAAAAGGTAAAATCCTCGTAATTTTCTCGCAAATCTCAATAATACAAAAAACAAACAACCATTTGACAGCAAAACTACCACGAAACTCGTCGCATAAGATGGCTGCTACGGCACTTACCTACAACTTAAAATATAGTTGTCTCTTTTATCAAATAAGATTATCTCACTAGAAAGAATGAGACATAACGATATTTCAAATTCTGGATCATATTTCACTCATATTTGTATAAGCAAATGTATGTATAGAATAACGCGGCATCTCCATGTTTTTCCTATCTCAATGACGTAGACAGAGGATCACAGACTACATTTTTAAATAGCAGAGGATAGATAAAACTTCATGCGTCACAGTTCGTCTGCTCTCTCTGGTTCTGTCCTTTTCCGTCTGTGTTGTTTTGTTGACGTTGTTCTTCTTGTTGACATTATTGTCATTCGATTCGAATGTCTGATTGATTGAAAAAGTTTAGGTTGACCAATGTTTGTACTACTTGGAACTTTTCTATTTTACGTTATTATATTTATACGGTGTTGTAGGGCTGGAGTATGCAACAGTTGTCATGAATAATTTTTACATCGATCAAACTATTGGATATGTTAGGAAAATAGTTGAGAACATTCAATGTGCTATTTGGTTAGTTGTGGAGTAAACTTTTTGTGGGCATATTAAATTGTGTGTATACATATTTTGTGAATAATGTACTCCTCATATTGTTCTTCCTCATCCTTTTTTTCCTCTATACTGATATTGCACTCTGCAACTTCAGGCTTCGTTATCATGAATCTAGCCTCT
Source organism: Apamea sordens (assembly GCA_945859715.1). Lineage (NCBI taxonomy): Eukaryota > Metazoa > Arthropoda > Insecta > Lepidoptera > Noctuidae > Apamea > Apamea sordens. The sequence continues at coordinate 12,430,490 of OX243994.1, read as the reverse complement.
CTTCCATTCATAAATGTTGACACGTAAAATGTCCTAGTGTCAATTAGTGCGTTATTAATTAAATAAATACAGTATTTTTATAGTATGAATTGAAACATAATTAATGCTTTGTTTATCTTCAGTGATAAAACAGATGGTTCGCGACTGAGATACGCATGTGGACATACTGCGTGTGACGAATGTGTTATTGATGCAGTAGACTGCCAGCTTTGCCTCACTCCACCTCAGGTCTCTAGTCCACAGCCCAAACTTGATGATGCCTTGACACAGAGGGTAAAAAATGCATCAGAACTTCTAAAAGTGTGTCAAGATTTGTTTAATACAGATGGTATGCTATACATAATTAATGTACAATATTTTTCATACATTTAAATGCTTATTCATTTGCAAATGGTAAATATGTTACTCTTGTTTTTAGTTTTCAAACATAAAAGATTATCTGAGCAACTAAGGATTGAAAAGGAGCTGTTCCCAGAATGCATTCAAGCTCCTGTGAAGTATGAAAACAAAAGAAAAATTTCTATTCTTTCTTGCAAAAATAAAGAAAACAGGAATACAACATTTTTTCCTGGAGAAGAAACATCACTTTCTAGCAAAAATATTACAATGGAAAGCTCTGCCAAATATGTACAACAGTGGCTCAACAAAAATGACAAAGATTTTACAAGAAAACCATTTAGAGATTTGAATGTGAACACTCAATTAGATGCTAATATCAAAGTTTCAAAAAGTAATTATAAACTACAAACTAAAGAAAATGCAAATGTATCAGTTCTCAAGACAAATAGAAAGAGATCTCACTTCAAAACTACTGTTAAAAACAATTCTCTGCAGAGTGGAAATGTGAAATCAATCACCAATCAACATAATGGTAGCTCTAAGAAAGTTAAAAAAGAATTACATCTGTCTATTGTAGATCCTGTTAGGATTAAAACAAAGACGGAATGTGATAATGATGAAAGTGGAATTTTTATGGATGATGATCCTATTGTAATAGATGCCTCACAAGAAACAGTAATTGATAAAGATAAAAATGCATGGCTAGCTGTGCTCAAAGCCAATGAAAATGAAGAAATTGAATCTACCTCACTAGTTAATTTAGATCATAGAGATAGTAAAACTTTAATTTATACCAACAAAGAAACTCCAACGCAGTCTGATGCATTACAAAGCAAAACAAATCCAAACATAAAGATACCTTTTTATAAGAAAAGTTATATCATAGAAACATGTACATATTGTAATGCTGCAGCTGATAAAGCTGTAGGGAAATCTGAAAAAGTGGAAATAACCATTGATAATGCAAATTTCACAACTACAATTCAGATTTTAAAGGATGTTGAAAACAATTCTAAGTTAAATGCAACTAATTCAGTTTCAGTTCAAACTGATATTTGTGAAAATTTTCCTGTTGATTTTGAATTTACAAATTTAAAGGAAAAAGATGGTAGAGAAGATGTTGTTTCACAGAAATCAGAAATACAAAGTGAAGATTTATTTGAAGAAGAAGGACAAAACATTGGAATGGAGTATAAACAAAACAATTCCCATGACTTTTTAGTAATTGCAGAATCGGACAGTGATATGGAGATGGAATCAAGTGGCCCTTTGCCAGTCAAAGTTGATGTCCACAGGTCTTGTGATGAATCGTAAGTTGATTCTGTACCTATATTATCTATGTTTGTAATGTCATAATAACAGCTTTTTACTAAATGCATATGAAAGTATATGTAGTTAAATAAACAAACAAAACAAAAAAACAATTATTAAAATTTTTGTGTCTGTCTGTCTGCATGTTTGTTCCGGCTAATCTCCGAAAGAGCTGGACCGATTTTGATGGGATTTTCACTGTCAGATAGCTGATGTTGTAAGGAATGACATAGGCTATCTTTTATTTTTGTAAAAGAATAAGGGCTCCACACAAAACAAAAAAAACCCATGAACTAAACCCATTTGACATGCACGCGAACGAAGTCGCGTGTACAGCTAGTAAATAAAATATGTTTAGATTATGTAAATTATTACTTTAATTCCAGGGAATATGGTATTTTGAGTGAAATAGTGAACACTGATGAACACAATACGAGGCAAAGGCGTGGACCGCGAGGACTCACCCCCACCAGCACTGATTCTTCAGATAAAGAAAATTATAACCCCAACAGAATGAAAAGACATACTTCTAAAAAGAAAAAATATACTAAAAAGTGAAATTTAACTAAGAAGTATGTTTATACAAAGGAAGAATTTTACTTTGTCTTGGCTTGTTAATCAGTAAGTTAGTTGTATAAAATTAACATTATTTTCAACATTGCTTAAATTTAAGTATTCGTTATTTGCTAAGGAATCTGTTTGTGCCTTATTTGTTAAGTGGTAATGATTTTAAATTAAAATTATATTTTTAAAAGTCTTGTTTTATCAACCCCCTTTTTTAGAGACCACCGACTACGCCACTAATGTGAAACGGCAAGACATTTGATTGCTGCTAACAATTAACATGATAACCAAAAACAATTAAATAGTACTTTTTTTTACGTGTGATCTAAGTAGTCCATTATTAAACGCCGTGCATAAATAGACTACCTACTTAAGGTCACACGTATCGTATACTATTTTATAGCTCGTGTGATCTAAGAGCGGGTTTAATTCACACTGCTATAAAATATATAATTACAACTAGATTGTGCCCGCGGCTTCATCCATAGAAACATTCAACACCCCTTCATTTGGGGTAGTTTTGAAAACATAATAATGTCAGACCTTAATAGGTATTCGTACCAAGTTTCAAGTTTATAAACCCAAGTCTCAATGATATCAGCCACACGGGCCAATCGACGGTAATGCCGTGGTAACTTTGTAGATATGTGACCATCCATTACATATATATACCCTCTCGTTAAGTTGGTGCACGGTCATTCGTAGATCTTTGACAGTCGTTATGGGTAGTCAGAAGCCCAAAAGTGAGACAACCAGTCTTTCTAAGGAGTATCGTGTTACCCAGTCACTGAGTTATGAAGTTAGATAGGCAATCACTTTACGTGAAATACTGGTCCCAGCTGCATCCACTAGGGTAGATGTTAGACTGGAAGTCGTCCTCAACATAGTTGAAAAGGCTAGGCAGATTGAAACGAATGTAACTACCGCGTGTTTTCATACTTGTTCATAGTTAGCGGTGTGAACAGTATGCACACACGCGGTAGTTACATGAGCGAAGTTTAGCAAACTTAGGTTCATCCCCAGGGGGGCCTGCGCTTGATTCATATCGATACCCATCACGACTGTGGAGTTTAGCTAGCTAATTAGTTTGATCCTGTATACGTTTACATAAATAACGAATATAAAAAAAAAAACGCTTAACGAAGCCGAGAGTCACTGGTTTTTTCCTTCATTGTTATCATTTTTAACTTCCGACGGTTAAGCAACATGTTTGACGGCTATGTAGTTCTGTGTGTGTGTACTGCATGTCTGTCAAGTGGCGTAGCTACGTGACCAGGGGCCCCGGTGCGAAAAAAAAGTTGGGTGATCTAAACTGGTTAGGTTTTATTTTATCTAACCTAACCTAATTTTTTTTTTGTTCCGTATTCATAATCCTCATGAATGTCCTCCGGTCTTGTCTAGCAGACTCTTACTGAAAAACCACCCCGGTGTTCCATCTCACACCTACGCCGGGGGTCGCGGGAACGTACGATCCTTCTGCAACCCTCGGCTGGTGCTGGCATGCCGCTGTGGGCCTCCTCGTGATAGGGGGGAGTGAGGTGTTTGACTCCCTCTGCGGCGTCAAAGAGGGGCGCGCGTGGAACTCTACGCGCCGCTACTTCGGACGTCCCCGAGTCTGTCGCCCGTGGACCCAATTAGGAGGGCTGGAAGAGGGCGTTGTCCGCCTTCCGCCGACGTCTGGTGCGCCTTCTGCGGGCCGGGTGAGTGGACGTGATCTCCCTTTCCGCAGTCTCCTGCGAGACGTCTGTTTCGCAGAAGGAAACCACCGCGTCCCAGGACACTTTGCTGCTGACCATCGAGTAGACTACCTACGGCCGGCAGCGATAGGTCACTGCCCACTCTCGAGTTGAGGGCACGGCTCCTCAAGCTCACTCTGCCAGCGTATGCCGCGCCGTGTCCTCTCGGCAGTCGCCGCAGTGGTGACACCGGGCGTCCGACTCCCTGTTTATGTGACAGTACTTCCCGAAGCAACCATGCCCCGAGAGCGCCTGTGTCACCCGAAACGACAGGGAGCCGTGCCTTCTCCCGAGCCAGCGCTCGTGTACCGGCCGGACCGCCTCGATAGTGACGAGGCTGGGTAGGGCGTGAAAGCCTGAAGCCTGTCCCACCATTCCGCCACCAGAACCCCGCGAAGCGGAGGCCGACGTAGCTCCATGTGTCACTGAATCGGTCGCTCGCCCCGCGCCCTCGCTTCCTCGCGCCACCGATACAACGACGCGAGTACTTTCGCCTCGAGGTCCCAGGGCGGGGATCCGGCCAGTACACAAGCCGCCTCATAGGAGATCGTGCGATACCCCCTGTTGACTCTGACGGCCTTCGCTCTCTGCGGCTTTCGCAAACCTGCGATGCTAACGGCCGTCAGGTCAATCACCCAGGCCGGGGCCCCCATACAGGGCCATCGATCGCACGATCCTCACGCAGAGCCGCCTAAACGCGGCGCTCGGGCCCCACAGATTGGGAAGCAGCGTTGATAGCACCCCAGCCACGCCCAAAAACTTGGGAAGTGGGGGCCGAAATCCTACTGGCTGTCGAGTACCAATTTCAGGTACTTCATGGTAGACTCGACAGCGATTCAAGCCCCCCCGTCACAATGTGCGATCCAGGTGGCGGCGCCCGCCGGGGGCTATGAAAAACCCTGGCCTCCGACTTGTTGAGGGCCACCTCCAGGAATCGAACATTTTTTGCTAAAAAAAGGAGTGCAGTTCATTACTATTATTTGGGTAGAGTAAGCTAGTACCTATCTAGTATTCATAAATCAGCTGATTGGTTGAAGTGGCTAAACACAAGAACTTACACAACACAACAGAAAGAATTTATTATATACTAGCTTCTGCCCGCGGCTTCGCCCGCGTGGATGTCGGAAATTATCCCACGGGAACGTGCTAACAGGATAAAATTTATGTGCTTCCCCAGAATGCCATCTATCTCGCGGGCCCTTTGTGGTTAATTACAGTAGAAAACCAATTGTGTCTCATTAGTGGTGATTAAGAGGGTACCTATATGATATCTTTACCTAAGGTCCTACCTAATTAAAAAAAAAACTCAATAACAGAAAATTAAATACCTACCTAAATAAACCTATTTCTGATGATAACTAATCTAAACTCAATAAATAAGCAAAATCCCTAAAAACTAATATCTATACGAATGACTAATCCTACCTAACAGTATTATAAAATAACCTACGGTCACTACGTACACTATCAAATATACCACCTATACTTTAAAATTAAAATCTATACCTACGACTCATATAAAAATAAACCTAAATAACTCTAAAAACTAAAAGGAATAAAAATGAACTCCACTGCGGGTGACCCAACCTACGACCAACTTAGTATTTGCGGTTGGTACAGTACAGACAGTGGTAATCGGGTATAGGGATCGAACCGCAAAATTAAGTTTGTTTTTTATTGTATATACTTTTCCGGGATAAAAAGTACTCAGTGTGGTGCCCAGGATATTAAAGAATAATTATACCAAGTTTCATCGTAATCGAACCGGTAGTTTTTGCGTGATGCCTGAACAAACAGACAGACAGACAGACCGACAGACAGACAATTTTTTTTTTAATCACATTTTTGGGTTCGGTGTCGGTCTAGTAACACCCCCTGTAAATATTTTTTTTTATATTTTCAATGTACAGAATTTTCACTTCTACAGATTTATTATAAGTATAGACTAGCTGTTGCCCGCGACTACGTCTGCGATCCAGGACGATAGCCTAAGTCCTTCTCCAGATCATGGTCTACCCATGTGTCAAATTTCATATAAATGCGTTCAGCTGCTTTAGCGTAAAAGCGTAATTCTTAATTTTTTTAATTTACTGCGCAACTTTCTTAATTTTTTATCCGTAAGAACCTTCTACAAAGTATTAGAAAACTTTAAAAAAAAAGATGGATGAAATCGGTAGTCTTTCTCAGGTTATGGCGTGCGTGACCAAGGGAAATGGGGATTAATGTATATTTAATATAGATTTATGTTCTGAAGGAGGAAGAAATTTTGTGCTAGGTCAGTTCGAGATTTGCTGGTCAGAGGCTGAGGGGCCCCCTGAGCTTGGGGGCCCCGGTGTACGGCATCGCCTAGCCCTCCGATAGCTACGCCACTGTGTGTAGCTCTCCTAAACGGGTGGTCCGATTTAAATGCAATTTGAGTCGGACCGCTCTCTCAGAAAAAAAAATCTGCTGGTTTGAAGACATTCAGGTGTTTTCTGATTGGTGTAGGGAGTCCAGCCACACAATGGTAATTTATTTAACTTTAACTCGTCCGATCGACTTGTAATTTGGTGGGTATCCTACTAAGAAAGGATTAGTACTTACTAATATTATAAATGTGAAAGTTTTGATGGATGGATGGATGGATGGATGTTTGTTACTCTTTCACGCCAAAACTACTGAAAGGATTTGGATGAAATTTGGCACACAGATAGTTTATAACAAGGATTAACACAGGATACTTTTTATCCCGATATTTCACGGGATTTTCACGGGATCGAAACGTATGCGGGTGAAACCGCGGGGCGTAGCTAATAGTAGTATAATATTTTATTAACACTGCAATTAGGTGGTAAACTTGACTTGATGCTGCAGCCAGGAAAGTCTGCGGAATAATCAACACCTTAACAACTTACAGCAGACACACCGTGTCGTTGCTGTTTGGGTTGTTTGTGTGGTTCTTTCAATTGTTCTCGATAAGTAGGTACTTAGTTGACTTATAGATGGTGAAGATAGTCTGATGATATATGAACCAAGAAGGTGGCCACAGGAACTCGGCTTTATAAATCAAAGACCAACCACGTTTGGACTCGTTCGATTGGTCTTTAAGAGTGTGGAGATATTAAAGGACAAAGCTCCCACTTTTTCTGACGTTTTTTTATATATTTTTATAACTTCATCGACCCCTGTACCGTTGCTTGCACGCATAATTATGTAAAATGTTTTAGTGCGTTACATTCTGCGCGTTACAATGTTACTTACCTACTTATGTGATGAGTCTTGTACTTGTTACACCCTGTATCTACACCCACCTATGTAGGTATGTAATACCAATTTTTTTAAACACGAATGAAGCCCTGTTTTCTTTACTAATGTGAAGTGGGCAAAACCTGAAAGAAGGATAGATTGCGGTAAATTTAAGTTGTGATTTAAAGTACGTAGGTTTTCGAAATCATTAAAACAACAAGATCGGAGGTATCACTGTATTGTCGGAAATTTAGCTATAAGTTGAGTAGGGACGGGTTCACCACCAGCCGCCGCCGCCGCCGCCACCACCGCTGGACCAGCCGCCACCGCCGCCGCCGCCGGACTTCCAGCCGCCACCGCCGCCTCCGCTGGACCAGCCACTGCTGCCACCACCGCCGCCGAGCTTCCAGCCGCCACCGCTGCCGCCGCTGGACCAACCACCGCCGCCGCCGCCAGACCTCCAGCCACCGCCGCCGCCGCCGCCGCCAGACTTCCAGCCACCGCCGCCGCCGCCGCCGCCGCCGCCTGGTCAAACAAGAATAATACTCAGTCAGTTACTATAATTACAATCGATAGAAACCTATAATTTAAAAGAAAAACCTAATACAAAAACAAAGATAGGTACAACAAACCGCACATAAGTGGTAACACTTGCACTACAAATACCACCCCTTACTGGAACGACATAAAGGCGCTGTCAGTGTCAAATAATCAAATTGCTACCACTGACATGTGGTTGCCTGTACAATAAACTACAAAATAATGATACCCATCCATATTATGTATGTACTTAGATTAGATGCCCCACAAGAGAATCTACCTAAACAAAGATGGCAAATTATCGGTGTTTTGCAATATAGCTTCTCTAAAAATAAGTCAAAAACCTTGACTTGCGGTCAAATACTCTGTAACTTTATATTAAAATAATTTAAGGATTGCGTAAAATGAGTTGATATTATTATTGTAGGTATACTCAACGAGTCAAGTTTTACATAGACAACAGGCAAACTAATGTCCAGGCTGAGTGCAGTCATTGCGAAATTCGTAATGGTTGCCGCTGAGCGAATGGATGACCCCAACTATTGGCGATGTCTCGCGACCTCCAAGCGTTACATTTTGCAGTAGGTAACTACCTAAATAGCGTAGGTACCTACAACTATTTTGTAGTAGTAGATTATGAAATAGGAAATCATTAACACTATCACTACCTACTTACGTAGTCAAAAAGCAAAATATTAATTGATGAAGGATTAAAAAGTAATTTAGTTGTAAGAAGGTTCCCTGTGCTAGTCTCGCCAAGCGAAGTTTTAGGTTCATCGACATGTCGTAACTTCTTTGTTACGAGGTCAGTAAAACATGGGTTTATTCACGAAGTACTGCAGTGCATAAATCTGCGTCGTAGTAGGTGCCTACTAGTACCTAATCGTAAACTGGTAGCATGATGCAATCGAACTTTAGGTAAGTACTTAACTTAGAAGTACTTTAACTACTACTGATTGACAGGAAAGATTAAGCACAATTTAGTTACCTACAAAAATCTAGGTAAGTACAAAAGACAGACTGGGTTGTTCAGAGAACGTTATAAAACTGAGAAATTAAATATAATTTCTTACCGTATCCTCCACCACCACCTCCTCCAGTAGTAATGATCTTGATGATTTTCACCTCTGCGTATACAAAAAAATGAAATATTATTACCTACAAAACGCCTTGGGGCTGATTTTTCCATTGCCAGAAAACTTTTATTCGAGGAATAAAATTGACGTCTGACAGATTTTGTATGGAAGAACTGTCAAAATTTCAAAATTATTCCTCGAATAAAATTATCAGATGATTGTATAATAATAACATACCCTATAGGTACAGACGCTAGCAGGTCGAGCTACCCGAAACTGTCAAATTTTCCCAATCAACCTTGAACCTAATGCTTTAGCTATAAAGTTGAAAATCTATTAAAGAAATTTGACAGATTGTAGTAGCTTGATGTGCTGGCGTCTGTACATTTATATGCGAAACAATAAAAAATCTGTACTAATTTAACTCAAAAATCCGCACGTAGGCAAGTAGGCTGAACTTGTTGACCTGCCTGATAAATGTTAGTCTGCTAGGAGAAACTGGCATGGGTGCTAGGCATCGGTTGGCGTACGCTGCGTACTTATTTACTTCGTATTCGTAAGAAAATAGGTTACTGTACGGTACAGCAACATATTTTCTTAACGATGATGATAGCCGTATCTTGGATACAGCCTGTACCCAAGATACGGCAATCATCTTAGTTGATGCGGAAATACACACAGTGAGATCTAGTTTTCAATCGGAAGTTTGGAGTCGTCATGGAGGACCTAGATACAGTTAGAGTGACTTACGTCCGCCGCTACCACCGCCGCCGCCGCCGCCGCCGGACCATCCGCCGCCACCACCGCCGCCGCCAGACTTCCAGCCGCCACCGCCGCCGCCTCCGCCGTAGCCGCCGCCACCGCCACCGCCGTAGCCGCCGCCACCGCCACCGCTGGACCAACCACGGCTACCGCCTCCACCACCGCCTGACCATCCACCGCTACTGATGTAGCCGGCCTTGACCGCCACCACGGCTAACACTAAGAGACAGACGAACACCTGGGAAGAAGAAGCCAATATTAGATTCATTGTCAACGTTTTGAGTTTGTGGTTTCTGCAGTCACGAAACTGACTATGCACCTACCTACCTTCTAGCAAGTTGAGACGTTGACCTAAATTAGGTAGGGACAAGCAGAGATGTTCTAAGTTTATATTTTAGGTGAACCTGAAAATCTTCTAACTAAACACGAACAAGTACGCACATAACTTATCACTTCACTGTTCTCAAAATAATGATGAGAAAAAATTGAAAGTGCTATAAGAGGTCACAGTGGAATGAAAGGAGGAAAGATTACGTTTTATGTATTATAGCATAATAAAGTCGGTCATCTTTATTTACTACCTAATGTGTTAAATCTAGTCTTTGCAGATATTGACTTGATTGGTAGGTATTGAAATAATTAGGTACATTTTGAAATGATTGATGCCTATCGACAAGATTTGATTTCTGCATCTAGAACCTAATTGTGATGATTTTAAGCACCATAGCAATCATATTAAGTAGACAAAGTTTTCTATTGGTTTGGAACAATAATTGTTTAATTTTAATTATCTAAATACAAACATAAGTAAATAATAAATTTAAACCCCATGAAAAGGTAATGCGATGCTATAAGATTTTTAGAGTGTTTTTTATGTTTCGCTAGCAGCCACACTTAAGATATTAGTCTAATCACAGCTAAATTATAATTATTGAAAATTTGTTGTCTCTAAATTTTTATTGTGGTTAGGTATAAGGGACAGGCAAGGGCTAAACTAAGCTACTTTTAATTTCGCGGTAAAAATAATTTACAATTTCGAAATCACTTTTAAAAGTTTAGGCATAGCTCCTAAATGCAAAAGTTGTTAAATGAAATATTACCTTCATGGCGAAGCTGAGAGCAAACTGCTTGCTGAGGGGTCGTTGTTATCGCATTATATATGTGATGTAGCATCTCCCACTCGGGTGCTCCGCTCGCGGCCGCCGAGTGCCGTGAAGAGGCGAACGGAAGCCGCTCTGCGGCCGTCAGTGACGCAACCCATTGTCCCTGCGTTGCCGGACTTGCGATTACTCGCATTAGTCTATATCCCGTGGAGCTTTACTGACATGTTCGCTTTTTGAGATTAGGTCACTCATTTTTGAAAGGACAGGTCATGATCAACGTCGGTCGTAGTTACATTGCAGCACTGCCTTTGTAGCAGACGGACGATTGATAGAACATAAGCTATAAGGCCGCTCATTGTACTCGTATGTTTTGTAATTATTAATTTATTGATTTGTAATGTATTTTTCTTTTGTGAGTACAATTAGAGCCTATGCCTAATTATAAATACATAATAAAATAAGGGCAAAATTCACAACAATTAATTCACCTTAAAATGACGATTTATGATGGGTAGAGTTGAATATTCCCGATCAGTAACACCCCGTCGTTCGCACTGTTGACGATCGGGAAAAAAAGCTCCGTTCGTTAACACTGTGGAAGATAGGAACTTTTTTTTCCGATCGTACATAGTCAGTTTAGGAAAGTGGAGTTTAATTAAAGATGACACGGATTTTTAAAATGTAGGTAAGTAAGTATAAAAATATTATTATTGTAATTACTTACTGTAAAACATTAAATGCTGCTGATTGTAAAATAAAATATGAAGTATTTTTTAATGTTAATTTATTGCTTTGAAAGTCGTAATTAAATCATTTTAAAAATACATTTTATCTTCACCCATGTCTTTTTTTTCCGATTGTCAACAGACGACGATTGTTAACGACAGGGGTATTACTGATCGGGAATAGTTAAAAAGAATTCCCTTTCGTACACACTCTGAAAGAACGAAACTTTTTTTTTCCTGATCGTCAACCGTGTGGACGACGGGGTGTTACTGATTGGGAATATTCGGGTAGAGCGAATCAACCTGCATTAGAAGATGGTAATTTTAAATTAATTGCAAAATACGTAGAACCTCCGTACACCTACTTACGTAGAAACTCCTGGGCTTTGATTGACTAGGGCGGTGCAAGCGATGCCGTTGCATAGGCTAGTACCCAGACCCTAAGAGGTTAAGTGCATAGTGAATCCTTCGTTTTGAAAGTGGTGTCTTCCTCAAAATAAAGAAGCCACCTATCGGACGTCGTTACTTGTTTTAAAATTAACGCCGTTCCGCGTCTGCAGTTGTCATGGTCCGAATTGGGTTGGGAATCGGGACCATTGGGTCGGTCATTGCCTCCAATGCTTAGACGTTAATGTAGAGACACAGTTCCAATAACTAAGCCACTTCCAAAATGTTTAAGACCGCGCAAAATTTTGTCCAAAAATAAAAAATTGCTGTGGACCACCCTTAACATTTAGGAGAAGTATGAAAAATAGATGTTGGCCGATTCTCAGACCTACGCGATATGCACACACAATTTTATAAAATCGGTCCAGCCGTTTCAGAGGAGTTTGGCAACAAACACCGCGACACGAGAATTTTATATATTAGGTTAGCTGACGCCGGCAAACGTTGTTTTGCCATATAAATTATTTCTAGCAGCCCGGCGCTACTTCGTTCGCGTGGTGTCCTAGCCCCTACCCTACCCTACTCCTACACTCCTCTTACCCTACTCCTACCTACTCCTACTTACTTCTACCCTACTCCTACCCTACGCCTACCCTACACCTACCCTACTCCTAACCTACTCCTACACTACTCCTACCCTACTCCTAACCTACTCCTACACTACTCCTATAAGTCATACGCTGATTGATTGATAGAACTATACATGAATTATTATATTCGATTGCCATCTTGCGGATGTGTGGATGGAACAGAATAATATAAAAATCGCGATGAAAAAACAGGGGTGGGTGATAGGAGGGTGAAAAATAAATACGTTATTCATCACAAGTATAAATTGCGCAGGCAGGTGATGCGATGCGACGCGGTGGGGCGGGGGAACAAGAACTTCACGCGGACGAAGTCGCGGGTAGAAGCTAGTTACTATACAAGCTGTTGTTTTGCATCCTCGGAGGCTGCTAGGAAAGACATAAATAATCAAATAAAATTACGATCCCTAGTAAATAATGAATACATACTTTTTTTTAGTTATTTAAGTTTGACAGTATTTCAAAATACACCACTTTCAAAGAACAGAATCGCGTTATTGTATCGTAAAAGCGGCCGCGTTTTTATGTGTGTGTAAAAGGGCAGTTACAGTGCGGTCTCAGACAAGCCGCGTTTTAATATGCGTGTCCCAAAAATGTTTACGAAAATAAGAAAAAAAAAATACCTACTTATTTTAGTATTGATTCATGTCGAGAATCAGTAGCATAGTTACCTCCTTGAATTTGACGAGGTTGCAAAACAACACCTTGTATAAAAATAATTTCAACAACATTTTCTGAAGCTGATAGGATATTTTATGATATGATAACCTTGGATATTCTGTTATTGGAGGTTCAAAGCGAGTCTAATGTGACCAAAGGCTTGCCAATTTTTTGTAACGAAGTAGGTAGGTATGGGTACTACGCCAAGGCTAAAAGCTTCAAGTTCCTGTTTCTTAGACATGATTTAAAATACCTACTTCAAACCCTCGTTTGAAAGTAAACCAAATGAAATGTTGCCGTAATGATCAGAATGTTACTTCCTAGATGCGAACACCTCCTACTTTGCTATCTACTCAGATATGTAATTGGGTGTAAGGGTTGGGCAGTGTAATTAGGTTTTCCACAAGTCATTTCTCAGTAGCAGTAGGTACGGCCACGGGTACGGATTTCCTGCCAGTGATTGCAGTGGAACCTACGAACTACGGTCAGCAACGGAAGATGATTAAGATTTCAGTTTTGTAAACCTTAATTATTGAGCAAAACATTAAATTCGAAACAAAAGATGTTTTTCAAATCACTTAGCTATTAGTGCCAAAAAGCAGTTAAATTCGAATCCCTTTGGGTCAATTATCTATACTTATAATAAATCTGTAGAAGTGAAAATTCTGTACATTGAAAATATCAAAAAAATAATTTACAGGGGGTGTTACTAGACCGACACCAAACCCAAAAATGTGATTAAAAAAATTTTTGTCTGTCTGTCTGTCTGTCTGTCTGTCTGTCTGTCTGTTTGTTCAGGCATCACGCAAAAACTACCGGTTCGATTACGATGAAACTTGGTATAATTATTCTTTAATATCCTGGGCACCACACTGGGTACTTTTTATCCCGGAAAAGTATATACAATAAAAAACAAACTTAATTTTGCGGTTCGATCCCTATACCCGATTACCACCGTCTGTACTGTACCAACCGCAAATACTAAGTTTGTCGTAGGTTGGGTCACCCGCAGTGGAGTTCATTTTTATTCCTTTTAGTTTTTAGAGTTATTTAGGTTTATTTTTATATGAGTCGTAGGTATAGATTTTAATTTTAAAGTATAGGTAGTATATTTGATAGTGTACGTAGTGACCGTAGGTTATTTTATAATACTGTTAGGTAGGATTAGTCATTTGTATAGATATTAGTTTTTAGGGATTTTGCTTATTTATTGAGTTTAGATTAGTTATCATCAGAAATAGGTTTATTTAGGTAGGTATTTAATTTTCTGTTATTGAGGTTTTTTTTTAATTAGGTAGGTACTTAGGTAAATATATCATATAGGTACCCTCTTAATCACCACTAATGAGACACAATTGGTTTTCTACTGTAATTAGCCACAAAGGGCCCGCGAGATAGATGGCATTCTGGGGAAGCACATACATTTTATCCTGTTAGCACGTTCCCGTGGGATAATTTCCGACATCCACGCGGGCGAAGCCGCGGGCAGAAGCTAGTGGTTAATAAAAACGGGCAAAATGTAAGTGTAGCTATTCTACATATTATATCCTCGAATCTCTCCAGCCAGTCTCACCCTGCTAACACCTTCGGGAAATAGAGGCGTGATGTTGTGTTTATTCTAATAACGTGTTGTACACCCATCATGATTTCTATATGTAGGTATTTTATTTTAGGGCGCCAGGCGGTCAGTAGGTATTACATAACAAAATATCACGCGTGTAATCCCCGAAGGGGGAAGATAGAAGCTATAAGGCGCAGGTGTACCTGTAGTACACCCACATTTCGCCAGTTACGGTAATATGTGGCGAGCCTATTCTAGGCGACAATTCAACTAGGCGCAAATCCAGGCTCCGAGTTGATACTGAGAAATTCCTAATGGAAAACCCATCGGCACTATGCCTGACCTGGGAATTGAACCCAGGACCTCCTGCTCAGCAGTTGCAGTTGCGACCAGTAGACCAAAGAGGCATTCTTCTTCGCTGATAACCAAGTACTCATGTAGATGTCATGTTTAATCTACTTAGGTCTTACCCTAGATTAAAAAAATCTGACAATATTTTTATTTAACGTGACTGTTTTTTAATCTATCTATATATATATAAATGAATCCCTATTTCCCTTGGTCACGCCATAACTTGAGAACGACTTTACCGATTTCATTCATCTTCTTTTAAAAAGTTTTCTAATACTTTGTAGAAGGTTCTTACGGAAAAAAAAATTAAGAAAGTTGCGCAGAAAATGAGAAAATTTAAGAATTACGCCTTTACGCTATTTTAAAACTGCTGAACGGATTTAGATGAAATAATTTGAAACATGGTTAGACCATGATCTGGTGAAGGACTTAGGCTACTTTTCATCCTGGATCGCAGACGAAGTCGCAGGAAACAGCTAGTAAGTTATAAAAATGTAAACAGCCCCATTTTATTACCTAGGTATTATTAATTCTTAGCATATGACGAGATGAGATGAGTTATTGGAATACATACATGATTGTTAAATCAATAATAACATTTATAAATTGAATGCTACAAATGATGAGTAAATTAATTTAGAAGGTAATCCACGTGTTTTAAGTGTTTAACGCAAGGTTAAAAGTCTCAAATAATAATAACTAAATACAACCAATAATTTAGGTGATCTCATGATGCATTGAAAATTTCGAACTTGATATTTAAAATACCGAAAGTTCTTGAAACTGTATTTGCAGACAGGTTTTTGTCCTCGTTTTTTTTTTGATAAATTGATGATATTTGACCTTTTTCATTGATTTAATACTATAAGCACACAATTATCTAATGTGCAGAAGCGAAGTTAATGCCATACGCATTTTCTCCCAGTCAACCAAAGTGATGCTGAGACAAACAGTGGTAGGTGCAATTATGAAAATTGAGGAATAAATATTTTGAAAAAAAAAACTATTGATGTCAGTACCTAAATAGGATTATTTGTACATAATATTGTTTCTGTTACCTATCTAAAGGTAACAACCAAAGTATCTACCAATCTACCGTTTAGAATCCTTGTAGACTGATTTGGAAATAACGGTTGGAGTGATCATCGTGTGGTCACTTGTATTGTGTGATTTCATTCTAATAGCTCATTTTATATAAGTACCTTCTCCTATGTACAATTCCTCAGTAGGCAGAAAGAAACCTATTTCAAATGTAAGGTAATTATTATGTAAGTAGAGTAGTGTCTTATCACTTATCAGCCGGCGCAGCCGTCCCAAGAAAAGCCGGAAGAAGGAAACCGACTGCAATTTTTTTTTTGTAGACTCAATTCCCCTACCAAAAACCTTCATTAGCACAACCACAACCCCGTGTCAGTGATGGCATGAAGAAGTATTTGTAAACACGCGACAGTACTTCCTACAAAATTAATATTTTAATAATTGCATCTATTATGTATAATTTTTACTTATAAGCCTGTATTTTCCCACTGTGGGGCAAAGGCCTCCCTTTTCATTATGAGAAACATGAAAGCCTACTTAATTAATTATATTCAGATAATTATACAGGTTCAAATTAAATTAGCTAGCAAAACTCCGTAGATGTGGTGGGTATTGTTATCCAATGACGCAAAAACAAAAATAAAAGGTTTTCAACTAACTAACACTACCAGTGGCCGTTAACCCCGTAGTCAGCTGTAGTTATTTGAAATGAAGAGCTTAGATTTTTTTTTTGCTTTATCTTCATAAAGTTCGTTTTTTAAACCTAGAAATCAAATTAGTTTCACAGGTGTCATTTCAAATTTCTATAATAAAATTCGCAAACACAAAAGACTTAAATGTCAGATTAGTATCGGGTGTTAAAAACGAACTTTAGATATCGATACCAATCACGACTGCGGAGTTTCGCTAGATAATTTAATTTGACCCTGAATATCCAGGCCTACTGAATTATGGAAACAACACAGCGAAGAAGAAGACATTACCCCCCCAATACAAAGTATCACTCATTCATTCAATACATACCTAAGTTGTAGTAGGTACCTACCTAACTTGTATAGTTACTTTTTAATGAACCTGAAAATTGTAAAACCGGTGCGTCATTTCATATAATAAGTAGTTAGGTACATTTCTTTGGATCTGCTGGCTCTATTAAGCCTCTCGCAAACAGGCGCGACGCGACGTTGCGTTGCGATTTTTGCAGAACAATTTCCAAGAAGTTGTCATAGAAATTGTTCTAATAGAGTCCCGTCGCGGCTATTCGCAGGAGCCTTTAGTCGGTCAGTATGTAGATCACACGCGTGATGCTGCGATTTATCATCACGTAATTGTATGCCGTTTTCATCTCGCAACATACACACAATGATAAACATTATAAATGAATATTGCGCTCCATCGCGAAACATTGCAATTTGCACTCAACTGCCTGTGATGTAGTAATTGCAAGCACTAACATTAGTTACTATGCAATGCCGCCACATCTACAAAGATTTAATGATAAAAACGCAGTTTACCTAAACATTTTTTAAGGATATACCTATACCTAAGTATTTACATATTGAAGGTTAATTAAAATGATCTACGAGGGTGAATCAAAAAATTCTTGGAATCAATATTAAAAAATGCAAAGATTTAAACAAAAATATTTTATTTTTCTATATTATCTCCCTCCAATTTTAAATAAATAAATAATAAATAAATAATAATATCCCTGGACATTTCACACAGCGCCATCTAGTCCCAAGCTAAGCAACCTAATGCTTGTGTTATGGTAACAAGATGGCTGATAAACTACTTATATACATTTTTTTTTGTAAATACATACATATGATAGATAGGTAAACACCCAGACTCGGAACAAATACATGTAGGTCATACAAATATTTGTTCCGTGCGGGAATCGAACCCGCGACACGCAGCGCAGCAGTCAATCGCTTAACCACTGCGCCAACCGTGCTGTCATACGTCCAATGCAATGCATATTAGAATAACGCGTTTCTAACTTCCTTATTCCTTGTGAAAAAAATTGTTTTTCTTGACTCTCGAAAAACTCCTCTACGACCTCCATAACCGCGTCATTATCGTAAAATTTTGTTCCACGAATGTCCTCTTTTAATTTTGAGAATAAGTGAAAATCACTTGGCTAAGTCCGGAGAATATGGTGGGTGGTCAAGGAGATTAAAGCCAGCACAGCGCATTGCGTTGAGCGCAACTTCCGATCGAAGAGCAGGAGCGTTATCTTGAAGAAACAACACGCCCAACGATAGTTTTCCACGACGTTTTCGCACTTTCGGGATTAAATTTGCATAATAGGGTCCAGTAATCGTCTGGCCTTTTGGCATGTAATCAATAAAAAGCGACCAAGTGCGAGTCGGACTCGCCCATGAGGGGTTCCGTTGAGTTGATTGAATGAAAGGTAAATTGCGGTAGTTTACGATACTATGACGTATTAAAAAAAAATACATACTAGATCTCGTTCAAACCAATTTTCGGTGGAAGTTTACATGGTAATGTACATCATATATTTTTTTTTTAGTTTTATCATTCTCTTATTTTAGAAGATACAGGGGGGGGGGGGGGGGGCATTTTACCACTTTTGGAAATGTCTCCCGTTTTTTGGGGGTTTAAGGGTGTACTTTCTGAGTTTATCTTGGACATTACTGACATCGGTGAACGAAAACATCGTGGGGAAACCTGAACTTGGAGTAGAGTCTGAAATCGCCAATCCGTCTTGAGCAAGCGTCTCTATATGAAAAAAGGCCTTTGGCCTGCAATGCGACAATAATAAATTAGACTGGGTGTGAAACAGGATCCCTGGCGAGACTGTTTCGCACCCCCGACCGTACCAAACGGAATTCATCGGAAAATAAATAAACTTATTATTATTATTCGTCGTGTGAAAAGAGATTATTATTGATCTCATGTCATGTCACATGGCAGTCTGTCAAGCCAAGTTCGGTCGTAGAACTCAAAACTCAAATTCAAAGTATTTATTTCAACTAAACCAATTACAGGAACGTTTGAATTGTCAAGCAATAACGCTCGACTCAAGGCTGCAATAGGGTCCTCATATAAAATCTCTTGCAGGACGGCTAAGTTCAGCAGCATATGCTGTAAGAACAATCCGTCAATTTACTCATGTAGATACCGCGAGGCTAGTCTATTTCAGTTACTTTCATAGTATCATGTGTTACGGTATTTTACTATGGGGACGAGCTGCAGATGAGTCTATTTTTATTCTGCAGAAAAGAGTCATCAGAGCAATATATGGCCTTCGCAGGCGTGATTCTTTATGGGAACTGTTTAAAGATATTAATATCATGACGGTACCTACCTTGTCAATATATCTATGAAAACATCATGTACGTAAGGAAAAATTTTAATCTTTTCAGTAAAAGAGGTGACAGACACACCTATAGAACTAGAAATTAGTTTAACCAATTAGTTCAACCAGGTTTCAGACTGGCTAAAGTAGACTCTTCCTTCATGGGGTACTGTTTAAAATGTTACAATAAAATACCTACCCACATACTCCAACTCAATGAAACGAAATTCAAATCTATTCTATATACTTTACTTATAATAAATCTGTAGAAGTGAAAATTCTGTACATTGAAAATATCAAAAAATAAATGGCAGGGGGTGTTACTAGACCGACACCGAACCCAAAAATGTGATTAAAAAAATTTTTGTCTGTCTGTCTGTTTGTTCAGGCATCACGCAAAAACTACCGGTTCGATTACGATGAAACTTGGTATAATTATTCTTTAATATCCTGGGCACCACACTGGGTACTTTTTATCCCGGAAAAGTATATACAATAAAAAACAAACTTAATTTTGCGGTTCGATCCCTAGACCCGATTCTGTACCAACCGCAAATAATAAGTTTGTCGTAGGTTACGTCACCCGCAGTGGAGTTCATTTTTATTCCGTTTAGTTTTTAGAGTTATTTAGGTTTATTTTTATATAAGTCGTAGGTATAGATTTTAATTTTAAAGTACCTATAGGTAGTATATTTGATAGTGTACGTAGTGACCGTAGGTTATTTTTTATTACTGTTAGGTAGGATTAGGCATTCGTATAGATATTAGTTTTTAGGGATTTTGCTTATTTATTGAGTTTAAATGATAAACGATTTTATTTTTGTAAGTAGGTTTGTACAAACACCAACGTCAATCATATTTTAAAACTAGATGAGGTCGGCGTTTCGTTTAGATTAGTTATCATCAGAAATAGGTTTATGTAGGTATTTAATTTTCTGTTATTGAGTTTATTTATTTTTTAATTAGGTAGGTATTTAGGTAAAGATATCATACAGGTACCTTCTTAATCACCACTAATGAGACACAATTGGTTTTCTATTGTAATTAGCCACAAAGGGCCCGCGAGATAGATGGCATTCTGGGGAAGCACATACATTTTATCCTGTTAGCACGTTCCCGTGGGATAATTTCCGACATCTACGCGGGCGAAGCCGCGGGCAGAAGCTAGTCTTACATAAAAACACACTATGCAGCCAAGCATATTATAAGTTGGGGGATTACATCGCTGACAAAAATGCTTGGCTCTAAATGCTGGGTGCTGGTAAACGCATAAATAAATTGATTAGCATTTGAAAATACTTCACACACGCCTATCCTACTTACATACTGTTGGAGCTGCTGAAGATTTTAAAATACATTATATAAATTCAATCTCCTAGTATTATACTTCTAAATTAGAGCATATGGCACCACGTGAAGTCTCCAATAATGTGTAATCAGTGTTTCGTTTTTTATTCCTGAAGAACGAACGAAAAAGAGAAGATCAGGGCAAAGCTGTGTGTTATCTACTTCTTACACGAACTAAATCGAACTACTTTCGACCAACCCATTAGCTTCCAACTACATATAACTTTTACAGTTACGACTCTAATGAGATTCCAAATCACTTTTATCACTTTTGTTTATATAACTCATGACTTCAAAAATAGAAGGAGGTTATCAATTCGTCTGTATTACACCGAAATATGCGTCCGATTTGGTTTTCATTGAATGAGCATTCTCATAACTTAATCCCGTCTCAATTTGGTGAAGGTCTGATGAAGACCTTATGTCGTTTATGGTAGAGATGGATAGTGCGGGTGACGGGTAACAATGTTTGTATGAGATACCATTTTATGAATTCCTTTAACTTCACAAAAATAATGATATCCTCACCAAAAATACATTTTTTTTTATGGTATATACTAGTGCTTAACTGCGATCCCGCCTGATGGAAAGCAGAGCTGCAATCGTTTATGGTAAGCGCACTAATTTATTATGAGCCTATTCACTCTAGCCTTGAAAACACCCAAATTATAATCGGACGGGAAGACCGCTGCAGGCAAATTGTTCCCCCTTTTTACATTTATATATAAGTGTAAAAAGAGGGCCAAGTTCGCCGATAGAAGAATTGAGATCTAGACGGGTGCCAAGTTCTATGGGGATGAAAGAAACTATAAGTTGGTAGGTAGTTATGTATCTAACTGAAAAATAATAATACTTGTTTCGGTTATAATAATTATACATATTTATGACGAAGACAACAAGACAGTTTAGACCCACCCTAATTTTGTAAAACACTATCAATCTCAATCTGCAGTGCGATTCTGTAACCATGTCACCGTGAAATGAGCTGTCATTCCAAATAATGCTAGGGATTGACACTACTGACAACTCACATCAAGCTCACTTCACTTGAGTTTTCGGTGAGATTTTTACAGAATCGACCGGCTGAACTATTTTGAAGCATATTGCTAATCCATTGCTTCATATGTTCGAAAAATTTGTCCGCTCAACAACGCGAATAACGCAATGAATGTTGTGGAACTGTCAAAATGAAAGCCATTCCTACTGATAGTGTGTTACGTAATTACCTAGGCAGTCCAATAGAATTGTATCTAATATTTACAGTGGCCTCCGAAAGTTAGTTGACATTTTCCACTCCAGCTTTGATAAACCACAAGTCCAAATGTTTCAGCTGCTATAACGTTTGTATTGACAAATTCCTAAACCTTTGATTTATCATAAAAACAATCAAGTATCCCTTAGAAGTACCTAAACATTTTTATTTTTTATTTTAAATCATAATGCATCACAGCTGAAGTGGAAAAATGTCAACTCTCTTTTGGTGGCCATTAAGTGTGTTGTAAATAATTATTGCGAACTGAAATTGATATCACGAAGTCGCTGAACCTAGGAAACGAAATGATCCACATAGGTATAGTGCTACCATAAACTCTAGCGGATTTTAGGAATAAGTGAGCATAAAGCAGACCGCAGAAGCTGCTAAAGCTGTAATTTTACAATTAAGATCGATCTTAAACGGTGGATTTATTATTGTTTATATGCTGGCCAATCACATAATTTGGCCTTTAGCTTTTCTAAAGACATGTCTACAGCCTACTGATTTGGGATTTTTAAAGATTTTGCCTAGACTTTGTAGGCAATTAGCTAAAACTAGGAAAGTCGCGGGGCACAAGCTAGTTATTAATATTTTAACTTTGTTAGCTTACTATGGATTCCAGACTTGGTCTTTGACAAACATTCAAAAGTCCAAACTGAAGGTTTGCCAACGTGCAATAGAGCGCTGTATTCTAGGCGTCAAATTGACAGACCATATTCGCAACACCACACTGCGCTCCAAAACACAGATTACTGACGTTGCTCAAAAAGCAGCTAAGCTGCAGTGGGACTGGCCACGTCTGCCGTATGCCCAATAAGCTGTGGGCCAAAATAACCACCACGTGGAGCCCTGACACCGCTAGAAGGCGTCGCGGCAGACCCCGTAGAAGATGGCGGGACGAGCTGGACAAAACAAATGACCAGTGGTCCACTTTAGTCCTGGATTGAAAGAGCTGGAACTCATGGGGACTGCCCAGCAGTGGGATAATGCAGGCTCACAGTAACAGTTAGCTTACTTGTTAACTTTATTCTGCATGCTGTGGTCTCTTATAAGTGAAGGGGTTGTTGCCCTATTTATGTGACATGTATTGTGTACATCTTTTGTTCGAGATCCTAAATCAATAAATAAATTACATTTTAGGCCACCATTTACCACTTACTATGAGATTCAAAGTCAATTGATTCACGCAAGGGCATCTAAGTTCCGTCTCTAGGTTTGCGGGAAACAATTTTCGCTGATGAGAACGTGACTATAAATCAAATTACATCAATTAAAAACAACACACTTCCAGCACTTAAATAAGTAGGTACCTACATACTCATAAATATACGTTGATGAACATTTGAGGAAGGACGGATTCGGAAATGGTTCGTAATTATATCTAATGCAACTAAACTTTACCATCCATCGAGATCGAGATGCGTCAGATGAGATTATTATACGGTGAGAAGGCCGCAGAACCGAGTAAACATTAATTTTATTATGTACATAAGGTTCTCAACAATGTGTGGCAATCTAAATGTCTGTAGGTTGATTTCGCAACCGCCTCACTATTGAATTAGCTTCGTTTTGTATAATTCGATACTTACTTAATAATTAGTTAGCACGAATATGGGTGGATTATAATGAGAATAAATAATTTTACAAAATAAATAAACCTGCATTGTAAATTATGAATTCGTGAATGATTCGCGATTCGTGAAATTAGATGGAAACCAGCTACTGTCCCGACGCGACTTGGATCACAAACTCACAATTTGGTCACAGTCCTAACCAGCATGCAGTGCGATTCTGTAACCATCTCACCGTGAAAACTTAGGTGAAGTGAGCGTGGAGTGAGCTGTTATTCCAAATAATGCTAAGGAATTGACACTATTGACAGCTCACTTCACCTAGCTTTTCACGGTGAGATTTTTACAGAATCTATGGGCAGACCCAGTTGTTCAGGGTGGCCTGGCTTCGTTACTGCGACCAATTCGGCTCGCGAGTGGTTGATCACAGTTCCAACCTAACCTATGATTCCTATGAACTGCCGAACTATAAAACCTAACTGCCCATTCCAAAATTTTTACTGAACATTCATTTATTACACGACCTGCTTGAGTATTTTTTGTACTGACATTATAAGATTAAATAACCGACTTTATTTTTATCACAGTTCATGTTTTAATTTAACAACCACTGAAAAATAAAATGACTGCCCTTTGTTTTTTCAACTGATCATTTTAACCTCCCTAAAGTTTAAACAGTTGTCAAAATGATTACCCATTTCAATTCTGTTCCATTTTTTTCCTCAAATTTTCATTCTAATACATAAATGGCCTAAGCATCAGCCAGCCAGTTCATTAAATGTTGTTTAAGACGCATTGGCTGAATATCATTCAGGCCGCTAGTTGAACGGCGCCCCCACCTAAGTTGGGGTCGGCTTCCAATCTAACCGGATACAGCTGAATACAAGTCTTACCAAGGAGTATCGTGTAACTGGGCTGTGGAGGTCAGATAGGCAGGCGCTCCATGCTTCGATCAATAATAGTACTATACTCCATCTGTTTAGGTAGGTAGTTAAATAAAGGTAAACAATCTTAACATGTCTTTTATCTAAAAAAATTACTAAAAATGTAATCTAAAAATATTTACAATTAGGTATTTACTTAAACCGATGTTAGGTAATTAACTAAATTTAAATAATATTTGTTGGTCTTTTATACGATTTATTTTATATAAAACTAGCTTCTGCCCGCGGCTTCGCCCGCGTGGATGTCGGAAATTATCCCACGGGAACGTGCTAACAGGATAAAATGTATGTGCTTCCCCAGGATGCCATCTACCTCTATGCCAAATCAGAAGTTCAGTGGTTTAGGCGTGAAAATATAACATACAGTTTCAAGTTCAAATCCGGGGAGGATTAAAAACTGAATTACCCGTTTTTGTCCCGTCAGTGGTAAATTTTCGACAACTTCACATACATACTTATTATTGATTATTTTCTGTCAAAAGTATCAATACTGAGTTTCGAGTTACTCGGACCGCGCATTAAATTTCTTCCACACAAACTTAACACCCCCCCCCCTACCCTACCCCTTTGAGGGGTAGTTTAGAAAAACTTATAATGATAAACTTTATTACTTACTTAGGGAAGTATTCTGGCTAAGTTTCAAGTTTATTAACTAAATGAATAAGATTTTTCATATAAACTGTATCCCCCGCTTTTCACCCCCACAGGGGTGGAATTTTGAAAAATCGTTTGGGATTATTCATAACTTGATTCAAAGATTATTTATACTAATTTTCGAGTTAATCAAGCCACGCATTATAATCCTCCCTTGTAAAATTAACTACCCCTTTTCAATCCGTTAGGGGTAGATTTTCGAAAAACCCTGACACATGTTACTCTTTATTTTTGGTCTTAAGTATAAACACTGAGTTTCGAGTTAATCGGACCGCGCATTCAAATTATTCCACACAAACTTCAACACCCCTATATCCCCCTTTGAGGGGTAGTTATGAAAAATTTATAATGATAAACTTTATTACTTACTTAGGCGAGTATTCTTGAAAAGTTTCACGTTTATTAATCTAATGAAGAAGATTTTTCATATAAACTGTATCCCCGCTTTTCACCCCCACAGGGGTGGAATTTAAAAAAAATCGTTTGGGATGTATTTATAACTTGACTCAAAGATTATTTATACTAATTTTCGAGTTAATCAAGCCATGCAGTAAAATCCTCCCCTGAAAAATTTACTACCCCATTTCAGCCCTTCAGGGGTGGATTTTCAAAAAACCTTGATACACATTATACTTAACTTTCAATATTAGGTATAAATAGTGAGTTTCGAGTAATTCGGACTGCGCTCTACAATTCTTCCATACAAACTTTGAAACCCCCCATCCCTTATTAGGGGGTAGTTTAGAAGAAAAAAAAACTGACAATCTTCATAATTTATTTAGATAAGTATTCGTGCCAAGTTTCAAGTTTATTAACTCAAGGAATAAGATTTTTCATACAAACGAATTCCCCCCTTTTCACCCTCTTAGGGGTGGAATTTCGAAAAATCCTTTCTTAGTGGATGCCTACTTTTCACGAAGAACACACCCTCCAAATTTCATGTCTCTAGGACCAGCGGTTTAGGCTGTGCGTTGATCTATCAGTCAGTCAGTCAGTCAGGACTTTGAATTTTATATATATAGATAGATAGAAGACATATCAAGATTGTTTACCTTTATTTAACTACCTAAACAGATGGAGTATAGATTCCCGATAAGCGCTTCAAAAACGGCCCGAAAAAAGATATTCTACTAGTCAAGCCCTTTCATTTGACCATACCTGTTGAGGGAGTTGTGGAAAAATATGTAATTTTGTGGCGGCGGCCATCTTGGACCGATTTTCATCAAACATAGCTAAGAACACTCCCGACAAATTCACCTTTCAAACAAAAAAAAAACAAAATCAAAATCGGGTCATCCGTTCGGGAACTACACACACACATACACACACAGACACGTCAAACTTATAACACCCCGTCGTTTTTGCGTCGGGGGTTAAAAATAAGTTGAAACATGAAGATTCGTGAAAAAAAGAGGCCCTTCATAGGTTTCGCACACAGGCGCTGTGGGGGGTCGGCGCGGCCCTGATAAGACCACAAATACTTTTGTGGTCTTATTTCAAATTAGTATGTTTTTAACCTTATTACTTAGACTTTAAGTTTCATTAGAATAAATGACTGAAAATGTAAAAATAGAATGATTTTATTTTCAAGCGACATTTTAAATATATTTTGCAATGGTAATTAAACTTTATGTTTAAGGTTTATAATAAACTGAAGTTGTTGATATTATTAAACTTTTTTCTAAGAAATGTAGATATTTACGTGTGTGCAAACGTGGCCACTTGAGCGACTGATTTTTTTTCCTGATCCTTAATCTAGTACTATTATTGATCGAAGGCTCCAATGTAAAATACTGGTAGGTAGCTGCATCCAGTTAGATTGGAAGCCGACCCCCAAAATAATTAGTTGGGAAAAGGCTAAGCAGATTGGGTGATTGATAGTACCTATGTAGAATGTAGATTGAGTGTTTACTATCACTATGTAACGTAGTGATATTGCATAAAGGCGTTTTAATTTCCAACTTATTATACCTTACTACGTATCAGCCCCGGATCTTCAGTTTTTTTTAGGCGGGGCAAAAACTGAATAATGCCGCCCCCGCCCACTTACATTTATTTTTACCTATAACATCCATATAATTTCAGCTATCAGATGTCCACTAATTGATTGAAATTTGGACATAGCCTACATAGGCCTTCCGGAAATAATGCATCCATCGCTGTTCTTTCTGTGTTAAGCCTATTTATTTACAGATTTAAAGACATAAACGTGTAGGGTATATACAGGGTGACAGGGAAACTCGACGTGTTCCTCCAGGGCGTGATAGTGTGACCCATTTGCAACAATTAAGCACCCCATAAAGCCTAGGCGAAAATTCATGGAATCCGAGAAAAACCGATTTTAATGTTTTTTGGAAATTTTCCAGAATTCGTCACTAAATATCGCTTATCTCTAAATTCTCTGATTGAGTGGCTTTCAAAGCTATTACATTGGCTACGTAATACTTTAATACACCTATTGACGTTACCAAATTTTCTAAAATATCAAACAGTTAAAAGTTAGAAGTTTATTAACTATTTTCAAAAATCATCTACGTACACGAACTTTGACACCAGTTATCTCAAAATTTTACTAAAATAATAAGCGTACAAATTACGGGGAAGACATCTTCATTTAATCAGCTATGCAATGAGGTACTAAAGTTTCATAAATGTCTAAAGGTACCGATGAAACAGTCGATAATATTGGCAAAGGTCGAATTTGCAAATTGTTGAAATATTTTAAAATTATCGATTATCACATCGATAATCGAATTAAATAACTAGTTTATGTTATGTATTTTCCTCCTCACCACCCAGCAATCATGAGATTCCACTTTCGAGTGGTTAGTATTACTCGTAGTTGATGAGCTAATCACTGATCACTTGTCGCTTGGTTCGCCTGTGATTAAGCTGCTGTGCACGTACAAACTCTTAATTCTATAATAAACATAAACTATGAGACTTCTGTAAAAGAAATAACTGTTTACTAAAACGTGCACTGGCAGTACCAGACGAGTTAAGATGCTCTAAGTAACCAACAGCAACTAAATTCATAATTTCCTAAGGGGCCTGTGAAGCACATCATTTTATGTCATGCAAGTAGCTCGGGAAAGGTCAAGGTCCAGCTGTGAATTGCGATAGATTAACTTAATTGATTGGGTTGGACCATTACTTTGTAAAAAGTTGACTTAGGCATAAAGTTGGCAGCAGCGACCTCCTTACTCCTACTAATATCAACAATCATCAATCTGTTGTCAAAGATGAAGGCAATGCTTTTTCTTGATCTTTCTCTAAACGACCAAATATGATGTGAAGAGTCTACCACATTGCAGGTTAATGATATGATAAATAAAAGATTATTTTTCTAAAGCTTAAAAACCGAAGTATGCTTAAAATTTAAGAGTTTATACGTGCGCAGTAATTTAAAAATCAGGGTAAAAATACGCGAACTTAGCGACAAGTGCTCGGTGATTAGCTCATCGACTGCGAGTAATACTTACCACTTGAAAGTGTGGTCTTAACTTGCGGAGCGGAGGTAAAGGGATAACATGATAAACCAGTTAATTAATTCGATTATCACATCATTTTAAAATATTTCAACAATTTGCAGGCAAAATCAGGGTAAAAATACGCGAACTTAACGACAAGTGATCAGTGATTAGCTCATCAACTACGAGTAATACTAACCACTCGAAAGTGGCGTCTCAGCTTGCCACCTGGTTGCGACGATCTAGCTTCATGACGTAGAAATGATTGCTGGGTGGTGAGGAGGTAAAGGGACAACATACACCAGTTATTTAATTCGATTATCACACCATTTTAAAATATTTCAACAATTTGCAAATTCGACCTTTGCCAATATTATCGACTGTTTCATCAGCATCTTTAAATATTTATGAAACTTTAGTACCTCATTGCCTAACTGATTAAATGAAGATATCTTCCCCGTAATGTGTACGCTTATTGATTAGTAAAATTTTGAGATAACAGAGGGGTAATTCTCGTAATTTTAAGAACGTTCACAGTCTGATCTCAGTCTCAATCTGTCAAAAATATGTCAAATTTCCCTACATTTTGACAAGTTTTTGACATTTGTTTGTCGCCGAGATGAGACTGCGACTAGATTTTGAACGTTTTAAATTACGGGAATACGGGCCCTGGTGTCAAAGTTCGTGTACGTAGATGATTTTTGAAAATAGTTAATAAACTTCTTACTTTAACTTTTAACTGTTTGATATTTTAGAAAATTTGGTAACGTTAATAGGTGTGTTAAAGTATTACGTAGCCAATGGAATAGCTTTAAAAGCCACTTAATTAGAGAATTTAGAGATAAAATTTTCCAGAATTCGTCACTAAATATCGCTATTTAGTGACGAATGCAGGACGGTCGCGATTTCGGCGATCGTTCAAGACGAATTCTAAATACATCCAACCGCAAATCAGTGGTAGGTACCTAACACTTGCAACTTGCATTCGAAAATCATCCTTATGGCTGCGACATAAAAAGCTGACCGTACGTGGGTAATTATTAATTAATTTAATGTAAAATATGATTTGAGGCTTTGGTTTAAAAGAATGAAGATGGAAGGCACATCACAAGTTCACACCGTTGAATACTTATCAATTAATAACTTGCCCTCACTTACCTAACTATGTAGGAATCTACTCCAATATCATCATCAATATCTCATCAGCCCATTTGTTTCTCTGAGAATTTTTTAGAGAATTTCCTACATAGGTACTCCCCACAAAAAAAAAATGCCTGAAGTTACGTGAATAAACCCAGAGCAAGACTTTGGGTCCACCATGCTCGGCATCCTCATTTATTTGTGAGTCTTGTGACCATCAGGCATTTCAAGGAGATTATCGTGTTTTACCGAACCTAATTAGTGTTTAAAACCTTCGTTATCGTGACTCGTCAGATCGTGAATCTATTTATATTTTAATTAGCTAAGTGTTATCGATCATAAAACCATTTAACGCGCAAATCGGATCAAATGATGAGTGATCATTGATTAACCTACTAGATACGTTCGAGGTAGAATTTGTTTTTCGATCCTAGATGAAAATTAACAGGGGTGCCCCCCTGTTAATTTTCATCTAGGATTCCCGTAATTTTAAGATTGTTCACAGTCTGATCTCAGTTACAATCTGTCAAAAATACCTCTGATATCCATACCTACTACCTACTAACAAGTTTTTGACATGGATTTTCGCTTAGATGAGATTGCGACTAAATTTTGAACGTTTTTAATTACGGGAATTGGCGTTTAGGTTGCCGCCGCGGACCTTCACCTTCAAGAATATGAAGTAGGTACTTACCCACCTACTTCATAATCGGTTTTCATAGTAGTCAAGTGTTTACTACCACTCGTAGAGTTGAATATTATGTACCCACTACCTAAACTGCCACTAACAATGAGTGCGGAAAGATTAACATGATATATCTTTGTTATCTGAACAGCGTATACCTAATTAACATAACGAAACCATTTCAAGTGCCATTAGGTACCTACCACTGTCCGAAAGACTGTTAAATGAACATCATGCCTTTCAAGTTTCAACCACAATGAAGAAATCTTAGTGTAGAAGGTCATAGTGTAAAATTAATAGGAGGGCCTCCCGCGTGCCTTATGTATTAAACTACGGAGGTTGGTCGTAGCTACGCGTCCTGAATACTGACGTCCAGCTAATGGCAAATTGTTTAGAAGACTAAATAGTTAGAACTTCTCTCACCAAACGTACGCATGTAACGCACGGGTCATGGATAAGTTCGATGACAAATTATAATTAGGTAATTTATAATGAACGACCGTATATCTACTACATAGGTTTTACGTATTTTGCAATAGTTAGTGTAGGTACTATCGGCAAAAGATGAGCATGCTCACTTAAGAAAATATTTCTGCGGAAGCGCAGCTAGTGACAAGCCACACCCCTTCCTGGTGTCGCCCAATTAGAGACAATATGCATTTGTGTGAGTAAAGGGCGTGTAACAAAATTTCAAAGTCAGTAGCCAGAGTGCGGCAGTGGCAATTTGCATCTCGCTAAGTGTTGACGCTTCCCGTATATTACTATCACCATATAATTTTACAACATTTCATTTTAGATGCGGCAGGAGCAGCTACGAAATATTAATTTAATTATAATTTTTAACATACAGTATGTTAATTAACGAAAGGCGTTCTATAATAGCGTCCATACATGCTAAATAAATATTACCATTTAAAAACAACCATTACCATTTTTGAATGGTCATATTTTATTAGCATGACGCTATTCTATTGCGGGTTAGCGGGAAAGCATTTCGTTAGTTAACATACTGTATAATTACATTATACAGGGTTATTTTTAAAACACTTGGCAGGAGTGCAGGACTATATTAATAACATCAAAAACAACCACTTTTGTTCTATGACTTTTGACAAAACCAAAAATAGACTTTCAAGTTTTTGTTGTAGGTAATAAAACTTTTTAGATCTGTATTTTACAAGCTTTTATTTAGTTTCACCTGTCCCGTTGTCTGTTACAAGCTTTTATTTAGTTTCACCTGTCCCGTTGTCTGTCTGTAATCATATAAACGCAAATAAACGTATTTTCTTTCTTTCTTCTTTCTTTCTATATCTTGCAAGTTAAATTTGATCCACTTCTCGGTTTCCAATTGAGCTGAAATTTTGTATGCATGTATAAATCGGATGACAATGCAATATTATTATGACATAGAGTTGATCTGATGATGGAGCTGGAAGGTGGCTATAGGAACTCCGTAATTAAACGACGCAACCCCATCGAGTTTGGGCTCGTTTGATTCGTCTTGACGAGTACTTTGATACTACATGGTAACCAGGGTCTGATGATGGAGCTGGAAGGTGGCCATAGGAACTCCGTAATTAAACGACGCAGCCCCATCGAGTTTGGGCTCGTTTGATTCGTCTTGACGAGTACTTTGATACTACATGGTAACCAGGGTCTGATGATGGAGCTGGAAGGTGGCCATAGGAACTCGGTAATTAAACGGCACAACCCCATCGAGTTTGGGCTCGTATGATTAGTCTTGACGAGTACTTTGGTGCTAGATGGTAACTAAGGTCTGATGATGAAGCTGGACGATGGCCATAGGAACTCGGTAATTAAACGACATAACTCCATCGAGTTTGGGCTCGTTTGATTCGTCTTGACGAGTACTTTGGTGCTAGATGGTAACCAGGGACTAAAGATGAACAGGTAACTTAAGTGCAGTAAACGCATATAACGGAAAAACACTGCTACGCGCTACGAACTACGCCGTAGTCAATCTCGCATCAAAACTACTAAAAAGTTCAAAATAAAATTAAAAGAAAAAAAAACTTTTTAAAAACAAGCTTTTATTACTTATTAATAAAAATAACTAAAAAGTTAAAAATAATTTAAACCTGATAAGAAATAAATAAAAGCGTGTTACATTGTGTTCTAAATGTTCTTTAATGTTCCATCAAAATGTAACACGCTTTTATTTATTTCTTATCAGGTTTAAATTATTTTTAACTTTTTAGTTATTTTTATTAATAAGTAATAAAAGCTTGTTTTTAAAAAGTTTTTTTTTTCTTTTAATTTTTGTAGTTAGTACCGCCGCGCCCCTGCATTCGCAACGCACTATTTGTTTACTTATCTAGTGCTTTCTCCGCGTAGAGTTCTTCACACTTAGAGCGATCAATTTAAGTATTTTGAAATAAGTAGTTCATGAAAAAAATAAAAATTATGAATTATATAATATTAAAAGTCATAAAACAAAAGTTGTTATTTATGATGTTAGTATTTTTGTCCTGTGAGGTTAATAGCGTTTTACAAATAACACTGTATAGCTATTTTTAGGTTAATTTTCAGTATTACAATTTGTATTATACTAATTCGTTGATTAATGTCACTGTTTAAACTGTAGTCATAGTTTAAAACATTGCCAACGATTTTGAAGTCTTCAATTTAGTGTCATGCTACCTTTCTTGGTGAATTTGTTGTTTTTTAGTTTTTTGTTATATTTTTGTTAATTATTAAGAAAAACAAACACAAGATATACGACACGATTTTTTAATTTTTTATTAAAACATTGCCCCACACTAGGAATTTCTACTGTGTCGTGGGTGCGTTTACAAACATTTAAACTCACATACACAAATAGCCAGACCCGGAACTTGTAGGCCATACAAATATTTTTTTTATATTTGTCAAAAAAAACTTGTCATAGGTAGGTTGCAATGCCGGCAACGCGCCTGTCGAGTTGATTAGAAAGATACCTTGTTTGTGAAATCTCGTTATTATACTTATTTACAATCAAATCAAAGGTGTGATAAATTAATGGATAAAACGAATATTACAACTGTTAAAAGTATTGAACCAAATACAAGTAACAACTGCAAAACATATGAGATAATCTTAAGGTAATAAAATTGGTTATCTTTTCGCCAACGTATGGCCGTAAGCCCTTGTATTATAATAAGCCGTCCTATTGTTTAACCGGGTGTCCGGACATTGTCACTAAATAATAATGGGATTAAGACAATGAACTTATTTTTATTCTTTTATTGCTCTATGTTAGCTGCCGCAGCTTTTGCAACTGCAATAAAAATAAGTTCATTATTTAAATCCCATTGTTATATAGTGGGAATGTCTGGAAATCCGGTTAAACAATAGGGCGGCTATTGCCATACGTTGGCATTACGGCAAAAGTTGCGGCAACTATAAACAAAAAGCTCTGATAACATTGTATGAACTGCGCCAAGTATTAGTTAAGAATTACTACTGTAATTGTGCTATTTCAATCAAAACATCTCTACCTGATTCATTTTGAAGGATATTGCTAATTCATTGATTCATATGTTCGAATTTGTAGAGCAATAAAAGAAAAAGATACCAAAATATGTTGTCAATTTCCAATAAAATTACGTAACTTGCTTCTTTCTTGACATATACGTATTCCCAAGTGTAATCACATAGACATATAGTTATTTAGGTACTTTTCAATAGCACTGCACAAGTAAAAAGAATACCTTTATGCAGTGCCGGTCAACGCACCTAATGCATTCGCTCCGATTTGTATGGCGGCATCGCATAGGATATGGTGAAAATTGGGGAGGCAGTCAAGTGAAAGTGTTCATAAGTAACGTAAATTTATAGCCCCGATAGAGAGAGGAACATAATTAAAGTGGATGTAATAGATATGTAAATTGTAATACATAGTTTGACATTTCTTATTCCAAATTATTCTATTTTTGTGGAAAGTTGATACTAATTTAATACAGCAATATCAATAATACATTGATTGTCTAAAACAAACAGAAAATATGAGTACCTATTAAAATTACTTCTTGTCTATACTAATATTATAAAGAGGAAAACTTTGTTTATTTGTTTGTAATGAATAGGCTCAAAACTACTGGACCGATTTAAAAAATTCTTTCACCATTCGAAAGCTACATTATCCACGAGTAACGTAGGTTAAATTTAATTTTAGAAAAAATAGGGTTCCGTAAGATATTTGGGTTTTTCGGAGACAAGGTGTAAAAAATAAACCAGAAAAGTTACGTATTTTGCGTACGCTGCCTAAACTATAAAAGATAGAACCATAAAATGTTCAAATTAATTGTAGATCTTATAAATATCCACAAAAAAGTCCGCAACACACTATACCTATCTATGTCGAGTGAGGCACAACAACCATTTTTTATTTAAAAATCTTGAATTTTTTTTGGACTACATTTAAACGCATTTATTTTACTCATGCTATTAATGCTTATCAAAATAAATTATTTCATCACTAAGTACTGTTTATGTAGATAATATTTGGTCTTTGAATGATTAAAATTGGACGTTTGGTTTTTAAGTTATGGCGAAATTAAAATATTACGATTGTCGGTAAATAAGTTTACAAAATCAAAAATCAAGTCATAATAATAATATAACTATTTACATCACATCTGTATAGTGTTATAAAGTTTTCATAATTTTCGCAAAGCTTAAAAAATTCATCTTCTTCCTTCTATTTATTAAAAAAAAAAAAAATAGTATCTTTATGGGTTATTTTGATTTCCTTTTGAGATACGCATCCTGTCACAAATCCGAAATCTTGGCGGACGAAGTCGCGGGCAGAAGCTAGTCAATAACAAAATAAGAATTCATGAAGAGCTCACGCTGGCCATGCCCATTAAGGAAATCGTCTCACAAACAATTTAGTGAGCATAGCACGCGCCTAGTGAGAGTCGCACACTTCTATACATCATTATACTAATACGCACACGACTAAAATACGGTTCGTGCATCCTATTGGTCAAAACGCATGCATTGTGCGATCGAGTCGTGAACCGTGCTATGCGATTATCGCTTTTAAGGTGAGCACGCGGAAATTTTGCCCATAGTACCTACAACCCAGACATAGAGATATCTTACTTGGAGTTTAAATTTAAATAAAACCCATTCTGCACCCTAAATGCGTAACACGTCTGAATGATTTTGAAGGATGTTGGTAATCCATTGCTTCATATATTCGAAAATTTTGTATGCCCAACAACGTAAACAACGCAATGAATGTTTTTGAACTGTCATAATGAAAGTCCTTGCTAGTGTTAGTATAAAATCCAAATAGCACATCGAATCAGATTTATACGCTTCGACTAATTATGAGCTTTCGAAGATAACAAGTCATTAAATTGCAAAAAAGACCTCTGATCAAAACATTTTACTTACCAGTTACCTACCATGTAATTTATACCACCAAACGATTTATTAGGTACTTATCATTTAAGACCAATATATTACGCAATTTAAAATGGTCGAAGCATGCAACAAGATGCAAACTCCAAGACCAAAAAGTGGCAAAATAATGATGCAACATCAAAAATAAATACTACAACATAATGCTATTAAAATGATAATAAATAATGTTTCAAGAAGTACTAGGCTTGCATAAATTCAAGGTGGTGTACCTATGTATTCTAATTGTTCCACTGCAACCGTGGATGCGCAATGTGGTATATTGAACTACAGCATAGTAAAAGCGGCCGACGCGACGAGAGAATGCGTTCTTGACACCTATCAATTTCATAGAAACGAATACGTGTCTTGCGAATTTGATCTTTATTAGCTACTAGAATTATCGCACTGACACGTTTCAGGAACGCATTCTCTCGACTGCTGGACTGTAGTAGATGAAAGAATGAGGGCTACAAACTTGTTACACATTGATGGGCTTTATGACCAAGGACCTCACGAGCACACTCAAACGCACAGCTTCTCGAACGAAAATTATCGCAAAATTAATGTGACAAATTGTCAAGCGCGCTTAAAATGCAGTGATGGTTGAAATTACTATTTTAAACAATAAATATTTATGCGAATTGGTGATCTAAACGGCATGCCTCGAAATATAGCCAATAATGTAAATGCATACTAGCATGCAGACAAGCATTTACATAAAATCCGATATCTAATTATCATAAATTCGGTTCGGGTATCATTTCTCAGTTGTCGTGATGGCCCAGTGCTTAAGGCCTCTCATGCTCGAAGTTGAGGGTTCAAAATTTCAAATCCGGCTAAGTATGAATTTTGTGTAGGTAAGTACTTACTTTTTTCCGAGTTTATCTTGGGTTCGGTTTGGTTCTATTACTAACATTGATGAATGAAAAAAGTCTGAAATCGCCAGCCCATCTTGAGCAAGCGTGGTAAAGAGTACCTAATTAATGCTCGTGCCTTCTCTGTATGAGAAGGCCTTTATAGAAGGTATTATTTATCTTACTAGCTTTTGCTCGCGGCTGCGCCCGAGTGGATGTCGGAAAATATCCCATGTGTTCATTCAGGTTTTAAACTATCAGTGTGCCAAACATCCAAATCCGTTCAGCGGTTGTTGCGCCAATCCGGAGCATACATCCAGACAAACAGAAGTATGGAAAAAAATTCTAAAAACTATATTTTGCCATCAGACTCGTTGCTACACCAAGAAGCAGTTACTTTTTTTCAAAAATGTTCAATGGTACTGTTTTCACTTTTTACTATTTTATTATATGTAAGTAATAATGTATCATGTATTTTTTATGCTATCATGTATTTTTGTGGTGTACAATAAAGTATATATAAATAAATGTACATAATTCCTAAATACTTATACCTAATTTTTCTCTAAATTTTATTATAACAACGGTTATGAAAACAATGAGTTGCTAGTTTTGGGTGATTGGAAGAGATGGAGATCCATCTTCATTCTTCGATTCAAAAACCTGATATCCTCATACCACTTTCCTGCTGCATCATCAGACTTTTTCAGCAACGAGTCCAAACTCAGTAGGTCTACGAATAATAAGGCCGTGTTGCTGTCACCACCCTTCTGCTCCATCATCAGACCGATTTTCACCATCTCTAAGTAAAATTCCATCGAGACAAATTGCATGAGCCCAAACACCATATGAGAGATGTCTGCTGTCACTGTATTTTTTTAGGAGTTGGTTATTTCGCAGACTTTCTTGGTCATAGCATGAACTCAAAGTGATCACATACTTGCAGAGTCAATAAATGTATAAATGGTACGCCAAATTTCAAGTCGGTCAGACAAATTAAAGTGAAATAGTAAGTACCATTGTATGGCTAAGATCCCTAAACCAATTAGAAACGAGCATATAACTATATTTTATTTAAAGTCAGCCTTTTAATAAAATAAACAAAGTTAAATCAGACCATCCGTTTGACAGCTAGGATGCCACAGACAGACAAACAGACAAATACACAGAACGACCGAGCCGTGAAACTTAGCAGTGCTAAGTTTCACGGCTATGTCGTTCTGTGTCTCAGACGAAAACGGAAGGGTGTTATAAGAGCTAAGTTAGCACACTTATAACACCCTTCCGTTTTCGTCGGGGGTTAAAAAACGGCGGTCCCAGAAAATGTTCACTCGATCCTTGAAGCATTAAGAATTCGTTTTTTTTAAAGTATCGTAATAGTGTGTGGCTTATTTCGGTTATGTACCAACATAAAAATATATGAACCCAGATAAGTATCTTGTCGACTACGAAATCTGTCACACGCCCAGTGTTGCAAACAAGGCGATCATTTTACCGAGCAGGGAAAGGATCTAACGCAGTGATTACTGAGATACTGCGATATTGTATTACATTGCACAAACAAATTTAAGAGGTTTCCTTTCATAATAAGAGACGTTGAGTAAAGCCCATTTAAGGAATTGTGTAGTACAGTACACATATAATTTACGCTCCACTTAAAAGCGACGGACATGAAGTAATTTTAGTCGTACAATATTTTTAAATTATTTCTAGCATCTTATTACTTAGTTACTCACATATGTGACTCACAGGACACGAGAAGACATATTTGAAAAAAGCAGATGCTGTGTTATGTTATGTGGCTTGTAGCTATATTACTAAAGGCGGCTAGTCATTCTAAGAAAGCGGAGACGTTTTGTACTAAGGCGGATCAACGTTCAGCCATCGAAACATTGATCGCAGCAAAACGGTTCCGTTTTTTAAAACGGCTACCTAGCCGGTATGTTATTCGTTGAGAGTGGGCGAATTCTACAATTTCGCTTCGACATTGACATTGGCTGTATTGAGAACTTTTTTTGTGTCAGTCAGGACACTGTTTTTCTTTATTTTGAGGGTTTTATCGCTGAGCGGTAATTAAATGTCGCCCTGTACCATCAACACAATCAATGTGTCGCGATACTAAAAAAAATTCTCGTAGAAATGAAGATAGCCGTCGGTAGGTCTAAGGAATTATAGGTACAGCAGACTAAAAACGGAAGGTATTGCAAGACAGCAATGAAATTGGACAGTATGACGTTGTATTTATGCACGGTGGCTAAGTAGTTGGTTGAGAATCCTTTTCTTAGCTAGTAGGTAAGTATGTATTGATCATTATTGCTTTACAACTTTCAGTTCCCTGCTTGTAATTTGTTTTATTAAATTAAGATCCAGTTTCTAATAAAGGTCTTCCATTCATCAGAATGGATTCGTCTCTACAAGAAATTATTTCGTCAGATCAGCTGATGACACCAAGACGACGTGCATTGCTTACCTACTCATTTGATTACGCTAGCTAGTGTACTATTCTATTATTATCACCGATGACGACGAGCTACATTGGGTAATCAGGTAAGCACCACACAGGCAGCAAAGCATTATTATTTTAGCATTGAAGTAGGTACGAACCTTTGTAGGTATCCACCACGATGTGAATATTAGTAGGTACCTAAATACGAAGGTCTACTCTCTAAGCACAAAATCCTTAGTGTCGGCCAAAGTTACGAGCATTTCCTACTCCGTATCAACTACGGACATCATTTTAGTTCGTTGACCACACGATTTGACAGATGTCCTTACTCCCAATGTATATTTAAAAAATGAATTAATCGGGAGTAGGGTTCATTTCAAAGTAGGTAGGTATCGAACTACTTTTGGACGGGTCCGTATATTTGTTCACGGACTTAGGGAGTAGGCCCCCAGGTTTTTTTGTTTTCGGGGGGAAACCTTCAAAAGGCGAAAACCACCTATGAAGTAACCATCTGCACATGGAAGGGGCACCGTCACCTATCAAGACCGATCTGTACAACACCTGTTACACATCTCTGGGAAGGCTGTAACTCTCCATAACTAAGTGTGCAAGACAGCAGCGTAACCTAAGTAGTCGTAGGTACTTACTCGTTGATCAAGGTTTATCAAGCCGTGTACCCGATGACATTTCCCATCGGCAACTTCTCAAGAGCCTAAGGTGATGTATTTGTGAAAAAACTATGATAACTTACTTTTACTTAGGTATATACGTAACAAATACTATCTACGTTTCTACCTTTAAAAAAATTACAAACTTTTTTGCCTGTGCGTTGTCTGCCAGTGAATTTAAGATTTTTATTATCTAGCACATCTTTAAGTAGGTAATCAGCCAAAAGTATAATATTTTTCCTACCAAGAAACCCTCGGTGGACGAGCCCGACTCGCTCTTTGCCGGTTTTTTTTTATAAATACATTATCTGCATTGTATCTTTCATTTCTGGATAGGCTAGATGATACCTAGATCATTGCTGCTAGTTACAAAACCTAGCAGGTAAGTATTTGATTTCATTAAGTCTTGAGCACACATAGAAATCTGTTTGTATTGGGTAGTTGCGTATTTTCTCACTGTTTTATTTCATTGTGCTCACAATGATTGTCAAGAGTGCACCAGATAGTGTAATTGCATGTGTTGCAACCTAATGCAATACGTGCAACCTCTATGTTAAATACAGTGCAGTACAGTCGACCGCGCATCTGTGGTGAAACTTTGACCTCTAGCCTGCCCACCGTACTACGGAATTTCAATAGAATAAACGCAATTACCCCACGGAAGCTTATGCTGTGGGGTAATTGCGTAACACACTAACAGTACTTAGCAATGGCTTTCATTTTGACAGTTTAACAACATACCTACATTGCGTTATTTACATTGTTGAGCAGACAAATTTTTCGAACAAATTCAAAGCAATGAATTAGCATTCATCATCTGCCTAGCCTTTTCACAATTATCCGCATCTAGACTAAGCTCTGCCTCTCTAGTATTTTACATGGAGCGACTGCCTATCTGACCCCCAAAACGCAGTCACTGGATAATACAATTCCCCTTGGTAAGACTGGCTGGCAGAATTTCGAGCTTCTGACTACTCGGAACGACTGTCAAAAATCAACGAATGATATCTGCTTTCTGAGGCACGGAGGGATCTCGGTATGT
This sequence comes from Apamea sordens, assembly GCA_945859715.1. Taxonomy (NCBI): domain Eukaryota; kingdom Metazoa; phylum Arthropoda; class Insecta; order Lepidoptera; family Noctuidae; genus Apamea; species Apamea sordens. The sequence goes on along the minus strand of OX243994.1, from coordinate 12,389,655 downwards.
AAAGATGGTCACCCATCCACAGACCAACCGCGGCAAGCGTAGCTTAACCTGATCGATCGACCCGCGGCTGTTTTTATTTAGCCACGGGCCATGGCAATGGATTAGCAATATCATTCAAAATGATTGTGATTGATAGTGGGTTACGCAAATAAAGTGCTAGTTTAGATTGCACTGACGTGCGGCCTACTGTACCTACCCCAATGACTGTTTGATATCTTTGTTGATGGTGTACCTAACCATAAAATATGGTAATAATTTGTAGCAGTTAATGTTATAAATACTTTAATTAGTAGCATTTAATCGTAGTAGGTAAGTATATGAATTTACATATATGACTGATTGCGTATTTTTTGTTGGTACAAAGTACAGACGCCAGCACATCAAGTTACCACAATCTGTCAAATTTCTCTAATAGATTTTCAACTTTATCGCTAAAGTGTTAAGGTTTAAGGTTGATTGGGAAAATTTGACAGTTTCGGGTAGCTTGACCTGCTGGCGTCTGTACATAAACATAAAACGGATGGATTAGTTAGAGGGATGTATTAGTTTCCGACCTTCATTCACTGAGAGCGTAGTGAATGAAGGTCGGAAACAAATACATCCCTCTAGCCTACTGCCTACGCCTCTAGCTAATCCATCCGTTTACCAACCTTTTGTACCAACAAAAAATACGCAATCAGTCACGAAACTCACGAATGACCATGTATATTGTTGATGGCAATCCACAAGCCGAAATCACGATCGGAGATAATTATGTTTTACGTAACTGTTATTATTATTATGTTATGATCTGTAGCATTGAAGATTTTTGTTAAAATGTTAAAGGCTGCGCATTAATGCTCTTGGCATTACTTTCATTCAGTAGCTTAGATAACATTTTTTTAATGTTTAACTTGTGTTGCTTTGCAATGGGCAGGGACAACACAAGTTAAACAGCCTTTCTTTTTTTTATTTATGGCTACTTAATTCATATTCTAGGTAATTTTTACCCGACTATAGCAAAGTCAAAGGAGGATTATACCTACATATGTATATATTTTAACTTGTTATGTATGTTCGTATGTATGAATAGGGGCAAGGGACAAGGAGGGGCTTGTAATAACAGCCGCACGGTTCAATCGATCCAGGTTAAGATACGATTGCTGCAGTTGGTCCGTGGATGGGAGACCACCTCACATATCAAGACCCCTCCGTGCCTCGGAAAGCACGTTAAGCCGTTGGTCCCGGCTGTCATTCGTGGATCTTTAACAGTCGTTACGGGTGGTCAGAAGTCTGACAACCAGTCTTACCAAGGGGTATCGTATTACCCAGTCACTGGGTTGTGGAGGTCAGATAGGCAGTCGCTCCATGTAAAATACTGGTATTCAGCTGCATCCGGTTAGACTGGAAGCCGACCCTAACATAATTGGGAAAAGGCTAGGCAGATAAGGCAAATGATGAGCAATTAGTAATTTACATAAAAAATACTTAGAATAGTATAGTGAAGGTGGAATATGGCGCGGACTTCTTAAAATTAAGACATGTCATGGTGTTATATAAATTGAAGTGAATAAAATATTATTTTTCATTTTTGTGTTCTTGTTTTTGAAGGCGGTTCTTTCTTCATTGAAATAAAAAAAAAATATATTCTGACTAAGTTAAAAAAAAATAAACTAAATCAGTATTTTTCATATCATTTTGTTCCATTTGTTTCTTTTCTTTTTTTCATACATATTTTTTCTGTTTTATTGTATGTGTTTTGTCTTTCCTACTAAATAACAAAACATAGATAAGAACACTCCCGACAAAATCACCTTTCAAACAAAAAAAACAAAATTAAAATCGGTTCATCCGTTCGGAAGCTACGATGCCACAGACAGACATATACACACACACACACAGACACGTCAAACTTATAACACCCCGTCGTTTTTGCGTCGGGGGTTAAAAATAAGGCGAACGAAAAAATAGAGGACTAACAACTAAGGTAAGAAAAAACATAAATTTTGGTGCTTTGCCACGAACGATAGGGCACTCAATATCGTGTCGTGTCCTCTGCACGTAACAGGAACTGATGGACGATACTGATTACGTCAAACTGTTCTTTTTTTAAAAAAAAAAAAAACTTCGCCCACTCTTGGAATTACTCCTGTATCGTGGGTGCGTTTACAAACATTTAAACTCACATACACAAACAGCCAGAACCGGAACAACAACCTGTAGGCAATACAAATATTTGTTCAGCAGTCGATCGCTCAGCCACTGCGCCAACCGTGTCGTCGTAGAACTCGTAAACTCATAGGTGAATTGGGCAGACTCCATGTAGATTGGCATCGACACGCCACGAAGAGGATGTCAAATCAATTGTCATCGATGGTAACGTTTATCGATCGACTCAGATGACTTAATGCTGTTCCGTGGGCCACGGCAGACCATCGACTGATACCTATGGAATATCGTATATGTTTTGAGACGAGGTGCGTTTACTTGATTAGAATCAATACCTACTTAACAAAGATTTGTCTCAAACCGAGTCAGACTCGCACACGAACGGATACCACAAGGCAAAAATGCCGAAAAAAGGCACTTTTCTTGTATGGAGTCAATTTCAAATTCCCTTCAATTTTTAACTTTACATATTTTATTTTTTGTTGTTATAGCGGCGATCAAAGCGGTTATAGAATACACACTGAACATTTCAACTGTTTTTTTTACCTGTTACGGTTCTTAAGATACAGCCCGCTGACGGACGGACGGAAGGACAGCGGAAGCTTAGTAATAGGGTCCCGTTAGAACCGTATCGCACAGAATATATAGGTACCTAATATTAGAAGTTCTATGGGTACGGAACCCTAAAAAATGGAAGCGATTATTACAAATTCAGAATTTATTACAAAAGTAATAATAACTGGTTGGTTCCTAACTGCTTTAAAGAACTTAGATGTTCAGCTCTCGAAACAATTTGTTGGTAATTTCCCTATTGTCATTAGTCTGGGAAAAATGATCATTAAAGATCTGAATTGGATGCTAGGAAGCTGAGTAGAGATCACGCAAGCAGGGTGAAAGTGGAAACATTTGCGGGTTTTTTGCACAGTCGGGTACTTGTGTCTCATCCGGACGTAATAATCATAACATTTATGTAACTGCTTGTGTCATAAGTCGTAGTCTTTGTGTAGCAAACTATAGATAAGCTAAGATTACATAGTAGGCGACTTTTTAAAACAGTACCTATTTCCGTTTCACATGCTACTAGGAACCTGCGTAGGTACTTACCTAATTTGTATTACTGCAGTTTTATTCTACGATTTCTTCTTTTTCGTCGTTCCCTCAATGCTAAGGATCGCGACCACATACGACGTGTTTCCAAGTTATGCGGTCTTCTGCAGCGTGGACACTCGTTAGGTGCTGCCTCCAGCAGCCTTCTTGATCGCGTCTGACCATTTTGCCGGTGCTCTGCCTTGAGCGCGTTTTCCTTCCACCCAGCCCAGTGTCATAAGCCTTTCCAGGTTATGCTTAGATTAACGCACAATATGTCCGAAAAAACTGAGGGCACGCTCCTAACATATTGTAGATAGCAGCTTGATGATGTTGAATTCCTCCAGTATAAATTCATTTGTTCTGATTGCGGTCCATGGTAAGTATAGGCTCGATGTAGCCTCCGCCAACACAACATCTCGAAAGCATCGATCTTACTACTTTCACGGCTTATAATGCACCACGTTTCCACGCCATATAAAAAGATGGAGAAACGACGTTCTATGACTACAACTGTTAAAATGCATACTACAGAATTTCAAACCCTCTTCCTTTTTCAGGGGCTTCTTGAGTGCGGCTGAAATACCGAACCTATCTACGTGGTTTTTTTAAAATAAACAGCCATACATAACATATAACATAATTTATTCTATTACTGCTAAGGTACACTACTTCTTACAAAAAAAAACAACAAACACTTTATTTCTTCTTTTTTCTTTCGGCGCGACTGCCACCCATGTCTTGAAGTTGCTGCTTGAGATCAAGCAGTTGGTTGTCGGGCACGTAGCGCACCTCTTCGTGCGCGATCTCGTGCTCATGCACGCGCAACGTGCAGCCTTCGGGCAACACAGCACGAGCCACGCGCAGCAACGTGCCCAGAGCCCACGCGGGAACATCAGTTACCTATAATGTCAGAAAAAAACTTTGGACTTGCTTGACTTCAGAGTTGAAATGAAATGTTTATTTATGTAAGTAGATCTTTTAAGACACTTTTAGACGTTAATATTTTGTTGGTCAATATTTTAAGAACTAGATGGCGCCGGCATCTCAGCTGACTGATCCCTGAGAAGAAATGCCGAAACAAACTCAAAGGTCTCTCAAAAAACTCTCAATCTCTTTTAAAGTCCAAACATTACATTATATTGTCGGAAGCGCCTTTTGAAGAAAGAGCCTTTGCAGTTTTGAGTCGACCTGTCCAACAGACGGCATCAGTCATCGTGTAGCTCAACCCTATTTCAGGGAGTTCCATGACCCGTCACACGACGCTACCAGATCTGCAGGACATCCGGCAGCTTTTTTTTTATGCAAGAAATTCCGACAGAACCAGTTAAAAAAAACATTTGTACTAATCTCCTTTTAATAGCAGCTACTACCGTTAAGCTGTGTAAGACATTTTGCTGGCGGTATATGTATTGAAAAAGTGTGTTTTTTAATTTAGTATTGATGATTGGAGTGGCCCAGTGGATAAGGCCCCGCAATTCATGCATGACATTGTGGGTTCAAAACCATGCAAGTACCAATGTGACTTTTTCATTTCATATTATGTACTTTCTGAGTTTATCTTGGACAAAGATACTATTACCATGACCTCTGAGTTTGATCAGTCAGCTAGGAAATGCCAGCGCCATCTAGTTTTAAAATCTTGACCAACAAAATACTGACGTATAAAAAGTGTCTTATGATCTACTTGCAGAAATAAACATTTCAATTAATTTTATTTCATTAGATACTGACATCAGTGAAGGAAAACAATGTGAGGAAACGTGGACCTGTCTTGACCAATGCCCCTGCCCTCTCTGTATGAGAGGCAGTTGCCCTGCAGTGGGACAATTATATGGTGGTATTATTATTATTATTTTTCAGCAATGTTAGTTAGTGTTTATAAATAAATTACCTGCACATTTCTCTCATAGACATTAAGATGGTACTCAGCATCTAGTGCAGTACCTCCTGGCTTAAACCGTTGTACTTTCTGCTGCTGTGCTGGTGTCGCCCAACTTAACAAAAACAAAATTTAAGCATTCATTATTAGATCATACTAACTAATGGAAATAAATTAAGTTTCATAAAGTTACACTTTGTGTTGTTAGTTTCCTTTAATAAAGATAGGTCCTTGGCAGCTCTGGACAGAGAGTAGGGAGGCCTTTCCCCAGCAGTGGGACATTAATGGCTAATATAAAAAAATACACAGCTCATTGTTTTTTTTTACCAGAATTAGTAAACCCACATAAAATATAGGTACAGCACAATAAAATTAATCAAGCTGACTTTATAAACTACAAAAAGTAAAAACAGATCAAGTAAATTATAAAATACTTGTGTATTGTATTGTAGTATGTATTTGTACCATTCATCCACTTGAATCCCCATAACTTCAGCATATCTATGGATTTGGCTCTGGCAGGCTTCCAACAGAGCAAAGTCATGCCCTTTTAACTGCAGATTTAGGCAATCATATACCGGCTCATCAGGTTCCATGCTCTGAAATAAAAAAGGTTTCTACTTTTACCCCACATAAAAATCAATTGCCGTTTGATAGTCTCGCAAAAACTGGAAAATGGCTCAACCAATTGTGATGAAACTTTGGTAAGTTGTGAGCGTGCCGGAGAAGGTAGCTAGGCAATAGCTCGTTATTATTATTTTTCTGTTGCACACAGCAATAAGCCACTTCTCTGTCTGATACTTGTATCTTATCTGTTTGGGCTTTTTAACTTGGTGAGACACTTCTAAGGTAGGTGTCTCATTCCATCCTGATGAATCCATCGGCAAGCTAGATATGAAATACTATGTGGCTAGGAAGGTAGTAATTAATGGGGATGGGGGAAGGAGGATTATGACATACTTATACAATGCATTTCTATTCATCATATTGCACTATTGAGATAAAGTAATATCATTATTTACATCGAATCTTTAATCCTTTAATGAATTAGTTTAAATAACTCACAATTAAATAATCAGGTTCATATAAATCGCTTTTAAATCTTTTCTGTTGGCTATGAACTGCTGGCATGCTGAGATTGTGTAAGTTATTAGGCTTGAAGCATTGACGAAATTTTATCTGAAAATGAATAAAATTATTTCTTCGTCTAACTAAATATTACTTTGTTATTCAAATATTTATAATTTAGAATAAAATAGAGAATACTCACCAAATTTAATACTTTGGTTTTAAACATTTTTGTGTTCTGTTTATTTGGGATTAATTCAGCTATTTATTGATCAAGTAGAAAATAAATGTATTAACTAAATAATCAAACAATTATTAAGAAAGCGAAAAGAGGTTATTTATATCGCATAATATACGGAACGACCAACTTTATTCAGTATTTGTAAAATATAACAATAGTAATAGATACAATATTTCTCTGAAACAGTCTCATTAGATATCCTGTAATCTATTCGAAAACTGAAAGAAACAAAGTAAGGTACAAAATACAGAAGTCGTGATTTAGTACCGGACCGCCACTGACATTACTGACAATGACAGACAACCATTGAGATAGTAAAATGCTCAGAACAATAACTATTATTGTTCCGAGGTAAAATGTCAATGCAGACAACAGTATTAACATGACAGCACACATGACAGTGACACTCACTGACAGTTAGTGATGGGACAGAGCACGATAATTGATTAGCAGCATCACAAGGGCGAATCAAGATAGTATTATATACTAATTCTATGGGGGCATTGCAGAGTTTCGGGAACCTTCTTCAGTCTTTCACATCTACTATATTTGGCACGTGGCATTCATTATTATAAAACAGGTATTGCAAAATGTTTTAGTTGACCTCGTATTGTATAGATTTTTCGTACAATCAGAAGTCAGCGTATACTGGTTTTGTATGGCTTTATGTGTGGCCGTGTGTACGTATGCAGTATGCATACGTATACACGGCCACACATAAAGCGATTTGAACTAGTAAAAAGGCTTACAAAGAGTTTAATAATAATACGGGAGAAGGCTTGTGTAAGAAGGTTGGTAGATTTTTGTTAATCGGTCAATCATCACGCTTTCGACCATTTAGCTCATCACCATGGAATTAGTAGGTTCATCATCACTAATAAAGTTCTATAAAGAAACTGGCAGTTTATATCCACATGACATGATTCATACTTAAAAAAAAATTAAATGTCAAAAAATTATCTATGTTTTGCTTTACCTTCGTGCGTGAAGACATCAATGAAATGGGAAGAACGGTAAAGAAAATCATAAATTAGGTGTTCTGTATTTACGATATTTTAATAGTGATAAACTTAATGGTGAATCGTTTATGGTTTTGTATCTATTGAAGCAATTTCCCAGAAGAAATGGCGTCAACAGGCAGTACACCTTTTCCTAAATGGCAACTGGCAATTCTTCTTGGCGCACCTCTTGCCATCGGTTTAGGTTACCTTTATCTCAGAAACAGATTAGAAGACCCAGAAAAGAAAAAAGTGGCCGAGTTAAAGGCGAAGACTACCATTTCATTGGATAATGAAGATAATAACGCCAAAGTTTCCGAGAGCGCTATCGACCGCGCTATGAAACTGAAAGGTGCCGGAAACCGGGCTTTCCATGCAGGAGAATATGATAAAGCTATAGCTTTATACAACGAAGCCATCGAGGCCTGCCCGCCTGACCGTCACGTTGACCTTGCCACTTTCTATCAAAATCGTTCTGCATGTTACGAAAAACGTGAAATGTGGGAGCAAGTTAAAGAAGATTGTACGTTTGCTCTTAAACTCAATGAGAAGTATGTTAAAGCTTTCTTGAGACGCTCTCGTGCTGCTGAGAAAAGTGGTGACCTTGTTTTGGCTCTTGAAGATGTTACTTCTGCCTGCATTCTTGAAAGGTTCCAGGTACAGAGTTCTCTCGTTAATGCTGACAGAATCTTAAAAGCTCTGGGCAGGCAGCATGCTCGCGAAGCCCTTGCTAAACGTCGCCCAGTCATGCCATCTAAACATTTCATCAAGACATACTTCTCAGCCTTCTCTGAGGATCCCATTACTAAGTTGCTACTTGATGATAAGGCTACCAGTGGCTTTGCTAAAGCCAAGCAAGCGCTTGCTGCTCAAGATTATGATTCCATTGTTGAGGCATGCTCTCAGGAACTGAAAGATGCTGATGCTAAATACAAAAATGAAGCCTTGTTACTGCGTTCCACCTTCTATCTTCTACTAGGCAGACATGATGAGGCCCAAGCAGATCTTGCAAAGGTTATTGACAGTGATGCTTCAACTAAAGTAAAAGTAAATGCCTTGATCAAGCGTGCTTCATTATTTACACAATTGGAAAACACTGAACGCTGCTTAGAGGACTTTGCAAAGGCTGCACAGCTTGATCCTAATAACTCTGACATTTATCATCACCGAGGACAAGTGTATTTACTTCTGGAGCGTATGGATGAGGCCACAGCTGAATTTGCAAAGGCCGTTGAGTTGAACCCAGACTTTTCCATTGCTTACATACAGAAGTGTTATGCTGATTACAGACATGCACAGATCAATAAGAATGTTGGAGCTCTGACACAAGTGCGAGCTGACTTTGAACGGGCTTTGGAGAGATTCCCTCGCTGCGCTGAAGCGTACATCTTGTTTGCTCAAGTATTATCAGACCAGCAGGAGTGGGGACGTGCTGAAGCACTGTTTGATGCTGCCCTCTCAGTAGACCCCAATAACGCGACTCTGTATGTGCACAAAGGACTGGTGCAGCTGCAGAAGAGCACAGACTTTGATAAAGCTGTGAAACTGATCAACAAAGCCATTGAAATGGATGATAAATGTGATTTTGCATATGAGACATTGGGTACAATTGAAGTACAGAGGTAAGCTAAACAGATTTAAAATGATATTTGACTTCAGTTAGCAGCAAGAGTTGATCATGATTATGTCATAGTTACATTGCATGTCATGCTTAGTAGTTAAATGTGTCTTGTGATACATGCTCAATAGAAAATCAGTTAATATCTCAGTAGTATTTCTTTACTATTGACATCCTTTATAGGTGTATTATCCACTGTTATCACAGCTGTTTTATCATCCATACTAGTAAATATATATATAATATGATAAGAAGTTTTATCTCACACTATCTTGTAAAAAAAGTATTGTTTTATTGTTATGTAAGAAACATCAGCCTTAGAAAATAGGTCTGTAATTTGGTAATACTTAAAACACCTTTTATAATTACAGTATAAAAAATATATGGGACTGATAAATATAGCAAATGGTAACTTAATATCAGGGATTTGACCCCAAGATATAAAAATTAAGGTCAATAGCATATCCATAGTCAAATAATATTTTATGAATCAGTCAATCTATACTAATATTATAAAAAGGAAAGATTTGTATTTTTGTGTGTATGTTTGTAATGAATAAACTCAAAACTACTGTGCCGATTTCAAAAATTCTTTCACCATTGGAAAGCTACATTCACCCTGAGTGACATAGGCTATATTTATTGCTAGAAAAGATTAGGGATCCTTACTAAAACTTAAGTAACGAAACCCAAGGTGTAAAAAAGTGCCCTAAAACGTCTTTCGTCGTATGCCTGCGGAAACTATTGATGATCGAACAAAAGTATGTTCTACAATATTAAAGAACATATCAATATCTACAAAAAACTTCGCGATGCCATATGTCTAACTATTATCGTTATGTCAGAATAACCACTTTTTACATTTTAAAAGTTGATAGAAATACCGACAAATTAGACCACACCATTCATACTTCTGTTTAAATCCTTATACAAATAAATCATTTTGTTTTCAAGACTGTTTCATCTATACTTCTATACAAGATTTGTATTTTTGTGTGTGTGTATGTTTGTAATGAATAAACTCAAAAACTACTGTGCCGATTTAAAAAATTCGAAATGTATGTACGGCCATAACTTTTGAACGACTGCACCAAATTGGATAATTCTTTTTTTTTGTGTTCGTTATTGTCAGGACAAGGTTATTTGGGCATTAATTGGCGCTGCGTTTTTGGATGGGATGACGTCTGCCGGGTTCGCTAGATTCTATCAATCAATCAGCGTTTTACTTATAGGAGTAGGGTAGGAGTAGTTTAGGAGTAGGTTAGGAGTAGGTTAGGAGTAGGGTAGGAGTAGGGTAGGAGTAGTGTAGGAGTAGGGTAGGAGTAGGGCAGGAGTAGGATAGAAGTAGGGTACGAGTAGGGAAGAAGTAGGGTAGGAGAGTAGGGTAGGGTAGGAGTAGTGTAGGAGTAGGGTAGGGTAGGGGGTAGGACACCACGCGAACGAAGTAGCGCCGGGCAGCTAGAAATAATTTATATGGGAAAACAATGTTTGCCAGGTCAGCTAGTATATTTAATCTTTAAGTTTCAAAGTTGTGTTTGTCCTTTTTGTTATGACTTATGCAGTCCTTTTCTCAAAACATTTTTTTCTGAAATCTCTCAACTTCCGGGAAATTAAACAATGACTAGTATCTGATAGATTTCTATCATGGACACGTTCCAACAAAATCTGAAGACAAGAATTATATACAGTATAAATTTTACTCAACACTTTAACTCACAACATAGTCTGAGGACTTTATATTAATTAAAATTAAATTAAATAATCATTTATTGTAGGAAGTTATTCCCATATTAATAGAACAATTGAATTGCTAACATAAAATTATGTCTTTTCCAGAGGAAACCTGAGACGATCCTTAGAATTATTTGAGAAGGCTATCGCACTGGCCAAAACTGAGCTAGAGATGACACACTTGTTCTCTCTGAAGGATGCAGCTGCAGCACAACTGAAGGTATCAGAGCGCTGGGGACTGGACTGGACCGTGAGCTAGACTCTTGCCACACCACTTGCCTCATACTCAACGAGAATAGAACCTGGCCGTCCAAGTTAGCCAGAGAGCTCAGTATATTATTCGTATTTGTTCTCATTGTATGCATCCATATATCCTCTATGTTCATTACCAAAATTTTGTTATTTGTTAAAGCTTTAAGACTGTTTGGAATACTCTTATTTCAATGTGTCATATCATTTTAATTACCAATTTATTAGATATTATCAAAAATTGTGCCAGATGGTATTCTCGTTGTGGACTACCGGTACCTAGCCGCCGCCGACTCGCATCGCGTTGTTTAATGACTTTTTGGTATTAACCATTCTAGAAAGCTGCTTTAATAAAGTCTTTTTTTCCCAATATATTGTAACTATTTAGGTGCACCTTATACAAGTAAATACAACTTTATATCACAAATGATTATTCAATTCAGTAGACAAACATAAGATGTAACTAAATAATTTATATCTGTTCTGTGCTTTTCTGTGTGTATCACAAAAGTTAACAATAGCTTACACATGTAGTTCACAGAAATATATTGTAAATATTTATAAAATTCTGTTAAAGGCAGCCTTAACAATGTAGATGTAAATTGATTTATTGGCACTTATCAGAAGGCCAATTCTCGTAATTTAAAACGTTCAAAATCTAGTCACAGTCTCATCTCAGCGACAAACAAATGTCAAAAACTTGACAAAATGTAGGGAAATTAGAGGTTTTTTGACAGATTGAGACTGAGATCAGACTGTGAACATTCTTAAAATTACGAGAATTGCCCCTCAGATATTTGATTAAAATGTCAAATATTTATGTGTATGCCTGCTTCATATTGAAGTGGCAAACTAATTGTTTTTCAAGAAAACCATTAGTTTAGATGTTTATTTACATTTCTGCATTTAATATGAACAAAATACTATGTGTAGCTAAATTGTTATGTAACTTACAACTGTTGTGGATGTTGAATTAAGAAAATTTAATAAAATCCTGTAATTGAAATACCTTCCTATTGTTAGTGTTGTACATCTAAAATGAGTAATGAGCGAGGCTGAGCGGGAATTTGCGTAGGGCATGTTTTATTTTTCAATAAGTTTGTTAACTTATTGGCTTTACATTGTGATATATTATTGTTTTATTTTTTAATTTGCATTTATAGCCACTTAGTTGTTTGGATTGTATATTGAGTTTTAAATTTATATTTAAAATATTTTTTAAAACATGTATTAACAAAATATCGCTCAGTCCCTCCCTACATTGCAATATGAATAATATTTAAATGTTGGAATATTGTATCACTTCAATTAATGTGTTTCTGGGAAGTGGGAACTTACGTTATGCGCATATTGAAACTTGTGCACGCATATTACGCAGGGTGCCTAGATTGTTAATTTAATCGATAATATTACTTACAAAAAGAAGAATTAATGTTAAATGCTGGCTTGAGTTGTGTAACATGGCAGTATGTATTTAGTTTTTTTTGGGTCCAAAGAATGATTGCGAGTCAGAAGCGCTACAACACTTTAAAATTTGTCGTTACGTATTGTGGCTATTTACGTAGTTTTGGGAGTGCGCCTTGAGTTAGTGCGGCGGTGAACGCGTGCTGGGTGCGTTCAATACATTCACTCACACACGCAGAGCAATAAAATCCACATAGTCTAAATATATTATAAACTTTTTTATTACTGATACTTTATTTAATATTTTGTGTATTTTTATCCATACATAACATAAACACTGTCAAGTATGGTCTTAACCGCCCGAATCAAACATAGATCGACTTTGAAAATACTTGATTAAGATGTTTTGGATGCACCCTCAAATTATCCAGATAGATTGTGAATTTAGATTTGTAGCTCGCTGAGATGGTTCTACAAGAGTTGTTACCTCACCGATAGTGAATAGTTATCAATTTATGGAAACTACGAAATATATTATTGAAACTTAATAACATTTGGTTTTATTTAAATAATGTGTTTTTATAATGGGACCAGCCGGTCGATTCTGCAAAAATCTCACTGTGAAAACTCAAGTGAAGTGAGCTTGATGTGAGTTGTCAGTAGTGTCAATCCCTAGCATTATTTGGAATGACAGCTCACTCCACGCTCACTTCACCTAAGTTTTCACGGTGAGATGATTACAGAATCGCACTGCAGTACTGCTTGTGAAGTTGTGACCTCGAGAAAAATCTCACCATGAAAATTCCAATCCCTAGCATCACTGCACCAACGTTTTTACGGCAAGTTTATTTTACAGAATAGCACTACAGCTCTTTAATGGCGACTTCGTTTGAGTCTTCGAAAGATCACGTTAATGGTGAGTACAACCTTAAACAAACATTTTTCACATCAAACATTGTAACAAAAACAACAACACACACACTTTAACATTTAATTAGTTTTTTTTGTGTAGGTATGTAATGTGACTGAGTGTACCTATTTTTTTTTTTTGTGTTATGAGAATGATACTCGAATTAAATGGTTTTATTTATTTACTAGCTTCTGCCCGCGGCTTCGCCCGCGTGGATGTCGGAAATTATCCCACGGGAACGTGCTAACAGGATAAAATGTATGCAGTGCTTCGGCCAGGATGCCATCTATCTCGCGGGCCCTTTGTGGCTAATTACAATAGAAAACCAATTGTGTCTCATTAGTGGTGATTAAGAGGGTACCTATATGATATTCTTACCTAAGTACCTACCTAATAAAAAAAAAATAAACTCAGTAACAGAAAATAAAATACCTACCTACCTAAATAAACCTATTTCTGATGATAACTAAACTCAATAAATAAGCAAAATCCATAATAACTAATATCTATACGAATGACTAATCCTACCTAACAGTATTATAAAATAACCTACGGTCACTACCTACACTATCAGATATCCTACTACCTATACTTTAAAATTAAAATCTATACCTACGACTTATAAAAATAAACCTAAATAACTCAAAAAACTAAAAGGAATAAAAAGGTCGCACTGAATAGCACGGTTTAGAATTGCAAGTAGCAGTTAAAATAAGAACGAACGCTCGCCACTCGACACGTCCGTTCAAATCAAAGTTCAAAAAATGTCCTTATATACGGTAGCATAAGCCAAATTCAACCTTCAGCACTACATTTAGAACATAACCTTAGTGAACTCCACCGCGGGTGACGTAACCTACGACAAACTTATTATTTGCGGTTGGTACAGTAATCGGGTCTAGGGATCGAACCGCAAAATTAAGTTTATTTTTTATTGTATATACTTTTCCGGGATAAAAAGTACCCAGTGTGGTGCCCAGGATATTAAAGAATAATTATAGCAAGTTTCATCGTAATCGAACCGGTAGTTTTTGCGTGATGCCTGAACAAACAGACAGACAGACAGACAGACCGACAGACAGACAAAAATTTTTTTAATCACTTTGTTGGGTTCGGTGTCGGTCTAGTAACACCCCCCGCCATTTATTTTTTTGAAATCTTCAATGTACAGAATTTTCATTTCTACAGATTTATTATAAGTATAGAATAGAAGATAGATAATTATACCAAGTTTCATCGTAATCGAACCGGTAGTTTTTGCGTGATGCCTGAACAAACAGACAGACAGACAGACAGACAAAAATTTTTTTAATCACATTGTTGGGTTCGGTGTCGGTCTAGTAACACCCCCCGCCATTTATTTTTTTGAAATCTTCAATGTACAGAATTTTCACTTCTACAGATTTATTATAAGTATAGATTTGATACCTACTCAGCCGGGCCACTGGCTTGTCATGATTATCGTCTGTGAAGAAGATAATTATCCCTTGAAAGGTCAGTGGTTTGTAATTCTGGTTCTCTCGTATCGGCACCTAGATACAAAAAGCGTTCTTAGTGCAAATATCGACCTAGGTAGGTACGTTAAAAGAGAGCAGTGGTGGCCCAATGGTAACGACCGCGACTTACGAGTTGTAGGTCGCAGGTTCGAACCCTGTCAGGCGCTTCACTTTGTGTAAATTATTTTACCACCACTGCTCTCAAAAACGGCGAAGGAAACCGGCATGGCCTAAAACCAAAAATTCTAAGAAATTTACATCTACCAATAGTACCAATCCGCACCGGGCCTGCGTTGTAGACTATAGCCCACTCCCTCTCAGAGAGGAGGCCTGTGTCCCAGCTGTGGGATCGTTATAGGCTGATTATGCTACGAAAAGCCGGCGCAGATCTGGCAAAGTGTAGCGCAGCCGCTCTATACTAATATTATAAAGAGCGTAAAACTTGTAAGTTTGTATTTAGGGGGTAATCTCCAGAACTACCTACCAGTCGGATTTGTAAAATTCTTTTTGCATTTGATAGCCCAATTTCTGAACAAGGCTTTAGGCTATAAAACATCCGCTAGGACAAAAGGAGAGATGAATTTTACTTTGATAAGTAACCGTCGCGTCGCATACGAATGTGAACATTATTTGTATACAATATATTTATGTTCATATTCGAGAGAAAGTTGCTTGCTCACAATTGCTAAAACGTAGGTACCTATATGAAAATTATGCACATGAAAATAAAATTCATGTTCGTGTGGAACAATCTTGGTAGGAAGACACAGATCGTTCTTTAGCTTTCAAAGGACCATCTGAATGCCCTTATCCATAACGTCCTGTTACCACATTCGTGCGGTCGACTGTACTTCAAAAAGTGCAACAGAAGAATGATAAGTCAGGCCGTAGCCCGATAAGGGAAATATAGGGGCTGAAGCTGATATCAGACGTTTCACTCAAGTAAATGTTCATTTTTGTCCTACTACGTTTACACGACGTCACCGATAAAATTACATACGTACAGAAATGAACGTTCATCTGCTCTTTTCATGTTTCGATTATTAGAAGCGCGAGTCAAAGATACCCTATGCCGAAGTCCAACACCATTAGATTTGTTCCAGTCATTAATTCAAATATATGTTTATAGGTTGGTGCCTGATAAAGCTCTGAAGCTCCACTGTGTCGAATTTTGCAATTGTTTCGTGCGAAATACCCAAATAGTGCAGTGGTAAAACGTATTTCTACGCAACTTTATAGTCGTAGGTTCAATCTCCATTTAACGCAATACACACAGGAACTCACGCCTTTTCCCCATGGGGTAGGTAGACCTACAGTCTAGAGTCTACAGAACGCCGCCACCTGCTACGGCAACGATCTTTACCTACATAGGCCCTTTTTACGAATCACGCAATATTTGATAGAATACGTGTATAGCATAGCATTGTTCTTTTTATGTTTTATTTGATTTGAATTTGTAATAGTTTAGGACTATATAGGTACGTACGCCAGCAGGTCAACCTACCCGAAACTGTCAGATTTTCCCAATCAACATTGAACCTAATGCTATAGCAATAAAGTCGAAAATCTATTAAAGAAATCTGACAGATTGTAGTAGCTTGATGTGCTGGGGTCTGTACATTGTCTGAAATAAATGAATTGAATTGTGTAGGCATGATAGTTTTAAGGCGGAGACAGCTAAATAAAGGATTTAATAATTCAATCCGGAAGATAGACATTACCTAATTGAAGACAAAGTAACTACTGAACGTTTTTATTTTTATACGGTAGCCCAATTTAACGGATAAGGCGCAAATTGGCGAACGAAAGGTCGTGAGTTTGATCCTTAGGTACCTCTCACCTGTCGCACTGCAGTGCGATTCTGTAATCTCACCGTGAAAACTTAGGTGAAGTGAGCGTGGAGTGAGCTGTCATTCCAAATAATGCTAGGGATTGACACTACTGACAACTCACATCAAGCTCACTTCACTTGAGTTTTCACGGTGAGATTTTTACAGAATCGACCGGCTGTAACCATCTCACCGTGAAAACTTAGGTGAAGTGAGCTGTCATTCCAACTAATGCTCGGGATCGACACTCTCACTCTAAGCTCACTTCACCTAACTTTTCACGGTGAGATTTTTACAGAATCGATTGGCTGTTGTCTGTAGACATCGTGAACCCACTCCCCTCCACTAAGTAGGTAGGTAGGTATCTACAGGACGCCGCACTCTGTTGGTGACAGTAGAGTGTTCCTTTCGCTTATTTGATGTGGCCCCACCAGTGGCGTAACAATAGGGTGGCAGGACGGGCAAAATGCCACGGGCCCAAAAATATATTTAGATTTGAATGATATCAAATACTTATATTTGTACGCCTCTGGGCAAAACATAGAGGATCTACCTATCTGTAACATCTCGCACACTACTGTAATTTGACCTACGTTTACAAATAAAGTATATTGATTCTGAATGCATTTGTAAGAAAACGATATAACCCAGTTTTAGAAAGCATCCTGTAGGTAAAAATGTCCTCGCCATTTATAGTCGCAGCGCTGTAGCTGGAAGAAATGACTCTATGGTTTTCTTGTTAGTTCATATTCATATTTTCGTCCAATCAGATTATAAAATTCTAAAATGGCAAAAAAACCGAATAAGTGCCGTGGATAAGGATATGATGGTCCTTATAATGTGAAAGGCGCTTATGATGGAGTTTAAAAACCCAGAGATATCGAGCGAAATGCGGTGTACCTACCTATGTCCATTGTACTGCTAAGTGTAAAACTGTGCAACAAAACTATATTTTTTTTGGCATAGTATCAAAAGATGGAACATATTATTAAGTTGTATGTACCTATAATAAAGAAGGGAGTGTGGGGAATCTTCAAATTCGGTAACATTAAAAACATTACATCCAATGGGCCGGACTTTACGGTGCCGATTTTTGGTTTAAAAGTTCAGTGTGAAGTTCAAAACGCGCTCACAAAAAAGCAGATATGAAAAATGAAGCTATTTTACTGAAGAACACGGTTAAAAACTGCAACTTTATTGTACCTATTACTGGTTTTCAACTATACAGATCATCGACGGGGCCTCTAATAAAAGCCATTCAATCCAAATGCCTCTAAGTGCAAACACTTTTTTTTTTCATTTCATTTTTTTGCTACACTATTCAATTCAATATCAAAATATTGAATTGAATAGTGTAGCAAAAAAATGTCTGGTCTATTAACCCTGAATTTCCTAAGCCTCGTCCGAGGAAGGTGAAAACGTCATTTTGATGAAATTTGCGCGGATGAACGTCTCCAAGATCCCAAAAGCTCGCTTGATATAAACATATCCCCCACCCTACTCAAAATCTAGTTGGTCGTACTTAAACGTAGGTACCTACCTTATGTCACAAAAAACAGCTGTAGACTAAATGCTTTTATTTGTATTCTTGAATTTCATTGTAATTATCCATAACACCTGCTCTTTACTATGCTACAATGGCACGTTCACGTTTAGACGTTACGGACAAGACCCTGTGACATATAGAGGATTGTTCGGCCCCAGTCAGACAGTTGTGGCAAGAACACGATGTTTACTGACGACACAGTGTCATATACGTTCAGGTTACCTATGTTCTATTGTTTACCAGGATATCATAATTTATCAGGTGCTCTAAAGTGTTTAAAGCACCCGACATATTTATTATGGTACCTATCCTACTCATGCTCAGCGTAAACTATAAAGATAGCTGAGCTAGCAGCGCAGCGCAGGCAGTGTGTGTGTATTATTATAATGTGGTATTATGTCGTTAGGGCGAATGAATCAGCGAAGAATAGGTTCTTCGCACTCTGCCAATGTGCCAAGCTCCAGTTAGCCTTTTTACTGTAATTGTAAGTCGGCCTCTTCTCATTATTATGTGACTTAGTCCGTGCTGTCTCTGGTCCTGTCTGTTTATCATAATATGTCATACCTTGTATAAATTCATCATGACACACGCTCGTTTCCACACTCATGAGTGCCACTACTTGTAAATCCTACATTCACTTATCAGTGACTGCGATAAGGTTTTTACAGGTTTTAAATATGCACACACATGTTGTTGATAAAGTTGTTGCTTTGGTTGTTTTTGTTTAAGACCTATGAGGCACTGCTCTGTTATAACTGTTCGTCGACCCAGAGCGACTGGAACCGCTGTGGAGGAGACTTCGTACCGTCGACTTTTACATTTAACAGCACACGAATGTTTCTTATTAATTGCACAGGAGGTGTTTATAGTCACTATAAAATACTATTGTTAATATTGATGTTGCGCTCGTAGCTCCACAGTGCTCCACAGCATAAATGAAATTTTGTATTCTAGAGAACGCGATGTGCTTTGTGAGGTCGTGGACTGCGCGGGCGCGGCATGCGTGGATAGTGCAGAGAGGATGCTATCAAACAACTGCAGAGGATGCCCTGCCTCGATCCATGGTTTTACCCACAAGAGCTATGACTTGTAAGCATGAAAGGTGAGTAATACCTAACTATTTCTACCTCGCAGCCATTATTAGGTACAGAAGGAGTTTGTGTGCAAAAAAATCCTATATTAAACACAGTATACCTACGATAATCAATTGTTACTTGGTATTTAGTGCGTCTTTTACTAGAGAAACTATGACTACTTAGGTACGGATAGCATATTATATATTATTATAAATACGATCTGTATGTTACCTTTTCACGCCTAAATCACTGAACGGACTTTGATTTAATTTGGCAAAAATATAGGTGGCATCCATATGCAGCAGATAGTGGCGAATAAACGGAATGTAGGTAGGTATGTAATATAAGTAGGTAGGTAAGTAGGTATCTACCGACCTTTTCAGTTAATTTATGAAATAAATTTAGTTACGCTTACACGTACCTACACCGAGCACCTCATACCTGGCAATACCTACAGACCCACATGTTACATGCTTACAAAATTAGCTGCAGGTCATTGGTTACCTGCTTAATTGTTCCACACAGGGTATCGAATTTTTAACTGGATATTGGCTTTTTGAGCTTTGAATCATCCATAGCTCAGAAAGCGAATAGCTCAAACTACTGCACCAATCGAGTACCGTCATGGCATCAATATACGAGTAATAAGTTCGCTATTATGTGTTTATCTATACCCTGTTTTAATATTAACCAGTTACATGATAACGCCCGCCATCTCATTTCAGACATCCTGCGGCCGAGTACAAGGTGTGCCTGTGTCAAGCAGACTGGTGTAACTCAGGGTCCAGCATGGTGCCTTCTATAGCACCATACTTTCTCAAGTTATCCACGTTCATAGTTGGTAGCATTATTATTTTCAGATGTAATGTTTAAATATTAACTTGTGTAGACAACTATCATTCACGCCGTTTTACTTATCTGCCGTTGACCCTCCATCATAGATGACTCCTTATAGGTTACACTTGATCGCAATAAATGTGACTTTATGGGTTTATAAGCAGCTTTCACTTTATCTAAGGTGTCTCTGTCTATTTCTACGAAAAGGATGGTAAGAAATGTGTGTGTCAGTGGGCCGCGTCCGCTGCTCGCACGTGGCTTTTTTGTAGACGTGCATCAATCTAAACCTACATACTTAATTAGAAAAATGGAAAATTATCTAAGTAAGCTGCAATCTATCAGGGTTGTTACGGGAAAATACTCACAAAATAGAAATATAAATCAATCTACTTAATATATGAACTTAGTAGGTCTACAGTAGAGTAGGCCCTTATCTGTGCCGTAGATTAGGCCCTAATCGGTCGAGATTACCTTAATGATTAGTATATACCAACCTATAGGTATATATAGGGACGTAGCTCAAACCTCGAAGAAAAATGTAATAAGTAAAATCTCTCAGGTATATAGAAAGTAATATAATTGTTTAATTAAATGTATCCCTTATTACTAAAATAAATACATTCACTTAATAGGTAGGTACTAACATACAAAAAAGTCTTATTAAAGTCCAATTATTTACTCCGTCACTGAACCACAGTGACATCCAACAACAAACTATTTTCATTAGCTCTTTATTTGGTAAAATAGAATGTTTGTATTGTTTTAACAATATTTATCCATTATTAAAATTATTAATAAATATTCCCTTCTACATAATTGAGGAACGTACGTAGATAGTATCTGGGCACCTAGGTATAGTAAACAGGTGTATTTGCAAACACTCAGCTTCGGCAAAATTTTATAAAATGCCAAAGCTACGTCGGGATAAAAGCTGTGAGTTAGTGTGTGACAATACAATTGAACTGGTTTACTTGCAAGGCATGCGGGTGTTTTACTCATACTTCACTAAAAAAAAGGTTTCAATTTGGTCGGCAACGTCCTCGTGACATTCCTCTGTCTGAGAAATTTGGCAATGGAAGTAATCGACCTATTTAATTTTTTTTCCAGTCTTGTCGATAAGTATGTGACTTATCGTCTTCAGTAGATTTTTCACGCGAATTTAGTAAAGCTTCAGTTTCTTACTGGTTTAGTAATATTGTTAGAGTTCCTATCCTACCTTAAGCGGTTCTGGCCGATTAGATTAACACACAATATACCTCTTATCTTAGGTAGGTACTTATTTCAAAGTGCCAAGTAATGACTTCTGTTGTGGAGTAAGCTGATCCATCGGTGGGGTCGATCAACAAATAAAATTTAAGTTAAATTGTCTAATTCATTAAATTATCAAACTTCTGCACCAAAATCGTTTTTGGTATTGTGCTATGTAATTTATCCTAGTAGGTCTCTGATAAGCACTCAACACCTACTCATCTTTCTTCTTCTTGTTCACTGTCATCGTCATCTTCCAATTCATCTACGGCTTGAGCTGCATCACTAGTTACAGCTTGTGCGATTAGTCCTGTGATACCGGTCTCATTTTTTCTACCCTCTAAAAAGTTATAAACGTATTCTTCTATAGCCTCTTCATCAAACGGTAATAAGTCTTCCAGCTCAATTTGTCGTTTTGTCCTTATTTCTTTAACAGTTTTCCTAGGATTTGAATAGTTATTTTCATCATTGTCTACAATGCCTTTTCTGTATATTTCTATCGGCACGTCGCTGCCATCGCTAACATCGTATTTTATCCCAAGATCAGTTTCTTGTATTTCTATAGACCCGAGCCCACTATCGATCAATGACTTTAAATTTTTTGCTTTATTATTTCGACTTGCATCGGTCAAATCCAGTTTTTTTGCTGATTTTTTCATTAATGGGTGAAGGTGTTTAACTTCATTTGTTTCTAGAGGTTTAGAAATCTCATTGTTGACTGTTTCCTTGCTGTCAGAAACTTTCGGTTTTGAGCCATAAGTTTTTACCTTCGAGTGACCCTGTATTATAAGATACATCGGTACTGTCGGCGACTCAGTTATTTGTTTGACATTTTCTGAGTACTCTTCTATAGTAGTTGGTATCGGTGTTGTAAAACGATTATGTAAATAGGGACCATGAGTGTAGAAGACCGACTTTTTATTGGAAACTTGTGAATTCACATGGAATTGTTGCTTGTGAGGTGCTGTTGAACTTTCGGCGGGTTTAACCGGCGGTGGCGGTTGCATGGTTTGCATTGTTTCAATTTGTAGATCATCTGGTTTATTTTCGTTAAATATGTTAACAGTCTCAGACGCGTGAGCATAAAGGTTGTCCTCGGGCCTGTCTGGGCCGTTGACCATTGGCATAGACATCATCGGTCCGAGCATATCGAATAAGCTTGTTTCTAGTTTTGAGGTTGTAGTTGGAACAGGCGTCGGCTGAAACACAATTGTGCTTCTTTTTTCGGTCGTTATCTCTTGTGGAGTCTCCGTTGTAACTTCAAGCATTTCAGTAGTTCGTTCTGTTGGCCATGTCACTTGAGTAAAAGCCACAGTGGCTGGTACCGCGGTGGTAGGCGGTAAAGCGGTTGGAATAAACGTTGATACAATCGAAGGTCTTAGTGTCAACTTGGGAGGAGGTGGTGATTCAGACAACATTGGTTTGTAGAACGAATAGGGATGCCTTGAAAATTCTACGTGATCATTGAAAATTAAGTTATGAGTGTCATTTGCGGCATCGTTATCATCGACCGGTGTCGTTGGTCCCCAACCAGCGTAATCACTACTAACAGAATTTTCTAAGATTTTAGTTTCATTTGAATCTGTAATCCAATTTTGGGTGGTCGTTGAAGACTGATAGATAAGGTTTGACTCTTGCAAAGCATACAAAGATGTAAGATGTTCGGGTGCAGTTGTAGAATCTTGAATTACATTCTGAGGAGAGTTGTTCGATTTCATTGGAGACTGTGCTTTATTAGTTATGGGAGCTTTATCATCAGAGAGAATAAAGAGCTGTGGTTGGTGACCGGGCGGAGGTGGCGGCGGGGGTACTAAAATAGTCATTGGATAGTGCTCGCTCAGTTTGTAAGTGAAGTCTTCGTACTTATTTGGTTGAGGCCTATGCACATGTCGTCTCGGTGGCAGGGGAGGCTGTCTAGAGGTAACGCTCGGTTTTCGAGAAGAGACACCGAGCATGAGTACTTCTGATTTTTTCTCTGGAAAATGTTCCCGTTCCAGTCTTGTTTCTTCAGCCCAGTAGTGGACTCGTTCGAGAACTGGTGGTTCGTAGTCATACGTCGGATCTTTGCGCAATGGGTCCCCACGACCTGTTAGTGGCTTCCATTGCTCAAAGTCCATACGAGGAGAAAATATCGACGTTAAGCTGCCTTGGTTTTCTATTTCTGCTCCATCTGAAATTAGAATTAAGATGTCTAGCTTTAGTACTATTGTACAAAAATTGAATGAATACCGTCCCAGATTCAGTTTAATACACAGATATACTTACAAGATACATTCGCTATTTGATTGATCGGTGCCGAATTAGTTGCAACCAAGTCCGAAGAAAACGAGCGCGAAGTTGTGCCTGTCACAAGGAACAGTAACAACAAAATGTATTGTTTCACCTGCAAACAAAATTGTCATATATTATTACATTCGAAAGCTAAATATAGCATGAATACGACCATAATTCACATTATTTTATAATTAATTCCAAAAACATAATCTCGTTAATATTTTTTTACTATCAATATCGTCCTGCCCTAATCTATATATATAAAATTCAAAGTCCTGACTGACTGACTGACTGACTGACTGACTGATAGATCAACGCACAGCCTAAACCGCTGGTCCTAGAGACATGAAATTTGGAGGGTGTGTTCTTCGTGAAGAGTAGGCATCCACTAAGAAAGGATTTTTCGAAATTCCACCCCTAAGAGGGTGAAAAGGGGGGAATTCGTTTGTATGAAAAATCTTATTCCTTGAGTTAATAAACTTGAAACTTGGCAGGAATACTTACCAAAATAAATTATGAAGATTGTCCGTTTTTTTTCTTCTAAACTACCCCCTAATAAGGGATTGGGGGGTTTCAAAGTTTGTATGGAAGAATTTTAGCGCGCAGTCCGATTTACTCGAAACTTGGTAGTTATACCTAATATTGAAAGTAAAGAATAAGGGTTTTTTGAAAATCTACCCCTGACGGGCTGAAATGGGGTAGTAAATTTTTCAGGGGAGGATTTTACTGTATGGCTTGATTAACTCGAAAATTGTATAAATAATCTTTGAGTCAAGTTATGAATACATCCCAAACAATTTTTTTTTAATTCCACCCCTGTGGGGTTGAGAATCGGGGATACAGTTTATATGAAAAATCTTCTTCATTAGGTTAATAAACTTGAAACTTTTCAAGAATACTCTCCTAAGTAAGTAAGTAATAAAGTTTATCATTATAAGTTTTTCAAAACTACCCCTCAAAGGGGAATATAGGGGTGTTGAAGTTTGTGTGGAATAATTTGAATGCGCGCGCGGTCCGATTAACTCGAAACTCAGTGTTTATACTTAAGACCAAAAATAAAGAGTAACATGTATCAGGGTTTTTCGAAAATCTACCCCTAACGGGTTGAAAACAGTTAGTTAATTTTACAAGGGAGGATTATAATGCGTGGCTTGATTAACTCGAAAATTGGTATAAATAATTTTTGAATCAAGTTATGAATAATCCCGAACGATTTTTCAAAATTCCACCCCTGTGGGGGTGAAAAGCGGGGGATACAGTTTATATGAAAAATCTTATTCATTTAGTTAATAAACTTGAAACTTGGCAAGAATACTTGCCTAAGTAAGTAATAAAGTTTATCAATATAGTTTTTCAAAACTACTCCTCAAAGGGGGATATAGGGGTGTTAAGTTTGTGTGGAAGAAATTGAATGCGCGGTCCGAGTAACTCGAGACTCAGTATTGATACTTTTGACAGAAAATAATTAATAATAAGTATGTAAAGTTATCGAAAATTTACCTCTGACGGGCAAAAAGGGGTAATTTAGTTATCAAGGGGAGGATTTGAACTTGTAACTGTATGTTACATTTTCACGTATAAACCACTGAACTTCTGATTTGGCATAGGGATAGATAGCATCCTGGGGAAGCACATACATTTTATCCTGTTAGCACGTTCCCGTGGGATAATTTCCGACATCCACGCGGGCGAAGCCGCGGGCAGAAGCTAGTCTTCTATATATATAAAATTCAAAGTCCTGACTGACTGACTGACTGATAGATCAACGCACAGCCTAAACCGCTGGTCCTAGAGACATGAAATTTGGAGGGTGTGTTCTTCGTGAAGAGTAGGCATCCACTAAGAAAGGATTTTTCGAAATTCCACCCCTAAGAGGGTGAAAAGGGGGGAATTCGTTTGTATGAAAAATCTTATTCCTTGAGTTAATAAACTTGAAACTTGGCACGAATACTTACCAAAATAAATTATGAAGATTGTCAGTTTTTTTTTCTTCTAAACTACCCCCTAATAAGGGATTGGGGGGTTTCAAAGTTTGTATGGAAGAATTTTAGCGCGCAGTCCGATTTACTCGAAACTCAGTATTTATACCTAATATTGAAAGTAAAGAATAATGTGTATCAGGGTTTTTTGAAAATCTACCCCTGACGGGCTGAAATGGGATAGTCTATTTTTCAGGGGAGGATTATAATGCGTGGTTTGATTAACTCGAAAATTGGTATATATATTCTTAGAATCAAGTTATGAATAATGCCAAACGATTTTCCAAAATTCCACCCCGGTGGGGGTGAAAGGCGGGGGATACAGTTTATATGAAAAATCTTATTCATTTAGTTAATAAACTTGGCAAGAATACTTGCCTAAGTAAGTAATAAAGTTACGGTAAATAAAGGTAAGTTAGTTAAAGTTTATCATTATAGTTTTTCAAAACTACCCCTCAAAGGGGGATATAGGGGTGTTAAGTTTGCGTGGAAGAAATTGAATGCGCGGTCCGAGTAACTCGAAACTCAGTATTGATACTTTTGACAGAAAATAATTAATAATAAATATGTAAAGTTGTCGAAAATTTACCACTGACGGGACAAAAAGGGGTAATTCAGTTATTAAGGGGAGGATTTGAACTTGAAACTGTATGTTACATTTTCACGTATAAACCACTGAACTTCTGATTTGGCATAGGGATAGATAGCATCCTGGGGAAGCACATACATTTTATCCTGTTAGCACGTTCCCGTGGGATAATTTCCGACATCCACGCGGGCGAAGCCGCGGGCAGAAGCTAATAGTCTCCTAATAAGCGTCCACTTCTAACGTGACGTTATCATCGTGGGCGTCCACGGCATCACGATAACAATTAGCTACGTTATTATTCTAATAACACCCTCTTTTTCCGTAAGGGGTACACAGAGGTGACATGTGTGCGGTGACATTTTGATAGGTACACAAATGGGTGTTCAAAAATAGCTACAATGTGCCTAAAAACACAAAACAAACACTTTTTATTTTAAAACAAACTTTTTTAACTTTTTCACAGTTATTCTTCATCTTATAACCTTACCAGTTAATATGACATGGTAACATATATTAATGATAGGTTTATAGGTTCCTAGTCTTGTATACATGCAACTATATTCTAACTGAACAGACAGCTGTGCTGCTGGGGAGTTTGTTGCGCCACTTCTTCTTCCCAGCGATAGCACTAGGAAGTGGTAAAGGGCGGGCGTTTTTGGGGGACTGTCTTTTGTAATTTTGACGTTCGAAAAGTGCTGATTCTCAGCCTAATTTGAATAAATGAATTTTGATTTTGATTGATTGATTTAATTTGATATACCAGAGTGATTGGAAGATGGGTGCAAAGCTTTAAGGCGAAGATAGTACAGGTAATTTAGAATCATTTAAGCCATTGTTGAAGCCAGAATCTTACCAATTTTTTTTACAAATTTTTTTTTTTTCCTAGATTGCTTATACATTGAAAATGAATTCATTTATCATTCAATTTGGCCATAAATAAGTAGTTTACTTAACATTTGGGGAATTTTCGAAAAAATAAATAAAAATTAGGTAAAAAAAAATTGGTAAGACTTCGTCTAAGACAACCATGGCTTAAATGGTTCTAAATTGTCTGTACTATCTTCGCTTTAAAGCCTTGCACCCATCTTCCAATCACCCTGTATAAAATAATTTTAAAAAATTGTTTAGTAAAAGTTAATTAGTTTACGTAAGACGCAACGGTAACGATATTTTTGAAAAACTTCTATTTGTAGGTTGGTATTAGATCTTACAGTTATCGGGCGCGTAAAAGAAATCCTAAACTTTGCTGCTCAAGTATCCACCAATTTAGGTCATTAACGCCGAATGGACTAATAATAAGCAAAAATCGTGCTATTAGCAAAGGTTCTCCTTAAAAACTCTTTCCATCTTATTGCTATTGGGCCCTTTTTTTTTTGCTATTGGGCCCTTAGGGTACCATAACACATTGTTCGTCGTGGCCCATGCTCCTTTTAAAATCATAAGTACGGACGCCAGCAGGTCAACCTACCCGAAACTGTCAGATTTTCCCAATCAACATTGAACCTAATGGTTTAGCAATAAAGTCGAAAATCTATTAAAGAAATCTGACAGATTGTAGTAGCTTGATGTGCTGGCGTCTGTACATACTTTTATTTATCATTGAGACTCCAATGCATGTTTTTGTCCGACACATGATTAATATTTCAGTTTTTCGTTTCGTTTATATGTAACTATTGAAAACAAGATTTTCATCCAATTAGTAGAGTGAAGGCGAATGGTTTTTTGGGAGGTCACTACAGGTACCTCGTTAAAATGCCGACTGCCTCGGCGGGAAGAAAGACGAGCTAATTTAATATTTTAACCATCCTCTTTATTTATATATACGAAATGCTTGACCTCAATGGCTTTTTATGGAAAAAACTGGGCAAGTTCAAGTCGTTTCCTTGTTCATATGCGTTGTTCCAAATTTGTTTACTGAATTAAATCACAAATTAAGCTTAAATATAAAATTTCGCCATGTTGTCGTAAGTACCTACCTACATGTTAATTGAAACATGTCCGTGGCCCACTGTCATGTTATGTTTCAGGATAAGGCATGTTGGTACCTAATAGCTAGGTACAATATAATATACCTAATAAATAACATAAAGAAATATGTTACTGTAAAAAAGTCCTGATAAGATTTCTTTATGTTATTTATTAAGTATATTATATTGTACCTAGGTGAAGATGAAGACCATAGAAATACTACCTCCTTATCGTAAGCTATGATACTATGAGCTCTGTAGGTGGCTCTAGTATCGGGTTTTTATAAGAATCGGGTTCTTAGATTTGACGCGAAGGCTCTACAGTACCTACCTAAGGTTTTAATTATGTCCTAGCATATAATGCTTAGGTATGTACACCAGGATCTCTATCTCTGCGCTCGGCGTTACGATGTAAGTACGGACGCCAGCAGGTCAACCTACCCGAAACTGTCAGATTTTCCCAATCAACCTTGAACCTAACTCTTTAGCAATAAAGTCGAAAATCTATTAAAGAAATCTGACAGATTGTAGTAGCTTGATGTGCTGGCGTCTGTACCTATCTTACGAAGGTATATCGTAGCGCGGGAGCTATCACTGCTATTACGACCAAAAACGTATTCATAGTCGTAGATTTATTTACTCTATTAGAAGGACTTCCGTCGTCGATGCGACATTTATTGGGAAATCGTTGGGATGTAAGAGCTACTACTGTGTTTCCAACACCTCAGGTACCAGGATACAATGGCCACACCAGCAGTGAAAGCGGCGCGTGCGCCGAATCACAAACACGCTCAGTACTTGACGGGAATCATATTAAGGTGTTTTGCATTTAATTTATCCTATTTTAAAGTGTTCTTTCACTCTCTTATCATCTAGTGTGTACTAGGTGGTACCGGTAGCCTCGGTACATGGTGGAAACGAGGTGAGACAAAATTGAATGTGGCCCTTCTTTATTTGAAGCAGTAGGAATAAGTTATGTCTTTGGAAAATACATAAAGGAGATAATTAATCGAATCTTGTTCGATTCTAGTAAATAGTCCAAGAATATTAGTCAAATGAGGGCGAGTATCTCAGAATGAGGGGTAGTCAGCTATAAAGTTGTATAAACCTTTATTTTGACACCCTAAAACTTGTCTCTAAACCTACTAATCGTAGGGTATCCGCGACTACAGGTATTCTAAGGTCAAAAAATCGATTTTTTACACATATATTGCAAATATCTCATTTCCTATGGGCTTTATACTATTTGTATTTATTTGTGTTTGTCAAATAAACTTGAAATAAAGGACAATCCAAGACAGTAATTATTGTCAAGTGCAATGTTAATTTGATCCCCGCGCTCATCGCATCGGCACGTTCGGTAAACATTTGTTCGGACTCCAAACGCGGTACAACTTTCCTTTTCTAGTTTTATAAGCATTGTGGTTAACCGAGTCTTCTAGTTTTACTAACTGAATGAAATTATATACTAACCACCGGCTTGCTCAAGTTGCCAGTGAAAACGACATTGACATCTGTATACTTTGTAAGGAATACGTAGATACCTACTTGCATAATACAATAATGGTATATATATTTTTTTCTTTCTTTCTTTTTATTGGCGTAGTTGCATACTAACCGTTATTAAACGGTCCTAAATCCTTCTCAAATAAGATTATCCGAAAAATACGCGCAAAAATGCTAAATCTGTATTGCGGAAACGAGCTAATTTTAGCTCGTTTCATAATTTTATGAATGCTTTATTGTAGAAAAACTTGGACGACATAACTACGTATGTAGGCAGGTACCTTCTTAGCCATTAATTGTTATTTTCCTGCCTGTTTTTCTTCTACGTAAAGTAAGGAAGCAAGATGGTCGTAAAGTAATGGTTTTACTTTTGAAGCCACTCATAAACACGAAGATTACTTACAGGTAAGTGAACTTTGTAAGTTTTATGATACACTAGCTTCTGCCCGCGGCTTCGCCCGCGTGGATGTCGGAAATTATCCCACGGGAACGTGCTAACAGGATAAAATGTATGTGCTTCCCCAGAATGCCATCTATCTCGCGGGCCCTTTGTGGCTAATTACAGTAAAAAACCAATTGTGTCTCATTAGTGGTGATTAAGAGGGTACCTATATGATATCTTTACCTAAGTACCTACCTAATTTAAAAAAAAACTCAATAACAGAAAATTAAATACCTACCTAAATAAACCTATTTCTGATGATAACTAATCTAAACTCAATAAATAAGCAAAATCCCTAAAAACTAATATCTATACGAATGACTAATCCTACCTAACAGTATTATTAAATATCCTACGGTCACTACGTACACTATCAAATATACTACCTATACTTTAAAATTAAAATCTATACCTACGACTCATATAAAAATAAACCTAAATAACTCTAAAAACTAAAAGGAATAAAAATGAACTCCACTGCGGGTGACCCAACCTACGACAAACTTAGTATTTGCGGTTGGTACAGTACAGACAGTGGTAATCGGGTATAGGGATCGAACCGCAAAATTAAGTTTGTTTTTTATTGTATATACTTTTCCGGGATAAAAAGTACCCAGTGTGGTGCCCAGGATATTAAAGAATAATTATACCAAGTTTCATCGTAATCGAACCGGTAGTTTTTGCGTGATGCCTGAACAAACAGACAGACAGACAGACAGACAGACCGACAGACAGACAGACAGACAAAAATTTTTTTAATCACATTTTTGGGTTCGGTGTCGGTCTAGTAACACCCCCTGTAAATTATTTTTTTGATATTTTCAATGTACAGAATTTTCACTTCTACAGATTTATTATAAGTATAGATAATGCATCTGCGGACATTATGCATCATTACTTTTTACTTACGCCCATCTAGCTGGCACTCCGTGTGCTACAAGAGTAAGAGAGAGAGTACAAGATATATAGTCATGTAAGCATATACAATTCACGAGGAAAAAACAGTCCAATACTATCTCATATAATATGGAAGGAGCATTATTGGAAACTGTGAATGAGGTTCCTAATCTAGGCATCATCATGGACAATAAAGTCAACTTCAGATGCCATATTGATAGTATTGTTACGAAATCGGCACGGCTACTAGGATTTCTTAAGAGAAGCACTAAAGGGTTTAACCTGGTAAGAACAAAAATTGTGCTATATAACGCTTTAATTCGGAGCCACCTTGAATTTGCCAGCGTGGTGTGGAGCCCGCACTATGCAGTACACTCGAAAAGAGTAGAAAGCATCCAAAGGGCCTTCACAATACACCTGGCATATGCCTTCGGTGATATATCTCCTCGGTGTCCATACGAACAACGCACTCAATGTTACAAAATTATTACTCTGCGCGACCGTTGACTGGTACAAGATCTCATGTTCTTTTTCAAATTGGTTAATAATAAACTGCGATAAATTAACTGAACAAATGGGACTAAAAGTCCTCTATAATTTACCCAGACATCCCATTACCCACTTATTCTGCACTAAAGCATCCAGAACAAATATAGGAGTAAACTCACTTCTCAATAGGCTCAGCCGAGAGATGAATTCTTATATAAAATCCACTCCAGATGTTGACATTATCATGACTCCGTAAACATCTTTAAAACTCAAATTTTAGGGTCCCAAAGCACGCAGCCCACACAATCTAAGGATTCATTGTGTTAGATGTAGGTATTTCTTGCAACCTCTACTATAACTTATTTCGTGTGTCATTTTATATTTCCGTTTATATACCTACCTAGTTTGTTACCACTTAATTTTTATATGCTCTTTATTGTAATTATTATTGTAACACCATGTATACCATGTTTTTTGGCAAATAAATACTTTATTATTATTATTATTATTATACATTTCGCACTTAATTTTTTTTTCTTAATTTTATATTTTTTTTGTATTTGAGAATGTTGGTTGACCTGTTATTGACAACTGTATAAGCCCATGACTGTTCTACTGTTATTTGATATTTTGTAAGAGAGCTAGAAGAGAGCTATTGGTGTACCTACCTTTATAAATAAATAAAATGTAAGCAACTGCATTAAATTACATCTACCTATACTGTGTCTAGGTAGTTTAGTTAAGAGTACCTGTATCCATCCTTACTTAATAAAATGTCTGCTAACTTAAAACAGACTTCACGAGATTGTATCTCTTATAAATATTTAGCTAAAGCGGAAACACCTTCAATAATAGCTGTTGCATGTAGAGACGAGTAAGCACAGCTACCCACTTAATTTTAATAGGTAGGTATGTAGGCACTAAGAATTACCTACGTACACCTCTACAATGGACGTGACATAAAACTGCCTTCGAACCTGTCTCCGACACTGATTCCGTTAGGCTTCGGTGCCAGCGATGCTGCATACGGATACCAATATAAGCGCATGCATTATTTACTTGTACATCTGCTTACTATTATATTAACCAGGTAGATACCTACTTGAAGTAACTATACAGCTACGACTAGAACAATGTTTGGCAAAAAAGTAGAACAAGTTGAAACGTCTGGTGTATATAAGGAGTTTGGAACTTAACAACATTTATGTATCTATAGTTAACCTACCTACTTAATTATAAAATTTGCTTTCGCGAAGTGTCGTAAGTTTTTGGTTAGGTTAGGTTTATCGTCAATCTTTTAGACCATTCTTCTGAATATAAATGAATATTCTTCGAGGCTCAAAATTACTTTTCATAAATTAAATATGTAAATCAGTCGTTGACGGCAAAGCGAAAACGAAATCAATCTAAAAACTAGTGGACAGATTTTGACAAATGAGGTGTCTATCGTTTCGACCCACATTTAATATAGGGATGGACGACTTAGTGTTCATTTGTGTTAATGCACATACCCTACTAGACGTTTCTCTGATCGAATATAATGCTTAAGTTAAGTACGGGCGGCGGGTTATTCGTTTTTTCAGATACTTTTTAATAAAGGTTGGTAATTTGAGATGGGGCATGAAATGAAGAATCTTGCCGTTGTAGCTACATAGGTATAGGTACTGGAAAACCCTTAACTTTCGGAGTAATTGGAATTTGCATTTAAAATAGATTTTGGTACCTACCTACTGAAAGATTATCCAAGGATAAAATAACTACATACTTATTAACATTTAGTAACAGATACTAATAAATGTTTGGATCGACCAATTAAACTGGAAAACAACGTTTATATGCATGTAATCAAATCGTAAAAAAAAACGTAGCTCAGGCCGTAAAATCAATTTTTTTGTTATGTCTGAGTAAACGTATTGTCGAGAAGCGTTAGAGCCAAACCACACGGGCGGTGCGGCGCCGCACCGCAAGCCATTTCGCCGCGCTGGCGACCACACGGGCAGAGCGGCGTCGCAACGTTCTACGGAGCCGCGGCGGCGCCGCAGCGGCGGCAAAATGAGGGGTTGCCCATCGCTACGCAACAACTGCGAGCGGCGCCGCTCCGGCTCCGCTCTGCTTACACCCCTCCCCGCCTCGTCTCGATTCCGATGCGCGCGCGGCGCGGCGCCGGAGCACACCGCACGGCGCCATGAGGCTACAATGCATTTTTGTATGTAGAAAACCGCAGCGGAGCCGCACAGGCGCCGCGCCGCAGCCGCGCCGCCCGTGTGGTTTGGCTCTTAAGTGAACTACCGCACGAGCACGACGGATGAGGCGCGCGGCGCGGCGCGGTGCGGTTTGATCGCGTGATAAACACTCACACTGTTATAATCACTCTTATTCGACTTAATATCTTCGGCTTTTATAAATTATCGTTACCTAATATTACGTTATACATCACGCGAGAAAAATACTAAAGAAATAATAGTTTCACCGTTCCGATTGTTTTATATCTTATCGTTCGCAGATTCTCAAACGGCGATACCTATATATTTTAAGCGGGCTTTTAGACATAAATCATTATTCATGGTCTTCCAAAAAGTCGTATATATTTGTTAGTGAAAGTTTTTGAAGCATTTATTTATAAAAGTCGACGTTGATTCACGAGAGGCGGAGAGGAGCCGGGTGTACGGAGGGTGGCGGGGCGGGGGCGTGGGAACAGCGCGCGCGCAGACCGAGTGGCGCCACGGGCGGTTTGACGCCAACGCAACCGCCCAGCCACGCTTATATGTCTCTTTTTTAATGAGATTTGATTTTAGGTAATTTAATCTTATCAATCTTAATTTCATCCCAACAAAATCAACCTTTGGTTTTATTTGAAACTCATATAGGTAGTAGAACCCAATGGTCAAGTAGGTAGACCGTGCAACTCTTCAATCTTGACCGTGATCTTGAGAAATCACCTAAATCACAATACCTATGAGTATTGCTTTCGTTCTTATTTCCAAAAAAAGGATCATTCTTGAAATGATCGTTGAGAGTATTTGATCAAAATGTTCGCATTATGTGACACAGAAAAAAAACTAGGCAAACTTTTTTCACGTCTGCAGCTCCGTAACTTGAATTTTCGTAGGTACTTTGCTGGATACCTGAATATAGTACGGAATACCAAAATATCTCAGTCGCACTTGACCGTTTCTACATTAGTCATTCATAAGGAATCAACATAAAGCTCCTAGCTCCTACTTTAGGAGGCGACAGTATTCAATCCATAAAATCCTATTGTTTTAGTCGATCGTGATAGTCCGGCACAATGAGGCGACACCGACCTCAGGCGTGTGGGTGCAGAAGGAAAGATATAACACTTTCACACGCTTTATGTGTCGATGACCTGTCGGCTCGTCCGCTTGTCGGTCTGGGTGCAGAAGACTTGCCCACGTACGGCGCGGCGCGCCCGCCCGAGGCGGCCGCCCGCGTCCCACAGATACTCTTCATGTCCCAGGATTTTAATGGACAATGGACACGGATGGCGAGGAAGCTCTTGATTTATTTATAACGTCGATACTCGATAGGTACGTGCGTGTAATTCTAAATGACCCTACGACACCTAGCGGGCTAATATGAGTTTGTAACTTGGTTAGTACCGGTAGTGAGAGTGATAGTGTTGATATAGCATACAAAAAAATGGACATTTAATCTTTCTCAAGTTGTTTATGGACTGAATATTTACGACGGGGATCATGGTAAACGGTTCGATATAAAGTGTTAGGTATAGCTATGGCCCATACTTAAGCGTATCGCTACGCAGTTCCGAGACGATGTAACATTGGCGTAGAAAAACTAGTGTAGCAGCAAAGTTTTAAACCGTAACTAACTTTCAAGACATAGGTACTTATTTCAGGTACCTAGTCAAAGGACCTTAAAGTTCGTAGTGGATTCGTAGTGGTGGAAGAGAATTAGAGACTCCCTCTCGCATGGTAATTGGGCAGTAGGAAAATCTATTGGAACACAAAATCCAGCACATATCTCACTTACCTTTTTTTTTTTTTTTTTTTTTTTGTCGCTGAGAAATGCTTTATGCATCCCCGTCCCGCGGGGGACCGAGACGGGGTATGTGGGACTCCCTGTCGGAAGGACAGTATACCCACTAAAACTCAGCGGTGTTCCTACAAACGCCGTAATGGGAGGGCTATGGGAATTCAATACTTCCACGGCCCTCCCGGCGCACGCCCGCCAAGGTGGTATGGCGGGCCCCGCATGCCCCCCAGGTTGGGGGGCTACGGGAATGGCCGGGAACACCTGGCCATTCCCGTCCCTCAAGGTGGAGGCCTGTGCAAAACAGGCAACGGAGCCCCCGCACCCGTTGCCTGCTGGCCTCCACGCCCGCCTAAGAGGCAGGCCCCGCATGCCCCCCCGCGTTGGGGGAGCTACGGCCGCAGAGGATAGGGAGAGCGGCAACGAAACACCGACACTCCTCTTCCCCTGCGGCCCCGCCGCGTCCGCCATCTCACGGTGGCGGCCCCGTCAAGGCCGCGGAAGGAAGGGAGAACCCCTCCCGCCGCGGCCTCTGTCCTCAGCCGCAATGTCTCCCTCACGGGGGACATCGCGGCCCGCCTCGGGTAGGTCACGATGTCGCGCAAGCGGCACCGCAACCCACCCGTGGGCCGCTACGTCCCGGGCTAAACCGCACAGCCCGGACGAGCGGCCCCCGCCTGGGTCCCTCTTAGCTTCACCGTGGCCCGCCCAGCCACGGCTACTGAGCCCCCCCGCCTCGACAATGCGGGAACCCACCGGGGGGGATATCTCACTTACCTAACGTAACGGAAGTAACTTTTGGTCCTCCGCCTTTTAGTTAACTCACACGCCCGTCTGTCCCAAAAACTACAAACAAGATAATCCAACCTTTAGTTAACTCACACGCCCGTCTGTCTGTCTTCCTGAACAAGATAATCCAAAAAACTACCGAACCGGTTTTCATAAGGTTTTCACTAATGGCTGGAGTGATTCATGAGTTAAGTTATAGGCTATTTAACATTACGCTACGACCCTTATGAGCCTAATAAAAAGACAAAAAGTCAACGCGGTACCCACCGCGTTGACATTTTGAGGGCCGAGGGAGTTGCCGCCAGGGCCGCGGGTTGTTCGAAAGAGATACCGTGGCCCCTGGCACAGGCAACTGAAGGAACACGGGTGGGTTTAAGTCAGTAAAAGTCTGACACGCCCTTCCGCTCAGCTCAGAGCGGGAGAGGTCATTTGATGATTTCCCACCCAAAAAAAAAAGGGCCGAGGGAGTTTCATAAAAATGTGGCTGTTATTTTAGTATATTGTGTATCTTATCGGTGACTTCCACGCGAAGTAAGTCGCGGGCAGAAGCTAGTACTCAAAAATTTAAGAAGGACCAAACTTAAACATGGGAGGGCCAAAGAGGATAGAAGGTTCTATAAAGGATAGAATTGGGTCAGTAACAAAATTCGAATTACATTTTGTGTAATAGTTTGTGTTAGTAACATTGAATATGTTACTAACACAAACTAGGTAGGTTCAATTCAAAGTATTGAACATCTACTTCAACAGTTTAATAGTCAACAGAACGGTCCGATCCGACGCGGCGACGGTGTCTAAATGTTAGCGTATTGCTATGGATGGATCAAGGAATTACAGAACATTACCGTAGCATAGGATCATTCAAAAAGGTTTTATTTAAGCGAGCCTGAGTGCTGCTTGCTTTCAAGCGATTTCTATTCCGAAGTAATTTAAAATAACTTGAATAAATCTCCGTTACCGAAAAAACATACTTACTCTATACTCTATCTTCTTTGGTTTAAGGAAACTTTTCTCGGAAAACTTATAGAAGATAGAGATATCAGTAAAACTGGAATTTTATTATATTTCTACATCTAAGTATATTGAAGGTAAGCATTACGGCTTTATCCACCACACCACTATTACATAATGCCGGTGTTAATGCAAAAAGTTCTTGTTGGCAAGTTTCCAGCAGCTTTTGTACAAGAAATCTCTACGGTTCAGTAGACGACTTAATTTACTTGTCTGCTACAAAAATGTAACGCGCACCTTTGTCCCACACTTGACCGGTTTTAGTGGAATGGTTTAGATACCGCGTCAAATAAGTCTTATTACCAAATAAGTTTTATTAAACCTAGTTCGGGCGGGTCGCTACCTAATTCCGAACCATTACGCTAATTACGCTAACACTAATTCCGAACCATCATTACTGGCACCTGTAATATAAATATTTTAGTTTTAGTTTATTTTTTAGGTACTATAATTGTATGGGAAATTTATAACTGTTGGCTAAAACGGTACACCTTTTATAACGTTTTTATTAAATAAATTATTCTATTCTATTTCATTTACCAAGAATTTTATGACAATTATAATTTTTCATTTCAATCCTTTAAAAATATATAGGTAGGTATAGAACCTTTTCAAAAACTTATAAGTCTGTTCGCGAGAGAACAATTACTCTATCTTAATCATCATCATCTGTCTAGCCTTTTCCCAAGTATGTTCGGGTCCCCAACAAACCCCCAACTTTGGGTGTTACTCTATTTTAAAATTGATTTGTAAAGGATTCCGTCGTTTTCATTTAGGAAACTGACGAAATGATCACAGGGGAGTAACTCAGCTCAGCATCTAAGTATGAATCTATGTTTTATTTTGGTCCCATAGCTTTAAAACTACCTAACCATAAGCTGCTGACAGACTGCCGAATAGCTACCCTCATTGCACCCGTCTTTCATACAAGTAACACCTTGTTTTTTTATATTCAAGAACAATTAACCCACCTACGCTAGAAACCTATACCTACTTTAGACAAGACATGAACAAAAGCTTCGCAACTAGGTATTTATAATATAGCATTGTTTTTGGGCATATCCTGCAAAGTTTTCTTTACTTCGACACAAACAATATAAATTACGTAGGTACTGGGCGTTATCTTCAATATAATGCATTCTGTATAAGTTCTTAATCCTATCCACTTAGATTTGTATACCTACGATTTACACAACAATCACTACCTACCAACTTTGAATTATTTATAAGCATAAACTTTTAAGGAGAAATGGATACGTTATACATTTTATAAATTGGTCAATCTCTTAAAATACACAAGTTACGAATTGTTAAAATGATAACACATTTAACCGACTCAGCACTTCAGGCACGTCTCGCGCGTTGATGTCTTTTGTATGTACGCAAACGGAATTGGAGGTGTCGTAGCGCAGGATACCAATATTTAAGACTATTTTCATGTGACTACTTTGAAAGTTATTATTTTGTTATAACCTACAAATAATATGACAAGACAGGTAAAAAAAAAATTAAGATGATATTTTTGGAATTTCAAAAGTTAAACAAAAAATAAACATAGGATAAGGCTTAGGCTAAGTTAAAATAAACTGATTAAAGGAAGGTTTTCGGTACACTATGTTCAAAACAAACACTTTGGAAACATTTTAATGCTCAAAACTAACAACACAAAAAAATCTTAACTTACCGGAAACATGATGTTCGTACGACCGTCTCAAAGGACACCACTATACACGTATGTCACACAGCGCGCGCCACTCCAGCGCGTTTCCCGCTCGACGTCTGCGGCGAGTCTGCGTGCGCGCGCCCATTCATAGCGCACGCGCTCACCCGACCCGACCCGCGACTTCTCCTGCCCATACACGCGACTAACTTACTGAAGCGATGGTATTATGGTTAAATGATTGATAAGTACAACTTTCCGTTGCGAAAAGGTATGACATTTCTATGCATAAACTTAATAGGTTATTCAAAAGAATATACTCGTACTGGACTGCATTCGCTGCTTCACTATAGCGCTGCTGAAGCTGGAGAATACAAAGCTCATCCATTTCCGAGTTATCTATTCTAAGCGTCAAAAAGCGCATATTTGTAAATGACCTGCACCATAATTATTGCCCATGGATACGGTACGTACATCAACTTTACCATCATTAGCATTGTATTGTATGTACACAGAAAGTTCTTAATTGTACTATAAGACTAACAGGACAATAGGAGGAGTCGTTAATTTAATTTGCATCGACTGACCTACTTGAGCAACATTTTAAATTTTACGCTTAATCTGATGTTTTGGTTTTCTGTTTGTAATTTTTGGGACCGCTAGTTTAGCCGATTGTATGCAAATGTTGTTAAAGAATGGGGTGACAATACAGCCGCTGACCTGCCGGCCGCCGCCGCCAGTCGCCACCGACCAACATACATTCATTATAGGTGTAGTGTAGTGAGTGACTGTATTTACATACTATACAAATAACTCGTTCTTGAAATTTACTTCTAACACTATGAGCTGTTTTTTTCAATTACAAATTAACTGCGAAAAATTTCAAACTAACCCACTTGATGACTATCAGCAACATTCAAAACTGCAAGATTACGTAAAAAAAAAGGTTGCGTATATCTTTTGCGAAAGATTTGTGGCATAAATTATATTCCTTTTATATATTTTATTACAATCTTTTTTGGGCCGATGGCTAAATAATAACCATCTGCACAGCTCGATTGAAGGTTAACCTATGCTTGCCAGGGTCAGTTCGTGGATGGGTGAACAGCCATTATCTACATATCGAGATCGCTTATTATGCCGTTGCCGGAACCAACGTGTCATTCGTAGATCTTTGACAGGCGTTACGGGTAGTCAGAAGCCCAAAAGTCTGACAACCAGTCCTACCAAGGTAATCGTGTTACCCAGTACCTAACTGAGTTGTGGTCTGGGTAGCTTGGTGGTGGCCAAATAGGCAGTCGCTAAAGTTAAATACTGGTATCAGCTGCATCCGGTGAGACAGCTGAATCCAACCCGAACAATGGTTAGGAAAAGGCTAGGCATATTGATTTATTAGATCCTTATTACTCTAACCGCGTTTGGGTTGTCGCTGATCCTGTAGTCATTACCGCGACTGCTGCCGGTCGATTCTGTAAAAATCGCACCGTGAATACTCAAGTGAAGTGAGCTTGATGTGAGTTGTCAGTAGTGTTAATCCCTAGCATTATTTGGAATGACAGCTCACTCCACGCTCACTTCACCTAAGTTTTCACGGTGAGATGGTTACAGAATCGCACTGCAGCACATGTGGTCGGTCGGTAAGGTTTTGGGTTTTCCATAACTACTCGTAATTTCTTAATAGCAGCCGTCTAGCTCTAGCAATCCACATATTTTCACGAAGTAGTCTTATTTGCATCAAATATATTTTGGAGACGTGCGGGCGTTTTAATGTTTTAAATTAATATATTTTTAATAATGAATTTTGATCAACATGCAAAGTAAAACAGCGCCGAGATTTTCAAAAAATGTGATACATTTTGACACCGAAAACTTGGATTGTCTCGAATCCCATCCATCGCCTAGGCTATCATGATCTGCCGAACCTTTTCCAGTCGAACAGAAAAGTTCGTTCATAGTTCAGGCAACTTTAAAAAAAAACTAAAATTGCCGTTAAATTTTCCTCAAAAATCGAGGTCATGGTTCCTTTACCCACTTTGTTCTATTACCTACCTATAGGTAACTTCGAATACGCCTGAAGTCCGATCTCAAAAATCAGCCTGTATAAACTGATTTGACTCCGCACGGACTGAGCTTTATCTTTACCGCCATACAAAATTCGTTCGCGATGTCATTTTCTACTAAATGTAAAAAGTTTCGTTAAAGGCCGCCAAAAAAAAACACTAAATTTGTTCTCGTCTTTCAAAGTGATAAATAATACGTACTTTCCACCTCAATCTAAAGCATACAGCCCTAGGCTGACCACACGGTACGAAACGATATCGCTAATTTGCAGCATAATTAGCCTATAATGTTCCCACTGCTGGGACACAGGCCTCCTCTCTTCGAACATAGACCTCATCTTTCCATCAGGCGTGATCAAGGTCAAGACATAGTATTTAT
Source organism: Apamea sordens (assembly GCA_945859715.1). Lineage (NCBI taxonomy): Eukaryota > Metazoa > Arthropoda > Insecta > Lepidoptera > Noctuidae > Apamea > Apamea sordens. The sequence goes on along the minus strand of OX243994.1, from coordinate 12,348,235 downwards.
ACTATGGTCAAGAGCTAGCCCAGTCAGCAATCAAAAAAGAGGGAGTGGGCTATAATTTACCACTGGGCCCAGTGCGGGTTGGTATGTCACGTCTTCGAATTTTTGGTTTCATCACGATGTTTTCCTTCACTGATTTGAGAACAGTGGTGATCGAAGCGCCTGCCTGGGGTCGAACCCACGACACGCGTAAGTAAAATTCAAATAAGTGGTAATAGGCTTCAGGGTCGCACTTGTTCTGTTTTTTCTATCTTGATCTTACGTCAGTTAAGTCTATGTCCTAACATTATTTCCAAAAACTAAGTTCTGCTAAAAAGTTACTTACGGAAAAAACTACCGTAGCTACCTGAACTATATTTAGACCCTGTGATAAAAAAATAACACCCATGGAACGAAAACACGTAGCCGTGTAGAGGTATGTTATGTGAAATTTGCAGTTCACTTCTCAGTATGCATACCACGGTCGGCTACCTTAGAAAGAGTCCACAACAACAAATGCGTTAGGTAGCCGAGCCAGTGAAACGCACACAGTATTCGAAACGATCAATTATGTACATCTATAGTTGTATTATATAGAAAAGCTGTTGCAACTTAGTTGTGCAACATTTCCAATTAGATTTTACATTACGTATGTTTATTAGATTACAAACACTTTACGTAGGGTTATGCAGGAACTGGACATTTCTTTATAGTAAGTCCCTGGCGTGGCGTGGAGTAACGTAACGCACAGGACAGCGACATAACAAAACTTTTTTGAAAAAAAAAAACAACCGACTTCCAAAAACGACACTACAAAGTGAAAAATAATTTTAATTTCGGAAGTCGGTGTCGATGAGTTCGCATTTTCGTTGTTTGCCACCGACTTCCGAAATTAAAGTTATTTTTCACTTTGTAGTGTCGTTTTTGGAAGTCGGTTTTTTTTTTCAAAAAAGTTTTTATTTTTCACTTTTTAGTTGTAGGTACCTACCCCACACAAATTCGTATAAGAACCTATACTTACAAGATTAGAGGTACCCCAATAACAACTTTGACAGAAATGAGGGTGTACCGTGGTATACTGAACACATCTGCGTACCCCTTTAGAGCGTACAGGCGTGCCGTTATGTTGTGTGATTGCGTAAACAATACATACATAAGCGATAGCAGCAATAGCCGTTGATTTGCTGGCATTTATTGAAGAGTTCCGTTGTCTGTCTCCGAAACTCATCATCAGATCTTGTCGAAATTTCTATGGGACCAATAAAGAATTTTTCAAATCGGTTGGCAAGCGACGGAGTTAAGCGCGAAAAACATAAAGATAAAGATAATTTATTTGTCAAACATGCGTTTACATAAACTGAATAATCAGACATGCAAGGTATTAAATTAATAGATCTGAGCGTCCATGTTTTGCCAATAACGGCGTACAAATTTTATAGGTATAAAAAATTACATTTAATTGCATTTTACTTATAGTTATTATAGATTTCATTGGTAAATACAAAAACAAATAAATAATAATTGATGTCAAGATATTATAGTGTAGGTATATCATAGTCAAAATAAATTACATTAGGTATGTCCAGAATATTCATTAATTTGCAGTCAAATATAAGTCAAATAGAATCCTTCAAAAGTCAATTAATTTAAAATCACATTATTCAATTGTTATTGTATATTAGAATTCGGAATAGAAAAGTCCTTTTCATTTAAAAAATCTACTATATTGTAATACACTTTACTAATTAAGCTTATTTTTGAAAAGTGACAAGGGCAGTTCTCTCCAACTTTTAGGTAGTTTATTAAATATGGTAGGAGCCATACAGAAAATACTTTTGCGCATGAGGGTTGTTCTCGCAGCATGAGACCTTAACCTGCTGTTGTCGCGCCTATTACGTGGGACTACTTCATCTACTCGTTTAAATCGTTGCGGATTTGTTTTAACAAAAATAGCTACCTCTAGAATGTACAGACATGGCAAAGTAAGAATTTTATATTTTTTAAAGTAAGGCACGCAACTATCAGTAGGTTTAATTTTAAATATTGAACGAACGCACCTTTTTTGAGCCTTGAACACCGCGTCTTTTTCGGTTGAGTTGCCCCAAAAAATGACACCATAGCGTAGATGCGATTCTGTTAAGCCATAGTAGGCTGTAAGTAATGACTCCACACCCATTATAGACGACAATGTGTGTAGGGCATAGGCAGATTTACTGATTTTCTTGCACAAGATTTCGATATGAGTTTTCCAATTAAGTTTTTTGTCAATGTGGAGCCCTAAAAATTTTGTTGTTTCTACCTCTTCTATAGGCTGGTCATCGTAGTGTATTTTTAAATTACTCTTACTATTGATCCGTTGACTAAAATGTATTAATTTAGTTTTAGTCAGGTTAATTTTTAAGTTATTGTCATCTAGCCACTTTACCATTTGATTTATAGAATCATTTATGTCACTTTCATAAGTATCAACACTTTTACAAGGTATCGTTATGGTGCTATCATCGGCAAATAGTGTCAGAGGTTGAGGGATGCCTTTCGGTAGATCATTAATATATAATATAAATAAAGGAGGCCCTAGAACACTCCCCTGTGGCACACCAAACGAGACTATACGTTCTGAGGATTGGAATACAATTTCATGTTTACTTTTCATATTAATTTGGCTAATATTTGTTATTTAGGTTCTGTTAAGTAAGTAAGATTTTATTAGATTGTTGACATTTCCTCTAATTCCATATGCTTCAAGTTTATTTAAGAGTGTACCATAATGCACATAGTCAAAGGCTTGCGTCATGTCACAAAATACGCCACAGACCGGTTTCCTCTTATCCACATTAAATGTAACATTATATAAAAAATCATAAATGGCCATATTAATAGTTTTACCTATTCTAAATCCTTTCTGTTCCTCGCATATAATATTATGTCTTTCTATAAATGAACTTAGTTCCTTGTAAATGTACTTCTCAAATATTTTAGAAATTATAGGGATTAGTGATATAGGCCGATAGTTATCCATTAACTCCCTATCTTCTTTCTTAAATAGTGGCTTGACGATAGAAACTTTTAGAGCATCAGGGTAAACGCCTGCGCTAATGCTGAGATTGATGACATGACTCAAGTGACCGCAGATTTCATCCGCAACGTGTTTTAGTATATAAGTAGCAATACCGTCATATCCAACACTGCTTGTATTATTCAAGGACATTACTATCTTTTTAATATCGTCTGGTATACTAGGGGCCATAAACATAGTTTTGTTATTGAAATCTAATGCACACGCCACAGGTCTGCAGTCGACATCCAGTTTTGGCTGTATTTTATCAATAAAAAAATTATTAAAAGCTTCTGCAATAGTCTTGTGATGTGATATGACGCAGCCACCCATTTTAATTAATAAAAAAATACAAACATCCGAATTGAGAACCTCCTCCTTTTATCAAGTTTTTTAGAAGTCGGTTAAAAAGGTAATGGACCTTTTTAATGGTAAGCTTTGCTTTAGGACACTGTTGCGGCATTTGACCTGGGGTCAGCCATTGCATTTTTCGCAGATGGTTATCGTAAAGAATCCACTTTTCATCACATGTCACAATTCGATCCAATACCTATTCCTTCATTTCTGTATCGATTCAACAAGCAACACAAGTTTTAATACGCGTTTCTTTCTGCAGATCAGTCAAATCATGATCATCCCATTTCTCATCTTTTTTTATTTTATTGATTTGACGCAAATGAGTCAATATTGTTGGTAAGGTAACGTTAAACAATGCCGTTAATTCCTGGGTAGTTTGGCTCGGATCGGCTTCCACCATCTCTTTCAATTCATTGATAATCACCTGTGTGGGCGGTCTTCCACGTGGTTCGTTCTTCAAATCAAAGTTTCCATCACGAAAGCGTTTAAACCAAAATCACACGGTGCGTTCATTAAGTGTGTATCAGAATGGCTGGTTGCCTGTGGCTTTGGTCTATGAGAGTTGATTAGAAAATTGCTACATAATTGCTTATATTTGCTACATTTAATAAATAATTGCTACATACTATATGTGTCAGTCCAAGCGAAAAGGGTCCAGTGCGCGGCATTTAGTTTCCGAGATATAAGAGGTTTTGTAAAGTTGGGTATAAAAATTGCATTTCGCGATTTTAATTGGTTATAAATAAATGCTCAATTATCTACAATTTCATATAGTAAATGACTATATACGATGTTTCTAAGTACCAGAAACTTTATGAAAAAAGTTTACTAAAAAGGTACCAGTGGGTGGCATGTCGATATTCTGGGAATAAAATACGTTTCAATACCCCGTACTGATCACTTCTAATAATTTAATTATAAAGTTGGGACGAATGGGTGGTTTAGATGAAAAGGAAAAAATACAGCTTGTAGAAAAGTCGAGGCAGCACCTTGATTTAGTGCAAAATGAACGAAAATATTATAACAATGTAATCAAAGTTGCGACTGATTCAATAACGGACTCTACTCTTATTCTTGGACCTCATGAACCATGTTCTTATGATGGCGTCATGCATTACTCTTTTGATTTTGCCCAACAGGTGCATTTGCCGCACAGTTCACAACAAATTGGGCCACTGTATTTCTTGACAGGATTTAAAGTCAGTTTATTTGGTGTTGCTGCAGAGCCTTTGAGAAAGTTCGTTTTGTACGTAATTCCTGAACCCTGTGCTACTGGGAAAGGAGCTAATGTAATAATTTCAATGCTACATCATTTTTTCGAAAATTTTGGTATAGGCGAAAAAGATGTTGTTTGTCATGCAGATAATTGTGCTGGACAAAATAAAAATAACTATGTCATGCAATATGCAACATGGCGAGTTTTAACAGGCAGACACCGAAGTTTCCGTATATCTTTCCTTCCCGTGGGTCATACGAAGTTTGCACCCGACATGTATTTCGGTCTATTCAAAAAAAGTTTTAGAAAATGGGAATGCAATAACTTAAAGGATATTCTTGCAGCTGCTGTTCAAGCTTGTCCGAAAACAAAATCTATAGTAGCTGTTCTAACTGGTGATGAGAAAGGAGAAACTTTTGTGAAAACTTACGACTGGGCCAATTTTTTTCAACCTGATTGTGTAACTATTAACCAACTTCTGCATTTTAGTCATTTTGAAACAAATGAAGATAATAGAGGGCACATGTTATGTTACAAAAAATATACTGACAGTCAACCAACTGTATCAAAGGTTTTGAACCCGAATAAAGTATACGGTTTTCCTTTAGAAAAATCCCCTGCAGGCATGACGTACGAAAGAAAATCGTATCTTTATAATAAGATTCGTGAATTTGTACGTGAAGAATCTAAAGACATTTTATGCCCGAAACCCATTCCAAATGTTGATGTTGACCACAACTCTGTCCCAACAACATCTGTCGAGTACTCTTTTCAGAAACCATCAATTGAAAAGAGTATTCGACAAAAACCAACATGTTCGTACTGCAAACAGGTTGGTCATAGGAATCAGGTGCGAGGAGGAATTTATTTTTGTCCAAAACGTAAGTTGGAGTCCCAAATAGAATAAGTTTTATTTTTATGTTTGTATTGGCTTTTTTCAAATATTATTGCAACAGAATAATGATTATTTTAGCCACTGGTACCTTTTATGACATTACATAAAAGGTACCAGTGGCTAAAATAATCATTATTCTGTTGCAGTAATGTTTGAAAAAAGCCTGTCTTGTTATTTTGTTAGTTCCTAAATAGAGTAAGAATACTTAATTTTAGTTTTTTATTGTTAATTACTATCGCAATAACTAACTTTTTATTAAATATCGGCAAGTGGACCTTTTTTACTAGACTGTGTATCCTTCTTTTATTTTGATAATAATTGTTTTAGTTTTGATGTCAAAAGTATAATTATAAGTTGATTCTATGGAAAACATATCAATCTACAATAATGAATAAAAATCTACGTAACAAGCAAGTAAAAGTGTGTTTTTTTTTCACTCAAACTTTCAAAATGCTTTTTCTCAAATCAAGCTTTTTCAGAATTTCAACTTCAAATGTCTGATAAAAAAAAACGTGTGCTACTTTTTGATTATTTTTTCAATCCATACTATCAATTGACTATTCTAGATACCGAATCCAGTCTTAACTCAATACCCCACTACTGGACCCTTTATGCCTGGACTGACACATATATATTTAGAAATAACATATTTTTTTTGTACAGCCATCCTGACGTTTGGTTGGCTGGTCGCCTCCTAGTTTAAAGCCAAGCATGCAGAGTTTCCCGAAATGTATTGCGTCAATAATTGCTACATATTTGCTTCATTTATCTAATTTATAAAACGTCGGGTCGACTTCACCGAAAGGTACAGTGCCTGTTTCGTAATCTTATTGTCTAAGGCAGTACTAATTTCACTAAACAGTGGATCAGTAGATGCTGGTAAATCTGACTTACTTGAAAAATACTTTTTGTATTGCAAGAAAACCTTTTTTTGCTCTTCGAGTGGCACAACGAACTTTCTTCCCCTCTTCATCGTCCCCTCTCCAAACGCAACATTGATATTGCGAGCTGTTTCTGCCGCGATAGTTCCGCGTCGAAACGTGTACTTATTAAAAAATAACTCGAATTTTCGAAGTATCAATCTTTCTTGTCCAAGCTGAATAAAAAAAACAACTGAAAGTCGATAATGGAATGTTGCACATTTTTTAAAGAAGAACTTCATAGCCATGTCAAAAAAGTTTCACTCAAAAATCTCAATGTCAATTCAAAGTACCTATTACAATAAAACGGCAATTTCATACTTTAACCCCAATTATTAATTAATAAAAAGGGATTAGATTGTTTTTCTTTTTTAATCTAATGTGTAAGCGTGTGAGCTTTTTTTTTTTTAATTAGGTAGGTACTTAGTTAAAGATATCATATAGGTACCCAGCTTAATCACCACTAATGATGAGACACGGTTTTCTATTGTAATTAGCCACAAAGGGCCTGCGAGATAGATGGCATTCTGGGGAAGCACATACATTTTATCCTGTTAGCACGTTTGCGTGGGATAATTTCCGACATCCACGCGGTCGAAGCCACGGGCAGAAGCTATAGTGTAATAAGTTTATGCAAAATCTATGAAGGTAGGTAGGCACTCAGGTTATTTTGTTTAAAGAAAAAAAAATATAGCTTTGATCATGTTTATTAGTTATATGTTTCATGAATTCATCTAAAGGATCATCATGAATGTTACTTCCAGAGTTCTTTCTTCCATAAACCTGAACAAGTTTCATGTGTTCTTCAAGATTCTCTATATCATTAGATTCTGAATCGAAATATCTGTCTTCTGCATCTTGTGAAACTTGCTGAAGATCATCATATTCCTCATTATTATCAATACTATGATAATCAACATCTGTATCTCTTCCCTCTATAAAACTACAATACATTTCTTGTAAAAATTCTTCCCGAAGAAGGTTCCTTTCTGGGGCAGTAATCATATTTTGCTTTCTAGGTTCAGGCATGTAATTTGGTCTTGTATCAGGGGTATCAAAGGCACCCCATTGCTTTTTACTTTTAAAGTTGTCAGTTTCATCACTATCACTGCTTTTAGAATCATCTTCAGTGTTAGTTAACTTCATAGATTCTAGATCTTCTTCAAGCATCTGCTCATTCTTCATTTCTCTCATATCATTTCGGTCAACTGTTTCTAAAATCATGCTCAGAAAGGTAAGGTTTTCATTATCAACACCATCACGTTCTTTGATTTCCTCATCAGATAGGTACTGGCCAACTAGCTGTTCATAAAGTAAGGGATTTCGATACATCATTTGTTTTTCACTGAAATAATCTGTTTCATTCTGAAGTTTCTGTAATGCATTAAATCGTCTATTTCGGATTCTTTTACATATGCTCTTATCAGAATGGTAAGTTTTTAATTGATTAATACACTCTCGAAAGCTATCATTCTCACGAGATTGCAAATTCTCAAAGTAACCAATGTGATGTGGAGCTAGATATTTTCCGAACTGCAATAAAAAGTCCGTAGGCGATTGCTTGTAAATATCACAGGCCATTTTAATTTTATCGCTTGTGCGAACCTCTGATTCATCCACATGAGCATTTTTGAATGATATTTTAGCACATCTAACTAAATAATCAATTATGTCATTGATGGGATCAACCTCAACATCAGATTCTTGGAAATCTTGTAAATCATCAGCTGTTCTATCCGTTTCATTTGTCCCCATTTTACAAAAAACTGCCCAACTTGAGCCAAATTTATCTCTTGATATCTGTTAATGATACTGGCATACTGCCTAAATTATAATGAAAAAAGGAAAATAATATGAAACTTATTTCTCTCACAGTTCACACTTTTGTTTAGTTTATTTTTATTTCAGCAACCACAGACTAAAGATAACCAACCACAGGCAAAGGTTGTTTTTTTTTTCTATTAAAACTATTCGCAAAAACAAACCATCTATTATGCCGCATTTACACATTCGCGCGAATCGCGAGGCGAATCACGAGGCGAATAACGAACATGCATGTGTAAACGATGGGTTCGCTATTCACCTCGTGATTCGCCTCGCGATTCGCGCGATCGCTTTGGGAGCGGTTTTTCGGACACGAATAGCGAACACGAACTTACTGTTTACACATTCGCCTGCATTCAGTAGACAGCTAGCGCCCGGCCCAACAGGACGTGTAGACAAAATGGAATGAAGTGCGAATTTTAGAATGCCTAGAACTTTATAATAATAATATTTTTTTATTTCATAAAAAGGAGATTGTAGTGTACGTACATGAGGCATACGCATACATAAAGTTATTCATATAAGTTTGTTCCATGTCAAACACAATCTGAAGGGTGAAGTTCAGCTTTCCTAATACCTAGCAGTCCCTGTCCCTTACAAAAAGTTACAATAAACTAGTACATTATTATATTTATTTTTAATACTACAACAATGATTATAATTGAATATCTTTATTGATTGTTTATCTTTTTATATCAAAAGGAAGCGCTCATTTGGACCCCAAAATATCGCAATAATAAAAATAGACAAAAGACAAACGATGCATGGAACCGTATATCAACTCTATGGGATAGGCTATTTTCCTAAAAAAATCCAATTAGTCCGTCACTTAAATTAGCAAAAAATATTGAACCCGTATTTTTTCTTTTGTTAATTATATAAAAAATGATGAAGATATCGCCCGTTAAAGTTCCGCGTGACGTCACTTGCTTGCGACACTTTTGCAAGCAAGTGCCGTCGCGATCCCCCAATCCCAAATTTTGACGCGCTTTATCTTTGTCATTTTTTGTTTGATTGACAAAAGAAAATATACGTATCCATTATTTTTCAATAATCTAACTGACGGACTAAATATAATTATTATTTTTTAACCCAGGGAAATACCCTATTGCCATTAAGCAACTTAAAAATAAAGAAGAATTCAATTAGATGTAGCGCGCATGCTGCAATTATTTTCACGTCATCCATGTTCGTGTGCGAATGTCAAAATAATTCACCCCGCGAATGTGTGAACAGTAGTTCGCGACGGCATTCGTATACGAATGATTCGTCGAATGTTTCGTCGAATGACGAGGCGAATAGCGAACACGAATGTGTAAATGCGGTATTAAAGTCAGTCTATGGTCTAGTCATTTATTCAAATTAGGCTGAGAATCAGCACTTTTCGAACGTCAGAATTACAAAAGACAGTCCCCCAAAACGATACCCAATAGTCTACACCAGACAGTCGAGAAGAAAATTGACAGCTAGGGTAGCCCGCGAAATTAAATTAATAATAATTTATTGAGAAAGACGGCACGGTTGACATCTGTCGGGCATGCCACCGGCCGGGAGAATCAATCAGGCATATTATCTCCGGGTGTTCTCGTCTAGCTAACGGAGAGTACTTGCATAGACACAACCTTGTACTGGGATCGATCCATCATCACTGACAGGACTATTGTTGCCAATAAGCCTGATATAGTGGTGGTGGATCGATCAGAGCGGCGCGCAATGATTGTTGACATAACCGTCCCGCATGACGAAAACCTCGTGAAAGCCGAGAAAGATAAACAAATCAAGTATCTTGACTTGGCTCGCGAGGTTGTCGACATGTGGAATGTGGACTCAGCGATCATTGTGCCGATAGTCGTGACAGCCAATGGCTTAATAGCCATAGCCAAGAGCCTCGACCAACACCTGAAGAGGCTCTCGTTGGGCAGCTGGATCAAGGGCTTGATTCAGAAAGCGGTACTTCTGGACACGGCTCGCATTTTCAGGAGGTTCCTCTCTCTGGAGCCCTGACTGCCGGTAGCTTGGACCCTGTTCCCGATACCGGTGGGATACTATTTTTTATATTTTTTAATGTTTTTTTATCGTTGTTTATAAAAATATTGAAAAATGTAAATTATATGTAATTAGATGAAATAAAGAAAATAATAATAATATCCCTGGACATTCACACAGCGCCATCTAATCCCAAGCTAAGCAACCTAATGCTTGTGTTATGGTAACAAGATGGCTGATAAACTACTTATATACATTTTTTTTTTTTGTAAATACATACATATTATAGACAGAAAAACACCCAGACTCGGAACAAATACATTACCTCCTATTGCTGCGTTTACGTGATCCATTGGCATAGAAAGTTTTTTCCTAACAATGACGTGATCATTATTCGCGTTATTCTGATATTTACCGTTAGATTTGTCGGAATAAGAATAATTAATTAAATTAAGATTTTCCTGATTTATGTAGCTGGTCGGGCTTTAGATAATCCGCCCGCGCAGATTTAGCCCGGGGATCCGAGATGATCAGCTGATGGATTGATTTCTCAGCTCTACAGTGATGGTCCATCACTGATGGATGATTGTGGGGATGCCCCCTTTGGTTTGCCTATCGTACGTACCGTACTAATTCCATGGTTTGTAACAGGCAGAAAACCTGGGATTTGTGCACGGCTTGTGGGTTTGCACATGGAATTTCTAAGTACTTCGAAGTGGTTTGCGTCACTGGTCACTTTGTTATGACTTTGTTGGCGTTGGTTGGCTGGCCCAGTGGCACCGTGCGTAGTAGCGTGCGTCCGTGCACGCGACCACGCGACAGTTGATATTTTGATAACCATTCTGTTACATGCTCTGTGACCATTCTCTGCACAGACTAAGTATCCTCTTAGTCTGTGATTCTCTGTCATTGACATAGAAAAGTATGGACTGGAAATACCTACAAAAAAAGGGTGCATACCTACAACTCATATTGTCGCATAAAATGGCTGCCATTGCTAGGGTTGTGTCAATCAAGGAACAACTGTTATCTCGTTGTTACTATAACGAGTAACGATACTATATACGAGTTTTACTAGTTATCACGTTTGGATCACGATGGATTTTGGTGCTGTGAAGTGTGAACCACAGGCCGGACCTAGCTAGGTCACTCGGACCGAATAAGACGCAAGATTATTTATGTTAACATCGCAGAATATACTGATATCGTTCCAGCGGAGGAACTAGTTTCGGAAACTATTACGGTAAGTCGGCAACGGTACAACACTATTCCATTATGACATCTGTTTGTAAACAAACGAATGAATTAACAAATATAATAAAAAGGCCTGTTATATGGAAATGAACCCAAATATCAATACTTTAGCCATAAATTCATGATCGCGTTACAATTGTATCATCGATTGTGTATTATTGTATGTATTAATGCATGAAAACCGGCTACTAACCTGTGCAACTACAATTGAGGTTGATTTTCATTCTATCTTGCACCACACTTCACAATACAACACACAGGCATGTTGAACTTCTGTTTTCCAACATTTACATGCAGTTTTAAAAGGTAAAATCCTCGTAATTTTCTCGCAAATCTCAATAATACAAAAAACAAACAACCATTTGACAGCAAAACTACCACGAAACTCGTCACCTAAGATGGCTGCTACGGCACTTACCTACAACTGTCACTACGTCAAGACAAAATGTTGCCATAATTAGCAACAACTTAAAATATAGTTGTCTCTTTTATCAAATGAGATTATCTTACTAGAAAGAATGAGACATAACGATATTTCAAATTCTGAATCATATTTCACTCATATTTGTATAAGCAAATGTATGTATAGAATAACGCGGCATCTCCATGTTATTTCCTATCTCAATGTTCTCTGTGACCAGTGACAGCCGTGACAGGCAACTGACATTTAACTTGACAGTTCAGTTGTGACAGCAACATTCTTCCAGCTTTGTGATTTGTAAATAATAGTTATCATTCAAAAAAGTCCCGACTTTAATAAATACGTTCTCGTGATTTGACGCATATTCATCTGTATTCATCATTTTCAAAGCTGTAGTGAAAAATATAATATCGAACATGTTTTTTATATTGTAATTCTATAGAAGTTACAAAAAGTAGTGATGTAGTGATGATAAAAATAACTTGATAAATAAAGATAAATCAAAATGCAGTGGCAGTGGGAATACATGTGCGGCCCTCGGGGCTTAAAACCATGGAACGACGTGACAAAAGATTTCGGACAATGCTTCCAGCTATTATTTTTACAAATTCCTGTATTCTTTATTATTGCAATTTTATCAGGCTACTATGTTGGATACAGAAAAGATTGGGTGGTACGTGAAAAGGCACAGGAGCGGGCATTAGTACTCCGAAGTTTTATTGCGTTAGCCCTAGTGTTCATTCCAATAATTGAGTTATATGTTTTTATTACAACACCTGAATTTGTTTTGTACCCTGTTAACTACTTCGCGGCCGGTGCGTCATGCTTGGCGTGGCTGTTTCACTTCGGTTATGTTTTGGCGTTGAAACATAGATTGGGACAGAGTTCCCGTGGTCCTACTTCTCAACTGTTTATGTGGAGCATAGCGGTGGCAGTCAATGTAATAGCATTGCGAAGCAACATTATTTCTGGGACCATCATAGGTTTCAATATTGCTACCATGTGCTGCCATATTTTGTATTTTCTCACTCTACTACCGGCAAGCAATTCAAGGCCTACATTCTATTCACCATGCCTGGTTGGCTCACAACATTCACATGTAAGTTTCTGACTTTGGTTCTTCCTATTTTGACTGTATAGAATGTTCCAGATATAAATTATGATGTTATTGTTAACAGAATGAGTACACACCATTGCTACCACATATGGATGAAGGTATATTGGGAACTGCCATGCAAGGAGCCGGTTTTTTATCAAGATTAACCTTTTCATGGGTTGATCCCCTTCTTCAAAAGGGCAAGTTTAAATTTCCCCACATTTATGTAACCATCTATATATCCACACAAGTATCTACTATAATATCTCCACATTTATACTTTTAATAAATTATATAAAAGTATGGAATGCAATTTTAATAGTTACCTATGTGAGATGCCAGCTTCTATCTACATAATATGTATTTATCCTATCTACATAATACATAAATATGTATTTATTTTTTCTAAAGCCTTTTACAATTATGTATTCAGATCAGTTGTAATTAATAATAGTTCTATTTATTTTATAGGTTTAGATAATAAATTAAATGACCCAGAGGAACTGTTTGACATACCAGCAAAATATTGTTGTTCTTATGTGGGAGCAAGGATGGACCGATCACTCATAGGCAATGTGGACAATTACCAGCAGTATGAGGAAGTGCCACATGAACCTTTTATAGGCTCAGGTAAATTTGACCATATGCATTATTACACATGGAAAGCTTGATCATGCAAGTTGATCTTTTGGCTTTTGAAGTTTTGACCTTAAAAGTAATAACAGGACTTTTATTAGATCACTTTTTTTGTGCATCTGTTTCTACATTTCTCATTGGTAAACACATTAGCAAATTATGTTACAGTGTATGTTTGAAAGGTGCATGTAGGTTGTGGACGACATCCTGTGCAGGAAACAAATAATAATATTGCAATATATTTTCCTCCTACACAAGGAAGAATTTACATAATTATGTAGTTTGTAAACAAACTCCTTACAACACCTACACACTAATTGCATAACACACTTTCAATCACAATGTGAATCATTTTGAAGAATATTGCTTCATATGTTCGAAAAATTTGTCTGCTCAACAACAAATATAACGCAATGAATGTTGTTGAACTGTCAAAATGAAAGTCTCTACTGTACACTGTTAGTGTGTTACGCAATTATCCTGCTGATGTCCTTTTCCTGGGTTCCTGTCTATAACAACTTGAAATAATTAAAATATATGGACAAGTATAATAGTAATGTTTGAGGGTATGTTACAGAAGTTTTAATATAATTGTACACTCATGGCTTACTATAGCTCCTGCTTCTCTTATGTTACAATGTGGGTAAAACAAAAAGACTACCAATATAAACATGCAAAACTGTTTGGTTTGGTACCAAGTTTAGTGTAATCTATATTGGACAATTATTTTATTATTTTAATTCTATTAAAATAATTGTAATTGATTCATCCTATCTTATCAATATAAATTGATAAGATAGGATGAATCATAGACAGAATTTCTAAGCTAATGAGTGATAAACCTTTGTTTATGTGTTATTGTGTTATCACAACTCCCTTAGACAAAGAGTGGTAATAAAATGGAGTAACAATGTGTAGACCAGCAGTGCGATTCTGTAACCATCTCACCGTGAAAACTTAAGTGAAGTGAGCGGTCATTCCAATTAATGCTAAGGGATTCACTATTGACAGCTCACTCTAAGCTCACTTCACTTAACTTTTCACGGTGAGATTTTTACAGAATCGATCGGCAGCATGTGTATCCTTAGGACTGCATAAATGCCAAGCACATTTTTTTTCTTCAATATGCACTCAAGTAAATTAAAAATAAGTATATTGATGTGCCTCCGGAAAACATACAGCATTGTTTATGAAGAAGCAGTGTATACTTAGCCTTATTTGCGCGGTCAATAGTACGGATACTTTAGTTTAACTTAAGAATACTAGTTGGCGCCACTATCGCTGACGTTGTATTTACTCTGTGCCAGCTAGGACGCGGGAACCGCTGTCACTTTCCGAATTCATAGCGTTGTGTACTTTCGCCGCGTGCGGTCGAAATCCAAAAATATTTGGTTAATCGCTTAACATTTAAAAAAAAATATTTATCATAGCGTTAAACAATCTAATAGCGCATTTATTATTGGATGTATTTTCAATCTTAACTATTAAGAAACCGGTTTTTTCGTTATGAATCCCGCGCCGAGTGACGAACCCGATGAGGCCACCGCCGGGGCCAATCGGTCGATCGTTTCGAACTCGCCGACTTCCGAGAGGGATCAAGCACAAGAAAAGGAGGACTCTTCGTGCGCTAGCAGTTCATCGGACAGCGAAGCCGAACGAGAGGAACCTCCACGCAAGAAACAAAAGCGGGATTCACAGGTAACGGTCGATCCTCGGATCGACGCGTTATACAACCAGGTCAGTTTTCTTACAAACTTTATAATGCACCAACAATATGTACCGCAGACTACGGTAAACACAAGTGACGTGACCGAACAATCAGATATTATCAACAATGATTTTTTGAATAATCCATCAACAGAAACGCCTAGGTCGTTGGATTTGGGCGCTTGTAAAACTAGTTTTGATGAGAAAAAAATTCTTAAATCAGCTGATGAAAAACGGTTACGCCAATTGATAAGTTTGCAACATTTTAATACGCCCACGTGGCAACATATTCGTTATAAGAAGGCATTGTTAGAAATGCTCGCATTTCCGGGCTTTTGCAATTTAAAAATGAATGATGAACTGTGTTGTCTAAACAAAGGAAAAGATTTCTTGGCCTCCACGGAGGAAATCATGGCTGCAACTACCAACGCCTTGTTACATCAAAGGGAACTATTGCAATCCGGTTTACAGGGCATCATTAATTGGGCTCACAATAACCCTGCCGAGTTAAAACCCGATAACCTCTTTAATAAAATTTCTGAAACATTCGGTAATGAGTCGTCGTCTTATAAATTATCTGAACAAACCTTACAAATAATTTGCGGAAAAAGGGCCGAATGTATTGAGACTAGACGTAAAAGAATAATTTTGGAAATTCCGGATAAAAGTATTCAAGCTGCGCTTAGTAATATACCCCCTAGTGAAGAGTTTTTATTTGACAAAACAAAACTTACGTCTCTTATCCAGTCCCTCGGAGGGACTCATTTCTGGTTATCACCACCACAAGCTCACAAAACTAAGGACCAACTCAAAACAAAATACAAGGAACCAACACCATCTACCTCCAAATTCAGACCCCAGACACAAAATATTAAAAATAATCATTTTCGGGATACCTACAAAAAACAACAAACGAAACAAACGTACAAAGGGAAAAGCGACGGTTACAAACAAACTAAAAATTATTCATTTCGAAACAAAGACGGAAAAAAGTGACTATCCAACACTTTTCAGGGGAGGTTGTTTAAATTTGTTCAAAAACCGTTGGCAAGCACTTGGTGCAAACAAATTCATAATTTCAGCAATTTCGGGGTTTCGGATACCCCTTTGCAAAAAACCCCCTCTGTTAATGCCAGCAAGAAGGATCATGATGCAATATGCAACCAAGCCATCCCCTGGAACGTCTCAGATAATCAACGATCTTTTGGATCAAAGTGTTTTGCGACTAGTTTCCAAGAAAACGCCCAGTTTTATCTCCAAGCTTTTTCTGCGGAAGAAAAGCGACGGATCGATGCGCCCAATTTTCGATCTTCGAGAATTGAACAAGTTCGTCAAAACGAAACATTTTCGTCTGATTTCTCACACCTCAGTACCAGATTTTCTTCAACCTGGAGACTGGATGATAAAAATAGATATATCCCAGGCTTATTTTCACCTACGGGCAGCAAAATCTCACCGGCCTTTCTTAAGAATCAGTTACAAAGACCAGTTATTCGAGATGACATGTTTACCGTTCGGGCTGGCTTCAGCGCCGCACCTATTTTCTTCTGTAACATGCTGGGTCGCGGAGACCTTGCGTGCGAAGGGATGTCGAGTGCTAGTCTACCTAGACGACTTCC
Source organism: Apamea sordens (assembly GCA_945859715.1). Classification (NCBI taxonomy): domain Eukaryota; kingdom Metazoa; phylum Arthropoda; class Insecta; order Lepidoptera; family Noctuidae; genus Apamea; species Apamea sordens. The sequence goes on along the minus strand of OX243994.1, from coordinate 12,331,273 downwards.
TTCTGGTCAACCAAGACCAATCCAAGTTATGTGTTCAGGCTGCGGAAGCCGTGACGCACTTGGAACATCTGGGCTGGCAAATCAACCGCCAAAAATCTGTCTTGATACCAACTCAAGATCTGGAATACCTTGGCATACGTTGGCAAACAGCTGTAAATACAATGTCCCTACCAATAAAAAGGATACAAAGCATAAACTATACACTAGACCGGTCGTTATTGAAAAGTCACATCAACCTCCGGGAACTGCAAAGTCTGCTGGGTCAGTTAAACTTCGCCAACTTTGTGGTTCCCCGAGGAAGACTACACTGTCGAAAAATGCAAATCTTCCTGCGACACTTCAACAAAACACGACCCCGTCAAAAACAGCTGTTGCCTCAAGTTGTGTATCAAGAGATAATGTGGTGGCGCGGAGCCACAAGTCACACATTACCTATACACAAGAAGCCTGCTACCCATTTTCTTGCGACGGATGCTTCGGATTGGGGTTGGGGCGCCCACATAGATGGGAATCTAATGTCAGGTGCATGGGCAACGCACCAAAGAAGATGGCACTGCAACAAAAAGGAACTATATGCAGTAATAGCGGCAATCAAAATGAATGCGAAGACGTTGCAAAAGTCACACGTACTGATCCAATCAGACAATCGAACCCTGATTGCATATATCCGGAAGGAGGGAGGAACAAGATCGTTAGGGTTACTAGCCCTAACCTTCAAACTATTACGTCTTACGGACAAGTTCAACATAACCCTATCAGCCCATTATCTACCAGGGAGATACAATATAATAGCGGACAGGCTCTCAAGAGGAAAACCTCCTGTGGAATGGCATCTTCTACCTCAAGCAACAGCGGAAGTCTTTCGGAAGTGGGGGCTCCCACAAATAGACTTGTTTGCGACACAAGAAACCGCGGTAGTAAAGAACTACGTATCCCTAGACTGCAGAGATCGATCGGCAAACTATATAGATGCCTTCAGCAAGCCATGGAACCATGGGCTAGCGTGGGTGTTTCCTCCTCCCAGCCTGCTGCCCAGAGTCCTGGCACATCTGAACAATGCAACGGGAATTTACTTGGTTGTGGCTCCAGAATGGCCTCGAGCTTTCTGGCTTCAAGACTTGAAATCCAGAGCTCTAGACCATCCACACAAACTTCTGAACCTGTCGGAGACCATGATAGATGTTACAACATCACAGCCTCCTCCACAGGTACAGACATTGACCCTGAAAGTTTGGAAAATTGGGGGTGGGGTGCCCAAATAAAAGACTGGTCCACAGAGGAAAAAGAACTACTAAAGAAGAGCTGGCGGCGCTCAACTTTGTCAACCTATTTTGCACCACTTAGACGGTGGTTGAGATGGTGCTCAAATTCTCAAGTAAACCCAAAATGTCCTCAACCTGCCGATGTCGCAAAATTTTTAATGTTTCTCTATCTAAAAGAGAATTTGTCTTATAGTACTATCCTTGTCCACAAATCGGCAGTCTTAACTTTTTGTGGCCCTCATGCGGAACAGCAAACCTTTTCTAATTTTATTATAAAACACACCCTTAAAGCAATAGGAGTTGCCAAACCCAAAGAAGTACGGCCATTGTTCACGTGGGATCCACGTATCGTACTAAATTGGCTGTCATCAAATGCACCCAAAGACACATTGTTCGATTTGGCACGTAGAACAGCCACAGTTTTATTACTGGCATCAGGCCGTAGGGTTCACGACCTAACTTTGTTGAAAATCTCAAGTGACAGCTTCTTGGATGACGGCGATAATATATATTTAATACCTGCATTTGGATCTAAAACAGATACACACTATTATCGACAGTCGGCATGGAAACTTTTACAACATAATGATAAAAACATATGCCCTGTCACTTTAGTTAGGCTTTTAATAGAAAAAACGTTAACAAAGAGATCTGAAGTTAACAATTTGAACAATCTTTTTATCACTGTATTTAGTAACACAAAAGCTGCCTCACGCACTGTAATTGGGAACTGGGTACGCACGGTTCTCAGAGATAGCGGCATTCATGCATCTCCGGGAAGCTGTAGGTCAGCAGTAGCTTCCTTAAATTGGTTAGATAACCAACCAATTGACGATATTTTATCACGGGGTAATTGGAAATCATCCAATACCTTCTTTAATCATTACTGTCGCGAAATAGAACTCCATAAAGACAATCGTAATTCATTTTTCAATACATTTACTTCTACTTAAATTACAAAGAATGTCTTGAATATTTCGTAAGCAATCACCAATTTTAATCAATCAACGGTAATAAATTCCTACAGAATTTGATTAATTCATAGAATATCTTAATCGGTATTACCTCTACCTTTATCTGTTAAGATCAGATAATTTTTATTAGAATTAAAAAAAAAAAAAAAAAAAAAAAAACATTATTGTAACAATATAGAAATATAAATAAATCATTACATGTGTATCTACTTAATTCTCAGAATAAATATTTGATAATCATCATAGCGTTGTGTTTTTACCTATAATTAATGTTTCACCAGCAGATAACAAACACGTCTTCATAAACAATGCTGTATGTTTTCCGGAGGCACATCAATATAACGGTTTTACATAAAAATAAAACCGATATTATGTGCCGAGAGGGAAAACATACAGCATTGTAGGAAGTTCTTCCTGGTGAAGACTATGAATTCGGAAAGTGACAGCGGTTCCCGCGTCCTAGCTGGCACAGAGTAAATACAACGTCAGCGATAGTGGCGCCAACTAGTATTCTTAAGTTAAACTAAAGTATCCGTACTATTGACCGCGCAAATAAGGCTAAGTATACACTGCTTCTTCATAAACAATGCTGTATGTTTTCCCTCTCGGCACATAATATCGGTTTTATTTTTATGTAAAACCGTTATATTATGGACTACTTGCTATTTATTTGTAGGATATGGAGCAACAGGAGAGACAGCGCCACAAGCATCGACTCCCGTGACGCCGACGACTCGCGTGCTAGTCCGCGCACCGCGGCGACAGAACGTGACACTACTGCGGGCTTTGCACACATGTTTCGGCGTGCAGTTTTATAGTATCGGAATACTGAAATTAGTTTCTGACATGGCCGGCTTCGCAGGTCCAATACTACTTAACTATCTTATTAGATTTGTCGAAGACGAAAGTATTGATCAACACTTAGGGTAGGATATCTTTTTATTTCTGGAAATATAATTTTATTTAGAGTAAACCATTCTATTAGCTGATATTTGTGTTATTTTTTGCAGCTATGTATATGCTGGATCTCTGCTAGGGGCTACTCTAATCTCTGCTCTGTTTAACGTCCATTTCAACTGGTTGATGTCGATCGTTGGCCTGAAGATGCGCGGTGCTATCGTCGCCACCATACTCAGAAAGACACTCAGTGTCACCTCAACAGAGTTAAATAATGTATTCTCAATTGGTGAGATTACTAACTTCATGTCGACGGATACAGATAGGATTGTAAATTCGTGTCCTAGTTTTCATGCATTGTGGAGTATACCGTTACAGGTAATGAAATAGTGACACATTTATTTGATATTATTAGTATAAATAATACATTCATGCTTATTAAATTTCCAGTTGTTCATAACACTATTTCTACTGTATCAACAAGTGGGTATATCTTTTCTCGCTGGTGTGGCTTTCTCGGTGATTCTGATTCCAATAAACAAAGTGATAGCAAATAAAATTGGACAACTTAGCACTGAGCTGATGAAACACAAGGACACTCGCGTCAGCCTGATCAGTGACTTGCTGAAAGGCATCAGAACAGTGAAAGTTCATGTTTGGGAAGATTACTTCATTAACAGAGTATCAGGTTAGTGAGTTTACTAACGAATTTGTCTATTGCATGAATATGGGTTATTCAGCTCCCTATTTGAGATAAATTGTAAATTTATAAATTGCTTAGTTAAGCAATATTAAATGTAGGTGTATGGGTTTTCACACTAATAAATCTGTCTTTTATTATAAAACTACAAGGTGTACTTGAAATAACTGAAACCTCTTAAAGAGTCGGAGTACTTATCATTATAAACAGTCAATACAAGCGTCGGTTATTTACTTAAGGGGTGTTGTGTCATGTCAGAGGCCCGAGGTCAGGAGCTGCGATACCTGCGCGGACGCAAGTACTTGGATGCGATCTGCGTGGTGCTGTGGGCGACCACGCCGGTGCTCGTGGCCGCCTTCACGCTCGGCACGCACTCGCTTAGGGGGCTACCACTCGATGCACCCACAGTACGTTGTCTCTTGAATTTATGAAACTTGTTTCCTTTATTATTTAGTTGCTCAGCCTTGAAATTACCCCAGCTATATACAGTTTTATTGATTTCAGGTTTTCACAACAGTTGCACTTATTAATATGTTAATAGCACCGCTAAATGCCTTCCCTTGGGTGTTAAACGGGCTAACAGAGGCCTGGGTGTCCATAAAACGTATACAAAAGTTGTTGGATGTAAGTAATTTTATATTCATTATTTCTATCTTAAATAATATCGGTATCAAATCACAAATCGAAATTTGTAGCTTCCAGACATGGACGCGGAACTTTATTACGACCGCCTAAATAAAAACCACGATGAAGACAAAATAATCATATTTAAAAATGCGACATTTGCATGGGCTAAGCCTTCGAAGAGGAAAAAGCAACCAAAGAAATCTAAGAAAAATAAAGGAAAGTCTAAGAAGCGATTATCGAGAGGTAGCATACAGAGGCGAGAGTCTACTTCATCATCTGAACAGTTGATACAAGATGAGCCGTTTATGTTGAAGGATATTTGCTTAGAAATCGGTAACGAAGAGTTGATTGGTGTTACGGGTAACGTCGGCAGCGGAAAAACGTCGCTGCTACATGCCATCATCGGAGACATGATTAAGAAAGATGGTTATCTACAGATACCGGAAAATCTTAACAGTAAGTAATATCGGGTGGCATGCTAGAAATCTGATAAATACAAGGATTGTTAAAAAAAAAACGATTTTTTATTTGTAGGCTTTGGATATGTATCCCAGAAACCGTGGCTAGTACGCGGTACTATCCGAGATAATATACTATTTGGAAAACCGTACGAAGAGGCAAAATTCCGAACTGTAGTCGACGCTTGCGCACTTACTGGTAATTATAAATTTATACCTACCTTTAATTCGAATATTTCAATGTAATCATACCATTAGCAACTGTGTTTTTTTATTTTAATATCAACAATTTTTTATAACAGAGGACTTAAACGTGCTTGGATGGAACGCGTACGTAGGTGAGGGCGGGTGTACGCTTAGCGGCGGACAGCGTGCGCGCATCGCACTAGCGCGGGCCGTGTACCAAGATAAGCAAGGTATAACTGGAACTTATCAGTGTGAAGAAGATCGGTGCAATACCATTTGACGCTAATAGACGTATTTTTTCTGCAGTGTATCTACTGGATGACGTGCTAGCGGGCGTGGACGCTACAGTAGCGCAGCATATAATGCAGCGCTGCATACTGGGCGTGCTACGTCACACTACGCGCGTGCTTGTCGCGCACTCGCCGCGTCACCTCGCGCGCACCGCCTACACCGTGCTCATGCGCGACGGGCGCGTCGTCAGACAAGGTATACTGCGTTCGCGATTTAGTTTCCAAACACGTAAACAATTATGTTTTTGGGAAACCAACTACCTTCAGTATGTTAATTTACAAAAAAGATATGTCTTTTTTATTGTACTAGTAATTGTAAAATCAACTTAATTTACACTAAGATAAAGTCGTTATTCGTGTAATTGGAAATAACATAAATTAGAAACTAGGATTTTAATAGACTTAGTGTATATTAGTTAAATAAAATAAAATTAGACAGTTGTTGTTTAGCTACCGTGGCACCAACGCCGTAGTAAATTTATCAGTTACGATTAATTTTCTTAATATCGGTAGGTCCTCCCGAAACCGTACTGAATGACATCGAAGAGTTCATGCCAAGCGAATCCGAGTCGTTGGGCGAGGAGCCGCCGCGGCCCTCGGACCCCGAGCGGGATGACCAGGATACTCTCAGCAGGAACAGCCTGGATGACGAGGTTTGTACACACATGAGCACTCTTCTAGAGTGCTGATAAGTTATACAGATACACAACTTTTATTTAAATGTTTGGTGAAACTTCACAGACTTGCCGGGAATCGGTATTTTATAGCAATAAAAAAATATATTTTATAAAATCTTAATTTTAAGAAACTACGCACGTCGCGTGCTCTTTGTTTGCTATATTTACTTTGGGTAGGGACATCGCCGCGCAGGCTGTTATCATGGATTCAGTATTATAAATTCCCCGCCACCCTGTATTAGAAACCCATAACCATCGCGTCTGTGAAGTTTCGCCAGTTCACATAATAAAAAGACAGGAAATGATATTCAATGCTTTTTCTCCACAGGAGGCAATGTCTGAAGGAACTGTTGGTTGGTGGGTCATCGGCTTGTACCTGCGGTCGGTCGGAGTATTCCTATCTATCGCCGTCATACTGTCGCTGGTACTCATGCAGCTTTCACAAAACTTCACGTTCCTTTGGCTCACCTACTGGGTGAGAAATAAAACTAAAAATTCGACTTCATTGCATGATGTCGAATTAACGGCTCATCCCACGGAAAAGACGTCCTTGTTGGATCATGGAGTCATAGCTATTGATAGCGTGATACACACTATAATAAATACAACAGCACAATGGTTGCAAAATAACAATCCTGGAAACGAAACTGCCCCTGAAAATATCGAAAATAAACAATTTACAGTATCTGAAGTAACGGCAAATATCACGCCGGTTTATACTGACAACTTCTACTTGGAAATATATTTCGCGCTGGCGGGACTCAATTTGGTATTCACAATCATGCGAGCGTTCCTGTTTGCTTATGGCGGCGTCAAGGCGGCTACCAGGATCCACAAGGTTCTACTGAAAGTCATCGTCAAAGTATGTAGTTTACTTTAATACTCACATTCATGATAATTTCTATAAGCATTATGCTCGTTTTTACCAATAATAAATACTAATATGAATATTTCAGGCAAAAGTGAAGTTCTTCGACGTGACGCCGCTGGGCCGTATTGTAAACAGATTCTCGTCAGATACTTATACGGTGGATGATTCATTGCCTTTCATTTTGAACATTTTGCTGGCTCAATCGTTTACTTTAGTTGGTAAGTACATTTTTAGTTCCTGGACTCTTCTTCTTCTTGGATAAAATGGTTAGAATGACGATATTTTGAGCTGATTTTTCCAACGCCAAATAACTTTATCGGAGGCATAATTTTGAATTTTTGACAGTTCTTCCATACAAAACTGTCAAACATCAATTTTATTCCAGTAATCAAAATTATCGGTCGATTGAAAAATCAGCCCTTAGTCAAACAAAGTTCTGTCATTATAAATTCTGCGCCCTTACACTCGTATCACACAACAATCAACATCAATTATGTCCCAAGCGTCGTATATTTTTTCCATTCGTGCTCACGATAAGCATGAGTTGATGATTATCGTGAACACGAATGGTTTTTTTTTAAAACGAATTTGATTTTGTCTAACTGTCAAACTGAAATTTACTGCGATTGCGAGTGTGTTATGCAATTATGTTGCAGCTAATTTGGTCTTTACCAACTTGCCTTTAACGGACCCGTTTACTCACCTACAAATAAAATGCGTTTTTAAAAAGTAACCTGAGTGATTAAAAAGAAAGAAAGAAAAGAAAAGACGTTTATTTGCGGTAAAAGCTTTATTACTTAAAACATTTATTTCAACGACAATTACGAAAACATTATTGAAAACAGAAATGTAACAACCCTATACTAGACCATCAGGGTGAATTAGTATTTTTGAAAATGAAGAAATATGATAGTAAATGAATCGGTTCCATTCTAGGAGCGATAGTGGTGACGCTGTACGGTCTGCCGTGGCTAGTCGTGGGCGTTGTGCCTCTGGCGTTTATCTACTACCGGCTGCAGCGGCGGTACCGCGTCACGTCGCGCCAGCTCAAGCGGCTGCAGAGCGTCACGCTGTCGCCCGTCTACACGCACTTCAACGACACGCTCGATGGTTAGTATAGTCACAGCCAAAATATGTTCGTCACCTTAAGGCGAAAGCGTCAGCCGGTAGCCCTCAAAATTCAAATTTTCTAACGTTTTTTGCAATTTGCAGGTCAGTATCAGATTGTATGTTGATCTAAATATAATTCGCAGCCGCACGTAACAAATATGTATTTATAGAATTATAATAATAAAAATCATGAATACATCTCTCTAAGTTCTATTACCCTATTGAATGGCTATGACTTACGTACAGGCGCCAGCAGGTCAAGCTACCCGAAACTGTCAAATTTGCCCAATCAACCTTGAACCTTGAAGGTAGCCATTGACGATACGTCTGTTTCGAATGCTTCTAAATGGAAGACTTCCTTATGGAGGTACTTCAGTGCACATTGACTTACTTCCATTTGGACGTACGCGCCGCCACTTCGAAGATAGCACGCTATCAAGTCGACGTCGTACGGAAGAATTATCACAATGGATTTTTTAATGGTGGCAACAGCAGTGTGTATTTCGATAAAAAGACAGAAAAGACGAAGGAGAAAATGGATGAAAGGCTGGTTGGGAAAAAAGAAGTACATTTACACATACCAACTTATTGTCTGAGTTATCATTAGAACCCAGCGATTGGAGAAATTACTTGAGGATAGACGAACAGACTTATCTCAAATTACTGCAACTTGTAAAACCAATAATAAAAAAACAAAATTTATATTTTTCAATGACTTCTAATACAAAGTCACGCGCAGACGTAGACATAATCTATTCTATACTTATAATAAATCTGTAGAAGTGAAAATTCTGTACATTGAAAATATCAAAAAAATAAATGGCAGGGGGTGTTACTAGACCGACACCGAACCCAAAAATGTGATTAAAAAAATTTTTGTCTGTCTGTCTGTCGGTCTGTCTGTCTATCTGTCTGTCTGTCTGTCTGTTTGTTCAGGCATCACGCAAAAACTACCGGTTCGATTACGATGAAACTTGGTATAATTATTCTTTAATATCCTGGGCACCACACTGGGTACTTTTTATCCCGGAAAAGTATATACAATAAAAAACAAACTTAATTTTGCGGTTCGATCCCTAGACCCATTACTGTCTCAACCGCAAATAATAAGTTTGTCGTAGGTTACGTCACCCGCAGTGGAGTTCATTTTTATTCCTTTTAGTTTTTAGAGTTATTTAGGTTTATTTTCATATAAGTCGTAGGTATAGATTTTAATTTTAAAGTATAGGTAGCAATTTGATAGTGTACGTAGTGACCGTAGGTTATTTTATAATACTAGGCTGTTAGGTAGGATTAGTCATTCGTATAGATAGTAGTTTTTAGGGATTTTGCTTATTTATTGAGTTTAGATTAGTTATCATCAGAAATAGGTTTATTTAGGTAGGTATTTAATTTTCTGTTATTGTTTTTTTTTTTTAATTAGGTAGGTACTTAGGTAAAGATATCATATAGGTTCCCTCTTAATCACCACTAATGAGACACAATTGGTTTTCTATTGTTATTAGCCACAAAGGGCCCGCGAGATAGATGGCATTCTGGGGAAGCACATACATTTTATCCTGTTAGCACGTTCCCGTGGGATAATTTCCGACATCCACGCGGGCGAAGCCGCGGGCAGAAGCTAGTTACAAATAAAACAGTCCTGGTTTCATAGACTCAGCTCTTTCTAGCACTGTAGCACATGTACCCCCCGTCAACACCTAGAAAAAACTGAGACAAAATTTACAAAAAAATGGACGCGGTTTTGCCCATTCACAGACGATTCGAACGGCTTCCAAATTGCGTGTCGCACGTTTTTCACATTGACAGTCGGCCGCGGATGACGTTCATTTGGATTAGATACATGGATTTCAATCCGTTTGGAAATCCAAAGCTGGAAGGTGTCCATTTGATTGGCATACGTTTATCACATTCACGAAACCATTTTGGAAGACGTCCACTCCATTTGGATTGATGGACGTATCGTCAATGGCTACCTTGAGCCATTTCACAAAATTTCAATGCTCGAGTTTAAGTAAAAGATCGCAGCATTGTATATGTGTGCGTAGCTACACATACGCAACGCAAACAGAGCAGCGCGAGTGTCGAGACGGACTAAACATTCTTGTGCCGTTATAATCGTAATGCACCTTGGTTTGAGATTTATGCAAAAAGATAATTTATTTATTCAGTCTATTAATCTATTAAAGCTGAATGAGGTTTCGTCGGTCGTGCCATCTACGAGCTCGGTCGGTATACTAAAATAGTCAAAACAATATTTTTAATATTAAAACAGACTTATTAACATGGCTAATTTAATAAGTGATGGGGCCCGATTCCCCGGGGCCCTTAATTTAATAAAATGTGATATAATATAATATTGATAACACACGTTTAGCCGGGTTAAATGAAATAATGTATGTTTCTCAGCTGCCTAGGTGGCTGTCAGACTGCGATCGATCGACGAAATCGTGACGTATTTTCAGGCGAAGATCGATTACGGTCTGGTTGCCGAGGCGCATTTAGTAGGTCAGTACACATGTGTAGGTCACGACACGGTGCGCGCGCTGGGTGCGGGCGGCGCGTGGGTGTCGCGCGGCGCGGAGCAGGTGGAGGCGTGGCAGCGCGCCGCCCTCAGCGCGGCCGGCGCGGCGCAGTGGCTGGCGCTGCGCCTGCAGGCCGCCGCCGCCGCCGTCGTGGCCGCCGCCGCGCTGCTCGCCGTGCTGCAGCGCACGCTGCACGCCGCCGACCCCGGTGAGTACAGTGTGTAGTCACGACACGCTGAGCGCGGCGCAGTGGCTGGCGCTGCGCCTGCAGGCCGCCGCCGCCGCCGTCGTGGCCGCCGCCGCGCTGCTCGCCGTGCTGCAGCGCACGCTGCACGCCGCCGACCCCGGTGAGTACAGTGTGTAGTCACGACACGCTGAGCGCGGCGCAGTGGCTGGCGCTGCGCCTGCAGGCCGCCGCCGCCGCCGTCGTGGCCGCCGCCGCGCTGCTCGCCGTGCTGCAGCGCACGCTGCACGCCGCCGACCCCGGTGAGTACAGTGTGTAGTCACGACACGCTGAGCGCGGCGCAGTGGCTGGCGCTGCGCCTGCAGGCCGCCGCCGCCGCCGTCGTGGCCGCCGCCGCGCTGCTCGCCGTGCTGCAGCGCACGCTGCACGCCGCCGACCCCGGTGAGTACAGTGTGTAGTCACGACACGCTGAGCGCGGCGCAGTGGCTGGCGCTGCGCCTGCAGGCCGCCGCCGCCGCCGTCGTGGCCGCCGCCGCGCTGCTCGCCGTGCTGCAGCGCACGCTGCACGCCGCCGACCCCGGTGAGTACAGTGTGTAGTCACGACACGCTGAGCGCGGCGCAGTGGCTGGCGCTGCGCCTGCAGGCCGCCGCCGCCGCCGTCGTGGCCGCCGCCGCGCTGCTCGCCGTGCTGCAGCGCACGCTGCACGCCGCCGACCCCGGTGAGTACAGTGTGTAGTCACGACACGCTGAGCGCGGCGCAGTGGTTGTCGCGGGTACGCCTATTTTAGTATACGTTGAATATCTATATACTTATAATAAATCTGTAGAAGTGAAAATTCTGTACATTGAAAATATCAAAAAAATAAATGGCAGGGGGTGTTACTAGACAGACACCGAACCCAAAAATGTGATTAAAAAAATTTTTGTCTGTCTGTTTGTTCAGGCATCACGCAAAAACTACCGGTTCGATTACGATGAAACTTGGTATAATTATTCTTTAATATCCTGGGCACCACACTGGGTACTTTTTATGCCGGAAAAGTACGTTCTAAATATATAAAACTCAAAGGTGACTGACTGACTGACTGACATAGTGATCTATCAACGCACAGCCCAAACCACTGGAGGGATCGGGCTGAAATTTGGCATGCAGGTAGATGTTATGACGTAGGATTCCGCTAAGAAAGAATTTTGATAAATTCTACCCCCAAGGGGATAAAATAGGGGATGAAAGTTTGTATGAAAAATCTTATTCCTTGAGTTAATAAACTTGAAACTTAGCACGAATACTTATCTAAATAAATTATGAAGATTGACAGTTTTTTTTTCTTCTAAACTACCCCCTAATAAGGGATTGGGGGGTTCAAAGTTTGTATGGAAGAATTTTAGCGCGCAGTCCGGTTGACTCGAAACTCAGTATTTATACCTAATATTGAAAGTAAAGAATAATGTGTATCAGGGTTTTTTGAAAATCTACCCCTAACGGGCTGAAATGGGGTAGTCAATTTTTCAGGGGAGGATTTTACTGCATGGCCAGATTAACTCGAAAATTAGTATATATAATAATCTTTGAGTCAAGTTATGAATACACCCCAAACGATTTTTTTTGAATTCCACCCCTGTGGGTGTGAAAAGCGGGGATACAGTTTATATGAAAAATCTTATTCATTTAGTTAATAAACTTGAAATTTGCCTAAGTAAGTAATAAAGTTTATCATTATAAGTTTTTCAAAGCTACCCCTCAAAGGGGGATATAGGGGTGTTAAGTTTATGTCGAAGAAATTGAATGCGCGGTCTGAGTAACTTGAAACTCAGTATTGATACTTTTGACAGAAAATAATTAATAATAAATATGTAAAGTTGTCGAAAATTTACCACTGACGGGACTAAAACGGGTAATTCGGTTTTTAAGGGGAGGATTTGAACTTGAAACTGTATGTTACATTTTCACGCCTAAACCACTGAACTTCTGATTTGGCATAGATATAGATGGCATCCTGGGGAAGCACATACTTTTTATCCTGTTAGCACGTTCCCGCCCGTGGGATAATTTCCGACATCCACGCGGGCGAAGCCGCGGGCAGAAGCTAGTATACTAATATAGGCGTTCCTGCGATAGCATCCACGTATATCATTACATATTTTAATTGAATTCGCTTTCGTGTTTATCTGTGTGACCGCATTGTTCTAAACTAAGCAACGGATTTTGATGCGGTTTTCAACTCAATTTGGAGAATTTATTCCGGAAGGCGATTAATATTTAACTTAGTTATAATTATCTAAGGATTTTCTCCAAGGATTCATAATTATATCTAGTTTTCAGTGAGTCATGATTTGCTCAACCCATTCAGCAGTCTTAGTCATATTGAAGCGTGTCATCTAAATGCTTACCAAACGCAGGTCTCATCGGTCTCGCCATATCGTACGCGTTGTCGATGACGTCCATGCTGAGCAACCTTCTGAACTCCTTCACCGAGACCGAGCGCGAGATGATCGCCGTGGAGCGCGTCGGCGAGTACATCAAGAAGGTATGCTGTTTGGAATGTGATAAATAAAACACGAACCACAACAAATTTTCCTCTGTCAAACAAATTATAATGTATTTTGGCACTTTTACAGGTGGAGAGCGAAACCATTGACGGTGACCCACCTCCATACGGCTGGCCCTCGCAGGGCGTCATAGAGTTCGATGATGTTTGCCTAAAATATAGGTACTTAACTCTTTTACCAGCAAGTGGACTTGTTACATTGTGGTTCCGACACCTATTTTTTCCCTTCCCTTTTGTAGCGGTCGGGAGAATGCTGCGATGGCGTTGAACGGCGTGTCGTTCTCGACGCACCCGGGCGAGAAGCTTGGCGTGGTGGGCCGCACCGGCGCCGGCAAGAGCTCGCTGCTCACTGCGCTGCTGCGCCTAGCGCCGCTCGCGCGCGGCCGTCTGCTGCTCGACGGCGTCGACATCTCCACGCTGCATTTACATGCACTTAGGTAACAATAGCTCGCTGTGAGCAGCACCATGGGCAACAAAACTCTCCATATTGATACCCAAGATTCAGATTTGCCTATATAGCTTAGGGCCAATGTAAAACTCACTAAACTTTTTGGCAATAAATTTTCTTGAGAAAATGCTGAACTACAACAGGTCCCGTATCGGCGTGATCCCACAAGAGCCGTTCATATTCGCGGGGAGCATCCGCGAGAACGTGGACCCCCTGCGCCAGTACCTGGACGCCGAGGTGTGGCGCGCGCTGGACGCGTGCGGCGCGCGCGAGCTGGTGAGCGCGCGCGGCGGGCTCAGTGCGCCGGCGCGCGCCGACCAGCTCGCACGCGGGCACGCGCAGCTGCTGTGCGTCGTGCGAGCGCTGCTGCACCGACCTAAGGTACACAACACTTGCCAATGATACAAATAAACATAAACTCGCGTTTCCATAGTTGCTCTTTGCTCGCGTAAAATACAATTTGCCTTATTCTGAAGCCCCGTGCTGTAGATTTTTTGGTCGATTGCAGTTGAGACTGCAGCGCGATCAGGGGATTCCCGCAGCTCTTATACCCGCTTCGCATCCAGGAGATTTCCGTGATGAGCTGCAGGAAACCGGTCATGATTAGTTCTGCTACTGCTTAAATAGAAATGCATATTGTAACCCTGCACTCTAATTGCGTAACACACTTTTAATCACAATCCGGAAGGTTTTGAAATAAACTGCTAAATACTTCATATCTTTGAAAAGGTCTTCTGCTCTACAACGTAAATAACAATATGAATGTTGTTGAACTGTCACAATGAAAAGCATTGCCATTTTAAGTGTGTTATGTAATTTCCCCGCTGTTCGATGATCGGCTACATGACGAGTCTCGATGTTTAGATCCTGCTGGTGGACGAGGCGACTGCTAACCTGGACCCTGAAGCAGAGCGCTTGATCTTGGACGCGATCCGCTGCTCGTTCGGCGGCTCCACCGTGGTTTTCGTGGCGCACCGCCTGGCCGGCGTGCTGGAGTGCGCGCGCGTGCTGGTGCTGGGCGCGGGCCAGGTGCTGGAGCTGCATGCGCCCGACGACGCGCTCGCCGACCACTCCTCGCATCTCTACAGTCTCGTGTACGGCTCCTAGACCTTCATCGTCCCGAGGTGTTCTATCGTGAACAACCTATCAAGCTTCGATTAAAGCGAAAGCGTTAGGGTAGTCTGCGAAATTTAAATTTTCTTCATTTTTTTAAGTCATTGAATTTTCAGGTCAATATTCGGTTTTATGGTGATTATAACGCTCTCAAGTCTCAAATTACCCTATTGAATGACTTTTTCATCAAATCATGACTTTTAAAGCCAATTCTAACTTGGAGAATTGTGTTGACGACTCTAATGATTATAATTCTGTACATAAATAATTGTTTGTGGTCGCGAATCATATTTTGATCAACATACAACCTGACACAGACCTGCAAATTGCAAAAAAAAAGATACAACCTTGACGCATCCCCCTTAATGAGAAACAAATATTTATCTAGTGTCCGTAACTCTCTTGAGATCCGGCGGGGCTCGAAATGCTCGGCTTCTAGCATATTCAGATTTATTCATTTTATTACATGTCGGCTGTAGCGACTGCCATCGACTCCATTCAAATACTGGCTAGTCGCGTTAGTAAGACTGAAAGCCGATCATAAATTTTTTTATTATACTTTGACTGTCGTAGAGCTTATGATTGCAATTTTTTACTTACGTCATGCACTTGCCCAAATTCTAGTTTGATAGAAAAAAAATTAAACTTCTAGAATCATAGTGTTTTCTTTTTGAAATGCTGTAAATTTTAAGTCAAAAATTGTTTTGTGATTGCTCATTTTATTACAAGATTAGAGTATTTAAATGAATGCTGGCAAACTTGAACCATGATAGCATTTACGTGGGCTATTTAACGTTGGTTGGCTCGACAAGTAAGTTCTTCGAAGTTTCGACCCTCAAGTTATATTTCAACTAATATGTACCGTTAATATAACCCTCGTTTACTCACCTCTAATAAAGACAATTATAATACAGAGCAGAATGTAAAATGAGTCGAGTGGAGTAGAATGAGTAACGACTTAAAAATAAGTTGCACATTCCTATTATTTTTCGATATCCGATAAAAGAAGTCTTCTACTTATCACAAAATCAAGCTTAAGTTTGCGTGCATTCCATATAATATGGTAAAAAATAATAAAGCGATCAATATGTTTTGTATCGTTTGATATTTATGTGGTATTTATTACAATGTGTTACTATTTCTTATGAACTGACATTTTTGTTAATACTGTTGAGTAGTTCTATACTGAAAGATTAGTCCAGTCGCAAAGGCAATGATAAGTCTTGTGATTAATGGTTTTGATTTCAAGAAAGTATTAGTGTTGTTCTAGGTGTACAATAAAAACATTGTATTTTCGATTATAGATACATTGTAGCCCTAAGGAACGCCCTTCTAATGAATGCGATTGAAATGAGATTTTTCTCTTAGCAATGAAAACGTGGTTTTAGGTACCGCCACAACCACAACCTAGGCGACTAGTGACCGCCATGAGTCTTTTAGTAGTCTTAAGCTGCGTTCGATAAATTACATGCTTGTGATATGCATCCTGCATGCTAAGTGCTTGTCCATCAAAGCGTTTTATGCACGTATATTTCATGCAAAAAGGCGCCCATACTGCAAGTATGGACCTCCCGAGTATTATGCGTTAAATACACGCATGGAATGTGTTGGCGTTCAGAATCTCGGATGAGCGTAAAACGCTTAACTGGACAGGCTACAAATCAAAGCCCAAATGGCCGCATGTTGCGACTAAACGTTAGTCGCCAGTTGTTTGTTGTTTACTGAAAGAAATGCATAACACGTAAAAGCAGGAGACTTGCTGCACTAGTGGCCTAGTTTATGACGACTATTATAAAATGTCCTTATAGGTAAGTTATAAAAAATGTATTTTCGTCGTATTTTTCAACCATATCAGACTATCGATTTCTTTTTTTTTTTAATATGAAACAAATTCGATTCTTGTGATATTGTAAATTATTTTGAAAGTATGCGTAGTTTTCGCATTTATTAAAATTAATGAACTATCTTCGTGGTAGAAAATAACGCTTCGTATAAGTTTGTTTTGTAAGGGCTGATTTTTCCAATGCCGGATAATATTAACCGAGGAATAGTTTTGAATTTTTGACAGTTCTTCCATACAAAATTTTTCAGATGTCAATTTTATTCCACGAATAAAAATTATCTGTTGATTGAAAAATCAGCCCTAAGGCCTCATTTACGGAGACGCGGGGCGTCGCGCGTCGCGGTTTGTGCGGCGCGGCCCGCACTGAATTCAAACATATGGCGTTGTATTAGTGCGTTTACGGAGAAGCGATTTTATACGCGTTTGCTTGAAATGGAGCGTTTTTTGCGGCCGAGCCCGCGGCTGGCACCGCCACGTTTATCGCGGCGGCGCACGCAGCGACAATTCTCGATGAAGCGATGCCCGCGGCGGAATCTTTCTTTAAGTCTTAACTTAATAATGGTCAATAATAATCATTAATATCAATAATTGTCAATGTCTTAATTGTTTTATCTTTCTTAGCTTATCTTTCTTTTAAGAAACTGGTCGGTTTGATTGAGTATCCCGCGTGCGCTGCAGCGTTGCCTGCCGCGTGCTTTGCTACACGCTTGAGGATTCGCCGCGGGCGCAGCGGCGGGCACCGCCACGCTTCCCGCCCCGCATCATTATATTGCCATACGTTTGTGTTTACGCGTACGACGATAAGTGCCGCTTGACGCGCCGCCGCCGCCGCTCCGTAAACAGAAAAATCGTACGACGCGCCGCGAGACGCCACGCCCGCGTCCGCGCGACGCCCGCGTCTCCGTAAATGAGGCCTGTCGAAATGTTTCTGAAAGGATTTCCTTTTGTTTTTGTTGGTCGCACTATTTGTAAATTCATGGTAAATTCGAAAATTACGTATGTCCAAAGATAGATAATTATGTAAGTAAATATTTTTGTAACATTAAAATATTCCATCATGCTAACAATTTTTTTATTTATTTTCATTTTTCCTAGTAGGTCTAAGAATTTGATTTTGACAGTAGATTTATCCTTTGAGAATTTGATTTTGACACAGTCCTTTTACAGTGTCATTTTACCTCTGACAGCTGCAATCTAACAGCAACCTTATAACAATAGGAATAAAGATCACTGTGATATTATTGACAGTGATGCAAAATCAGAGGTAAAATAACTGCGAAGGGACTTCAAAGTGAACTAAGGCCAGGTGCGGTCCGCCTGGGGGGCCCAAAACTTTACAAATACTTGTAATGAAATCCAAAATAAGACCATTTTCAGCAAGTGAAAGGCAGTTTGTAGTTTTGCCTCCCTACGCATGCTAAATATAATAAACGTAGAGTGCAAAAATGTTCGAACTCGCTACCCTATATTCTTTTTTCTCGAACTTCTCAGCGTAAGTCGACAAAATAACTTCCGCTTTTCGTCCTGCATCCTAAATTTTAAAAATAATTGAAGTCGACCCCAACATAATTGGGAAAAGGCTAGGCAGATGATGATGATGCTACATTTTCAAAATAGTAGGTTGACAGAGTAATTCCTATTTCTGTTTATAAGAACTAATTCCAATTAGTGTTAAAAAAAAACAATGTGGAGTGAATGAAGTTTTGAGCTCGCTTCTCGCTCTACGATCCTCTATTCGTCCGATGCTCTAACTTTTCTTTTGTCGAGATACTATCTCTTATTTCTTTATCTGTACCGGTCAAAAGAAAACCTAACCTTTCGACGCAGCGTACTACATATTTCGAGGTTCCCTGGGCGGGGGGGGGGTCCCCATTTAGTTTATCCGCCCTGGGCGCCCGGGCCCCAGACAGGTTTAGTTCGCCACTGTGTAGACGGAAGATTTTGAAGTCGCTGCGTGTGTACCTAGCATTAATTTCGATAATCGCTTTTAGGCGCGTTATGGCGGGCGCCTTGTTTATTTCAAATGAAACTCGGTCGTACAGACGTGTATTTGTATCAACACATAACAAGCGATAGCGGTGGAATGCACGTAATCAACATAAGATAAACAACGGTGTTAATAATTAACTTAGAGTGGAGTAATACACAGTTCTTATATCTCTATCTCTATTCAAATTCTGAACTTCTGGCTAACTAGTAGATACCATAGACAACCCTTCTAGCCACAGTAGTAGTGTTGTACATCTCCTACATCTAACAGTGGGAACCACAGACAATTAGTTTGGTTCGATTCTGTATCTACGATGTAGGTGATAACTATAGCGCGTAGCTGAGCCACTTGCAAGAAATTTAGTTGCCGGTGACTCACTGGCGATTTCGAAATCTCCCGTCTACACACAGATTTTGATAATCGCTAGCGACAACTTGATAAAGTTGTGTGTGGACATGAGATTTTGAAATCTCCTGTGAATAAAGTAGCTGCGGGTGTCCTAGCATAGGAATCGTAGCAACGCCTCCATGTTCTACCTTAGACCATTAATTTAACCTATCTCCAACCGACAATCTGTCTCTGTTTAGTGCTTACTAATTCCATGAGTTGTGTATTGCATTTTGCAATATTGACAATGTCATTGTCATCGTGTTGTCATTTCTGCTTGTCAGTCAAGTCAGTAATGTCGTAGAAGATACGAAATAATTTGAGGTTGTTTTTATTCTTTATTTATATTACAATTTACCTTTATTTTTATAGAAATATGCCGCCAGACTTGTCATGGTTAAAAGTTTTCACAATTTGCGTGCCATAAATTAAGTGGTGCTGAGAGAGCAAAAACAGCTTTCATGATGGACAACGTAACAGAAAAATTGTTTCAATGTTTTGGATATCGCAAGTTCAAAAGTGAACTTCAAGAGCGTGCGATTAGGGCAATTGCAAGAGGTAAGGAATGCAGATATAACTAAGTAAAATCAATGATGTTATTGTGCTTGAGTGCGTTTAATAAAAATCGTACTTGCTAAATTTTTGGTGAAAACAAGTAAACGCAATTTGCGACATCCTGAAGTGGTTGTATAATATATACCAATTTACAGAAATAGCCACCGAAGTTCTAGCTAGAATAAAGATCTACGCTTCATTTATAATAGCCAAAACTGGCTTATCCAGACACAAATATCTTTTAAACCATTATTATTGATTCTTAAAGGCATCCCTGCTGGGATGGCATTTCTGTGTCTGTAAGGGTCTTATTTGTCAAATGATGGAGTCTAATAATTGTTTAGGACTCTTGAAATTAATATTTTGATATCAGTGATCCTTTTCACCTCTATCCAACTGACATGATTTCAGGTGTTCATGATGTATATGTATCAATGCCAACGGGCTCTGGCAAGTCTCTATGCTTCCAGCTGCCAGCAATGTTGCAAGACAACAAAGTTGCAATTGTATTCTCTCCACTATTGGCTCTTATCAAAGACCAAATTGATCACCTGTCTAAAATAAAAGTAAATGCAGAGTCTATTAACTCTAAAATGTCATCAAAAGACAGAGAGAGAGTTCTTAACGATTTAAGAAGCATGAAACCAAGCACTCGATTTTTATATGTCACACCTGAACAGGCTGCTACTGGCACATTTAAATCTCTTATGGAGCATCTGGTCAAATACAAGAAAGTTTCTTATGTAGTTGTGGACGAAGCACATTGTGTAAGTGAGTGGGGCCATGACTTCAGGCCAGATTATTTGAAGTTAGGTAATCTCAGAGAACAGTATAAAAGTATACCATGGGTTGCCCTTACGGCCACCGCAAGTACAGAAGTGGCGAAAGATATTCTGTCTAATCTCAAGCTGTTGCTACCTGTGGCACAATACAAAACACCAAGTTTCAGAAGAAATTTATTTTATGATGTAATGTATCAAAACTGTATAGAAGATGAAGTGGGCCATTTAATGGAATTCTTAAAAAAAAGCCTAAAAGAGGATGAAAATGTGAAACCAGTTAGTATTTTGCTATATTATTTTATCAAAATTGGCACATGTTTTCAAATTATTTTATAAATATTTAACTGTACTTATACCATATATTTTCAGAAAGATAAAAATGCTGTTATTGTTTATTGTCGCACGCGAGAACAAACTGAAGATTTAGCTCACATGTTATCCAAAAGGGGTCTAATGTCTTTAGCTTATCATGGAGGTATGCTTTGCAAATGCTTATAAAATAATTATTATATGTATGTGTGTGATATTTTTATTTACAAAATTGCCTGATTTGTCTTATAGGTGGCTTGCATTTCTTTTTGTTGTTGAATTTATTGAAACTGAAAAAAGAATAGTGTTTTTAAGTTTTACCGTTATTTTAGGTATGAAGTCAGGGGACCGCATATCAGTACAGGAGAAGTGGTCGCGTGGTGAGGTGCCGTGCGTGTGTGCGACGGTGTCGTTCGGCATGGGCGTGGACAAGGCGAGCGTGCGCGCCGTCGCGCACTGGGGTATCGCGCAAAATGTCGCCGCCTACTATCAAGTTAGAACACCTCAAAATTCTTATTTATTTTCTCTGTGTAGTAAACAAATAGATTATTGCTCTGTTTGTTACCTTAAGTACTGACATCTGTAAACAGTTTCTTTTATTCATTTTTTAATTAGGGACTTTTATGACCGCAAGGCGTATGACAGTCCCATCGTACCCCTGTTAACAGTTGTTTATGCTGCAAAACTTCTTACCCTTGACGAAGCCACCTCATGCCGCCCGAGTTCAAGTGTGTGGGAAGCTGTTGAATGTTTTATATTAAATCCATAACTATCATTTTAAAACAGGAATCTGGTAGAGCTGGTCGTGACGGCAAGCCAGCTTTTTGTCGTATTTACTACTGCCGCAGTGAGCGCAATGCTGTTGACTTTCTGCTGAAAACGGAAGTAGGTCGGGCTAAAACACCAGAACAAAAAAATCGGTGTAAAACGGCTTACAAGAGCTTTGGAGTTATGGTGAAATACTGTGAAGATATCAAGTAAGTTTTTAACACATTAACGACCAATCAATGTACCAATTTTACCTTCTGGAATAAATTGTCTAAGTGATGGTGAAACCTGTATCAAAATAGGTTGCGTAGTTTAGATGAACAAAGCGGATACACGGACAGATTTGTATTTATTACATGTATATGACGGAGAAGGTAATGTCTGTCTCTCGTTAACATCAGGCATATTTTAATTACTGTGGGCGTACTATGGGTGGTATTGGTTATAGCACAATAGAAAAACTGTTTGCAGTTCAAATCAGATTACAATTTACGAACAAGTTAGTCACACTGGCGAATCACACACTCTAGGTACACAACTCAACGATACGGAACGCGAGACAATTTCTTGGCACATGTTGTTCGTACGATGTCCAATGTTTCGATGATCTCGAGAGCTCTGCTCACACCGCTTTTGTAGCTGTTGCTCTCGTCCCCCCACGAACTCAGGCTAGACTCTGTCTAGCGCCACGAGATGGCGCTAGTGTTCCGAATAGTCAAACGAATGACTCCGACATATATATATATCTAGTTTAATTTAGAAAAAAAAGTAACAGGAGGTTGTCCTCAGGTGCCGCCACAAAGTGTTCGCCGAATATTTCGGCGAGGAGATACCGAAGTGCGACGCGCGCTGCGACGTGTGCGCGGACGAGCGCAGCGTGCGGCGCGCGCTGGAGCAGCACCAGCGCCGCGCCGGCGCCGCGCAGGTGCGCGCCGGCGGGCTCGTGGTGCACCAGGACGTGGCCGACCTGTACGGGGAGGGCCGGCAGGGGCAGAAGAAGTTAGTGCCTTTTCATATTCATTCAAATTCATTTATTTAACTTACACATCGTTTTTAATCATACCAATTCTAACTAACAAAGCTTAGATTGATTTGACAGTGGGTCCCAAACTAGGCACAGCCTGTATCTTGGTGACCCAAACACTTCACAAAGTTAATACTTAATGTAATTGGTTCTGCTAGCGCAAGATTGTAATTCGTGTTTCTTATCAGCCGCCAGTAGGGAAAGACGTTCCCTACTGGCGGCTGATAAGAAACTCGACGTCGCGAGATCTCGAGGCATTTTTTGAGATTCAACGTCAAAGATTACGAACGTGATCGTTTAATGATCAAGAAGACGTACAGTTTGGTTCTAAATATCCGCTCTTTATGATCCGTGACTCAAATAAACACCATGTGGTTCGTGACTCTAGTCGCGGCCGCCGCAATCCGAATGCTCTGCAGTAGCAGCAGTCAACCGCAACTGCCGCCGGGGTCGTGCCCGCCAAGATCCAAATGGTACGTATACGTTAACTGGCTTAACTAAATATGTTTTATTACCATTGCAGGGAGTCAGAGTCATATTACGGAGGTGAAGATGACAGCGACGGCTCAGATGGTGAAGCTAACCGGCGTCGTATTGCACAGGAAACGAAATCTCTCATTATGCAAGAGTTTGCCAATAGGAAAAAACGCACAGAAGACAAGAAAGCAACTAATGAGGCTGAATCTGCTAAACATTCAAAATGCAATGCGGCTGAAAGTACCGGCAATAAGGTAAATCTTGAAGATATATAAATATTCCTTTGATTGCCAGAAGAATCAGGCAATACAATAAAGATAACATTATTAAGTATTTAAATATAAACACCATAATAAAACTATGCATTGTGCTAAAATGGAAGACTCGCTGCCGCGGACGACTCATAACTATCTCTTTTTTTCTGCCACTATCATTTTTTAAACGTCATACTCTTACCTAAGCCCTACTAAAAGAATATACTCAATAATGTTGCAGCCGTACATTGCCGTCGAAGTATGGAATTAGGAGCGCCTTTATGTTTTTATGATAATAACAACCAATGATTGATTTTGAATTTCTGCGTTACTAAAATGTAATTTCACAAAAAAAAAAAAATACAATCATATTTTTTATTTTAGGTAAACGGATTATCAGTAGCAAGCCGTGATGGCTATCTCACGTTACTCACTGATGCTCTAAATAACAACTTTCAAACCACGAAAGAAATTGACCATTTTGAGAAGCCATTGTCGAGACACAACATAGAACAGTGCGCTATAGAATTGGAATACGAGGCATTTTCCGGTAGCACAGTTATCAGTTTGTATAGGCGAGCGATGTCCAAATTGGTGAGACTTTATTTTTATTCTCTGAAACATTAATCTAGTAATGTAAGTACTACTTACATGCAATGTTTAATAAAAATGGTTTTACTAACATTAAACAACAGATTTCAGCCGTTAAAGCGTGTAAGGATCAAGTTTATCCTCAGTTAAAAAGTTTTGATCACAAGAAAAGCAACACACTCAATGAATTCGTTAAAGAATATGAGCAACAAAGAGGCAAAAACGTCAATGGTTTTATTACAGCATCACAATTAGGTAAGTTTGAATGATAAGGTGTTTGTTGGGTGTGTACCAATTGGTGTCAGCACGCCTGTTATGAGATGTCTACAGTCCTTTAAAAGTTAATATACCGCTGATTTTGCATCACAATATCTTTATTTTCGTTGCCATAAGGGAGTTGTCAAAAGTAAAATAACTGTGAAACGACTGTAGAGCTCAGCTTGCTAGAATGGCGAATGTGGCAAAGTCTATTACAGTTTTCCTATAAAAAAGTGCCATTCCATTGCACCTACCCCACCCCGATATTGCCTTTCCAGGAAGCTGAGCTGGCCCGACCACAATATAATAAAATAAATTATCCTCATGATGACATTATTAATCATTGTTTTTTTCATAAAGATATGGACATTAAAAACGAAGCACGTCAGTTATCCAAAGCTGACAAAGAAACAAAAAGAAAAGCAAATTCTTTCAGGAGGGACCCATTAACACAAACGAAACTAAAAACCTTTTTTAAAAAACCACCAGAATCGTCTCCTGATAATACTCCACAAGAAAGTGACGATGATAGTAATGGTCTTGTTATTGATGAAAATAACGAAGGCAGCAAAAGTAGTGACAACAACGACTGTCACGTAAATAGTAATGATACTACGCTCAAATTAAAAGATATAAATGATGAAGTTATGAATACTGATGAAGATACTCAAACCGTTGATGACCATGCAGAGTCTGCAGATAGCATTAGCAAATACACATCTGGTAAAGGATCGAAAACATTTGTTATAAATATAACATTACAAGGTATACCGAATAAACATAAAAAACATGTTGACAATGAAAAAGATATTGAAAATAATGAAAAGCTAAATAATAAAACTATAGTGAAAAATAATGTAGATCGGAAATTACACAAAGACAAACCTCCTTCAAAACGAAAAATCAAAGCTCTCTTTGGAGAATCTTCCGATAGCGATGGCGAAACTAGACCATCTAAAAAAATTAAAAAAAGCAACCGCGATAAAACAGATCACAAAAAGAAACAGTCCAAAAAACATAGTTCCAAAGAATCTAACAAACAAAACCATAAAAGACACGAAACTCACACGGAATCGACATCTTTATTTGGTCAGTCAGATGATGAATCTGAAAAAGAATTAGTGATTGATGATGGCAGTGATTTAACGATAAACAAAAGTGCTGAAGAAACTTTGATACTTAGTGACATTAAAGATGATCAAGTCAATAAAAAAATTATTGACTCAGATGAAATGAAAAACGACAATGACGCGTCTTTTGAAGAAAATAAATCCAACTATTCTTTAGGCCACATGGAAAGTGATGACGCAAATTTCAACAAAGCTCGTAAATTAAGTCTAGAAGCTGACGCCGTTTTGCAAAAACTACAAATGTTTAAAGATCTGCCTTCCGAACCTGCACCTCCTGAAATCCTGCCTGATGTCGAGCAAATAGAAGCACTAGTAACCATAAAGTCATCTCCAACACCATCTAAACATAAGGAAAAAGATAAAAATTTATCAAAACATAAACTTAGCCTAAGTAAAAAAATAAAGGATGAACGAAAGACAAAAGAAGGAAAAAGCGAAAAACATAAAACAGATAAACAACATCGTAAAGAAAGCAAACATAAGAGCAAAAACGAAGCGAACATAAAGAATGAACCTACAGTAAAGAAAGCAGAAAAAGTGGATCTAGCTGGACTAGTAGTTAAACTACTCATGCCGTATTACAAAAAGAAAAAAATAAGCAGTCGTGACCTGTTTAAGACTACTGCACGACATATTGTTCATCAATTGCTAGCTATACAGGTTACGGGTAAGTTAGAACAGAATTATTCCATCAAATCGATCCAAATCCTCCAGTGTAAATTAAGTTACTTTTAGAATTACTAGTACTATTGAAAATGTTATAATGATGTTGTACTTGAAAATTGACTTTATATGTACCCATTACAGTCAATTTTTCCGAAAGTATGTACATACATTGGAAACTGAATTAGGGGATCGCAGTTTACATTCTTCAATCGGGATTAATGCTTGAGCACTGGTTTAAAGCTACGGTTTTCTACAAAAGCGGTGGCCGCACATATCGGCCGTAGTGTCTAGTGGTCGGCTGTCATGAAAATGTTGACAGCGGCCAAGATTTAAATCGTTAGATTCCACCTATCGCGTCAAAAGGTAGTCGTGTTTCTGTTTCGTTTGTGACACCTCTGACACACAATGACGCAGTGATTGACTTGATCGTCATGGACACGCTATTAAATCATGTGTGATTTCACTATACTCAATATGGACACTTTCGCGTAACTAAGTACGAGCAGAACAAATATAGCAATTTAAATCTTTGGGCAGCAGGGTTTGACTTTACAGTGTCAAAAACGCTCTCTAGGAAAATACCCAACTTACTTTCATAAATAACGTTTCAGTGACGTTATTCGCCGGTAAATTGCAGAAGCTATATGGCGCCGCTCTTAGGAAACCGTACCTTAAGATACAGCCCTAAAACTTTGAACAATGTGGCAAATTTCTCTCTATTTTATGTCTTTTAATGCATAGGCGCATAGGCCTCCTCCAGGCTTTTCCATAGCTCTCGGAGTTTTTCTCCTCTACCGGGACCATCCGCTTAATTACATAGTTGGTTCCCTGTAAAAGTTTATCCAGGTATTTTGTTAGGACCATTGAATGGACCATATTCTTTAGCAAACAAAAAAAAAATCCGTACCTGATTCTCCTCAATATAAATTGTTGATGGATCAATAAGAAATTCTTTCTCTTTTTTTTTCAGAAGAAGCAGCTATTGACTTGTTGTTAAAGAAAACGTTTGGTAAAGAATTAAAAATAGAAAATGAGAGTGATTTAGCAGTTAAGATAAATTTGAGCAATGTTGTATAATTTATTAAGTTTTAAAGTCTTATTAATAATATTGTTATTCTTGTACACACGCATAATTAATTAAACGAAAAGGAAAGTTTAAAATTTACTTTGGTTGTTTAGAAGCCGAATCGGAAGTATCGGAACACGAAAAGTGAGGTAACTAAAACTTACCGCAATGAAGCGAAATGAACCGTCTGTGCTCAATTAAGTAAAACAGTGTTGCTAATTGAGAGGAAAAAGTACCTATTATACATAATACTTGTTTTTTGTTTCACAATAGTTCTTTATTAAAACGGTTCCTCAGGGATTATTAAAACACGAGTGTTTGTTTTTATAGGTAGCACACGAGTTTTAATACTTTTAGGTACTCCATTCGGGAACACTAGAGAAATATTAGCGAAATAACGACAGTTATTACTTTACGTGCCTACTTGGCTATGACAATGATATGTACATTGTAAAATAAGGCAAACGAGACGAGATAAAGAATGTAAACAAACTTTCAGGGGTTCATAACATTTTTTATACAAATTTTAAACTTCCTATTCTAATCGTAGTGTGCGAATCAGTGGTATTGATCACAAAACTATCTATTTTATTATCAATAAGTATAGATCATGTGCTACCAGGCTGTGATGCCATAATTAAAATCAACAACCACTCACAATAACGGATTAATAACCACAAAAACTATCCAAATACGGAAACGAAAAAAAATCGTAATGAAGCAAAAACAAAGAGGAGAGATTAATAACCACAAAAACTATCCAAATACGGAAACGAAAAAAAATCGTAATGAAGCAAAAACAAAGAGGAGATGTTCCCTATGAAACAACGCGTGACACTTTACGGGGTGAGGGGAGTATTAGACCCCGCCCACTTCTATTTTCCATCTACCGGTCAATAGCAAAACTATTTGCTCGTTGTCGATTTTACTTTGTAGTTACGTAACTATCTCGCACTAGATGTCACTAAGTGCAAGATGCAACAGGGTCGTACTCAGGATTTTCGTACCAGGGTGTTGTTCATAGTTGATAGATGGCGGCCTGTTTACAAAATGATATAAAAACTACAAAAATAATATTGTGGCCATTAAAAGGGTCTTTAGGAATGAATGTTGAACAAACAGTATTAAGATTATTAAAATATGTTAGTTCTGAGCTCTACGTATCTAAATATTTTTAGTTTCCATGACGCCAAGTGTCGCCATCTAGTGTCGGGTAGAATTATGTTTGGAAACGAAGTTTTTCTAGAACTATTATAATAAATAACGCATAAAATTACTTACCTTAAATGAAATGTGATGCCGTACATAGCATCAGAACGTCTATCAGAGTAATTTTACAAGATAAAACACAACACTTCATTTCTTTTTTTCTCTAGCGCGATTAATGCTGTAAAATTGAGAACGTTTACAAAGTTGTGCACAGTACGAACGCCAACAATACACTGATTAAGGCCACGCCCACATGGTGACGTCAGGACCCGGTTAAGAATCACAGAGCACAGTTGCTTAGGCAGTCTCCTCTGTTTTTGCTTCATGATCGTAAAAGTGCTGACCAAATGTTAATAGCAGCTGTACCAACCGCCTTCCCGTACCTACCACAAATCGCAAAACGACGGCTGTCGTTGACCTTCTGACGTCAGGTTTGCGAGATATAAGCACAACAAAGAAATCGCTCGCTGTCCTAATGTAACACTGTAAAGTTCAGGTTGTTTACATTTGTTATCTCGTGTCGCTGGCTGCACTAACTACATTGGACACGCTCATATTACTTTTATTTATTTGAACAACTATTACTTAATAGTGCAATTTCCCATTTTATGTGAGTATACGCTTAGTAATGGTATCACCGACAGTGTTTGTGTGCGTTTGCGGACCGTGGTCACACTCGACTCGCGCACAGCACAGCACAGAAAATTAAGTTTCCCGTCAATTTACGCTCGTGCTATGTTCGAGACACTTCACACTACTTGCCGGCGTTATGAGTAAGTAAGAAAATAACATACAGAATACTTGCTTCATCATTTGCCTAGCCTCTTTCCAACTATGTTGGGGGTCGGATTCCATCTTACCGGATGCAGTTGAATACCAGTATTTTACATGAAGAGACTTCCTATCTGACCTCCATAACTCAGTTACTGGGTGAATACCCTTATAGAAGGCCTGGTAGGTTTCTGACGACCCTTAACGTCAAAGATCCACGAATGACAGCCGAGATCAAGTGCTTAGCTTGCTTTTTGATTTGTCATCAAGACAAATGCAGTAGTTATTCGCCCTGAATATCTTTTTTAAAAATTCTCCAAATGTGAGTTTTCAAAGTCGAGGAAAGCCCAAAATTTCTTCATCCCATATTTAAGTCATTATGAGTTAGGCTGCACGCGATCATACCAAAATCAACGGCTCTGAAGATCACTTTATTTTTGGCCATTTTTTGAAATCCGAAACTTTTCAAATAAATATTTTCGGTGTTCTCTCATCATGCCGCTCCTACTCAGCTATCAACTTTTCGCCCTGCAAATGCTTGCTTGGCCCACAGTCGCATTAGACCGGGAAGAGAGAAAGGGAGGGAGGGAGAATCAGTAATACAACTTGTTAAGTTAGCATAATCCTAAAATGTCAAGATTTCATGAAATAGTCATTCAGTAGGATTACTTGAACTTAAGACGAGTTGTGTTGATGACTCTAATGATTATAATTCTGTAAATACATATTTGTTACGGCCGGGAATCATATTTTAATCATTTTAGT
Organism: Apamea sordens; assembly: GCA_945859715.1. NCBI lineage: Eukaryota > Metazoa > Arthropoda > Insecta > Lepidoptera > Noctuidae > Apamea > Apamea sordens. Next base: position 12,301,557 of record OX243994.1, on the reverse strand, counting down.
ACTGACCAGCAAATTGCAAAAAAAACGTAAGAAAAATTTGATTTTCGCGGCCTACCTTGCAACGCCCGGCTACTAGACTGTGGTTTTTGCTTTTTAACTGGGTTTCGTTTTCTCTGTGTTCTGTTGGTGGAATTATTAAATTAATTCGAACTGAAATTTATCCATTCTCCTATAAGATTGGGATGTGAAAATAAAACTACATGTTTTTTATTAGTAAGTTTAAACTAAACTAATATCAGTAAGTGCAGAGACAACAAATTATTTTTAATCTATACTATCTATAGGTTGATTTTTTTCTGTCTGTCTGGGTAAGTTTTAAACTGTGGGATACATCCACACCGAAGTTACTTTCTGTAGGTTTCTCAGAGCAACATTTTGCAATATGATAATGTTTAGTAACTTTCTATAACTTTTAGTTATCCATTATAAGCCACTTGCAAACTTTGCTTCTCAAAAACTAACTTCGGTGTGGTGGGTAACTGGATACACCTCATAGGTGCGTCCACACCACACAAACAAATTCTAATGTAAGTATATAAAAATTGGAAAAAAAGATTCATGCCCATCTGATTATAAAAAATAACCACACCATTAATAATACTAGCGTTATGGAATAGGTATAAAAAATAATTTATTCCTAATTACATCCATAAATATCAAAAGACACCACACATTCTAGAATGATTCGAATACAAGCAACACATACCTAAAATGTAGGTGAAAAACAATGCAATGTAGATAACAAACACCTAGTGTTGTACGATTGTGCTCGTATTTGACCGGATTGAATCTTATAAGATTCAAGATTTATAGAATATTAACAAATAAGCAAAAAAAAAAAAACTAGTTCAATTTCAAAAAGTGACTCAGGCTCAATAAACGGGTCTAAATACCCGATTATTCTTGACATTTTGGCTTACTAATAATTCCTGTGAAGAATTTTACAATAGTATAAAATACTATACTATAACTAGAATACTATACTAGACACGATGCTTTTAGCATTAAATACTCGGCGTGTCGGTTTTAGCGGATATGTTAGTCAGAAGCAGTTTCGTGGTGTTAGGTGGCGATTTTACACGATCAGAGGCATTCATCAACTGCTTTGTGCGGCGTGCTATGGTCGGACTTGTTAATTAGCTGCAGTAAAATGACACCTCTTACTGCCATTTCGTTAAAAAATGTTGCCACACTATCTCTACTAGTGATGTGATAAAAGCGCAATGAAACATCGTTTTAATATAGATATTCGAAATTGACCAATTTTGATTTAACCGTAAACAATCAAATATTCTTTGTATTGATCAGAAAAAAATATACGTTGTAGTTTCAAATCAGCTTAAATACATGGTTTACTAAAGATAATTTTGTTTCATTTTTAATCTAAAAATATAAGATATATCGATCTAAGGGCCGGTTTTTTGATCCTGGTTAAACTTCAACCAGTTGTTAAAAATAGTAACTAATGGTTAATTTTGCGAAATGTGCTTTTTGATAAATTTTTAGTTTATCTAATGATATAATATCATTACTAATGGTCAAATAATTAACTATTAGTTAAAAAAATAACCATTAGACAAACTAAAAATTTATAAACCTATTTTGCAAAAAATTAACCATTAGTTACTATGTATTTTTAACAATTGCTTGAGTTTAACTACGGAACAAAAAATCGGCCCTACGAAAGTATTTTTTTAAATAAATTGAAAGTTTTATTATGAACAACGTTAACTACACTGGGTTGTTTGCAAAACACCAAAAACCTCAAAAATAATAATATTTAAATGAAATGTTTGTGATGAGAATTAATACGTTTTATAAATCCAATCCGACCACTGATGTGATGGCGAAACAATAATTAAGCATTGCAAATTTTTTAATTTAAACCTATATTAACCTAATTTCATTGTAAATACCATCCTCTTTTATAAAATCAATTTAATTGTTGATCGATTTTGAACTGAATGATAATTGAATAAATCGATTCTTTTGTCACATCACTATTTAAATTTTGTTAAAAAGTGGTAACACATAAGTTGTCATTTGACTCAGCTAATTAATAGTCCGACTGTAGATATATTTGTTGAGCTGTTTTCATTGCATTCATCATGACAGACCAGCGGGAGGGACACAATCAGCATAACTTCCGCCGGTTCCAGATCTGCTTTTGTTGGACAATGTTCATCATCCGACCGGCTACGATCAGATTTCGAAGGCGCAGCTTTTGACGTGCCTTTTAAAGATTTTGAAGGGTCAACAAATGACGGTTGTATTGTAGACATTGTAGTATTCGACGAGTTACCTGCAATACTTGACATGAATGTTTCAGGAGCGGAGATTTTTTTTTAAGCCAGACGCAGGTTTTGTGAAGATTTAGCACGATCTGACGCAGCTGTTTCCTGCGTACTAGGTATATTTGAGGGACCAGACAACTCTGTTGATGTGTCACCTGGGACTGGTGATCGTCGTCGTCGTGATTTTTTTTTCCGATTTCGACTAGTTTTTGAAGCTGCTGACTGATTAGTTCCTGGCGTATTCGATGAGCTGCCTTCAGTTTTTGATGTGACAGTTTTAGTCGATGTATGTTTAGACTCATTTTTTGACGCACAAGACCAAGCCTTTGAAGGACCGGCCAGATCCATTGCTGGTTTATCTATCAATGTGCTCGATGGACCGGCTTGATCCATTGCTGGTTTAAGTTTATCTTGCAATTTCGCATTCGATATGTTTTCTAAATTTTTCAAGTCAGACGCAAGTTTCGTGGTATTTTCTGAAGATTTTGCATGATCTGACGCAGCGGTTTCCTGAATGGTAGGTATATTTGAGGGATCAGGCGATGCTATTGATTTGTCAACTGAGACTGGTGACCGTCTTCGTCGTGACTTTTTCTTCTGGCTTCGACTAGTTTTAGAAGCTTCTGACTGATTAGCTCCTGGCGTATTCGATGAGCTTGCTGAACCAATTGATGTAACGGTTTTAGAGTCATTCTTTGAAGTGCAAGGCGAAGCCTTTGAAGGACCGGCTAGATCCACTGCTGGTTTAAGTTTATCTATCAATGTGCTCGATGGACTTGCTTGATCCATTGCTGGTTTACGATCATCTAGTAATTTCGCACTAGATATGTTTTCTAAATCTTTCAAGTCAGACGCAGGTTTTGTGGTATTTCGTGGTGATTTTGCATGATCTGACGCAGCGGTTTCCTGAATGGTAGGTATATTTGAGGGATCAGGCAATGCTATTGATGTGTCAACTGAGACTGGTGACCATCGTCGTGACTTTTTCTTCCGGCTTCGACTAGTTTTAGAAGCTTCCGACTGATTAGCTCCTGGCGTATTCGATGAGCTTGCTGAACCAATTGATGTTACGGTTTTAGTCGATGTGTGTTTAGACTCATTCTTTGAAGTGCAAGGCGATGCCTTTGAAAGACCGGCTAAATCCATTTCTGGTTTAAATTTATCTTTCAATGCGCTCGATTCAGATGTACCAGGTACGGCAAACGAGACGCCGGGTGACGCATTTAATATGTTTTCTAAATCTTTTGGAACAGGCGTTGCGCTATGAGGTTTTGCGTTGTCTGTCGAATCCAACGAAGGGCGCCGGACGTCTTTTGACGTGCGACTACTCGTTTCTGGCATGATTGGTACACTTTTAGATGGTCCTGGCAATGAAAAAGGTGCGTCAGGCGTGGCTGTAGTTGGCTGTGCGTTGTTCGTCGAGCCGCCTCGATAAGTTTTTGAAGCTTCTAATTGTTTACTTGGAACACTTGATGCGACAGTTTTAGCAATCGAGGGTTTAGCCTCCTCTTTAGATGTGTTCGGTACTACTTTTGAAGGTTCGAGTATATCCATTGCTGGTGTACGTTTATTTTTCAATGTGCTCATTCCAGATGTACCAGGTAAGGCGAACGAAGCGCCCGGTGAGGCATCCAATATATATTCTAAATATTTCGGCATAGGCCAAGCTGGCGTTGAGCTTTGTACAGATTTAACGATATCTGACGAATCCAACGACGGGCGACGAACATCTTTTGACATGCGTCTAGTCGTTTCCGGCATGATTGGTACATTTTTGGATGGTCCTGGCATTGAAAAAGATCCGTCAGGTGTGGCTGTAACCGGTTGTGCGTTGTGCTTTGAGCCTCGAGAAGTTTTTGAAGCTACTAATTCTTTACTTGGAACACTTGATGTGGCAGTTTTAGCAGTCGAGTCTTTTGATGTACTCGGTACTACTTTTGAAAAACCTGGCAGATCCATTGCTGGTGTACGTTTATCTTTCAATGTACTCAATCCAGATGTACCAGGTACGGCGAACGAGGCACCCGGTGACGCATCCAACAAGTCAAACGCAGGTATCGTGGTATTTCGTTGGGATTTTGTGCTATCTGACGAATCCAACGACGGGCGCCGGACGTATTTTGACATGAGAGGACTCGTTTTTGGCTTGGTTGGTTCAATGTTTGATGGTCCTGGCAATGAAAAGGATGCGTCAAGTGTGGCTGTAGCCGGTTGTGCTTTGTACTTCGGGATTCGATAAGTTTTTGAAACTTCTAATTGTTTATTTGCAACACTTGGTGTGCTCGATACTACTTTTGAAGGACCGGGTATATGCATTGCTGGTGTACGTTTATCTTTCAATGTGCTCAATCCAGATGTACCAGGTACGGCGAACGAGGCACCCGGTGACGCATCCAATATGTTCTCTAAATCTTTCAAGTCAAACGCAGGTATCGTGGTATTTCGTTGAGATTTTGCGCTATCTGACGAATCCAACGACGGGCGCCGGACGTCTTTTGACATGAGAGGACTCGTTTTTGGCTTGGTTGGTTCAATGTTTGATGGTCCTGGCAATGAAAAGGATGCGTCAAGTGTGGCTGTAGCCGGTTGTGCTTTGTTCTTCGGGATTCGATGAGTTTTAATTGTTGAAGCTTCTAATTGTTTACTTGCAACACTTGATATGTTCGGTACTACTTTTGAAGAATCGGGTAGATCCATGGAAACTCTACGTTTATCTGTCAATGCGCTAGGTGTATCGCTGGAATTGCCAGGACTAATTCTTAAAAGAATAGGTTCAACATGGCACGATCCAGGTCCATCATACAATAGGTCATATAAGTCTCGCCTCGATCGCACACTCGACGGACCGGGAGCAGCGCTCGATGATCCAGGTTCAGCATCTGAAGTACAGGGAAAAGGTGGTTCTTCGATAGAGGAAGATGTCGGTGTTTCGAGCTCGCCAGACTCGGGCCCGCCGCCGGAGCCGGGCGCCGGGTATCAGATGCGCAGCGCGCGCTTGCGCGGCGAGGCGGCGCGCGCGCGCACGTAGCGGCGCGGCGCGCGCGGCGTGTCGGGCTCGGGCGGCGCCGTGTGCGTCACCAGGTTGCGCACGTTGCCGAACGTGGCCTGCACGCCGATGGTGCTTTGGAACGTTTGTATGCCCTTCATCAGTTCTTCGTTGTCTTCGAATAGCTCCTTGATCTGTGAATATGACCATTTACTCACAAAAAAATCTGGTACAGCTGAGTTACCTACATTATTTTTGGAAGACCAAAGAAACGATAAGTGGGTTGTGTGAAAGATGGGACCGACTACCGAGATTACGACTAATAGAGAAGTATGGATGAAAAAGACATGTTGAAAAAGAGCTTCTAATCGTTATTGAAGAAATAACCAAACATTAAACAGTTATGTAATCATACCTGTTTGTGGCTCACCGAATTTGGCTAAATTATATGGTTACTTTTTGATTAATACATTTTATTTATTATCTCCTTTATTTCATTATGATAAATGATTTTATCATAATTTAATTTTTGTAAGTAGGTTTGTACAACACTACACGTCAATCATATCGCACCCCCGGTGCGACACTGTCACTTATGCAAAAATGTAGTTTAGAAGCATTTAAAACTTTGACACCTCACCAAAACAAACCAAAACGGCAATGGCACTCACACCCACATACGGAAACTGCGTACTACAAAAGTAACGTTATTGCACCAAGTAAAGGGGTGCTTTAGGATCATTTTTAGATATATAACTCATTTTTTGCAAAACTGACAGTGTCGCACCGGGGGTGCGATATTTTAAAAACTAGATGAGGTCGGCGTTTCGTATCCGACTAGTCTGAGAAGAAAGGCCGAAACAAACTCAGAGGTCACACTCTCTTTTAAAGTCCAGACATAATCTTGGTCAGACCATTATGATCTGACTTTACCTGATGATATCTACATTTAAATTGTATTTGTAAAATATTACAATATAAAAAATAGTAGCCCACCGGTATCGGGTAGTACTAAAACATTATTATTATTATTTACCTCTTGTTCGTAATCTTTCAAGAGATCGTTAGCAAGTTGCACCAGATAAGCGTTGATCTGGCCGCCGCGTGGTTTCAGACGAGTGTACAGCCTCAACACCGCCGGTACTAATATCTCGGCTACTTGTATTTTCATTTTCTGTAACAATAGAATAACAAAGACATATATGTACTATCCTTTGAGCTAACGATAGCGGATACGAGGAATGTATCAGTGAACAATACTTACATGAGACACAATGTTTGTAGTCACCCGCTCTTGCAAATCATCAATATCGTTCACGGCGTCGCCTGCCTTTTGCGGTTTTTCTGAAACATAAATAATGCACATGAATAATAAGCAAAATCGTTAAGTACACTAAGGAAAAAATAAATTGTAAAATGTTTAAAAAAAAAAATTGTATAAGTACTACAAAAACTACTATTATATTAAAAAAAGTTTTTTTTGTTTTTCACTTTTTAGTTGTTGTCCACGCAATCAAATTCGTACACCATTGCTTGGCAAGTAGTGGTAAACGAAGGAAACTTCCTGGCAATTTTGTTGACATAGTAAGTAATATTATCAACGAGAAGGCAGGAAGATTTATAACATCATCAACGAGAACAAAGAGAATGAAATACATATGTACGTATTATTGAGGCTTACTCCAAAGCAAATATAATAAAACTGAAATGGGAGCAGAAGGAACTCCCTCTGCCAAATAAAAAAAGAATAACGTAAATCGGCTCAATAATCACGGAGAAATCGATGAGCACACATAAAAAAAAAAATACAGACGAACATGAACCTCCTCGTTTTTGAAGTCTGTTAAAAAAATTTGGAGTAACGAGTTTCTTCATCAATAGTAACTTTGTAACTCAACGTCACAAAGTCAAAGTAACGGTTAAATTTGTTTCTTCACTATTTAAGCTGTTGTCTTTACTGTTACTTTTGCCCCTAACTTTTACTGCTCATTAAGCAGACGTGAAAGCTAAAGTAATGGTCATTTTGTCTAAGTTGTATTGTTGTAGGTTAATATGTGGTAATTTAAAACAACGGTCATCTAAAAGAAGTGTAGGGATCTTTTGTAACAATCCGAATTGAGAACCTCCTCCTTTTTTAGAAGTCGGTTAAAAACTAAATTAAATAATTGAAGTACATAAAATTAAATTGTTAAATACATTCATAAGTTAAATCACAATTGTTTTTTTTTAATTTCACACGTTAATGAGGTGCCAGGGACACCTCATTAACGGCATACCTACGTAAATGTCTATTAAGTGCTCTCAAATTACGATGTTTATTTATTTTTTACATACTTCTTTGACAGAATCTTTTTATTATTTGACATTATATGCAGACAATTCTAGTTAATAGTGTCAACTCTTTATTAGTGGTTGTAATGGCAGTCATGTCACTTGGTTTTAATAGGTTTTTATATTTTATCTGCCCTTTTGAGGGATTCTTCTATATTTTGTAAATGCGAGGACTTTGTAGGCCTTGTAGACTTTAGATCTGTAGACCATTTTTTATTTTATCAAGTACCTGGTACTTGTTGACAGGCCTACGCTGTCCTTCCATACCTACTGTAATTTGAAATCATTGTAAAAGCCAATTATTTTTAAAAGAGTAACCGTGGAGTTTCTTGCCGGCTCTTCTCCATAGGAAACGAAAAATTGGAACTGTGCACCTAGCTTCTGACGTTTCATAAGAGCCCATGTTGGTTTGTGTGAAATAAAATATTTTAATTTTGGTCAAGTAAAAGTCAATTCTATTACTGTTTACTTTAGTTATTGATAATGAAAATAAACCTCGTATTACAGGCGTTCAAGTCAACTTTACATGACTTGGAAGTACTGTAAATACGAAGCTTTGAAATAGTGCACAGTGTTAGATCACATCGTAGTCACTAAAGTAGCTTGTAAACCAATTGATAACAATAGAGATGAGTCATTTTGCATAAAATAGTTTTTAGGCCTAGTTATTTCAGTTTATCCTTAACTGTGATCGATGTTTTCCTACAGTGCACACATATATTACTATGGATAGCTCGTACGCAAAATACGCGCATTGTCGTGGAGTTGCGGACACCATCCACCACCCGTATTACCTATTACCCTACTATGGATAGCTGGGCAATAATAACTAATTTCATCCTAATTGATGAATCAAATGATCACATATAATAATCTATATGATGGCAAATATATATTGTGATCATTTATGGAAGGAATATACAAGTGGCAACACGAATATGTGACATCGAAGGAACATCAAAACTATCTGGCGAGACAAGCGGCGCCAAAATATAGAATGCTGCACCGGTTTCAAAAATATGTGTTAACGCAATATTAATGGACATGTCTTGCGTCATAAATAGATATTAATGACGCAAGACATGAAGTGATTCTGAATCTAACTGAAGAAAAAAAGAAGCCGCAGATTAAACCATTTAATAATTATATTTTTTGGTTTAATAGACATAAGTGCTTTGTTTTTGGTAACTAAGTAGAATAAAGTATTTAAAAAATTACTGGGTAGCTTCATCCTAGGTCCGCAGAGCAGTGTGATCGTATCCAGGAGCGCTGCATTCATAGCTGGAGGCAGCTCTTCATCCCCTTCGTCGGTGAGGTCGGCAGCATGCTCCAGTACTTCGTGCGCTAAGCGACACTGGATGTTCAGCTTCTGTACCAGTGACATGCGCTGCAGCATGACGTCGTATATCAGCTGTCGGTCGTCGAACTTTATGTAATCTGTGAAACCGATTTTATGGCTTGTTGGTTAGGTTAAGTGACGGGTTATGTCTGTAAACTTTCTCGACGGTACGATACGAGAAGTAATTAATATAAGAAAAAGCAAAACTGACAAAACATCTATTATACAGGGCGTAAAAAGACCCATCAAGCCGTGTAATTACATATACCTTATATATTTACTTACAGAATGCGTAGATACCGTACAGTTAAGCAAAAAATACTGCCGAGAAACGACCTAAATTTTTCTCCTTACTTTTCTCATCGCGGTTGTAATGTAGCACGCACTCGACGAAGTGATGATAAATGACATCGACAGTGAGACCGCATGTGACGTAATACTCGGCAGGCTCGCGTACTTCGACATCTTCATCCGCCAACAGGGCGCAATATCTATGGGCAAATACAATCTTTAAACCTAAGACCACGGTACGATTTAATATCCTGTGGCATACCATAAATCGAAGCAACAATAAACCAGTGTTTAGACGCAAGTAATTTGTAGCTTCAATTTTATTGTATGCCGCTGGTAAGAAACTTGCATCGTGTAATTGGGGCTTTACTACCACAAATCACCAGTTGTTTTGATCTGACGTTAACAGTCAATTTACATTGGCATCGGGGTAAGAGTAGGGAAGAAAAGCGAGTGTTTTTAAATTAATTGCATTTCGAACTTTATCCTTTGGGTAACTTACAAAAACATAATAAAAACGGGTCTCACATCTTCCCAAGTATTGTCGAAACTAGATACAGTTGGCAACATCAATGATATTCACGGAAAGTGACGCGAAGAATACCGTGGCGTCAAGCGTCTATGATACTGGTTGTGTCAGATTATGAGCTTAAGCGCGAATTCGGTTTAAAGACATTTATTTCTCAAAAAAATCCAAATTTACTTACCGGTAATAGAGGGGTGTGCGCAAACGCAGGAACCCGCCTAACAAGAGACGAGTAAGCTCGCGCGTGGCCATACGACGCAAAATCTCGGGCGAATCCTTCGACAGGCAGTCGCACATTGTGCCCAGCAGCGGCTCTACTATGCACGTGTACCTGATTTCAGAAACCATGCGTTTAAAAAGAAAGCGTTTTATTATGTAATATTAATAAAACACATTTTAATACACAAAGAAAAAGATAACAAACTTATTATTGAAATAGTTAGAAGGGCGTTTCTTTTGGTGTCCCCTTGAACAAGATCGCTTCTTTTAGCGCTTACATGGTCGCTTCTTTTCACGATTACAAGGTCGCTTCTTTTCGCAATTACAAGTTCGCTTCTTTTCGCGATTACTAGGTCGCTTTTTTTCGCGATTACTAGGTAGCTTCTTTTCGCGATTTGTAATCGCGACTTTTCACGATTACAAGGTCGCTTCTTTTCAAATTACAAGGTCGCTTCTTTTCGCGATTACTAGGTCGTTTCTTTTCGCGATTACAAGGTCACTTCTTTTCGCGATTATACGGCGGCTTCTTTTCACGATTGGAAGGTCGCTTCTTTTAGCGATTATAAGGTCGGTTCTTTTCGCAATTAAATGGTCGCTTCGTTTGGCGATTAAAAGGTTGCTTCTATTCGCGATTACAAGGTCGCTTCCTTTCGCGATTAAATGGTCGCTTTTTTCCGCGATTACAAGTTCGTTTCTATTCACGATTAAATGGTTGCTTCGTTTGGCTATTAGACGGTCGCTTCTATTCGCGATTACAAGGTCGCTTCTTTTCGCCATTACGAGGTCGCTTCTATTCGCGATTATATGGTCGCTTCTTTTTGCGATTACATTGTAATTGGTTTAATTGAAATAAATGCTCTGAGTTTGACATACCTGGCACATATATCGCTGAGTCCAATGAGCGCGTTAACCCTAACGGCCAGCGGCTCGTCCACCCTGGCCAGCAGCTGCGCGAACACTGGAGCGCACTCCACCGCCGTGTCACGCGAGCGCACGCACAGTCGCGCCGCGCCCGCCACCGCCGTGGCACAGCGCGCCGCGTCCCACTCTGTACACGGACACTGGGCATTAGCACGAATGTATGCGTCGGCGACGGCGAGGAACACGTGCAGCAGCGCGGGCCCGGGCGGCACGCGTTTCTAGCGACAGATAGATAGTAGATAGTGTGGTGTTACCTGGTGGCGCGTCGGCGACGGCGAGTAACACATGCAGCAGCGCGGGCCCGGGCGGCACGCGTTGCTAGCGACAGATAGATAGTAGATAGTGTGGTGTTACCTGGTGGCGCGTCGGCGACGGCGAGTAACACATGCAGCAGCGCGGGCCCGGGCGGCACGCGTTGCTAGCGACAGATAGATAGTAGATAGTGTGGTGTTACCTGGTGGCGCGTCGGCGACGGCGAGTAACACATGCAGCAGCGCGGGCCCGGGCGGCACGCGTTGCTAGCGACAGATAGATAGTAGATAGTGTGGTGTTACCTGGTGGCGCGACGGCGACGGCGAGTAACACATGCAGCAGCGCGGGCCCGGGCGGCACGCGTTTCTAGCGACAGATAGATAGTAGATAGTGTGGTGTTACCTGGTGGCGCGTCGGCGACGGCGAGTAACACATGCAGCAGCGCGGGCCCGGGCGGCACGCGTTGCTAGCGACAGATAGATAGTAGATAGTGTGGTGTTACCTGGTGGCGCGTCGGCGACGGCGAGTAACACATGCAGCAGCGCGGGCCCGGGCGGCACGCGTTGCTAGCGACAGATAGATAGTAGATAGTGTGGTGTTACCTGGTGGCGCGACGGCGACGGCGAGTAACACATGCAGCAGCGCGGGCCCGGGCGGCACGCGTTGCTAGCGACAGATAGATAGTAGATAGTGTGGTGTTACCTGGTGGCGCGTCGGCGACGGCGAGTAACACATGCAGCAGCGCGGGCCCGGGCGGCACGCGTTGCTAGCGACAGATAGATAGTAGATAGTGTGGTGTTACCTGGTGGCGCGACGGCGACGGCGAGTAACACATGCAGCAGCGCGGGCCCGGGCGGCACGCGTTGCTAGCGACAGATAGATAGTAGATAGTGTGGTGTTACCTGGTGGCGCGTCGGCGACGGCGAGTAACACATGCAGCAGCGCGGGCCCGGGCGGCACGCGTTGCTAGCGACAGATAGATAGTAGATAGTGTGGTGTTACCTGGTGGCGCGTCGGCGACGGCGAGTAACACATGCAGCAGCGCGGGCCCGGGCGGCACGCGTTGCTAGCGATAGATAGATAGTAGATAGTGTGGTGTTACCTGGTGGCGCGTCGGCGACGGCGAGTAACACATGCAGCAGCGCGGGCCCGGGCGGCACGCGTTGCTAGCGACAGATAGATAGTAGATAGTGTGGTGTTACCTGGTGGCGCGTCGGCGACGGCGAGTAACACATGCAGCAGCGCGGGCCCGGGCGGCACGCGTTGCTAGCGACAGATAGATAGTAGATAGTGTGGTGTTACCTGGTGGCGCGTCGGCGACGGCGAGTAACACATGCAGCAGCGCGGGCCCGGGCGGCACGCGTTGCTAGCGACAGATAGATAGTAGATAGTGTGGTGTTACCTGGTGGCGCGTCGGCGACGGCGAGTAACACATGCAGCAGCGCGGGCCCGGGCGGCACGCGTTGCTAGCGACAGATAGATAGTAGATAGTGTGGTGTTACCTGGTGGCGCGTCGGCGACGGCGAGTAACACATGCAGCAGCGCGGGCCCGGGCGGCACGCGTTGCTAGCGACAGATAGATAGTAGATAGTGTGGTGTTACCTGGTGGCGCGTCGGCGACGGCGAGTAACACATGCAGCAGCGCGGGCCCGGGCGGCACGCGTTGCTAGCGACAGATAGATAGTAGATAGTGTGGTGTTACCTGGTGGCGCGTCGGCGACGGCGAGTAACACATGCAGCAGCGCGGGCCCGGGCGGCACGCGTTGCTAGCGACAGATAGATAGTAGATAGTGTGGTGTTACCTGGTGGCGCGTCGGCGACGGCGAGGAACACGTGCACAAGCGCGGGCCCGGGCGGCACGCGTTGCTAGCGACAGATAGATAGTAGATAGTGTGGTGTTACCTGGTGGCGCGTCGGCGACGGCGAGTAACACATGCAGCAGCGCGGGCCCGGGCGGCACGCGTTGCTAGCGACAGATAGATAGTAGATAGTGTGGTGTTACCTGGTGGCGCGTCGGCGACGGCGAGGAACACGTGCACAAGCGCGGGCCCGGGCGGCACGCGTTGCTAGCGACAGATTGATAGTAGATAGTGTGGTGTTACCTGGTGGCGCGTCGGCGACGGCGAGTAACACATGCAGCAGCGCGGGCCCGGGCGGCACGCGTTGCTAGCGACAGATAGATAGTAGATAGTGTGGTGTTACCTGGTGGCGCGTCGGCGACGGCGAGGAACACGTGCACAAGCGCGGGCCCGGGCGGCACGCGTTGCTAGCGACAGATAGATAGTAGATAGTGTGGTGTTACCTGGTGGCGCGTCGGCGACGGCGAGTAACACATGCAGCAGCGCGGGCCCGGGCGGCACGCGTTGCTAGCGACAGATAGATAGTAGATAGTGTGGTGTTACCTGGTGGCGCGTCGGCGACGGCGAGGAACACGTGCACAAGCGCGGGCCCGGGCGGCACGCGTTGCTAGCGACAGATAGATAGTAGATAGTGTGGTGTTACCTGGTGGCGCGTCGGCGACGGCGAGGAACACGTGCACAAGCGCGGGCCCGGGCGGCACGCGCGCCGCCAGCGACAGGTCGGCGGCGCGAAGGGCTTCCTCTATGTCGCCCGTGGCAGCCGCGCGTCGCTCCGCTGTGTACGGAACGTAGAGAAGGTAAGCCGAAGACTAAATTATTCAATAAACCAGACAACCTCTTTTTGAAACTATGTGATGCAGTTGGTTGTTACGAACTTTATAGTTGCAGTCGGGTATTTGGTTTTTTTTTCTACCTTTTAGTGCGTTATATTTTTGAATCGTCTTCTCAAAACCTTTATTGGAATACCCCACATGGTTATGGTACAATAGTTTTCTTTCCAAGACCTTCCGTATTGACATCTAAAGTCCGCCATTTTCATTTTTAATATAAATAATAACAAAATCATCGAGCGACCTAGACGAGTCGATTGAGACATCATGTATTTGATGTATCAAAGTCTATTTACTTGCAGTGGCGTGCATTGCAAGGCATATAAGCAGTGCCCACCTCGATAAATCACCATAAGCCTGTCAATTACATTTTAGTGTGTGTGCCCCACAATTAAGAAACTCACTAAATTATCATATCTAACAAAAAACAATACAAACACGCGCGGCAGTAGGCAGTCGCCCGGCCTACTCGGCTCCCGTACTATTCGCACATTGTCATTGGTCTCCTTCAAGTTAATACGACGAAATTAAAAATACGTACGTCTCACGCGTAATATCCAATGGGAGTGATATGAAGATTCGAATGACGTTATTGCGACGCACGCTATTTCGAAAAACTTTACGAGTGGTACGCCAAAATGAAAATCCAAAATGGCGGCTGTAATTGTTTTTTCTTCATCATGGGTGTCGTTTTTATGGTTTTCAAGGGTGCTAAAGCCGATAGTGAGGTCAAAATGAAAATCCAAAATGGCGGTTGTATTTTATTTTGTCATCATTAGTGTCGTTTTAATGGTTTTCAAGGTGCTGATAGTGAGGTCAAAATGAAAATCCATGACGGCGGCTGCAATTTTTTTAAGTTTCTCGTCATGGGTGTTGATGCATGATTTTTGAGAGTGCTAAAGCCGATAGTGAGGTAAAAATGAAAATCAAAGACGGCGGCTGCGAAAACTTTAGAATTTTGTTTTAAAAGTTTTACAGCCTGGGTAGGTTTAGGCATTACTGGGTAGAAAAAAGATACTGTGTGGTCAAAATGAAAGTACAAGATGGCTCTTGTACTTTCATTTTGACCACACAGTATCTTTTTTCTACCCAGTACCTGCGTAGCTGAAAATTGCGTGCTTAAAGTGCGCGTTGTACCTAACGAAAAAGTGTAAAGTGAATGAGACCAGACAAAACTACACTCGCGAGCAAAAGTATGGAATCACTTACTTGGAATTGATCCCTCGCGATCTTGAGTACTTAATAACTAGTTAAGAATAATAAAAATGGTATAGCAGTTTTAAAGGTTAAACTGTTAACTTTAAATTGATACCAAATTCATTTAAATCACACCAGTATTTAAAGAGCTATCCCGGATTGAGTGAAGGAGTTAGGGAAACATAAGGATAATGGAAAAATAATAAATTAAGAAAACAACAAAAATTAATTAATAAAAAAATTATTTGGCCTTAAAATTAAGTTTCAATATTTAGTGTACCCTCCCCTCGCCCTAATAACTGCTCGAACACGGTACTTCATTGACCTAATCAGCGTCTGAATCGATTCTTGCGGGAAACCTTCCCACTCCTCTATCAAAGCCGATTTCAGCTCATTCACACTTGATGGAGCAGGATTTCTGGAACGAACCCTCCTCTTCAGTTCATCCCACACGTGCTCAATGGGATTCAAGTCCGGGCTGAGCGCTGGCCGTGGCGATACCGACTTCTTCGAGGTATTCAGTTGTGGCACGGGAAGTGTGACAACGAGCGTTATCGTGCATAAGGAGGAAGTTATCACCGATATATCCCGCATAAGAAACGACATGTTCCAGCAGAATAACGGAAATGTAGCGTGTCTGAAGTTAGACCGCCTACTCGCCCCCCGCCAGGCACGAAAACAAGCTCCGTTTTACCGTCGAAGCCCACATCATACAAGAACCGCCCCCATAAGCCACTGTCTCAGCGAAACAGCACTGCGCAAATCGCTCTCCAGGCCGCCTTTAGACCCGACCCCTTCGGTCGCTGCCGTGCAAACACATTCTGCATTCATCGGAGAACAGGACTCGCCTCCATTGCACAACCTCCCAATCAAAATGGGACCGCAAATTGAAGGCGTGCTTGTCGGTGACCTGCCGTCAGTTTCGGGCCTGTGGCAGGCATTTTTGGTGTCAAATTAGCTTGCCTAAGTCTTCGACGAACTGTCCACTCGCTGGCAGCTACCCCACGAACATTTCGGAGCTCCTGTTGGACGTCGACACCAGTCAAATGTCGATTTCGGAGAGAGGTTGTCACGAGAAAACGGTCATCCCTCTCCGATGTGCACCGGCCCGTCCAGATCTTGGTCTTGCGATAAAGCCACCAGTCTCCCGAAAGCGTTTATAAACTTTCGAAACACAGGACTGGCTTATGTGGAGCTGCTGAGCCCTTCTTGAAATAGGGCGACGATTTGAGCTGCTTCTGTAGGTGTAGTATCCATTGTCTTCTAAGTTCAAGGGTCAAAAGTAGCGGAGATGTGTACCGGTCAACGTGTGAAAGCCGACTGATAAAGAAAATCCGATAACACGTGCTTTTATAGGGGGTCAATAGGCCACAATTCGCGACGTATCAAACAATTGAAACATATCTTTTTCCTTACTTCTTCACGTAATCCGGGATAGCTCCTTAAATAATGGCGTGATTTGAATAAATTTGGTATCAATTTAAACCTTTAAAATGGTACCATTTTTATTATTCTTAACTAGTTATTATGTACTCAAGATCGCGCGGAATCAATTAAGTAAGTGATTCCATACTTTTGCTCGCGAGTGTATAGCACAAAAACGGGTTTTTTCAAAGCCACTACAGATTTCCACCTGTGTGACAAATTACGCTCTATAATGTGCCATTAGCTTCATCATCATCTGCCTAGCCTTTTCCCAACTATGTTGGGGTCGGCTTCCAGTCTAACCGGATGCAGCTGAATACCAGTATTTTACATGGAGCGACTGCCTATCTGACCTCCACAACCCAGTTACTGGGTAATACAGTTGGTAAGACTGGTTGTCAGACTTTCGGGCTTCTGACTACCCGTAACGACTGTCAAAGATCCACGAATGACAGCCGGGACCAAAGGCTTAACGTGCTTTCCGAGGCACGGAGGGGTCTCGGTATGTAAAGATGGTCACCCATCCACAGACCTACCGCGGCAAGCATAGCTTAACCTGACCGATCGACCTGTGCGGCTGTTATTATTTAGCCACGGGCCCCTCGGCAGATGATGAATGTGCCATTAGCTTATCATTCTTTTTTTTTAGATACCTGTGGTAGTAAAAAATAGTTTCCTTTCGTCCGACCGATGAAGCTTTTTAGTAGTTAAAGTTCGTATAAGGCACATAGTGGGTAATAAAATAATTTGAACACAAAATACCTAGATACTTTTGTTTTATGTTTCTAATTAGTGTCCACGTCTGCCTAGACTAGACCCGCGGCCCCGACCTACCTATTCTGAAAACCAATGCACGCCACTATTTAGGTGTAAAGATGCTTCGAGGGTGTAAATAATCCCATATCAAAAATATACAACCCTGAAACAACCAACCCAAAAATACCCTGTCTTTTCTGTCGCGCAGTCCGGTAATAAAATACACCCACGTTTCGCTAGTTACCTTAGTTAGCTAGCTACTTGCTCGGATCTCGGAGCTCGGGATCGGTCCCGAGACTCCACGCTCGAAGGTCTGAAATGCACAAGCTGTGTGTTTGCGGACATTTGCAGTAAATCAGTTTGACAACAGTATATATTATAAAATCTTTTTACGACAGCTACAGAGCGAGCAAAGCAGAGGTTATCCTCATTTTCCGATAGTACATACAATAATATTATTCAGTAAATATATTCTGTAAGAGGTCAAATTAAAATAACTATTAAAACTTCGGAGCGTGATGGGTATCAATATCTAAACACGACAAAACAAAAATATTTTCTAAACACAAATTTTCGAGTAGCTAGCTCATAAAATAATCTAGAATATTTTGACATTAAGGCCAGGTAGACCAAGCAAAGTAGGCATTTAACGCTACCACGTTTACGCGACGCGAGCCGTGCGCTTACGTCGCCTGCGTGAACTTACATGAACCCAACGCCAAGTGGCGAAGTGTCACAGTACAGGTAAGCGTGTCGTAGGTCAACTTATTTTATTAATTTGTTTTAAAAATAATAAACTACGCGAGCTGATCCATTATTCTTGTTTAACGATATAGGTAGTAATTGTAAAGGCCGAAAATTTATTTAATGTGTTTTAAATACATTTTATTCAATTATTCGACATTTTAGTCCCTTACAGTGTATCTCACGAAGCGACATGCGCTTCAGTTGTGGTTATCGAGTAAAAACACGCTGTGAATGTGTGCGTGAAGGCGAGTGGTGTCACATAACCAGTGATCGGATAATCGGGCGCTTATATACCTAAACTTCTTCTCACGAAAGAATAATATGGACATTCTTTTCTGAATAAATAAGTAATCCCGGGTTACCGAGATTGAACAATTTTGTAAAAACAACTATAACAAACTGAATGAAATCACAGCAGTGGTTATTTTGATTTAGTATCTTTATTTTATTCAGAACAAATGGAATATCCATAAAACATTATAATGTGCACCATGTGGTTAATTAGTGGAAATTGATTTATCTATCTAACAGATTGATAAATGATAAATGATTTTATTTTTGTAAGCAGGTTTGTACAAACACTTTTACACGTCAATCATATTTTAAAACTAGATGAGGTCGGCGTTTCTTATCTGACTAGTCTGAGAAGAAAGGCCGAAACAAACTCAGACGTCACAGTCTCTTTTAAAGTCCAGACATAATCTTGGTCAGATCATGTGAAGACCATGTAGATTTATGTCTGAGATGGTTTTTTTGAAGAAAGAACCAAACAGTTTGAGAGGACCTGTCCAGTCAGTGCACGCATTTGTCAGAAATCGTGCAGCTCAACTCAAAACTTAGGGAGCTCAACGATCCGACGAACAATACCAAAGAAAGGACATTTGGGTAGGCCACATTAATTACTCTAACTGCCAGACCACGACAAAAACTAAGAGAACAGAGAGAAAAATAATATAAATACAATGACCCACATAGTCTTCAATTATTCTATTCAATTATTCTAAGATTAGTGATCGAATCGACTAATTTATTGTATTTTATACGAACAGAAGACTAAATCTGAAAGGCATGTCCGTATTATTCTTTCGTGGGAATAAAAGTGAAGTTTAGGGACAGTATTACAATACTCGTATTTCCCTACAGTAGCGCGACGAATGTACTTGCGCAGAGCAACGGAGGAGCACTCGCGGGGGGTCGGGCGGCGCGGGCCGTGTACCGCAAACACACTTAGTTTGCGGTACCGAGCGCGAAGGGCAGACTCGGGCGTGTTTTTTGTGTAATAATTTTATTATACTTACATATTCTATAGTGGTGCGCACAAACTGTTCTGTGTATAGATGTAAATCGACATCGAAATCCCAGTAGATGAACACAAATGTTTATCAATGATTAGTTAATCATTGATAAACATTTGTGTTCATCTCAGAATAATTTGACGCGTAGTTACGCGTCAAATTATTCTGACGAACCAACAACAAGTTATTTTTACTTACGTAAACGTGCATACAATATGCATGATACCTTTGGTGGACTACAGGTACCTACAGCTGATTTCGTTGAATACTGTAGGTACTAAACTGCAAGCCTGTTTTAGACAGAAATTCCACTCGTTTGTTGGAAACAATATTTTAGATAGATTATTTGAAATACTAAGTACCTACTGTAGAATTTAAATCACAGCCATGTTCATGTTTCCCTCATTCTTTTCTTATCAGATTGCTCATCCGAATGCGAATACATTACGTAGTTAAATTTTATAATAGACAATTAAGAAAATCCAAAAATAAAGTGTCACGTAAATATTTAGCAGTGCAACATATTATGTAAATATATATTTATGAATAAATAATTACATTAGATTTAATAATCACAATTTTATGAATGTACATATGAATAAATGATTACATCATAATAGTAATAATCATAATTGTTTTATTTCCCATTTGGTGACAACCCTAGCATATTCGCATGTGACAGCGTAAATACCTACACTGGTCGCGACATCAAAGGCGTTGCGCTACTGTAGTGAAATATTGTAATACTTACTGTGGTTTAGGTATATTAGCGGCCGATTATCAGATAACATTTCTTAGTATGGTCACAGTATTACAATATTTCTATCTATTTTTATTCCCCATACTTCTGTTCACTAACAAAAACAAATAAAGAATAACTGACTACGTGATAGCCGCGCGCTAGAAAAAGGGACATAGGTCATACCTCGACAAGCCCCAGCGGGTGACTGAAGTGACGGATGCGAACCGCTGTGTTATATAATAATTTATTAGTAAAAGAATTAAGCTATTTTGCAAAATGTAACCACATATTATTTTTCTATATGTTATTGTCTTTTTTTTAGATATGGTTTTTAGTAGTAAAACTTTTATAAGCTTTGAGAAAAACAAGAAAAGTTAAAAAAAAATATCGAATTAGGCTGTTCTTCGGATTTTTTTTTGATCGAGTGATGTTTTCGATATCGTGTTTTGAACCACAAATTGTTCAAATATATAAAGTAAACTTCAACAAGTTTTTTTTTGCTTTAAAAAATCACGATTTCTTTGTTTTTTGTTTAATCGCAATGATGTAAAATTGGGAATACCTGGCCTTAAATTGAAAACTGTTTGATATTATATCTTAAGCCTGGTTGACTTTATATTTAAAAGTGTTTGGCATTAGATTTTAAAACTGTTTGACATTAGATTTTAAAACTGTTTGACATAATTTTTAAAACTATTTGTCACTGTTTTTAAATTTCACTTGGTATGTTAATTAATAATTCATAGTTCTTTGTATTTGTTTTGTAAATTGCATGTGTATATTATATTCAACACATTGTAAATTGTTTTATGAATAAATTAAATGAAAATAATAACGGGCACAACGGGCGCTACTTGAAATTAGGAGATAAGAGAAATCAGTTTTTTTTTCTCACTTCAACTATAATCATCCACACACACACACACAAATCTGTGAAATTTCGCCTGCTAGTTTAGTTTGACCCTGTATTTATACTTACACAACTGCATCATTTCCGTAGCCCATGTCATATTATCAGGATCTAGTTGAGATGCCAACTGTGAGCACTTTATTCGACATGCTGCAAAAAACAGTGAAAGCTGTTTAACATTTGTTGAAGTGAGTGGGCGGGCGTTTTGGGAGACTGTCTTACGTAATTTTGACGTTCAAAAAGTGCTGGTTCTCAGCCTAATTTGAATAAATGACTTATATTTACTTCACAAAAAAAAATACTAGTGACATACCATTTTGACCCGCCGTAGCAAGACGCTGCACAAGATGGTCGCGCAGCTGCGTCCGCTCGTGCATGTGCAAGAACCGCAACCACGAGCCCAGCAGTTCTATTGTCAGCTTCAACAGGCGCGAGTCGCGAAACTAACAACACGAACATGCACATCATCAGTTATGGAATCAGGTGTTACTTTGCGGAAATACATGACTGTAAAATGTTATGTAAAAATACTTTTTTTTAAATTCCGCAATAAATCCAGTCTTGGATGCCGTATGTAGCACTGCCCGCAAAATATGCACATGCAGAAGATGCGGTTATTATTTTGTTATTGCAGAAACTTAACTAAATGTGTTTGGAAGACATTTAACAACATTCATAACGTCAATATGTATCTGAAAGTCTGAAAAGTTGGAAAACTGAGATTGAGATTGAGTATTCTAATTTAGTTAGTGGAAAATGTCGCATTTGTAGCGTGTCTGCACATATAACAATATATGGCGGGGTGTTTTTTGTATTTTAGACTATTAATTATTTTTTAAACTATAAACACTTAATTTTTTATATAAAAGCCCAGTCGCCTGAGTGGCATTAATGTTTTCTTAGATTTTATTTTAGATTACAGGTCAAACAAGTTTAGTATATTTCAATCATTTTAGTTCTAAACCAAGCACACATTACAGATGCAACGGGCCGCAACACAATGCATTTTGAAACAAAAAGTGCGTTGCGGCCCGCCTGTAGTGTGCGTTCATTTATAGAAAATGTACGGAAGTGATGAAGGGGGAGTTTTGCAATGCGGTGTGAATCCGTGTGAACAGCTCCAATTGGCCCTAGTCTTGATTGTATACAGCATGTGCCAAAAACCCTGTCCGATCCCTAAGAGTATTATTCGGCATCGTACTGCGTACACATATACGTAACCATTTGATGGATTTGAGATTATTATTTTTCCCCAGTGAAAAGAAACAATTAATTGAATTAAATGTAGCCCTGATAAGGGCTTTTTTTAAATGTGATGTGCTTTTGGCAATGTACTAACCGACTGCAGGTATCAGTTTATTAAAACGTTCACATGTTGTTGTTGCATACTTCGGCGATGGCACTCCACATGTCCACCTTCAACACTAATACACATTCGACACCTTTTCACTAAATTTGCACGTACTCTTTGCAGCGCACACGCACTTGTGTCCGATTTAAGTGAGTCGAAAGCTGCCACAATCCGAGTTCTGATTTCGTTTTCCGAATCGCACTATTTTTTTTATAAACTATTTATTTAACATATTCCTGATTGGAATACGACATTGTTCGCGAACCTATAGCGCGTGATACGTACGCACGTCCGATCGAAAGCTATCTCCACGAAAGACTGGCAACAAGTAGCGCGCCGTTAGGCAACCAGTCGGCGACCGGGCGACATCAAAGAGTCGGCGACTAGTTGAAAGAGTGCCTACAACGGGTAGTGTAGGGCGGTGTTCTTTGAAATAAAAATAGGTAAAAATAAAAAGATTTTGCCGGCGGGTGGAGTGTTGTCAACTTATGAAAATTTGCCATATTCAGTGTTAAATTTCGCATGGATTATAAAAATTAAAAATCAATAACTTTTGGTTTTTATGAGTTACATTTTTATAACATTTTTTTCTAATACGTATGTTGAACCAGGAATACGCCTTTATTGGATCGGACAGGCTTTTTGGTACATATTGTATATGTAGTTAAAACAAAAGATTACTTGTTCGTATTGGGTCAGTTTGTAGTAATATTCGAGCACGAAGTTGATGTCGGAGTAGTCCACATGTGGTGCCACGCTCGTCAGAAGCAACAGACACTGGAGATCGCGCTCGTCGTTCTTCGCGCCCAAGTGAGAGCTCAGTATGTCTACTAAGCGATGGCTGACAAACAAAATTATTGATTAAAATTAAAGCCAGAGTGCGTATCACAGGACGCTCACCCCATACCAGCAAAACCATAACTACAAAAGTAGTGCCTTTAATCAATAAAGGGGATTGAAGATATGGAGCGTGGCATACCTACTGTCACGCCATTTTGTTTTTTTTTTATATGGCGGCCACGCATTAAACCTTCATAAATCGATAGCTGACATTAATGCAAACAGAAAACATAGGACCAAACCCTGCAAGTGTCACGTTTCCGAGATGTTAACGTTGAAAGTTGATCACGTGACATCCATATTTTTTTTAACTTGCTTACATCTTGTTGCTTAGAGGTTAGAAGTAATCACTCTGAAACTTTAAAGTAATCAAACATCTATGCAACAAGATGTAAGCAAGTCATATATATACATAATATATACACCAGTTTTGAATATGCTATTAAATAATAATAAAAAGAAGTATTCTGGACATACTTCTTTTTTTTAAATAGCGTATTCAAAACTTATGGTTATGGCTCACTCTGTATTTAGGCGAAAAGGTCGAATAGCTATAAATATCTTACTTGATGCACTTTGCTGACTTAGAAAGCATAAGGCAGACTTTCTGCAAATGCTTCATCTTTTGCCGGCGCATGATGCCCGAGAGGAACATCCACGGCATCTCGTCGTCGCATCCCGGTGCCGTAAACTTACGCAATCGATCGATTAATAATTTTTCGACTAGACTCAACACTTGTTCTTGTACCTGGATGGAAAAAAATACACATTTATGATTGATTTGCTGATTTAAAGTGTATTTTTAGCTTACTAAAACCCTGATGATAAATTCATTACCCACAAATACACATGGTGGGTGGGTGCTTGGTACATACTGTTGCGTAATCTTGAGGGACCTCGGGAACAAGTCCACCGCCTCTACGCGGGTGTTGTGCAATGCCACAATTGGGATAGGAGAATTGCAGCCTAATAGTGTAACACAAGGGCACTGCTTTTTATTTTGACAATTCAACAATATTCGTTGCGTTATTTACGCTGTCGATCAGGCTACGATCATACAGACACGGTGCGATACATAAACGGCTGTGTTAGTTCATTATCCTTGATTGTCAGTAGTCGAGTGAAAAATGGAATAGTTTCTGGTGGTACTTGTCAAGGAAAAGTACTAAACAAATTGCTTTGTGAACTACTTAACGTACGTACCTTAGTCTCTGGGTCAGAGATTTGATGCAGAGGCCCGTCGAGGAAGGCATTCAGAACTACTTCGCTGGGTCGCACCGTCAGCAGGTCGCCCAAAGCGGCGATGGCAGATGTCCGTACAATGATGCTGGCATCGCGACACAGACTCATCAAAAACTGTTAAGAAAAAAAAACCTTTTCAATCCAAACTAATATTATAAATGCGATAGTAACTCTGTCTGTCTGTCTGTCTGTCTTTGCTTCACGCCTAAACTACTGAACCGATTTGTGTGAAATTTGGTACAGACATAGTTTGGAACTTGAGAATGGACATAGGATAGTTTTTATTACAAAAAATAAAATAAAAAATAAAATTTATTCCGGACATACAGCGCCATCTATTGGTCAAGAGTCGGCATCAATTCAGTACTGAAAACATCCACGCGGGCGAAGCCGCGGGCAGAAGCTAGTAATAAATAAAATAAAAAGATTTATTGCAGAAACTTGTACAAATTTAACAGTACATCTTAAATAGGGACCTCCTTCTAAGTAAAAGACATACCTGTGCTAGGAGGCTTTTCTTAGTAAAATTATAAAATTATTATTATTACTTATCCACTCTAACGTCCGGGCCGCGCGACCGTTTATCTCTCTAACGTCCAGCTGCGCGCGGCGTCCGAACCGCGCGCGACTCGCAAGTTCGTCGTAACAAAAAACCTATATAGCTACTGAACCGTAATGGCTAGAATAAAGAAAAAAATACCAAAAAAAAGATTGAAGAATACTGATCAATCTTAACGATTTTTTTAAATCGTAAGTTATAATCTTTGATACAAAAAACCGGGTTAAACATGTAATTCAGAAAAAAAATACACAATTATTTCTACCTTTTTAGAATATAAGGCACAACTATTGCATATTTTATCAATAAAATATTTTTACAACAAACTAGACTTATTACCCTTTCTTCTGATGTATATACGATTACATTCGGTTAACTCTAAGTATTTTAATTAAATCAAAACAAAACACTACTCCTCGTAATTTTACCGCGATGTCCCGAGCGCCCTTGACTCGTCCGAGAAGGCGAAATAATAGCAATATGGCCGCCCGTCTAAGGTTTCCCACACACGATGTAATTTTAATAAAATATTTTAAATAATTTTATGACCCCCACGTCCCCTGTTTCCCCCACGTCCCCTGTTTCCCCCACGTCCCCTAGTTCCCCCATTTCCCTCAACATAAAAGCTTTCATTTGGTGATCTGCATGAATAATTTAAAACATTAGTATTGTTAAAAGAATAAAATAAAATTTGGCGAAGCATTAAAATATATGCGACCATGCAACACGTGCAAGGGCAACAGTAAAAAAGAAAGGTAGTCAAATCCACAAGTGCATTTTTTTACATTTAGCGGAAATTAATCAACACGAACAAACATGTAATTAATGTTTCAAAACAAAAAAAAACCATTAGAACATTATACATATCCAACGGAAACCAAGCGAAAAATAAATGATGAATATTAGTACAAAACCCAAAAGTGCATTTTATATTAAATATTAGTATCATCTCAAGCAAAATATTATACCACCACTAGCAAAACAAAAATAATGCAAACATATTTTGCCGTGTATAGCGAACCTTATTTATCACGTTTCATGTAACGTCCGTGGATACCAAACAGTCCACATCAAAAAACCTGAGGAACACATTGACATTATTATGGAATCTTCAGTGAATTTAGTATATTTCTCTTTGAAAAATGTATTATTTTGCTTATTACGAAATGTATTTCGATATTTTATATACTATTGTAATGCAAAGTATGTAAAATATGTATAAACAAAACTAAAAGTGGCCGACACCATACGACCGGCCATTTTTTTCGAAACAACAATCGTTTGAAGTTAAAAGTAGACTAGATTTATCAGCTAAAACTGTGATATTTATACATCATCGTAAAGCACAAATCTTCTAGTTTATTTTGATGTATAACACTTGCAAGATAAATAAAACAAAACTGTAGTACTTACGACATAATTGTTGGCACTCACAAAAACACTTCACAACACGCGCGTCAAACGAGTCAACTGAACTTAAAAAATTATATTTTGTTTGTCAAAGCTTATTACACTGCCATCTCTATTTTTTTCGTCGAACTATTTATTCAACTGTATAGATAATCTGTCAAAACTCACCAAGCAAGACCGTATTTTAAACTAGAGGGCGTTAAACACAACTCGTCGCTTTGGATACTATAGTATCCATGGGCGTATGACGCTACTTTTTTCTTGGATACCGTACTATCCACGGACGTCAGAGTGGTTATGCAGAAATAGTTATAATACTGAATACGTACTGTTCTCATTCTTATTATCGTTGAAAAATAAAGACGTTGTTACGCGCGACTTTGGGAGCTGGGTCAGACGGATTCGCAAGTTCACGTATTTTGGTTGCAATTCCAACATAGGTCATAAAAATATCGATGGTCCTGGGAAACGGATTCTGGGGATCGGGATCTAAAGTCCCATTTCAAAAATCCAACCTTTAGATAACTATATTTTTTAACATGAATGAAATGACCACATTCTTTGCAGGGATTTACGATGCGTCGGCACAAATGCGTAAAACATGGCACTGTCTTATGCTGGCATTTTACTTTGCGTATTCGTCCAAAATATTATCGTAATTTGAGAAATACCACTTAAAACAGATGAAAACGCAAAAACTGTCGCGCACTACAATCATTGCATCCAGCGATATACTTGGCTTGCTACACCTGAAACCAACCATCTTAAAAGTGTATTCCTTCCTAACTCTGATCCAAGGATGTACTCAGACTGAGCCAGTGTCAAAACTCAGCGACGCTCTGACATCATCTTAGTCATCAGAAGTTACCGCAGCGCGCTCGTCGTAGAGCTAGTACTGACCGCCAGTTGCTGTGGCTGCGGCGGCGGCGCGGCGGGGTCGGCCAGCAGCTGCTGCAGCAGCGTGGCGGCCGCCTTGCGCACCGCGGCGCGCTCGTCGTAGTGCTAGTACTGACCGCCAGTTGCTGTGGCTGCGGCGGCGGCGCGGCGGGGTCGGCCAGCAGCTGCTGCAGCAGCGTGGCGGCCGCCTTGCGCACCGCGGCGCGCTCGTCGTAGTGCTAGTACTGACCGCCAGTTGCTGTGGCTGCGGCGGCGGCGCGGCGGGGTCGGCCAGCAGCTGCTGCAGCAGCGTGGCGGCCGCCTTGCGCACCGCGG
This sequence comes from Apamea sordens, assembly GCA_945859715.1. NCBI lineage: Eukaryota > Metazoa > Arthropoda > Insecta > Lepidoptera > Noctuidae > Apamea > Apamea sordens. Next base: position 12,274,023 of record OX243994.1, on the reverse strand, counting down.
CGCGCTCGTCGTAGTGCTAGTACTGACCGCCAGTTGCTGTGGCTGCGGCGGCGGCGCGGCGGGGTCGGCCAGCAGCTGCTGCAGCAGCGTGGCGGCCGCCTTGCGCACCGCGGCGCGCTCGTCGTAGTGCTAGTACTGACCGCCAGTTGCTGTGGCTGCGGCGGCGGCGCGGCGGGGTCGGCCAGCAGCTGCTGCAGCAGCGTGGCGGCCGCCTTGCGCACCGCGGCGCGCTCGTCGTAGTGCTAGTACTGACCGCCAGTTGCTGTGGCTGCGGCGGCGGCGCGGCGGGGTCGGCCAGCAGCTGCTGCAGCAGCGTGGCGGCCGCCTTGCGCACCGCGGCGCGCTCGTCGTAGTGCTAGTACTGACCGCCAGTTGCTGTGGCTGCGGCGGCGGCGCGGCGGGGTCGGCCAGCAGCTGCTGCAGCAGCGTGGCGGCCGCCTTGCGCACCGCGGCGCGCTCGTCGTAGTGCTAGTACTGACCGCCAGTTGCTGTGGCTGCGGCGGCGGCGCGGCGGGGTCGGCCAGCAGCTGCTGCAGCAGCGTGGCGGCCGCCTTGCGCACCGCGGCGCGCTCGTCGTAGTGCTAGTACTGACCGCCAGTTGCTGTGGCTGCGGCGGCGGCGCGGCGGGGTCGGCCAGCAGCTGCTGCAGCAGCGTGGCGGCCGCCTTGCGCACCGCGGCGCGCTCGTCGTAGTGCTAGTACTGACCGCCAGTTGCTGTGGCTGCGGCGGCGGCGCGGCGGGGTCGGCCAGCAGCTGCTGCAGCAGCGTGGCGGCCGCCTTGCGCACCGCGGCGCGCTCGTCGTAGTGCTAGTACTGACCGCCAGTTGCTGTGGCTGCGGCGGCGGCGCGGCGGGGTCGGCCAGCAGCTGCTGCAGCAGCGTGGCGGCCGCCTTGCGCACCGCGGCGCGCTCGTCGTAGTGCTAGTACTGACCGCCAGTTGCTGTGGCTGCGGCGGCGGCGCGGCGGGGTCGGCCAGCAGCTGCTGCAGCAGCGTGGCGGCCGCCTTGCGCACCGCGGCGCGCTCGTCGTTGGCGCTGCGGGCCACCACGGCCATCATTCGCGACACCTCGCCGGTGCCGTTCAGTTTCTGCAACACAAACCATCCAGCGAGTGCCAATCACTGCACTGACACAATCTTAAGGACAAAGCGCCAGAGTAGCCCGTGAAATGTAGATTAATTCTTTGTACCCTAGTGAAAGATTATTTCATAAAACCTTTTTTTTTCAATTATGTAAATAGTTAAATACACATTCGTGACGGTTGCGAATAATCGTTTTATCAACATATAACCTGACACTGACCTGCAAATTGAATAAAATCGTAAGCAAATTTGAATTTCGCGGGCAGCTCTAGGCTGCAGTAGCGAGTAGCTCTTTCGCCTTAGGAATCTTCACTTACCTTTATGGCGGCGATCAATGGTACGTGTTTACTGGTGAGGCACTTCGTAAGAATAGCGAGCGCGCGCGTGCGCAGTGTGCCTGACTCGTCATCCGTTCGGTCGTATATGGCGCGTAAGATAGTCGCGTGCATCACTCTATGCTTGCGCTCACGTAACAGGCTCGCATTGTCCTCAACAAAATCAACTTCGGGCTGTAGAAATAAAAGTACTTTATTATGTACTAAGTTTTCTTGTTAGCGCGTTTTGGTTGGCTAATCATTGCCGCGGTACAGACAGACCACTTCTTGCACACTCATAAAAGGTTGCTAAATGCGCTGCGTACAGAAGCATCAACATACTTAGATTTCATTGAAAACTTATACGTTTTTTTCCGCTTTTACCTATCGATGGGGTCGTTTAAGGCGCGTCCCCCACTAGGGCCACGCGGCCTTTTAGAGCCTCGAGGCCCGGCTTTGCGAGGCTTTTGTGTCTTAATGCAACGATTATAAAGCCGCACGTTGTTTTCGAGATGTACGAAGAAGAGAAGATGCTTTTAGCTTCAGGAGCATTTATAGTAATAATCATGTAGCAATCTCCATCAGGGCAAAACAACTCCGACAGTTCCATAACACTGACACAAATCCATTAATAAAAGAGTTTCATCGTCAGTCCACTCCATTTTGCTGCTGAAGCTAATAGCATGTCCTCTTCTTCGTAAAGCTCGAAAGCTACTGAGCAAGGCAGGCCGCTAGGCTCTTATAATGAGGACGCGTTGCATAAAGACACAAATGCCTAGCGAGGCAGGTGTGTATTGTCATTATTGAAAACGTACTGACTGCTTTAGTTAAACGTATGAAAGTATAGCATAAAATTACTGGCGTTTTTGGAATATTCCGACAGAAATTCCTTCCAGCAGAAGACATTTTGAAAAAAACTTCAATTATTATTGTTAGTGCTTACGCAGATTTGGAGGACAGCCTAGGCGACAAATTATTGCAGTTCGCTGCATTGCTAAAATTTGATGCCGTTAGTATTATGGACATCAAGAAACACGAAGCTCTGGAACTGCAATTTTACAAGCTTTTGTTAAATTATTCTTTAGAATCTTGTTGCCCAAACGTAGAAATTGCCTTGCGCATTTATTTGTCCCTCATGATCGCCAACTGCAGTAGTGAACGCTCTTTCTCAACGTTAAAACGTGTTAAAATGAGTCAAGGAACGTCTTAATAACCTCACTTTGATAAATATTGAATACGATTTGCTCAGAGAATTTGATATGAATTTCTAAATTTACCTAAATAAAATCCAGAAAAGTTCTTTTGTAACGTAGACAGGGAGATAATACAACATGTCTAGGAATACCTTTACTTAGGCCAAGTAGTCTCTTTCCAGGGAGGCAAGAAAAAGAAATCACAAGAAGAACGGAAAACGCCTGAAAGAGCTACTGTGTCCATGAAGGAACTATTTAAGGGTGAGTTGCCTATGGCACTGAAACGCAGGCTCATGGACATGTGTATTCTTCCCGTCTTAACCAATGGGGCACAAACTTGGTCTTTGACTAACATCCAGAAGTCCAAACTCAAGGTCTGCCAACGAGCAATGGAGCGCGGTATACTAGGCGTTAAATTAACGGATCGTGTTCGAAACAAACTGGGCTCCAAACAAACGATAGTTGTCGTAGCTCAAAAGGTTGCCCAAATGGGACAGAGCAGGACATGTCTGCCCTATGCCGGACAAACTGTGGGCCCATATAGCTCAGCGCTGGTGCCCTGGGACAGTGAGGCTGGCTCAGGCTGGGTCGCGACATGTCCCCCGTGAGGGAGACATCGCGGCTGAGGACTGGAGGCCGCGGCGGGAGAGGAGTGTCGGTGTGACGTTGGCGCTCTCCCTACCTTCCGCGGCCTTGACGGGGCCGCCACCGGTTGATGGCGGACGCGGTGGGGCCGCAGGGGAAGAGGAGTGTCGGTGTGTCGTTGCCGCTCTCCCTATCCTCTGCGGCCGTAGCCCCGGATAACGCGGGGGGCATGCGGGGCCTGCCTATTAGGCGGGCGTGGACGCCAGCAGGCAACGGATGCGGGGGCACCGTTGCCTGTATTGCACAGGCCTCCACCAGTGTGGGACGGGAATGGCCAGGTGTTCCCGGCCATTCCCGTAGCCCCCCCTAACCTGGGGGCCTAATGCGGGGCCCGCCATACCGGCTAGGCGGGCGTGCGCCGGGAGAGCTGTGGAAGTAAAGGCTATGCCGATTTCCCATGGCCCTCCCATTACGGCGATGTGGGTACACAGCTGAGTTTTAGTGGGTATACTGTCATTCCACATACCCCGTCTCGTCCCCCGCGAGACGGGGATGCATAAAGCATTTCTCAGCGAGAAAAAAAAAAGGCTGGGTCGCGACAGATGACGTAGGATATGGCGGGACGAGCTGGATAGGTTCCATAAAAACTGGAAGGGGGATGCGCTGACTCGCGAAAGATGGAAGGAGTGGAGTGAGGCCCAGGAGTGGGATAGCATAGGCTAGTAAAAAATAACTTGATATAAAGCAAACCAAGGGGCCCTTGAAAAAAAATTGCTACAGGCCCCGCGATGGCTTAATCCGGCACTGCTAGTACCTCACCACTGATGAAGCTGTATGCATAACTCAAGGTGGACTATGATAAATAATTAGTTTTGAAGTTTATCTTACCTATGGTATTTTGCACCTATACGTCACGTCAGTGAAGTTTCGCCAACTAATTAAACGCCTTGTGTGTTAGTGTGTACATGCCACTTTTTAATGATGGAAGGTATTCTTTTGTTTGCTAAGCTAATATCTTATTATTTGCCTCGCAACATTCATTCACGATCGAGTGTGCAGGATGGGCCTTTACAGCGGTCCAAAATATTTTATTAGACGGCTGTTCAGCGATTATCTCTTTCTGAATAACGTTTCTTGGACAATGTGTGCAAGGATTTATAAAAAGTAAGTCACTTGAGGTAATTTATATGCAGAGTAACCACTAAAATATGTCCGTCATTTTAAACGCTATTTTTGTCTGCTCGCTGTACGATAGAATCTGCTTTGCCGACTCATCATTAGATTTAATATTGCGGTGTAATCTCAATACCGCACAATGGCATTCATTCCACCTTCGTTACATGGCAGAGCGACTTAAATATATGGCACTTATAGACACTAACACATAAATTAAAAACAAAATGGGTTTAGGTTATTTTGATCTTTGTTATCAAGTAATTAAATGTTTTCTATGCAATAGTCTGCTCAGTGACTAACTTGATAAAGGAAAGGATTTGAATCTATATAAATAAAAATGAATCACCGAAATATATGTACGATCGACTGCACCAAATTGGATAATTCTTTTTTTTTGCGGTTGTTATGGTCAGGACAAGGATTGTATAGAAGAAAATTAAAAGAAAAAAAAATATGGCGGTACGACGTTCAGCTAGTACTGGGGATCTACTCCGAAGTAGTATCGGCCGAATGTTCGGCCGTTTCCTGCTACAAAGTTACTATTTGGTTCGGTCGGTTCCGATCCTACACTCCTACACTCTTTCGAATATTGACTATGGTCCCGAGCCCGACCCAACTGAGCCGATCCGAACTTTTTTCGCATTTTTCAAAAAGTTTCGGTTCGGCCATGTGTCGGTCCGATCCGAACATTCGCACTTTGTACTTCGGAGTAGGCCCCCTGTATAAAAGACTTGACTGTACCTGTGCGGCGACGGCGACATTGGGTTGTTGGTTGACTACTTCGTCATAATTCGGTTGTGGTTCTTGCTCATTACTGCCGCCACCAACTAAAAACATACAATTTTCCATTTTCAAAGTACCTAACAACTGCCTTCTATTGTTGAAGTTCGTTTATTAATTTACATAGTTCCTCTTAATAACGCAGGCAGCTGTATGATGGGGTACAAGTTGTACCCCATACAGCCGGTGTTGTACCGTACAACACCGACTACTGATTTAGGTCCGCTTGCACCACAAATCACTAAATATATTTAGCGCTAAACGTCTTAAAGACATACCTAGTTTTTTCTGTCAATGGTTTACCAATAAGAAAACTAGAATGTTTTGAATATGTTTAGCGCTTAGGCTTCCTGTACATGACGCCGGAGCCGCACATGCTTCGGGCCGTATGTTTGTATATACGAATGAATATCATGCATGTGCACGGCAGCTGCACTGGAACCGCGTGTGCACCGCATTGATGCGGAAGCCTTACAGTTAAGCGGTAATTTGTGTGCCAATTCGTAAAAAAAAGGTAATTTTGTTGCCAGCAAAAACGAAACAATAATGTATATTCGAATCAAAAAAATATTATTCTAATTTCCAACAAACTACTCGAGAGTGCTGTTTTAATAACTTAAAGAAACATACTTGGTTCACCATTATCGGTAGTTTCATTTGTTTGCTCAGATGGTTGCTCATGTTCTTCATGTTCACTGTCTAACAATTTTGCCAGCGACTCCTGTAATGTGAAGTAAAATAACGTAAACGAGACGAGATAAAGAATGTAAACGATATCGCTTCAATTAGAAAGGTGACAATAGAATGAACATACTTTTAACCTATTAATTGAATAAAAATTTCAACCTTAGTAAAATTTTATTTTACTGGGAGTTGTTTTCAACGGTGACAAAGTAATTTCGTGGTCGACTGTACGTGGTAGTAATAAATGTAAATGGTATTGATACATACAAGTGCTAACTGACGATGTGACAGTCTTGAAGCAACAGATAAATCTGTCAGCCATTTAAGAAATTCTCTATATGAAGATGGAGGTAGAGAACTCATCATGCCGACCACTAATTTCGATCGCATCTCGCGAATTTCTGCACGTTCCTGTAAAACATAATAATAGTAAGTTTATATAGCGTGTAGTTATAATATTATATAGAATGGTAATTTGATATGCTGCATTTGGGTACGTTTCCACTGAAGCAGAGACGAACAAACTAGCGTAGTCTATATAGCGTGTGGTTGACACATGGTGGCAATTTAATATGGTGCATTAGGGTGCGTTTCCACTGAAGCGTGGGAGAATGAACTAGCACGTCGAAACGTGGAGAACTGCGCGGCCACGCAGTTCTCCACGTTTCGACTGCGCGGCCATGGTTAAACCTTTACAACTTTCTGAATATTGGATTTACGAATTTGCGACTTTCATTGTTATTGTTTTACAAATTCCTTCGTAATGTTGACGTAGTCGTTTTGCTTCTACGAAACTGTTACGGACACAATTAGGATATGTTTCCAGTTTCCACTGAAGCGGAAACGAATCAACTGGCAGAGCTATGTAGCGGAGACCAGCGGAACTGTCGTGGAGATGTAAAGCGCAGATGAGGAGACAGATAAATCAGTCTGAACTGAGTTAAAAAAAAACCTACAAGAAGCGACAATAAAGCGAAAATTAATTTCAGTTTGAATTAGGATACGTTTTCAGTTTCTACTGAAGCGGAAACGAATCAACTGGCAGAGCTATGTAGCGGAGACCAGCGGACCTGTCGTGGAGATGTAAAGCGCAGATGAGGAGACAGATAAATCAGTCTGAACTGAGTTAAAAAAAACCCTACAAGAAGCGACAATAAAGCGAAAATTAATTTCAGTTTCGGAAGTCGATGTCAATACACAAAAAACAAAAACAAAACCAAAGATCCGACTTCCGCAACAAAAATAGTTTTCACTCTGTAGAAAATAGACTTAAAGTTTATTTTTTTTATACCAAGTTTTTCTAATAGAAAGAATATTTCTTCGTACTTACCAATCCATCTGGACTTAAGCAGAGATGTTCTAAAAGACATAGGTAACCATTTAATGCTGCCTTACCATGTGTGGCCAACAGCAGAAATGAATATGTTACATAAGATGGTCCAATACATTTCTGGAAAAAATGAGAACAAATATATGAATAGGTAATTAAATCTTCGGCATTTCAATTTATTTTAGTAGTTCATCAACATCATCTTCCAGCTTTTGTCCCATGTTACTTGCTTTTGGCGCAACACGTCTTTTTTTCCTACTCTCCCATGTCAGCCGTCACTCTATCATTCACTCCTCTTCTTTCATATCATCCCTCACACAATCCATCCATCTTTTCGTTGAAATTTAAATTAATTTGTATATCTATACTTTACCATCACTCAGCCGAAAGACATCAACTACTAGACATAAAAAAGGTTTTCTATCAAGTATCACTATTGATCGTTCATCTATAACAAATGTGCTTACATTAGCATGCCTGCCGTCCAAACTTGAGTTGACCAGTTTCGGCAGGATACATTTAAAAAGCAATGTTACTGCCTTCTCATTGGACTCCCCCGTTGCCCCACACAATAAGGTATGTATTATTCTATATATACCATTAGATATGCGTTCAAGTATGAACTTGTCTGAAATAAAAATAAATAAAATAAAACAAAATTTTTCATTAGCTCCCTAGTTCCATTTCATTGCCAATGTTTGAAACTGGTTTAACTGGTTTAGTTATACTTATAACCTCATTATGAGTTTGATCCTACATAACTCTCTTCCGTAACTCACTCTCAGGGCAATATTCAAAGACTGATTTGACTATGGCAGGAATGCGTGCCTTATTATATTATAATAATAAAGTTTGTCATTGTTATATTTCCAAAATAACAACCCTCATTTGAAGGGGGGGTCAAGGGGTTATTAAAGTTTATATAGAAGAATCTTAACATGTGGTCCGATGTCAACTCGAAAGTCGGTTTCGACGGGAGTTTATGAGCATTTACAAAAATTTCAAAATGGGGTAACTAAGTTTTTAGAGGGGGATTTTACTGTGTAGCTTGATTAACTCGAAGATCTCTTTAAGTCAAATAGTCCAAAACGATGGACGAACGTGCAGTACCTGATACAATAAGAATGAAGAGAGATAGGTCACAAATCAGAAGGTGGCCAGGTGAGCCAAAGGAATGCAATTGCCCACTATAATCATAAATAGTAAGAGAAAAGTGATAGAGAAGGTGATAGGACACGCTACAATGGGAACTACTGTGTATTTTAGGTCCAGTGCTTAACCAGTTGAATGCCGTGATTATAGAAACAATTAAAAAGCCATTGTCTCATGTGGATCCATGTTCTGGCATACAAAGGGATAAACCAAATAAAATTCAAGTGAACAACTATCTAATGAATCCATTCGAAATTAGTGCCTCAGTTTTTACAGTCTCATGAATTTTTTTCAAATGTATTTAAGACTATAACCTCAATTTTCATTGATGATTTTTTAATTAGGCAATTGAACAATGTTATTTATTGAAACAATAATTGTTGGAAACTAAGAAGTTGAAACCTCCTAAATACTAATGAATGTGTTACTAATTCCCTTTAGTGAGTGATTGACGTAAGACTCTAACCTGAAAATGGTTTGTTTACACTTTCATTAGATACTTTTAGAACAGACCATATCATCTATTATAAGATTCAATCTCTCCACCCTCGACAAAAGGCTAACCTCCAACCACTTGATGGCTAAGAAAAAGTGTTTCATGGTTTCAACATATTTAGAATGACAATCATAATTATCTCTCAAGATCAACATACTTGAAATTGAGCAAGACAGCAATGTCCTAGTCAAGAACCTGTCAAGGGGAACTCAAATGAGTTGTGAAATCTTAACTCGGACAGTGAAGCCCATTAATTACTGCTGAATCTTAATGGAACATCACTTACACAATTTCACTCAAGAACCTGATTGAATAATGACTAAAGCAGCTTGCAAAAAAAAAAAAACAAAAATAACACAACAAAATCAGAATGAACAAAAAAAAAATCTTCTGACGTACTTCCTCCTCGGCGTAGATCTGAAATTTTTAAACGATTTAGTGCTACTTGGACATTACTATAGCAACAGTCAAGGTATATCACAAACTTCACTTACCCACATGTAATTTGTCAACAATAGCATAACCCGTTACATCAACTAAATTACTCATAATTTCTTCAAAATTCATATCACTCGGGCTTAGTCTTAAATGTTCTACAACAATTGTCAGGTCACCCACAAACTCCGACAGTTGATGCAATACAAGGTTGACTTCATTGGTTAGATCCTTAGAGTTGAAACTACTAGCTTCATCACACATCTCTAATGGAAAGCGGAGGCATGCTAGCGACTGAGCAAATAGTTGTGAATGGTAGATATGATATGCTTTGAATCCTGGGATTGTCAACAACTTATAGTAAACTCGAGATGCTAATAAAGCATGGTTTCTACATTTCTTGGTATGGACATTTCTGCATCCATAATCTATATAGTAAGCTAAAATAGCTAAGACTTTCTTCTGTGGTACCAAATGCAATAACGACGCCCAAGACTTTTCTTCACTAGGTATGTCTTCTGAGTTAAGCCATTCATCAGTCGATGTTATTATATCCTTAAATATTGTGTTCAAATTTATAGACTCTATCGCGGTCTCATATTTTGGCGGCAAATCACAAAACTCAAGAAATTCTGCTTGAAAAATAGCTTGGACCCAGCCGTGGTCCAGATGGTCCAGGCGTAGATTGTTTATGTCGTCCACTAGAGCCATTGTAACATTTAGGGGCTGTTTGCTATTCAGTACAACACCACCGGTACCTATCACAAAACTTCTAGTTTATTCCAGGATTTATTTACGATGTTTCCTAAATCTCAACTAAATGTTGACAGAACACAGTTAGTATTCATAGTTATGGTTATGCAACTAGATATTGATTTTATTATAGGTAATTAAAATTTTATGGCTCCGCACACCAATAAAACGAACTAGAAATCTAGAATGCAGTTTACTTGTCATTGTCACTGTCACTTGTCACTGTCAGTGAGTCTATCTATTCCGTAGACAGAGGATAGTAATAGACTTCTTCTGCCTAGCCTTTTCCTAACTATGTTGGGGTCGGCTTCCAGTCTAACCGGATGCAGCTGAATACCAGTATTTTACATGGAGCGACTGCCTATCTGACCTCCACAACCCAGTTACTGGGTAATACGATACCCCTTGGTAAGACTGGTTGTCAGACTTTCGGGCTTCTGACTACCCGTAACGACTGTCAAAGATCCACGAATGACAGCCGGGACCAACGGCTTAACGTGCTTTCCGAAGCACGGAGGGGTCTCGGTATGTAAAGATGGTCACCCATCCACAGACCAACCGCGGCAAGCGTAGCATAACCTGACCGATCGACCTGTGCGGCTGTTATTATTTAGCCACGGGCCCCTCTGAGGGTAGTAATAGACATGCTGTTATAATAATTGCGAAAGTGAGATGACACATGTCAAAATGTGTATGTGTGAGCAGGACATAGAATCCATTTTCTATCTCTATTTGCGTATCGGTTTTTGTTGTTTGGCATCGATCACATGGATGCCAAACAAATTGTGGTTAAAATAATTTCGTTGATTAAAAATTAAAAAAAAACTGTGAAACGCATACTTGTGTAATTTCTGACTTTATAACAAGCTGAATCTGTTTAAAGGTAATTTAACAAACCTACATTACTATTTTAAATACTTGTGTATAAAGAATACGCTGAAAACACGTTTCTTGAAACCCTTAATTTTTTTTTACTTTATTTGATTTTTTATTACCTATTTGTTGTAATAGCGGCAATTTAAAATAGTATCTACTACTTTTCGTACGGCGCATTCACAAATACGTACGTTTTTACAGGATCCTTTTTAACGGATCCGTCGCTACTGGAGATAGTATTGTTACGCGCCGCAATTAATGCCTGATACATGGTGACATTAGTTACCACTAGCGCCATCTATTGTGGAGTAGCGGAACTGATAGAGTCGCCATCTATTGTGGAATAGTAGAACTAATACTAGCGCCATCTGTTGACGAGTGGATGTGACGAAGCTAGAACTTACTAGTCGGGGCCGGTATGTACTCGAACATTCTAGACGTTTCCACAATAGAAGGTTCTGGAATTATCTGCGGCACTATATAAGGCCGGGATTAGCCGCGAGCAGTCAGACAAGAGACACCGTTTGACACTCGCCGCGCGCGCACGTGCACAAGCGCTACGCTCCCGGCTCAGTGTCCCTCGCTGTCGCTCTCGTTACGTCATCGTAACGGCTCTCTGTGGTCGCCCCGACTACACTCGATCTTTTCGGTTGAATTTATTCTCCGAAATATAAGATCTTTCAAACTGCCTTTTTCAAGGCTACTACTATTTCTCAAACGTATAGTGTCGTCGTAAATTCCTTGGCCCCTTCTGGGTTAAAACCACAGTTTCGTGGTCCTCGGCTGAAACCATACGGTGTCAACGAAACCGAGTGGGGTGTTGTCCCAATCACACCCGCCGAACCCCTTCAGGGCTAGGCAGTCAATTGGACGGGTCCCAGTTCCCGGCCTTGGGGGGTCTCCTAGTCGGGGCTGGATGACAGTTTTCCTTCCACAGCTACACACCTAGTGTCGTTAGGGTGTCTCTACACCCTTAGCGCTAGACTGGTTAGGGCCCCGTTCGCACAATAAGACTGGCGACGGGTTCACAAGCTTAGGGCACACCAGTAGGTACTCACCTCCCTGTCTACACCCGACAGGGAGGGTACACACCCCCGGGCCCATCCACCCGGGGAGTTAGGTTTAGGGAAAACACACCCCCGTCCCCCGTTATGGCAGACGCCATACTCACCTTTTTAAAAGAGGTCCTCCTCAAGGACCCCGACTTCCTCGCCAAATATGGCTCAAAGCTAGCAGCTCTGCAGCTTACCTCCCCCGCCACGACTAGTAAGTCGAGCTCGCTCGACGAGCAAGCCGCCAACTCTCCAGTGTCCATGGACGCTGAAGAGGCCTCCGGCAAACGCCCACACGACTCTTCAGAAGAGGATTCCCTCCTCTTCTCTGCCTCCTCCTCCGCCCCTTCTTCCGATGACGATGGCTTTACGCCAGTGTCAGGGAAAAACAAAAGGAAGAAGAAGAAACCTTCTTCCCCATCGTCCAATAAAATAGCGGCCACACATTCGGCCGCTATCCCCTCCCCCGCCCCCGCTTCTCAGGCCCCCCGCGCCGCCACCCCCTTCCCGTCCGCCCCGCACGCCTCCCGCGCCGCTACCCCCACCCCGACCGCTAGCCTCAGTGCCGGCGACACTACCTCCGCCACTCGGAAACCAGCCTCCCCACCTCCTGTGTTCATTCAGGACAAGGAAAAGTGGACGCTCATCTCCCAGTGGTGCACCGAGTTTAAAATCGGTTTCTCTTCCGCCCGCTCTACCCAACAGGGTATTAAAGTCCTCGTCCCTACGTCGAAAGACTACAGGGACCTTACCCGCGTACTCCGACAGAGAGGTGTGTCCTTTCACACCTACGCCCTCGCGGAGGAACGCCTGACCCGCGTCGTCATCAGGAGGGTTCCTAAGGAACTCCCTGTCTCTGACATCAAGGCGGACATCGAGGCACAGAACATCCCTGTGTCCGAAGTCCACCGCATGCACCGCGCAAGGGGTCAAGTCGCCTACGACATGATCCTAGTGGTCTGTCCCCCCGTCGAAGGTCAAAAGTACCACCCCATTTTCCAGCTTAATGCTGTCTGCGGCCTCTCAGGCCTTCGTATCGAAAAGCCCAGAAAGAGCGGCATCGTCGGCCAATGCCATCGCTGCCAGCTCTACGGTCACTCCCAAGCCCATTGCCATGCAAAACCCAGGTGCGTTAAGTGCCTGGGCGAGCATGGCACATCTGACTGCCCCCGTCCCAAGGATCGTGCCCTCTGCACGGAACCCCCCAGCTGCGTCCTGTGCGGACAATCAGGACACCCAGCCAACTATCGCGGCTGTCCAAAGGCCCCCAAATCCTCCTCCCCTAAGCTGGCTAAGCGTGCCGACGCCCGCCAACAAAGGGAATCTCCCCACAACCCCCCGACCCAGCTCCCCGAGCGACTAAGCCCCCAAAGGCCTAGCCCTTGGAATCAGCTGAACCATCAGCGGTCTTTTCCCGCTCTCGCGACTGCTTCGCAGCCGCTCCCTCCCCGACCCACCCCCGCCAGGGAGGACCCCCGCCTTTGCCCACCCGCGCTACAAGCCTTCTTAGCTGGCAAGGCCCCCATCCCCGCTCCTAAAGCCGCCCCCACCCCCGCCCCTATTGCCGCTCCCGCCGCTCTAGCTGCCCCACCAGCGGGCTCTGATCCCTTCACGGTGATTACCAGCACCTATTTGGTCTTCCTCACCCCTCGTGCCAAGCAAATGGCACAAGAAATCACCGCCGCTAAGGCATCCGGTGATCTCTTCCGTCCTAAAATTACAGAAGGATAAGGAACATTTTCAGATCAAAGAAACTGACCATTTATTTAATGAATCATTAAATAAAAGCTGTAATCCACATTCCATAACAACAATAGACCTAACAGAAAATTCCTTACTGAAACATAACTATAGTCATAAAATGAGTCAAAATAAAATAAAAAAATATGCAAGACTGAATAAAATCATTAAAAAATGTAATAAATTTAAGAAACAGCAAAACCATTTTTCCAAAAATATTCATTTAAGGAAAGAACGTGTTACTCTTATGAATAAATTGAAGAACTATCAAATTAAATTAGAAGATAGTATAAACATATATGAAATAGACACTCAACGCTTACAAACTGAAATTCAAGCTCTTGATGACTCACTAAAGTCCCTTTATAATAAATATTTATGTTCTCAACACCAAATCAAGGAACACATCCTTGCTACAAACGAGTTGGTAGACAGAGTGGACTCACTGACTCTCAGTAACACTCAGTGTACTTGTCAGAGGGGATCCAACCTTGATGCTCTCCAGCCTGAGGCAACGGAGGACCCGTCCCAAGTTGTGAGTGCTCTGGACTGTATTCCCAACCAAGATATACCTGATACTGTGCAAGAATTATCTCAAGCAAGACAGTCAGCAGCTAGTAATGTTTCCTCTTGTAGTAGTCAAGTATGTTATCAGTCAGTTATGTTTTCAGATAGTATAGGAAGAGGTTTGGGGAAATTAGTTAGTGACAACTTTAGTTTTAATACTCAAAACTATTGTTTACCTGGGACATCCTTCAAACAAATAATTACATCAATTACAGGAAAACAATATGATTCAAATACCAACATTACTGTATTTGTAGGTGATAGTTCACAAGTCAAAAAAGAAGTTGTCACTGACAGTGTTTCTAAACTTTTAAAGATAAATTGTAATAAAATTATTTTGTGTGCTTTTCCATATTTTGAGACACTATCAAATAGACAAAACAATTATATACATATGCTTAATAAGCATATGCATTTCTTAGCAAGTCACTACAGTGACAAACTTATATTTTTTGACACCAACAGTTTTGTTGTTAAGTTGAAATCGACAAGGAATACAGTGTATCTGCCCATTAGGTTTAGACATAAAATAGCGAGGCTATTAGCTTATATAAACTCAGACATAAGTAGTATGTCGAAGTCTTGTACTATAATTAACACTGCAATTATTAGTAATAATTCTAATGTACAGGTGGTCACTCAAAATAACTGTAGCACTAATGCTATAACTATTTACAATGATTGTACGAAGGAGGATCCATGTGTCACTATGGCAAGTTCTTGTCCTAATGTGGGGTCCACGAGTAGGGGGATATCATTGCCTGGTGATGGCTTGGGAGTCTTGGGGCTCACTCTGGATGTTAATTTAAACTAGTTAGTAAGACAACAGAAGACACTAGTAACAATATTATTATACCTACCAGCAACAAGGTGTCTTCTTGCTCTCAAATAGTAAAGTGTAAAAAAGGGTCTGAGCAGAATTCCTTGAAATTATTTCATCAAAATATTCAAGGTTTTTCTACCAAACAATTAGAAATTGAGCTATTTTTAGAAAAAACTATGTTTGAAATTATTTGTTTAACTGAACATTGGTTGAAAGATTATGAAATGCTAATTAATTATGAAAATTATAGTGTGGGCAGTTGTTTTAACCGGAAATCTATGCTGCGTGGGGGTTCACTAATCTTAGTTAAAAATTCTATTAAAACTAAGACTCGTACAGATATAGTTGATCTTTCAGTTGAACATAACATTGAACTGTCCTGTGTTGAGCTAGATAAGCATGTTATAGTGTGCGTTTACAGACCCCCTAATTATCAAAACTACTCCATATTTGAGTCAGTAATGGAAGATGTTCTAGCAAAACTTGGAACTGGTAAAAAATCGCTAATTATCTGTGGTGACTTCAATATTAATATCTTAGAAAATAGTTCAAATAGCAGTCGATTATTAAGTCTCTTTAAATCATTCAATTTGTCAAATGTGTTTTCAGAACCAACCCGCATAACTAAAAATTCTGCTACATGTATTGATAATGTTTTTTGTTGCTGCGAATACTTAGATAAAGCCATAGTAAATTATCTCCCTTCTGATCACAGCGGTCAAACTGTTGTGTTCAAATCCAATACACCAGTACAAAAAATTCTGATACAAACTAGACAAATAACACCAAGTAATCTAAATAGATTTAATAATAACTTAATTAGTAAGTTAAATGTACCAGGCCATATTAAAAACAATGTAAATGAATTATATGAGTGGTTCTTTTCGGTAGTACGCACCGAGTTCAATAATACTTTAAAAAAGAAAACCAAAACTATTTGCCCAAGATTTTTGTTCAGTGACTGGGCAACTAAGGGTATTAGGAAAAGTAGGGAAAAATTGTTTGAGCTATATGGCCTTAAGCCTTATATTAACTCTGAAACTTTTAATAAATATGTTGCTACCTACTCTAAAACTTTTAAAAATACCTGCAAGGTAGCTAAAGCCCTCTATATTAGCAACAAGATCAAATCAGCCGATAATAAAATAAAGACGGTTTGGAAAATTATCAATGACGAAACTAACCGGAATAAAAGACATAATAATGATTTCACAATAGAGACTTCGCGTGGTCTCATAAGCACTAACAAAGAAGTTGCTCATGAATTTGTAAATTTCTTTACCAGTATCCCACATAAAACCACTGAAATCTTAAATTCCTCGGCCTTACGTTCTATTTATTTATTAAGAGCAAACGTCTCATCCTGCCAGATTGAATTTAAATTCATGCATATAAACCCCACAATAGTAATAAAAGCTTTCAAGCAAATCAAGATCAAACTAACCGAAGATCTATGGGGAATGTCTATCAAAGTTTGTACCTCCATTATTGAGACTATAGCGCCGTACTTAGCTTTAATATTTAACTTGTGTGTGGATCAAGGAGTCTTCCCGGATCTTATGAAATACAGCAAGGTGATACCACTTTTCAAATCGGGGGACAGTAAAGTTACTAATAATTATAGACCGGTATCCGTGTTACCGGTTTTCAGCAAGGTGTTTGAAAAGGTGATGCTGAACCAAATGCTCAATCATTTCAACACCAATAAAATATTGCACGACCAACAGTATGGTTTCACCAAGGGACGTTGTACGACTGATGCCGGTGTAACTTTATTAAAACACATTTTTACGGCGTGGGAAGAGTCCCAAGACGCCATAGGAATTTTTTGTGACCTCTCTAAGGCTTTTGATTGCGTCGACCATGAAACCTTACTTTTAAAACTTGAGCATTACGGACTTGGAAAACTTGCGCTCAGTTTAGTAAAATCTTATTTAAATGATAGACAACAGCAAGTTCAAATAAATGGTGTCAATTCACTCGGTTTAAAAGTAAAAATGGGTGTACCACAAGGCTCGATATTAGGTCCTTTCCTCTTTTTAGTATATATTAATGATCTACCCCATTTGTTAAAAACTCAACCACAGATGGTGTTATTTGCTGATGATACTTCCTTGATTTTTAAAATTAATAGACGTGCATCAAATCTTGACGACGTAAATAACGCCCTACTGCAGATCCAAAATTGGTTCACTGCTAATAATTTAGTATTAAATGGGAAAAAAACGAAGTGCATAAGATTTTCTTTACCAAATGTCAAAAGTAGTCATTGTGAGATAGTATTGAATCAAGAGAAACTAGAATTCGTCGATGAAACGATTTTCCTGGGGATCACGCTCGACTCAAGGCTTCAATGGGGTCCTCATTTAACATCCCTTGCAGGACGACTAAGTTCAGCAGCGTATGCTGTGAGAAAAATCCGCCAATTTACTGATGTTGATACCGCGAGACTGGTCTATTTTAGTTACTTTCATAGTATTATGTCGTACGGTATTTTACTATGGGGACGAGCTGCAGACATCGAGTCTATTTTTATTCTGCAGAAAAGAGCCATCAGGGCCATATATAGCCTCCGCAGGCGTGACTCTCTAAGAGAATTGTTTAAAGATATTAACATCATGACGGTACCTTGTCAATATATCTATGAAAACATTATGTACGTAAGGAAAAATCTACATCTTTTTAGTAAAAGAGGTGAAAGACATAATTATATCACTAGAAATAGGGAGCAATTAGTTCAACCAGGTTTCAGGCTGGCTAAAGTAGACTCATCTTTCATGGGGTACTGTTTAAAATGTTACAATAAAATACCTCCCCACATAATAGAACAGAATGAAACCAAATTTAAATCTTGTATAAAACGCACACTATGCAGCCAGGCATATTATAAATTAGGGGATTACATCGCTGATAAAAATGCTTGGCTAAACGCTGGTCCTGCTCCATAAGGACGCATAAATAAATTGATTAGCATTTGAAAATACTGTTGGAGCTGCTGAAGATTTTAAAATACTTTTTTGCATTATATAAATTCAATCTCCTAGTATTGTATAATTGTATAGCACATGTGTGAGTACTATGTACATACTATAAAGCTACCATATACTGTGTACGTCTTTCACTGACTTGAATTTGCCCTGGCAGCAGAGAGTATGTCATGCTCACTCAAATGTCTCGCTGATGGTGGCGCGTGTGTTAGATCATTTGGTTCCCTTCAAAATGGTTGAGCTGAATGGTGCTGATCCACGCGTCATGTTCGTGAACGGGCGCCGGCAGTAGGGACTGGTCATCTCTTTGCTGCCATGGCTTATTTTAATTTAACTTATTTTTATTTTTTTAAACTTTTCATTACGGACGCTTTTAACGTTCTGCATCGTTCTCACATGCATAATTTATAACATAAATGATGTAACCAATACTTTGTAACCATATATTGATATAAAAGAGTGTCCATGGAGTTTCTTGCCCGTTCTTCTCCATAGGTACCTACGCTTTGGAATGGGCAACTAGCTTCATTTTTCTGACTGACCGACCCTTTGACAATTCAAAAGTGCCTGTAATTGGTTTAATTGAAATAAATACTTTGAGTTTGAGTTTGAGTTTGAGTTTATCCAGGCTATCTTCAACGCGTACCCTGAGATTACGCAAGCTCTAACCTCCTTCGCTTCGAAACCGTAATGGATAAAGGCCTCATTACGCGAACTAAACCCCGATCCCTAAAGTTGACATCCTTCAATGCCAACGGCCTCATGCCACAGCGGGATGAGATCGCCACCTTCCTCCGCGATCATCAAATCGACATCTTCCTCGCCCAAGAGACTTTCCTCAAGCCCTGCCAACGCGGCCCTTCAATTGCGAACTATCGTCTTGTTCGCAACGACAGGCTAAGGTGCCACAAGGGCGGCACCCTAATCTATTACAAAAAGGCTCTGTATTGCATCCCTATGGACCCTCCTCCCCTCTCACGACTTGAAGTGTCTATCTGTCGACTAGGCATGACCGGCCACCAGCCGATCACCCTAGTCTCGGCCTACATTCCTCCCCAAACCGCTCCAGAGGACCCAAGGCTTCTGTCTGACGACCTCTCTATCCTTCTTGGCCTGAGCGACTCCGTTATCATAGCGGGCGACCTCAATGCCAAACACACTGCTTGGAACAGTGTCACGACCAACGCCCGAGGCAGACATCTCTTTAACCTCTGCCCGTTACTTAATTTCGACGTCATAGGCCCCATGACTCCCACTCACTTTCCCCATGACCCCACCCACACCCCCGATGTCCTGGACGTGGTGCTTCTGAAGAGAGTCAACCTACGGTTAGACTCTCTAGAAGTAGTCCAAGAGCTCACCTCTGACCATCGCCCAATCAACATTCGATTGGCCCCGCGCACTGGACTCACCGACCCCGACCAACCTCCCCTGACAAAAGTGGTAACGGACTGGAGGAAAGTAAGGGAATGCCTGAAATCCACCACATCCCCCCACTTAGACACCATCCCCGGTCACTTCAGCTCTATCGCTAACACAGCGGCCGCGATCGACTCATTCACGGAACACGTACAGTCAGTCATGAACGATTGTTCTAGGGAAGTTCTAGTGACGGACGACCGTCGCTGGAAGTTGCCTGACGACATACGTGAACTGTTGAATGAGAAGAACGCGGCCGTACGTGCCTACAGTAACTTTCCCTGCGACGCTAACAAAGCCCATATGCGTTACTTGCAACGTTCTGTAAAGTCTCGCTTATCGGAGTGGCGTGAAGCTAGCTGGGACAAGATGCTAAGCGACCTAGAGCCCACCCATCAGGCCTTCTGGGAGCTTCAAAGGAAACTCAGATCCCGCGAAGTTGTCCCCATACCACCCCTGGTCCGCCCAGACAAAACCATCGCTTTCGATGACGACGAAAAGGCCGAGTGCCTGGCCGTCAGCCTCGAAGCTCAATGCTCACCCAGCACTCTACCAGTAGACCAAGCTCACCTCTTAGAGGTCGACGCTGAAGTTGAACGTAGAGCCTCCCTCCCACCCGTCGAAGACCCTGATGATCCTCTGCCTCCTGTCACTCCAGACGAAGTCCAGGACATCATCAAGGGTCTCATACCCAGAAAGGCCCCCGGTTCAGACGGGATCACCAATAAAGTGATCCAGCTTCTCCCTGCCCCCCTGATATTGCTACTGGCCACCATCTTCAATGGCGCCATGGGCAACAACATTTTCCCACAAGCGTGGAAAGAAGCCACTGTCATTGGCATCCATAAGCCCGGAAAGCCCAGGTCTGAACCGACGAGTTACCGTCCCATCAGTCTGCTCAAAGTCCTCGGCAAGATCTATGAGAAGCTTGTTTACAAGCGTCTCAGGAGCTTTGCCGAAGCAAAGGGCCTCTTCCCCGATGAGCAATTTGGTTTTCGAACCCAGCACTCCTGTGTCCAACAAGTCCACCGCATCACCGAACATATCCATTATGGATTCATGCGCGGTATGATGACAGGTGTCATTTACTTCGACATAGCGAAAGCGTTCGACAAAGTCTGGCACAACGGCTTATTATACAAGCTGTACCAACTTGGAGTGCCAGACCGTCTCGTTCTCATCATACGAGACTTTCTGTTGAACCGCACATTCCACTACAAAATCGAAGGAGCGCTCTCGTCGCCTCATCCCATCAGAGCAGGAGTCCCCCAGGGCTCCGTTCTCGCCCCTCTCTTATTTACGCTGTTTACTAGCGACATCCCAAAGGACGCCAAGTCCCAATTGGCTCTGTTCGCGGACGACACAGCCATCTACTACACTGGTCGTAGTCATATCCAACTTCGACTTCGCCTCCAAACCGCAGTCAATAAGTTGGCTGCTTGGTTCAGGAAATGGCGAATAGAAGTCAACCCCGATAAGAGTCAAGCGGTGCTCTACTCTAAACTCAGACGTCAACCCACCCCCCCTCCACCAATCACCATGTTCGGCAAGCCGATCCCTTGGGGGAAGCAAGCCAAGTACCTTGGTGTCATTCTCGACCATCACCTCACCTTCTCAGAGCACATAAAGACGGTCCGTTCGCGCGCCTCTTTCGCTCTAGGCTGCCTTCATTCCGTCCTCAATGAACGCAGCAAGCTGTCACTCAAGTGCAAAAAGCGCCTGTACACAGCATGCATCCGTCCCATAATGACTTACGCTAGCGTAGTCTTCGCTCACGCAAAGCCCCGTCACATCCATAGGATGCAAACCCTGCAGAACCGATTTCTTCGCAAGGCCACAAACTCCCCTTGGTTCGTTCGCAATGAGATCCTCCACGTAGATCTCAAGATTCCCACCATCCAGCAGTTCATGAAACGCCTCTCCAAGCGTTTCTTTGCCAAAGCCGCCAATCACCGCAACCCTCTGGTGGTAGCGGCCGCCAACTACACCCCCTCCAAAATCAGCAAAATTCGCCGTCCAAGGCATGTTCTCGACGAACCCGATGACCCCATAACCCTCCTCCAGGAGAGCGATAGGGCAACCAGTACAGTATACAAACAGAAACAACCGACATTCCGACCTCGCCGCCGAGGTCCCTCGCGACGTCCCCAAGTAAATTCTCCCCCCCGACCCTTGCCCGCTGAAGTGCCAGCCCGCGCCGTAGCTGAGCCTGTAGCTTTAAATTCCCCGACTGAGACCTCTGAGTTTGTTTCGGCCTTTCTTCTCAGAGATAGTCCTAGGAAACGCCGCGCTCATCAAAGCATTAATATTAATTCGATCCAGCCTGTCCCCTTGCTGCCCTCTCCCAGCGACGCCCTAAGCCGAGGTTCGTACCCCACAGGGGGTGCCCTTAGCGTGCAGTCGCTTAGCATTAATTTAGATGTAGCCCTGGCTGGAGGCTTTAAGAATTCTTAAGGCAACCACAGGATAGTCCGGTTAAGTAGTCACGGCCTCTCAAGGTCAACTACGAGATGCCATATTCTAAAAAAAAAAAAAAAAAAAAAAAAAAAAAAAAAAAAAAAAAAAAAAAAAAAAAAAAAAAAAAAAAAAAAAAAAAAAAAAAGCGAGCAGTCAGTGCGGGCCGCGGCGCACGTAGACACTGAGCGGTGTTACACAAACATTGCCGCTCACACACACACGACTGCTCCTTAGCCCGAAACGTAACCGGCTGGCTCTGGAAACGGGACGGGCGGGAGCAAAACACCTTTATTCTGTAGGAGCGTAGAGTCGGCACCTTCGTCGCTGGTCGTCCCCCGCCGGGCCTCCCCCGGGTAACTGGGGGTCTCACCTGGCGGGGACAGACCGCCGAGGTGTCGTGAAGAACGCGATGCTGTGAGTCGGCGTCGTGACGCGCCTACAGAATTACGCATTGCAACCACTCACATAGACGCGCGCAACTCACGCGCGTCAAAATGCTAGGGGCCATTATGTTGCCAACCTAGGGAGGGGCCCGTATTGGCGGGCCAACGTATGGCAATCTGCGGCCTGGGGGCGAAGCCCTGGCGCCGCTCGCCACGCCCCCTAACGGGGGCGTAGCGACTTCTAACAGTGAGCAGTCAGTTCCCCGACCCTTGCCCGCTGAAGTGCCAGCCCGCGCCGTAGCTGAGCCTGTAGCTTTAAATTCCCCGACTGAGACCTCTGAGTTTGTTTCGGCCTTTCTTCTCAGAGATAGTCCTAGGAAACGCCGCGCTCATCAAAGCATTAATATTAATTCGATCCAGCCTGTCCCCTTGCTGCCCTCTCCCAGCGACGCCCTAAGCCGAGGTTCGTACCCCACAGGGGGTGCCCTTAGCATGCAGTCGCTTAGCATTAATCTAGATATAGCCCTGGCTGGAGGCTTTAAGAATTCTTAAGGCAACCACAGGATAGTCCGGTTAAGTAGTCACGACCTCTCAAGGTCAACTACGAGATGCCATAATCTAAAAAAAAAAAAAAAAAGCGATCAGTCAGTCTTGGATCAGTGATACAGGCGAATACATCGAAAGCGATCTTCAAGTGCGACTTAAGAGCGATTGTATGTACTTTATAATTAGTGTGTTGTGAATTGTTGTTAGTGTTGACTAATTAAAGTGTAACTTTTGGGTAATTTTTATCGGCATTTTTATTGTCACGAACCCGAAGCTCGTAACAGTATTCACACAGCATTTATAGGATCCTTTTTAACGGATCCGTCGCTACTGGAGATAGTATTCACACAGGACTGATTTTAAAAGATCGGATCATTATACTGGATCCGAAATACTGTATTATGTGTGAACTGGCTCATACAACTACATACGCTAATAATAACACATACGTTTAAACGGACCTGTAAAACGGATTGTTGCTTATTTTGTCGGAAGTATTTTCTACTGGATCCGGAATACTGTATTATGTGTGAACTCGCTCATACAAGGTACATATGCTAATAACATACACGTTTTAACGGACCTGTAAAACGGACGTTAAATGTGAACGCGCCCTTAGGTATAGATGCTCTAATCAAGTCTAATCAAAGCTTGTTCTAACACTACAACGTGGCTTACCTACAGTAGAGTAGGTAGTTGATAGTTAGAAATCGTTACGTAAGGAAAAAGCGTTAAGTATAATGCCTACTCCATGCAACTTTCTCTCTCACTCTTTCTATTATATACGAGTGTTTGTTGTTTGTTTGTGCGAGTATTGCACATGAAACTCCGATCCTGACGGGGGTCCCCCCGACCGTTTTTTAACGTATTTTTTCGTTTGAACGCGTTAATCTCTGGATCTACCAATCGGAATTAAAAATATTTTTGCATTTGATAGCCCTTCTGATTCTTGAGGAAGGTTACAGGCTAATTAACATTACGCTGAAACCCTTACAAACCAAACATAAAGAAAAAATTCAGAAAGAACGCTAAGTGAAAACGAAGTAATAGCGAGGGTGGGCGACGCGATGTGACTTGGTGGGTCGAGGGACCAGAAATTACACTCGGAAGAAGTCGCGGGCTAGTGATAATCTTCAAAATTTGCGTATGAACGCAGGATTCTGAACGTATTGATAATTATTTTTTACGTTCCTAGAGATGTCCTTACTATTTTTAAAATCTGAGTCGATTTGTTTTTCTATATTTAAATTAAATTACAAGCAATGTGAACCATATAAATTCATAATAATTATTTAACGATGAGCCATTAAACTACAGAAATACCAGAACTCGATGAAGATGAAGATGCTAAGGAAAGAGTTTTGATAAAGGATTTATAAAATTAATTAAAAACATGATTCTATTTATAGGTGCTGACGTAAATATGTCGATAATGTAGTCTCTCTATTTTTGACAAGTCTAAGTATGTATACAAAATAATGTCACTTTTGAAAGATAGTAGTGCACTGTCAGTGTGCACACGCATTTCATAATTCGTTCGGCGAATTTCGGCGTGCATTCTCAAAATAGTTATAAAAAATCATTAATTTTATAACTACTGACATGGCAACGCGAAAACCAATAAATTGGTTTTTGACTGAGACAGGTCGAAAGTTTTCGTTTGTTGTTATTACGGGCACTGGACTTGCCTGTACATTAGCAAAATACGGCCCGCATACTTTTTTCTTGGATAAGTATAAAAACTTCGTGCATTATTACAGGTTTGTTGGTACCGCTAAGCTAAATCAATTCATGACAATGAGATTGTATAAAATTGTTGAAATGTTTCACTTTTCAGCAACGGCCAGCCAGCACTTTTACCTAAGGAACTCCACGATAGATACACAAAATGTATGGACATCCTGAATATAACTGATGTGCAAAGAAAACTAATTGTGCCATTTAGTGTTTTTGGGTATGACTTATTTCATGCTGGTAAGTTTACAGTTAAATAGTCTCCATTTACATGAAACTTCAGGAGTAGTACTTGTATGTACTTGTTCTTCTTCTTGTTCTCAAGTATGAAGTTAAAAGTGCTAAACTCGGACCTGTGTTATTATTAACCAAGGCTCTATTAGCAGCTACAGTGTGGTTGACGAGAGAATGCGTTCTTGACTCCTGTCAGTTTCATACAAAGGAATACATGTTTTGCTATTTTTGATATTTGCTGTCGCACTGACAGGTGGCAGGCCCGTATTCTCTCAACAACCGGAAGGTAAGCTGCATTGGAAATCTAACTCAGTGTTAATTAAGGTTTATAAGTTCTTACTATGCCTAATTTTGTTGTAGGTAGTATGAACTCAAGATTTGGAGTAGCTATTGGTATTCCAGTAAACTTTAGCTACAAAAGCTTAGCTGATTTAGAAGCAGATGATATTCAGGTGATTATAATTTCTAGTAACATTCTGCAAGATGTGCTTGCTATAATTATATACAACATTAGGAAAGAGGATACTCAAAACAAAGTTTTTTTCACACATTAAAACTCTTATGTCATGTAACTGCTGAAATGCGTACAGTCACCAAAACAGATAAGTAACCAGGGTCGTCAGGTATAGTTGAAGTTTAGTAAGAAACCAAAGGATCTTTTCGAATGAAATTTAATTTGATAAATGAACTGTTTGCTTTCTATTAATTTAATTTTAGATTAAATAGTTTTAATCTGTAGATTTCCTAGTTTAATCAGCAAACTAACAACCAATCATTTGTTGTAAGTGACTAGAATAGGTTCTTCAATTTCACATTCTTAGTCCCAGTTGTTTGGGCTGTGTGCTAATATGTCACTCAGTCACTTTCTCCTTTTTATATGTACTTATATTGAAAGATAGATTACACAAATAACGGGTAATTCAATATATTATAAGTTTCTTACGTTTTCTGCAATTCGCAATTTTCAGTAGGTCAGGTTGTATGATAATAAAAATGTTAGACTCGCCTGTAAAAATATTTAATTACCAAAGAATAATCATTAAAATTCCAATTGTCCAATTAAATGAATATTGCTTGAAGACATGACATTCAGTTTTGATGATTATCATGATTATAAATAAAATAAATAAATAAAATAAATATACCCTGGACATTTCACACAGCGCCATCTAGTCCCAAGCTAAGCAACCTAATGCTTGTGTTATGGTAACAAGATGGCTGATAAACTACTTATATACATTTTTTTTTTTTTGTAAATACATACATATTATATTATATACAATGTGGGGATGACAATATGATCATAAATGAAACTTCGTATAAGTCATGATATTCCCAACCTGCACAAAAAAAATCAAATGAATATATCCAGTAGTTTAGCCACAGGACATTATTTTTCATTTTAAGTATTTTCTACATGATGTATTGTAAACAGGAAAGCACGCGACAAGTTAACGACACACGTTGCCAGCTCGCTACCAAGTAATCTGTGTCGCTACTTCAAAAACCTACGCCTTTTCTTTAAAATTTATTTTCTCAATGCAAATTATACTTTATGCCTGAGCCCTAAGAGTCATAAAAGCGTATCATCACAACTAGATAAAAAAATGCATGCGGAAGTCATAACTTTCTGTTACGCACTCATGTCAATCGCAAAATATGTATGTGCGAAAGAGATAAGTAAGTTTGCTTGTTTCTACTTTGCCTACTTGTCGAAACCTGCAGGTTACGCGGTCAGTGTGTCACCGGACTTCCTTACTGCCTGTGACGCGTTTTGTTCCGCTCTGGAATTTCGGATGCGCCCGCGCCCGTTTGAAGTCGCCGCGCGAGTGTTATCGTATCTTTGTTGTTGTGTTGTGTTGTGCGAAATTTGACGCTTTGTTTTAATAGTGACAGGACACATAACGTATTATAGGTACTTAGTTAAATAGCTAAGTAAACTTTGCGAAATTAGACGCTTAATACTTGGTGTTTAAAGGTTTTATTATTAAATAACCATGCCTCGTTACAATTACACAGCTTCGGAGTACCTACACCGATATGATTTTAGTGTATGGGGAGTGTCACGGAAATGCCACTTTAGCTGTACGGACATACCGTGAGAGGTATGGGAACACCCGTATGTGTCCGACCCACGGGCGCACTATTGTACAAGCTGTCCAGAGGATACGGGAAAATCAATCCTTGATCCCGCACGTAGATGGTGCTCCTCCACGTGCAAATGTGATTCCAGACGAAAGAGTTATTAATTATTATGATCGCAATCCGACGTCCAGTCTGATAAGTACAAGAAAGTACAAGCATTGTTACCGAGAGATAAACCAATAAGAGAAACTTTCTGTCGCTGGTTAGAAACCAAACATCTCGAGAATCCTGACTTCCTGTACAATGTGATGTGGACTGACGAGAGTACATTCACAAGGAATGGTTTATGGAACCGACAGAACCTTCGGTACTGGAGCCGCGTGAATCCGCATCTAGTACGGGAGACTTCGCACCAGTACAGATTTGCTGTCAATGTGTGGGCTGGCATACACAGAAATACCATTATTGGTCCGATATTTATTGATGGCAATTTAAATGCTGTAAAGTTCATTGAACTCCTCGACAGATCTGTTTCCGAGTACACGGACGAACTTTCGCTGGACGTGTACAGACAGATGTGGTACCAGTTAGATGGAGCACCAGCTCATTCAGTGGTGTCTGCAAGAGAGCGTTTGACTCAAATGTTCGGACAGCAGTGGATTGGCCGTTTTGGACCAGTGCGGTGGCCAGCGAGGTCACCAGATCTCACGCCCCTGGATTTCTTTCTGTGGGGTCACATAAAGAATGAGGTATACTCAACAGAAGTTAATACCGTTGAGGAATTAAAAAATAGAATAATTATATCCTTTAATAAATTGAAAGAAATGGCTGCTAATGGTGGCCTATTATCAAGAGTGAGAAATAACATTATACGTCGGTGTAGTTTGTGTATTCAAGAACACGGCGGACATATTGAAAATAAAAAAATTTAATGACTGGCGACCTATCTAACTGGTCGAAAAGTGATTGTGAATAATAAATTGATTAGTGAATAACTCGCGGGTGAATGATGCCCGACTATTTGGTTAATAATCTGTGATTTGATATAAGTGAGCATTACCTAATAATAATATTAATAATGGCGCCAAAACATTCCGTCGCTGCGCGCAACCCCGCGAGCGGCCGCGCGCTGCCTCGCGCTTTATAATGAATGAAACCACGCGGCGTTGCCATTCTTACCGCAGGTCAGTGTACCAATTTTATAAATGGTGTTTTATTTTGTTTGCAGTTTTAAGCTATTTAGTTTGTTAGAAATTTTTGTTTTTTTAATTTCGATGTTCGGATATATTTGATAGTTGACAAATGTTTCTATAAACCAGTATTGCCAGTGTTTTCATTTAAAGTCATATTGTCATCTCCACATTGTATATTATGATTTATGATAATCTTCAAAATCCAAACTTCCATACTACATACATAATAATACAGGTGGCAGGGACGTTGACGCGCAAACTGTATCCATGGATTCAGCATATAAATTTTTCATAGGTTATCAAAAAAAAAAAACAGTTGTTTCATAGAAAAGAGCAAATTGTAAGGAAAACATTTTTTTTTTTGTAATAACCAACGAAAAGTTAAATGCTAAAAGGGGGGTTTAGAATCATGTGATGAATCCATGGATACAGTTTTAATTCATGATTACAGTTTAAGCGTCGATGTTCCTGCCACCCTGTGCTAAGCGAAAGGAACTCGGTCTGTTATCTTTTCATGCCGGAACCGATCGTTATGTATTTAACAGATAAGTAGCCTAGGACCTGTAAAATCACATATGCTACTATTCATTCTGGATATTTGTATTAATAAATGATGAAATACAAGCAGACGAAGTCGCGAATAACAGCATCTTTTGCTCACGGCTTCGTTTGCAAGGTGATAGAAAATTATCCCACGGGAATGACTTACCAGGATAAAAAGTATCATAGGTTAGGACTCAGGTTATGGTCTTCCTGTGTGTAAAATTTCATCAAAATCCGTTCAGCCGTTTATGGCGTGTAAGTGAAAAGGTAGCAGACAGGTAGAGTTACTTGCGCTTTTTAATCGACGAAAAGAAGGAGGGTTTTGACTATTCTTTTAATTAAATTGGATAGGGTATACTTTGAAGTAGGTCCCACATAAAATTGAAAAATAGAATCCACGACTATCTTCTAATCAGAACTACAATAAAAAAAATAAAAAAATTACATAACAATTATTGTTATGTAAATTTTATTTTTATATTCTTTTTAGTATAAGCTATTGGCAGTCAGATGTGGTTAGGGTATAATGGGACTGGTATGCACAATGTGTAGAAAGTCCTTATAATAAATAATAAAAAAAAAATATTATGTGTGCCAAGTTCGGTGCACAAGTGAAAATTGGGGGAAAATAAAATCCACGCCTTAGAAAAAATAGGGATCAACCCCTACTTTTTGAATGAATAATTAATAGAAGAATGTGAATCACCTATTCCATTATCCTTTAACCGTTTCCCAACTATGTTGTGGTTAGCTTCCAGTATAACTAAATGCAGCTGAATACCAGTATTTTTCATAGACCGACTGCCTATCCAACCTCCACAACTGAGTTACTGTGTAGTTACACAGTAACTCAGTTGTATAAAGGGGTATTGTGTGGGTATGGACTGGTTGTGGATTGGTTGTCAGACTTTCAGGCTTTTGACTGGGTAGTCCAGAAGCCTGAATGTCTGACAACCAATCTCTGATATGGGTGTATCAAAGATCGATGAATAAAAGCTAGGACCGACATGACCACGACTTAAACTTTATGAGGCATAGATTCTGATAGAAGGGTGTTGGTATGATATGGATTGTCATTCATTCAATGACAGACCACGAAATACCTATTTGTTCAAGATTTTAATAAGTATTACTAACATATATAAAATATTTTCAGGTGAACCAAAAGAAAGTCGACTGGGAATCAGAAGCTGGCAAAAAATTGGCTGATGCTATAATACTTCCTGAAAAAGTGCAAGAATTTGCGATATGTAGGGAGATCATGATGACGCAGAATAACAAAATAATTTATGAAGCAGCATATCCGTTCACATGCCTATTTCTTGCTTACAATCTTTCTCAATATCTTAATAGAAGATTAAACTTATATGCCGCACCTCCGTTTATAAGAGGGGTATTATACTCATTATTAGGCATGTTTGCATCAGGTACATACTTTCTTATGAAAGATATGACAGAAGTTTATTATGAAACAGACACTGACCAGAGATTATGTGACCTTGGTCCCGCATTTGTTGAGAGTGGCAAAATATTTTATGAAAAAATTTTAAATAGAAATCAAGCTCTTAGAGAATTAATGGGCAGAGAAGGAGAAAAGAAATACAGTAAAATGGGAAATGAAAATTTTGGTATACGACAACCCCGTGTAGCCCTAGTTCATAGAAAACAATTTTTTGAACAAAAATTTAAAGAATTAAATAAAGATGCTGAAAAACTTGACTAAAATCATATTTTGTTCATTGGTAGATTTCATTATGTTTGTTAACCTTTAATATTTAATAAAATACTTAAGTATAGAAATGTTGAATAGGAGTAGTAAGAAATAAAATGTTTTCGTTAACTTGCGTCATTATTTTTATAAGTACTATTTTATAACTTTGATTGGCTTAGCTAGTTACCCGGCTGAGTATTCATCAGGGACGACAGGGACGGGAACATAATTAGGTACTTGCATATTTAAATAACAGTAAATGCAAGTATCAACTCAAGAAACCCAAACCCAGTCAAATGGGGTCAGCAGTAAAACCGCTGCCCAATATAACGACAGCAGCAATCCTTATTAGACCTTTCGCGTCAATGGAACCGCATGCAGTAGGTAATACTAGGTAAGCGGAAAGTTCGCATATTTTCTAACAAAATGTCCGCGGTATCAAGACCAGATTAAGTGCGTGGCGTAGGTATTTAACTTTCGCTGCTGCCGGAAAAAACTGTCGTTGCCGCCCGCCACAGAAACATTTTGTAAATATTCCGTCGTCCACAGTTTCGGGAAAAAATGTTTCGTTCGTTCAGTGTGGACGAACGGGAATTCTTTTTGACTATTCCAGATCAGTAATACCCCTGTCGTTAACACTGTTGGCAATCGAGAAAAAAAAGTTCCGTTCGTCCACAGTCCACGGAACTTTTTAAAAGTTATTTTGTTGATTTACCCACGCAGAAATGTACGTATTAGAATTAAAAATAAGAGATTGTAATCTGCAAGGAATTTGAAAATTTTATTATCCTGCCCTTTAGGTTATAGAAATAGAAGTTGTTAATAGTCTTATAAAGACACTTAAGAAAAATTGAATTTCGCGGGCTACCCTGGCGCTTACCCCCTTACTTTACTCTTTGCTTTCCCCTTAAAAGTCCAGACATGTCTGATATGGTATTTAGAAGAAAGAACCACAGAACTTCACTTGAATTAAAAACTTACGGACTTTTCAGATTTGCAGCAGTTTAATCGCCGCATCGCTAGTGATATTAAATCGCTGCTAAGGCGCCATCTCCACGGGCGAGAGAATCGCGGCGATAGTCTCACCGCGCAGTGTGTGGACACGTTCTAAGAGGGTGTATAGAAATACGTGGCACGACGATAATATCGCCGCGATTCTCTCGCTCGTGGAGACGGCCCCTTAATTAGTCTTTATTATATTATAGCCAGGGGCGCCGGCTTTTAGAAAACCTCATGAGTGCTCATGCTCATTTGATGATTCGAAAAAGTGGCGATTCGAGAAGTCCAATGGAGCGTAGGTAATTATTTCAACAAATTGGCCCAGTTTCCATACTGTTCATATTAATTATACTGTGCTCGGGGCGAGGAAAATGGCGCACGGGCTCTATTCTATTCGGAAATGATGTGTCGGTCAGCTCTTAGGTTGGTATCTATCCCCACCTCTGATTAACTAACCGAGCGTGTGTTCGGACATACATATATGGCGCCTGCCTGTTTTGAGGAAGGAAGATGTTTTGAGGTTTCGTTTTGCTCGCATCGGCATCGCGCATCGAAACACGAACATTTCAGAAACTGGCATCATGGCGTTGCCCGCATTGTTAATAAATAATAATAAATTGAGACAACATCACATACCTACATTGTCCTGGTCCCAAACTAAGGTTTTCCCTTGTACGGACGCCAGCAGGTCAACCTAACCGAAACTGTCAGATTTTCCCAATCAACCTTGAACCTTAATGCTTTAGCGATAAAGTCGAAAATCTATTAAAGAAATCTGACAGATTGTAGTAGCTTGATGTGCTGGCGTCTGTACATACAATTCTATCGAAACCAGGAACAACGTAGGTACATACCACAAACCCAGACCCAACACAAATATCTGTTTCATCAACAAACATTTGTGTTGGTCCGGGAATCGAACCCTTGCGTCTCAACCGGCGCTCTAAACCACTGCACTAAATGGGTCATCGGGTAATGGAAAAACGGCCATCCCTAAAAGGCGATTACTCATCTGATTCTTGATGTCTTTTCTCAGGGGTGCTCGGCACCCACTGTTTTATCACATGGGTGCTCGAGCCCCCGAGCACCCACGGAGTCGGCGCCCCTGTTATAGCTAAAACTGTTTGCATGCCTTAGTTAAGGTAGTGAGTATAAGGTTCATTTTAAACTTAACATCTGTAACTTGTATGTACCTACTTTCTGTGCAAATAAAGAACTATTCCATTCTATTCTATTAAAGTCACGTCAATGAGCTAAGTCAGGTCCACACACTGGTTTTAAATCCCCAACGAATTGCTTGCGAATAAAGTCGCTGCGTGTGGACTAGTATTAGACTGGCGTTTAGTTCTGAAGATGAGCCACGTCACACCGTGTAAGTATTCTCTGAATCTGAATTCAGAATACAATACTCTATATCTTTATATTAAAAAATATTTATTCCTCAATTTTCATGATTGCACTATCACTGTTTGTCTCTGCATCACAGAAAGGTGGACTGGTAGAAAATGCACTAAGTCCGCCTCTGTACATTTGTGTGCCTAAAGTATTTGATTTCCAACCAGCATGTTACTGCATTAGCTATAGGTATATTATTTTACAAAAAATTCAGCCGAATTTGCCGAAACGCTTTTTGCTGATACTTTGTGCTACTATAAAAAATGTGATATCATTGAGTATAGTAGGATTAAATCATTCTGACCCTTGGCATATAAAAAAATATTTACGTACTTTCTTGTAATGCGATTACGCACACTGCGAGGCATGTGCTTCGCATGTGATACATCGCACGCCTCGCAAAGTGTGTATCCATCTTTAATTACATGACATGGGTTTTCAACTCTAGGTATTGAGCCGAGTATATTGTAAATCCGACACGAGTGCACCCTGGGGTGCACTCGTGTCGGATTTACAATATACTCGGCTGAAATAAAACGACGGTTGGTATGAAATAAAACGACGAGACAAGTGCTGGCACTTGTCTCGTCGTTTTATTTCATATAAACAATACATACACACAATGTCAAATAATACGAGGAGAAGCGCTAACATGAAGCTGCATCCACCTCTGTATCAGGGACAGGTCCCATCGCTCGGACAAAACCTTCAGGAGACTGTTCGAACTGCTTTGTAGGCGACATAATAGAGAAGCGCTCCGTTTCCTCATGATCGCGAAGAGAGAATCATCCGTCCGCGCCTCAGCAAACATAGTCGAGGCACTACAAAACCGCGGAAGCCCTAACAATATCCTGAAAGCACTGTTGTACTGCACGCGCAGTGCGCTGTACGCCCGCTGCGTAAAGTTGGTCCACAGATTGCACGTGTAAAACGACTGGCAATATGCTATAAATAATGTCACCTTTACAGGTCTTGTACGGACGCCAGCAGGTCAACCTACCCGAAACTGTCAGATTTTCCCAATCAACATTGAACCTAATGCTTTAGCAATAAAGTCGAAAATCTATTATAGAAATCTGACAGATTGTAGTAGCTTGATGTGCTGGCGTCTGTACATCGCGCAAACCTGCGAGCCAACATATTACACCGGACGGACTGCGCCCTGCGCTCCCTCTCAATGTCCAAATTGTCACATAAGTCGTCAGAGACCCAGTGGCCCAAGTATGTACTTGAATTGATGCACTCTTTTTAAAGGAATGCCGCAAAGAGTGACAGGAGGTACAGATGAGTAACAGATGAGTATTATAGCGGAAAAGCCGATCTTAACTGTGAAATTTCACTTAATTAGGAAAAACGAAAATTTTATCAGCCTAGGGTAATTTAGGAACAGTCACATGTGGTGCGGATGTGACTGTTCCTAAATAACCCTAGGCTGAAAATTTTCGTTTTACCTAATTAAGGGTAATTTAGGAACAGTCACATGTGGTATATTATTATCCTTCTATCATATTAAAATATGTTTTAAAACTCTTTGCAGTGAATGAAGATGATGTGATTGTTTATAAAATCAATAAATCGAGGAATAAAATAAATACATCTTGTATTTAGGTATGTTTTTTGGGATAAATTGATTCTACTGTTTTTATTTCAAATTTCCTGTTTTTTAGGTCTACTAACTTCTGATTTTTCAGATTGGACCTGGCAACACTGTCACTTCAGTCAGTCTGACAGTGACAGTCATGTCGTATTTCTCCTTTGTCAATTGT
This sequence comes from Apamea sordens, assembly GCA_945859715.1. Taxonomy (NCBI): domain Eukaryota; kingdom Metazoa; phylum Arthropoda; class Insecta; order Lepidoptera; family Noctuidae; genus Apamea; species Apamea sordens. The sequence continues at coordinate 12,239,534 of OX243994.1, read as the reverse complement.
CACTGTCAATGAATCAATGAACAAGTTGCCCTTCCATTGAGTGAATTATTTTCTTTATTAATTGATTCAGGAAAGATTAACTTCGTAGCTGTTTGAATATACTTTTTTAAATTTACCATTAATATTGTGTTCGTTTTCTGTAGTCATTTGTTCAGCTCATTTATCTCAGTTTCTGTGTGGTGTAAGTGTACTGCTCAGACTAAGGAATAGTCTGAGGTGTACTGATTTAGATTGACAAAAGAGTTTCAAGGTGTCGTATCTTTCCATCACACTTTCGATAATACAACTGCGTATATATGAATTAGCGATTTTGTGTTAGGTAGGTAACAGGCGTCAACATGTGTGGAGGATTCACTTGTTCTAAAAATGCGCTTATTGCGTTAAACATTCTCTATGTGGTAAGATTTTAATTAATATCTTGTGGCTTTTACATACTGTTTGTATTGGCAACTTTTTTAACATGACAGTCTTATAGTCTTGTTTTCCCTAACACGAATGTAAAAACATTGACAGGTAGTGGCCAGCATTCTGATATCAGTGGCGGTGTACGGGCAGGCGTCGTCACTGGTCACCAACCTGCCGATTGTGGGAGGAATACTGGCATGTGGGGTGTTCCTCATTCTGATTTCTCTACTGGGACTGCTGGGAGCTGTCAAACATCATCAAGTTATGCTATTCTTTGTATCCTTTTCCAAAGTCAATTATGTGTTGTCTCTTATTTCATTACTTATTTCAATTCACAACATACATTGTGATAATATCAAAATCATTGTGTACACACTTCACAGCACAGATAGGCAGTAATAGGCATCCAGATACGCACAAGTTTAGAAAGTAATTTGTGCTACATTGCTATTTAAATACATCAAGATTTCCTAATACTTATTCTATTGTTTCCTCATGTTACATTACTGCAATGAGTATTCAGTTTCATAATAGGTTTACACAAAATCATGGCTACTAAATGGACAATACTTCAATGTGATTTCTCTATCACATATTTATTTATTGGAATTGATTTATTTATTTATCCTCACACTAGAACGCCATACGGCAATTACACCAACGGAGCAAAAAATCAGGTTAATGTAGACTTGATCTACTTAGTCTGGCAGCTGAATATTTTTTAGGGATCTGCAGTGGGACCTGCTATTTTAATTGCTATTTATTGTTCCTAATTTTGTAATATTTGTATGCCATTACTGGCAGGACAGAGAGATACCTTTTTTATAATGTTGTAATGTAACACCTTACCTATAACCTGCACACTAATTGCATGAAACACTTTTAATCACAATCTGAATCATTCATATTCAGAAGGATAATCCATTGCTTTATGTTCGACAAATTTGTCCGCTCAATAATGTAAATAATGCAATGAATGTTGTTGAACTGTCAAAATGAAAACCATTGCTAGTGTTAATGTGTTACACATAACCCTGCTGTTGTGGCTTAGAAAAATAAATGTTATACTTGGTAGTTAATCAGAACATCCCATTGTAACACCCTTTGTAACTAAATATCTGTAGAATATTCTATATATCTGTCTGAAACCTTAACTCTGTATTCAGTACATGGTGATTCTATTCCTTCTGTTCTTGGTACAGTTTTCAGTGGCATGTGCCTGCCTCACTGTTAATTCCGACCATCAGGAAATGCTGGCTCGACAGGTGAGTTAATAGCTGAATTACATTCTTTCATGTAAAAAATATCAAAGGATTTTTATCTCATAAAAGAACATCTTCACTTACCTAATTACTTCTGACTTAGTCTATAGAATCAGCAGTTTATCTATGTACTACTTACAAGATCATTCAGTGACTAGATCATAGGTAGCCACATATTAATGTATCATATTTATATTAAAAAAGAAAACAAAATAAAATATGATTTTGTTGACTTGAGAATAACTGACTTGATTAATACAATTTATGTGCAAAATAATACCATGGGGTAGGAATATATGTAATAGTGCCATATTATATCTGATTAAGATTTAAAATTGAGTGTTTATTTTTAATTAATTTGAAAGAAAAATGAGGAGTCTGCATCACAAAAAATATATTACTTTTTATAAACTAGAGAAGAACTAGCTAAATGGGGATACGAAATCTTGTATTTAAATGATTATATCTAGCAGTTTTCTTGATAAAAATGCGGCGTCCGAAAAATGGTCTTAAAACACTGTGACGGCTTTAGAAGTTCAACAAGTAAAAAGTATCACACGCTTTGTATTGTATTTTTTTTTAATTTTATTTATTTATTTATTCAGTAGTAAACATATGTTATATACATTTAAGTTGGTGCCAACATAAACTCATTTGAGTTTGACCATGCACCAAAATCATCGACTACATAATTTAGAGAATTTAACCACTTAAGTTGGTACTTAGGTAAAAAGTAACAACAACAAAACAAACTTACAACGGGTATAAGCGAAATACTATTATCTAATACTAACCAGCGCACATCAGTGACCAATCCGGCCGTCCATCCTTAAAACAATACTGGTGGAGGCTTTTTGAATTGATACAGGTTGTTCCTAAAAGTACATATATGTTTTTAGTAATAGTTAACTTTAAGTTTTATTAATGTGTGTATATTTGTGTATTTTGAGGTTTGGTTCTGGCTGGATTACAAATGAATAAGTTTATTTGTTTAAATGATATCGTATCAAGTTATCATCCATACTCAGGCCAATGTAAATATTTTATAAGCATCTTCTGTTATTTCACAGATCTGTAAAATAAAAGATGTGTGTGCAATATTATGTTAAATGTCACTCCTATGTTATCTCTCACTTTATGTGAATAAATAGATCTCTGCAGACAGCAAAGATAAAAATAGGGAAAGGGGGGAAGGGCGTGGTTTGGGCGCGACGATTGTCGCAGTGACAGAGTTTCGGAAGAAAAGTTTTCCCAAGTAAAACAATCCAAATAAACTGACCCCCAATGGAAAATTTCTCGATAGTTTAGGGTTACACGTGGTGAATACCTTGGAAGTTGTTGATGGATCATTTTTATGTTTTCAAGGGATGGAACAAGGTAACCGTGGATGTCAAAGAACAAGTCCAGGAGAGGTTCCAGTGCTGTGGTTTCCAGAGCAGAATACCTGAGAATGGTACTGCTGAACATCCCTCATGTGAACTAGTTGATGTAAGTACTTGGAGCCAGTATAAAGTCCAATAGCCTTATAGTCAAGGGACTATAAGGCTATTGGACTTTATACTGGCTCTACAACAGATTAGAGTAAATAAATGAGTAAGAAGCACAGAAATCATGCACCCAGGCTTAAGTCCAGAGTTCTGAAATATAAAGAAAAGAAATAACGTCAAACAGAAGTATCAATTAGAATTGTGAGCCTGTTCTAAATAGATAATAATAATGTTGATACAAAACAACTAGCCCAGTTGTCGATAACCTTTTGATAACTCTAGACACGATTATTATTGGTATATAAACAAAAAAGCGACACATATAACTCAATAAAAATCCTAACTAATATTATAAGGAAAATAATAAAGGTTCCGAAAAACAAATTAACTTCCAGCGATCTGTGGTTGACTGTAATACTAACTAAGCTGTGTTAAAATGAATTACCGAAAAGTTAATACAAAATTAACCCACAAAAAATGTTGTATTTAACAAACAAACATGAAGCTTATTCAAATTATAATTCTACGAAAAATATTCTATACTTTCAAATAATAAACTAAATTTCCATCTTTTATTACTACCTACCCATATAATAAATGCGAAAGTGAGTGTTTGTTACGCTTTCACGCTTTGGCACATGGGTAGACCATAACTTCGGTTAGGACATAGGTTCCGGACCAAAAGCTAGTATATTAAAAAACAAACGCACAATCGCATGTTTTTTTTAATTGTCTCTATTTTCGTCCTGTTTTAATAACTATATTTCTATATTACAGAAAATTTGTTGCCGTAATACATTTGAGTCTATACATTGCCAATGCCAGCCATGTATGGGGAAGTTGAAGGAGACTATTGACTATGCGTTCAAACTGTGCGGTGGCATTGGACTGTTTTTCAGTTTCACTGAGGTGAGTTCTATTGACTTTAGTTATCTATACTTTATCATTGTTCAGTGATAGACGTGATAGTACCGTACCTCTATAAATAAAAACAGTTTGATATATGCAAAGTACACTACTACTGAATTAAATCTTATCAAGGTGATTGGAATGAACAATAAGAAATATTTAGTTAAAACAAACAGTTCCAAATAAATATAGATCTATGCCGAATTGCCGATAACGTTTGCCTAAAGCACATTATAGTTACATAATTAACAATAATAGATAGCCTTGTTGCGTAATTAAAAGTTGTTTATAAAATATTATTTAAAAATTTGCATGTTAAATAGATACACAATTACGTACACAACTCTTTTTAACAACTTATTTAAACAGTTCGTGAAAGCATTCTAGACACTTCGGTAGAAAAATTTACTATAAAACCGTATTTTCACACGGGGCCATTCAAGTACATATTACGTAACACGAAAGGGGGGTCTTTGCTTTGCTTACTACTACGTAGCGCTTACGTACTTTGATGACATGGGGGATGGGGGTGTCTGGATGCTGATTACGTCAGCAATATTTAGAAAAAATATATATAATAAATTGATAAGAATACAATATTTAAATATTTTAAATACGATGTTAATTATTTACTTGACTAACATTAAATGGCCATTAAATTCCTTTAACTTTATTTATAGACTTATAAATAACAATAAAGAAACCTGAACAGGTTAAAAAAAAATATATAGGTACCAAGTTTACGTAAGCATAGGAGGGTAAGAGCTTTGCTTACTTTTGTTCATAAGGGGGAGGGAGGGATTAATCATAACTAAAATTCTGCTTGCGTAATACTTGAATGGCCCCACGCGACAAAAACAAAACTTCTGCGAGAAATGTCTGAATGCCTATATTGTAATCCCATAGCAACATGCAATGGCGTTTGTACTGCGTAGCAAAACAAGACTAACAAGCGGAATTTTATTATCTGACAGTAATGTCAGACATTTCTTGGATGGGGGAAATGCGGGGGGGGGGGGGGGCAACAATTACCATTCACATTAATAACACATTTTACTCACACAATAAAATTCTTTTGTAAATTAATATTTGCATGTAGATATGAGGTACTATAATCAGGATTAAGCATGGATACAGTTATAGTTCTCGATTTAATTTATTTTTTCTAATACTTTTGTAATTAACATTGAAGCATTTCAGATGACCACTCCATTAGAAGCAGCTAATTACTTGTTGCTGTTACTTAAATATGGTGAAAATGATCTCGTAGCGTGTATACAGATTGACATCAATCTTCTTCCAACATTCAATACTAAACACAACTGTTAGCAGAGTGCTAAATGCTGTTACTTGTTATTAAATTAACATTGGCGCCGATTCCCTTGTTCACAAACTAGACTAAATTTAAGTTCAGAGCATCTTTTTCTTTCTATTTCATTAAGTAAAGGACAGAAGATAAATATTAGTTTAGTCCTGTCAAATTAGTCAGCGTCTGACGTAAACTGACGTATTTTTAGTAGCCATGTTTTTAATCACGTCTAAACTGTTTATAGAGTATCTTAATTTGACAGGACTAAACTAATATTTATCTTCTGTCCTTTTCTTAATGAAATAGAAAGAAAAAGATACACTGAACTTAAATTTAGTTTAGTTTGTGAACAAGGGAATCGGCGCCATTGTATTTTTACTCCTCGTTGGTCTAGTAGTCGCAAGCGCTACTGCTGAGCGGGTCTGAGGGGCAATTCTCGTAATTTTAAAATCGTTCACAGTTTGATCTGTGTGAAATGTCCAGGGATATTTATTTATCTGTCTCAATCTGTCAAAAATACCTCTAAATTTCCCTACATTTTGACAAGTTTTTTAAATTTGTTTGTCACCGAGATGAGACTGCTACTAGATTTTGAACATTTTAAATTACGAGAATTGGCCTTCTGGTTCGATTCAGGAGCCTTATTCTATGACACAATGAACGGAACCGCGCGAAATGAACGCGGGATTGGATTAGTTTAGGAATAGACTTGGTTTCGAGTAAGGAATCGTTAAGTGGTCATAGTGAATTAGGGCCCTGGAATTTCTGAGGAACAGCCCGGAGCCGGCAAGATTTATGCTCGCTTGATGGCAGTTGGCTCGCCGAACTTAAAATAACTGGCATAATGTAGACGCACACCTCTTCCCCCAACCCTTTGGGAAATTCAAGCGTGGTGTTATGTTATTGGTTCTATATACGAAGAATATGAATAATTATGAATAAAAAAAAGGGAGCTCGTTAGAGATAAAACGGCTAGTTGTTTGGTTGTTCTGAGCGAGCCTGAGGTAAGACGCGAACACAAAGTAAATAACAAAGATTAATCTACTCCGTGGGCACGAAGGATCAGGGTGGATTTGTTTTGAGGTCAAAGTCAAAGCATTTATATCAAATACTTAGGCACATAAAAGGCACTTTTGAACGTCAAGTTTCAAAAAGGAATTCATTACTATTCATACCTTTAGCTGCCATGCAATTTTTTACGATGGATCTCGCTGTGCCGACTGCACGTTAACTTGCCAGACTATATTATACCCTGTCCATTCGGTGAACCGTTTTTTGACAGCTGTCTTAGCACGTACATATTCCAGATTACGTAAAAGTTAACTTTAAAATGCGTAATAAAATAAATATATAAACTGTTGAATTATCTTATTTACGGCTTCTTACAGATTATAATACCGTACGTGTATCAATTAATGTATTGTGTGGTGCTGCAATCACTAGTTCCATCTGTTAAAAAACGGTTTACCTAATGGATAGGGTATAATTGGTAGTTGGCTTGCTGTCGGGTCGGCGTTACGTCTGTATACACTCTACGAGTATATGTACGTGCAAAATTTGTTAATATTTCGCTTGCACTTGTAACTAACATTGGGACGATTAACTTGCAGTTTCTGGGTGTATGGTTGACAGTAAGATACCGTAACCAAAAGGATCCGCGTGCTAACCCCAGTGCATTTCTGTGAATGATCTGACGATGTGGATTTTAATCACTTGAGGTGGATTGGTGTTTTGCTTTGGATTGCATGTGTGATTTTATTGATGTGCGCATGCCGCTTTTTCTTTTATAATTTGCAACTGTCATCTATTTGTGTATTTACTCAATAGAAATTAAGGCTCAAGCCTCGCCCTCTATGTTACGTGATTTATTTATGATAATATACATATTTACTTAATCAGTATGATGTTCCCACTGCTGGGACAGGCCTCCTCTCGGTGAGAGGGTGTGGGCCGTAATCCACCATGCGGGCCCAGTGCGGGTTGGTAGATGTCACATGTCTTCGAATTTTTGGTTCTAAGACATGTCGGTTTCCTCACGATGTTTTCCTTCACCGTTTTGAGAGCAGTGGTGATGGAATAATTTACACAAAGTAAAGCGCCTGACGGCGTTCGAACCTACGACCTACAACTTGTAAGTCGCGGCCGTTACCACTGGGCCACCACTGCCCTATATATGTGTGATAATAATATATGTGTTATTTATAAAAAACAATACCTGAAGCATTGTTTTTAGGGCAATTTTTTTTTAAATTAATCGCCGCATTGCATCTAATCCAGTACCTAGGTATTTGCTTTAGAAGAAAATCTAAAATTGGCAGCATATCAAAAATAAAATACATATTTAGTTATGACAAAATCAGTTTGGATGAAAGCGATTTTAGAATGTCTAAAGTGTGTTTAAAATAATTATATGACGAGTGGTGGAAGGATGCCCTTGGCTATCTAATTCGTTGAAGCTTGGATCAATTCTTCGGTACAATTTTTTCAATAGCAATTGTTCGATAACCTGTTAGCTAACGTTTCGTCGTTGTATATTTATGCTTATAATACTAACTTTTTCTGGGGCTGGTAGTACAACTACTATTACTCGAACATTTAGTTTTAAACTAACGGCCTTATAGGTTTATATTATCGGTAGTCTCCCTCATGATAATTATTCTGGTCACATGATAGTAGTATCAACTTAATTTATTCCTAGTTACTTTAAAAAACCGACATAATGCGAGTCGGACTTGCACACGTAGGGTTCCGTACCGTAAGGAAAAAAACACGTTTCTTTTACTAACTTTATTTTACTTTTATCATTAGTTATTATACTTAGCGAAAATAGAAATGCACACTCTGTGAAAATTTCAACTGCCGACCTATTAGGGTTCATGAGATACAGCCCGCTGACAGACAGACGGACGGGAGGACAGCAAAAGCTTAGTAATATGGTTCCGTAGGCACGGTTTGGGTACGGAATCCTAAATAAGTAATCATATGGAGCTATAAAAAATTAAAATTGTAATATTCTGTAGTTTTTTACACATACAATGCACTTAACTTCTTCTAAGCGATTTTTATTTTTTTATTTTGTTGATTTAGGCTGTGAGTTAATATTATGTTAGTCAGTTTTTAGGAGTCAATCTATACATTCTGTAATAGTTTTAATTTTATTAATTGCTTATGTTAATTATTGCACTATACATTATTCGCATGTTTGCACGTGCATGCTTGTTTCTATTGTCACTGATTTAGTATATTCGTAAGTACATATCGTTTGTAACGCTTTATTTGTATGTTTCAGTTATTCGCTGTATGGCTCGCCCGACGATACCGCAACCAGCCTGACCCTAATTATAAGGAACCCCATGCTATATTCCCTAGAAAAAACTACCTATACTGAAAAGCGTCATGTTAATTTTAGAACTGTAATATTCCTGCAGACTGATTTAGTGAATTTTTACTTTTCGTAGTACCACCAGTTTATGTGTTTCTTCATTCCTGTATACAACAGTCTGCCTTCATATGTGCAAGGGATAAAAGTAATTAATTTACATCGAGAGAATAATAAAACATACCTACCGTATAAAATCTATTAAAAACATCTCTGTAAAACTAGTACACATAGTAGGTACCTTTAACACAAACGTTACCGAAGCGCGTACATTGTTTGGTACAACTGTACTAACTTTTGATAAATACTGAGATTATTTGCAACTTGTATCACTTATAATAAGTAAGCAAGTAAAGTTATTTAACTTTTTAAGTATAAATGATTAAAATCCGACTAACTCAATTTTGCACAAAGCCGGTTTTAATTGTACCTATTTTTCTCAAGAACATTTATTCATTGAACATATTTTCGGCAACTATGAAGCCAGACCGTAAATTAAAAAAAAATAAAGACTTCTTCTAACTTTAGTAAGTGTAGGTAATAGGATTACAAAACTTTCCGAATTTCATCTTCAGTATCGTTCAATCTTGGGTTTATTAATAGTTTCGTAAGATAAGACCAGACTAGAGTTCAAGTAAAGGCTATTTTTCTCTGTAATGTTCGTATAATATTTACGAAATAATTCAGTAGGTATAGTATCTAGGAAAAAAAAACACGCTAATCCGGAACGCGTATCAATTTTAACTTCTTTGTTTTGATTAATACGTTATGCACGTTTATAATGTTAGAAAAGAAAGTACTTTGTGTATATTTTAGCTCGTCTAAATGTATAAATCCTTCTAGTACGTAAATTAATCATTAATTACATTTTAGTCATCGTAATTCCATTTTAATGAAAGACTAGTGATCCTCCTCGGATTTTATTTCCTTAAATAATAATTAATATTTACATAAATTTAGATTATATTGGCTTCTACAGTTAAAATAAATGTTTCATATCAATTGAATGTATATTTATAAAAAAAATATATGGTTATTACACAATATTTAAATGATATTAGTGGGTACTTTATAATTATGGCTTTATATTTTCTATGCTTACGATCAACTGTTTCAAGAGGCGAATTGAATAGGTTATTATTTATTATCTTCAGTTTTTTTTTACTTTACATTTAGAAGGTAATGCTTTATTAAAAGAGGCTTATAAGGGAGGGCGCCCACGAGTAACTTTTGTCTCGGCAACTAATTTGTCTGTCACATCAAAAGTATGAAAGTGCTGTCTATGTCGCGTCGCTACATGCGTGCTCTTACAAACCCGTAGTCTCGATGTGAGAGACAAATTAGTTGCTAAGAAAAAAGTTGCTCGTGTCCTCCCTAAACTGACATCATCGAGGTCGATTGTGATCTCACTGTTTTGCATTTGTTTCTATGAATTAAAACAATGCCATTTCAGGTACTAGGATTAAAAACTTAAGTTTTAGGTACATTTCATCTACTAGTCAGTAGTCTTATAATTTAGCATAATCTTGCTTTCAGTTTGAATAATCATATATTATGCCAATAATCGTATAAGCCAAAATTAGGCTTTTACGGACTGAATTTGTTATAGATAGATTAAGTGCTATCTGTAATTTAGACGCTTGGACTGTGTTGCCCTTTTTTAACTCGATTAAGCTTTAATTAGTTCTCTTATCATTATTTTATATAATTCGACATCACCAGTTCACTTCCCAGCCTTATATTTTTTGAAACTTTTTAACATGGTGAAGAGATATTTTGATACTTAGTTTTGCTTTTAGCAGTCACACACAGTAGATGACGTAGTTGAAAGAATTTGTGTTTATTGTAACCAAGTCCGTATTTCGCCAATCAGAAACAAAAGCATACTTTTTATTTTTTTACAAATATAGTACCTAGATACATTACTACACATAATAATTTTGCCAAAATGAATTTTACTTGTGTATTAACAGTGTATTGATATGCTCTATCTAATTATTCAGAAATAAAGTGTGCAAGCATTATTACATGTTTCATTGTTAACTATCCATCTTAATAATCCTCCATGAAGGGGGATATTCGCAATGCGCTGCGTTGCGGCACGGCCCACCCCAATCTGCTATAGCCTTTAAATGTTTTTCCCTCAGTTTCTCAGCTGCCCGAAGTCAGGATTTGTGTACAGGTAAAAGACTAAACGAGGGGTGGAGTAGCATATCTTGCTGATCTGAGTAAGGATTTCAGTTTGCACAAGCATAACCAGGAACGCGAATCACAACTCGCAGAACTACCTACGCTGTTTACTACGCTCCGCAGAGCGTCGTCTCTGCGGAGCGTAGTAAACAGCTGAAATGTTTCTAAACCTCTGATGTGCGCCTATACACCCATCTATACATAAAAATAAATAAAATTGAAGTGTCTGTTTGTAATGTCTAAATAACAGCTTTTTACTAATTGTATATGAAAGTATAAACGGTAGGTACCTACTTAAAACAATTTTTTTTTTATAGATAATTGTTTTCTGTCCGTTTTGGTTAATTTCCGAAACGGCTGGACCGCTTTTGACGGGACTCACTGGCAGATGCTGATGCGCTGATGTTATAAATAAGGTGTAACTTAGGCTTTATTTTAGAAAAAGAACATTATAGTTTTCCGACATTCACGCGAACGAAGTCGCGGGCGCAGCTATCTATACTTATAATAAATCTGTAGAAGTGAAAATTCTGTACATTGAAAATATCCAAAAAATAAATGGCAGGGGGTGTTACTTGACCGACACCGAACCCAAAAATGTGATTAACCTTTTAACCGCCCGACTTCATATCAGTTGGCGTGCCCCCAGCGCCCGGCACAGTGAATCGAAAAATAAATTTATTTATTTAAAACTCTAAAACTATCATTACAGGTTTAGAAACCTAATGCGATAGCTAAGCCTACTTATAATATTAACTATTTAAAATAACACAATTACTAACAATTACAAATAACGATAGAATACAGCGTTATTCAATAAAAAAGTGATATTTTGGTCGTAAATATACGACTCTGGCGAAATGGGCCCGAAAATATTTGTCGGATTAATCCGACGTAGGTGGTTAAAAGGTTAAAAAAATTTTTGTCTGTCTGTCTGTCTGTTTGTTCAGGCATCACGCAAAAACTACCGGTTCGATTACGATGAAACTTGGTATAATTATTCTTTAATATCCTGGGCACCACACTGGGTACTTTTTATCCCGGAAAAGTATATACAATAAAAAACAAACTTAATTTTGCGGTTCGATCCCTATACCCGATTACCACTGTCTGTACTGTACCAACCGCAAATACTAAGTTTGTCGTAGGTTGGGTCACCCGCAGTGGAGTTCATTTTTATTCCTTTTAGTTTTTAGAGTTATTTAGGTTTATTTTTATATGAGTCGTAGGTATAGATTTTAATTTTAAAGTATAGGTAGTATATTTGATAGTGTAGGTACGTAGTGACCGTAGGTTATTTTATAATACTGTTAGGTAGGTTTAGTCATTCGTATAGATATTAGTTTTTAGGGATTTTGCTTATTTATTGAGTTTAGATTAGTTATCATCAGAAATAGGTTTATTTAGGTAGGTAGGTATTTAATTTTCTGTTATTGAGTTTTTTTTTTTAAATTAGGTACTTAGGTAAAGATATCATATAGGTACCCTCTTAATCACCACTAATGAGACACAATTGGTTTTCTATTGTAATTAGCCACAAAGGGCCCGCGACATAGATGGCATTCTGGGGAAGCACATACATTTTATCCTGTTAACACGTTCCTGTGGGTAAATTTCCGACATCCACGCGGGCGAAGCCGCGGGCAGAAGCTAGTTATATAATATATTAATTGGGTTCTGTACTTAGCGTGTGGTTGTGTTGTGACTGGAAAGGCAAGCTCACTAGCTGGCAAGCTAGAGGTCAGGAGAAGTATATTGAAGTATTAAGAATTAAATCTTGATTGAATAAAATAAACATCAAGTTCGTAATGTCAGAAACGCTAAGAAAAACAAAAAGGGGAAGCATCTCTTCCAAATATTGAAATTGTGATCAACTAGTGAGCCCAAGTGCCTGTGGAGCAGGACCAGCATTTAGCCAAGCATTTTTATCTACGATATACCTACTCGTCCAACTTATAATATGCTTGTCTACATAGTGTGCGTTTAATGCATGTTTTAAATTTCTTCTCATTTAGTTGAAGAATATCGAGTGGTATTTTATTATAACACTAACTTCTGCCCGCGGCTTCGCCCGCGTGGATGTCGGAAATTATCCCACGGGAACGTGCTAACAGGATAAAATGTATGTGCTTCCCCAGGATGCCATCTATCTCTATGCCAAATCAGTAGTTCAGTGGTTTAGGCGTGAAAATGTAACATACAGTTTCAAGTTAAAATCCTCCCCTTAAAAACTGAATTACCCCTTTTTGTCCCGTCAGTGGTAAATTTTCGACAACTTTACATACTTATTATTAATTATTTTCTGTCAAAAGTATCAATACGGAGTTTCGAGTTACTCGGACCGCGCATTCAATTTCTTCCACACAAACTTAACACCCCTATATCCCCCTTTGAGGGGTAGTTTTGAAAAACTTATAGTGATAAACTTTATTACTTACTTAGGCAAGTATTCTTGCCAAGTTTCAAGTTTATTAACTAAATGAATAAGATTTTTCATATAAACTGTAGGTATCCCCCGCATTTCACCCCCACAGGGGTGGAATTTTGAAAAATCGTTTGGGATTATTCATAACTTGATTCAAAGATTATTTAAACCAATTTTCGAGTTAATCAAGCCACGCATTACAATTCTCCCTTGTAAAATTAACTACCCCTTTTCAACCCGTTAGGGGTAAATTTTCGAAAAACCCTGATACATGTTACTCTTTATTTTTGGTCTTAAGGGCGGCCAACCCGTCGTACTTTTCATACAAACGCTCGTGCGTGATTATGTCGTTGTAAGGCATCTATCTTTGAATTTTTTGAACTAATAGGAATCTTGTGCAGTATATCGAGGCTTCTATCAAAGCAAAAATAAAAAATTTGAAGAAACAAATTCAGTACCATGAGCCTCCAAAAATCTGCTTTTTTGCACAAATTTTACCTGAACTTTGGCCGTTCATAATGTACTCATAAATTGTAAAAGTAAAGAAATCATATCGATAGAAGCCTTGCACATGTAATGCAGATTCTAAATGACAACTATTTTTTCCAAAAACTTGTAAGGGTTATTCAAAAACACGTATTTTCTGGAACAAGTTTTATGAAATTTTCGAACACTATTTTTCGTTCAACGTTATCGCGTTCTCACTTATTCGTAGTCAACAAGGCGGTATGAGGTGCGAAAGTTACCGAATGACAACCGAGCGTTCAGGCGCTATCTCTCTTTTCGCTTTGCCTCTTTTTCAAACATTGCGCTGGATGAAACAACAAGCTTTTCGACTGTGCTCGCGTTGACGATAGATGCGCCGGGAGCCCGGGAAGGGCCCTCTTAAGTATAAACACTGAGTTTCGAGTTAATCGGACCGCGCATTCAAATTATTCCACACAAACTTCAACACCCTTATATCCTCCTTTGAGGGATAGTTTTGAAAAACTTATAATGATAAACTTTATTACTTACTTAGGCGAGTACCTATTCTTGAAAAGTTTCAAGTTTATTAACCAACTAGCTTCTGCCCGCGGCTTCGCCCGCGTGGATGTCGGAAATTATCCCACGGGAACGTGCTAACAGGATAAAATGTATGTGCTTCCCCAGAATGCCATCTATCTCGCGGGCCCTTTGTGGCTAATTACAGTAGAAAACCAATTGTGTCTCATTAGTGGTGATTAAGAGGGTACCTATATGATATCTTTACCTAAGTACCTACCTAATTTAAAAAAAAACTCAATAACAGAAAATTAAATACCTACCTAAATAAACCTATTTCGGATGATAACTAATCTAAACTCAATAAATAAGCAAAATCCCTAAAAACTAATATCTATACGAATGACTAATCCTACCTAACAGTATTATAAAATAACCTACGGTCACTACGTACACTATCAAATATACTACCTATACTTTAAAATTAAAATCTATACCTACGACTCATATAAAAATAAACCTAAATAACTCTAAAAACTAAAAGGAATAAAAATTAACTCCACTGCGGGTGACCCAACCTACGACAAACTTAGTATTTGCGGTTGGTACAGTACAGACAGTGGTAATCGGGTATAGGGATCGAACCGCAAAATTAAGTTTGTTTTTTATTGTATATACTTTTCCGGGATAAAAAGTACCCAGTGTGGTGCCCAGGATATTAAAGAATAATTATACCAAGTTTCATCGTAATCGAACCGGTAGTTTTTGCGTGATGCCTGAACAAACAGACAGACAGACAGACAGACAGACAGACAGACAGACAGACAGACAGACAAAAATTTTTTTAATCACATTTTTGGGTTCGGTGTCGGTCTAGTAACACCCCCTGTAAATTATTTTTTTGATATTTTCAATGTACAGAATTTTCACTTCTACAGATTTATTATAAGTATAGATGAAGAAGATTTTTCATATAAACCTGCTTTTCCGCCCCACAGGGGTGGAATTAAAAAAAAATCGTTTGGGATGTATTCATAACTTGACTAAAAGATTATTTATACTAATTTTCGAGTTAATCAAGCCATGCAGTAAAATCCTCCCCTGAAAAATTGACTACCCGATTTCAGCCCGTCAGGGGTAGTTTTTCAAAAAACCCTGGTACACATTATTCTTTACACTACAATCTTCATAATTTATTTAGATAAGTATTCGTGCCAAGTTTCAAGTTTATTAACTCGCAAGGAATAAGATTTTTCATACAAACGAATTCCCCCCTTTTCACCCTCTTAGGGGTGGAATTTCGAAAAATCCTTTCTTAGTGGATGTCTACTCTTTACAAAGAACACACCCTCCAAATTTCATGTCTCTAGGACCAGCGGTTTAGGCTGTGCGTTGATCTATCAGTCAGTCAGTCAGGACTTTGAATTTTATATATATAGGTACCTATAGATTTTACACAGTACCCCATAAAAGAAGTTTTTACTTTAGACAATCTGAAGCGCGGTTGATCTAGTTTGTTCCTATTCATAGTGTTAAAATTATGCCTCTGTCACTTATCTTACTAAAAAGATGTAGATTTTTTCGAACATACATAATGTTTTCGTATATATATTGACACAAGGAACAGTCATGATGTTAATTTTTTTAAACAGTTCCCTTAGAGATTCGCGTCTGCTGAGATTGTAGATGGCTCTGACAGCCCTCTTTTGCAGAATGAAGATAGAATATCTGCAGCCCGTCCCCACAGCAAAATGCCGTAAGACATGATGCTATGGAAGTATCTAAAATAGACTAGTCTCGCGGTATCCACGTCTGTTAATTGACGGATTTTCCAAACAGCGTAAGCGGCTGAACTTAGCCGCCCTGCAAGTGATGTTAAGTGAGGACCCCACTGCTGCTTTAAGTCAAGCGTGATCCCCAAGAAAACCGTATTTTCGACGAATTCAAGTATCTCCCTATTCAATACAACGTGACATTCACTACTTCTAACATATGGTAAAGCTATACTACAGCTACCTGTTAATCTATTCTATACTTATAATAAATCTGTAGAAGTGAAAATTCTGTACATTGAAAATATCAAAAAAATAATTTACAGGGGGTGTTACTAGACCGACACAGAACCCAGAAATGTGATTAAAAAAATTTTTGTCTGTCTGTCTGTCTGTCGGTCTGTCTGTCTGTCTGTCTGTCTGTCTGTTTGTTCAGGCATCACGCAAAAACTACCGGTTCGATTACGATGAAACTTGGTATAATTATTCTTTAATATCCTGGGCACCACACTGGGTACTTTTTATCCCGGAAAAGTATATACAATAAAAAACAAACTTAATTTTGCGGTTCGATCCCTATACCCGATTACCACTGTCTGTACTGTACCAACCGCAAATACTAAGTTTGTCGTAGGTTGGGTCACCCGCAGTGGAGTTCATTTTTATTCCTTTTAGTTTTTAGAGTTATTTAGGTTTATTTTTATATGAGTCGTAGGTATAGATTTTAATTTTAAAGTATAGGTACTATATTTGATAGTGTACGTAGTGACCGTAGGTTATTTTATAATACTGTTAGGTAGGATTAGTCATTCGTATAGATATTAGTTTTTAGGGATTTTGCTTATTTATTGAGTTTAGATTAGTTATCATCAGAAATAGGTTTATTTAGGTAGGTAGGTATTTAATTTTCTGTTATTGAGTTTTTTTTTTTAAAATTAATTAGGTACTTAGGTAAAGATATCATATAGGTACCCTCTTAATCACCACTAATGAGACACAATTGGTTTTCTACTGTAATTAGCCACAAAGGGCCCGCGAGATAGATGGCATTCTGGGGAAGCACATACATTTTATGCTGTTAGCACGTTCCCGTGGGATAATTTCCGACATCCACGCGGGCGAAGCCGCGGGCAGAAGCTAGTTTAAAAATAATTTTCGTTTTCTTCAAAGTTTTGAATCATGCCATTTGTCATTTTTACCTTGGTATTCTTTTTAGTGTCAGATTTCGCCCCGAAGTCCCATCTCAATTATTATTTAGGCTAGTGGGGACGTTATATCCCAATAATATTCCCACTGCTGGGACCCAGCCCTCCTCTCTGTGAGAGGGAGTGGGCCATAATCCACCATGCTGGCCTAGTACGGGTTGGTTCTAGGACAAGCTGGGTTTCCTCACGACGTTTTCCTTTCCCATTTTAAGAGTAGGGGTGGAAAAATTAATTACCTACTTAAAGTAAAGTGCCTGCCTGTGTTCGAACTCACGACCTACGACACGTGAGTTAGGGTCAGAGACGTTACCACTGGGTCACCACTACTGAAGCTTGGAAAACCAAGCAATAAAATACTTTTTCGTCATATTTTATGTGGATAACTACTGCACCTATAAACTTGTGATAGAGCCTATCATCCCCGAACTTAGGGCATGCCACAATCCGACGGCGACGCGGCGAAAAGATAATAAGTTATGGAGGAGTGAACCTAGACACGTCATGGCGCCCTTACTTTCCGCCTGACACATGGCAAGGTGTTCTTCGGGGGAGTGATATGAAGATTCGAATGACGTTATTGCGACGCACGCTATTTCGAAAAACTTTACGAGTGGTACGCCAGTTCGAAAACACATTGGGGCGAAAACTGTTATATCGAATGACGTTATAGCGACGCACGCTATTTCGAAAAACTGTTTGAATGGTACGCTAGCACGAAAGTCTTGGTATCAAAATCCACTGTTGCGAATAGCTTATTCCAATCTAGTTGTCCGTGTTCCAATCTAGTCTGTTAAATCAATCTATAAGCTATTCGCAACAGTGGATTTTGATACCAAGACTTTCGTGCTAGCGTACCATTTAAACAGTTTTTCGAAATAGCGTGCGTCGCTATAACGTCATTCGATATAACAGTTTTCGACCCAATGTGTTTTCGAACTGGCGTACCACTCGTAAAGTTTTTCGAAATAGCGTGCGTCGCAATAACGTCATTCGAATCTTCATATCACTCCCGTTCTTCGGACATGGATGCTTCGGGAAGTACCTGAGCCGCAAAGGCCGGAAGGAAACGCCCGGTAGCCACTTTTGTGGTAACTGCCCCGACGATATTAGGAGGCATGCCCACTTTGGGCAGCACAGCACCGTCTTTACGTCGCGATGGTCGGTGCTACGAATCCTCTCGCTTTCGCCAACGCCAGCGTCTCCTTTTGTGAGGAAGAAAGGGGTAAGTAGGTAAGTAAAATCAACAAATTGTGTTGCGCAATCGTTTTCAGTGTTTTTCACAAATATTTCATTATTCGTTTATAGGTGTCGCATTAAATGCACCTATAAAGAAAAGAGTAATACGATAGGTACTTTTAACATACCTACACTTCTAAAAACAAGTAGGTAAGTATTATTTTTTAATTAAAGAGACCTTTCCTAAGTATTTTGGGCG
Source organism: Apamea sordens (assembly GCA_945859715.1). Taxonomy (NCBI): domain Eukaryota; kingdom Metazoa; phylum Arthropoda; class Insecta; order Lepidoptera; family Noctuidae; genus Apamea; species Apamea sordens. Next base: position 12,220,772 of record OX243994.1, on the reverse strand, counting down.
AAATGTACTTGGGCACAGATGTACACACGTCTGCTATCCCTTTGTTGAAAACAGGCGGATGTTATGTCTAGGTATGTACATAGATAATACCAGTAAAGGTAAATTAAATGTGGGTTACAAGTTACAAATGGAGTAAACAAATGCGTCAACACATTTTCCTTCGCCCTCTCCGGATGCAGAGAAGGGTTCGTCGTATCGTTGTCTGCGCGCACCGCGGCCGCGCAGGCCCTTCGTCCGCCCGCGCCCTGGCCACTCTGAGCGGAAAACCTTTGGTAGCTGATAGCAGACAGTCGCGCACCGCTCGCTACCACCGCGACACTCATCGATCGGTTTTCACACTGATACTGTGCCTACCGCGCTCATTGAAACTGTGTTGTGCCTGTGAAATTATTAAAACATATACAACATGTCCTTCGATAAAGACGAACTCCGTGATGAGTAAGTATCGCGAACCCTCATCTTGTCAGTGTTCTTTGGTATTTATTACGGCAATGACTGTCACTCGCCACAACTTAAACTAGGTGAATCGATGACTGGCTATACCAAATCATAAAACTGAGATATTTTGTCTTACCCGTTGTTGTGGCTGAGAATGGATTTGCTGAAGTTCATAATACAATTTCTCCGATATTTCATTCCTATTGGAAATTACTACGATGAAATCTGTTAAGGTACCTAAATGAAACACAGGGAAGGAAAAGTTGAGGTAACTTTTAATTGTTGGCAGATTGTTGTTTGCTTCAAAATGTAATTAAGTAGTTAAGTACCTAAGTATTTAAGTATAATGTGCTGAAGTAATAAAACAAGGGGCAGGCGTTGCTGAATAGCGCGAATATGATGTTGCTTTGCAGATTGTTGCTTCAGTAAACACAAAATCACTTAGGTACCTACTTACTTCATTACTGTTGTACAATAGCAGCTAGGTAGGTACCTAATCTTTTAAATCCTGAAAATAGCAGTAAGTACCTACATTATTATACAGCATTAACATACCCTGCTGAAAAGATGACCCAGTCAATCTACTTGGATTATGGCTTGTAAGTCGTCAGTGGTGTACAATAGCTAAGCTCTAAGAAATCAATGTTTTTAATTGGTGAGGCGTACACTCGTGCATTTTGTATTGTTCCCACTGAATGAAGCATGTCTATTATTGGTTGTAAACAATACCAAACGATTGTCAGGTTGGTAGTCACACCAAGTCACCAAGAAACGGTCTGACAAATAAGTATTTTTTATAGGTATTACGGATAATATTAAACGTAGGTACCTATAGTATTTATTTACCTAGAATAGAATACAGAATCTTTAGTAGATCATTTAGGTACCTATGGTCTGCTAAACTAAATATAGGTATACATGCTAAAACTTCAAGCGATTTCTAGAAAATCTTGAGTGATGTAGGTAGTTGCAACGACTGCTATATTTTGACCTGATTATCCAACGTCTTGATAATAGCTGGTAATCGGCAGTTTTGATAAAAAGGTGCTATAACCACTGTCTGTAACTGTCTGTTAAACTAAAATGCTGCCAATAAATTCTCTATCTTATCTTACCTAATGTGATTGGGGATTTTATAATTCCTATTAAAAATTAGCTATCGCTAAGTGCGAATGAAAGTAGTAGGTACCTAACCGTTAACGTGTTCTCAATTAGGCTATTAGGTATTATAATAACATAATTGGACTATCCAAGCTACACAGGGCGACACATCAAGCTATACATTTCCAGTTTTAGCTGACTTCGCATTCTATAGGTTTTACGTATAATTAGAAGCAATTCGTTTATACTGGATACGAGTATGTACATATACTCGTAGCAGTCGTAGCTTGATGTGTAGCCGTGCGTACCTATTATATTTTCTTAGTATGTAGTATATTACATTTTCTGTCAGAGTAGATGGGTACCTACTTACTTTAACAACAAGAAAAGAGAGAAGAGAGGATCTAACTCATGATCGCTAACTTAACAGCAGATCCAGGGGGTGTACACGTAGTAGATGGTCACCCCGTTAGCTGGTGCTTGCTAGTGTAATCCGTGCCTTATTTGTGCTTGTTGGGTTACCAAGCGCAGTTCAGTCCAGGGGTTTGAGTCATAGGTCACAGATAGATGTGCCTACCTACTAAGGTTGACGACATCTGTTAACTGCTCTACGTTAACGGGCTTTCCACCGAAAGGCTACGTAGCAAGATAAAACTATGTCTTGAGTAGACTGAGTTCCCTGACTGACTGACTGAGACCAAGAAGTAGTGAAGGCGAAGTGAGGAGAAGAAGAAGAAGTGAAGAATATGATGAACCTCTTCCTACTTGACTGACCTTCTATGTAACTGAAACTAATGCTACGGATAACCAACTAGTGCGGATACGAGCTCAAGGTTGCATGTCAGAGGAGCTGGAGATTGTGCGAATGCAGTGAGACCGGAACTGCTTTATGATTATCAGTAAATAATCTTTGCTACAATAACTTAGAATCGGTTTATCCAAATCGGTTCAATCGGTTTTATAGTACCTATTAGTATTTTTAGGTGCCTGCCTACCTACTACATGGATGTTAGGTATATTTTTCAAGAGCCTGTCTTCAAGGAGGTAAAGTGTGGCCTCCATTTTTACAGATTCGTCGAGAAAATTTTCGGCATAAATTTTAGCCCTCTAATAATTTGATAGGTATGTACCTACTTAGATAAAATAATTAAAACAATTCTACCTATTTGAGACCATACTAATTGGGCTGGGGAGTTAGAAACCCACACTTCGACTTTGAACATAATATGTGAAAGCGGTTTTTAACATCGAATATTGGAATAAATCTTCGATCCACTTACAATCGCTACGCCTTGGAACTTCGCTTACAATGCGGCGCCCATTAGTGTTAAACTTTAATCATCTTCATCTGGTACCGAAGCTCATGGCTTCCTTTGCTAGAGAAACTGTTTATACGGTGATTATTAGAGCAATATTTCGTTCCAATCAGTCATTAAAGTGGTCTACTCGGATGCAAGAATAGAGGGTTCCCAAAATCTACGGCTACAATTTATAATTTAGACGCGCGCGACACCGCTGCGTATCATTGTCAAGCAGTAAGTAGGTAACCCATTAATAAGTAAAATTCAACAGGGTGCGTGAATTAAAAACCTAATAAAAATAATTTGAAAGCTACTTCTAAATTGACTTTAAATAGTCAAATGCAACTAGAATTATTTTTTTGCTAATCTGCACGATATAAGGACTTTTGCAGACAACCTTTTCAATTCAAGTATTTGGTGAGACGCAATTTTTTTTTCTTATAGTATCTATATCCTACGGTCCCACTGGACCGTAGCTTTTCCTTCCAAACCATGTCTTGTGCGATCTCTGGCCATGTTGGCCCTGCAAACCTTATCAGATCGACACATCGCCTTCGTTCACCGGGTACGTACTTAAAAATTAGTGCTAAGTTCGAAGTTCGAATTAGGCACGTCGTTCGGCCTGGTTTTGGATGAACGGCTTTGTCAACGCAGTCCATATTATGTGGGTTGTTAACACGCTAAATAGGTATCTACGAGAATTTTGCTGCTTGACTTAAAAATTGAATGGAAAACGCTTGAGATAGGCACAAGCTTATCTACAGAAAACTAAACATCCGGGAGAGTCAACGATTCTTTACTCGCGTTTGGAATTGGTGAAATAAATGTGCATTTTCTCTACAACGCATGTTGTAACTAAACTAAAAAGTAAACTATCTAAAGTGTGTTGTAGTAAATCAGCTAGGGATACCTTTGTTGACTGTGACTGCTACACTTCTATAGTACAGACCAATACTTACTTAACCCTGCGTCACATCACGCGTCACGTCTGCAAATTCGAGCTGACGTCATTCTAGTGTTAGTCTTAGAAGGGCAATGTTAATATTTGTGCGATTCGGAATTCGGAGGAAAGACAAGTACCTACACATAATCTATAGATGATAATAGCAAATAGTATAAAATAAAGTCGTATTACCCAGTAACTGGGTTGTGGAGGTCAGATAGGCAGTCGCTCCATGTAAAATACTGGTATTCAGCTGCATCCGGTTAGACTGGAAGCCAACCCCAACATAGTTGGGAAAAGGCTAGGCAGATGATGATGAGTATAAAATAAAGTCGCTTTTCGTATCCGTATGTGTGACCGTTTAGTCTTAGATCTTCTAACCTACACGATGGACTTTGATGCTGATCATTTAGAGAATTTGTTCCGGAAGGTCTATTATGTATGACGGAGAAGGTACGTGTCTCTCATTATCATCAGCCATATTTTAATTACTGTGGGCGTACTATGGGTAGTGTTGGTTATTGCGCAATAGAAAAACCGTTTACAGTCGGACAAATGAATCACACAGATACACGACACAATGATACGGAACGCGAGACAGTTTCTGAGCACATGTTATTCGTACAATGTCCAATGGTCAAGATTGCTCCACACCGCTGCTGTAGGGTTCTCGTCGAGACTCGCACGAACTCAGGCTAGAGGTAGAGTCTGCCGAGCGCCGCTTGGCGCTGGCGTCCGGCGTCCCGAATAGTCAAACGAACGACTGACGTATTTTCGACATTTATAAATATAATATAACTTCAATATAATACAGAAATCTTGATGCTTTGATATTTCGCCCCATTAGTCAGTATATACTCGTATTGAATCGGGCGGGTCAGTATACTGACCCGCTCGGTGCCCGGTGCTTCGCACGGGTACATATTATATTATAAAATGAAGCATATAAAAGGTTGCATAGCCTCCCCCTTAGACTAAAACTCATATGAAATTGTCTGATTAGCCTCTGACGAAAATTATACTTTTGATCGATTTTTTTCCCACTATCAACTAGACCATCATTATCACCATCAAACACCAAGAGAGTCATCTAAGTAGATCGATGTTAGTTTACAGTTGTCGATAGTTTTCGCTGGATCTAAGATATGGATGGCTTCGCTTATTCTACTACTCCTCGTATTTCTCTCGATTACCACCCATTAATCTGACTGATCCAATTAGTTTCCGACGGAACCTCTATGGTTGCCAAGTAAGTAGGTAAACCAAGCCATCATTTTTAAATGACTGAATTGCATAACTTCCGTGAACAATTTAATAAATGCGTTCCACACAATTCCTTCACTAGGAATGATTAAAGTCTCCGTGGCAGTGATATAAATTATGGTTCATTATACATCGAGGCGTGTGCATCGAGAGCGCACATCGTTTTATTGTGAGTACACGCAATGGAACGTTGTATTTGGAACACAGTTTTTTTAAACAAGCAGAACAATATCGCAAAGTCGCGCAATAAAAGTTTTCGTGGATTCCCAGGCTGCTATGCGAACCGTCCAGCCAGCTAGAGTGTTCAACTGTTCAGTGTTGTATTCGCCTTTGGAAAGTCGATCCAACAATACGTAGTAACGTGCGCTGTGCTCACGAGTCGCGATTCGTTCTCGTGTGCTTATTGTTATTTAATGTGAAGCAGCAAGTGTCGGGTTAACATCGTCTGTGATATAAGTTATATATTTACAAATTATTAAATATAAGGTAAGTGAGTTATTGTTTTTTCCAAATCGTTTATCTTCGTGCCTTTCTGACTTGACTCGTAATTTAGATTTTAATTACAATTTATTACAAATTTTACTTAAATCTAACTTTGTAATTATCTTCCTTATGTTACTAAAATTTTATTGCAAACTTGAATCCTAATTTAAATTTATCATAAAACTGTTTTAAATATGTAGTTTAAAATAATAAATAAGTTTGTCGCCTTAAAAAAAACATAATAAGTACTTCATACAGTTACTGTTAACTCTTTCAACATCGATTAGTTGATAACCTTGATTAAATTGTTTGCAAACAGATTGTATCTACGATAAACTACGTTGTTTATCATCGCAACATTAAAAAAATAACATCATGACCTTTGATAATAATATGATCTGATTCGCTGAATTAACCAACAGTGATGTAATTTTCGTAGTTAGGTCAATAGGGTTAAACTCCCGATGCATTTAATTGCAATTTCAGTGTTCATTTTGGAATCTTATAATATTTGTTTTTTTTCGTTTAGGAGCCGAAGGTCTAGACAAAATGCCGTGTAACTGCAAAGTGGAAGATTCGAGTGCATCCTCTCAGCATCAGAACGGATGCGAGATGAATGTTCATCGGAATTCGACCGGTCAGAATGGGCACCATCATCCTCATCGGAAGCTGTTCGATGAAGAAGAAGTCAAGGAGAACTACGCTTACGAACCAGTAGACAGAGAAACTGTTAGGTTGTGACTTGTGAAATAATTTTTGAATGCAGGAAAACAGAATCTATATTTTTTTGAAAGTGCAAAATGTGCTAACGATATAATTAAATAAATTCCTGTTTCCTTCTATTCCATTTACGGAACATCCTGACGTAACATCTGCAAACAGCTGCGGTTTTAGTTTGAGGGATCTCGACAATCTTATTCCACCCCTTGAGTTTGTGTTAGTTTAGCGAGTTTATAGTTCAGCTGTTCGGGAGTTGACCGGACGATTTTATTTCTTGTGTTGGTTTTCCTTCCCTATGTTGACGACGTTAAAATAATGACGTAACTACCGTTAGTTACTAACCGTTAAATGTAGGGCTTCACAGGTAAAGTTTACAACAATAGCAAGTCTTGCGAACAAAAACTCCCCTCTGAAATCATACAAAATGTCAAAATTACAAATTGAGAGGGGCTCGATAAAAATATTGTGGACATTGTTATGTAAACATACCTAGTGATGTGAAAGGACTTATCCGTACTTGTAAGCTTGTAATAGATACTCATGTCCGACCCTTTTTTCACCAGGTACCCTGATGGCACGGTGCGCCTACGGAACCCCAACATCGAGCTAATGGACCAAGACATATTATACCACTTGGCTCTCGGCAGCGGTTCTCACGATCTTGTTGAAATGTTCGGCGATGTTAAGGTATACTTATTGTTATTAGCTACAGGCGATATCTACTTACTGGTCTTTCTGGTTAGACTTGTCTTGACATTAATCAGATATTCACACGTTCATTATTCAATCACATGTTTTTATTCTCAGTCAAATTCGAAATGAAGCCAATTAACTTAGCATCTCATTTCAAGATGCTGTTGTTTTATTAGACAGCCTCATTAATAATGTCAAACAAGTTAGTCACATGTGAAAATAGTAGGTAGGAACATCATTTAGCCTTTTTTCTGATTTGTCTGCAGTTTGTATGCATGGGAGGCACCCCGAAGCGGATGGAACAGTTCGCGTACACGATCATGGCGGAGATCGGCCACAAGCTGCCGTGCGGCACCACACTGCAGGACATCAGCCAGTTCTCGTACAGATACTCCATGTACAAAGTGGGGCCTGTGCTTTGCATCAGTGTGAGTATAATACAGCAATACCAACTACATCGGCTGTAAAAATACCCTTAACGAAGCCGAAAGTTACCGACTAGTTCTTCCCGTTATTATGTTATTTTTTTGTTCTGGACCAAACCTTCCGAACCTTCTGGAACCATCTGGTTACCGAGATGTTAAATGTCAAAGTTTCAACTTTTTTTACGAAAACAAGTTTTAAACTCTCCCATATACTCAACCGTTAAATGTCCCAGAAGTACAATGTTGTGTTGTGCGTACGTTACATTACGAACTAAACAGCCAATTTTCACAACAAAATAAGAGTCGTTTCCCAGCAATTATTTTTGCACAGAGTTACTTAGTTTGATGTACAGATAACAGAATCATTGAGTAAAACATAAAATACAGAATGCGTAGATAACGTCTTCGTGATGGGTCTTTTTACACCCTGTAAAGTACTTATAGAGGGCAATAGAGCCTCCAAAAATATGTCAGTAAAGTCCAGCCGCCGAGAGAATGCGGTCCTGATAGCTGTCAGTGTGAGCATTCTAGTAACTTATAAAGATCAAATTCGCAAAACACGTATTCGTTTGTATGAAACTGACAGGTGTCAAGAACGCATTCTCTCGGCGGCTGAACTATAAGTCACAGTCTGTATAGACATAGTCGCGTCCTAGGTAGTCTACCGGTCTGCCAACCTGCTGACGGACTAATCTTATTATCACTCACTGCATGAGCCAGTTCTTCATGTAGGTATCTTAGCTCGCGTTGAAATGAGAAGATAAAATAGTAACCCGATCAAGATCTTGTATTCCCGGTGGTGTATGAAAAGATGCAATTACGATGGAATAGCCTTCAACGACATGCAGTTAATCTGCATTCAGCTCATTATGTTCGCATCGTATTTCATACTTCATGCGAAGGGCGTACGCAGTACCTATAATGTTATTTTTTTTTAATAGTTCAGTTTATTTCAGTTTTTTTTAATAATATCAATTTCATTAAATATATGATATCATTCTAAATATACTTTATCGCAATTTTATAAATAAAGAACGTCATATCTTTTGTTGTGTAGCCTTTACCAAAATGTAAATATTTATATCGATCGTTCAAAATATTCAAATCTTAAATAACGTGAATAGGTTTAAATTAGTCAAAAACTAAATCATTGTTTGCGATACAAAGCTAGGTCTACTAAATTCAATTCTAACTGCACAAAGGTAGGTCTATATCCAATGAAACCCTTATTTAATACTGACCTACCTAGGCTACTGTTGATTATAAACGCGAAAGTTTTTATGGATGGATGTTTGTTACTCTTTCACGCCAAAACTACTGAACGGATTTGGATGAAATTTGGCACACAGACAGTTTATAACCAGGATTAACACATGGAATACTTTTTATCCCGATATTCCTACGGGATCGAGATCAAGTTCCTTAGTAGGTAAATTGTTTTCATATACATACTTAACTCTTGGTTTACGCGGCGCACGTAAAGCTCCCAGTTGGCACGATTTTTTCCGACATTTTCAACAATCATCGTCATATTTCAGCCAATTTACACATACACCTAAACCTTCATCATGAATCACTCCGTACATTGGTGAAAACCGTATGAAAATCCGTTCGGTAGTTTTTGAGTTTATCGAGTTGAGACAGACAGGCAGCCAGAAGTTATTCTCGTAAGATACAGGCCTCCTATGAGACAGTGTTAATGTTTATAGATTTTTGTAAATTTCGTACAAAAAATTATGTAGCTATCATTTAAGTATATCTTCCACTGTGCCTAACCTGTGTCTTTGTGTTATGTTAGATAAATAAATATGATTTATTATTATTTATTACTAATAATCTGCTATCAAGAAGGGTTAAAACCAATGGGTTAATACCGACTGACTGCGACATGTGTTGATATAGGTAGGTACTTACCATATTGCGGTTAACGTCTATAACGCCTCGTGACTGTCTCGTAAGATACATACGGCTACTGATAAAGCAAGAGTAGGGCTATTACTACCATCGCAATCGCACTGTTCATTATTAGTGTAATCTGTTATCTAGTAAGCGTAACTCACTGTCTCACTTATCGATCAGAATCTGAATCGTTTTTAATGATATTCCTAATCCATTGTTTCATATGTTCGAAAAATTTGTCTGCTCAACAACGTAAACAACGCAATGAATGTTTTTGGACTGTCAAAATATAAGCCATTCCTATTGTTAGTGCGTTGCGCAATTACCCCGCAGGATGTCAAGAGCTTGTGACATATTACATGAACTCGGAACTCTCTTGGTTTTCAAAGTGGTTTTCGCCAGAGGATAGAACTCCTATAGGTCAATCAGGCGTATGACGCATGATCAGCAATATTATAGGTATTGGTGTTCCATTTCAAGGGCTTTAACTTTAGGCAACGGTGCCAGATACACTTTCCATTAGTTTGCCGTCGACCTATTTGCCAACTGACCAGCAACAATTAATAGTGTCGAAACATTTTAACCACTCGCCAAAAGCAATAATTGAGATATTCGGGCATTTCTGACTTGACAACCTTAAATTAAAACTTGTATCAATGCGACCGTTTCAATTGAGACGAATTAATATTTTCATAACCTTATGATCTTACCATGATTGTCAGCTGCATAAGTTGCTGTAGGCTTCATTACTTCATCTAACTGTTCGTCTATCTTCTCATTGAAGATTAAATTGAATTATTTGGCATAACTACTAGCTGCTTGGCATATGATTTGTTCCAATTGTTTTCCCTTACAAAGTCATTGAAGACCAGAGGGGCAATTCTCGTAATTTTAAGAACGTTCACAGTGTGATCTCAGTCTCAATCTGTCAAAAATACATCTAATTTTCCTACATCATTTTTGACATTGATTGTCGCTGAAATGAGATTGCATTTGCAACTACATTTTGAACGTTTTTAATTACGAGAATTGGCCTTCAAGTGTTGATAGCGTTTACTTATCTATACGTCGTTCCTTGTATGATTGAACTTCCTTCGAGTTTAAACTAAAATAAAGGCTGGCAGCCAACAATGAGATCCCATCATCATTAATTCACAGATAACTGACATGTAATGTATTTTTAACTGGAACTGGCTTCGCCCCCTTTTCTCATTATTTATGCATTATCTTTTTGCTAGTAGTTTATGTTATTTCTGTTTGAAGTCAGTATGAATGGGAGAAATAAATATTTAACAGACTTAGCTCTAATATCTTCCCTACCGATTTCGTTCACGGTGGCCAATCTCAACGGAGATTAGCCAGGTGCGCAGGAGTATTATAGTGCACAAGTGTGTGCGCATACTCAGGTGCACTCTCTGTTCTCTCATAGTCCGATGGGACGGCAATCCGACACGACCGGGTCTCCCCGGTCGTGTCGGATTGCCGTCTGATCTCTCGATCAGGCGCAGAACCAACGGCTTTACCTGCTATTCGAAGCACGGGGGCTTCACACTCCCAACTTCCAAACTTTTTGCGATAATTTAATGAGAAATTTCTAATGAAAAAACCAAGAAACAAGAAATTTCACGCGGACGAAGTCGCGGGCAGAAGCTAGTATGTGATATAATTCCAGAGGGCGAGAAGTAATCTGTTCTGAATGACGTCGGTGCAGCTTGTTAACCAGACTGCATAACGTGCTGTATGCACGGACCTCGGCGCGGAAATGTTGATTTGCCTCGTAAATGGATCGATTAGTCTGCGCAGTAGCTAGCCATTTAAATTAACCTAGCCCCATGACTGGCTGACTGTTAGTGAAGTATACAGTACTGCCTATCTATGTACAAAAAGTCATGCAATTTCCGGACGGGGATGTAGTTGTATGTGAGGGTCTATTGTTAATTGCGATAATTGTTAACGAGCTTTCGGAAACGCTTTGAAACCCTCCATTGTTTGACGGCGACCTTTTTCTTTACAACTATGTACCGATGTGCGATGTACGATATACCTACAACATTGTTTCATTGTACATGTTTCAGGCAGAAGGGTTGTCTGGACATTTTATTATGGTAGCAATAAACTTTAGTGGAATGTCAGCGAAATGTTGTTCGACAAGTTTTGTAAATAAAATCTCTACACTACAACGGAGAGGGTGTCCCACATGTGGTTTTGTACTGCGGAACTTTTTACTTACTTAGATAAAAACCTGCGCGCAAAAAGGCTTTTTTAAGGGACTTCCAACCACGGATAGCACGGGAACAATTAGAGAATTTTGTTCGTATTGTAGAGAACAGACAAGAGTTCCATTTCGTTTAGAGTAGGTAGGTGAATTTTTAAACGAAATTATGTGGTCTGTAAAGCTGTTTCATCTTTTATACATGACTACATGAGTGTCCTGTAAATAACGAAACTGGGTTATATTGCGATGCGATACAAAACTATCAAGAGCGATGCGCCCATATTTGACCAATAGGTAAAGCTGCGGGCGATACAAAACCGCCACAGTTTCATTTAGGCTAAAAGGTTTACTCTAAATTCATAGATAGGTCGATATATCTACATATGTAGGTCGAACCGGCAAGGGTATCTTCATGAAAGTGAGTATTAAGTAAATGGTAAATAATCTTTTCAAAACATATGCACCTAATTCAGAAATATGTTACATAGGTAGATATCCATTGAATGTTTTTTTGCATTGCGTTTCTGTGTCTAAGCTACTCGTATACGGTTAAGTGTCATCTTTACCAACGTTAAACGTACCTATTGAATAATTTAGTAGATACTTACTACCTAGCTTTTGCGCGCGACATCGCCCGCGTGAAGGTCGGAAATTAGGTATCTCACGAGAACGTACAACCAGGATAAAAAGTTTCTAACGTCAGCATATGTTTGTACCCTTGTTAAACACAAGTAAAGCTCGCGTCACTTCGTGAGATAAAAATACTGGTACCTTTACCTGAAACGTCAACCCGTCGTACCCGGAAATGCCATACATAAATATTTTATTCAATTTTAAATATCACAAAGGTATAGTATATATTACCTAAACAGAGTAGCCCGAGGATCCCGTGGAATAACCTGAAGTCTTCTCATTGAAAAATTTTCAGAGACTAATCACTTGGTCGACGATATACTGCGATGTATTGGTTCCCGTTACCAAAAACCTCTCATCCATTCTGCAGTTCTGCACCACCGTATTTCTCACCAGTTTTTGCTTCTATTTGACCGCGACGAAGGCGGTGTGTGTTTGAAGGGCAAACATGCCTGGAGATCGCACAAGACAGAGAAGTCTTTGCCCAACAGTGGGCTATAGGATACAAATAAAAATAGCTTCTACATCATACATTTTTTATGTATACAGCACGGCATGGGTATACCCTCGGTGGGCATCCTGCTGCATGAGGTGATCAAGCTGATGTTCCATGCGAAGGTGCGCGACCCCGTGTTCTTCAGGATCGGCACGTGCGGCGGCATCGGCTACGAGGGAGGCACTGTCGTCATCTCTGAAGAGGCCGTCGACGGAGCCCTGAGGAATGTGCTCGAACTGGTACGTTTTAGTGTGAGGGCTTGTGATGTTTTCAACTGCAATAAGTGTGATATAGGGGGGAGACCTTATAAGTCCAGCAGAGGAATAATAATAATAATATCCCTGGACATTTCACACAGCGCCATCTAGTCCCAAGCTAAGCAACCTAATGCTTAATAACTTATAATACCTAGATGAAAAAGATAACTATCCTACAAAGCTGCTGAGATGAGGTCTGTAGAGCTATTTACAACCATCCGACAGCCAATCGTGTCGAAATGACACATTTCTATAACCTGATTTGTTTGCCCCCGACACGAAACAGCTGTCGGAAGAACAGCGGTCTTCTATTTGATTACAAAAAAAAAAAATGGCTTTGGATTTGTGACGCCTTCGATAACATTGAACGATGTTCGATTCGGTACAGAAGCGTATCGAATGGTTGAGCTTTGCTGTTCGGAAAAAAGTGCTATTTTTATTCAATGACCTTATGAACCAGCTTGATTTTGCTACTTGAAAACGACAACTAATATACCTATGTATTTTTTTGTCAATTTCAGACGGTACTAGGCAAAAATATCCAAAGACCCGCGAAACTGGACAAGCGGCTGGCTCGCGAGTTGAAGGGGCTGGCCGACCCCGAGGACCCCTATGACACCGTCAATGGCAGGACCATGTGCACATACGACTTTTACGAAGGTAACCCTTTCTACCACTTCTCAGAACTTAGAATAATCTAGGCCAGTACAGGCAGTAGCTCAATAGGCTAGTTCAGGGAAATGGTACAGGCAATGCTGGCTAAAAACAGATTAAGATAATTGGCGACGCCATCCTAAATTCCATCTAAAAGAGGGGCTGTCGTGGATTCAGTGCAACAGCCATTCTTCTCCATATGAAACTACCGCTTGGCTTCTTGGACACGCCGGCTTCCTAACGATGTTTTCCTTCACCGTTTTGAGAGCAGTGGTGATGAAATAATTTACACAAAGTAAAGCCTGACAGACGCTTTACTTTGTGTAAATTATTAGGTTCGAACCTACGACCAACAACTCGTAAGTCACGGTCGTACCACTTGGCCACCACTAGTCTCTCATATATTCATATTCTTTATTGTGGATCATAGGTAGGTTAACAATACATACAATGTTCTTAATAAGTTAAAATAGGATCAGCTATGTCCCACCGCTTAGGCATACAATAACAATCACATAGTAATTAAGATTAAATAATTTAAAGAAGTCAAAAATACACCAATTCCAATAAAATGTCAGAAGTAACTATAGCTATTACACATTAGAAAAAATAAATAAATACATATTGTACTTATATAATATTATTGTCCACCGATGTTAATTAATTGATTGTCAAAAAAGATACTAATAGATATTCAAGTAGTATCTTTAAAGGTACTGTACGCATCATGGTAGGTTTCTCTCTTAATGGTCTACTTGAAATAAATTATTATAGCCATTTGGATCAAGCAAATCGATCTAGTTATTTCTGGCGGGTGCGAAGAAACTAATGTTATTCGGAATTAACATTTGAAATAAGACAAACAAGAAAATAAAAGTAATACTAGCTGGATAATTCTGGTTTGACATATCTAAAAAGGCTTAATGATAATTTTATGTTATGCTTACAGAACTGGTAAAGGATAAGGTGACGCAAAGTACACATTATTTGCTCTCAACTTATCTCAAACAGAAACAAGGAAACAGATTGGAATTTACGTAATAGGTAGATAGGTCTAGAGATAAAATCAGCGGACGTAGAGTAGGTTATTTCGCAGTATTGTATTGAGGTCACTAACAAATTCTTGTGCGTTGCCGTCACACCAGGTCAGGGTCGCCTGGACGGAGCGTTCTGCGACTTCACGGAAGCCGACAAGATGGAATACTTGGAGAGCCTTCACAAGTCAGGCGTCGTCAACATTGAGATGGAGTCGCTCGCGTTTGCTGCGCTGACGCACCACGCGGGCATCAAGGCGGCGGTCATCTGTGTCACTCTGCTCGATAGGCTGAGGGGAGATCAGGTAAACAAGTTGGCCATTATAATAAACTTCGGTTTAACAGTTGAAAATACCAGAGTATTTTTTTTATTCTAAAACAACTGAGAAAACTGACATGTCAAGAAAATTGTATTACTCTCCTACAATAATGTATCAAAATATGATTACAGGTGTTAGCTCCTAAGGAAGTGTTGGATGAGTGGCAGCAGCGACCAACGAAGCTCGTGTGCCGCTATATTAAAAGGTACATAATTACATAATCCTTGGGCCATTTAACCGTGTTGTTTGTTGGAAAACACCCAATTAGTATGGTTTTTCTTGAGCTCTGGAATTAGCTAACGACGCAGGAATTCTCTTTGTGGACTGACACGTTCTGGAACTGCTTTTGAAATTCATGACGACGTTATTTGCAGATACCTTCAGATGAAGGGCCGACTGTCGCTCGATGGGCACGGATCGATCGCGGTGAAGAGCCCTCGCCGGTTCAAGCTGGTGCAGCAGGAGTCTGAGACCTACGACTAAGCGTGTGCAGCAATGCCCCCACCATGGAATCTTCTCGAAGCGACGGAATCGGGCTTGCACTAGTTTGGAGCCATCTGTGCTGATCGCTCAAATATTTATTACGCTCTGACTTTATCTAGCTACTTAGTTTCTATTTTACTTATATGTTTTTTACGTAACATCTTCAAAAACATATATTTTTTCGACTACTTTTGAAAGTTTACGAAGGTATCTGGATGTTTTATGAAGGATCGACGCTTTTGCCTAACTTTTTCAAAATAAATGTTGTACATTTGATCTAATAATATAAAGCTTGGCTTTAATCATTTGATTGGATGATTGACTCTATCTAAGCAAAAAATTTAAATTACGTCACACTGCCAAAATTTAGGAAAAAATGGTTTTAGAGCTGGAAAAAGGGGGAAAATATTTACCCTTGGCTATTGTTCTGTACCCTGCACCAAATTATTATTTAGATCTTCCTGTTTTCTTAGCTAAAAGGTCAAATATTAGTATGTACACTTATAAAATACCAATAAAGTTGCAAAAAGATAAACGAAATGTAGTAAGTAGATAAATAAATGTAGCGATCATTTGTGGCAAAACTTAAATACTTCATTTTGGATTAGTTTAATGCCGCATTGTCAAAAGTTAACCATGATGATCAATCATGATGATGATGATTGATCATGATGTTGATTAAATTTAATTAATACTCTTTACCTATGTTGTCTTCTGTGATAGGTAGGTACATACTAAAACTATTGTTTTGTTATTGTCTGTGTTATCTATGCTATGTTGACGATGTGCGCATCGAGCGGGAAAGTGATAACCAGATTTTATAATATTATTAACTTTGATGCGGATATAAACGAGTGATTAGAGTAAATTTAAAAATTATTACGACACTGAAAACACTATAAGGTAGCCAAAAAGTTGATGGTGTTCTAAAAAAAAAGTCAATCCGCCACGTGAGCGGAACTTCTTACATTCTGCCAACTTATTACGTTTTGTATTTTGTTATGATATTTTTGTAGCAATGAGCTATTTTCTTATCATTCTAGCGAAATATAAATACCTCTTTAAGAAAGACTTAATGGTTTTCATGAGTGTTCAAGCCTAGACACGGCGATACTAAGTGTGTGGTACGATCGCGTTATTTTAATATTTTAAAGCTAGGTACAATTGTACAATTAGGTGTTCGTTTGGTTATGTTGTTGCACAAACTGTATTAGCGACAATTGTGATAATATTTGGCAGTAGTGTTAAATGTAAGGACCACGCGGCGAACGTTCTGATTCTCTGGTGGCGATGTTTGCACCACCTAGATCCTTATATTACTCTCACCGACAATCATGTGCTTCGGCAACCATCGTTAATCTTCGGAAATATGGACATGCGATTATGAGATCTAATATAGAGCTTTTACAACCATGGAGGTACTTACCTTATTTGTATTACTATTGCTATACAGTTGGAGAATTATCACTCTATGCACTTCCCAAAAGATTATCAAAACTTTTGAGTGAACGTTACCGAAGCGCATGCATTTTCTGGTTTACCTGTATGTAGATACAAACTCACTATCAATACAGTGGCACTGAAAAACAAACTAACTTGTGACGGAAGGGAAGGTGAACTACACGTGCGATACCTATATGAATGTTTATGAATAGAATTATACAAATCAAGTAGCGTTGCCCGGCCCCACTTATTTCATTCAATGTGAACTGCACGCTGCTTGCAAAGGTTCATCCACGTATGCGCCAGCAGACTTTACAGAGTTTCCAACTCACACATAATATGTAAGTCATAGAATGAACACAACTAAACTTTCCAGAGGCCCATAAATATATTGGACGTGTGTAAAACAGCAGGTAAGCTTTGATACTTGATGTAATGTCTACCGTGCATCGCCATCAGACAATCGTACGTTTGTTCCATTGATTTAATGTGCTTCCACGAATGGTTATTGTTGATAATTTATGCACGAAGCGTTGTCAACATATTGCTTTATGTGTTACGAGATGTAAGAATAGAGTAAGAAATTCCAGTTATCTACGTTGATGTAGTTTCATATTATAAGATATCTGATAATAAGAATGTTAATCCTTGAAATTGAATAGCTAATCTTTAAGGCGCAGATTTCTCGAAAACGGTCAAAAAGTGGTTTTTTAAAGCAGTGTATCTCTTAAACCGTAAATAATTAGGACCTAAAAAAAAAGTATGATATTTTCAAGTCTTATTTTAATACAGTGATCGAGCCCAAATCATAATTAAACATACATTAATGCATCAAAAAAATCTTCAAACAAACCTCTTCTTTGTCTTTAAAAGCAGTTTATCTCTTTATTAACAACAATAATTATAATAAAAAATATACCATAAAATTTCTAATGCCAAACTGCATCCAGTGATCGAGTAGTTTTTAATAAATAGTTAATATCTAATTTTATACGATTTTATAAACGTTTTTACGACATACGCTTGCTCATTTCCTTGCTGCCTGCACCGCGCCAGTGTTCCTTGGAACGTTGTTGAGAACGGACCTGTGTCGCTTTGCTCCGCAGTGGAATTTTCACGTTTTGTACCGTGAAAATAAAAATGGGAAATAAATATAATAGTGGGAAGAGATGGAAAGCTGGTCGTCGAAAGCGTTTACTCCAGAGTGTGCAGAATATAGCACGAAGACTGTAAGAAACTTTATTACATGTACCTACCTAAATAAAGAATGATAAAAATAAATATATTTCTCGTGAATTTAATACTTCTAACTTAGTAATTAATAATGCCTATAGATATAGAGTACACTATATTATAGGCATTGTTACTAAGTTGAAATTGATTTTCCGAATCATATCATCACCTGAGTGACTTGAGACTCACCGAAGGCCACAGAGTAAGTACCTACAGTAGGGTCAGCTGTGCTTCCAATTGTATTTCAATGATTTTATTATTTTAGATTGGCGAATAAGCAAATTGCTACTCAAGAACTGGATGATACTGCTTCTCGATTGGATGTTGAGTAAGTACCTACCTACTCATTACAATAGAATGCTTCCTTGGTTTAGTGGTGAAAGGGATATCTTCTCGATCGCGGGTTCGATTCCCACGGGGAATAACAACTTTAGGTGTTGTTTCTAGTTGGGCTAGGACTTTTTTGGGGGCATCCACCGTCGGTAATGTAGTCAATTAAAATATCCGTTTTTTTTTTTGTTTACTTTACAGACGGGTGTCGATATCTCAACACGATAAAACAGATTTTATCAACTTACACTTCAAGTAACAACAATAACAGCGGTCTCAGGTCAGTGGGGTCAATGACCCCAAAAATCATTATTATTTTATTTTGTCTCAAGACATGATGGGTATCGATATCTACTAAACACGACAAAATAAAAAAAATGTTTTGTTTGGGGTCAATGACCGCTGTTATTGTTGTTACTTGAAGTGTAAGTTGATAAAATCTGTTTTATCGTGTTGAAATATTATATAGTTTCGCTAGCTAATTTAATTTCACTCTGTATTATTGTTTTATTACTCATAACTACCAGACTGTTAAATACGGGGTAATAATATTAGGCCGGCCACATACAGTCGGAATTCCGTTTCGAAATATCGGTTCGGAATTGAATTTTTTTTTTTTGACTTACCTACGTATACCTTTTATACTTTCACGTGGATGAATTCGCGGGCATAAGCTAGTGTATATTAAATCAATATTGTATTTTTCCAGTTCTACTATTGAAAAGCCATCATCATCTATTGTTCACAATATTCAAGCAAATCAAAAGGCATTTCAAGAAGAAAACGGAATTTTTCGAATTTCGTATTATTGTTCTAGTCCTGTGGGATTTAGTGATCTATCACTACAACATCTTGATTAAGATATTATAGGGTTTAATGAAATATTTAGTGATCAATCTATTGAATAAAATCTGAACTTAGTATCCGACAACAAATGACAAAGTAATAGATATAAACATACCTATCATAGAATACATTGTATTATTTTCAAAAATAATTGTTGTTTTTTTGCAGTCCTCCTACTGAAAAGCCATCATCATTTATTGAATTCGATGTCATTATCAAAGTAAAGTGTTCATCAAGTAAAATTCAACCTTTGTTCAAAGGCTTACTATTCCATCAACGACTACTTACACGATAAGAATAGTTGGTCGCCCTAATTAACTCAAGACAATGTTCATGTTCTTTCTCCAGAATTGGCTTACTGACAGGTTATTGTTATTAGTATTAACTTATTTATTTATTTTACTTCGATGGTCCTAGTTTATCATCTGTGACTTCAAGTGACAGCTATGTGACCAGAACCCAGCAATGCGTAAATATGTAAGCAGTCACGCCCTTTATACCTGGAGGCTTTTATTTAGGTAGTAAGTTTTTATTTACATTTTAATTTTAATTAATTATTTTATGAGTACCTATGTATAGTTTTTATTATATTTGTTGGTATATTGGCATGGCTAGCTGACATATGGCAAATAATTTAATTTTATGTTCTGTGCCTTATAATGTTAATTACTTAACACCCAGTATTGTATACAATCAAGTATTTTCTAACTGAACAGACAGCTGTGCTGCTGGGGGTTTGTTGCGCCACTTTTTCCTCCCAGCGATAGTACTAGGAAGTGGTGAAGGGCGGGCGTTTTTGGGGGACTGTCTTTTGTAATTTTGACGTTCGAAAAGTGCTGATTCTCAGCCTAATTTGAATAAATGACTTTTGATTGTGATTTTGATTTCGATGTAAATTTACACGAAGAACTAGATCAAACGACCTATGAAGCTGAAAGGTAGTTTTAAACATTGTGGATTTTGTTTGATCAAAACCTGCCTGTTTGAATATTATATATATTTCTAAGCCGTCAGTACTTCAACTGAATTTTATATTTTACTTTGTTTTAGGGAAACTGAAAAATTATCGATTGGTGGACGTAAAGTAATCATCAGTAATTTTTATAAATCACTCCAAGAAATATCAAGCCGGACCTTTAGACTGTGGTTTAAAGTCAATTGAAATCGTATCTGCACGTTTGTCAGGTTGATGACTAAATTCGAATCGGGAATCGGCGCCAATGTTCGCTTACCTGAACAAAATTAATCCCTACATCAATCTTAGTATAGTTTTTAGTATCTTTGATGGTATATTGGCGTGGCTAACTGACATGTGGCATATAATTTAATTTAATGTTCTGTGTCTTGTAATGTTAATTTATTTAACATACCTATTATTGTATAAGTATTTTTGAACTGAACAGACAGCTGTGCGTGAAGAAGTGGCGCAACAATCTCCCCAGCAGAGTTTGTTGCGCTACTTCTTCTTCCCAGCGATAGCACTAGCAAGTGGTGAAGGGCGGGCGTTTTTAGGGGACTGTCTTTTGTAATTTTGGCATTCGAAAAGTGCTGATTCTCAGACTAATTTGAATAAATGACTTTCATTTTGATTTTTTTCTTTCTCACTTTCACAATTTTTTTCACTTTCTCTCTCGCTCTCGCTCTCTTTCTCTTTTTCTTTCATTACAAACTAAAAATTGGACCCTGTATAGTCTTTACTCGGCTGGCAAAATCGGAATTCCGTTCAGAAATATCGATTCGGATTTTCGAAGGCAGCAAATCCATACAAAATAAATTCGAAGGCAGAAAATTTCGAATGGAGAACTATTGTAAATACGTGTGAGGTAGTTCCTTGATTTTGTATGAATTCGTTGCCTTCGAAAATGCCGAATCGATATTTTGAAACGGAATTCCGTCCGTATGTGGCCGGCCTTATTGAACTAAAAAGTTTCGAGCCCACGACCGCTTGTGGCTTCTAGATAAACTTCTGGATAATAAATTAAATTGGGGGTCACGGGTTATACACGGGTCCCACAAACCATAATTCCATACATCGGGGCTCAAAGGGCGTATATATAGCACATTTTGGCCAATTAGAGTTATTTACACCATCTTGTTCAGTTTTTTTTTCTCTATCGATTTATTGGATTTCGTGAAAAGTCGTGTTCATCCTTTGAGCCCCGAGGTATCGATATAGGGCGCATTGTGGTTCATGGGCTCCATGAACCCAATATGGCATTTGATCTTCGGCCGGCAGATATGTATATTGCTCAGAATTTCCAGTCGATCTATTCTGCGTTAAAAAAAAAGTAAGTAGGTACTAACTTATTCACTTTTATTTGTGAGCGAAATTGTAGGGAAAAGCTAATTTAATAATAACTCTCTAAATTCTGCCGCCCGGTTACATTGATAATATTTTCTATTTTATTAATATTACGAGTTCTTTGTTTGTAAAAAAATATAAATATACACCACTGCTCTGCAATAAATGCTGTTAGCTACCTATATGTGAGCGTCGCGCGTCTGACACTATGGCAGCTAGGAAAATAGAAACTTCGTGACCGCTTCGCGCGTAAGTACGATGAGGGGCGCGCGGGGCATTTTCAGCGGTAACGCCTATTTGAGCAAGGTTAACGGCATAATACCGGGCCTTAAATATCTAATGGATCTGAGAGTACCTACTATTACTTAAACTAATTTATTATGAAAAATGACCAAATCTTATCTCAGCCCGATAGATTATCATTGAAAAATTGACTCTCAATATAACTTATGCGCTAGGCTAAAGTTCATGAAAGGTAAGCAAGTTTATTGTTAGGTACCTAATCATATTAGTAATAAGGCTAACGCTACGATATATATAGTTTTTAAGCATGATAGTCCTAATTACAATGTTATATTTTATATTTATTAATATATACAACTGTAGTTCAATTTATAAAGCTGTTTTGTTGATAACTGTTCCAATTTAAAACATATCTTACGATCTATCTATTGTTAATTCTTTTATCATAATTTTTGACCTGCTACCTACTCTCAATACAATATAACTTCTTATCATCGAAATATGCTTAGGTATTATTATACTGTAATTTTTACAATTTGTAACTTTTCAAACAATATCTAAATATTTACTCCTTATATGAATTGAGATTCTTTAATATTTATACTATACTCGGTATAATAATATATATTTATTGAAAGTTAGAATTAAACCTTTTTAAACGTGTACACATAGGTGATTGGCTTTGTTGTATAATAGGTACATAACATATGAATATAGAGCACTGTTGTTAGATGTTAATGAATATTATCGGCCACAATTTGAAGTGTTGTTCGTTGCATATCTCTTATGTTATGTCCAGTGACCAATGGCGGCCAGTGGTAGCCACTTGAACCACGATCGAAACTGTATGTCGTAACGAATTAGGTACCTATGTATGTATATATTTTTATAAAATTATATCTGAATAACCATTTACTTTGAGTATACAAGTAATTTATACTAGAATATTTTTCGTATTTGGTTCAAATAACAGTCTACGTAGTTACTTACAGCACGCACACCTAGATGTTCAATAATTTTGCTTATTTGTAGTTTACTAACTTCTACAATCTACTCACTATCTCCATAATCTAAGGAAAGGCCGAAATAAGTGCTGCCTGAAACATGCCAGCCGTATTTATTGGTTAGTTTTCCTCTCCTGAGAATACTAAAATTTGATCTGATATTTTTTTTAAACTAAAAGAAAATAGGTTTCCATGTTGTATGCTTATATTGAATGAGTTGACTGAAGAGTTTGACTGGACAGTGAGAAAATAAACACTATTGCATGTTCATCAAAATTTATCTCATAATTGTGTATTCTTACCTATTTATTTACAATATCAATAAAGTTAACGTAGAAGTGGCAGTAAAAGTATTAATAATTTCGTGTACAGTGATACATGGCACCAGAATTATTATTAGATAAGTAAATATAGAGCTAACATCGAGTTTTTCCTTTACCATTATTTTGAAATTGTTTGAATTACAACTAACGAGAATGTGGTCATCTAACAATGCACCATAATAAATAACATATACCTATTTAATTTCGATCAATTGATAAGCCCAATCTGTTACATCTACGGATTAAAAGTAGAAGCGTAGACAATTGTACGTTTAGGGATGATACATCACTTGTCGGAATATATGCTTTTATTCAGTAATTCGAAATAAAGAAGAATAAAATTATTTGATCGATTGCGACTGCTGAGACCGTGACAGTAACAGTTAAAAGATTGATTATATTTTTGAAATTTAATTAGGTGGTGTCAGTGTGTGACTACCGACTCATGATATTCGATTTGCAGACACTTTTAGGTACACAAGTTGAAGGTACTAAACTGGAATATATGGATTTGCATTATATTTAATCATTCAGTCTTTATAATACATAGTAAACTGTTAAAATGTACTTTTATTGTTGGTTATTCATATAGTTATGATATTTGATGTAAGTACTTAATTAAATGAGCAAGTAAGTTATGTGTGCATTTATTTTGGGTTCAGACCAGACGAGTGTATATACCTAACTAAGTGAGCTGTAGGAACTTCATGAGCGCGTCGTGGATGAGGCGCGGACTGGCGTCGCTGTCTGCCGTGTAGCGCACTCCCCGCAGCGCGCCGTCTTCGTTTCTCACCACTCCGTATTCTCCAACGATGAAACCATCCGGAGTTCTTTCTTCCACTCTATACTTCTTAAACTGGCGACCCTCCAACACGTATCCAACTTTACAGTTATCTTGTTTACACTTCTCGGTGGTCGTATCTTGCTGCACGCCGTGGCTCCGGCCGTCGGTGAGCACGCTGATCTTTTCGTCTACTTCGTAATTTTTTTCCGGCTGGTGCTCAACTGTAGTCTGTTGTTGGAACACATTAGTAACAGTGCTTATGGGAGTCGTGTTGACTGAAGTGCTTCCAAACGGACGTTGTGGTTGCCATGGCGAATAGTTGGGAGGTACGCTTGAAGGTACGTTTTGCTCAAGATGCAAAGAAGCAGGTTCACTGTAAAACTTGGACGGTTCACTATACACTTTAGCGGGTTCACTGTACACTTTAGCCGGCTCGCTGTAAATCTTAGCCGGCTCACTGTATATCTTGGCCGGTTCACTGTAGAACTTAGCTGGTTCACTATATATTTTTGATGGTTCACTGTAAATTTTTGGAGGATCGTAGAACTGTTTTTGGTTAGTAATTATTTGACTTGATGATATGTACGAGGTACTAGGTTCATTGTCATTACTTATTTTGGGAGTATCGTGTACTATATTAAAACTCACAGTGGTCAGTCTTGGATTATTTCCGTTCTGTGGTCTTTTTGTCAAACCTGGAACGTTATTTGAAGAACGCACTGGTGGCATTGTTGCTGTCGATGGAATGTTGTCGATTCTTTCGTTATATTTTGTAAATTCAACTGACTTTATAGAAGATTCGGCTACAGAGTCGTCGGTTTGGTAATTTTTACTATTAGAAGCAAATTCGTCAATATGCGTCAACCGATCTATAGTTCTAGTCTCTTTTTTGTCCGTTTGTTGGTCAACAATTGGTAAAGTACTATGACTTTCTAACCCGAGTTTCATATGAGGCATGAATAACGAATCACTTGTCATATTACTATGTTGGTTTTGAACGTGAGCTTCAGCTTGTGGATTGATTTCTGGATTCTGAAATCTATGTATTGTTTTCTCATCGTGAAATCTGTTAGCATCAGCCGTCGATGGGACTTTTCTGGCCAGTGGTACATCATGGAAATCCTCTTCATAATCATCCATTTTGGTTGAGGGTTCGTCATCTTCGTCGTTTTGATCTTTAACCATTAACTCGAATGGGTGAACATGGTCTGCACTGTGCTCTCTTGATCCCTTTTTCGCATTCAATTGCTTTATATATTCTATATTAGCACCTACGAGATTTGGCGGTACGTCTGTTGCTTCGCTTACCGTGATTTCCTCAACTTTTGACGGTACGGTTGGGGGTTGTGCATCCGAAGGAGACACTTTAGATGGATCATGTTTCTGATCATCACCTAACATGTCACCAGTATATCTAAAGGTAGGTTTTCCTCTCCCGCGTCCGACAGCCACTGACGACGTTATTCTCACTGATATAACTTTTTCGTCTGAGGAATCGGCTGAATCGCCGTACCTTGATATTGTTGGAGAATTGTTCATAGGTTCCTGATCGATGCCGATGACGCCCAAATCGTACTGATTTGGTACTGGGAACGACGCCGTGAAACTTTGTAGGATCTGGAAATAAAGCAAAGTAAGTACTCATTACTTATATGTTTTGAATCTATTACTAATAATAAAGCTGAAAAGTTTGTTTGTTTATTAAACGCGCTTATCTCTCGAACTCCCTGTTGGATTTGAAAAAATATTTTTGAATAAAAAATTCACGCGGACGAAGTTACGGGTAGAAGCTATAAGAACATAAAATAACTCCACCATTTTATTTAAATATTAACATAATAATATATTATTAGTTTATTTTCCTTTGAAACAAGATTTATTAACTATTCAAGGAGAGAGGTTAGAACAAGATATGATTAACTATAGTTAATAGCGCGAAGACTTAGTCTTTATGTACTGTATTAAATATTTATCTTTTTGATACTTCGAGAACTTGTAAATTAATAATACCCTATAAATTATCAAAACTCAGCATGATTAGCCGACCGACCGGCCGGCCGGCCGTTTGTTGATGAGCCGACCGATGTCGGTATTACTTTTAAGAGCTTAAAATCTAGCCAAGTAGCTAGTTCAAAATTAAAATGTTTTTACGATAAAAAGTGCCCAAGTAATTAATTATGAAGTAATTATTTAATTGAATATGCTATGAAAGCACAAACCGTAACACATCTAACACATTCCGCTCTACAAACTACGCCGAGGAATGTGGGCTGGAAAAATGTTGTTCGCATCAAGGTAAATGAATCTGTAGATAATATACGATATGAATAAACTAGACGACTACTGGCACTAGCACGACTTGCTGCCATGGACACTCTATCTAAGGATCGAGATAATAGGGAAAAGAAAAACGTTTTATTAATGACCGCATTGTCCATACATGTTTTATATAGACTGACGTTAGAACTTTTTATAGTGCAGGAAAGTACATATCTAATCTCCACCTCAGTGAGCACCTGAGTGAGTCAGTTGAGCTCTCTAAAATAGGGTTGAGCTACACGATGACTGATGCATGCATGCCGTCTGTTGGGACAAGTCAACTCAAAGCTGCAAAGGCTCTTTCTTCAAAAGGCCCTTCCAGACATGGCCTTGCATTGCTAGACTCACATACAATCCTAATAACATAATGTTTGGATTTTAATAAAAGAGACCGTGACCTCTGAGTTTGTTTTAGTATTTCTTCTCAGGGATCAGTGAGCTAGGAATTTCCGGCGCCATCTATGTAGTTTTAAAATATTGACCAGCAAAATATCTACTTACAGAAATAAACATTTCATTTCAGTGTATGCAGGTAAATATTAAAACAAAATTGTCGTCGCGAAACATTGACTGGTGTAATATCGGTCACCGCTTGACTATAAATGCGTTTCATGTTTAATCATGATATTACCTTCCAGCAGTTTCACTTAATTACTGAAAATTATTATAGCAATAGTGTACAACGTGGCAATTATTATGTTAAACACATTGTTCTCGCTATAATATGTCCCACCTATAACCAGTATAACGCATTATACGTGCGATGTTTATCGACGCAACGCACGAGAGAAATGTCAAGCAAGTTGTTGGCAATCTCGATTTACTTATTGTACCGATCTGTTCCCCGCGACTTTGTCTGTGTGTACTTTGTATTTCATTATTTTTTTTATGGGTAATTAATTTTTTCGTACATATCCATGATGAAAAACTGCCCTAGTCCTTCTCCAGGTCCCAGGCTACTTGTACATGTCTACTGTCTTTGGCGTGAATAGGTATCAGACATATGGATAGACAGATTTACTTTCCTCTTTAAATACATATTATATAGTGTAGGTGTGAAGGTTGGAAATTATTCCACGGGAAAGTACTTCCGGAATAAAAAGTCCATATATGATACTTTTTATAGATATATAGGCAGAAACTATAGAACGCCACCTGCTACGGGCTTTACATACTCCTATATGGTATTATAACCTAACCTAATATACCTGTGTGCCAAATTTCATCGAAATCCGTATGTACACATACGGACAGAATTATTTTCGCATTTATAATATTGGTAGATACGAATTATAATGAAATGTCATTCATTATAATTCAACAATTTTGCTTAGGCGTGCTACACACTTTTTCGGGTCGGCACTTTCGGTTCGGCAGTACATATTGTTTGAACAACAAGGCCGACCCGAACCAATTAATACCTATAGTATTTTTATCTCACGAAGCGACGAGCGCTTTAGTTGTGGTGACCAAGTGTTCAAACACGCTTTGAATGTGTTCATGAAGACTAATAGCGTCAGCACATACCACACACACACACACTTCCAACTTCACCATTGTCTCGTATGGTAACGATAGCTCTTGCGCTTACGCATACATTCACTGACAGTGTGCTTGTGCAGTTGGTAACCACCAGTAATGCGCGCGTCGTTTCTTGAGATAAAAGTACTATACCTATATTCGATTTTGCCACCCGGCTGTGCCGATTAATGCCGACCCGAACGAGTGTGTAGCTGCACTCTAACAATTCATATATCCCACTTGGAGGTATGTAAGTAGGTATTCAGATGTATTACCATTCTGAATTGTTTTCTTCATATGAAAACCAGATCCACATATTTCGTAGGTCAGCTTGGCTTAAAGTAACTTTTTATATTGTCATGTGTTACATTTCCTTGTCGATACGTCACAAGCTCCGTGTATGAAAAGATTTTTGTATTATTATTAATTTTGCTTGTTTAACAATTTAATCCAAACACAAACAACTTACTTGTAAGAGTTTGATTTCAATTTATTAATCATATCTATTAGACGAAATTTAGTAAATCCGCAGTCCTTGAAAGCAGCAAAAAAATGTTTCAAAATTAATTATTTGATAAGGTCGCGTACTCCGCGTATCTACTCAATAGTTACCCACTACGTAACTTGAAGTTGTGATCTAGACCAGAAGATAAGACAGTAAATCATAGTTACTGAATAGTTGTAATCACGAAAGGTTGTAATAAATATTGTTAGCGCTTGCCACCACTGCACTAACAAGGCAGCATGAGATCCTGGGTTCAATACCCAAGCCGGGCAGGGTTATTGGGTTTTTCCATTAGAAATTTATCTGTACCAGGCTGGAGTCTGGTTTGTGCCCGGTGGACGTAACTGGCGAAAAGTTGGTGTACTTACTTACTCTGCCTATCCCTTCGAGGAATGGTAAAGGTATGTGTGTATACAGTGTATATACCTATATTACCTATATACTTCATCATCTGCCTAGCCTTTACCCAGCTGAATACCAGTATTTTACATGGAGCGACTGCCAATCTGACCTCCACAACCCAGTTACTGGGTAATACGATACCCAGCTTGGTAAGACTGATTGTTTTAGACTTAAGACTTTCGGGCTTCTGACTAAACCGTAACGACTGTCAAAGATCCACGAATGATAGCCGGGACCAAAGGCTTAACGTGCTTTCCGAGGCACGGAGGGTCTCGGTATGTAAAGATGGTCACCCATCCACAGACCAACCGCGGCAAGCGTAGCTTAACCTGACCGATCGACCTGTGTGGCTGTTATTATTTAGCCACGGGCCCCTCCTACATTCTTATTGAACTTAATACCTAAATACCAAGGAAACGTCAGGTACTCATTTGCCCAATTAAACACATTCGTGCACTTTTCAGTACAAAACGTTTGTGGTCTTATACATATTAGGATAGTCTTATAGGGCTTAATAACATAATTTAAGTAGGTAATAAGTACTAACATACCTACTGGTAGGTAGGTTTGTTAATTACTCTAATTACCTAAAGAATCTTTCAGGTCCATAGACATCTAACATTATGCATAATATTAATTTTACAAATTATCGTTGTTTTTCTTTCAATTATACCCGAAAGAAAGGCTTGCGTTACCATAAATAAATGGCAGCAGGTACGGTCACCAAAGGAGATAAGTAACCAGGGCCGTCGGATATAGTTGAAGTTTAGTAAGAAACCGATGGGTGTTTTCAAACAAAATTTTATTTATTTAATAGAAAACAAACAGTTAATTTATCAAATTAAATTTCATTCGAAAAATATATCTAAACTACTTACTTATCTCTTTTGGCGACTGTACCTACTTACATACCTAAGTTTTTTTACCTACTGGTAAGTAGGTAAAAAAACATAGGTATGTAAGTAAGTTTTTATGCCATTTATTTGTAGTTGGTCTTGTGGGAACTAAATTAATTAATCACCGATTCAATAATCATGCTTCATCTGTAATATGGGCAGTTAGTAATAATTAGTGTTCAGAGCGGAAATTAGTGGCATGAGTGTGTCTGGTGGCTGGCAGGCGGATGCGAGGACAGCGGCGCGGGCTCAGGCGGCGCTGTCAGTGACCGCGTGGGCGTCCTTGCCGAGTTGTACCTAACTAAACCACTAGCCACTGCTCGTATAGTGGACCGAATCGAATAAAGTAATAAGTAGGTCTTTTACTTGTACTGAAAGACTTAAACCAAGTGAGTTAACTACGTCCCCGATTAGGCTAGCTAGAGGAATGTGGGATATACAAACATACATGCTGTCTCTAAGAAGTTAAACAAGAAATCCGCATTGTAACTTCCTCACAGCTCGTGCCATTTAAAAGAATCTGCATGAGCTGGTTCAATGATAAGAGTACCTTCATTTCTTATGCATTCTTTTTTTTTTGTTTAACTACAAATTCCGCTCCACAAAAAGATGATATTATTATCAACCTTATTAAAATGATTAATTAATAAAAATAAAATTCGAAAATTCTATATCTCTCTTTCAATGCAGACAACAACTTTTTGTTGGCTATCTAAGCACCAGTAAATATTATAACTAGACAAAAAACTTAACTTGATTCCATTGAAATTTATCGACAAAAAGTTGAGCACATGTCATACACCGGTGTGAAATGTGAATAAGATACTTGTACAGTCACGAGCACCAATATATCAACACTTGGCAACTTTCAACTGCGATTTTTTCGTGAAATAACGTACTTATGCAAAGTTGAAATACGAAACATTACATGAACCTATGGGTTCGAAAATGCTATGTTCGTAACAACATACAATTTAATAAAAAAATAAAGGAGTAAATCGCTTTTGAATAAAGCCGAGTGTATACATACTTTTGCTCGTGACTGTACATGTTTATTAATGTGACATCGTTATTAATTAATTATGCATATATCAAACTTCTTATTTTTTTGTATAATATAAAAATAAGAACAGTGAAATGCATAAAGACCAATTCCATTCTTGGAAAGGCTCAGCGTCCGGGATCAACATTCGTGCAGGTAATTACTGAGACCTGAGGATTAACCCTCGAGAAATGAATTTAATCTAGTAATTAATTGATGTTTTTGTAAAGTAAATAAAGAACCTAAGTTTGTAGTGGGTGGAGCGGTATCAGGCGCCGGCCGACGTGCGGAAGCTAACAAAAATCCGCTATGAAGAAACTGACCTTACATTAAATCTAAAAGTGAATATGAATGTGACCTTTAAGAAAAAATGCTCTACAAATACAGAGCACCATTAATAATTAAGTAATCGATTTTCAATGTTGTTAAGTAATTAATAAAGAAATTATGCGAATGATATTAGTAAAAAAAACATAGAATTATCTATACATAAATTGGTGCGACCGTTACGAATATTTTATTTAAATGTTTTACTTTACAAGATGTCTCAATTAACTCTTAATGGTCTTGAGGTGCGGGTGCGCAAATAACATGGACTTTAAATGTAGCTTCTATGACGCATTTAGGAAATACCAGCGCTGGGCGCGGAACTTCTTGCTCGTTGGTCATAGGTAAGTACCTACCTAGGCATGTTTTCGGTTCTACGTGGAAACAGCATGATGTTTGATGTATTTGTAGGTGCCTAATTTTTTTCTATATAAGTGCGGGCCCAGTGAAAAGATAAGTCCAATGACTAAAAAGTCTCTTGATGACTGAGTCCACCTATAGTTTTTATGGACCTTTTGATATTCATACTAATTGGTACTAATATTATAAATGCGGAAGTAACTCTTTCTGTCTGTCTGTAACCTTTTCATGCCTTACCGGCTGTACGGATTCGAAACTTGGCACACAGGTAGACATGGGTACTTTAAAGTTAAAGTATCCCATGTACCTACTACTGGGTACATGGGATACTTTTTATCATTATAGTACGATCCCTTACGATGCTTTCCAACCGCCACGCTGAGGAAGCCACGAGCAAAAGCTAGTCGTATATGATAGACTATTATGAAATCTGTAGAAGGTGTAGCGGGGCATGGGCGACGTGGGCCGGTGGGCGCCACGCACACGTGCCCGCGACGTGACAGTGAAAAACGTGAAGGCCGCTTGTACAAAAACGAAACGTAAATAACACGTTAAGTGTATCACTGCATTAAACCATTAATCCTAACGATAACTAAATATGTCGGGCATGTCGGTGAATTAGCGATACTTATTCTATAAAACGAATTCAGGTTTTCTAAACCTGTGTGTACGGTGTACCTATACCTACTTTTAATATGTAACATGTACTACACTTGCATAAACGAATATATACATATAATCAATCAGTCAATTAGAAGTTTTATAATTATTTTATATGATTCTAATTTGTAGATATACCTATTTAGATACTTTTCAGTCGACTCTACACTTTTATTTAGCGACTAAATATAAACTAATTAATAACGAGTGGCTAGTAAATTTTTATGAGTATCTTAGTAAAAAGTTTTAAAAATAAATTGAAATATTCTTTAAAAAAAATATTTGGAGTCGTTACATTCGTTATTAACGTTCCTTGTTTTAGAAAAAATATCTAGCCTGTAGAAGCTACAGAAGATCTCTAGGGGCTATAGAGAGATGAGAGTTCCACGGGGCTCAATCATCGGTCCCCTAATTTTCCATTGCTAAAATATAAATACCTCACTAGCTAATACTTACAAAAAAAAAAAAATTATAATAACAAAAACCACTGAAAGTGATTGTTTGGTTCATCTAGGAAAATCAAAATGGATCTGTTTAATTAAACTATTCAGAGCAGAAAATGGAAAGGGTCCATAATTATTTTAACTTATTAAATTCAGGGCTTTGGAAATGCATTAGTAGCTTTCGTAATGTGATAAGTTAGTAGGTATTATTCTGTAACAACAAACAACATAAACGTAAGTAAAGACAACTATCACTATCACGTCAGTAGGTATTTTCCAATGTTAACTCTGTGTTTCTGACAATTCGGAATAATATTAATTGATACCAGGTGCTACAACCCGTATGTAATTTGATTAGGCTGCAATTTGCAAAGGGCCTTGGACTTATAGCTAACAAAAGGTATGACATAACGTGTAGGTAGGTTATGCGTTCCGGTAACTTTAATTACTGTTCTTGAGCTAGACTAACAAGTTATACTTTGGGAAGTTCTGTAGCAAGCTTATTACAATCATGATTATACTTAGGTTTCTTAACCATTTCTTGAGTTGATCTGTTAATGTCGTCCTAACTTCGTGACTCAGCGTAAAAGTTTTTGCCATAACTAGTTATCTGATCTAGCTTTTCCTCTATGTTCGATACTATAGGTATAGGTACCGCTGCTTTGCTAGGGCAAAACAGTTTTTAGACATTTAAGTTTCGATGCCGCATAAGTATTAGATCCAAGCTTTCATTATTTCTGATACGTAGTTCAATTAGCAGAAGCTCCAAGCCGTGATGTAAACGAATAAATTTAACTCGATCCTTAAGAGAAGTGTGTAGGGCTAAATAAACCTTAACGTAGGTACATTCTAAATGAACGCTCAAGAAAAACCGGAGCCAGTCGCTAGTTTAGACTTGCGCGAACGATTAAGGGCGTTTCTTTAGATAAAAGTGCTCCTCGAAGGCCGCCTGCTGCGCCGGACAATGCGCGAATATTGTCAGCTAATTGAACGATTGTGGCAACTGTCGCACCTGCGTCACGTCGTGTCACCTCACAATACACATTATATTTATAATACGTAAGGAATATAATTATTTATCATGTCATTGAAGTATTGTCAGAAATTATTCTCAAAAACATGCTTGCGCAGCGCTACGATCACAATGTAGAACATAGTGCTAAAGAACTAATAAAAAAAGTAGCGATCTAGATAAAGTAGATATAGATTTACTGTTGCGAATAGAAATAGGAAAACCTGGATGAGACTTTTTTGGTCAGCAGTTACTTGCAAACTAGGTCCCTATCTACATAGTTGTAGCTACCTACTTTGCCCTTCGAAGGCCATGCTTTGGCTCAGATTTTATATGACCCCCTTGACCTCACGACCGGAGTTTTTAGCATACAGTAGGTTAAAACTGCACAAATAATAGTAGGTAGCCGAGGTAATGTAATTGCAAATTGCAATCGAAGTTATTTGTGATGATAATAATGGATGAATTGGTCAGGCAGGCAGCCGATCAAGCAA
Source organism: Apamea sordens (assembly GCA_945859715.1). Lineage (NCBI taxonomy): Eukaryota > Metazoa > Arthropoda > Insecta > Lepidoptera > Noctuidae > Apamea > Apamea sordens. The sequence goes on along the minus strand of OX243994.1, from coordinate 12,186,925 downwards.
TTTAGTGTTTCCTCGTTAAATGGCTTCATCCTGTACGCCTGTATAACTTACTCGCTTTTTGTTTTCAATACGCTTGATAACTACTTCGTGTATTGTTCGTTCACTGCATATTAATTGATCAGCTTATACAGATCTGTAATACTAATAAATAACGCTTAACTTTTCCTGAATACACAGCTAAAGTTTGCAACTTTTCACAGGTTAATCTACATACTTAACACTTGAAATATTTTGCTGTCCAATGATAAAAAATATGCTCATAGGGCATTTGTCTGAGAAGAGATTTATTTAGTAATTCTTTGCCTTTATTATCTATATAAGGTCTGCGGCCAGTGGACAGGGAGCGAGCAAACCAGTTCTGATTTACCAGATCGTGCGGTATTTTAAACTCGAATGCAAATAAATTGACCCATGATAAAGAACTTGAGAGCACAAAGAAAAGATGGTGCATACCGATCTGTAAGTATTGTACTTTACTATTCAGACGCGGCATTGGACTTAACTACACAGATATTATTTAGCTTCAACATTACTTTATGATTGCAATTACTGCAGTAAGTAATGCGTTTTATTGAGTTTAATACAAAGTTACGTACCTACTAGCTCAAGATCTATATGTGGCTATTATTTTTGTAATGACCCTTAATTAAACTTAAATGCTGTTGCTAAAAGCAATTTCGCATACTATGATTTGATTGTTTGTAAGATTTATTCAACTGATCGTGGTCTTTTAAACTATAGCGGAAACGATGTGAAACTTTAATCCTCCTAAATACACCTGTGAGTCGGTCGTGTGTTAAATTACCTTCATGTAGCAATTACCTCTGAAGATTAGCCTGAAAATGCATGTTCTATACCTCCTCTATTAGTATGTGGATCTTAATTTATGTTCTAATGGCGTACGGAGATCACCTAAGCTGGAGCAAATATCTATTCAATTCTAAATGTATCATGTTACTACTTCATGGTATGTTCAGCTAACATAACATGAAGTAGGTAAGTACTAGTCAGTTGATATTATGAATTGAATTTGTGTGTATGAAATTATGTTTCAATGTTTGTCCAAGAAAATATCACAAGTCTCTTAATTTATTGACTCGCATCATACTTATTTAGATTTACGAGAATACATATATATTAAAGGCAACGCAAATGACTATCTTTAGTGAATCACAGGAAGTAGATACGCTTGCCATCTGATCGTTTAAACTGATACTTATTATCGAAAATACTGTGGAGACTGTAAGACAATATTACATCCATAAATATACGAACACGCCTACCTGATGCCATTTTATAAAAAGACCAGGAAGTGCTCTAGACCCGTTTCGCCCCCAGCTGAAACGAAATTAGTGTGCGTTGCCGATCCAGTTTGTTTAAAGATCACTCTGACATTTATCACACAAATATGTTTACTTTGAACTTGCGAAGGGCGCTGCAGCCATCTAGCTGTTGCCAAGGGACTTTCCTATTTTTATTACTTGGGTTTATACGCTAAACTAGTCTGACTTATATCGATTTATGTAGGTGGTTGAGCCTGCAAGTAAGGATACTTCGATTTATTCAAGTTCAACAGTTTACTCTTTACATCTTTGACATTCAATGAGGAATTGCAAGCATGATCACGCTCCGTATTGCATAATGACATTATTCATGAATGCTTGTTTTAAAACTGAACCTACATACCTACATGACTAAGGTATGTAGGTAGGTAACTAAAAGAAAAAAAATAGATGTCTGAATATAATATTTTGTGGAGGTAACTATGTGAATGTATTTAAATGTTATTCATCAACCTTGCTGCAGCGACATACAATTAAAAGTGTAATAAAAATGTTCGCTAAGTATGTTTACGCTTTAATAGCTTAATCAAAACGTGTTGAAAACTTGGGACTTACTTAAATTTATGACTAGAAATTAGATTTAAAATTTAAATCAAACTCATTACAATGTAGGTAATACTATAATCTATCTAAGATCATATCATCAGATCATGATCATTGTTTATAGAACTTCAAGTTATTTATGATAAATGAAATTTTAATTAATATCTAACAATTGATTCAATTAATATAAGTAGGTACGATCAATAACAATTGAAGTTACCTATATCAAATAGTTTTTCTCATTTATATCAATATAATATTTGCGAAAGTCGACGCCTTAACGGCTGAACGGATTTGGATGAAATTGGCACACGGGTATTTACTAGATCTGATGAAAAAGACTTACGTATCTAGACTTACCTCAGTCTTTTTTTGTAATTATAAAGAGGGGTAATTTCATAACACACTAACAGTAGGAATGGCTTTCATTTTGACAGTTGAACAACATTCATTGCGTTATTTACCTACGTTGTTGAGCAGACAATTGTTTCGAACGTATGAAGCAATGGAATAGTAATATCATTAAAAATGATTCAGATTGTGATTGATAGTGTGTTGCGCAATTAGGGTCCGACTGGTAGGTATAACTCAAAACGAAGGCTTTAAGAGGGGTGGGATACTCAACTTCAAAAACCAAAACATAAACAATCAAAATATCAACACCATAATATAATCAACAGTTAAATTTTTCAATGAATCAGAATAACATTAGCTTAAAACATAAACGGTTCAAAATGTCAACACTTCAGATGAGCAACGAATGCGAATAACATTGATTTATAACATAAATAGTTCAAAATATCAACACTTTAGATGATCCACGAATCTGAATATCACTGATATAAAACGTAAATTGATCACTTGATCAACACTCTGCATTGCATTACACAAATTGCATGTATAATTTTAAAGAATAGGTAATTAATATTATAGGTACTACAAGTGCACCGTATTTGCCTAATAAGACTGCTATGAAACAAATAATAAATCGGACTGGGTGAAATAATCATAAAAGTTCAACGTTTTTAAGTGAAATTCCTGATGCGGTAACCAGAATTGCTGCTCAAAAATCTATGCATTTCAACGAGGACGTAGATGATATTGGACGAATTGTAATATTCACCACAGAAAGGAATCTACGAAATTTAGATACAGCTAGATACTGGATAATGGACGGAACCTTCAGGTGTACTTCTAATCCTTTTCTTCAGTCGTTTTCTGGACATGCAGTAGTGGGTACAGGCGACTCACGTCACAGCGATCTTGTATACAGCTTACTTCCGTGTAAGACTGAAGAATGTTTTACATTTTTTTTCGATGAACTCAAAAAATGTGGTGAAACATACAATTTGGAATTGTGTTTGTGTCCGGAATTTATAATAGGTAAACGACTTCGAGATGGCAGTTAAATAAATGCCTGTAATCGTGTTTTTAATGGAAGTATCCAAAAAGGTTGCTGCTTTCATTTCATACAAAATGTGTGGAAACAAATCCAAAAGTTTGGATTAGCCGAAGAATATGACAAATTGAAAACTGTATTCATGAGAGAGCTCATGATCTTTTGTAGTGGCATTTAACAATAATGTCTGCAACGAATATTATGTTATGACTGAATATTTTACTATATTTTTTCTAAAATGTTGATCAAGTGATCAATTTATGTTATAAATCAAACTATTTATGTAATAAATCAATGTTATTCACATTTGTTGCTCATGTGAAGTGTTGACATTTTGAACCGTTTATGTTTTAAGCTAATGTTATTCTGATTCATTGAAAAATTTATCTGTTGATTATATGGTGTTGATATTTTTATTGTTGATGTTTTGGTTTTTGAAGTTGAGTATCCCACCCCTTTATGAGATAGATATTTGAGGGTACAAAAGAAATTCAATGAAGAACTAACGAATAAATAAGTACCAAATCTACCTACCTAAGTTATTAAATTATTAACTCTTGCCCATTTTATAACCACCATTAGGTATACAGGTAGGTGCGAGGTACCAAGATTACTTAGGAAAGCTATGATGCAAGGGACGACCTCTATTTCAGGGGTATTACATCTCGTACGTTATTATTACCTACATAACATAAAAGTCAGCAACAAATAACCAAGTAGATCAAGTAGATTGAGAACTAGATCGGAAGTTGGAACCTAACAGTTTGATCTAAGGATAGAGTACTTAGTTAGATATTTTAGACTAAGTGAACAAGCAGGCTCTGTTACTAAGCAGAAATTAGTTAATGAATGCGTACAAAACTTTAGTTTCTGTGACGAAATCTAAACTTGCATACACATTTGTTTGTTTACAATATTCAAATGTCATAATGATAGAATGCAAGGGATGTAAGATGAAATATAAATGATATCATACCAGAAGAAAAATCCATAATAGGTTGTAACTCATTTCGTAGCAGGACAACGCCGCACCTTAGCTAACACACTAGTTAGGTCTACTGTATCGATAATGACATGTCCACTCTGACAGGAACTACTAACAAACACATCTTATCGAGGGAAACAAAGGGGAGGTGTTATGTGGGGCACATCGGGACAGGCGGGGTACAGGGCGGCTCCAGGACTCTATGCAACACTAAGCGAGTTCCTCTGATTCGCTATTTGACACGAAAAAGCGATTCGCTTCTACTACACGAGTGGCCTGCGCGCGCGCCGCGTTCAACTACTCCGCTCAACAGTACTGGTGACCTTAACAATTAAGAATTTATTTTATTAATGCACTTTCTTATGACGTGTTACGCCGACGGCTCGAGAATATGATTCGACATCTATGATGAGACAAAGAACGTTTTGCACGTAATGATTTATTGGTGTTAGCCATTTAATAGGTAATAAAAAATTATTGTGAGTTGAATAATTTACATAATAAACAATGATCATTTCTTTTTCTTTGGTAAAGAATGTAGAGAATATACATAGATAGAAAAATAATATAAATAAGTTAAATAGGGTAAAACACCCAGTAGTCCGCTTTTGAAGGTTTATTTTCATATACTGTAGACCAGGTACAAATATGGCCTTAGAGCAGATTTTTCAATCATCTGATAATTTATTCGAGGAATAGTTTTGAAATTTTGTAAAATAAAAGTTATCTGACGATGGAAAAATCAGCCCTTAAAAGTATAAAATTATACTACTCTGATCATTATGTCGATTTCGATCATTTTGAACTGATAGTCTTAAAAGATAAAATTCTCGGTAAAAGGCTGACTACTGGGGTACGTAGATAATGTAAGGGACAGATTTCATTAGTGTCCATAGTATGGGTCGTGCTGATGCTGCGGCTGCGGGGGTGCGTATTGGGGCTCGGCGTACTGTGGCACGTATTGTGTCTCGGTGTACTGGGGCCCATACTGTGGCTGGTACGATTGAGCCTGCAAAAAAAAACCAATTATTTTTTCTCTAATATCAAGTCATTTCAGTATATGTATGATTATTATATCAAAGCTATGCCTTACAATGAAATATCTGACTTGATCAAGTCAGATATTTCATTATATATACATAATATAAATTTTACTAAATTCCTGAACAGCATCCATAGATACTAAAAGTAATTCATGTTGAGAGGAGAAGTTTTGAATATTGGCAAACGTTCAACTAGCAGATAGTAATGCACATTTTTTAACCAGACGGTTATTTTTGCAATAAAATAAATTATCAAAGTCAATTAAAAATGCAGTTAATTTATTGAACTAAAAACATGAGGAATTTCGTAATTGCATTGGCATTTTGCCTTAAACTAATCAACTTTTTGACTCTAAGGAAAAATAAATCTAAGCATAGTCATCTTGGTGAAATCCCTTGTGGTTCAGTTCGGTAGGTACCTAGTCAGTTAGCCAGTTTTATTAAATCTAAAACTTAAAGCATTTGTTTAAATTAAACCATTTACAGGCACTTTTGAATAGTCAAAGAGTCGGTCAGTTAGTCTGAAAGTTGAAGCTAGCTGTCCATTCCAAAATGTAGATCTCTATGGAGAAGAATGGGGAAGAAACATCAAAGATACCCTCTTAAATCAAGTTATTACAAAATCCTGGGTGCATTATTCTTTAAAATATAAGATTAAGTACCTAATAAAGGATAGGTAAGTAGTATACCTCCTATCAGTTGTTCCTTGTCAGATCAAGTCAGATAATAATATTTCATTATAGGCCGTAGCATTGATGCTGATAAAACCTTAAACTATAGGTAGGTACACAGTGTTCCGGACGATGTAGATAAACTTCGACCAGATGTTTAGACCATGGAAATAAGCATTTTTTATTATGGACACAATTAATTCTTATTTTTTGTTATTTTTCATACAAAATAAATACCTTGACGTAAATCCTTCTTCGCTAACTTTCGGATTCCTCTCGTACGTGCAAATGAAATGCAAATAGCATTTGATAGATTTATCATTTTAATTGCACTAAGTGGCAACATAGGCCAATTTAAGACCCTTTCTCAATTAAATTTAATTAAATGAAATTACAAATATCTTAGTAACGAAGCCTTTTTAAGTACTACTTCCTGTGTTAGATTTGATTTGTAAAAGCTATAAGTAGAAGCGTTTGCTAAGGTTATGGATAACGTGAAGAACACGGTGTACCTATATACCTACTGTGATAACTTGAAATTAGAGAAAAACATATTGTACTAGTGGCTGGTAATGCTGGTATACCTTTAGGTTACCCACCAAGTATATAATATATGTATAATGTAGGTATTATGCATCTATTCTTAGAATATAGTTATGCATCAAAAGAACGGAAGGGAAACTAGTATTACATTGTATTTTGCGTCTGCAGTCGCCCACGATTTTGACGTGATTTAATTGCTTACTTATTACTGATTTTATGGTATGCAGCCACTAGCTAATGATTTCGTGTTGCGGTCTCGCCAAATATACTTGAACGCACGAAGCGTGGTTCAATGTCGGCGTTAAAAACAATATCTATTTATTACCGAATTTGTCGTTGTTCCAAATTATTATCATGCATAATTTAGTCCAAACAGACATGGGTGTTTGGGTGTGATGTATGTGTAACTATACACATACAGGGGCATGGACATCGACGCCATGGATTCGGTAAGTGATTCTGAAATTTTCCCCTGCGTTGAAATTTACCGTCGGATATTTAAAAAAAATGGTAATTGGTTGCGCGTCGATTTCCCTGCCACCCTGTATAGTAATGCAATACACACATAAAGAAAGTCGTCTTCATCTCAGCCAAAAGACTTCTGAACCACTGTTAGACATACACGTATACTCCAAGTTACGCCTAGACTAATGGTATACCGACTGGTCCTGCCCTGTCCAAGCAGTATTTTCCGTGGGTTGTCGATCCAGCTAGCGGAAAGCCTACACACTGCACGAGCCAACATGCTTGGTCAATATTCCTAGCTACTTTCCAGATGTAACTTCTTGTCAATGTTCGATCAGGTAGATCGTGTAAGTGAAACAATTAGAAACCCATCATTATTATACACCCGCGGTATTAAGTAGGTGCATACCTGATAGTTGTAGGCAGGTTTCTTCTTGTCCCCTTCGCCATGTTGATGTTTCTTCAGCACCAAGCTTGCCGCGATTAACTCCTTCACTTTCAGTTTGGTCGACAGGAAGTTTGCAGCCAAAGCTTTGTTAAAAGCTTTCAATTCCTTGATCTTCGCCTTTACTGCCCAGAGCCCATCCTTGAGCAAGTCCAGCTTGCCCAGAGGCATGTCATTATCTTCTTGGTACTCGTCGTGATCGTAAGCAGGCGTTTCGTACGCCGCTCGGAGGAGGTGCTGGTCTTCATCGTCGAGATCGGCGTATCGTGGCATGTGTCGCGAACACACTAGAGGATAAGAAATTAACATTGATATGTTAAATCAGTTACATAGATAGTTAGAAATTCGTTACATAGATGACCATTAATAATTTTTTCTAGAATCGTTTAGACGAGTGTCGATCGAGTGATGAGATGATTAATTGCACAGGTTGTGTTTTACTAACGATTTCTTATTTAAGTCGTTCGAACTATGTTTTAGCGACTAAATAAATATAATTATACCGCAATTCACTAATGAATATGAATGCTCATTAACACCGCATGGTGCTAACGCATTCAGATTGATACATCACTTTTAATTACGACAGGCATTGAATATTGCACTTACCGGAACTGATGAAAAGTATTAAATAAACGATTTTGATGCACATTTTTGATAATTATAGGCGGATCTAGTGTTAACACGTTTGTTCAAGTTAGCTGGCCTCCTTGTTCCTCTTGTATGAGGTAGATACTCTAAAGTCAATAAAGTTTTTAAATGACCTAGGACTACCCTCAATATAAAAAAAAAAAAATGGATGGCTAAAGGTGGGTAACGATACATACCGTAAATAGTAAAGTTCGTTTTTTTAATCCCAGATACTAATTTGACATTTAAGTCTTTTGTGTTTGCGTTTTCATAGTTTTTTAGTACAGTCAACAGCAAAAGTAGATGATCAAATCAGAAATTCAATACTAATGAACGGAGTTCGCGTCAGAACTGTGTGGCGTCGAAGTGATTCAAAAGTATGTGATTGTAATTTATACCAAACATTTACTACTCAGCTGCCATATAGCTGCGAACTCCGTTCGAATTGAATTTCTGATTTTGATCATCTACTTTTGCTGTTGACTGTACCTATAGAAATTTGACATTACACCTGTCAAATTAGTATCGGGGTTTAAAAAACGAACTGCCAAAAAATATTTTAGTAAGTAGGTACCTATAGTACGTAGGCCCCTATGCATGATTAATTTTGTGTTAAATAATGGAATTAAAATGGCTGCAACTAGCTTTTACATTACTTATTATTAATTATATCATTATTTTCGGAGAATACATTTAGTCGAGGTTCAAAGGCTCGAAGTGTAAATCTGTGAATATGACTCTGTGTCATTTCAAAAACACATTAAAAAATCTTGATATAGGTAATGCAATTAGCTAAATTGCATTACTTAAGTATATCAAGTTTTTTACACATTGGCAGAATGGTCGACATCGGCTTTGCTTGCCATATTAAGAAATATGCACGAAATATGTCTTTTGCCATAAACAGAATATTAAGTTTTGTGTTTTATCTCTCAGTTTGAAAAATAATGTTCTAGCTTCTACATATCGATCGAGGTCGAATTAATGATTGATAGTTATATTATCTAGATAAATCATACAAAAACCAACAAGAGGTGGTCAGCTAACATTAAGTGGTTATGGTAATTATATCATACTGGCCATATCGATCGGGCGTGTCGAAAAAAATCGAATAAATAAAGCAATTAAGTACTTGAATTATGTACATATTTATTTATTGGATGCGGAATACTAAGTAATGTCGGTGCCTGTCTATATTATATGAGCATGTTGTTTATAAGTAGGTAGTAATTACAGGTTTCTAATAATTGTGAATAATAATATATGACAATAAGTACATAGAGGAACGACGAATATGTTTGTCCGGAAAGCATTTGGATGTATGTACCTAAATCAATTTTATAGAACTACATCCTACTTGGGAAGGTACCGCCCACAACTTTGAGCAGAATTAATGATAATTTTAAAATATCTTAGCAGTCGTCCTTGGTGATGCTAAAGACTTTATTTATTTATCTACTTGTAGACTAGAGTCAGTTCAGAATTATACTGAAAAATATTGTCGTTACAGGCAAGTGAACCAACAACAGTCTTAACAAAACCGAACATCAGAGGGGCAATTCTCGTAATTATAATCTCATGTGCTCAATCAGCCAAAAATAGGTACCTATACTTAATTTTGCAACATTTTTGACATTGATTGTCGCTGAGAAAAAACGTTCAAAATCTAGTCTTAATCTCATTTAAGACTAGATTTTGAACGTTTTTTTAATAAAGGGAATTGGCCTTCAGAACGGAATATATGAACATATTTTGTTTTGTATTTGATTCAGCTGCAAGTTTCTAAGTAGGTAGTCGTCTAGTGCTTCAAATAACTAAGTAAAAAAAATGCGTAAAATATGAAATTGATTAATTTCAATTTAGTTTTAGCAATTATTTTTTATTTATTTATTTTACCATTTATGTACACACATATATAAACAGACAATGAAAAACAGAACAGAAAAAATAGGTACGGAGGTGATGCTTATTTCATAAGAAATCTCTTCCAGCGTACCTGAGATAGGACAGTAGAGAGATGTAGACAGCGTGTGATAGAGCAAAGGAGACAAAACATAATACATAGAATCAAAAAACAATTCACTTAAAAGTTAAAAGCCAAACAAATATTATCTGGACTAGAAAGGAAAACTTAGGTATTTAAAATCAAACCGACTACCTATGTTGTTGTGAAGTCTATTTATAGAAGCGATAAAATCGGTTTACAGCAGAACATTTATTTAAATTGATATTTTATTTGCCATTAAAATCTCACTTTTAATTTATAACATAGTATCTATAAATAAGTTCTTACTTCTAATAATTGCACTATAAAATTGTGAGAAAATACATTTCACAATTAATTAACTAGGTATTTGTTTCGGACTTAACTTAAATATAAGTAGGTACACTTTATGGTAACTTAATTAATGGTTTCATGCAAACTAGGACATCTTTCTAGCACGATTTTACATTTGATAATAACAAAGGTCCATATAAAAATAACTAAAAAACTTAATAAGTATTTAATATCTTTGCTTGACAAAGTAATGGAAGACTTCAACTCAAGATATCAACATCAAAAATTTGGACCAATAATATAATTAACATAGAGTATTTGCTACGACGGATAACATAAGTCATTATAACATTCTTAAGATAATAACTACTTCCTTGTCTCACATACAATTACATAGTGGCTACTTAATGTGTAACATTTATCTAAAAAATATAAATGAATGAGTAATGAGCACGTCAGCCGAATATTTTTGGGTCGATTGATTTTTTTCGGTCAGACATTAATGTTTAATGTTATGATCCTGTGGCTATAGTTAAAAACATGTGTAGATAATAATTTTGGTGCGATATTTCCTTACCGTAAATATTATTTCCTTACTTTAGAATTTGTAATATGTTACTCAATTGTGATTTGCTCATAAATTTTAATATCTATGAAATTGAATGAAGGTAAGTACTTTTTTTCTACTAAAAACTAGATGATAGGGATACATGTATGTAAGTTAAATTTTGAAGGTACCTGTTAGAGCTTTATAGACGAAGTCTGTAGTTCCTACAGACGACTTAAATATACTTCGGTGTCAACCATGTTTAAGTAGGTACCTACCTAAGTATATCGCAGCGAATTTTTAAGACAATTAGTAGAATGACATCGCCAACCGCTGTTAACTCGCTATTACTGACCTGGACTTATTGTGTAACTTTATGAGTTGTTTGAAATAAAATTCATCAACTGCAGCAGAAATTAAGATTTCTTAAAATCGCCACTGCTAGCCGCAGTTTACGTCTGTTCAAATGTTTGAACATATCATCACATTCGTCACATCTTACCGAGTAACGTCCAGCTTTATAGCACCACAATAGGCAGTTAGGCAGACATTTCACAACTTGTATGTTGCGATTAGTCTCAATAGCTCAAAATGATGTTTCAGAAGAATGTTGAAAGATGCTATCAATTACTTACGCGTTCTAAAAACTCTGGGCGTTAAGGGGTCAGCAGACGATGTTTGTTTTAATGACACTATATGAGAGCTCAGAGGCCACTTCATACAACGCGCGATTAGAAACCCACAAGTATAGTCGTAGTACTATTCACTTCGTTGCTGTTGCAGATTATGTTGCATTTGGAGATTATTTCTGAGAGGAATTGTTATCGATCATGTGATGCAATTAATATTTTGGGACAAAGCTGATTCGATAAATGCAATTTGATGCTTTTGTGGATGATTCAAGTCCTTGAAATCTCTTCTTCCTCAGCGGGCACCATGGCGGCGCACGCGAGGTGAGCCGCCTACTATATAGCTATATAAGTATGTCAACGGCGACGTCGTCGATGTAGACGTCGGTATGGCGTCCCGGTGAGGTATGGCTCTTCTGTCTCTCGATCGGTTAAGATCTGTTATGACGCTGATGTTAGTAGATACTCCGCACGTTTGTATGAAGTCGTATTTCTGTTCAGTAGTGTCAACGTGAGTGTTCACAATAAGGAGTAGTTCAGGTCTAGAAGCGAGCGCGGCGCCTCGCGTGTCACAAGCCCGCACGCGCTTTGTATATCTCCTCATCCAGCTCGAACGCAGGGTCCGCGTACCCGGAGTCGTCGTAACGCAGTGACCTGCAAATAAACATCATTCAAAGCGACTATACTCATAGAAAGGAATCTTTTAAGGAATACAAAAGGCTGATGATGGCTGATCGTTTATATCTGTCTGTCTTCTAAAAGAATCAGATCTGAAGGCCAATTCTCGTAATTTAAAACTTTCAAAATCTAGTCGCAGTCTCATCTTGGCGACAAACCAATGTCAAAAGCTTTTCAAAATGTAGGGAAATTAGAGGTATTTTTGACAGATTGAGACTGAGATCAGACTGTGAACGTTTTTAAAATTACGAGAATTGCCCCCCAGGTTTTTAGGTCAGGAGTCACTTTTCCTGTCCATATAGGTACATTATTTCTGAGGCTTACCTGTCAGGTGTCCTGGTCCGGCAGCGCGAGGGTGGTGGAGAGCGGGATGAGGCGCGTAGCAGCGCGGGGTCGTCGTACCGCCGCGAGACCACCGTGAAGTCGTGATGCGCATCGATCAGCTTCTGCAGGCGGGACACCATCTCGAAATCCGACACCGACACCGGTACTAAGATGCCTAACAGCTTCGCTATCGAGTTCCTGTAAAAGCATTTTTTTCGTTTGGTGTATGTAGATACGGAGGTAGCCAGAGATACTGGTAGGATATGACCTATATTATATGGTTTCTTTGCTTCCAAAAGTGCACCTATTCCTTTAAATCCTTCTATGTTAAATACGGTACGACAATTTCTAGGCGTATCGCAACCACGCGTCGTTTACCAATCCTCTATTGGTTATTTATATATTTAGTATAACTACACCAAATTAGCCATTTATAATAAATTAATTTGATTCTATCACTCTGTCTTCTCTTCTCACAGAACCGCAAACATTCTGACATTATCGCATCGCATCGCTTTATTAATATTTCTACTACCTACTTATATTTCAGTTAGTATAAGCTTCAAAGGAACCAACCTGAAACTGGTGAGCTGTGCCTCCCTGCGCTGGCACTCAGCGAGCGCCTCTTTCGTTCGCGCCAGGTCATCCCGTAGGATGGTGATCTGGTGGTCGTTGGAAGAGCGCTCCTGCTCGAAGGTCTCTCCAGTCGAGCGCACCTGCTCCTTCAGTACGTTCACCTTGCGGTTATAGCGAACGCGCAGTAGATCCGCCTCCTCTAACTTCTTCTGGAGCTCCTCCACCTTCCGGGCCCGCTCCAGTGATGTTATCTGTGTTGTTTAAGAGATAAACAATGTTGGCGCCACTAATGACGCAGGCTCTGTGTATTGAATCGCATTTCCAACTCGTTTTCCTTGGCAGGAAGGTTCAAGCACATGGTTACTTTGACGCAAGTGCAGTTTTGTTACCACCTCGCCAATAAAATTATTAAGTACCTATAACTTTAATTCACTAGATTTTAGTAGGTACTTTTGTTGTAAATGGTCCTTAAGACGTTAGGTACCATAATCTCTAATGTAAGGCAGTGTGGGATAGGTAAAGCGTGATGATTCGAATAAATGAATACATTTTATAAAGTTCAATTACAATAAATGAGATCATGGTTCTGTTAAACAAATCACTTCAACCTTGTATGCAAATTAGGTATTCCAGTAGTTCGCTGTCTAGATTAACTTCACCTACATACAATTGTTACATCATGGAGTTGTACTAAATTGCGAAATTCCATTCGTCCTTCAAAGTGACTGTAAAACAAGGACACAGGCCATAGTAAGTATATCTTGCGCCAGAGCCTCGTCAGTTAGACCAGTGGCAAAATAATATAGTTTCCCACGTGCAAACGTCTGTCGAAGTCGGGTTTTAGACAGGCCTTAGATATACTTAGATATTGCAGGACCTACCTTGCCAATATTGAAAATTAAACTACATTTATAAATACAAAAATACATACATGAAATCAGTCCGTACAAACACAGCTGAACATGAGCCCTCACCACCCCCTAATGTAAGTGGACATATACTTAATGTCTTGCCATTAATAGGATTTATCTTCCACCACCTCATATCTACTATTCTGTATAAATAGTAGGTGGTGAGGAAGGCAGTTTTTTTTTTCAAAATTTTACTTGCGGACTTCTAAAATCTGCCTTTTTGATTTTATAAAAACAGCGCTTATGATCAATGCGCGAAGATTCGATAGACAACTCATTTATTTAAAAAAAAAACAATCTAGCCGGTAAGAAGGCTTCCATGGTATAAAGAATCCCACATACAAAAATACATCTCATACATACTCTTTGCTGTCACGCAGCCGGATAAAATGTAGGTACCTTATACTCGGCAGCGTCAACTAGTTGCGCGTTTAGGTCGCGGATCTGCGCTCGCGCGTCACTGAGCTGCACTTGCAGCTTGTCACACTGGCGTGCCAGCTTCTTGTTGCGCGACACGGCCTCGTCGCGCTCCGCTTGAAGCACGGCGCGGACGCGGCAGCTCTCATCCTATCGGGTGTGCACACGAAAAAATTCAATCAAAAGCTGGAATGTCTGGGTCAGACCCCAACAAATATCTTCAACTAGACAAGTTTGTAAAAAAAATACTTACAGTCCGGCCGTCGTTGAGAGAATGCGTTCTTGACACAAATTTGCAAATTGTATCTTTATTAGCTACCTACTAGAATTGTCGCGACGGTCGGACTGTACCTACCTATGTTTGGCAACATTTCGAAAAAGTGTGGGTAATTATTTACACCATATAAAAAGACTGCACTACTTTAAACGAGTACCACTTACCTGCACACTAAGCTTTCGTCGCAATAAGTCCAGGTGCAGGTCCTTTCTCTGCAACTGCTCTCTTAGAATCCTTATTCGTCTTTGTAACTGGTACACTACTGCAGTCTGAAATTCAGGAACTATGTTATGGAAATAAACACGGTGCTAAATGAAAAAGTTGCTCCATAAATCAGCGCTGTCATGCAAAATGTGTGCGTGACTGTACTGTGTTTGTTCCAGACGACATTGCGTGTGCTGCCGACTGTACATTCCAAGTCAAATCGGTTAAAGTTGCTTCAGACGGTTGTAAAAAAGTTCAAAAACGTGCACTATTTCAACAAAACTTCGTTTATTTTTAATGAAATATTTACCTTAGCATGATCTCACTTCTTGAACCAATCTTAAAACATACTTAGAATGCATGACTACCATACACGAGTAGATACAATTTCTTCGCCCCACTTTTAATGTAGGTAGGTACTTAATTGCGTTAGTGCTTGTAATAGTTGTAATATTGACTGGAACAGTTACTTACATGCTCTGTGGAATGGAAAGGTGTCTCTTTCTACCTACCTATCTAGTCGCTGTAATAATAATTTAAGTATTTCAAACCGCATTAGTCGCAAAGAAAATCATTCAGTGATGCTTACTTAATAATTTATGTGCATTTCTATGAAACTTACATTGTAGTCCAGTGATGATTGTGACTCACCTTAATAATGCAGTTATGGCATGGGTTATTGTTACCTACCTTAATCTAATTAATGAACGTATAAATAAATTAAAATGTAAACTATTCTACCTATTCGTAAATGAATTGTATCTACCTACTTTATAGACAATAACATTATGCAGGTTAACTGCACCTATAGTGATTCTAATTACCTATTACTAAATTGCGTGAAATGAGTAATTAAGTATTATTAACTAGTGCTAATTAACTGTGCAGGATGATGGATGCACAAGTCATTAAAATCCAACTGAGAATATTTGTGTGTGGTTTCTCCAAATTACTGTATGACTGCTTAATGTCTATTGTATGTAAGCAATGTCATTTCAATTAGTTTCAAGAGCAAATCTTACTTCTTTAAGATAAGGCAAATCATGGAAAGATCTTTCTCTGCGCAGTCTGGGGAGCGTGCCATAGTATCCGTAATATAGCATCTACACAGAACACACACGAGTTAACACACACACGAAACAGATGAAAAACGCTTTGTACAAGTTGCAACATTGCATGTACAAGTGTACACGTGAGCAAGTGTACCGAGTGTACCGACACGGTAAAGGTGAAGGTAACGTACTATTGTACATGTTATTACACTGCTAAGGTGGCGTACCATAGCTGTTTAATAATAATAGTGGAATTAACATAATAATTAAATACAAAACGGTTATGTACATAGTTACCTGGTGGAAATGTTAGATAGGTTGGTAGATACGTAGGTACATATAAAGTAAGTAGGTACCTTGATAAATAGACACCCTACAAATATGTATTAAACTACATTTATTATCGAGATTTGATTTGAACAAATATATAGTAATTATGAGCACATAAATTTAATAATATCATAATAGAATATCAATGTGTTCATATTAGATAGAACCAAATCTTGGGGGAAAAATATTATAGTACGTATTACAACAAATAGGTACCAATTGAAATAATATCCTGCAATGAAGACCCATATCGCAGCAGCATATTGAGCATCAGCTCAGCTGTCGCTACCACCTACTAACACTAACCTTATCGACAATCTTATCGCTCTCAAGCCGCGCCAACTGCTCGGCGCGGTGTATAATAGATTCAGTGTGCAATTCTATTCCGATATCTTGGGTTAGCTCATCCATATTAAGTGTTCTGCTTAGTCGTTCTAGGAATGCAACAAACTGTAACAAAACAGATTTCTCTGTGAACAATATAGTTTCCTTGCATCTGTTAGGTGACCGAAGTTTTCTTAGTTCGACAAAACCACACATTTAGATGGCAGCCCTAGTAAAGCACGAATATAACTGAGGCTTCCCTAACAATTCTCAGCTCCACGTGGTCCAGGTAGAACCTGCACTATCACAGACCTGAGCCCACAGCAAACGTTATATGGCTATGTTTTGGTCAAAACAACTGTTAATTATTTATTGAAATCCATGACGCCAGTGCTCAAAAGCTCGTCCAGAACACAAGTTTTGTAAACGCGGAAGTGATACTCACATTAGCCTTATCCTTGCGTAGGTTCTCCCTGGAGAGTTCCTGGGCGTTGAGTTCAGACTCCAACTTGTGAAGTTTTGCTTCAAGTATGTTTCTCTCATCCTCCAGAATGCGCACACGCGTGGTGGCCTGGTCATGCATGTGTGCCGTCCTGCCCAACTGCTGAGACTCCATACCCAACTTGTCACGCAATGCGTCTATTTGCTGCAATCAAAATAATATCACATTAAATTGTTACTGTAGTCTTTTAATCTAGACTAAGCAAATGAAATGATGAATCAAAATTATTCTAAAGGATGCACTAGCACATTTATCTATAAGAAAGAAGGACATTCTAAACCAAAACTTTGGAAGTGGTGGCCGACAAGACAGCAATTACCTACTTATCACTTATTAAGGATTCAATTTTGTACTCACTACAGATTTGTCTTTATTATCACTCAAAATTTCGCGAATTCTATCTTTGATAGTACTTTCGTGTGCCTCCACAAACCGTGTCGGCAAACTCAATAAGATGGCTATCGACTCCATGGTGTTACGGAATTCCGCGTGTAGCCTTTGATATTTTTCATCTCGATGCCTCAAATCCTCTGAAAATTTCATTTGCTAAGTACGGTCGCCAGCAGGTCAACCTACCCGAAACTGTCAGATTTTCCCAATCAACCTTGAACCTAACTCTTTAGCAATAAAGTTGAAAATCTATTAAAGAAATCTGACAGATTTTAGTAGCTTGATGTGCTGGCGTCTGTACAAAAATTATAACACATACATTATTGTTTGTTAATTTGTGATTAGTTTATGAAATACCTTTCAGCTGAATTATTATAGATTCATTCTGGTTTACATTATCAGTAACAACATTTAGGTTTTTAGAACAGTGTGATAATTTTTCCCTTGCTTCATGCAGTTCCCGTTCGATAACTCTGTTTTGGACACTTAGAGATTCTTTTTCTTGTTTGAGCCTCTCGAGATCTAGAAGTTGGCTGGATAGTTGCCTTTGTAAAATATCCTTATCAGTGTTAGATCTCTCTAGTGCATCTCTGCAACTTCTTAGTTCTTGTTCGACGGTTGACAAGTTTTCTGTTGTATTCATACATCTGTTTTTTAGTCTGGTGATTTCTTGGACGAGTTCAGCGGCCTTTATAATTAAACTTTCCGGAGAATGAGTGTGTGCGGTATCACAAAAATCTGATTCCAATGCTGCAGACATACGTCGAATGAGATCGTGAAACTGACAACGGGCATTTTCTTTTTGTTGTTCTTCACTGTGGCATTCTAATTCAAGAGAACGTAGTTTCTTCTCTAAATCTTTAATCTTTTCTTCACAATAACGGTTATCTCTTTGTAAGGTTTGCACCGTGATTTCACTTCGACCATGTGAAGTCTGGAGATTTCGCTGTACCTCTTCGAGATCTTGGATCTTCTTTCGAAGAGATGATATGATAGCATTTTGGCGAGCATTCTGTTCACGAAGGTGATCGATCTCCACTTGCTGCTCAAGTATTCTCTGATCCCGAGATAACATTAGATTTTTTAAGTCACTGTTCTGTAATAAGTATGGGAATCGATTCAATTTGATACGCTTTATTTTTTTAACTTTAACAAATAAATATGACAAGAAGTTTAATATTGTGGCTCACTTCAGATATCAGCTTATCCCGCTTGTACTGGAGACCAGCGAGATCACTTCGAAGACTGGTTACTATGTCGTTACCAACGTCGGCCTCCATCTGAAGAAATTTTAATTCACATTTATTCAGATCTTACGGTGCAACGCTTTTATCCCAGATTAGGTCTTCTGAAACTTAAAGACTTACAAAACGCCATAGTGAACTAGATCTTGTTATACACTACAGCAAAAAGAAGTCAGTTTTTCGTGACGAGCAAAAGACGACTAGTGTGGTAAAGTACCTCTCCTTGCTTCAAATGTAGCGTGATCCGGTTCGAGGTTTCAGACTTACCGACCGAGAGTCACGATATCTTTTTCACCGACCTATATAGGCAGGTACCAACATGCATAGCTTTATAATTTACATAAACGATGGGGAGCGTACCCCAAATCACGATTTTATGGACATGATAATTGGTTGGATTGTGATATAGTTGCGATGTCATCACGGCCATCTAATCGAGCGCTGCGTTGTGGCAGGTAGACGAGGAAAACACGGAAATGTTACTGAAAGGGAAGCTTGTAATCTACGACTTGGTTGCTCCGTTGAGTATAGGGACGTATAATACAAAAGTATAGATACTTGTTTATATTCCACGAGAAATCCGTGCGAGGTACGGGACGATGCACGCTACCACCCCCTTCAGCGAACATTTTTCTAATTCTCGTTAAACTTATCGACCTTTTGATTTAGCCTCTCTAGGTACCTATTAAGAATGTCTTATAATTTACTTTTTTAGGCGTTTCATTTTGCGTGGTTGATGGCAATACATAATACATTAATTACCAAACTTAGCGCAGTAACAGTAGCACGACTGTTGTGTGGTCCTGGGTTTGATACCCGGGTCGGGGTTTGGGTTTGCGTTGGTTTTAGATAAATCTCAGGAGATAAACTGACACGTCTGGATTTGTACCCAATTACTAATAAAATCATAACGAAAACAGGCTCTCCCTCACCTTTATTATTGCACGGTGGGAGTGGGACAATTACAAATTTTGACATAAGTCATTGATGAAACTACAGGGCAAAATTATGCGTACGGTAACTACGGAAACCCGAGAAACGGTAATGTAGGCACTGTGTAAGTACCTACCTAGCTACTGCATTTTTCATGCGACAATCAAACCAGCGCGACGCGTAGCCTACCTAGTCGCGACAATCAGTCGGGTCGAAGATGTATCTACCTATAGTAGTACATCATTAGATGTGTATAAATTACTAGCTTTTGCCCACGTGGATGTCGGAAAATATCCCACGGGAACGTACTACCTACCGCGATTAAAAGTAGGTAGCCTACGTGTTAATCCAGGTTAAGTATAAACTATACGTGTACAACCCCAACATAGTTTTTTTTTTTACCAAAAATGTATAATGTAGTTACATAAATAGCAAACAAAAAAAAAAAAAAAAAAAATAAGATAATTGTGGATACAATAATAATAATAAAAAATGAAAAAACAAATATGGAGTCACGTAGACTTAAGTTAGTTAAGTAAGAATAAAATAAAGTGTCCGACGTAGGAGCACTGTTAACCTATAATATTATAATGTAAAACCTATAAACAAAACAAAATTATGTAAACAAAGGCGCGGACGTACATACATGTCCGCGCGCGCGGTTATAGAACTAGGTAAAAAAAAAAAAACCCCTATATAGTTGGGAAAAGGCTAGCAGGGCAGGCAGATGATGACGTGTTCCAGTTTGTCAATTTCAGCCAACCGCAATTGGTTTGCGCGGCGCACGCCAGTAAAGCTCCCAATCGGCATGTTTTTTTTTTCCGACATCTTCAACAATCATCGTCGTATTTCCAATTTACACAAAACCATAATGAACTTTGTTTTATAATATGTAGTGATATTGATATGGAGGAGTTCCTCCATGCTCTCTTTGTTTTATGAATTTTTTAAAACATGTTCTTTCCGTTGCAACGGAAAGAATGAGTTTAAAAAAAATCATAAAACAAAGCGTTGTCGGTATCGGCGACGCAAGGTGCGGACCACTTTCATACATTTTACCTCCATTTTTGCCATGTTGCTGCTTCATGTTTGCTAGTCAGAGACTGAAGTACCTATGTTAAAAACGTCGTACATTTACGTTAGATACTTGTAAATTATGTTATAGGAAACTGTCGACAAATGGATCAGTCAGATTTAACCCTGGAATACTAATCTTATTTTATCACCGCTTATTAATGATCGCCTGGGAGGCTATATACCTAATAATTCAATCGAAATGTAATAAAACTTTTACTGAAATTTATGAATCTTTAAACGAAATAACATTCAACACGTTTTTTTCAGAGGACCAATTAACCCTAAATACAGGATATACCTTTTAAGACAACCTCTTTTATAAAAAATAACTGTACATCTGAGAGATGCAAATGAGTAATTTATCGAACACATAGTAAAAAAAAGCTATCCTACCATTCCTACCTCACAAAATAAAAATCTACAAAATATTTAGTCAAAACTGTATCTTATACCACAGATTACTAAATAGTTACTCTTATACCTACTATTTAATAGCTACTAGCGATCGCCTCTCAGGCATAGGTTAATGTAAAACGTGTTCCCTTTTTATAAATAAACGATTTATTATTATTTGTTGGTACCTCGGCACTGACCTGCCGGTTTTTTTTTTTTAATACGCGGGCTAAAGCCACGTTCTACCCCTGATACTAACTAACATAAGTGATAATTGATGATGATATATGACGTGGTGGTGTAATGTGTTAACTTTGTGTTGCGGTGGTGAATGATGTTTGTGGGTGTGCATCGTTGTCATTCTGCAGGAATTTCCGAACAATTCTGCAAGTGTTCAGGATTGCTGCTTTCTGTAGGGTTTTTTTTTTCTCCACCTACGGAGGGAGCTACGTCCAACGTTATTAAAGACTGATGCAGTTGTTTCGGAATGACACCCGTGGTTGAAAGTACTACAGGAATAATGGCAACGCTACCTAATCCACATTCGACTAATTTCTATTTTTAAGTCTGTACCTATATTTTGACAGCTTTCCTGCTATAGGTAGTGTTTTGTAGGTTGTGTGTATTTGATTTCTGAGTCAATTTCAACAACTCGATTTTTTACCTAATTTCCATGGACATTTTCATTTTCAGGTTTTGTAAAAAACTTTATTAATAAAGCGCAACATATCCACATTTTAGATACATTTTCTAAAAGGGGATTATATAATTATATTATATAGAGAGTTACTTGGGCCACCGAAATTAGCGAGCCACAGAAATTTTATTATTGCCACCGAAATTGTTCGTGTCCACTGAAATAGTGAATTACTAAACTTAAATCAGTCTTACAAAGTTAGCAATCAAGGAACTGATTTACCCCTATGATCCCCATCATAGGACTAAAAAATTGTTCTGTATTAATGGATTATATCAATAGAACACTGTAATCACATAGACTCGTGTAATGGCTGACAACCAATTGCTTGACAACCCACATATAGGATTATTAACAGATATACTACAAAGATATAATCAGTTTAAAATTTACTTATAATTTCTATAAATGCAGTTAATCAGTTAGCATTAATTTTGATACCTTGTACTTATCAAAATGACAAATTAACACCTAATTTAATAATCATAAGAGTAGCTCAATAAAAGCTATCGCTCTGAAGATAAACTATAAAATATAATGATGTTAGACATCAATCAATATTAAGATAAGAAATATTCTTTAAACAAAGAATCACTAACATGGTGAAAATCTTCAGAAAATATTTTCATCATCACTATCAAAAATATTAAAATTATTTCTGGTAACTAATTCTTTGGAATATTCAATGTGAGCATCATTATCAGTCTCAATGGTTTTTTCAAATTTTGACATTATATGATCTGTATTACTACTGCTATATCAATTATTTGTGCAGTTTTATTAATTTTATCTAGTAAAGTTATGTCTGGTCTATTATAATGTGTTGTTCTGTCTGTGAGGATGGCTCGATCAAAGTATAGCTTGTGTGTTGTGTTTTCAAGAACCGTTTCTGGAGTATATTTGTAGTAAGGTACTGGGGGAGTAGTAATTAATTTATATTTAATGTATATTGTATTGTATTGTACACAGGAATGACCAAATAGCCAACATTAAATATTATTTAATGTTGGCTATTTGGTCATTCCTGTGTTTATAGTCAGTCTGAACTATTGCTTTACTACATGCTCCAGTAATGTGTTGAATAGTTTCAGAAGAACTATGACATCGCCTACAGATGTCTGTTGAAATAGGGATTCGCATGATGTGCTTCTGGTAGTTACGGGTTTCAATAATTTGATCTTATTATTACATTATTATAGTCAATATCTCGGTAACGGTGTAAGCTAGCCTGGGTTACCCTGAGTTGGCGCGAACGTACCTACATACAACCCGTTGCGTCCCCGAACTTTCAAATGAAATAAAAACCGACTGCAAAAGGGTTACTCTAGGTTAAATTATGTTAGGACAGATTCGTCAAGTCAGTAGGTAGGTACCTAATATCTTCCTACATCAGCCAACACACATCTCCAGTCGGTTTAATTTAATATCTCAAGCGTCGTAATAATTATAATTTTATTATCTGTTGTCGAGACTCGAATCCCGAAGTGGTCGAAGTAGGTATACACACGGCGACATATTAAGCTTATACATTTCCAGTTTTAGCTGACCTCGCATTGTATAGGTTTTTCGTATGAAGAGAAGTCGACTGATACTGGATATGTATAGCTTGATATATCGTCGTGAGTACCTATCAAAAGTCTTCAACCAGTTTACCAGTGCGTCTTGTTTCTAGACATGACCTACAGTGCTGAGTGAGATATGGACAATTGGACACAGAGACTATCGGTTGACATCGTTATACACTAGCATGAGTTTCAAATTTTCAATTGGCACTATTTTAAACAAAACAATGCAGGTCAGTACCTCGGTTGGAGTTTTGCTGCACAGAACTTCATAAACTTTCCAATTTTCAGCTTCTTCACTTCCTTTGTCTTCTTCCATTTTTATTAGATCACGAAACAGTCGGTTACCTACACATGCATCACCACACACATTGTAAGTTTAAGCTGTGACAGTCTACACAGTGAATGCAGCGTTGCTATGGACTTTGAAAACGTAAACATAATAAGGTATCGATTATAGATGGTGAAGTTTTACGTCCATGTTGCGGTTGGGGTGTGGTTACAGACGGGACAGGACAGGACAGATGGACGACTTTATCTTGGTTTGGTTGTTTTTGATGAATTCTTCACTTATTCAATCCTCCTCCATCTTCCTGAGCTATGGATAGAGGTATAGGTATAGGTACTACCTAGGTAAGTACCTACTTTTGGAAAAGGAGTAGTCTGTAGGTAGGTACTCTCATGAAATGTATCGGCATAAAAGTGTCGGTTAATTCGTTTACAATAAAACTAGTTCGTTAGATAAGTAGTACACACGGCTACGGCAGTTTTAGCTGACCTGGCATTGTATAGGCTTTTAGTACAATCAGAAGTCAGCTTATACTGGTTATATATAGCTTGCTGTGTAGCCGTGCGTACGTCGGCGTCGCCGTCGGTTAGGTATAGATATAACTGGAACAGAACGGGGGAAATCCTAATTCAGACGAGATATGCAGACCTTACTAGCCGGAGATGATTAAATAAAATCATCTCATTTAGGAACTATGAGCACCTGACTGAGAGAGAGGAGTTGAAGTTCGTGCGTAGACCAATTGTTGGTACAGTCAAGAGGAGACGTAGCTTTACACTTGTTGTTGGAAGTCTTACCTCTACCGGCAATTGTAATAAGAATGCAAAGTCCAATGAGTACAGCTTCAGGAGTTCTTTACTGTACAAAAAATAAAACTTGTATGCAAAGTTAGGTATCATACAGGGTGTCAGGGACATCGACGCGCAAACTGTTACTATGGATTCTAAATCTTCAACGCGGTATACCGCCGTTGGTTCCCTATCTATTTGCATAAAATTTTAAGACCTAATATAACTTGGCATACTTTTGTTTGTCCTAATTATATTTTCGCATAAAATATTTACGCATAACAGCTTACGCATAATTTTTTTACGCATAACATTCTAAACTCTAAAGCATAACTTTATTAAGCACTAGCTTCTGCCCGCGGCTTCGCCCGCGTGGATGTCGGAAATTATCCCACGGGAACGTGCTAACAGGATAAAATGTACCTATGTGCTTCCCCAGAATGCCATCTACCTCGCGGGCCCTTTGTGGCCCAATAGAAAACCAATTGTGTCTCATTAGTGGTGACCTATATGATATCTTTACCTAAGTACCTACCTAATTAAAAAAACAAATAACTCAATAACAGAAAATTTAATACCTACCTACCTAAATAAACCTATTTCTGATGATAACTAATCTAAACTCAATAAATAAGCAAAATCCCTAAAAACTAATATGTATGTATACGAATGACTAATCCTACCTAACAGTATTATAAAATAACCTACGGTCACTACGTACACTATCAATTAATATACTACCTATACTTTAAAATTAAAATCTATACCTACGACTTATATAAAAATAAACCTAAATAACTCTAAAAACTAAAAGGAATAAAAATGAACTACGACAAACTTATTATTTGCTGTTGGTGCAGTAATCAGGTCTAGGGATCGAACCGCAAAATTAAGTTTGTTTTTTATTGTATATACTTTTCCGGGATAAAAAGTACCCAGTGTGGTGCCCAGGATATTAAAGAATAATTATACCAAATTTCATCGTAATCGAACCGGTAGTTTTTGCGTGATGCCTGAACAAACAGACAGACATACAGACAGACCGACAGACAGACAGACAGACAAAAAAATTTTTAAATACATTTTTGCGTTTGGTGTCGGTCTAGTAACACACCCTGCCATTTATTTTTTTGATATTTTCAATGCACAGAATTTTCGCTTCTACAGATTTATTATAAGTAGGGTAGGGAGGGGGAATGGCGTTCACTTAAGGCAAACATGGTGTATTTTTTAAATTATTTAATATAAAGCAAAATTAAGAAAAGTAACAAAGTCTTTAATTATCGAGTAATCAACGATTTATCAACATAGGCATATATCTTTGACTTACTAGTAGTAGGAACACATTATAAAAAAAAACATGTTTGAGCGTCATTGCCCCTGACATTGGGTAATGCCGCTCAGGGTCCGGGTAGTGACGTTCTAACGTATTTTTTTCGAATATAACAAGTAAGATACATTTAAATAAGAAATATTAATGAGATCAACCTTATACAATAAAAGTAGAGTCTACAATCACAAATTAGCATCAATATTTTGTATGTACAGTTAACCTTTTTCAATTTACTATACATAATAAAGTCTTAGATTTCAAAAAACTTCAACTATTATAACATAATATAAGACAATAACTATTAAGAGGTAAGACAAATTAGAAATAGAAATATTTTATTTTTTAACACAAATCACAGATGTATCCGTTTGGCGAATCCCACCCTGAACATACCTATATCATGAGCCCACAATCCGCAGATGGTGCAGCGATACCACATCTTGTTATTTTTTCCAAATTCTTCGCAAATAATACATTAATTGTTATAATTTTCATTGTCCACATTCATGTCGTCATCACTGTCATCATCGCAAAGGTGCTCTTCATCTTCATTCTCTGAAGAACTTTCTTGTAAATTTTTTCTCTTGTAAGATTTTTGTTTCATACGTTTGTTTATCAGACAGAAGGTCTTCTTCGGTCCAAGCCGCTTTAGCGGTGGTCCTTTGACGATTTCTTGGCATATCTACAACAATGAAAAAAGAAGTCACTACGGGGTAATGGCGTTCAGCTGAGCGGTATAACCCCAAACGGTCGTTTGGTAATTAATACGAAATTAAAAAAATATCATGAACATTTACTGAAAATTGATTGCATTATCACAAAACTGAATAGTTTTATTGTCAAAAAGTAAAACTAAAAGCTAAATAACCATTAAAGTTTTGGACTTACCCGCAATAAACACGTAACCAAAAATTAGATCAGCGCGGCCGCTAATTAAGAAATGCACTTCACGGTCGCATGACGCGAGCAGACTGCCCGTTTGCATCGCTGTCTGTTAGAGGACGCCATGCCGCGTGAAGCGCGCGGGGAGGGGCCCCGCGCGCTTCACGCGGCATGGCGTTTTGCTACGTCGCATTTTGACAGAGATATAGAGGTGAGCGCCATTACCCAGTGAGCGTCATTCCCCCTCCTTACCCTATAGAAGATAAGATAGCATTCTAAAGCATAACTTTATTAAGCATCACAATAATAATAAGGCGTAGTCGACGGAGCCCCGCTTCTTCTTCTGTCTGCAGGGTTTAAAGGAACCTAACACGAAGGGGTCGAGGGAGGAAAGAAGGGATCCCACCGCCGTTTGCCCGAATTTTATTTGCCATAATAGTCAACAGCCATCTATATATATAAAATTCAAAGTCCTGACTGACTGACTGACTGACTGACTGACTGACTGACTGACTGACTGACTGATAGATCAACGCACAGCCTAAACCGCTGGTCCTAGAGACATGAAATTTTGAGGGTGGGTTCTTCGTGAAGAGTAGGCATCCACTAAGAAAGGATTTTTCGAAATTCCACCCCTAAGAGGGTGAAAAGGGGGGAATTCGTTTGTATGAAAAATCTTATTCCTTGAGTTAATAAACTTGAAACTTGGCACTAATACTTATCTAAATAAATTATGAAGATTGTCAGTTTTTTTTCTTCTAAACTACCCCCTAATAAGGGATTGGGGGGTTTCAAAGTTTGTATGGAAGAATTTTAGCGCGCAGTCCGATTTACTCGAAACTCAGTATTTATACCTAATATTGAAGGTAAAGAATAATGTGTATCAGGGTTTTTTGAAAATCTACCCCTGACGGGCTGAAATGGGGTAGTCAATTTTTCAGGGGAGGATTTTACTGCATGGCTTGATTAACTCGAAAATTAGTATAAATAATCTTAAAGTCAAGTTATGAATACATGCCAAACGATTTTTTTTTAATTCCACCCCTGTGGGGGTAAAAAGCGGGGATACAGTTTATATGAAAAATCTTCTTCATTAGGTTAATAAACTTGAAACTTTTCAAGAATACTCGCCTAAGTAAGTAATAAAGTTTATCATTATAAGTTTTCCAAAACTACTCCTCAAAGGGGGATATAGGGGTGTTGAAGTTTCTGTGGAATAATTTGAATGCGCGGTCCGATTAACTCGAAACTGAATGTTTATACTTAAGACTCAAAATAAAGAGTAACATGTATCAGGGTTTTTCGAAAATCTACCCCTAACGGGTTGAAAAGGGGTAGTTAATTTTACAAGGGAGGATTATAATGCGTGGCTTGAATAACTCGAAAATTGGTATAAATAATCTTTGAATCAAGTTATGAATAAACCCAAACGATTTTTCAAAATTCCACCTCTGTGGGGGTGAAAAGCGGGGGATACAGCTTATATGAAAAATCTTATTCATTTAGTTAATAAACTTGAAACTTGGCAAGAATACTTGCCTAAGTAAGTAATAAAGTTTATCATTATAAGTTTTTCAAAACTACCCCTCAAAGGGGGATATAGAGGTATTAAGTTTGCGTGGAAGAAATTGAATGCGCGATCCGAGTAACTCGAAACTCAGTATTGATACTTTTGACAGAAAATAATTAATAATAAGTAGGTATGTAAAGTTGTCGAAAATTTACCACAGACGGGACAAAAAGGGGCGTAATTCAGTTTTTAAGGGGAGGATTTGAACTTCAAACTCAAACTCAAAGTATTTATTTCAATTAAACCAATAAACTGTATGTTACATTTTCACGCCTAAACCACTGAACTTCTGATTTGGCATAGAGATAGATGGCATCCTGGGGAAGCACATACATTTTATCCTGTTAGCACGTTCCCGTGGGATAATTTCCGACATGCACGCGGGCGAAGCCGCGGGCAGAAGCTAGTAATATATATGACGTAATATTCATTTGCCCTATTCTTATTTGCTATATTAGTCGGGATCCCTTTTTTTCGCATAATATTCTTTTTCCTAATATACTTTGGCATAACGATTTTGGCATAATTTGTTTTGCCTTAATAATACTTTGCCATATTTTTTTCATCCCACCATCTCGGAAAGAGTATTTTTAATCTTCAATATCTGAGTGGAAAAGCCGTTTTTATTCTCTAGAGGATAAAGTAAATTGAATTTAGAACATCGTGTGCACTAAGTTTGTGAATTAAAAAATACATTAAACCTATTTACTGCTACCTCTATGGTGCCGAATATATCATACAACTTTTTTTTAATTTGTTAAAAACTCAGACTCGGAACCTTCTTGGTGTTCTTTTTTCAATTTGCTTTGTACGCGGTTCTTTACGCGGCATTTTTTCACGTCATTGTTAAACCTTATATTAAAAACAAGAAACTTGAAAACAAGTGAAAAAACTAAAATGAGTGATTCTAGCGACGAGGAAGTTTGCTTGACGCCAACAGAATTGACTGAAACTGTTAATAATGCGCAAATGAGCTTTCTCCCTCAACAATCACGCGAGAAGTATTTAAAACAGTACGATATGTTCAACACGTGGCGACTAGCAAAAGGAGCCAAAACTTTCTCAGAAAACGTTTTGCTGGCATATTTTATAGAATTATCCGAGAACAAGAAAGCAAGCACTCTATGGAGTACGTATTCGATGCTAAAAGCAACAATAAAGATGAAAATAGACAAACATGTCGATACCTATCCTAAATTAGTGGCATTTTTAAAAAGAGCCTCATCTGGTCATCAACAAGAAAAATCGAAGGTTTTCACAGTATCTGATATTGAAAAGTTTCTTAACGAAGCACCCAATTCCGTATATTTGGCGGCAAAAGTAAGTCAGTTGCACATTCAGTATCTACTTAAGTATATTAATCTCAATTAAATAGTATACTTAGTAGATGTTGATAGGCATAATTATGCGTTCATATCAATTTTATTCATTTATCTACTACAATACTCTTTACGTTACAGGTTGTTCTTATTATTGGAATAAACGGAGCATGTCGAACTAATGAACTAACACAACTTAATGTCAAAAACATTGAGAAACATTCAGATGACTTACTATTAATTAATTTACCTAATACAAAGACAAAAAGAGACCGCAACTTCGTCATTCGCAAGGAATACGTAACGATTGTTGAGAAATATCAAGCCTTACGCCCGCATAACACTCCAATCAATCGATTTTTTCTACAGTATCGCAATGGAAAGTGTGTTAGACAGCCTATGGGTACTAATAAAATTGGCAGTATCCCACGAGAAATAGCAACATTTCTTGAACTTCCAGAACCCCTGTTGTACACGGGTCATTGTTTCCGACGAACTTCAGCCACACTTTTGGCTGATTCCGGAGCTGATCTCCTGTCCCTTAAGCTCCACGGAGGCTGGAAGTCCAATGCAGTTGTAGAGGGATACATAGAAGATTCCATCCAAAATAAGTCTAAAATATGTGAAGGCATCGTAGGAGCCATTACACTGAAAGAGCCTCAATCGGATCCTTGGACTGGCCCTTCTACATCAAAAATAAGCCGTTATGAAACACCTAACCATCTCCCTCTCTCTCCAACATTCACGCCAAGGGAATCCGATGAATCGGTACAACTATTAAGTATGACAGATAGTTTACCGAAAAACAGTACACAAGTGACTAACACCAATATTACAGTACCAAACAAAAATATTACACTCAATTTAAATAACTGTAGCAACGTTACTTTAAAATTTTCTTAATTATACCTTAGTATTATTTTGTTATAATTTAAAGATTATTCTGTAATACTTACCTGTCATAATGTAGTAATTAATACCTAAACTGAAATAAAAGTGTACCTATCTTGTGATTGTAAACGTTTTTTTTTTTGCATTTAGTCATTTCCTCGCTGAGGTGGAATGAAAAGTTACGTGTTGCACTCGAGTGCAAAGATTTTTCACCTCGTGCTCTTTTGATTCCCTCGCTAACGCTCAGGATTCTAATTTTGAATCACTCGCTGCGCTCGTGATTCAATTTTAGAATCCTTCGCTTGCTCGGTCATCAAAATTGAACACGCGGTTAAAAAGCAACTTTGCACTCTTGTATAACAAATAACTATTTTTTGGCATACAGTTTATGTTGGCGTAATTATGTTGAAGGCTAATTTGTTTTGGCATAAATTTAATTCGCATAATGTTACTAGGCCTAATGATTTTTAGCATAATAATATTTAGGCACGCAATTAATAGAAATAACGGAAACAAAGAGTTATTTTATGTATTTATTTTCACTCGATTCTGAATCACTTTTTCCAAGAGTCAGGGTGCCCCAAGGTCTAACACATCTCGATTTAGTAAAAAGGCAATGAGAACTCACGATGCAAGAGCGAGCGAAGCGAGCTCGGGAATCGGGGCACCCCGACTCGGACAGGTTAGGTTCGAAGGGGATGACGGGGGCTCAAGTGAGCGAGCGGAGCGAGCGAACGAGCCCCCATCATCCCCTTCGTGTTAGGCTCCTTTAAACTCTGCAGACAGAAATAGGGCTCCGTCGACTACGCCTTATTTTTATTGTTATGCTTAATAAAGTTATGCTTAAAAAATGTATGCTTTAGAATGTTATGCTTAATCATTATTATGATTAGAGAAATTATGCGTAAAAAAATTATGCGTAAGCTGTTATGCGTAAATAATTTATGCGAAACTATAATTAGGACAAACAAAAGTAGGTATGCCAAGCAAGTTTTAATAGGTCTTAAAATTTTATGCAAATGGATAGGGAACCATATTAGTCACGTACTAGAAGCTTTGTTTCCCATGAAGTCACTTACCATAACATCTTTTGTCATAATCATTGTAAGCCCATTAGGGCTTACAATGATTATGACAAAAGATGTTAATGATGATGTGGCACGTGATAATTATATCACGTGCCCTAATTATCACATGCCCTAATTATCACATATCATAATTATCATATGCCATAACATCATTTGCCATCGACATTGGGTGCGTAACGGTTGTTATATTAGGAGAAACTGGATGCAATCGGGACTTTAAGGCACCCCGACTTGGATAGGTTAGGTTAGAAGTTCGTGGTTATTTTTTTATAAACCACCCAGAAGTAGGAGCCCCGCGTAGCGATGCATAGAATATTTTAAGGTTTTGGTTAGGTGTAATGATTATTATGGCGTTTAAATATTTGTCTAATAATCATTATGGCGTTTAAATATTATGTCTAATTATTATTATGGCAATTAAAAATATGAAAAACAATACGTATGGCACTCGTATCTTATGGTATCTAAGTTTTGGGCAATTAAAAGTATGTCATATGTTTTTTAGGGCAAACAAAACATTCGGGCAAATGAAATGAGAATTGGACATTTTGCCCCTGAACGGATTTAAGTACTATAGTTACAAGGACCAAAAACCAGCAAATGAATGTTCATTGTATTTTATACGCAAATTTGTAAATTATAACTTATTTTTATCAAAATGTTTATTTTTAATTTAGGCCTTGCATTTTAAAGTTGGAAAATAACTTCAAAACTCCTTTATTTGTAATACTGATTGACTACCTATATTTTTAATATTTACGCGGTTTTGGTACTCTTTTTTCATTGTTATTTCTTGTTTAAAGGGTTAAATGCTTAAATTCAATCTATTGATTTATGTTTGAAAAAACACTTTTCCGTCATTTACAATACCTTGTATTAACAATTGTTAATATTTGATTATGAAAATATATTTGTTATTCGTATAGGTACATATTGTTTATTTCAAACCAAAATGTTCACTTACTTCGTCAAATTAACTACCTATTCTTAGGTAGATAGGTAAACAAAAACCAAAAAGAGCACCTTATTTAAAATCATTGTTGGTAATAAAAATAAAATTTTATAGATGAAGTCCAGGTCTTTTTATAAAGTACTTATTAGGTATGCAGTTTTCGTTGGCATAAAGAAATAAAGCATAATTTCGTTATATTTGCTGAAAGTAATCCTCCCTAGCCGCGCCACATACTTTAAAGATTAATTCATCAAAATGAATGTGTCCGTTTCAAGGGCACGGCCACGACGTTTTTTTTTTAAAAAAAACCATGCCAATATTTTGTAACAATTTGTAAAAGTTGATTCCCAAAACCATAAATTTGTCAAAGCTATGGTTAAAAAGTTATAAGGGTTTGAACGTGGCCGCGCCATTGAAACGCGGCGAACCGCGCGGCCACGGAGATCTTTAAAACTAAGCATTGCAGAGACCTGAAATTTAGGTAAATAACAGATTGAATTTGTAAAAAATTTGTAAAAATATAGGAAAAATTCCTGGGTTTATATTTTAGGAGCTGCAAGACTTAAACCTCATGGCCGCGCCATCGAAACGGTGTGAAACACGTTATGGCCGATATCTCGCTGAAAAAGCATCGCAGACGTCTGAAGTTTTCTGTAAAACCCAGATTTAAATTTGTCAAAACTAGTAAAAATACAACAAAAAATCCTAGGTTTATATTTCAGGAGCTGTGAGACTAAAACCCCATGGCCGCGCCATTGAAACGGTGTAAAATACGTTATCGCCGATATCTCGCTGAAAAAGCATCGCAGAGGTCTGAAGTTTTTTGTAAAACCTAGATTTGAATTGGTCAAAATTGGTAAAAATGCACAAAAAAATCCTAGGTTTACATTTCAGGAGCTATATAACTTTTTAACCATAGCTTTGACAAATTTATGGTTTTGGGAATCAACTTTTACAAATTGTTACAAAATATCGGCATGGTTTTTTTTTAAAAAAAACGTCGTGGCTGCGCCATTGAAACGGACACAAATGAATAGTTTCTTGAGAGAAAAAAGTATCAACGAAGAGTAGAGAAAAGGTACTATTATATAAATTGATTTATGGATAGTTAATATTAAATATTGCAAAATTGAGTTGCTGCAGAGTATACCTTCCAGCCGGACCACACCCTACGACCAATAACTCCTTAACTAAAGGGGTTTATTGGACCATACTTGTCGTATGCAAGGTACTCTTTAGGTAGTTTTTTTTCGGGATATTGATTTATTATGTACGTTTGCCCTGCACGGCCCCCCAGAATTTGTGTTTTAGGTGTGCACTAATGAAATGTACTCGCCTCTAGGAGTATATGTACCGGTTTCTTTTTCAATGTACCTCTGTACTTTTGAAGATATTTGCAAAAAAAGGGGACCGTGCCAGCCAAACGTTTTCAGCGCCACCTTATACTTTATTATTATTATTTATTTATTTTTATTTGTAACTGTGCGTTCTGTTTGTGCAGAATAAAATATTTTTCTTTCTTTTTTTTTCACCTTAACGATCGGGCAAAAAAAGTTTCATTCGTTCAGTGTTGACGAACAGAATATTCTCGATCACGATCAGTCCCGAAAAGAAAGAACGAATTAAACTTTTTTTTTCTCCGATCGTAGTGTTGACAACAAGGTGTTACTGATCGGGAATATTCATAAATGAGTAGGTAGGTAGGTAACTACACATTTTTACCATAACACCCTCAAGCTTCTGGTTAAATAGTAGATTAAGCACCGAGGGGCTAAAGTTGTGTCTTATGTCACGGGCGTCATATTGAATCTCGAGCGCAATGAAGGACTCGGGATTTGACTCACGAGCGAAGCGAGGGAGTTAATACAAGAATCCTGAATGCAGCCGAGGGATTCAAGCTAGCCCAAGGCAAAGACACCTTTAGCCCAGAGGAGGATACTCTACTTTTTACACCTACTGTGAGAAAATAATAGCCATAGTACGAAAAACAAATAAATTAACTAATGTTACAGCCCATTACTATGTATTACGGCGCGGTACGGTATTTGTTATTTGCCAGTTTTAATGTTATTCCATTCCTTTTAAAAAATGGTTCGTAGTTATCTAATTATTCTTACAATATTATGTCTTCGAAAACATGACAACGATTATGAAGAAGCAGTCGTTATGATTTTGTAGGAAATCGAGAATATCATCCACGCGTAGTAAGGGTATCGAGAATAGCTTTCCTCTTTCTGGCACCAAAGGGTGTTTGTTAGCCTATAAATTCCTTGGTTAGTACCTACTATACTGCCAATTTAGCTGAGCATGTGAGATTCCAAATTCAAATCACATTATTGACCAGCGGGTCATAATGAAATCCAGTACAACATTATTGACCGGCTGTGCCCCCGGCCACTAACCTACTAATGACTCACTTTAGGTTAAGGTTGCTTGACATATAATTTGACATTTTCGAATGAAAAAGAATATTATTGTTGTGAAAAATGGACTGGAACAATTTTTCTATTTTTTGGAACGAAGTTCCTTATCGCGCGTTGTGAAAGGGGGCTAATGTGCATTTGGATTGAGTGGATTAGACGGAAAAAATTCTTACAAAAAGTTGTCACGACACTTTTTGCTATAGTAAGCTATTGTAAACTGTGCGGCGTCGCATGTTTCTCTGTCTGTCTGTGAACTTCGTTCCATCCGGGTGTCCCTTGACACCTCTCAAGTTTTTTTTTTTTAAGTAATGCCATGACGCTAGTATCATCCTTCTCGACGGTAGTGTATAAATAAATAAAACATATCTTTACATAGAAAAGATGACTTTTATTAAGTACTAAAAATATTACAAAAGTTGTAAGGATTCTGAAGGCAGTTATTTGTAAACGTTTTCTATGTCTGCAAATAACTGATTTCAGTGTTTTTCAAACGGCATATTTTCATCGTTATACAGTTTTTACCCACGTGTTTGCAACACAAGTTTCGAAGTTTCACGAAGCCGTCATGAGTTTATCACGCGGTGAGGCGGTGAAGGCCAGCAAACAGTTGGGCAAAACGATTAAACAATAATACACATGCTTACAGTAAGTTCCTGTATAAAGAACAATCTGATCGACTAATGCTGGAAAAAACAGTAACTCTAAAAATTTGCGAAAAAATTTAGAACCCATTCGCTGAAGTCAATTTCTGTAATTTACAGTTCAGAGGCGCCGAGATGCATTCAATAAAAATTCAGAATACTGTAAGAATTTAACTAGACCCAAATTGCATCACGGATTACGGTCATTATTACTCTCGCCGGAAAATAATTTTAAATCAGCGATTGGGCTAAAAGCAATAAAACTATCAGTAGGAATGTAAAGAGTAATGTCAATATAATTATGTACTTTTTTTTACTCAAAATTAACACTTATATCTAAAGAAAATATAATAGTAGCACTTATAGTAGTGATGCCTGAGGCATATTTTTATGGCAATTTAATAACGTAAATAAGCTTTTTGCCTGTGGCAATTTCTAAATTTATTCAACAAAAGACACATTCAAACATATCTAAAATGCGTAATTTGAGGATATTTTTATGACTTCACACTTCTAAACACCACACTCGCACACAACGTATGATTTTCACTCGGTGGTATGTCAAGCGACTTTATGCCTGCGTAGTTAGCACGAACTTAAAATATTAAAAATACTAACAATAAACACGAAAAAAATGAGGTAATTAATACAGTAACATGAGACTGCAAAACCTAATCGTAACTAACCTAAAAAAGAATCATAGAAAATGTCATTTATTTTACTTGAATCAAGTAAGTACTTTAAAATCGTTTATGCTCAGATTATGTCAGTCACTGTCTTCAAATTCGAGAAAACTAAGATTCAAATTTTGAGTATTCAAACTTTAAGCCATAAAGGCTTCCATACTTCTAATGCAAGGCTAACGCCTCATACCTTTAGCCAGATGTTGGTCATAAAGCGACCACATAAACGAGGCAGCTCCGATTTTATCCAAGTTATCTATTTAATAATAATCACATGGTAAAGACACAGCCTCAGACCACTAGATATGTAATAAACAAAAGCGACATTTTGGCATCGAATACAAGAGTCCGTTCACATCGATGCTGCGCGCAGCAGCTAGATATGCTTGAAGCCCGCTGCGGCTTTGGGACGGGTGAAGCATTCCTAATAAATACTTCAAAAATAATTTTACAAAAGGTTTATGTCCAGCAGTGGACTGCGATGGGCTGAGTTGGTTGATCTTACCAAAGCGCGCGCATTTCGATGTGAATTGACTCCTATGCGTAAAAAGGCGTGGTCTGTGTAAAAAATGCTCCTGCGATTACAAATCTACAGGAAGTACAAAGTATCACTTAAAGTGTAATGCGGCTGGCTGTGAAGACTGTTCGCCGCCAAGAACGCCAGCTTATGAGCATACTGGCATACAGAAGGGACACGGACCTGCGACGAGCAGTTGAAGTACAGGTGGGTCAATTTGTATGTCAGCCATTGCATCTGAAATCAATACATGTGTGATAAGTTTCCTTAAAATTCAATATGAATTAAAGTCTTTATGGCATCTTTTCTGTTAATCTTTATATATAATAAGATCTTTAATAACGGTCGATTGTCCAACCAATCAGATTTTTGTCTAACAGTTGAGTGTTTCATATTTAACAATAGCATGCCAAACACACATGCACAGCCCAAACTGTATAAGATAGGAATTTGAATTTTGTACAGTAGTTTTAGTTTTAAATTGAAGTGGAAAGATTTGCATTAGAAAGGATTTGTAAAAATCAACCCTTATAGAAGTGAAATGAAAGTTTCGTATATGAAAAATCTTTTTCTTTGGTTTTATAAAATTTCAACTTGGCATGTTTTTTTTATTAGTTTTTCAACTACTCTCCAATGTTCTATGTTAAAAGTTTGTTTGCTTAACGAAGGCTCCAATGAACTTGAAACATTGCATTGATCTTGATAAAAAAGTAGGAATTGTGTCTTTGGATTTTTCGAAAATCAACCCGCATGCTTGCTTCGATTTAACTGGAAAATGGGTACAAATAATAGAATGTAAAAAATGCTGTTTCCCATTTTACATTCGATTATTTATACCCACTTTTGAGTTAATCACAAACTATTATTTTTTAAACCAACCCTTGTCGTTAAAAAGGGGAAAAACAGTTTGTATGATAAATCTCATCCATTCGATTTAGAAACTTGAACCAACACATGCTTATTTGGGTTAATAATAAATATTTATATGATTCATTTTAACAACTCTTTAAAGGGTGGAAGTGTTGAGTTCATAGGGGAAAGTAAAAAATCTACGCGGACGAAGTGCTAGTGCTAAAATAGTTAAAAGTATAAATTACCCGATCAGGGTGCATTCCTGTGGTATCCTCGATGACATTGTACGAGGTAGGTGAGATTGTGCCTTCGCGCACGTTCTGTGATACCAAGAAGTAATCGTAACTGTAAAGCAAAACGAAATATTGTTTAGCATAGTAGTCCCAGGTTTCCAAAGAATTTATATAGGGTTCATAATTACCAGTGATAGGAATAGGTAGTGCCTATTTGCCTAAACTTCGAAGAACAGAGACAAGAAACGGAGACTTCCTTAGGACTAAATTTTTTCCGGGACATCTGGCTGGTATGCGACAATGGCGGTTTCTTTTTGTAATTTCTAAGAATAGATAACGAAATGCGCTGCGGTAAAAAAAGTCGTATTGTACTTTCGGTGCAATAAAGATTAAATGATGTTTTTAAAGAATTTTAAAGTTTAAGTGTGTTACTAAACAATGTGATAAGGCCATTATTTTAATATTATGCACATTTTTAAATATACTTTAGAAATATATTTCATTAAGATAAAATACAAATACCGTTTGTTTTTGAAATGATAAATTCGTCCTACTATAGAGAATGCTAAAATGATAAAAATTACCGTTTTATTATTTTAAAGACAAAATGTCTTTTTTTAAATTATACACTTGTTCTCATTCTGAAGAAATCTCATTAAACGTAGCCGAGAGTGAGCTAGGAAGAAGATATTTACTTCGAAACGTGTACGGCTCCTTATACAAACATGTATTAAGATCAACAAGCCATTTACAAAACGATCTCCAAAAAAAAAATTATCAGAAAATTTTATGGTTGTAACGACTGTGAATGTTATTTATTATGTTATGTCTAGTCGAAAACTTTAGGTAAATATAGACGAATTACTTATTCCAAATAACATATTTCTTTAATGTATTTAAAAGTGTTGACCCGAATTTCGGGACAGATGTCCCGGAAAAAATTTAGTCCTAAGGAAGTCTCCGTTTCTTGTCTCTGTTCTTCGAAGTTTAGGCAAATAGGCACTACCTATTCCTATCACTGATAATTACACAGTAACAACTGTATCTGATAGCACAGATAGATTGGTACCAAGGATTGATCAGTTTTTTTAAGATGCAAGTATCTGTTATTACTTATTCTAGTATTGTTAATCTGTTAATGTTGAACTATGATTAAAAAATGATAATGATGATAAATTGGTCAGACAAGGGACATAAATCTTCCATAAGTTCATGGTAACCGATCCACTGTAGCCATCCAAACCCATAGCCCAATATATTTTGTTTCCATGCTCTGCAATAGTTATAGGGATAATCGTCGGTTGGTGCCTTCTCATAATTTAAAATTGTGTAATGACACCTTTCAAAGGTCCGGGACCCCAAGGTCCCGAGATGTCAAAGGCAACTAAATAATTATGATAATGTTGAACTATGATTCATAAAAATCACATAAATATATTGAGGATGGTTCTAAATAAAATGTCACAACTAACCGCTCGGGTGAAGTGACGACGTCGTCGATAATGGTGCCGGGGCGCGGGTTCTCGCCGCTGCGGCCGCGGTCCAGGAATATGCGGGTGTTGATGCGCTTGGACACGATGGTAAACGCCAATTTATACTCGGCCCCGGCATATATCTCATTTAGTTTCTTTTTAATTTCAGCCACCTAGAAAGAATACATTTATGATTTTTTTTGTAATAGGAATACCATATTGATAGCCAAGGAATGAAATTTATCCCAGTTTATTTGTCCTCTGTAAAAAATATGCAAGTTCAAAAAGTGCATGATGATGCAACATACCTCATGACTGTGTACATAAGGAATCTGTCCGTCGCCTACTCCATCGCGATAAATAAATATACGCTGCGGCAAATTACCATCTGCAAGATAATGATAGACATCAAACAAGAGCATTTTTGCGTAGATAGATATACATATAACTTAAAAATAAAAGAAACATAAAATATCGAAGACGAATACCATCGACACGAAAAGAAGAAGAATTCAAATCAACTGGTACCTACTTAGGTAACGTGATTTCGAAAAATAATATTTTTGAACAGGTTTTGTATTAAATTAAAAAAGAAATAAAACCCAAAAAATTACGGACAGTAATTAAATGTGACTTACCATTTACTTCGCGATATCTGCGAAGGGCTGCAGCTATATTGAAGCCCATGTGCGCACTCAGTTCCTCGCCAGACGTGTGGGAGTTCACCGCTGAGAAGAAGCGCGTCAAGTAGCGGTCCAGTGTCGCCACAAACCCGCCGAAGCTCTTCTCCTTCGAGCGGGTGTCGTGGCACACATCGTAGCCGATGACCATGATACTTTGCAGTGGTATCTCCACCCTCCAAGGGGCGCCACCCAACTGTACATCACCAAAACATTAATATTTATATGGCTGGGCCACCACTCAAGTATTAAGTAGCATCTTTAAAACAGATTTAGGTACAATGTTTAATACAAATATAGATCAGATAATGCTTACCTTGCAGTTTATTTGAATTGCTATTTTTGTAGCAATTGACATAGCTGATTTCGAAGTCATATTGCGAGCGCAAACAACTTGCGTAGGCACGGCACGGTCTACCGTGCATTTCTTCTTGATGGCCTCGTATCTGGAATTGTTTATAATGTTACATTTTTTAAATGACTTCACGAAGAAAATAAAAAACAGCAGACAAAAGGGTAATTATTTAAGGGTCAGCAATGAGGTGATCAATGCTTTGCCAAAAAAACAGCCGTTAATATAAAGAGTAATACCTAAGATCAAATTCAACTGAAGTAAACAAAATCATGTGTTTTTAAAAACTCACCGGTCGGCGAATTGACGCGCCAACACGCACAGTATCATAGCAGGATTCTTTCGAGCTATGGCACCTTCGCAGGCGTTGGCATACTCCATAGGGCCGTCATTCCTGATGGCAACTATAAAACGTACACGTTAGTCACACATTAGGTAAATATATTCTTAGCCTTGTCAACGGTGGAGTTCCACCGTTGACAAGGCGAAGAATGGGCAAGAAACATCTTGCACATTCTTCGCCATACGAAAACTACCTTTTGGAAGAATCAATTTTATTTTAATGTATTGTTTGACGTTCAAAAGGCATACCGTTACTTACATAGTCTACCTAAAATTATGGTTTATGCCTACAACACTATTTTATTTGAAGATTTATAGAACAAAATCCGTTGATTAATAATAAGTTACAGTTACATTATTATTTTTTCACAAGGTGAAAAGTTTATTGAATTGATGATAAATTGTATATATCAGAATTGGTACTTACTTATTTCGGGCCTGGGCATTCTGAAACCCACACCTCCAGCTGTCTTCATAATCAAGTCAACAAAACCTTCAGCATCACGACGCTGTCTCTCTGGTGTAATTACAACCCAGGAAGGAAGTTGTGCGATTTCAAGTAAAGGTTTTGACCTGATTAAAATGAACATTATAATTATAAAACGATATCTTGTTTCTGCCTACCATGGGAAGAAGGCGTGAGTTATGTATAAAACGAAATTATCATTTTGAATTTTATCTTACCGCATGTCCCTGGTCCATCCTTCAGTTGTGTCCCCAGCTGGGTACTTTTGATTGTTACCCTGCACGATAATTTCGGGAGCCAGTTGGCGACCCTTAAATTGGACTAACTCCTGTGACAGAGTTAAAGCCCAATCGCCCATTTCCTAAAAAAAAAAGTATTTAGTTATAAAAACAATTACTTAGGTTTGTTCCCTAAATGTACCATGTACCAAATTTGGAAAAAGAAAATACTATGAATTAAAGGTCATATTATGTATATTGTTTACCTTCGTCACTTCACGAGATTTTGTTAACCGTTGGTTAAAGGCCAATAATTTTTGAATACGTATATCGGGCCCGATCTTGGTGTGCACGTCAAGGGCCCTCATGAGCTTGAAGTTGGCACGCATATCGTCAGTCAGGCCCGTCTGACGGCACAGCTCGGGTATTAAGTATACCAGTTCCGGCATTCCGGCGCGGATGTCGCGCGGCTTTGAGCGAGAAATAAGTAGAGGCTGGCCAACGTCATGGATATTGATGTTATATTTCTGAAAGTAAGAAAATGTACAGTACATATAAACGGGATTGCTTTAAAAATATTTAAAAAAAGTCCTGAGTAAATACATTTTATAAGTATTTATTATACCTTTTTATAGTAGTCCATATAGGAAACATTTTCGTCCCGCATCTTGAATGTTGATTTCGGGGATGCCTGCCAAGACACGTCGTCGACTCGATATGTCTTTTTATTATAGTCGGTCATGACTATTTTACCTGTAATGATATTTCTTTTTCTTTAGCTTTTTATAATACAACCTGGTTTACAACATGTGATGAATTATAGCCTGTTGCCATCAATGGGGTGTGGATCTGTTTCCGGCCGATTGAATTTTGTTTTGAGGTTTAAAAACAAATAATGTGTGTTTATTCAATAAATTCATTTCATCTATTTGCATGCCAGATCGAAGGAACACGCGTGAACTATAAAATAGTCATTAAGAATTACTCTTTTGTATTGTGTATGCGAGCGAATAAATATTATTTCGTTTTAGATGTATAACTTTCAAGAAATTAATTGATTTCTACAATACCAAAAGAAATAATTAAAAAACGACTGCCCTGTAACAATTTTATTAAACACCATTTATTGCATATTACGTTAACCTTCTTTAGTGCTTAAATTAAAGCCACCTAGCATGAATAAAGCTTGTCACTAAAATGTATAAAATAAAAATAAATAAGTAAATAAAATTAAAAACACGACTGCCCTGCAAAAAAACGAACTAAAAAGTAAAAAACAAGTTGTATTCCATGACTAAACAGATAAATAAAATTGTAAATGCAGTCTGGGGACCATTCTGTGGAGCACTTTTTAATCTAAGAGGTCCCCCGACTGCAATGACAATTTTATTTATCTGTTTAAAACTTCATATATTGTTAACATGACTTTAGCATATCGGCTAGTACCTAATAATACTCTAATCAAGTCAAAATAACAGCTTTTTACTTAATGCTTATGAAAGTATATACAGTAACTAGCTGACCCGGCAAACGCTGTTTTGCCATATAAATTATTTCTAGCTGCCCGGCGCTACTTCGTTCGCATGGTGTCCTACCCCCTACCCTACTCCTACCCTAATTCTAACCTACTCCTACCCTAATTCTAACCTACTCCTACACTACTCCTAACCTACTCCTACCCTACTCCTAACCTAATCCTACACTACTCCTACCCTACTCCTACCTGCTATAAACTTCATGGAGCCCGAGACCTTTCCAACGAATGCAAAACCGTGGAAATCGGTTCGTGCGTTCTGGAGTTATAGCGTCAGGAAGGAAAACCCGACTTATTTTTATATAGTAGATTATTACAAAAAAAAAAAAAACATTTTAAAATGTTTGTTTGTTTGTTCCGGCTAATTACCGAAACGGCAGGACCGATTTTGATGTAAATTGGTATGGGGATACTTTGAACCCTGAGGAAGGATATACGAATAAGTTTTTATTGAAGCTAGTATGAATTTTTG
Organism: Apamea sordens; assembly: GCA_945859715.1. Taxonomy (NCBI): domain Eukaryota; kingdom Metazoa; phylum Arthropoda; class Insecta; order Lepidoptera; family Noctuidae; genus Apamea; species Apamea sordens. The sequence continues at coordinate 12,143,516 of OX243994.1, read as the reverse complement.
CTCAAATGAATTTGAGGGCAGGCAGAAAACAGCACAAAAATGTAACACAAAAAGTATTTGTGAAAGTTTTAAATAATTTTTTGTTCGATTATAGAAATTCAATTCATTTGACTACTGGATTTTCTCCATTTCAATTGATGTTTGGACGTTCCTTGCGGTGCTGATTCGATTTGTTAAGATTACCATCACAAGAAAATACATCATCCTTGTCGTCCGTGCCAAAGCGTCATCACGGCCATCGCTCAGCATAATGCTACGACCCTATGCGAGACAGAGCCCCAGCGCTAGTTTTCAGCGACAACCGGCGCAGTATACTGCTTCAAGATGCTAGGTTATGGCCGCTTTCAGTTTTTAAAGTTGCTTACACATGCACACTAACTAGCTAGCATTTAGTTTTAATAGTTTAATGGAAGCTTTTTTTATTGCTAATACTGAATATAAATCCAACACACAGCAGTGGCGTTTGCGACCACTATACCAACGTAAGACTACTCATTTATTTATGAAATCCACTAAACATCAACATGATATGGATTAAAAACATTATTGAAGCTAATTCTCAAGCAAATATAATGATCTATGACAACATCACGCCTGTATTCCCCGAAGGGTTGGGCAAACATAATATAATAATATTCAATTAAGAAAGCATAATTAGTACACACTAATAATAATGTCAATTTATATGGCAACGCTGCACGGGGCACTTTTTTACCAAATGAAAAAAAACCGGCCAAGTGCGAGTCGGTTCTCGCGCTTGAAGCTCGAAAGGGTTCCGTACCATTATCTATAAAAATCAATCATGAGTTGATTGAATGAAAGGTAAATTGCGGTTTACGATTTAGGGCGTATTAAAAAAAACTACTAACTAGATCTCGTTCACACCAATTTTCGGTGGAAGTTTACATGGTAATGAATGTACATCATATATTTTTTATCATTCTCTTATTTTAGAAGTTACAGGGGGGTGGACACACATTTTACCACTTTGGAAGTGTCTCTCGCGCAAACTATTCAGTTTAGAAAAAAAAAAAATGATATTAGAAACCTCAATATCATTTTTGAAGACCTATCCATTGATACCCGACAGGTACGGGTTTGATGAAAAAAAATTTGAGTTTCAGTTCTAAGTATGGGGAACCCCCAAAATTTATTGTTTATTTTCTATTTTTGTGTGAAAATCTTAATGCGGTTCACAGAATACATCTACTTACCAAGTTTCAACAGTTATCAGCTCTTATAGTTTCGTAAAAAAGTGGCTGTGACATACGGACGGACAGACAGACATGACGAATCTATAAGGGTTCCGTTTTTTGCCATTTGGGTACGGAACCCTAAAAAGAATCTCGTAAATCGGCCCACTAATCATGGGGAAATCGGTGTACATACATAAAGAAAAATAAAACACGCCATACGCTTTACCTCCTTGAAGTCTTAACATGTGTGACTGTGACTTACCAACTATGTCCTCTAAGAAGAACTTTTTGTAGTTGTTGCCCTTAGTTGCAGCATACTCGCTAAGCATTTGTAGCACAGTGTCTAGACGGAGTACCTATTTAAAACAAAACTTGTGTACATACATTTCGTTTTAGTAAAAGAAAGAAAATAAAAGTTTTAAGTTATGGAAAGAAGAATAAACAAGTTTGTTTATTTTGCATGTGCACATAATAAAATACACACTAATGCAAAGTAGCCAAAAGCTTTGCATTCAACAAATAAAAAAACTCAAAAACTTAAATGAAAAAATTAGTTGGTTGAAGTGTTAAAAAGATTTATTGAAAAAGAAAAACAGACAGATGCTTTACCTTGTGCGTTATTTCAGTTACCATCAACAGACGGTCTTCATACTGATTAATGGTTGTTTTGTACCCTGGCCAAATTTGTAAACGGTACTCTGGGATGTCAACCTATAAAAATATTGAAATGTTTTATAAAAAAACATTTTAATAATTAATTGATCAGTCTTTGTGGGACTCAAATACATACCTTAGCTATTGGATCAAAATAGTCTCTGCCCATCAGTTGCAAGTTCAATAATTGGAAGCATTTCCTGATTATGATGTTAAAAACTTGTATGTAATGATAGTCCCCTGGGCTTACATCACAAGTTAACTGCAAACAAACCAGTAAACACCATTATAATACTAACTTAGGTCTAATAAATAATTATAAATTATTATATAATCTGGATCTGGTAGGGTCCCGTGGCTAAATAATAACAGCCGCACAGGTCGATCGGTCAGGTTAAGCTACGCTTGCCGCGGTTGGTCTGTGGATGGGTGACCATCTTTACATACCGAGACCCCTCCGTGCCTCGGAAAGCACGTTAAGCCGTTGGTCCCGGCTGTCATTCACGGATCTTTGACAGTCGTTACGGGTAGTCAGAAGCCCGAAAGTTTGACAACCAGTCTTACCAAGGGGTATCGTATTACCCAGTAACTTGGTTGTGGACGTCAGATAGGCAGTCGCTCCATGTAAAATACTGGTATTCAGCTGCATCCGGTTAGACTGGAAGCCGACCCTAACATAGTTGGGAAAAGGCTAGGCAGATGATGATGATATATAATCTGGATCTGGACCCTAGATCGAAACTGGAAGTTGTGGAGGAGAGGCCTTTGCCCTGCAGTGGGATGATGCAGGCTAACAGTAACAGAAGTAAAATCAAATTAAAATATATTTCTGTATTTAACCTGCTTCACATTACCTTAATCAGGATCCTCATTCGTGCTCCATCAGTTTTCCTGTCCGAGTACAGTTCTAACGGATCAGGATGTAATCTCTTTACAGTATACAATACTGTTCCATCAAACAAGTACCTTTAAAATATAAGAAATATTCATGAAAAAAAAAAATATCTAAGAAAACTAACCATTTATAATCTTAGTAATTCATATCTGTCAAAACAGTCGTATGGAGGACTCTATGAGCTGCTATGTAGCAAAATCTTACGAGGTAAATTTTAACCTAGTTCTCTAACAACTCCCTGTACCTAATAAATAATTGTTGTATTGAAATTAAACTTTGTGTGTATATGTAGTTTGGAAGAACAAACTGTATTTTAGAATCTTGGAGCTGATCTGATGATGGAGCCAGGAGGTGGAAGTGGAACTCTTAAGGGGCTACTAGTAAACCCTTCGAGTTTGGGGTCATATGATTTGTTTTCACGAGTCCAATACATTGCACTTGGTATCGAGGGTCTGGTGATGGAGCCAGGAGGTGGATAGTGGAACTCTTAAGGGGGCTACTAATAAATCCCCTGAGAGTTTGGGGTGATATGATTCGTTTTGACGAGTACAATAGACTGTGCTTGGTGTTGAGTGTCTGATGACAGTCAGGATGTGGGTAGTGGAACTCTCCAATGGCTACTAGTAAATCCCTCAAGTTTGCCATAATTGTCATAAGTTCGTTGACTTTATACATAAAAGTTAAAAATAAAACTACATATTTTTGTACAGACGCCAGCAGGTCAAGCTACCCGAAACTGAATTGAACAAAATAAATTGTCATCTGCCATTCTAAGTAAGCACTTACCCTCCAAGGGTGTTTGCATGGATACGCATAAGGCCTTTACGGACTGCTGTATTATCCTCCTCCGGGGAGATGTCGACATGATACTGATATAGGCTCCACTGAGGAGTGGTCTTGACAGTGAAGTAGTTAGCTTTAAGATCAATGACAGTTCCAGAGTGACCTGTAAGTTAAAAATGTTTATGTAATTGCTCCTCTAATCATTATTTTTTCTGTACATAATATAATCATCATGGAAAAAACGAAAAGGAAGGTGTTTATCTAGACAAATATTAGGAGTAGCAAGTTTTCATGAAAATTAGTATTAGTAACAATAAGCAAACCTTTCTTCGACTGGATTGTTGTAGGGCGAGTTCTTAAAATGCTCATTTGTTCTGGCAAAATCCTACCACCGCCACGGCGTGACCCACGCCCGATCACCGAGGCATCACCGCCAGCAGCAGGCTGTGGTCCAGCTAAAATATTTTTCAAGAATAATCATCTAATTTCTATACTTATCAAATTAGAAACAGTGTATGATATTAACAATATATTTAATAAATATTTATTATGAATGACTGGTTTTAAAGTCATCAGTCCACCTAGACAGAAGGTCAGGTGTCCAGCAGTAGACTGCAATAGACCGTTGAATTTATCATTGTCTTACCAATTTGCATGCTCAGCATGCGCTGTTGTACATCCACATCCCCAGGATGTTCTTGATGGGTTGTTGGTGTAGATCTGTGAGAGGCCCTGCCTCCTTGCACAGTTGGTGTAGGCACACCAGCTCTAACAGGTGGGGCTACTAAAGGAGGGCCCCAGGCTGATGGTGGCTGAGGGCGGGGCCCTGAGGGGCCTGCGGTTTGTTGTGGCTGAGGCCCTGGTTTTTGCTGGGGTTTCTCGCCAGGTCTACGCGGAGGCGGCCCAGCATTATCGGCGCCTCTACCGGCCCGCCCGCGAGAGCGACCTCTACCGGGTTCAGACATCTACAAAGCAGAAAGAAACAGATTTTTAACACATCTAATGAAATTTAGAATACATAAAACACAGCAGCTGGAATAATCTGACCTACATGTCAAAGTTATATTTAATATAGAGAAACCTTAGGTCTTGATTACCTAATCTTATATCTGTTGTGTGTGGGTCAGAGGGGTAATCTTAGGGACGATTGTTAGGTTAGGTTATCCCCCTCGTATTTTTAAAACATTCAAAATCTAGTTGCAGTCATCTCGGCGACAAACAAATGTCAAAAATGTAGGGAAAGTTATAGAGACTCCGATCAGACTGTGAAAGATCGTAGTATTACGAGAATTGCCCCTCTGTCTATTGTGAACCTGTGCTTTAGTCGCTGAATAGATTTGAATGAATTTTGACAAGAAATTTTTATCTACCAAGACTATAACCTGGATAAGCAGGCTATGTACTTTTTACAAGAGTAACTACTCTTGTAAAAAGTACATAGCCTTCCCATTCCCATTACATAACTATCAGTACCTACCAAGGTACTGATAGTTATGAAATGGGAACAACAATTATGTGGATAGTTAGAAAAACAACTTTTTAACTGGCTGTTTTCTATGGAATGGAACTTTCGTGTTGGTATTTACTATGCGTTCGGAGTGAGAGTTACGCCTCTATATCTAAACATGATAAAACAAACAAAAAAAAAAAAAATGTGATGATAATTTATCCAATATTGGCAATAATATCTTTATTTTCAAAAAAATTTCAAGTTTTAAAGTTTCAGAAAAATCACTGCTGCTCCAGCACCATAAATGCAACCTTTTCACATTACATGACATGTCAAACTAAAGGTGGGGAAACATTCCTAATATAAGTTTTGAGTTGAAATTTTATTTCAAATTCAATTTTCTGGTAAAAGTAGACAAAATGTCAAATGTGATAGATGTTACAAACTGTGTTTAACTGAATAAATACCTAAATCTCATTAAAATCACACTAATATTATAAAGGCGAAAGTTTGAGTGTGTTTGTTACTTCTTCATGCTCAAACGGCTGGACCAATTTTGATCATATTTGGTATGGACGTAGCAGACACCCTGGATTAACACATTAAAACACTTTTTATCCCGATATTCCCACGGGATCGAAACTTATGCGGGTGAAACCGCAGGGCGCAGCTAGTTCTAAAGCCGAGATTCCATTAGGCAAGTCTTGCATGCAAGTATAACGTCACACTTGTGTGAAAGTGATTTTTTAGATAGAACCTAATTGCATACAAGTTGAAACTTGTTTGCAAGCTGTGGTTTCTACCATACAAATTGCATGCAACTTGTATGCAAGTGATTTGCATAATGGAAACGCAGCTTAATATAATTAGTCTGCCGGCTAAAGGTTTGGCCTTGGTCCAATATTTAAGCATACTAAAAAATAGGTTTATAGTAAATGAGAGAAGAGTAATCTAAGGACTATCAGCCACCTATTAAAGAAGTAGTCCGCTGGCTGGAGTTTGACATCAAACCCATTTATTGCAGGACATGATGCAGATCTAATTCCTATAATTAAAAGCATTTAAAATCTAGTCGCAATCTCATCTCAGCGACAATTAATTTCAAAAACTTGTCAAAAGTGTAGGGATACTATAGGTATTTTTGACAGATCACACTGTGAACGTTCTTAAAATTACGAGAATTGCTCTGGTGAGTTCCAAACCAATCTAGAATAATTCCTGTAACCTCCTGTGCTCTATTAAAGCATGGGGCCTGCTAGGGTAGAGATACTAAACCAATGAGCATAAAAGTAAAGGTTGTAAAAAAGGCAATGGCCATAATTATTTGTCCTGCGGGGAATCTCAAACGAAAGGAATTCGCGGTACCACCAGAAGCTCAGTAATCTAGATTAATCATAGTTTTGTAACAAATGAAATTTAGGTAAGTGAACAGATATGAAATACCCAAGATCTGGCTCAATGCGATAAACTAAAAAACATCCATGAGGAAAGTTTAGGTGTTTATGTAGTTCATTAAAAATATGACGATGATTGTTGAAGATGTCGGAAAATATGCCGACTTGAGTTTTACTGACGTCGCGTCGTCGCGTAAACCAATAGCTAAATGAAAACATTGTTTACTTGGAATAACACGTAGGGTACCGTTCTCGTGGGATATTTTCCGACATCCACTCGGGGGAAGCCGCGGGCAAAAGCTAGAATTAAAGCTACCTACTAGTTTTGGCGGCCATTTGCCGCAGCACGTAGCTAGCCCTTGTTACAAATATATAAAGACAGAGCATAGTCTAAGTTGACTTTTAACTCATGCCCTAGGTATCATATTCAGAGGTTCCGAGAATGCTGAGCTTAGCACATGGCTAAGTTGTAAACGCATAAACGGCGATCGCTGCAAGAAAGACTACCACCTAGCATATTATTTTACTGCCAACTATCATGTTTTTTTATGTCTAAAACAAACTAAAATGGTAATTTGTACTGAAGGTGGAATGAAAAAAATAACAATGTTGTTTGTTTTCGAGAGCAAGTTATTCGAATGAAAATGCAAATAATTGTTAACGTTTACCACTTTTAGACGATATCGCAGTCAAACTAAAAATAGGAAATTCCTTATAATTTTTTAATCTACAGGTAGCGGGTAAATATTATTGCAAATAAAGATGGCGAACCAAATTTTACCCAACCAATGCACGTTATTTAGACTTTTAGTTCGTCCGTATATTTTATTAAAGATATCAGATAAGTTAACTTACCACGATGAAAACTAGCTGAGCGAACCTGTGACGCCTTAGCTATTTATGTAGTCAAACAAACAAAACGTTAAGAGAATCACAACAGCTCCTGCCAGTCTTGCACGACGTGAAAGGAAGAAATATGGCGGCGCGCGCAGACTCAGGGAGGGAGTGCGTCTGTCGCTCGGGGGGAGGGGACTGCTGAGCGGCGGGTGCGGGTGGCCGTGTTGCCAAACCATGCCAAATTTTACCCCCAATATTTTTTTCAAATCCCCTTAAAACCCCATAATTATTATTTATTCCTCATTTTCATTTTTATGCAGTGTAAATCAAGTCTCAATTTTTTTTATAGACATTGTTTAAAGTTTTGAACTGTATTTTATGTATTGTAGTGCACAAGGCCTTCCACGTTGCAAATTATTACAAAAACCGACAGAAACGCACGTAGCTATGTCTGTGTTTATATTTTTAACCTATGCTTGCATTTCTTTCAACTGCTTTTTGTTGGAAAAGCCTTTCATAAAATAAAACAGTCATATTGAAATCAGCACAGATTAGATTAATTACCTAGCTAACAAAACAAAACAAACAAATTACGTTGTCGGCAGTCGTAGCATGCCATATCTCTCACTGAACTGTTATTCACCATTTAAGTGAGAGAGACGGACTGTGCGATGTGTAGTTTGTACGAATGGCTTTGCAAAACATGCGTGTTATTTGTTTGTACGTTTCGTGTCGGCCGTTATTCTACACACGAGACAGAGGTCACGTCAAGCAGGCTTTATAAATTGCAGGTATTGTTAGGGCCCCCAAAAATACCCCTAAAAAATTTCTATCCTTAAAACTGCCAACAATTGACACACATTGCCATTTACATTTTTTACCCCTAAATTTAGAAAGGTGAACGCGATTATCGATCGGTCGGTCAGGGTTGCCAGTTGAGATTGCTAAAATATCCCTTTATATTATAATATACATATTTAACTCATCCAAGTCCAAATGGGACTGGACGGAACACGTTTTTATTTTAGATGCATTGTAGGCTAAAACCACAACAACATCGGTTCCTGAAAATGTCCAACGGAATCGTAGAAGACCCAGGCGTAGATGGCGGGAGGAACTTGACGCTTATAGGAGCGATTCGTTCAATCTGTGCTGGCTTTACTGCTACGGCTGCTGAGACTCTCAAGCTGTTTTTAAAACGAAAGCGTCAGGGTGGGTAGCCCAAGAAATTAAAATTTTCTTATGTTTTTTTTGTTCGCAACAAATATGTATTTGCAGAAATGTATTTGTATATGTTTTTTATTTATTTGAATACCTTCTTTTCTTCTCTTCTATTCTTTTGATTTCTCCCATAATCGTCTTCAGGTTATATGCCAATTGCGCACAAAGCGTCATGATTTCATGAAAGAGTCATTACAAAATAAATACGGACTATTGGAATCATTTCAATACCAAAAAATAGCCAAATCGGTCCAACCGTTCTCACGTGAAGCGGTTTCCAACAAATAACAAAAAAAAAAAAAAAAAAAATATTATATAGATGCATTTTATAATAATAATTAATGATTTATTTCAGACTAGCTTCTGCCCGCGGCTTCGCCCGCGTGGATGTCGGAAATTATCCCACGGGAACGTGCTCACAGGATAAAAAGTATGTGCTTCCCCAGGATGCCATCTATATCTATGCCAAATCAGAAGTTCAGTGGTTTGGGCGTGAAAATGTAACATACAGTTTCAAGTTCAAATCCTCCCCTTAAAAACCGAATTACCCGTTTTTGTCCCGTCAGTGGAAAATTTTCGACAACTTTACATATTTATTATTAATTATTTTCTGTCAAAAGTATCAATACTGAGTTTTGAGTTACTCAGACCGCGCATTCAATTTCTTCGACATAAACTTAACACCCCTATATGCCCCTTTGAGGGGTAGTTTTGAAAAACTTATAATGATAAATTTTATTACTTAGGCAAATTTGAATTTATTAACTAAATGAATAAGATTTTTCATATAAACTGTATCCCCGCTTTTCACCCCCACAGGGGTGGAATTAAAAAAAAATCGGTAAAATTGCATGCAGTAAAATCTTCCCCTGAAAAATTGACTACCCCATTTCAGCCCGTCAGGGGTAGATTTTCAAAAAACCCTGATACACATTATTCTTTACTTTCAATATTAGGTATAAATACTGAGTTTCGAGTCAACCGGACTGCGCGCTAAAATTCTTCCATACAAACTTTGAAAACCCCCAATCCCTTATTAGGGGGTAGTTTAGAAGAAAAAAACTGTCTTTCTTCATAACTTATTTAGATAAGTATTCGTGCTAAGTTTCAAGTTTATTAACTCAAGGAATAAGATTTTTCATACAAACTTTCATCCCCTATTTTATCCTCTTGGGGGTACAATTTATCAAAATCCTTTCTTAGCGGATGCCTACGTCATAACATCTACCTGCATGCCAAATTTAAGCCTGATCCCTCCAGCGGTTTGGGCTGTGCGTTGATAGATCACTATGTCAGTCAGTCAGTCAGTCACCTTTGAGTTTTATATATTTAGAAGATACTTTTCCGGCATAAAAAGTGCCCAGTGTGGTGCCCAGGATATTAAAGAATAATTATACCAAGTTTCATCGTAATCGAACCGGTAGTTTTTGCGTGATGCCTGAACAAACAGACAGACAGACAGACCGACAGACAGACAAAAAAAATTTTAATCACATTTTTGGGTTCAGTGTCGGTCTAGTAACACCCCCTGCCATTTATTTTTTTGATATTTTCAATGTACAGAATTTTCACTTCTACAGATTTATTATAAGTATAATAATAATATATAGATTACTCCATATAAATTATATATTGTAGTAAGTAACACGAAAATACTTAAGAGCTAATGTTAGTAAACAAAACAAATATGAATAAAACATAGATTTTAGGAGAATCCGACACCAGAACGCATAAATTTAAGCTACTTCACTGCGTGAAGCCGCATCCAGCGCTCAAGCATCGGAGAATCCCACCGGTCCGTCAATACGCTCAAGATCCTGTTGGAACTAGCTCGCATGCGAGTTAGGGTCGAGGTGCAACGTTTATGCATGATTGTCGCAAAACTATCGACGTTGGCCTCGGCAAACATGCCGGAGGCACTGCAATACCGCAGCAGCCCCATCAGCATCCTGAACGTATTGTTAAATTGCATTCGCAAGTCACTGTATGCAAATAGCCAACCCACAGGCTGCACGTGTAAAAAGATTGACAGTATTCCTTAAAAAGCGTTACCTTTACTTGTGTTGTACAGCGTGCAAACCTGCGGGCCAGCATATTACATTGAACAGACAACGACCTGCACTCTCTCTCAATGTCAGTACTGTCCTTTAAATCCTCAGTGACCCAATGACCTAACTATTTAAATGAATTAAACCTTCTCAAAGGGGTACCATTCAATACTATAATATATCAGGTACATTTTCATAGCGTTTAGTACCTGATTTAAATATCATAAGCTCAGATTTAGTTGTATTTTAGGCCATGAGTGTTCGCGTAAGTCTCACAAATCTTTATGAGCTCCCTCAACGCACAGATCGAGGTGCTCAGCAGCACCATATCGTCAGCATAGCTTATATATACCCTGCCAGGGTAGCGGGACCATCCGAAAGGGTTTACCGCTGCCCTGGAACATAAAGGGCTAAGGAAGGAACACGGGTGGGTTTTAGTCAGTAAGAGTCTGACACTCCCTTCTGCTCCACCCAGAGCGGGAGGGGTCATTTGATGATTTCCCATCCACAAAAAAAAAAAAAAAAGCATAGCTTATATTGTCAATACAGACATTATCTATATGACAGCCTATTCTAGTGCTTCTGAGCTCCTCGATCAGCTCGTTCACATAGAAGTTAAAAAGAAGAGGGGAGGAGAGTCCCCCTTGCCTTACTCCGCACTCCAGCTTGTAGTCGTCCGATAGACTGCCAGCCCATCTCACTTGATTTTTATGTGTACCATACCAATGCCTCAGTACAGAAACGATCTCCCTGGGTACACTGGTATCCTGTAACTTGTCCCATAGCTTGTCGTAAGAGACTAGGTCAAAAGCTTTTGACAAGTCTAAAAAGCAGGCATAGACAGTTTTTCTAGCTGTTTAGTAGTGGACTGTCTGCTTGAGCGACAAAATAGCACTTTCAGTTGAGAGGATCTAAAACCAAACTGTGCATCGCTCAACTTTAAGTGTGACTCTGAATGTCGCTCAATCAGACCGTCCAATAGCTATAGTTGTAGCCAGAGAGATCGGATTTTTAATATGGGAGAACCTGAAATATATGTTTTTTTTTTTTTATAATTTGCGACATCTGTAGAGTCGTCTGTTTTAGCCAACACAATTTATTGAGTTAATTTTCCCCAGAACTTCGAAAAATAACACGACTGACAACCCTTTTACAGCATGGCGCGCCAATAGGGAACAAAACGCAAAGCTATTCTGTATTACGCTATTCCTTCTGGATCCTGGATAAGAAGAACGAGGTACCTAACAAGGTGTTGCCATACTTGCCATTCGCCGGATTCGCCCTTAGAAAGTTAGTTTCAATGTGGCTTCAGTGTTTTAAAATAATTATATTTGCAGCTTTGGGCTTTTGCCATTCTTGGTAGGTACGTCCAAAAATCTTGATTGTAAACTCAAACTCAAATCATTTAATTCAACTAAACCAATTACAGGTACTTTTGAATTGTCAAAGGGTCGGTCAGTCAGAAAGATGAAGCTAGTTGCCCATTCCAAAGCGTAGGTACCTATGGAGAAGAACGGGCATGAAACTCCATGGACACTCTTTTAAATCATTAAATTGTTACAAAATATTTGATTACATCATTCGTGTTGAAATTAACCATGTGAGAACGATGTAGAAATACGTGCACGTTAAAAGCGTCCGTTATAAAAAACAAAAATAATTCAGAAATTAAAAATTAAAATAAGCCGAGGCAGCTAAGAGATGACCAGTCCCTACTGACGGCGCCCGTTCACGAACATGACGTAGGTATGGCTAATCCATACGTCATGTTCGTGTACCATTCAGCTCAACCATTTTGGAGGGAACACACACGCCACCACCAGCGAGACATTTGAGTGAGCATGACATACCTACTCACAGCCGCCAGGGCACATTCAAGTCAATGAAAGACGTACCCAGTAAATGGTAGCTTTATGGAAAGTACATAGTGCTCACACGTGTGCTATGCAATTATACAATACTAAGCAATTGAGTTTATACAATGCAAAGATAGTTTTTTTTTCCAATGTTCAGCAGCTCCAACAATGTTTCCGAATGCTAATTAGATTATGCGCCTCTGTGGAGCAGGACCAGCATTGAGCCAAGCATTTTTGTCAGCGATGTAATCCCGTAACTTATAAAGTTATAATATGCTTGGCTACATAGTGTGCGTTTAATACAAGATTTAAATTTCGTTTCATTCAGTTGGAGTATGTGGGGAGGAATTTTATTGTAACATTTTAAACAGTACCCCATGAAGGATGAGTCTACTTTAGCCAGTCTGAAACCTGTTTGAACTAATTGGTCCCTATTTCTAGTCCTATAGTTGTGTCTTTCACCTCTTTTATTGAAAAGATTAAATTTTTTCTTACGTACATGATGTTTTCATAGATGTATTGACAAGGTACCGTCATGATGTTAATATCTTTAAACAGTTCCCTTAAAGAATCGCGCCTGCGGAGGCCATTATTGCTCTGATGGCTCTTTTCTGCAGAATAAAAATGGACTCGATATCTGCAGCCCGTCCCCATAGTAAAATACCGTAAGACATGATACTATGAAAGTAACTGAAATAGACTAGCCTCGCGGTATCTACATTAGTAAATTGACGGATTTTTCTTACAGCATAATAATATCCCTGGACATTTCACACAGCGCCATCTAGTCCCAAGCTAAGCAACCTAATGCTTGTGTTATGGTAACAAGATGGCTGATAAACTACTTATATACATTTTTTTTTTGTTGTAAATACATACATATTATAGATAGAAAAACACCCAGACTCGGAACAAACACATGTAGGTCATACAAATATTTGTTCCGTGCGGGAATCGAACCCGCGACACGCAGCGCAGCAGTCAATCGCTTAACCACTGCGCCAACCGTGCCGTCAAAAGCATAAGCTGCTGAACTTAGCCGTCCTGCAAGAGATGTTATATGAGGACCCCATTGCAGCTTTGAGTCGAGCGTGATCCCCAGGAAAACAGTTTTATCGACGAATTCTAGTTTCTCTTTGTTCAATACTATGTCACAATCACTACTTTTAACATTTGGTAAAGCAAATCTTATGCATTTAGTTTTTTTCCCATTTAATACCAAATTATTAGCAGTGAATCAATTTTGTACCTGCAGTAGGGCGTTATTTACGTCGTCAAGATTCGATGCACGTCTATTTATCTTAAAAATTAAGGAAGTATCGTCAGCAAATAACACCATTTGTGGTTGATGGTAAAAAGATGGAACTTAAATAACGACGGTTCAAATTCAAATTTATTTATTGTTTGCTACAGGTGAAAAAGCAGTTCTTACCATGATATTACAACGATCGCTGTAACATACCCATAGGGTGTACAGTATCTAGTAGTCATTTAAAATTCATTTTATCATTATTTATGTCAAAATACATTAGTATCAATTAATATTACTCATGCCTAAATACACAATAACTAATTAATAAGTACTATCACTCATGTCAATATACATTAATTTTATCATTCATTTAAATATATATTATCTATACATATACTACTTATAATAAATTTGTAGAAGTGAAAATTCTGTACATTGAAAATATCAAAAAAATAAATGGCAGGGGGTGTTACTAGACCGACACCGAACCCAAAAATGTGATTAAAAAAAAATTTGTCAGTCTGTCTGTCTGTCTGTTTGTTCAGGCATCACGCAAAAACTACCGGTTCGATTACGATGATACTTGGTATAATTATTCTTTAATATCCTGGGCACCACACTGGGTAATTTTTATCCCGGAAAAGTATATACAATAAAAAACCAACTTAATTTTGCGGTTCGATCCCTAGACCCGATTACAGTACCAACCGCAAATAATAAGTTTGTCGTAGGTTACGTTACCCGCAGTGGACTTCATTTTTATTCCTTTTAGTTTTTAGAGTTATTTAGGTTTATTTTTATATAAGTCAGTTGGTTTAAATTGATATTGTGGGTAGTCAACAGAATTTGTTATGATTTGTGTTTATTATTAATTTCAGTGTATAGATTTTAATTTTAAAGTATAGGTAGTTTATTTGATAGTGTACGTAGTGACCGTAGGTACGTAATTTCCGACATCCACGCGGGCGAAGCCGCGGGCAGAAGCTAGTCATTAAATATAAATGTAAAAATACACATAAACCAATTTTAATTTAATATTCACATACTTTATATCAATGTTTTTATGTTGATATCTTTATCATCTAAGAAGTCATTGATCGAGTAGTATGCTTTACCTACTTATTAAAAATTCTTTGAGTTTAGCTTTAAAAATATTCAGTTTTTCAATGCTTTTGGAACGAAGTTCCTTATCGCGCGTTGTGAAAGGGGGCTAGACGGAAAAAATTCTTACGAAAAGTTCTCACGACATAATCGCTACGAGTGCTACGCCGTAGCCGATGCGTAGATTATCCGCTACGCAGCTACGTCGTCGCAGAGCTACATAATAAATTATCTGCTCAACAACGTAAATTGATTTATAGAAGATTTTTATTGGAACGAAGTTTTAGAACGAAGTTCCTTATCGCGCTTTGTGAAAGGGGGCTAGACGGAAAAAATTCTTACGAAAAGTTGTCACGACACTTTTTGCTATAGTAAGCTATTGTAAGCTGTGCGGCGTCGCATGTTTCTCTGTCTGTCTGTGAACTTCGTTCCATCCGGGTGTCCCTTGACACCTCTCAAGTTTTTTATACTATTTGGTAGTCTGTTATAAATTTTTATCCCTATCCCAAATATACTCTTTTTAAATTTAACTGTCCTACATTTAATAAAATTCAATTCATTTTTATGTCGCGTACTTCTTAATGTTTTATAATTGCCAATATCGCGTTTTATCATCACCGCAGCCTCATAAATATATACTGACGGAAGAGTTAAGATTTTCAAACTAGAAAACCCTGCTCTACACGTCTCAGTTTGTTTAAGTCCACATATAAGTACTTCTAATACATTTTTTTGCGCTTTAAACGCAGATTCCCTGTTGGGAGAATTACCCCAAAAAAGGACACCATATTTGAGCACAGAACCCACGTATGCATGGTAGGCGGTTAGTAATGCACTTTCGTGTACAACCTTTCGTAGCATATAAAGTGCATAAGAGGACTGATGCAATTTTTTGCAGATATCATCGACTTGCATTTTCCAGTTCAGCCCAGAGTCAATGTGAATGCCTAGAAATTTTGTGTTGTTAACTTCTTTCAATGTTTCGTTTTTATAGTTAATGTGAACTTTTGTTGTTTTTGAGTTTTTATTATATATAGGTATTATATACCTATAGGTTGTTTCGTTACGGTTCTTATCTAATCTTGCAGGCGTTTAATCTATAGGTACCTAAAGTTCTGCCTTTTGACTATTGACCAAGTTTCCTACACATACAACACACACACATATACCCTCACACATTGACATTGAGGTAGGTACCGTAGCAATTCAAATTCGTTCTTTCATTGAGTCTGAGAGGAAGCGACGTCGGGACCTCGGGACTGCTCGGGAGCCTACTATCAACGTTGGTTGATAGTAGGCTCCCGAGCAGTCCCGAGGTGTCCCGAGGTGTATTTGACTATTTCTCCGCGATACATGCTCTTCTTGCATAGCACACACTATAAAAAAAAAAATATATATATAAAAAAAAAAAAAAAAATAATAAAAAAAAAATATTTTTAGTGAGGCTGGCCGCCAAGAGCCACGGTTGGCTGTCACTGACGGATGGATAGTCTTGGTAAGCCTCTCGGGCATTTGTTTTGGTTATAAATAAAAATAAACCTTTTTTAATTATAAATAATTCTTGGAGATTGTTTTTCCCGGTTTACGGAACGTCTTTGTAAGTAGGTTGGTAAATACCTAAGTAGCAAGTAGGTACTTACTTGGCATTTCAAATGACCGGGAAAGTAACATGAAAAACTACTCTAATGTGGTTTTGATGTTATCGAAGGAGCTGTAAAAGCACCAGTGTATTTTTCTATAGAAATTAATGGTGGTTTGACCGCGTGACGAATCGGTACGGTTGACTTTTTCGTCCAGAGGGTGGTCGCTATAGCAAGCTATAAGTATCTTATAGATAGGTAGGTATACCCAGGTATACCTATACATAGGTATACTAATGAAGAATATATAAATGGTACCTAAGTTGTTACCTAGCTATGAGTAGGTAGTTGATCAATACAACAGTTGTAGTCCTAGGCCTGATATCTACCTACAGTACCTACCTATGCCCTTAAATTAATCTAGTTTTTTATCATCGTCATTTCCGCCGAATCACGTCCACTGATGGGCAGTGCTGGGCATGAATTTGAAAGGAGATGTCCGCTTTTTATATGGACGTTGGTTTTTTATTCCGAGAAAAATGTAACAGGAACTACTACACCCAAATAAAAGCTACAAAAATATGGAACTTGGAACCACTGAAAGAATATTTTTAGACCTCCCCATTTAGGCGAAAAATTATAAATTATTTAAAAAATCAAAAGTCATTTATTCAAATTAGGCTGAGAATCAGCACTTTTCGAACGTCAAAATAACAAAAGATAGTCCCCCAAAAACGCCCGCCCTTCACCACTTCCTAGTGCTATTGCTGGGAAGAAGAAGTGGCGCAACAAACTCCCCAGCAGCACAGCTGTCTGTTCAGTGTCTGTTTAATGTTATTAATAATATTTAAAGAATAAATGCATCACAAGATTTTCTCATTCAAAATCACTTTCTATTTTCTTCTTCTATTCTGCTGCTGCTGACAACATCAGAAGAACTCCATTTTTTTGGCGTTTTGACAAATATGGTGGCATTTTGATTTAAAATAGCTACACATGCGCTGACTACCTTCGTACGATTACTTCTAGCAAGGTGGATGCGCGCACGATAGTGTGTATGCTACATCTAACATCCAACACCGCGGCCTTGAGTAGTCGTACATTTGGGATGGACCGTGTTTATGAGGCTTTAATAGACTGATGATTCTATTCATCCATCAAATATGACAAAGTGTGTTGACCGTTATGCGTCATCCATCTACAGTGCGATTCTGTAACCATCTCACCGTGAAAACTTAGGTGTAGTGAGCTGTCATTCCAATTAATGCTAGGGATAGACACTATTGACAGCTCACTCTAAGCTCACTTCACCTAACTTTTCACGGTGAGATTTTTACAGAATCGATCGGCTGATCCGTCACACTTCCGCTCGCGCGTTTGTGTTATTCAGTGTATTTTAATTTGTGCTTTGCTCTTCAACCAAACCATTTCCATCCCGTTTTGACTGACCATCCTGATGCCCAAACTATACTGGAAAGATCTAATCAGAGAATAAACATGCCAATTTAGCTGGCCATGTGATTGGACCAGCAATACTGGTACCTATTCAGATGCATCCGGTTAGACTGGAAGCCGACCCCAACATAGTTGGGGAAAAGGCTAGGCAGATGATGTTAATGTGATTAGGCATCAGCTTAATAGACGCCGAGATAGTTTCGTCCAGTCCATAAATGCTCAAATATCACAGCTGTATGCAGCAATATGTTCCACACCATGGACATTTCACATTTAGTTATATGTATCAAATTAAACAAGCTCACTCTTATTAAGGGGCACATATTCGACTGAACGGTACTTTTACTGTAGAAGTAAGTAAGTCAAGATTTACAACCAATAAATATATTCCAGGCATTTCGTCATCACATGAGACGGCTTTGGTCATAGGACGAATAAAGTCACGCCACTATAGTAATGGAGTGTATAAACATATATAAATTATTTAAAGTGGCAGAGACTAGTTGGAAAGGTGTATTTTTGATTATTATTGCAGTTTCATTATTGGGAAAAGGACTTTAGTAAGCTGTCTCATGTGATAACAATTTTATTGTCTGTTATCTTAGATGAGCTCGGAATCAAAATGATATTCTTATCTCCACCTGCTCAGTTTCTCGAATGTTTTAATAAGACAAGAAAATCATTAGGTATAAGAATATGGACACCCGGATGGAACGAAGTTCCTTTCGATTAATTAGTGAAGGAATTGTAATAAAATTTTATTTTTTTTAAGTTATAATAATATTTTTTTTATTATTAACAAATAAAAAAACACAGACAAAAAAACTGGCTTGCTTTCTATAAGACAGAGAGAGAGAGAGAGAGACAGACAGAGAAACACGCGCACGCCGCACGGCTTACTTCTATAGCAAAAAGTGTCGTTACAACTTTTGGTCTTAATTTTTTCCGTCTAGCCCCCTTTCGCAACGGAACCCTTAGCGTTAGTCCCCTTTCGGAAGGAACTTCGTTCCAATAAAATAAAAGTTTTATTTCATAACAAAACTAACACTTGTGTCCAATATTAATTCAGTTTTTAAATAGACACACACACATACATATATATATACATATACATATACACATATATATAGATATACATATTGTCGAAAGGCTTTTCATCCACTTCCGAACTCGGTTCCAAGTCATTAAAAAGGAATTCTCCTACGTAATTATAAAATGTTCTCGATCAATAGATCCTATTATCATTTACCTTGCTAAGCAGTTATCATTTACCAACCTAAGTTTTTTTTGCAAACAGTTTTTTTGAAATACATAACGGTAGGTATACATATTTGTTACGGTCAATAATATATAAAATATTGCGGGCTGGGGGATGCACTAAGGTAGCCCGCGATATTCAAAACTTATTTTTTTTGCAATTTGCTGGTTAGTGTCAGATTGTTGCTGATTAAAATATGATTTACGACTGTAATAACAAATATGTACCTATTCATTTAAATCATTAATACAACTCTTAAAGTTAAATGACTGTTTTTTTTACGACTGTTTTTGTTTTTTGTTATTATAACAACATAATTATTATAATGATTTATTCCTTTGTTCCATTTAAATACTTATAAATTAAAATTTTAATTACTTTTATAAACAAAATGATAAAAAATCATTTAAAAATATAAAAAATAGTAGCCCACCGGTACCGGGAACGGATTCCAAGCTTTCGGCGGTCAGAGATCCAGAGAGAGGAATCGCCTGACAATGCGAGCAGTGTCCAGAAGTTCCGCTTTCTGAATCAAGCCCTTGATCTAGCTGCCCAACGAGAGACTCCTCAGGTGTCGTTCGAGGCTCTTGGCTATTAACCCATTGGCTGTCACGACTGTCGGCACAATGATTGCTGAGTCCACGCATGCCACATGTCGACAACCTCGCGAGCCAAGTCAAGATACTTGATTTGTTTGTCTTTCGCGGATTTCACGAGGTTCTTATAATGATGATTTTTATGATTATAATTCGTAATAGATAGAAAGAAATAAAGAAAAAGCATTTATTGAGTCGTGTCGAGAATCAGTAGCATAGTTACCTCCTTGAATTTGACGAGGATGCAAAACAACAGCTTGTATAAATAAATATTTGACACGGCCGGGAATCATATTTAGATCACTTACAACCTGAAACTGACCTATAAATTGCAAAAAACGTAAGAAAATTTGAATTTCGGGGGCTACCCGGGCGCTTTCGCCTGAAGTAGGCGAAACAAGATCGATATTGCCATGATGAGAACGTGAAGAGCGCTCAAGTGTTGTTTGCTTACGTCTAATGGGAGGGCCCCGATATTGTACTGATGGCGGTAAAGACGATAAAGGGCGGGCTATTTAGCAGTTTATCAAGGAAAATAAGTCGGAATTTCTTTAACCTTTTCTTAGCATAATCAGCCTATAACGTTCCCACTGCTGGGACATAGGACTCCTCTCTGTGAGAGGGAGTGGGTCATAATCCGTAGGCCCAGTACTCTTTGGTGGATGTCAAATGTTTTCGAATTTTTGTTCTAGGACATGGCGGTTTCCTCACCTGCCTGCTTGTTTGACATCAAATATCTACCGTGAAAAACAAACGGCAATTTTCGACTCAATTTACGATTTCTTAGAAAAATTCTCGTTTTTATGAAAACAAGCTGCTGAGCACTCATGATGCCTAGAAGATGAACTTACAATGGTATTGGTTAGTGTGATCGCTCACTGTTTGGTTATTAACTTTTGTTAATTGCGTAACACACTGTCAGTAGCCATGGCTTTCATTTTGTCAGTTAAACAACATTCATTGCGTTATTTTCGTTGTTGAGCAAACACATTTTTCGAACATAGTAGCAATGAGTTAGCAATATCCATCAAAATGATTCAGATTGAGATTGATAGTGTCTTATGCAATTAGAGTGCTGTTCGTTTCTATAGTTTTATGAAAACAAGCTGTTCTTGAATATTCGTGATACCTAGGCAGGAGATACTTACTATGGTATGAAAAACGCTTCACAGTGTGATCCCTCACTGTTTGGTTAAAATTATCTAAGTATTATTACATTGAACGGTTTTCAGTTAGCCTTAAACGCGTAACTTGTTTAATTACCAATATTTATATTATAACATCTTTGCATGTATTTTCGGAAAACAAACTTTTATTCAGATGATGTTATTTCTACTTATTCTACAGTTTAGCTCCGTATTTACCATCATCAGCCTACAGCAGTCGTCTCTTGGACATAAGCCTCTCCAATAGCACGCTAGTCAGCCCGATTCTCGGCAACTCTCATCCAGCTGCTACCAGCCAGCCTGCGAAGATCGTCGCCCCTAGCCTGAGGGCATCCTACCTTACGTTTGCCGAATTGCGGTGTCCACTCAAGAATACGTCTACACCACGATCCATTGCC
Organism: Apamea sordens; assembly: GCA_945859715.1. NCBI lineage: Eukaryota > Metazoa > Arthropoda > Insecta > Lepidoptera > Noctuidae > Apamea > Apamea sordens. The sequence goes on along the minus strand of OX243994.1, from coordinate 12,122,376 downwards.
ACTTCAGCTTATTCTGTGATATGATACTATGACACTTGCGGTATTTACAGCAATGCTTTAAAAATACCACTTACCCGGACCTGAATTAAAAAAAAAAACGGATCTCATACCTATTTTGCTTTAAAATGGCACGTTTTAACTTCGGTATTTTTATTAGCACTCGTTTTCCTTTTTGTAACGGGAGCGGAGTCTCCCTCTTTATTGGAGATTTATTTAAATTCTTAAAAGAATATTCCGTTTTCTTTGTCTTCTTACGCTCAGTTCCTGGAGTTTCGGAAGTCTTGAATGAGTTGTTCAGTTTGTTTGTGAGTAAAATAGTTAATTTATCTTTTGATGAAAATCTTTAGATGTAAATTGCTTAGCTGTGATTAAAGTTTTTTAAACAAATATTTACCAAGTTGGAAGACGACTGGTTTTAACCGACTTAACATTCTTAAAATCAGTTCGTTACCAATCCTCCAATAAATACCTAATCGGGAATATGAATACATACTTTCTAGTAGAGTTTTACATAAAGTGAAAATGCCTCGCAGAAACTGCAACCTTATTTCAAAAGGACTTTTCAATCTGGACTAAACAATAAGACCGTAGAGCGAATCACCGCGTAATATTAATTAAAATCTATTCCCTTCGAAGCTACCCCTTAATTAAGTGCTAGTAGAGTTTTGTCCGTACCCTTCCCCCGGGAGCCGGGTGACACCGAGCCGCATAAAACATTCATACCCTAAACCGGTTAATAGCCACAGTTTAGAACCATGTACTAGCGATGCTCGCACCCTGTTACGTTTATGTTGCGATTCATTTGATATGCGTAGTAGGTTATTGCTGATATCTAAGTATGATAATAAAAATGAAATGCTGTAAGTACGTCAGTAAGCGCATCACTCGAGAACGACTAGACCGATTTGGTTTTCTTTTTTAAATGTTCGTTAGAGGTAGTCCGACTTAGGTTTTTAAGAAAATAAAAATTGGAAAGTTTACCGGTAACACTGAACGTCCTTTTGGACAGGACGACGTCTGTCGGGACAGCTAGTTAGTAAAATAACATGTTATTTTTTCAGACTTTAATCGTACAATTCGGTGCGAGTGAAACATGGTCAACGGGAAGGAAATGATAGATAAACGGAGCATTATGGTACTTAATAGTTTAGCGATAACTACATAATTATAATGTTTTTTTCCTCGAAGATAGCGGAGATATTAATGTTAGTTGTTCTTCATAATGTTTCATGTTTTTTAAATAAAGACACTTCTTATTATAGCTAATGGGTAAAGCGCAGAAAAAGAGTAGATACTCCTTATTTTTAATAATTGATCTAGGAGGTAGGTACCTACTATTACCTACTTAGGTATGCAAAAAATCACAGAACATAAATATTCCGAGAAAAACATTGATAAAGCAATAACATTATCAAACCGCTAATCCGGGCCCGACGACATCATTGCAAACAATATATCTGCAAATTAATCAAAGTTTGAAATTATTTAAATATTGATTTAACTCCAGTAAGTAGCGGGGCGGGAGGCCGTCCGTGCAAATATTTGTTGATGGCAAACAGCAATATCGTTGCGCCTCCCGGCTGTTCCCGGCTCACTCGCTTCCTCATTCCCAATGTTCGCTCAATATGATAATGACGGATACGTTGTACGAATGCTGATGTGTGTGAAGTTCGGCTTAGCGGGGGATTTTATTCAAATTGCAGATAAACTGGTTTAATACCGACTGTTATTGCTAAGTAGCATTGTCTGTATATGGTGTAAAAATTAACAAGAACTGTACCTACCCAAACATATTACAATATAATTATCTAAAGAGATATCCGGTAAAAATATTGCAACTTTGTTGAGCTATGTATAAGCTTGTAAATAACATAAAACCTACGTATGTAAATATGTATGCCATTGGACGCTAATATTATTTAACCATTATGATTTATTCATGGCGGTGCCTAGTTTTATCTAGTGTTAAATTGACCAAAATTTTTTCGTGTAAAAGTGTCCTAAAAGATCTACTTACAGAAATAAACATTTCATTTCATTCAGATTATACCAAATTACCAATTCCATACTACCATCAAGTAAACAAAGTTGAAATGTTCAAAATTAATTAGGTACTTGACACAAAACTGTAAACAAGATTGGCTTGTTTTAAATGGTAGGGTAACCACAAAACCAATTTATACCAACACTAAGTTACGTTTGAGGTAAAATCTAGAAATAACTCAAATGTTCATTAATAAAGTGTAGTTAAGATAGATAACAGAACGTCGTTTATAAATATAGAAGCAGTAATTATAATGGGTAACATTATCCTATTGTCGCGGGCTCCCTAATGATTCGTCACTTTTAATGAGAGTCGCAGTTGTGATGTATTAAGTTTAAACTTTCCTTTTAGAAGAAACAACTCTCATAATGATAAAGACATTAAATACGCGATATTTTTTTTTTATACAAAATGTTGGAACTGTGATGAAAAAATATGTATAGGTAAGTATTTTTCGTTTTACTCTTCAGTTTTGTCGTTGGATGCTTTCGCTTTTGTTACGAATTATGACGATGAGCAGCACTCAGCAGCGTCTATATGAGTATAATTGCGTAACACTAACAATATTGCAATACCTTTCATTTTGACAATTCGACAACATTCATTGCGTTATTTACGTTACCGAGCGGACGAATTTTTCAAACATATGAAGCAATTAATTTGGAATTTCTTTCCAAAGTGTGTTACGCCATTGGAGTGCTGTAATGCTATTCTGTAAAGATCTTACCGTGAAAACTTAGGTGAAGGGAGTTTGAAATGAGCTGTCAATAGTGTAAATCCCTAGCGTTAGGCTCACTTCACCTAAATTTTCACGGTGAGATTTTTACAGAATAGACCGGCGGGTATACCAGCTATCATTAAGTATACGAAATAGGGCTCGTGATTGACAATACTGAAAATTAGATATACATTTGTCGTTAAACGACCATACCCGCTGGTTAACTAAAGAAGTTTTTGAAGTTCAGAACTTAGGTTAGTTGAAATAGGTACCTGCCGAACAATCAAAATCTTTAAGTGGGTTATTCGACGTAATCGTACTAATCTAAGTATTTGAACTTGAGAAGCTTTAAGTCGGCTTATTAGTTGATACGCCCGAAACGTGCGAATCGTCACTTTTAAATAATATCATTTTTTCTATAGGCGACTCGCACGAAGTTAATTTATTTGTAGGCTAGACGACATCAACGTGTACTTTTTCCTTAACTTGATTGCATAAAATTCACAAATAAACCAATAAAAAAAAATAAAGCTGACGATTCGCACGTTTCGGGCGATTAAATTCATGCGAATTAACTAATAAGCCTGTAAGTGGTTCTAGTCTAACTGTACCTAAATCAGATTCCTTTTACTGTTTGCAGAAAACTATTCAACCTCTACAATGCTTTTTTCTTTTACTTCAATGGCAAAATAAAACCCTAAAATACTCTAAACAATGAATTGCAGTTTTTAATGCAGCAGAAGAAACCCTCGAGGGGGGAGGGTGGACATTGTTAGCGGATCATCTTTAAGCTCAGTATCGACGCGTCAAAGTTTCGCCACGCCAGCAACTTGCTCTCGGCACAGAGTAATGAAGACTTATGAGTCTGGACGGCCCCGTCGCTTCTCCAACTCGATAATTGTCATCTCGAATATTACGTGGAAGAGCTCGTTATCAACTGCTGGTACGATCATGATCACTGACGTTGACACATTTGGTAGACTGGTGATTTGATGTGTTTTTCGTCTTACTTTTTGTCTTGGTTGTATCAAAATCAAAATCAAAAGTCATTTATTCAAATTAGGCTGAGAGTCAGCACTTTTCGAACGTCAAAATTACAAAAGACAGTCCCCCAAAAACGCCCGCCCTTCACCACTTCCTAGTGCTATCGCTGGGAAGAAGAAGTGGCGGAACAAACTTCCCAGCAGCACAGCTGTCTGTTCAGTTAGAATATAGTGCATGTATACAATACTAGGAACCTATGTTCAGTAATTAACATTACAAGAAACTTAAATTATTTGCCATAAAATATGTCAGCTAGCCACGCCAATATACCAACAAATATAATAAAAACTATACGTACTCAAGCTGAAAAATAATTAATTCAAATGGAAATAAAAACTTACTACCTAAATAAAAGCCTCCAGGCATAAAGGGCGTGACAGCTTACATATTTATGCATAGCTGGGTTCTGGTCACATAGCTGTCACTTGAGTCACAGATGAAAAACTAGGACCATTGAAGTAAAATAAATAAATAAGTTAATACTAATAACAATAACCTGTCAGTAAGCTGATTCTGGAGAAAGAACATGAACATTGTCTTGAGTTAATTAGGGCGACCAACTATTCTTATCGTGTAAGTAGTCGTTGATGGAATAGTAAGCCTTTGAGCAAAGGTTAGATTTTACTTGAGCTTTAAACGCATTGAAAGGCAAGTCTAGCAAAGAAGAGGGTATCTTGTTATAAAAGGTTATACCAAGCCCAACAAATGAGTTATGAACCTTATGAAGCCGGTGAAACGGGGCACGTAGTTTGTCCTTATTTCTAGTGTTAACACTGTGAATATCACTGTTTTTAGTGTACAAGTGCAAATTTTGCCTAATATATAAAATGTTGGCGAAGATGAATTGTGATGCAACCGTGAGAATACCAATATCTTTAAAAAAATCTCTTAGAGAAACTCTGGCACCTAGCTGGTAAATTGCTCGAACAGCTCGTTTTTGAAGGACAAATATATTTTGTATATCAGCGGCTTTGCCCCACAGCAGAATACCGTAGGACATAACACTGTGAAAATAACTAAAATAGACTAAACGAGCTGTATCAACGTCAGTGTATTGTCTTACTTTCCTGACGGCGTAGGCAGCCGAACTGAGCCTTCCTGCTAGACTTGATATATGAGGTCCCCACTGAAGTTTGGCATCTACTGTTAGTCCTAGAAAAATTGCCGAGCCTACTGTTTCAAGCACCTCTTTATTTAAGACGATGTTGGGTCCTAGATTTCTGACATTCGGTAAGGCAAACTTTACACATTTCGTTTTCTTGGCATTGAGAACTAGGTTATTTGACGTAAACCAATCTGTAACTATTGAGAGTGCACTGTTTACGTCGTCAAAATCTTGTCTATTCCTGTCTACTTTAAAAATAAGAGAGGTATCATCTGCAAACAGTACAACGTCACAGATGCCCTTCAAATGGAATGGTAAATCATTGATATATACTAAGAACAAAAATGGACCCAGTATTGAGCCTTGCGGAACACCTAACTGAACTGGTAGCCCGGAAGATTTCGCGCCATTAACATCTACACATTGGACCCTATTATGTAAATAAGAAATTATTACGTTGAGAGCCACGTTTCGGACACCGTAATGACGTAACTTACGCAAAAGCGTGTCATGGTGCACGCAATCAAAGGCTTTGGAGAGATCACAGAAAACTCCAATAGCATTTTGTGATTTCTCCCATGCGTCAAATATGTGTCTCAGCAGAGCAACACCCGCGTCTGTAGTTGAACGACCCTTTGTAAAGCCATATTGCTCATTATGGAGGAGGCTGTTTAAATTAAAATGTCTTAGCAACTGCTTGAGTATTAACTTTTCAAATATTTTGCTAAACGCAGGTAAAATAGAAATAGGCCTGAAATTGCCAACGTCATTCTTATTACCTGATTTAAATAATGGTATGACTTTGCTACTCTTCATGAGGTCAGGAAAAGTTCCTAAATCAATACATTTATTAAAAGTAACAGCTAGATAGGGGGCTACGATGTCTATTATATTACTTAAAAGTTTAATGGAGATGCCCCAATAATCACCGGTGTTTTTAGACTTAAGTGTATTAAAAATATTAACTACATCACGCGGGGTTACATGTTCGAAACTAAATAAAGGACTACATTTAGGTACACTACTATGCAAAAGGTCTTCAGCTTTAGACGGGGACGAATTTAAGGAGCGAGTCGTAGTTATCGGTATGTTGGCAAAAAACTCATTAAATGCCTCAGCTACTTCAGCTGCATTATTAACTAATTTGTTGTCGACCATAATCTCAAGTTGTTTTTCTTGTTTAACAGATTTACCCGATTCATTGTTAATAATTTTCCAAGTGGTTTTTACTTTATTATTAGAATTTTTAATTGTATCGCCTAAAAATTTTGATTTAGCAAAAGCACTAATCTTTTTGAATAATTTTGAATAATTTTTGACATACTCTAGGAAAGGAGTATCAAACCTGTATTTTTTCAAACCATATAACTCGTATAGTCTCGCTCTACTTTTATAAATTCCCGGAGTAGCCCATTGATTAAAGCCAACAGAGGAACCATTAACGTTAATAGTTTTGGTCTTAAAAGTGGATTGGTACTCTTTTTGCACAACATCAAAAAGGGCACCATAAATTTCATTGGGATTCTCGTATTCTACTATAGATGGTGTAATTCTATGAGCTATATTATTTTTAAACATTTTGCAACGACTGGCCTGCATTCAAGTTTATGCGGTTTTTTATGTACTGGCATGGGGAAGCTAGCTAATAAACCACAGTGGTCGGACGTTAAATCAGTTAACACTAATTTATGTTTGGCATCACAATCACTAAATACATTATCAAGACAAGTTGACGAAGATGCTGTGATCCTAGTAGGTTCAAAAAACAAGTTAATTAAATTATAAGACCTAAAAAGATTGAGAAGTCTAATACTTAATGGAGTAACATCTAAAATATTAATATTGAAGTCTCCACATAATATAATGCTTTTGTTACTTGATTTCAACCTATTGAGAGAATCTTCCATTACTGATTCGAAACTAACAAAATCCCCAGAGGGGGGTCGATAAACGCAAATTATAACATATCGCTCAAGTTCAACACAAGACAACTCTATAGTGCGCTCGATTGAAAGATTAACTAAATCTAAACGTTGTTTACATTTTAACTTGTTTGAAACAAGAACTAAAGAGCCACCGCGAATAGCACTTTTTCTTACAAATGCACTCTGTACGGTAAAGTTTTCATCATTAATAAACACTACTTCATGTTCCTTCAACCAGTGTTCAGTCAAACATAACACCTGAACATCATATAACTCCATAAATAAACTTAATTCTAGCTCTTTGCCGGACAGACCCTGCATATTTTGATGTACAACATTCAACATATGCGGCTGACCCGTTGTCTCACCTAATAGTTTAAACTACAAGGCGTATCAAAAGTAGTGTTAGTATCAGTACTAACAGTAATCAATGGTACACTACAAGTACCAGTGTCACTGAGTATATTGTATGCTAAAAGATTAGCAATTTGTCTCCTACAACTAGGTGGCAAATACATAGTATAATTTGTCAGTTTGTAATCAGTAATGAATTGATTACAATCAAAATATAAAATAGCATCACTGTGACGACAAGTCCTATTATAAATGAACATATTTAAATTATAAATATGCCTATTTTGCTCATCAGTTAAATGATAGGAATAAGGCAAGGCACAAAAAATAAATTTACAATTATTAGTCTCATTAAGATGCAACATCAAATGGACACATTCAATTAAGTCCTTTTTCCTTACATTTAAACTATCCCCATATAATAATATAACAGTTGAACTGGGGTTTATTTTTGTCAATTTGATATTACTAATTAATTGGCTAATACTGGCACCGGGTAAACAGTTATTAATTACATATTGTTGCGAACACTGATTTAGTAAGCTACCAAAACCTTGACCAAATTTATCAGAAAAAATATAAGTAGTGTTAATCAAATTATTCAAACTATTGCTATCATCACTAATACAGCTACCTACTGGCTGAGCCACTGAGGGAGTGGGTGTAATAAGCTGGGGTCCCACGGAGCAGGTACAGCTAAAAGAGAGGTTATTTGTCAAAGACTCATACCTCTCCGCATTATACTTGACCAGGTCTGCCAACTCATTAGCCTCCTGCATGCGCTTACTCAGGTCTTGTTGAGAAGCCTCATATTTACTAAAGATATCCTTTAGAGCGTATTCCCTAACAAACAATTCATCCTGAAGGTGCCGAGTGTCTGTGTCATACATAGCATTACACAATTCTAATGCACTGTTACAGTTTTTTAATTCTTGTATTAAATTTACTTTTTCTTGCCTAAGTTTTGTATATAATATATCTAACTATACCAAGTCGAAAGATACGATTTTGTATTTAGAAAATCTATGTGCTTAGTTACCTGGTTTCTTAAATATTGAATAAAATCGCCATTAAAGATTTAAAGAAGAACAAGTAAGTAGATTTTACCGATATTTTTCGTCACATGTTCCTAACATCCGAGGGAGCAAGCAAACCTCTTTGGAGGTTTAAGTCCCCTCTACGGTGCACGGCGGTTTGTGTATCGGGGCTCTAATGCGTGGTACATCGTTCCGTGTGAACGGGCATGATTCATCACAGCCCATTCACTACGAACTCTGGATTCAGCTGCGGTTTAGATAGAGATGCGGATAAGAACGATTTTTCAGGAATAGACTTTTAAACAAAAATGTTTTTTTGACACTTTTTATACGTTTAAAGGTAAGTTCTCCTATTCGCTTTGAGCTAATCTCCCAGCACCTGCCTATAATAACTATAGCGTAAAAAAAAAAAGTTTATTCCGCACAAACAAAACGCACATTACAAATAAAAAATAGGGGTAGGTTTATTGATTTGTATGATGTCAAGAATCGATGCACGAAATGTATGGATGAAAATATAACCAATACTTTCGTTCATCGTGTTACTAAAAAGGCTTATGTTGTATAGAGTGATTTCCTGAATTGTTCAGAAAAGTCGGCTAGTATATCATACAATATTTTGTTCTCCAATTATTCATGATTACAAACCATACAACATTGTATAAGTTATGACAACTTATAGAATGTTGAGAAAACCATACAACAATAAATATAATACCTACTGACAATACCTACTAGCACATAGGAGTATTTTAAAACTATCAAATAAATCTTAAATTAAAACAAAAAAAAAAAAAATTTACAAAACAAACTAAATAATAGTGTGTGTGTGTGTTTTGCCGATCTTTGATTACTTATAGTGACTAAATTATTGGATATCTACTTATACATATTTGATTGAAATGTTGTTCCTATGCAGAGTGGAAGTCATTATCTATTATATACTTCGCTAATTAAAGTCATATTGTCGTCCCCACACTGTATATGACTAAAAGAAAGAAACACAATTTTATTTAGCACAGACTTAAAAGACGCACAATATAATATACATCAGATAAAAACAAATAAAAAGTGAAAAGTCCGATGCACGATGTAAGAAATTAACCGGAAAGTACACTACTTTCCGGGTAATTTCTTACATCGCGCATCACTATCATCATAGCCTCACGAGTGGCCCAGTTCAGCAAAACAAGTTACTGTTTTACTCAATTCGATAAAAAACACAGGAAAACAGGTATTCCGATAGATATCAATTATGAGGTTGTATCCACACTGTCGCAGCACTACGTTCGACAGAGATTTAGTCGGCGCGCCGTCGACATCGCGGATTACGGTGATTTCCCGAGGGGACGGACCAAAAAGACACCTCCGTTGCATCCACATTATTACTTTCCCATACCGTGGACAGCTGCTGATGTGTTGAGCACTCGTAATTATTTTGTGATGTAATCATTATTGGTGCTTCGGGATAAATGTCAAGACGTTAGCCTTAATTACAGACTGCTGAGGGACTAAGGTTGTACTTATGAATATTTGTAGGTCTATGTTTAATTGTTTTGGACATCTTACTAGCATAGTAATAGGGGGTGGCGATTTAGAAAATGCTTTCTTCACAATGGATTGCGAAGGATGAGTTGAATCTTAAATCGGACAATTGGATCTTAAAGTCAGGAGGTCACCTATAGATAAGAAGTGTAGTAGGTAGTCGTTTTATATAATTTGCTTCAAATGCAGTTATTAAAAAGGTGGTAATAAATAGTCTTGTGCGTTGACACATTTCGCTATTTTTTTGCATGCAAATATTAATATCTATGCTAAGGTAAATAAATAATTATACTTATCTATACCTACAACTGAAGATAATTACTATACCTAATTACCAAACATTAGGTACCTACATTATTTAAAGTACTTATGTACCTAAATCTTTAATTTACACCAAATAAAATATTGTTGAAAAGATGCATTTAACACAACATAAAAAACAATACAACAAAATTGTATCCTTATGCATAAGGAATAAGGATATGTTTGGTCAAATGTTATTATCTATGTATGTATAAATTATCCTGCAACACTATCATTGTTACGCAGAAAACAAATAAATCATTTGCTGTCCAGAAATTTGTTTTGCTCAACGTATCGTAAAATCGTAATAAATAAAGGGCCGAATGAACATATTAATGTTTGTGATGGAAATAAAAACATCGATGTCCACCCTCCGAGGCGTCGACAATGCATCGCGAGGCGACATCCGGCGGAACTGACGTAACGAGGCCGTTGTTCCGCACCCCGCGCCCGCGCACCGCTCGGAACCCCGCAAGTATTTTTCCGAACCCCACTGAGATTATTTTTGGGATAGCATTCAGTGGATCTCAATGCCGCCATGGTGATGAATACCGGTTCTTATTAATGATTTGTCCGCGGGCTGTCTGTCGTCGGGCTCAATAAGCAGTCATTCACCGCCCGTTATGAATGTAATAGCTCCTAATAAGCTCGGTATCAGTTATCATTATTTTAATCTACCTACTACTGATTGTGTTTACCAACAGTACAAAGTACAAACGTGACATTTGGGTAATGTTGTTTTTCTTTTCGTGAATGTAAACGTTTTTGTAGTGGTAAGTAAAATGGTATGGTAGACTGGGACTTAAAAAAAAGTACCTACCTATGTCCTAATCCAGACCATGGCCAGTCCGTATGCCTTTCATTCGTTCAGCCGTATCGGTGTGACAAGGTATACAGACAGACGAGAGTTACTTTAGAGTTTGTAATATTATTTTGGATACTGAGAATACCTAATTGTTTTCGGAATTGGTTTGGAACGATTTAACGATTTTCAATTTACAAAAAATAATTCGAAGCAAAGAAGATTGCATTAGAAAAAAAATTGAATTACTGGCTGTTTTAATTGAAAAACATTTTGGAAACCATAATGTTCACAGAAGAAAAAAATAAAGAAAGTAAACCTAATGGCATCATTTCATTTTTTGACGGAAAATGGCCAGTTTAATGTTGTACCTACCTACTCATGTATATAAATTAATGAAAAGAGGTTTTTATTACTTTAGGAACTAGGATAGATTATCTATAAAACTCGACTTCTCCACTTAAGCTTGAGAAAATAAACCTCCTTTGTATTTAGAAACAATATAAATTGAAAAGAACGAATAAGCAGTGATTTTCCATTGTAACTTAATGTTCATAAATATCTACTAACGAGGCAACGCTACTCGTAATATCACTGAGAGCATACCAATTAGACCAGCTTACGTTGTAAGAGGCTTTGCAGTACAGAAACTGTCGGTAAAACGGTTGGTAAGCAGCGTAGGTCGGTCGGTATTACCCTACTAGTGGGTATACCACTCGTAAGATATAGTCTGGGAATATTGTGGTACCAGAGGGGGAATTCTCGTAATTTTTAAGAATGTTCTCAGTTACAAGGCCAATTCTCGTAATTAAAAATTTTCAAAATCTAGTCGCTAACTCATCTCAGCGACGATGTCCAAAACTTGTCGAAAATGTATGGAAATTAGAGGTATTTTTGACAGATTGAGAACAGTCTCAGATTGAGAACGTTCTTAAAATTACGAGAATTGATGCGCTGGTCTCAGTCTCAATCTGTAAAAAAAAAACCTCTAATTTCTCTACATTTTGACAAGTTTTTGACATTTGTTTCTCGTCGAGATGAGACTGCGACTGCGACTAGATTTTGAACGTTTTAAAATACGAGAATTGGAATGCAGATAGCTAACATTTGAAAAGGATATTTTCAGTACAAACGTAGGAGTTACTCAGAATCGTAATCATTTCTCGTTAGATGTATTTTTTTCTTTTTGATTTTTCTATATTTTGATGAGTTTTTTGTAAAGAAAGAAAAATTGTTTACTCTGCACGAATAAAATATACTCAATAATAGTAATTAGCCAAAAACCAAGTATTCGATAAAAATAAAAAAAACGAGGTACCTACTTACATATTTTTATTAAAGTAGGTTAGTACAACCTATTATGTAAAATCATGTTTTTTGGAAGCCTTTAACTCAAGTATTTTTTATAATTAATAGGTTTTTGGTACGCAGTCCCTTTTAACAGGATGCACTATTATTAAAATTTCATTTAGATGGTTTTCAATTAATTTGTAGTGTTTTAACCCTTCGTATGGATCCACGCGAGATATATTGGCTTTTTGTTTCTGTAACGGCATTCAACCGGTTATAACAATTAATTTAAGTATTTTTAAAATCATGACGAAATAAAATTTCGAGGGCAACAACAGTCGATGTCGTAGTTTACGTTAAAGTGACAACGTAAAGTAAACAAAAGGTAGAAACAGTAACACAATCAAGAACATTCCTAAAAATGAGCAAAAAATTACAAATTGAATCGAGGGAATAGATTACAATATTTTATGGCGCAGCGTGATGCAAAAAAGGGTTGTGGGCGGAGTTCAGAGTTTAATCAAACGGATCGAAATGTTCCCTGTGCAGTTTGTTTACGAAAAAGCATTTGGGATTCACGTACGGATTTCAGTCAGTATCACTCAGTTCCCTGGCAGTTGAGAGGATGTCATGCTCACTCAAATGTCTCGCTGATGGTGGCGCATGTGTTGGATCATTCGGTTCCCTTCAAAATGGTTGGGCTGAAAGGTGTTGATCCATGCGTCATGTTCGTGAACGGGCGCCCCGTTGGTTCGGACTAGTCATCTTTTAGCTGCCATGGCTTTTCTTTTATTGTTTATTAAACACATCTTTCTACATCGTTCTCACATTACTCGTATAATTTCAACTTGAATGCTGTAACCAATATTTTGATTTATAAAAACTTTTTTGCAAAAAAAAAAATCAACCGACTTCCAAAAACGACACTACAAAGTGAAAAATAACTTAAATTTCGGAAGTCAGTGGCAAACGAAAATGTAAACCCAACGACACCGACTTCCGAAATTAAAGTTATTTTTCACTTTGTAGTGTCGTTTTTTCACTTTTAAGTTGTAATTTTTACCAGTAGTACCTACTACTGAACCATTTTTGATAAAATTTATATGGGACCATTTGGGAAGTATACCCTTTCCAACAAAAAAATAATTATTCAAATTGGTTGGCAACCGACGGAGTTATGCGCGAACAAAAAAAAAAAAAAATACAAACATCCGAATTGAGAACCTCCTCCATTTTTAGAAGTCGGTTAAAAAGAGTGTCCAAGGAGTTCCTCGCCCGTTCTTCTCCACAGGCTACTACGCTTTGCTACGGGCAACTAGCTTCATATTTCTAACTGACCGACCCCTTCACAATTCAAAAGTGCCTGTAATTGGTTTAATTGAAGTATTTTGAGATTTTTTAGAATTTCTTTGAGTTTCAGTTCATATTATCTTCCTATTAGTCTTCCTATAAAACAACTGTCATGATAATAATAGAGACTACCAATGACAGTGGGGGTTGCCAATACCTATTGTCATTGGTAGTCTCTAGTGTTTCTAAGCTATGAGAGGAAGTTGGTTCTGTGATCATAAAAACCCAGCAAGTGCGATTGCTGAGGGGCCCTTGGATTAGATTCTCAGGTCAGGCAAAGTGTTGTTGGGTGTTTTCTATGAGTAATTTCCCGAAGCAGCCTGTAGTCTGGATTTGTGCGTGTATTTGGTGTGGAACTTAAACGTAACGGGTGAAATGTGGTTGCAATTATTTATTTATTTCAGGCGACGCAGGCTTAACCTAAACATACATATTTTTACTATAAAATAGTACTTCACTAGGTAGCTAAGTAGTTCTTGTGCTGTTCTGTGGTGCTTGTCCGCGGAAGCGACGGAACACCACATCCTGCGGCCAGAAGTCTTCTTCCATGACGACGGGCAGACAACAATTCGGTACACGCACCACAAACGCCTTGAAGTTGACGTTGCGGTGCGACTCCAGTAACTGCACCGTCGGCGAGAACCTCGTTTTCTGGCGCACGTACTCCACGATGTCCTCCGCCTTAGTGGTGTAGTGTCGGCGGGAGATGTACACCGGTGTGTTCGGCTTTGCGGCACGCAAGCTGACTTCACGCTTCGTAGGAGCTTTGCCGCAGCGGTTCTTGTTCGTTCGCGATCGGCGCTTCCTCCTTCGCACCGTCACGAAACCCTCATCATCAGCCCTATTCGGTGCCTTTTCTGGCACAGGCTTCATACTTGGAGCACCTGGCAATATACACCTATTACCCCTTGGGGGATTGCAGCCACGTTTCTATGTTCTTACCAGCATCTAAATCTCTTTGCCAGCACCTATAACCCTGCAAACTGAAGCACAACCAATTGAGTAGTGGTTAAATGAAAGAAACATGTAATAACTACTGAGATGAGTTTTCCTGAATTCGAGTTTCACCGGTATGAAGAGAAAGGTAAGGTAGGTTTGCGAAGAAGCTTTTTACAAAGAATCAGGCATTATGTAAATAATAGTGTTCCCGTTACGACTGTCGATTAAACAGCTATAAACAGTAGGCACAGGACACTGATCATTATGTGGATGGCGTGACTGACAAGCCGACGCCGACGGTGTCGCCGTGCGCCGCTAATGGAGGGAAGCCATTACTCATATAGTTGTGCAGCTATCGGTTATTACTGATCTCAGCTATTAAAACGGTTACGTCCATCATTTTGTAATCGTGTCTCAAAATGGTAGAGTTATCATTCTACCTTCTGTCGATCTATTCTGTAAAAAGCTCACTATGAAAACTCAAGTTAAGTGAGCTTAAAGTTAGCTGTCAATAGTGTCAATCCCTAGCATTATTCTGTAAAAATCTCTCGTGAAATCTTAGGTAAAGTGAGCTGTCATTCCACATGCTAGGGACTGACACTATTGACAGCTCAATTCACCTAAGTTATCACGGATAGATTTTTACAGAATAGACCGGCTAGTATTCTTTAATAGCATTGCCGCACTCTTTGTCATTATTTGTCAGAAATGGCACGGTTGGCGCAGTGGTTAAGCGATTGACTGCTGCGCTGCGTGTCGCGGGTTCGATTCCCGCACGGAACAAATATTTGTATGGCCTACAAGTAGTTCTACCGGGTCTGGCTGTTTGTGTATGTGAGTTTAAATGTTTGTAAACGCACCCACGACACAGGAGAAATTCCTAGTGGGGCAACGTATAGGTAAAAAAAAATCAAGACCCGGAAAAACTACTTTTGAGGAAAAGCATGCGATAAGAGAGAAAGATATATGGAAACTTATTATCAGTGGTAGGTGAAAATGGGGTATTTTTTGATTAGGTCAAATTTTGAATGATTTTTCAGATAAGAAAGAAAATACGTTTATTTGCGATAAACATGACGCATAAAAAGAACACAAACACGGGAAAAAAAAACTAGTAAAATTCGTCACTTCGGCCATCGCTCAGCATAACGCTACGACCCTATGCGATACAGAGCACCAGCGCTGGTTTTCAGCAATATCCGGCGATAGTAATCTGCCCTTGTTATTTTAAACAACACTTATTTACTTTTAGGTCAATACACTTATACATACACAACAAATATTACTACTTATCTCAAAATGTTAGAAAATATGATTTGTTTAAATCTTTCCTCCCTAACTATAATTGACACATTAGCGCCCACTATAAAAGCTGTAATAAATATATAATTTTCCGCTCCCAATTTACTCGGCGTGAAGGTAATTCTGTTTTTATGGCGTCAATCCCCTTATCTCAGTTTCCAGTCGAGCAAAGGTCCCGTTGAGTCGTTTCCTCGACTTACTAAGATGTGATTGTCCGTCAGTACTCGTAGTTATGTTTTGTTTACCAAGGATCTAACACCTTGCTGTGCTTTTTACGGTACCAAATTAACTGATTTTGCACCTACTTCTAATTCTTGAATTCTGAAAGAGTTTTTTTTCAGTGATTTACTGTATTTTTTTCCAGGTTTTCGTAATGAACTTATAATCTTAGCTTCAGTCTGTATACATAGGTAAACAAAACTTATGTACATATAAATAAGAATAGGGGATATAAAATTCTGTGAGCTATTATGATTTCCATGGAAACATATCTTCAGTAATTGAATCGAATATTTTTCACTGGCATCCGATCGGGTACCGGGAAAACGTAACTAGTTTTTTTCCATGGAAAATTTTCCTGAACAGGTTTCCTGTTTAACAGTAAAATTGCGGACAATATGACGAGAGGGGATGGGTCGGCGGCGGGGGTGGGGTGGGGGGCTCGGGGATGTAAACACAAAGCTTCAGCAACGCCGGCAGTCACGTGGCGCGCCCGCCGGGGGCGCATCACTCTTAAGGGTGGAATCGGTAACAACATCTTACCACAACAACATTCCGAAAACACTTCCACTATCACTAACAGAACTTTATTTTCTGTGTTTTTTTTCTACAATTTTCCAGTCGTTTTCTCCGTAAGAGTGATGCCCCCCGGTGTGAACTGTTTTCTTCGAACTCGATATAAATAGCGTATAAAACATATCGAAAATAACATTTCAAATCAATGTTTACGTATTGAATTAGAGTACATTGTATATAATACAACAACCACTCTAAAGAATATCAATACAGAACATATCAAACTAATTTTAACATATCTTTTAATTAAATATCGTAAATAATTAAATCCTAAATTAATTAGAATAGTCTTCATGTACTAGATATAACTGTAATAATGTGTAGCTAAATATATTAGTAGGTGTAAACTAAGGTGTATTGGAAAATCTTTATCTCAGGTAAGAACATCAAACTTTTCTATCTTATTTTTTCGTGTTTTGGCTTTTGTTTCTGTATGTTTTATAACATGTTATTTGCATGAAACAAACTATTTTATCATCACGACTGTCACAACTTATTGTAGCAAAGGTATTTTCAAAGAAATATAACTTTTTCATGGTTGTTTTTATGCCTTGCAGTTGGTATAGTTAACAACTATTAACTTCGTCACGACTATTTATAGTTGAAATAAAAATGATAAGTAACATTATAAGATAAAAACCAAAATAAATATTATGAAGTTATGAATGTTAACTGAAACTTTACTGACTTTGATATCTTAACTTAGAACATTATGTACCCACTCAACTACTTAATAGGTACATTAAAAAAGTGGACTATAAAATATTCATAACAGTGTAGATTTGGTGGGTACCATAAAACTGTAACTCATTCAGGTAGATTAAGCTTTATGATAAAGGAAGAATAAAGATATTTCTCATGCTGAAGTAATCTCTAATCTCCATACACTTATTAATTTCGTATTTGTTTTTTATTATTTTTTTATTGATTGACCATAGCCAAAATAATAAGACGTTGAGCAGGAGACGAATGACAAAGAAGTCGTGAGTTTGAATCCAGGCTGACTGATTTAACTTTTGTAAAAGGAATATTAAACCGCCTTTTGTGAACTTAATTTTTTATATGCAGAAAACCTGAAGCTTTATTTCAGTAAAGGCTGGTTTTTCAAAAGTCAGGTACTTAACTTTTATCTGAAGAATAATTATGACAGTTATTTTCTATACCAAAACTGTCAAACCGCAATATCTATTCCTCAGATGAAACTTATCTGAATATTGAAAAATCAGCCCTAGTGAAAAATAATTGGATTCTGTAAGTAGGTTTGGTTTATACAAACACTTTTACACGTCAATCATATTTTTAAAAACTAGATGGGGTCGGTTTTTCCTATCTGACTACTCCGAGAAAGGGAGTGGTCACAGTTTCTTTTAAAGTACTAATAATATTCTTGCTGACCAAGAATCATCATATTGATCTCTTTAAAGTTTATAGCAGAGATGAAATTTACGCGCTCTTTATTAACGCTATTTATTTTAACTTTTTTGACATTATTTTTTTAATGACAGTCTACGTAGTTTACATAGTACTACGTAAACGTTAGTATTATGTAAACCATATAAATTACAGACATAAATATATAAATTTTACAAAGGGTGACACAATGGGCGGTAAATAGGTATGACTTTCCTAAATGAAACAAAATGTAATGAAACTTACTTGCAAGAATTATAGTACATTACAAAAGATCGAGTTTTTTTACAGTTTCTAAAACAATTAGCTAAAATTAGCGTAATTATTGAGTACATTAATTAAAGGGGAAGCGCAAGGTTATCCCGCAAAATTAATTTGCAGGTCATTGTCAGGTTGAATGTTGATCAAAATATAATTCGCGACAGTAACAAGTATCAAATTGTAATAGGAAAATGTTAGTATGAATGGTGTGAATGTTTAAAGTTTAGATATTCATTCGCAGAATAAAATAATTTGTCTATAAGCCATAACAGTTTCAGAACGATTGCTTGTCACTTGTTAGTTCCCAAAACGGTGAAGGAAAACGACGTGAGGGCACCGACATGACCTAGAACCAAAAATTCGAAAACATAAGACATCTACCAAGCCGCACTGGGCCCGCGCGCGTGGTGAATTACGGCCCATTCCTTTTCATAGAGAGGCGAGCTGTGTCCCAAAACATTATAGGCTGATTAAGCTTATTATATATCCTTATAACCATTGGAAAGCAACTTCTGTGATATAAGTGGCTTTTCCTTGGAGGAATAACCAGTATATCATGTGTTGAACGTAACAGGGTCGCCAAGACGTTGAAATAAGTCAGAGTACTTTTTAACAAATTAACAGCATTTAAATATGGCCATACCGGGAACAGTTCATAGGTATTTTCAGTTCTTTAAAAAGAGGTTTACACGAAGACAATGGTAGCACATCACAAAGAGCACGGAAACGTTGTACCGGATAAATACCCTATGTACATGACTAAAATAGGCATTATTTTGTTAGAGAAATTACAGGAAAATATTTATTAGCTGCAGATAAAGAGTTACAATTATTACAAACGGTGACGTTTATTTGAAAATAAACCAATGTTTTTTACTATTTTACAATGAGGATACAGTTTTTTTTCGGTGATAATGATTTACAACTGAACTTTATTTTTTAATTTGTATTTATCATTTTACAAAAGGTAAAAAATACAGTGTAGGTACCATTTAGCTGTCCATAGATTCCAACATCTGAAATTTAACCTGATTTTTTTCGTTTTATTACCGGAATAACTGACCGTCAAACAGAATACCAGCGAAAATATTGCAAAGTGACTCTAACAAAAGCTGACAAGCTTTTACATCAGATAAAAATAATGTTGTTTTGTGTGCCATTTTATTTGGATCATGATATTAATCAGTATGGAAAGCTTTCTCGTCCCCCTGAACAGTCGACGTATCTAATCTAATAACGAACCCGCCCCTGAAAACGTTTCAACTATTATACGTCAGGAGTTGTTTGCGTCGACAAAACGTTAATAGAGTTATTAAATTTAGCGTTAATTTATTCAATTTCGGGTGGGTTTGAGGAAGACAATGGCTGGCAGGGGCGGGGCCCCGGCCGGCACCGCCTCCTCTCACCTGAAATCTCATTAACATATAGCTATTTATTACAAAGGTTGCTATGTATCATCGGTCGATATTGTTCATATTGGAAACGAGGAAATGAGATGCAAAACTGATCGGTCTCCTTCTTTTGGATGGGACAATGGTCGCTTTCAGGTTGATTTTGTTACTTTCTTGTGACTATTGATTTTCACCTGGCGCAGACTAAAAGCTTTTATAGTTAAGTTTTCAGTTTTGTGTCTTGCGGTACAGTCAACAGCAAAAGTAGATGATCAAAATCAGAAATTCAATACTAATGAACGGAGTTCGCGTCAGAACTGTGTGGCGTCGAAGTGATTCAAAAGTATGTGATTGTAAATTATACCAAACATTTACTACTAGTACAACTGCCATATAGCTGCGAAGTCCGTTCATTAGTATTGAATTTCTGATTTTGATCATCTACTTTTGCTGTTGACTGTACCATGTCGATCTAATCTGTCGATTACTACTAAATTAGTCAAGATTTTTTAGTGAGCTTTGTTTCAAACGTTGTTATCGCATCTTTTTACCCCTTTTGGTGTTACAGCGTCCTGATTGCGTAACACACTTTCATTCAATCACAATCCGAGGGTTTTGAATTCTTTCATAGATTTGAAAAATTCCTCTGCTCAACAACGTAAATAACGCAATAAACGTGGGTGAACGGTCAAAATGATTACGATCAATTGTCATTTTATGTATGTTACACAATCACCTTGCAGGTGGTGATAACCACTTTTCTCACAATTAGGCGTGGGATTTCTTGCTAACTTATCATCTATATAGCATTATATTGACGAAAATAGTCAGCCTCGTAATCGCTTTGATAACTGACAATTATTTGTTAATAGCTGCGCCCCGCGGTTTCACCCGCATAAGTTTTGATCCCGTAAAAATATTGGTTTTCAATGTGTTAATCCTGGATATAAACTATCTGTGTACCAAATTTCATCCAAATCCGTTCAGTAGTTTTGGCGTGAAAGAGTAACAAACATCCATCTATCCATCCATTCAAACTTTCGCGTTTATAATATTAATAGGATTTTTAAACGTAGATAATGCTATTAGGATTTTAAAAATAGATAATTTGGACTACAATGTCTATTTTACGCATATAGTCATTGTAGACCAATTTATCTATTTTAATAGTCACCCACATTACACGGTAGAAACGTGCTACAATTTGGGAATTCCACTGTCGTTGCTACCACACCAGTTTTGTTTGAGTTAATATTGAATTGTTTTCTTTAAATAATTGATTTTCCATAAATATTTACAAAATATGGTCCTAAACTAGAGGTTTATAATAATTTAATTCTAACTTATTATTATTTTGCTATGAATTTATCTGAGCCTTACTTAGAAACCACGTTTAGCCGCCGCCGTCGGACTCCGCTTCATATGCAAATATTTATGAGACGCGTTAGGCCCTTAGTCTGCTTGATTACTGGATCCACCTGAAAAATAACTACATATGTAACTACATAGATTAACCATAATATGGTAAAACTAGCTAAATGATTACTGGATCTACCTGAAAAATAACTAGACTAACCATAATATGGTAAGACTGGCTAAAAGATACATCTCTCATTAAAAAACCTCTCAAATTTTAGTTGTTTTTGGCAACAGGCCTGAACTATTAAACCAGAAGAACCAAATCTTAAAATTCGGATAATGTCAGAATTCGAAAGTAGTAGAAAGTTTTGGCAATTGAATGACTGACTTATGTAGCTCTATCAGGTAGTGTTTAAAATATACTGATTTTTTGTTGATACAAATAATCTGTTTATTTGTAAATACAAGGTAGATAAGTTTACAAACAAAACTGTATCCTATATGTGCAGCAAACCTTTGAATAAAAAATCAAATACGTTAAAGCATTTTTTTGACTTCCAATGCTTTTTGATACCTACATTCTTACTTCATTGTTTTCATGTTTCTCGCATTTTTCTGCTTTTATTTTAACCAACTTTTTACGTTTACATCGCAATTGACTCACCTATTAATAATAATTCCAAAACGTACTTTCCATACGTCAAGGAAACAGTTCTTAGATTGCCACCCACTAAACTTTAATAATTCAGCAACTTGGTTTTTTATATCAGTGAGTTCTCAATAAATATCGGAGGGTTTAGGGGTATTTTATTGCTTCGTGAGCGAAAACTGGTTGAGTCGCGTCCCCAAGGAGCGATCGGTTGGCAAACATCGCAATCTGGCGTTGGAGGATACGGATTGTGGCCCCGTATCGCTTTCCACTGTTGAAATTCAATACCAAAATAAAATTAACATAAACGTTTTCTTTTTACCTTCGGTTTTGTTGAGTTGGTAAACATGCTTGTTTATTGGTTTTGTGGTGGTTGGAAATTAGACATGTGATTCTTTATCGTTAGATTATTCCTATTTTATTGTTATGTTTAGCTAAGTAGCTAAATAATTAAATATTTCTAGAATTGAATGTACGTATTGAAACATGCTTAAAAGTGCCTTGTATTTTTATTATACCAGGATAAAATCATCAAGCGAAGGGTCATAATCAGTTTTGAAATAATTTGAAATCATGATGGAAAAAGCAGTGATTTAATTACCTGTGCCCATGATACTAAAACTAAATTAATTAGCTTGCTTGATGAACTCCTAAAGAGTGAATCGGCACGTGTATGAAGAATTTAATAAACTGTGTCCTGAGTTATTCTCGGTTGGCTTCACAATTTTCTATATTAAATCGTGTAGCGGCGTGGGAGCGGTTGCCATGATACCTTAGAGGAGTTAATAAGTCATAAATAGCGAGCTAGAGGGGGCCAGAGCGATGGAATATGTGTGGGTGAGAGAGAGAGAGGGGTGTGTCACCCCAGGTAGTGGTGGTGATAGGCAATCGTCTGGAAAAAGGTGCGTTTGGAGGAGCTATGAGGTGTCACAAAATTGCGATTTTCGACACTATAGTTGTCTGTTATCGGCTGAGTATTACATTATTGTCGTTAATATAATTCTAAGCGGAGTAATACGAGTTGAAAGGTGACTGAGCAATCACAAATTCTTTTTGTAATAAAGTACTTACTCCTGTTTAAGTAATGCAGGCATTTTTCATCCAGTTTTCTTGCTGGTCATCTTTCAAAGTTGCTGCTTGCTACCAAGTCAGAATCTGAGACGAAAATCCGAGAACTTGACTCTATTATCGATTATCTTTTAAAAAAGGTTCGATACAATTGATTTATCCACCACACTCTATCATAATCATAGATAGATAGATAGAATACTCTTTATTGTACACCATACAAATTACAGAACATAAATATATAAAATTTTATCAAGGGTGACACAATGGGCGGTCTTATCGCTAAGAGCGATCTTTTAAAGACCACCTTTGGATGGATTAAAAATTAAGGAGATACAAATATAGTAGGTAGTCTGTGGTGTATCATTTACATTATACTATTAATATAATACATAAAGTATTTATTTTTTAATTTTACTCACTATCAACATACTAATCATCAACATTAAGCTCCCAATTTGTAAAATTCTTAACTTTTTTCGAGATGAAATAAGTACTGTAAGTGAGAATCATTTTATGAAGGTAAACCTTACCTATTTAAAACGGTTCTCAACCCCTCCATATCTAGGACAGGTTGAAAGTCTCATTGTTTCTGTGGAGGGTCATCCAAATGCACCGCGCTTTAAAGCGGTAAAATGGAGACTATAAGCGCTGAGTGCGCTGTATCGAGTGGTCGATCACTGGCAAGTGCCTGCCACTTGCCAGTGATCGACCACTCGTAATACTTGCCGATAAAATCACGTACGACATTTTTAAGGATAAATCGTAAGCTATTAGGGAAGCCTTAGTTCCAATGGGGGTAGGCAGAAACTACAGAACGCCACCTGTTTCGATCCTTACAAACTCCTTTTGATTTATGGACGTTCATCCATCCATAAATTTCATTTAAATAACGATTGACGAAATTAAACTCCGTCGTGTAAAAGCAAAAAAAAAACTTGTTCCTGAAAAAATATTACAATAAAATTATTGTAATATTTTTTCAGGAACTATACATACTAACAGAGAATATCAGCCGCGCGATTCGATCGATCAGGTTAAGCTACTCTTGCCGCGGTTGGTCCGTGGATGGGTGATCATCTTTACAGACCTATATAGCAGTGTTCCCGATACTACGGAATCGGGAACACTGCTCTGGATCTTCTTACCTCATACATGAGTAAGAGGATTCAGAGCGTTGACGTTAATGGAAAAAGATTTCCCGGATCCATAGTAACAATGGGAGTTCCACAGGGCTCAATTCTTGGTCCTTTCTTGTTTCTTATTTATATAAATGACTTGCCGTACCTCATAAAGGATAATCATGATATAGTGTTGTTTGCAGATGACACTTCACTTTTGTTTAAACTTAAACGTCAGCAGCAGGTTACTGACGATGTAAATAGCGCGATCTCTAAAGTAGTCCACTGGTTCAATGTTAATAATTTACTTTTAAACGAGAAAAAAACCAAATGCATTAAGTTTACGCTACCTCACGTTAGGCAGGTGAAAACCAATGTGTTGATAAAGGGCGAAGAATTGAATCCTGAAGACAGCACAGTATTCTTGGGCATAACTTTGGATGCTAAGCTTCAGTGGGGTCCACATATAGATAAATTGTCAAAAAAGCTAAGTCCCGCAGCATACGCTGTTAGAAAAATTCGTAATTTAATTGATATAGAGACAGCCCGTTTAGTGTACTTTAGCTATTTTCATAGTGTAATGTCGTACGGTATTCTATTGTGGGGAAATGCCGCTGATATTTAGACTATCTTTGTTTTGCAGAAGCGAGCTGTTTGATCAATTTATAAACTGAGTCCGAGACACTCGCTCAAAGACAAAAAAGAGATTAATGTTATGAGTGTGCCTTCTCAATATATTTATGAAAATCTTTTATATGCCCATAAAAATATAAAATTGTTTAAAAAATATAGTGATATCCACGATATAAATACTAGGATCAAACACAAATTTGTTGTACTTACAACAAGGCTCAAGAAAATAGGTGGCTCGTTCAGATGCCAATGTATACGCTTTTATAATAAAGTTCCAAGCCCCGTTCAAGATCTAAGCCTTAATAAATTCAAATCATTCATTAAACGTAAGTTGTGGCAGAAAGCCTTTTATACCGTTAAGGATTATATCGAGGATAAAAAGGCTTGGGATTGAGCTGCTGCCAATTTTTTTACATATTGAATGTTTTTATTTTGTTTTTCTCTGTTTTGTTGTTGTTTTTTTTTATTTTTTATATACACTTTGACATTAATGAATTTTATATCTATACCTCATTATCATTTGCTTACTTTGTAAAGTATTCTATTATTTTAATTATTGTGAATGTGAAGACTATGTGGGTCATTTTATTTATATTATTTTTCTCTCTGTTCTATTAGTTTTTGTCATGGTCTGGCAGTTTGAGTAATTAATGTGGCCTACCCAAATGTCCTTTCTTTGGTATTGTTCGTCGAATCGTTGAGCTCCTTAAGTTTTGAGTTGAGCTGCACGATTTCTGACAAATGCGTGCACTGACTGGACAGGTCCTCTCAATCTGTGTGGTTCTTTCCTCAAAAGACCATCTCAGACATCGACCTACATGGTCCTCATATGATCTGACCAAGATTATGTCTGGACTTTAAAAGAGACTGTGACGTCTGAGTTTGTTTCAGTCTTTCTTCTCAGACTAGTCAGATAGGAAACGCCGACCTCATCTAGTTTTAAAATATGATTGACGTGTAAAAGTGTTTGTACAAACCTACTTCAAAATAAAATCATTTATCATTTATGACTCTTCCGTACCTCGTAAAGCACGTTAAGCCGTTGTCCCGGCTGTCATTAGTCGTTACGGGTCGTTAGAAGCCCGAAAGGCTGACAACCAGTTTTACCAAGGGGTATCATACCTATTGCCTAATAAGTGGGTTGTGGAGGTCAGATAGGCAGTCACTCCATGTAAAATACTGGTATTCAGCTGCATCCGGCTAGACTGGAATCCGACCCCAACATAGTTGGAGAAAGCTAGGCAGATGATGATGAGTGTAGGTACTGTAAAAGTCAGTCAAGTTACGTTATTATATTTTGTCCCCACTTTAGTGTAAGACATAAAATTCTCTCCAAATCATTTATTTATTTTACCATTTATGTACACACACACACACACACATAATTATATAAACAGACTAGAAGAAAATACCAGAAAAAAAAGTACAAATATGATCCTTATTCTTTTTGAAATCTCTTCCAGCATATCTGGATAGGAAAACAGATACAGAGATGTAGACACTGTGTATAAGAGTAAATAGAATGTAAAGTACATACATAAAGTCAAAAACAATTCACTTATTAATTTATTCCATCCAATCAGTTTGAACTGACGTCATCTAAACTCGTAATAATCAAGTTGCAAGCTCAGCAGTTTTATAACTATTTAAATGGATTGCGATTCACCCCTAATCTGACGTTTCACGGTATAAAAATATACATTAATCGCCCGCTAAGAGGGTGGTCCCGCTTGGTAAGCAAAATTTATAACAACGCTAAACTAAGTACACAGATTTTTAAATGTCGTTCTTTGTTTAACGACTTTCTTTGCGAAAGAGGATACTCTGCATAATATCGTAATAATTAAAGCCTCCTGTATTCTGTTAACGTGCCTTATTTTTCTTGCATAAATAGTTTGGTAGGAAATGCTTTAAAGTTTGAAATATTTTAATTCTATTAACTGTTAATTAACAGCACTTTACCGCATTGGGACACTGTAATGGTAGCGTATGTATGTATGTAATAAATAAATAAATAATTCTAATTTGGTATACTATAAAATCTGAAAGTTATAAACATTCGATGGAGTTTCTGAAAAATAACTCTCATTTCAAAGGCTTAAAGGAGCTCCTATCATAAAAAGTTAAAACGGTCTGATGGGCAGATTTTGATTCAAACGCGTTATTCAGCCAGCGTAGCAATATGAATCATGGACCGGAGCTACGAAGCGCTACGAAGCGCTACGATGTGCTACGATCAGTTTTATGGATGGCTAGCTTTGCTCTGACAGAATTTATAACACTATGAATATCTTTAGTGAGTAATAGCCGTGTCGTGCTTCGTTATAATAGTGCTAGTGAATATTGTGGAAATATTGTCTGCACGTTGTGTAGCTTTGCAACATAGTATTTAATTTTTGTGTCGTTTGAACAGACTCAAACGATCACTGCTTGAGTTAAATCATATACTTAATGGTTTTTTACACAAAGATTATATCCATTACAGCTATATACAATTTGCCTCCATGCGTAATGCTTAACTTCTATTAAGAATATAACGCTTTGACTTTAAACTTACAGTTTTTTTTAAACTTAAAATTGTTAGTACTGAGTTTGAGATATTTTAAATAACATACTTATCGAGCTTAACTCTAGATTGTTTATATAAATCTTCTGATGGCATGGTTTAAATAAAAATTCACGGGGGGAACTTTTTCAAAGATATGAAATAACTGAGCAATATTTTACCGCATCCATCTCCAGATGAGTTATGGTGGCTGAGACCCATGGCTTTGCGTTCGCTGGACCGCGGAAACTTCATTTGCGAGCTCCTCTGTCCGTGAAATGAAGTCGGCTCGATATAGCGATCATGTTATATCGGCATCGGGTGCGACCACGCATACAACTGAAACGATTATTACCGAGCTATTCCTTTCATTATATTGCTCAAAAGCTTCAACATTTTTGATTAAAAGTATTACCAATGTTCAGTTTGAACGCGATCAGCTCTTCTAAACGGCGTTCAAGAGTTTTCAGTGTCAATACTTCACAACAATTTTGACTCTGACAGCTCTTGAATGCGGTTAAGATGTGATGATGAAAGTGATCAGTCTTATTGGTGAAATACGCTCTTGGAAGAAAATAGAAATGACGGATGGAGTGTGAAAGATGATTTATAGCTAGAAAGGATGAGTAATGGAGAAGTAGTTAGCAACCTGATTAGTTAGTTAGCATCATCAGTAACGTCCATTGGTTCCTGTACGTGTCAGTAATAGGACACGCACAGTGTGATGTAACGGGTCCCGTCATTTGTGTCGTATCAAAAGGGTGAAGTGAATGATATTTACGATAGCAAATTATATGTAGATATATAGATTAAAGTTTTATAAATAAATAAATAAATGTTAGTACTAAACAATATATAGTATATTGAAATTGTTGTACAGACCTAGAATTCCTGACCTCCTTAAGAAATAAAAATATTGTTCTGCTTGACACTTTTGATAAAATATATTATAAGTCCTACTTACGTAATTATGATAAATGATTTTATTTTGTAAATAGGTTTGTACAAACACTTTTACACGTCAATAAATGCAATATAATGATATGTAACCATAACATGCTATAATCAGAAATAATGAATAACGTTTTTTGTTCACAGTTCGGTTAAACACAAAAATACAAATAACGAAATAAAAGAATGAGAATAATCATAAAAAAACTATCAATAAGAAATCTAACTAGGTTGTGACATAGTTTCCCTGGCGTCGATCTGTCTGTCTCAAACGTCGTAATAGTCCTATGTTATTTGGAAAAGTTAGTTAAAATTACAGATTGTAATTGGGTTAGTTTTTGCGACACGGTTGGCGCAGTCACTGAGTGATCGACTGGTGCACGGAACAAATGTTTGTATTGCCTACAGGTAGTTGTTCCGGGTCTGGCTGTTTGTGTATATGATTTTAAATGTTTGTAAACGCACCCACGACACAGGAGTAATTCCTACTGTGGGGCAACGTTTAATTCTAAAAAAAAAAAGAAAAATCCTAATTTTGGTATTTTTGCTATTAATAATTGTGATAAAGAATACCTAATATAACTATTTCTAACAGCTGAATTTATTTAGTACTTTTTTTTAAAAACCCTTCAAGTAAAATGATGGCAGCTTGATTGATCTTCGTTGATTGTATGTTGGCGCCGAATAAAAATGACTAATTTAGATACTTTAGGAGCTTAGTTAAGCTAGAAGATTTTATTTTATTTTATGCTTTTCAGTTTAGTTTTTCGTCGTTTAATTTTTATGTTTTTTTTTTATTATTGTCAGGGTCTCGTTTGTCATGCTAGCGAAGGAGGTGGCGGGGTGGGCGAGGGAACGCACCTTGCGCACCTCACGCCTCAGCCGCCGCGAGAGACGCTCCGGGCGTCGGGAGCCGCGTGACGACTCTTGGCCACCGTAGGCGCGGGCCTGCGGGCGGAGAGTAATGGGTAGCTCTCCGTCCGATCAGGACTAGGCCCGTGCCGGACGGCGTGTACGTGTTCCACGCGCGCCTCAAAGAGATGTCAGCAAAAGCGACGGGGCCCCATAGGGCCGAAGCCCGCCAGGGTAGCGGGATCATCCGAAAGGTTTACCGCTGCCCTGGAACATAACGAGCTAAGGAAGGAACACGGGTGGGTTTTAGTCAGTAAGAGTCTGACACTCCCTCCTGCTCCACCCAGAGCGGGAGGAGTCATTTGATGATTTCCCATCCTCAAAAAAAAAAAAGCGTTTGACCACTACCTCACCGGATGGTCTATTGAAAATTCTCAGTCATCAGCCGATCTATTCTGTAAAAGTCTCGCCGTAAAAACTTAAGTGAAGTGAGCCTAAATTGAGCTGCGAGCCGATCGATTCTGTAAAAATCTCACCGTGAAAAGTTAGGTGAAGTAAGCTTAGAGTGAGCTGTCAATAGTGTCAATCCCTAGCATTAGTGTGAATGACAGCTCACTCCACGCTCACTTCACCTGAGTTTTCACGGTGAGATGGTTACAGAATCGCACTGCAGTATAATGTCAATCCCTAGAATGGAATGACATCTCACTTCAAGCTCACTTCACCTAAGTTTTAAATAGACTGGCAGATGAAGGTAATTTACACAATTTTTTTAATGATAATAGTTTCTTTGCTTTGGTTCCTACGGGTGTAGGGAAGCCTTTGTTGTGAAGTCAATTTGCTTTGGTATACAACATAGTCTGAATATACTATGTCACTAAACATAGACAGTACACCTGGTTGTTACCCCAGATAAACCTGAGGTGAAAAGATTAACTAGAATTAGAAAAACAATAGGTGATTTTAAAGTTGTCCTGTAGGAATGCACTTAAATATGTAGGTCTTATAAAAACACGACGTTTAAATAAAGGGGATTTTTGTTCATAGTTTATAATTATAAAACATCGTTTAGGCTGCGTCTTATTTATTTTCTGTAAATCAATGCAACGATTTCAGTTAGAAAACTGAGAAAGTAACTGGTAGTATGACTGAGGAGAAGTGACGTGTAAAACTTACTCAAACGGTTAAACCGACGCTGGAACATGGTTAGTTATAACATGGAAGTTATAAAGTACAAAATATGAAATATGAAGCCATAGATATACCTACCACTGTGCAGTTATGGACACAAAGAGTATCGATTACCCGAGCGAATATCAAGTTACAATGTTATGTACTGATGCAGCTAGTTCACTTGAATTGCTCATGTCTGTGGGCGTCAGGCTATATGGTAAGCACGGCTGCCTGCCCAGTATAACATTGCTAGGGTTGACGTCATTAG
Organism: Apamea sordens; assembly: GCA_945859715.1. Lineage (NCBI taxonomy): Eukaryota > Metazoa > Arthropoda > Insecta > Lepidoptera > Noctuidae > Apamea > Apamea sordens. Next base: position 12,092,142 of record OX243994.1, on the reverse strand, counting down.
TACATATTTTGGGACTTCCTGAAAATTTTCAGAAATCTGACAAACCCCGCCCCATTTACAGCACCGGCTGTGATTCGTCGGAGTTCGTCTACGTCCGCACTCGTAGCGGCCAATGGCGGCTGAGGCTACGCGCAGCCGTAGCGCTACGCCGTAGAGGCGCGCGGGGAGCTACACGATCGACAGACGCTACAGCGGAGCTTGCTACGCCAGGAACTGAAAAATGTAAGTACTAATTATTATATTTGTAAAGAATCTCTGTCTTTTCGCTGTGAAATGTAACTCTATGTACTCTTATTTTGACTTTGTGTAATTTTGTACATGTATATAACTACTGCTACTGGTATATAGGTACATGCTCATGTATAGGTAGATACTCATTACATACTAAGTGATTATGTAACATGAGGGTGATAGATATGGTGGATCAATTCCCTTTGCAAATGATTCAAGACCTAGGCAAATCCAATGTATTTCAAAAGATCCACATTTAAAAAGATAATGTTTTTTATCTAAAAATCTTTGGGGTACTTACTGATATTTAATTTGTACTTAATTGTGAAAAAAATCAAACACTTCTTTAGAACTCCCGCATAGATAGATACCCAATTTACAGAATAAAGTTGGAAAATTTAACAAAGAATGAAAAGTTTCTTTCCAGCCCATAGCAGTAAAAACCATCTGTTCTTATATTGTAGCATACAATTCTTATTAATAATGTGCCGTCACATAAGACAATTTACATACTTAAATATTACGTAATGTGTACCAAGAATAAAGCCAGAAAAAAAAACAGAAAAGTCGGGGCTCTCTAGTTTAAAATCACTGACGTGTATATGTGCCAAGATTTACTTCGGATAGAAATATCATCTGATTTCATAGAGCTGATCTTCTATTCTCGAACAGTTAAAAATAATATGAGAACAGCTCTTTCTGAGGTTGAATTAGTTACTAGCCAGTCACCAACCCGCACTGGGCCTGCCTGGTGGATTAGGGTCCAGTCTCTCTCACAGAAAGGAAGCCTGTGGTCCCAGCAGTGGGAAACTGGGAACGTTGAACGCTAATTAGGCAGCAAGGCATCTATGGCCGCAGTAGTAACAGTGATGTTGTTTGCAGGTGCTAGTGAAGAGTGTCATTTGATGAGGGACGTGCGACCGGCAGCATGCAGGGGCTCAATGCCGCGAAGGAGAAGGCCTCGGGGCTCTTTGCCAACAAACCCCTTCTGTTCAAGTAAGTCGCATGGTTTTATACCCAATATTATTTTTTTAACAGGGTTCCGCGAATCAGCTGGAATATTCAGATCATTTATTCTTTTTTTATTATTGTAGCTACTCATACCTAAGTGAGATTTGACTTATTTCAAGCATTAACATCATTCTGAAGAAATCTAACTAAATGAGTAACATCTTTACCTACTTTGTGAGCATAAGTATCTTCTCCTCACTTCAATCTCTTTTCCAACAATATTATCCAAATTGAATTATTGTTGCACATAATATTACAAGCATAGAAATGCTCGGAAACCCATGTTACGTTAATAGACAAAAGCGTTAAGCTCTTTAAGTTCTGAATTGAGCTGCATGATTACTGACAAATGCGTGCACTGACTGGACAGGTCCACTCAATCTGTGTGGTTCTTTCCTCAAAAGACCATTTCAGACACCAATCTACATGGTCTTCATATGATCTGACCAAGATTATGTCTGGAATTTTAAAGCGACTGTGAACTCTGAATTTGTGTCGGTCTTTCTTCTCAGAGTAGTCGGATAGGAAACGCCGACCTCATCTAGTTTTTAAAATATGATTGACGTGTAAAAGTATTTGTATTAACCCACTTAGAGAAATAAAATCATTTATCATTTAAAAGGAGGATCGATTTTGTTTTAAAAATTGGTAAGGGTATTGGTATAAACATTTGCCTTTAAAATCGAATCATTTGGAAAAAATAAACTATATTGTATTGTTTAATACAAGAGTATGAAGTTCATTGTTTCAATTATAAAATGAGACTTAAATATCATTTTATAAAGTTAATTCCTTGAGAAAAGAACTGTTAAGGCACTTGATAGGTTATTGTTTAGAAGGTAATTAGTGCCTAGTTCCTATTTAGGTCTATTTATTAGGTATTAGCGGTCAAGCACTCTTAAAGATTTATTCAGGGCAAGTACTATCACAAAAAAACAATAAATTTTCCCAGTCTTTTACCAAACAAGTTGGGGTCGGCTTCTAGTCTAACCATTCCCAGTCTTATACCAAACAGTTGAGGTCGGCTTCTAGTCTAACCAGATGCAGCTGAATACCAGTATTTTACATCTGCCTATCAGTCTGACCTCCACAGTCAGCCAGTTACTGAGTAACTCGATAACCCTTAATAAGACTGGTTGACTTTTGGGCTTCTGGCTATCCGTAACGACTGTCAAAGATCTAGGAATGACAGCCGCATAAACGACCACAGTAGCAAACTAATTCTGTTGCTAATCAGAATTGCTGCGTGGGTAATACGACAATTATCTACCCTTGAAACGAACGAAAACATAGTAAGGGACTGTGAAAAATTGAAAGACATGCGAATCCCGAGAACCCTCACTTTGCTTACATAGTTTATTATGGTCCACTCCCTCTGCCATGGAGGAAGATGTGGCCTAGCAGTGGAAAGAACATGGATAAGCACATGACACGTTCAAATGTTGTCTTTAGGGACGGTTATCATCTTTGCTTTAGGGTCACATACCATCAATTTGCTCAACAGTCTGTTTTGTCGTAAGCTAGACATTGGATTCAACAACATTTAGAATGGGCTATTAAACATGCAAATATGCATTATAAATGCTCGAAATATGCAAACAAGATCGACGAAAAGTGCCAAAATATGTAACATCAAATTAAAATCATTCATCGCTCCTTGTTCGATGTCCACCGCGCACAGGATGGATTGAAAGCAGCACATAGTGTTTTTTTGCTCCATTGGTGTAATTGCCGTATGGCGTTCCAGTGTGAGGATAAATAAATAAATAAAATAAATACTACAAAAAGTTTCTTTCTTTAAAAAAAGAAATCAGGATAAGAACTTTAAAATATAACAAATTACTTAACCTACATTTTCAACGGGTAAATAATTTGTGATTTTTGTCCTCAAAGACCATAATACTCAAGCACAATACTGTTCCAAATGCTCAGTAGTGAGACTTTGCCTTCTATCACTTAAAATATTTTTGTGATTTATATTTTTAGAATACCTACCTACCATGTTTGTATGTGTCTATACTCCATTTATAATAGCATTAGAAAAAAGAGGCTCGTAGAAGCAGGAATGCAAAACATTTTATTTCAAAGTTATGATAAAACAATTTTAAGGGAGATGCTTAAATTCTAATTTTCTTGCGTTTTTTGCAATTTGCAGGTCAGTGTAAGGTTGTACCTTAATAAAAATAATATATGATGCGCAACAATAAGAAATATGTAGGTAATCTTTTATCTGTTCTGTGGGTAATAATACAATTTTAACCTTAAAAATCATCAATATATCCCTTTAAATTAGAATTGCTCCGAATTCGTCTGATTTCGCGGGCTACTGCAGCGCATCCACCTTAATTAAAATTGTTTTAACAAATATGGACGTACAATATAAACAAGTAGGTTAAAATTATACTTTATTTATAGTAACGTCTTCATCACACATTACAAACTTACAACAAAATGAATGAATAAAACAACCGATCGCAATGATGATTTAAAAATTAAGATTAATGGAAATAATAATCATGTTTTTAAAACAGATATTTTATTTTAAATAACAACTTACAACACAGTACGTTGGTGACATTTCTTCGTCTTCATCATCTAATTTGGTCACTATCATCTGATGATGAAGATGAAGAAGTTTCACCAACGTTAATTTGTAAATTCGGTAGAATTATAGTGAAGCGAATATCGTTCCAGGTATTGTTCACCCCTGCTTCTTTTAGGTTTTTAGCATTGACACTGTAATTTTAAATTGGAGTTAAATAATATAAATAAATGAAAGCCACATAATTTCATAAGATAAATAGTTAAAATGGTTACAATTAAGTGTGACAGCTACTGTAAAAATAGATCATAATAAATTCGGCGTCTATCGTAATGTAACAATATTTATTGTACTTTTGTTACAAAGTGTGCATTAAAAATAACCTTTTTTAACTTCTTTCTAATGCTATTGTAAATGGACTATAGTTGGTAGGTAAAGTATGCCAGTAGAAAAAATTGCCTAATTTTAAATACAGTCTAAGCTTATTTTTGAGGTGAGAATAACTGTTATAACAATATTACTATAATTTCTATAAATTCACAAAATCCTTGGCATTCAGTCTTGGCATTTGGCACTCTTCACTTAAGACAAATCATTGTCTTCGAAGAATGCAGTAAAGATGGCGCAGGGAACTGCTGAATGCGCCAAACTGCATATTTAGTGGTTTTATGTGCTACTTACCAATCCATCCGATGCGTACGATGTCAAACCTTTAAAGCTCTTTTAGTAAGTCGTTAATCTCTATGTTATGCTGCGTCTACCCTCAAAATAATAATTTAATAATGCTGTTACGAAATCTTAATAAATTATTGTTGTAAGATGCAGGTTTAAGTATTCCATACAAGTGATAGTCATTGCACTTCACTTGTATGGAACTTGAGTTGACTTGATTTTATGATCTTGTTTCAATTTTATTACTTTTGTACAAATGATAAAACAGTCGTTTTTCGTGTCTGGCTGTGTGACCGCTTAGATCTTCTAAATAGGTTTCATACATAATCATTTAATGTGTCATTGCACCTTTATTTATTTTATATTAGTAACTTTATTTAAGTATAATTGACCAGTCATCAAGAGCAGTGGTGGCCCAGTTGTGTCGGCTGCGACTTACGAGTTGTAGGTCGTAGGTTCTAACCCAGGCAGGCGCTTTACTTTGTGTAAATAATTTCATCACCACTGCCCTGAAAACGGTGAAGGAAAACGTCGTGTGGAAACCGGCATGTCCTAGAACCAAATATTCGAAGACATGTGACATCTACCAACCGGCACTGGGCTCGCGTGGCAGATTATAGCCCATTCTCTCTCGAAGAGAGGAGGCCTGTGTCCCAGCAATGGGAACATTATAGGCTAACTATCGGTAACCACGCGTATGTTTTACATATTCTAAAACTACATCTAATGCTTTAATAGAATACGAAGCAGTTTCTACTTTTTATTTTTGGTTTGCAAGTTGCCACAATTTTTCTTTCACTCTGGTTTTGTAGCTATTTTTAGGGTTTGGTATTTATAATTTAAATCTTCCATAAAAGGGAAAACCATCCACTGTCTGAAAAAAACAAAGGAAACTTAAAACAAATGACCAAATGGCGTCTTATTTCGTTTCCCGAAGATGGAGTGTTACAAAAAGTCTATGAAAACGGAGTATAAACAAAAAGAAACAATAGACGGTTGGGCAACGCGTGGGGAATCGAAGCAATTTCGCTGGAAGCCGCGAGACGATCGCCGATAATATTGACAGGAGGATAATACTTGTTGCAATCGAAATAAAATATAAGGGCGGAGAAATCACGGACGATTCTCTAACAAGCATTTTGTACGTAGGGTTCCATTTTTGGCGAACAAACTTTGAAAACGGAAAGAAAGAAACGTTTATTTCGACACAACGATGGTTGGGAATAGATTAAGTAGATACTTGAATTGCTACAGGTTAAAAAAAAAACTAGACTAACTACTTTATTATATTACGAAGGAACTCTGCCAAAAAAGATTCAGGTCAGCATAATTCCTGATGGACAGGCTTTCAGTGGTATATGGCTTGGTACAACACAGGCCAGAGGTAACCGAGCACGAGTTGTACGAGACACAACTGTGGACCTAAAATAAAAATAAGATACATTTTTAGTATCGTTCACAATTCATTCGGCAATGTTTCGCAAAGATGCAGATAGCTAACTTGGAAGCTCTGACTCGGATATTTAGAATGTCTGCACCATCATCAATTTTTATCTTAGGGTAGACACGAATGCTGTCCTCCCATCCTTGCTTAATGTTGATTTATAAACGGTCATTTTCCTCCTTAGTCTCCATTGCCATCTTGACTGACTTTCCTTTGACATGACTGAATTTGTTTAAGTGACCTAACGGAAAAAGACCCATAGAAAAAGTTATTTTATCTAAATATATGAATGGTTATTGGGAGCCAAGAATTCCTTAACTTCGGTGCCAACTTGTCACATATTTAGGTCATTAATAACTGTGAACTGTGTTAAAAGCAAAGGTCCTACCTGAAAAGCTCCATTGATTGATAGCTGTTGGGCTTCAGGGCACAACACGGGGCTATAGTACGGTGCCCATTCTTTAATATAACAACGAAAAACACAAATCAATATTTCCGTTATCTAAATAGGAATAAGAACAAAGTTCCCTCTACACAGATCATAATACCAAATGGTCCGAATTCGATAAATAATGCGATTACTGCGTGAGTTGGTGGCAGCCCTCGAGGTACAGTCGTACAGTCGAGTGCTCAGCGCTGATAACAAACAGACATCATCCGGATTTGTGTCGTCATGCGAACGCTCCCGATGCAAGGAGCCGAGTACCTACGAGCACATAAGTACATTGTAACGGTGATTTGTTCACAAATCTGTGAGTGTTTCGAGATATGAAGTAGAATTATTATAAGTCGGAGCATGTTTTGCGAAGATATGGGAATGTTATGAAAGGTTACCTAATTATTTTATCGCAATTAATTGAGTTTTTAGAATAAGATGTAGTGATTTCATCATGTGTCTACATTAAACATGGATACCGAAAGTTTTGTAAATCGATTGTGTAAACGACATAACAAAAGATTTATTTGTTAAAAGATCTAGAGGAGGTTATTTCTTGTTTACTAATATAATATATAAAAATCAATGTTAGTTTGTTCCTATTTTATGCGCTGCCATACCGTTAATTCGATTGCGATAAAACTTTGTCAACTTAGTACTTGCATTTGCGTGAAGGTTATAGGCATAGTACAGACGCCAGCAGGTCAAGCTACCCGAAACTGTCAAATTTTCCCAATCAACCTTGAACCTTAATGCTGTAGCGATAAAGTTGAAAATCTATTAAAGAAATTTGACAGATTGTAGTAGCTTGATGTGCTGGCGTCTGTACAATGGCAGAAATGCGCCTTATGCATGCTAGTAACATAAAAAAAATATATAAAATAACATAACATAGAAAACCTAAACGAATTATTTGGCACTGCTAAAAATATTTAATTAATTCTTACATTTCAAGAAAACAACAAAATTAAAAACACACTTGCTGACAAACTAGCACAGTTTTATAAAAATACCGACGGTGTTTTATCATAATGCCAAGTCACCGGACAACAAAATGACCACTCGCTTTAGTTACAATCATATCTACCTACATCTGCGTCCCGCGAGGTATCCCCAAGGTTTTAAGCCCATAAATTGCATAGCGAACTCCGATCATAGAAGGGTAGTCGGTTCATTATTTAGTCCGTTTAAATCACTAAGTCCTTAAAAGACATTAGCAGGCTTTGTAGCGTTATCGCAGAACACAAAAGAGATTTAGAGCGAGCTGACAAGGGGAGGAACCCGTCAGTTTTTATTCAATAATATTTAGCTATATTGTACCGTGTACTGCTTGATTGTACAAGGATCTTTTAATGGTAGGATTAATATTTTAATTGGGTTCTTTAGATTTTAGAGAAGCTTATAGGTGCCCATTAGCAATTGTTGTTGTCTTGATGGTTTATTGCTATCATGAAATCTATTTTAGTATTTTTTGAGAAAATTAATTTTCGCCAATATGTTTTAACAGAAGCTAGATAATTATGGGTTCGTCGTCAGATATTTTATAATATCATATCCACTAGTTACCCAATTTCGGCAATTCACAGCAAATTTGCATAGCCCAAACAATACATTTACACAAATGTGTTAAGCACTTAATTGTTTTGCAATCAGTTCGTACTGATGGCATGGCATTAAAAGGTCTAGACAAGTAATACGTGTACAGCACTTACGCTAATTGTTTCCGCCATTTGAATATTGCTCGCGACAATTACTCGATTGGTCCACCCGCCAGAGGACGCTGCTGCACAACGGACCCCTAAATTAATTGCTCTCTGCTCACTTTGTTTTATTTTGATCAAGACAAAACTGACTGTTGAAATGGCACAAATATGAGAGGGAAGCAAAAAAGAAACAAAAAATTTAAAGAACTAATTTCAATAATAATGTCAATTTTAATTAACTAAGTAGTAATTCTAGTTCGTGTAACTTTGTTCAATATTTGTGAGATCGATTAATTGTTAGTTCATAAGGTTTTTCGAAAAATTTACGAAAGAAAAGATTTATATTATTATGTAAGTATAAGACGTAAGTATGTAGATGTTGTTATAAATTAGGAATACTTATTACAAGATTGTACTTTGTGTACATTATAAATAAACATTGAGTAAGGACAAACACATACTTATAAGAAAACCCCGGAAAAAACAATTCTGTTGAGTAAGGAGCAATACCAGGTAAACTACATTTCCTCAATTTGCACCTTTTCGTGGATGATTTCACTATCCGGGAAAAGCGCACCCCGTACTTCCTGCACATTGATATTAAGGTAGATAATATTATACGAGTATGACTACCATTCTAATATCAGCTGTGTCATTTAGCTACGAAAATATTGTCAGTCGGCAGATTGCGATTTCTTTGTTTTTGTTTACGATTTTTAGCTAGATTGGTTGATTCGATTTTAATATAGTGAGGATGTTTTTTTTTGGTCAGTTCAGAAAACCTCAAAACTCTTCATTCTGTACTTTGCATCATTTAAAACATGCATTATTTTTTAAGCAGTTAAGTTGAAGGATTTGGTAATTACGTAATATTTTTTCTCTTTACGAGTATCTACACGGAGAGAAAAAACACCATCAGAAATTAATAAAACTGTTTTGTATTTAGGGAAAAATCTTAGCTACTTACTTATAGTGTAAGTAAAAAATGTTTTGCTGTATTTGCAATTATTATTATTTTTTCTAACAACCTTATATTCTTAAATGTAATTCCTAAAAACCAATTTCATAAATGCAAAATATTACACCGTTGAATGTTTATTGCAAATCACAGTAATTGGTGTTCAAGTTTTGTAAATTCTTAAGATTTTTTTTAAAGATATTATTTTTTTTATTCAAGTTTTCAAGAAGAATCAAGATCAAAATATTATAGTAATTATTTTCATATTTTTTTACGATATTACGCGTCGGGGATTTGATTTTTGAACAGGGAATTTAATTTAAAGTAAAAATGTGTTGATATTGTTATTGTTCTATTCCCATGACGTTCCGTTTCAAATGATAACCTTGAATTTTGAAACTGTCACGATCACGTCTTTCAAAAATTTAAAATCTATACTTTGCCAATTCTACATTAATTAAAAATAACTAGAATAAAATAGAATAGAATTTATATTTAAACGATTTTCATTTTTATTAAGCAATAATGCCCGTGTGTATGACATCTCAAACAAAATAAATTACCTAGTTTTCAGGTTATTTCGACTTTATTGAAAATCTCCGAAACCCGGGTTTTGTTTACAAAAAAAACTTTTGTAGGAGTTAGAGGAAGAGTAGTCAATAAAAAACAAAGTCTGACTTTGATGCAGCATGGTACGGGATTACTTACATCCATAAGCATTGTCCTTTAGTAAAATATTACACCGTTTAATGTTTATTATTGATAATTACTATTATATATTACAAAACCAAGCTATTGAAAGTACTTGTTAACTAGATATTACAAAATCTACTAATTACATTTGCAAAAATCACTTTGTAGTTTTTGTAGTTATTATGATTTGTTGTCCTTGGATTAAAAATTATCATATTTTTTTAAATTGTTTCCTCCATGTACACAGCGTTTCAATCTACAGCCTATAGCGAGAGAAAAAAATATTTTTGTTTGTATACGTTGTTTGCTTTGATGCGATACCGATATTGGAGTTCGCAGTTTCCCTGATAGTGAAACTTAGCCAAGGTTTAGATTTTTGTGAATTGTGAGCCACAGTCCGGAGTTTTGATTTATTAGGCATCGTTTTGAAAAAAATGTCGTTGGTAGCTGTATTTAATTAATACTGGAGACCAACCTGTGAAAGATTGAACTAAACCGAGTTATAATGTAATCTTACTTATTTGTATGTATAGATATTAACATAATATTTACAAACTTCTAATAGTAAATAAACTACAAATTATAAAAATATAATATCTTATAATAACTAAAACTATTAAAAAACTAAAATATTGCGTCGAAATATTCCTCCACATCGCTGTCGACTGGTAATGTACTCAAGAGACTGGGTAATTGGATAACTTTAGTCAGAGGTTATTTTTTTAAAGCTGTCTTGTATTCAATGTATTATGTTCGGAGAATTTTTATTCAAAAGACCCCTTTTAAAATCAGTACAAAAAGTCTTTTGAATTATGTTAAGAATTATGAAAGCAGATTCAAACACGTGTATATTTCTTATAGTTAATAGTATAAGAAAGTTTGACCGTTACAAACCCTGTTTCGATTGTGTGAATACAACACACCATCTTGGGGCCCCCAAGTTAGGGGTTGGGAAGGTCAAGGTTGAATATCAGCTGAGTATCTTGTAACATGGATAACATTAACGGTTTTAAAGTTTACTAGAACAAAAGACCAGCACCAGAGAGTAATTATTAGGATTTTTCCTTAAAGTAAAATAATCGTTAAAATCAATTACTTAAACAAAAACTAAAGATGCAAGAATACAAAGGTAGCGAAATATGATCATGTATGCATCGTTATTAAACTTTGTGGAGTAGCTATTGTACTCATATCAAAGTAGTATTCTATCTGACACTAAATACTGACACTTCTGACATACCACAGGTATTGTCTGGTTTACAGGCACTAATTGGTAAAATAATCAATACCTGATAGTATTACTAATAAGCTAACAACACAAACTTTTGTCCCGACACAATGGTCGTGTAATATGATTCAAATAATATTAGTCCCTAAACATTAGAGTTTCACCATAGAGTTTGATGTCAAAGTGTTATGTTACTTAACTAATTGGTTGTCAAAGCTTCGCCTCAGGGTTTGCGGATGAAATTTTAATGAGGATTGCTTTCTGGGACTGATGCGGGTGGACATGGCCAATTAACTATAAATATTTTGTCCAAAGAGTACCTGAATAGAGTTGTCGGGAAGTTTTAATGAGTGCACGGTATTCAATAAAAGTGTATACAGTGACAAATGTTTATGTATCAATAATTCACTTTGATCAAAACGATTAAAACTTATTTACAATAAAAGAGAATATAGAAAATTATAAAGTTGAGGTTTAACAATAAAAACATTAACAATACTTGTTAACGAACGGTTATTAAAATACACTATGTCTACTTTTCGTGCATTATACAGCAAACTTGTCGAAGTAATAGGTAGGTACGCCTTATGGATTCGTCATGTCTGTCCGTCCGCATGTCACAATCACTTTTTTCCGAAACTATAAGAACTATACTGTTGAAACTTGGTAATTACACTTAGCTTAGCACTTAGCTTTCTTCCTCTCTCCTAAATTTTTGCTGTGCCCGACAGGGTCCATATTGATCTTTTACCTTATTATATACCATCTATACACATATGGAATGCAATAAAGTTTTGAGTTTGAGTTAGATGTATTCTGTGAACCGCATTAAGATTTTCATTCAAAAATAGAAAAAAAAAACAATAAATTTTGGGGTTCCCCATACTTAGAACTGAAACTCAACATTTTTTTTTCCATTAAACCCATACGTGTGCATCTATGGATAGGTCTTAAAAATGATATTGACGTTTCTAATATCATTTTTTTCTAAACTGAATAGTTTGCGCGAGAGATACTTCCAAAGTGGTAAAATGTGTGTCCCCCCCCCCCTGTAACTTCTAAAATAAGAGAATGATAAAACTAAAAAAAATATATGATGTACATTACCATGTAAACTTCCAACGAAAATTAGTTTGAACGAGATCTAGTTAGTAGTTTTTTTTAATACGTCATAAATCGTTATCGTAGGAGTCCTCTAAACGCTGTTCACAAGTCCAAAACCCAAAAATATTGTCAGTTTAAATCAATTAGACGACCACTATCCTTCCGACAGCTGTTTGCAGTCTGGGGCGAGGCGAATCAAGTTATCGAAATGTGTCATTTTCGATACGATAGCCTATCGGATGGTTGTGAATAGCTATGCAAAACAACAACACCAATCGAAACGAGTGTGATCCCCAGTACTAAAGTAAACTATGCCAGCTAATCTTGTCGTCATCTCGTGAGATCGATAGCCGGGTGCCGCCGCGATGTCTGTCCGGCGGGACCGCGCGGCGCCCGGGCCGGCGGCACGGCGCGGCGCCAAGGGGACGCGGCATCCGCAAATAAATCTTATAAACCGCTACTGCTAGAAATTATTTATATTTGTTATGATTTCTCTATCTCTGTATCGAAGCATGCAAAAATAAGCATCTGTATGCCTTTTTTGCATCTACTCACTTTAGTTCGACAATCGGCTGATCAATGTCTCACAGAAATTAACGAACAAGTTAGTGTAATAAGTTCTTTTCATTTGAACGACATTAACTGTCGGGACCATTTAGAAATCATGAATTATCTATTTTCTTTGCTTCTTAAAGGTACTTAAACGAAAGAGGTACCTTTACCTTACCTACCATTGGTTAATTTTGTTTATTTAAAATGTTTAGTTTAAATAAACAAAATTAACCAATATTGTGGATGACATTCCTAATACACTATGAATTCACATTTACGTAAACAAAGCCGCGTGCACAGCTAGTTTACAGATAAATCTGAATCAATCATATCACTTCCAATCAAAAAACCACCTACCAAATAAATTAAAAAATCCAATCAGCCAACGCCCACAACGACAGGCGGATTAAAAAAGTATGTTCATCATCCCTCTGACTTATACTCATTACGGGCACTAGATTGTCGTAATGAGAATCCTCTGTGAAAGGACACAGATTTAATTTGCTGCGTGGTCGCGACCACACAGGGCGGGGCGGTACCACCGCCGGTATTAATCCCACTTCAAAGGACACACTGGAATTTCAGACTCCTGTATAAAGCGGTATTATATTCAAATGAACGTAGTTTGACGTGCTCGAGTTAATTATTTCTGGCTCTGAACTGATACGAAGTTGATGAGAATGTGTTTAGTTTGTTGTGTTCTAACTAGAACTGAGTTTTTCTTTTCAGTAGATGGTATTATTAGTCGTTTGGTAGCTATTGTTTTTTAGGTGGGACTTAAACCTAACTGGCGGAATGTCGGTGTAATATATTTGGTACCTACCTACACCTCTGCCTAACCCTTCGGGGTAACAAGCGTGATGTTATATTAACATAACATATGCTATTTAGATACAATTTATTAATGATTTTACATACTTTTTAAGATAGGTTAACTTTGATAGGGATTTTCAGTACTTAGAAAATACAAAATAATTTTGCAAATAAATGACCTATTTTTGCATATAAATTAGTAGAATGTGACTAAGATTTTTAGGTTAGCTCATCTGTGATCCCCACAGACCGCTTTTCCGTCTAACATAGAGATTGAGCGCAAAAATCCTGTGTATTTAAAACAAAGACGGATGTCTGGCGCCAGCCGAGGGTAGACGCCGAGGCGCCTCTCACTCCACTCTTGTGCGCCTACATAAACTACAATGTTACCAAATCGCACAGAGTACTCGTAACTGTAAAGTTTGATGGCAGTTCTCTCAGGGTTCAGATATTCAGTGATTTTGGGTTCTTTATGTACTTGGAAATAGTTTTGTTCCAGTAAAACCTTAGGTAAAATGCTAATAGGTACCTAAGCTAAAATAAAGTTAAAGTATAATTTAAGAGGACTGTGGAAAGTCTACATAAATTACAGCGATGACGCGATATTATATTCCACAATCATCCTAATTTTCTCTAAAAGAATGTTTTATTATTAAACGACTTTTTATACAACTTCAAAAAAACTCTACACAAATCTATCACAAAACTAAAAAAAAACATTGTTTTAAGTAACTGAAAAAACAAATTGTCTTCTCTGTCCGTCACTCTGTGACGCCGATCGACATTCGTCGTTTTGTCTGCGCCTCCACCTCCACTAATGTACGTGGTGTGCAAATATTTGAGTTTGCCAAGACTTATTGATCAGGAGAGAGATCATGACGGCTCGCACTCCTCGCTTCCGTCACGTTTGGAGTGCTTGTAAGCTGGTGTGCGTGCAATTTTGCACTCTCCCCGACCCTCACACATAGCTGTGAGGAAAACAATGTTTCACACGAATTTTGTTTCGCAATCGTGTAGGAGGTTGGGTAACAAAATGCCAAGTGGTGGTGAAGAAGTCACAAAAATGTAGAGGAAATTTTGCCGTGAAATTTTATTTACCAGGAAAACTATTTAGCAAATTTCAAAGAGAACGTGCTTAATATATAACACGTTCTCTTTGAAATTTGCTAACATTACATTTACATTTTTGTGAATTCTTCCCCACCACTTGGATTTGGCATTTTGTTATGATTTTTGAATTTCTTTTGTTTTAACAAAACTTTGTTAAAACAAAAGAAATAGTAAAATAAAGTGTATATTATATTAGTATGAAATTCCTTTATATTAGTATCCGAACTTTCAGCGAATGTTAAGGAAACCTATTAAAGAAAGGTTAGAACGCATATTTCTAAATCCATAATGTTTGTAGCAAGTTAATATAAGCTGAACGTTTCAGCACTCGATTGAATTTCCGGGCGGTAACGACTTTTGCCCAACGCCAGCGGAAATACCGTTAATGCATGTCAATTGTTGTACCCCTAACTTTGTTGAACACCCACTCTCTAGGCGACAATACTGGTCCTCATTTTAAAATATTGAGCTAAACGTTTTAGAAAGGTTTACGTAAAAACAAACGGCTTGTTTGCAAATGTTATACTAATTTGACTCGTGGCTTCACTTCTACTGTGTTGTTGGTTGTTGTTAATATTTTTATTTCATTTTGTGTGTCAAAGAGGTTTTAGCCACCATATAGATAAAGGGTCTGACTTTGAATGCATAATTATAACGTATCTCATTTTTGTCTATCGCGCTTCTTTATCATATTCCCTGTAAATTGAGAAGTCTGGCTTCTTGTGACACAGGAACTCTTAGTACAAGAATCAGGGCTACACTTATGTTTGTATCTTGAAGTGAACATAAATAAATATTATTATTATTATGAATATAAACAAAAAAACACTGTAATGATGTTCTGATCATAAACTTTAAATTGGGGATCGCTAATTGTCGAGTTTCATTGAATTATTGCATTTAAAATACATTTTTACGTTAGTTGAATAGTAGCATTAGGTATAACACAACTGGCTAGATGCTACTACACTATACGATTCATCAAAACTATATCAGCATATACCCTTCAGCAGGTACCAGCCAGAAAGAATTCTAAGGCCGAAATCAGCCAAAACATTGCACATTCACTCAGGCAGATTGTTAGTCAAAACAAGTGATGCACGCCACACAAGTCACCGCGCATTCACGCAGTGACGACGGGGTGAGTAGACAGCTTCCCTGTGTGTACACAACAAAGGGTTGCACTCACTATTGCTTAATGGACAGTGAAGGCTGAGATAGCGACGTGATAAATCACCGACGTGATTACCGAGCCATTATCTAAAATACAATCTCGGGGGCGACAACTTGGAGAAAGTAAAGTTGATGATGTAATTGACGGTGACGTGCTGCCGTTGTCTTTATTAGATCAAAGTTATGGACGACTTTTTGATGGTGAAAAATATTTATACTTCCCTGAAAATAAACATAAGAACTCAAAAAAGAACACTCAAAACTTAAAGCATTGATTTTAATCAAACCAATTACAGGCACTTTTGTATTGTCAAGGAGTCGATCTGTCAAAAAGATGAAGCTAGTAGGTTAATATAGACAAGACCGGGCAAGAAACTCCATGTAAACTATTTAAAAAAATATTGTTACCTACCCGTATGTTACCTATAAGTAAGAATGACGTAGAAAGCGGCCATAGTATCTAAACAATTCAATAATTAAAATAAGCCGATAAGTATTACGAGTTATATTTCTTTTGTTGATGTATAAATATATGATATCTATATCTACGAAAACATGCGAACTGTAGAAACCACAAAATTGCATTTCTACATGCGGAGCACCCTCGGTAGTCGATCAACGGCAAACAAATAAGCGTATTGGTACAATCGAGTCTATTTTATGCAAGCCCCTCAAGTGACGCTCAAAGAGAAGCCTGAGCGATCCGCCGGCGCGCGGCACACCTTTGAACCGCGCTCGAAAACGTTACAAAGGCTGAGCTTACTACGTATAGGTGTAGATATTACAGACTCGATTTAATGAAGCAATCATAAAATTCAATTTGAAATTATTTTTAAATCATTTCCTTAGTTTTTGCCTCTGCATAACATTCAGTCATATCTACAGAATCATATATGTACATATCTACATAAAAACATATAATAAAAGTTACGAATTGAAAAAGTTCTATAGTTCCTAAGTACGTCAGGAAACGTCAACGACTAAGACAAATTAATAACGTCGTCTCGACAATATTCATCAATCTTACAATAAACACTTACATCGCATCGTATTGAAATGTAGGCTTAGTATTTAAATGGGTTCCCATTTGTAGCCCCGAAACATGAAAATAGCGTGGCTCTCAAACTGAGAGGGGTTGCGTAGACTTAATAAAATGCGCAAAGCGTCCGCTGACGAGGATGTATGCAAATTAGACGACAGACTTGTACGATGTACTGCAGAACACTACTGTGGTAAACAATATGGCTATAGGCAACGTTGGAAACTGTCCTGTATGTCATAGATCACGTTTTTGTTTTATAGCAAAGACTTAAATACTTATAATGAAAAATTTAATTAAAATATTATCAAAAAATACTTTATTCAAAGGAAATTATTTTATTTCTACTCTACTCATTGTCCACATTTTGTAATAATACCTCGGTCAGTTACTACAAAAGAACTTTATCCGTCGCACACGAGTGTCGTCTCTACAGCTTCCCTAGTCTATCGTAGGCGTACTTTTAAAGTATATTGCGTATCCTCATACATACGTATGGAGAGGGTTATTGTTGTTTTTCAAAGCTGGTAACGTTTCGCCCATCTGAAAGGGGTTTTACCGAGGTTTCACTTCGCCTCCAACAGATTTGTAGCTACGCATTGCACATTTAATACACGGTGGGTGCTTTTATATCCCGCGGTCGGATTTATTGAGTGTTTAGGATTCATAAAAACGTTATGTGAATTAATGAAATCATTTTATGGGTTCGTTGGTGAATCACTATTCTGAATTTTTATTTTGACGATTGTGAACAAAGATTTATGGTATAACATTATTATTATGAACATTAAGTTAAGACAGCTTGAAGTGGCTATAACTTTAGTCCTCTTTCCTTTTCATAAAGCACTTCACACTAAATGGGATTAAACTATTTTAGAGTCTAGACTGCAGCATTTAAAAGTTCTTATCCAAAATCTCCTAGAAAATATTTAGAACTTCGTTCATATTTTACTAAAGGTAGATAATGTATCTACCGTACTTTGGATGGTTTAATATGGATGTGTCCTAGCTTATTCCAGGAGAAAAGGGTCTTCAATTCAGCTTACCGTCTGAGCAACGTGATACGATCAAATGGATGCAACTTAAATGGGCATTAAGAAACATTTTTGCGACCTCCTCCGAGATAAGTTTCTCTTGATCCCGGGCCATTGTGATAGTCATCTGTAGAAAAGTCCGTGAAAAGCCCCGGACTCATTCGCCATTCATGGGGCGATTTGATTTACTTAAGATCTTTGGCCTGATACTGTCTATTAAGCGAGTGCTTCGCGAAGGAGGACGGTCGTTTTTATAAAAGTATAATGTGATGTGTTGACCGGAATATATCCTATACTTATCTATCTTTATGGTGATCTATAAGATACGAGGTCTAATAATAGAATTTATTGAGCAACTCGAGATTGGGCTTTATTGTTGTCGTTGGCTGGAGGTTTTATTCATTTTATATAAAAGACTGGCATTCAATATTTTATATCGAAGATTACTAGAAATGTACTTTTGAAAAAAATACTCTCATAAAAAACTTACATCAATATTATATTAAAGGATCTAAAAATTCTGTCAGTATCGGTTTTCAGTAATCATACGTACAAAATTCGACTTCGAAGTTTTTTTTTTGTAAAAAATAGCAATTTCGGAGGTAGTTTTTTTATAGAGTTGGTTTACAAAGGAGGTGCATTAGAAGGGAGGGTTAACGCGTGGTTCTGGGCGAGCGGACAGACGATTTATAAAATGAGTTTGCGGTGCAACCAAGCCGTGATACCCCATTGGTTACGTCTCACTTCCTTATTAGTGACGCGCCGGTTGGAAAGTTGCATGGTATCGATAAAAAGTTTAATAATGTACTTGTTGTCTTTTCATAGAGAGATATCGTAATGATACTGGTAATCCTAAGTTGTTTGTGTACCTGTATAAAGTTATGGATTAAATACTCTTTACATGTATAGCCACTCTCCATAGTAGATTTGCCGAATAAGTGATCTTCAGCGCACAGGTCCGTTCTATTATGGTTTTCCGATAGAAATAGTTTGTGTTAGGGCTGATTTTACCAAAGTATATTTTATTCGTACAATAAAATGGACGTCTGACAGTTTTTGTATGGAAAAACTGTCCTATTATTATACCGGTATTAAAGTTTGGTCAAATTCGCCATTAGTCTGTATTCTTATTATTGTTGCGCGTGTTTATTACATAATTTTGTAGGTTACATTAATGTAAAAAAAAAAAATCACATGCCAATTTTATTAATGTATATTATATTTTCTTAACGCTACTCCAACTATGGTTAGACAGACGAATTGGAACCGTCTCCGTTTTGAAGTCCATGAAAATGGCTTCTTCATAGAAGTGTTTTGTGATGTGCTGGTTATCTTGGGCGGGGCTCCAGATTAAGTCCGAGTCCGGGTCCCATTCCGGCTCCGAGTCTGGGTGTTCTTCTATCTATAATATGTATGTATTTACAAAAAAAAAAAATGTATATAAGTAGTTTATCAGCCATCTTGTTACCATAACACAAGCATTAGGTTGCTTAGCTTGGGACTAGATGGCGCTGTGTGAAATGTCCAGGGATATTATTATTATTGATATCCGTATCCATTTTACTATTATATATTTAACCACGTCTCAAGACATTGAATATTACGTAAATAACAGATGTGTTAGGTAGCAGGTTCAGCAATTAACATCTAAGTATGTATGTTATAAAACTTCAGGTCCAGGACTAAAGTGATTGAGGAATTTTTAAAGAATATCTTTAAATTCCAGCGAAACTCCAAGTAGGTTAGTAATATGTACTACCTAAGTAATAACATAAAATAATAATGAAATACAACTTTTATTATATTTCAACTTTAACACCAACGAAAAAAAACTTTAACCAAATAAATTTTATAACGCCGCTCTCATTTACAAGCATCGCCGCAACAACTCAATATACATAGATCCACTAAAACAAAAGCCTGTCGCATATAATAAAAAAACCCATAATAATATAAAAACGATAAATAACAGACAGCGGCACATCACTATTTCACGGGCATTTGTCGCGGGACGTCACCATTTTTCCCTCGCTGCGCCGCCATCAGTGGAAAGTTAAAAGCATTGAAAGACATATCGCGGGTTCCTTCCAAGCTCCATTGTTCTCTCGCCCTTTGTCCCGCGCCGAATGTTTTAATGTAATTGGCTTTGTGAGACGATTTTTTTACCCCACTTTCCTCGGCATGTGTGCGTAACACACGAAAAGTTTCAGTTATTTCCGCTCCGTTGGACGCATTGTAACTTACTCTTAATTATTTGTGGTAGAAGGCATGAAGTATAAAACGAGGTCAAGGGATTTTCAATTGTATTTTTAAAAACATTGTGTTCACATGATCAAAGGAGCCTTTTTTTATAATGAGCTTGCAATTATTAATTGGTTAATTACTCAATCATAGTCAGAAAGTTCCAAATTAAATTTCCAGATTATCTTAATAATATGCTAAAGTAAAACGACTGAACAGCAGTAGCTCGGCTTTATCCCATAACACTAGTCTGTCATGCATATTACTACAACATCCTTCCTATTTTAACCACCCCATCTCCACTGACTCCAGTAAGTGAGTTGGATATAAATTGGGGCATTGTCTGTGAATCTGGAGCATTCGCGAGACTTTTAGGCTCATTCTGCAACACGAAGAAAAATACTAAAGTCCAATACTGTACGTCTCTCCTTCTCGTTCATAGAATTTCCGTAAGGGCAGACAAGGAGAGATAAGGATTGATTATTATTATCGGTATAAAATATTTGCAGAATAAGATAGCTGATCTTGAATGAATTCCCTTTTGTTTTCTCGCTCTGCTGCTGTTTCGTTTCGCTCTGGCGCACAGGACTTAGCACTATATACACTCCTGTCACCAGAATACAGGATCAATCCGCAGTGTGATTCGGTACTTTTTTACAATAAATAATACTTAATATTTATGATGGAAACTTTTGTGATATAAATAGAAGTAGGTTGGCAAGTTTAGAATGTATAATGAGTTATACACCCCCGCTTGTTGTTTATTCAAAAACAGTTATTTTTAGTTTTTGATAAAGGCACGTGGGTGACTACTGATTACAGATGATAATTATAGTAATATTCAATTGACATCGGTTCCGCACAAGAGAAGACTAATTGATAACCTATGTGTTTGCCCTTAACAACTAGACTTATCACTGCCGGGACACATTGTTGCATATTTACTGCAACAATGCCAAATAGACCTTGCTATTTCAATGGGTGATTTAACAATAAGATAGCATACAACAATATTTTATGAAACATTTAGATAACAGCTCACGCTGGACACAGGCCTCTAATAAAGATGGCGTTTTATTTAATACACAAATGTGACCTTTCAGTAACAGAGAAGTATAACAGACATAATATACGACTCCGCAAATTGTAATTAATAAAATAAATGAGCAACAGGTCAAACGTCTTTGCAGAATATCACTGTGAGTGAGGACAGAGGGAGCGTGGCACGCATTTCTGGCTAGTTTGATATCAGCTCCCGTCACATCAATACCGTTTCTTCGTTCCTTCGTTAAAATATACGATAAATTACTCTTGATCAATCGTTGTCTTATACTTGACCGAAGTTTGAACACAATGTCCGCATTGTATTGTGAAATATAAAGTGATAAAAACCTGTGAATCTTTCAGTGTCTCCAGAAAGTGTTTGGAAAAATTCTTCTCACGTTCTTTTAAGTTTATTTATGTGTTTAAAGAAATCCACAGGTTGTTGTTTCATAGTGTTTCATATCCTACGGAAACGTAGTTGAAATTCGGACTTTATAACACAAGTATACGGTAGTAAGTTGCTCAAGAGACTTGGGGGTGTGAATTCTGACATCACCTGTTGATTTCACCGAGAAAATCCTCGGGTAAAATGTTTTGGAGGATACTGTAAGTATTCTCTTAAGACGAAGAAAATCGTGCGGCTTTACTGAGAATTTACACCCTTCTGGGAAGTAGTTTTATTCGCTCTTAGTATTTAGAAATAGGTACTGCAAAATGTATTCGTTGAAAAATAGTGGCAAAAGAGTTGGGATTAAAAGCGTGTATTACATTTTAAATGATGAAATCCTTCCGAAAAAAAATATGTTGGAATGTTTGAATTTAATTTTTCATTAATGAAGCCTAAGAAAAATCTAGTGCAAAAACTTGAATGGTGTGTATAAAGCGTAATTATTATTCTGAATAATTATGAAATGCTGTTATGAATTGTGTTCTGAGTCATTTAAGCACAGTATTTAACTTATTCGTCCCAGTGCGAGGATAAATAAATAAATACTGTATATTTCAATCTATTGTCCCCTGTGCAGTGTTCGACTTTATTTCAGCTTAAAAATCCATTACTTCGACAAAAAGAAAACCAACGATAGACATTCATGTTAGCTTCGTTAGTACATTTTTATGTGATAACTCAAATCCGATGAGGCATTTCTTCGGAATCGCTGGTCCCTCGTCACGGTACAATAAGCCACTGTTATATTTATGTCTCCATACGTCACGTTCCCCTCTGGAGCGGTCTCAGGAGACGGCATTATGATGTCACAGGTAGACCAATTTATTTTTTATGATTGAACTGTACGAACTGAAAGATCGATACAGACTTGCTTTTTGTGGCATTTTTTTTCAGGTATTTTTGGTAAAAACTATCGGAAATCAGGGAGAATTAATGAGAAAGTTAGTTTATTACTAAAGTTTCTTAGCCGAAAAGGAAAAAGTTTACACATATTCATCATAAAAACTTTTTTACAGGTAATTCAACTTAAATTCTAATTAAACTCGTGGGCTTTACCTACATAGAACAATAAAGCCCATTGTGACCATAACAGGTCTACCACATTGACGTGAGATCGATACAAGACTCCCGGGGCCTGCGACACGAATATTAAAATTATCTACAAGTCTTCAACGACTGTCCCCGGCTCCCAGCTCTATTAGATTTGAGGGAAAAAATCGCCCTCGGGACTTTTATTCAATTGCCTGCTACTGTACATTTTATTAGTTTGTTACGTTACTGCGTTATGTCGATCATTATTACCTTGTTAATTAATTATTTCCTACATATTAATATGTTATGAGAGAAGTGAGCTGATTAGTTTATCATGCATTCATATTACTTATAAAGTAAACAACTTGTTTATTTTCTTTAAATGTAAACGAAAAAGTAACATATACATATAAAATCACGCATTCTGCCCATGGGGGTAGGCAGAAAATACAGAAAGCGGAAAAGTAATTGAAAATTAATTTACATGAACCATCTACGTTAAGTGCGTAAAAACGAAACCTAAAAACGCGTGAAGTGCAAATTTCCCCCTTGCAAACGCACGCGGTACCCGCGCCAACCATTATACTTCCTAATCCGGGGTATTTGGGTAATTGATATTTACAACTAACCTGGATTTGAGAACGCCTTTCCCAGGATTAGACGGGATTTGTTTGGATTTCCCTTCTTCGCGAATTCACTTCAATTTATTTACAGCCTTGTACCTCGCCGTGAGCGCGAATAACGTTTACTGATACCGTTGAGCGTTACAGCTAGACCTTTTCTTGTTTTGCATATTTTATTTGAGAAGGTTGTTTTACTATTGTTTGATTGTGAGAGGAGCATGTTGGGGCAATCAAAAACGAAATTAAGTTGATTTTATTTACGTTGCGGAGAAAAAATTTGCTTGTTTTAAAAAAAGACAAAAATGGAAACGAGACGTCTCCATTAACAAAACGAAAAAAGAACTACAAATGGACGGGAAATTCAAGAAACAACAGAGGCGTATCCCGGACGTGAGGAACGCGCCGCCCGACAGATTAGGCCCTGGCAAAGAGAGTAAGAATCTACCAGCCAAATACGACTATCATAGCAAATACAACGAGCTGTCTTGTTTGCTTCCATTTTTATGATATTTGTTGTACGCTGCAAGTTGCGAGAAAATAAAATTTGTGTTTGAAATAGAAAATATCAACTAGAGCACGTTCATCAGACTGGCTTATATTGGAGCGATTTTATTACTCGAATGGCAGCATCCAGCTGCCATTCGAGTACTCTGAAATGAAATAATATCTAGAAATAGTATCTTATTGCGTACAGTTTTTTCATCAAAACTCATTTGATGACGTACGACATTAATTCATGAGAATAAAGATACTGACGGGCAATAACAACTCTCAAAGTAAAACTTCATCAAAGAAATGCCACGGAACTTCTCGACAAAGTTACTTTCCTTTACATTGTGCTCGGCGTCGCAAATCGATGGAATTATTGTTTTATTTGCAGCTATCTCTTTTCATTCGATTTCCCCGACATCCATGAACGGCCATAAAATAAATCTGGCCATAAATAAAAGCAAGGAGACGCTAACAAGCGTCTCGGGTTCATCAAGTGATATTTCTTAGCTCGCGTCGCCATTTTTGTCATAACTCTATTATGTTCGCGAGTGTCGAAATGCGAGATCGTTTACTTGATTTATTTGTGGAGTTGTTCGCAAGGAGCATGCTGTGATGAATTCGTTGGCTTGTTGTGAACAAGTGCACACAAAAGCATGATTGCACAATGTAGGACGTGCGGGTGCATCGTTGAGTTGTAGGACGCGTTAGCCGAAGCTAGAGGCACTTCACAACGCGAGAAAAATAATTCTACATTTTACAAGAAATAATGAAATAAAAAATGGGAGAACATTCTAATTTTTAAGAAAAATTGAAGAAAAAAAAAACTTACGTCATACGCAAACGTAACTTTGTAATCGCACAAAAAATTGCGATAAAAATACAAATGAACAAATTTCGGACTTCTTTTTCTTGTGGTGCACCTTACTTCTTCATGATTCTAGGTCAACAGGAAGTACCCTAAATGTTTTGATTTGTTTGCGAGATTCAAAATATGTCACGTAAATGACCGTATTTATTTATTAAGTTGATTTAGAAACTTGATTTTTTTAGTAACCATAGACTAATACCGTATTTGATATTAATTTAAACTTGATACCTCCACGCGTTTCTGAGAAAATGGGTCTTAACAGACAGATAGACAAACAGACGGACAACGAATAAGGGTTTCGTTTTTTCCTTTTGAGGTTACAAATTAAAAACCCACAAAAAATTACAAATACAGCGATACACGTACTTACTAAGACACTGTCTGCTAAGTCCCACTCAATAAATGCGTAGCGGTACCGAAGTGCGCGTAGCTGTAATAGGTCGTTACGTTACATTGGTTACATTTATTTATTACATGTTTTATTCACCACCCTCCGGTTTCGGATCGTTGACAGACTGACTTACAAACTAGTGTCCCAATTTAGTCAAATATCACCTTAGTTTTGCTTACAATAACGACATTAGTGTTTTCGTTTGACTTTCGTAGCAGTGCTACGGGCCTACGAGAAAGCGTAGCACGAGTTTTTTGTGCATTTTAAAGTATTTCTGATATTTTTATGTGAGTTATTTAGTAAAAGTAGTGCCTGAGTATAAGCATTTATTAATAGAACGTAAAATTACACTAAAAGTAGTATATAATATGAAAATTATTTTTCATTAATAGAAATCTAGATCAGCGCGTAGCACGTATAGACAGACGTAACCATACGTAGTTTTATGCTCCAATTGTTACGACCTTCTTTTTTACATATTGTTAGAGCTTTTTTTAGATAGACTGATAAAATACTCTTTTTATGTACACCATAAATGTTACAGATATAAATGTAGAAACTTTATAAGGGGTGACACAATGGGCGGTCTTATCGCTAAAAGCGATCTTTTAAAGACAACCTTTTCGCATTTTATTTAATGTAATATTGCCAAATAAAACTTTATAAATTAACCGAACTTCGTGTTTATTAAAAAATCAGCAATTTACGGAAGTCTGAAAGAAGAATGTTTTGTATTTTTCACGGGTCATCAATAGTATCCCAAAATGCATTTGCGATCGGTGATCGCAGAGGGTGGTCGGGAAACAAATTTAACCGACAATTGTAAATCAATTAGAGAGGGTGGCTTTACGGGGTGTAATAGCTACCCCCTCCCGAGCGGCGGCAGGGCCGGAATCGAACGTGTTATACTTATTCTGTTACATCTAAATGTAACAGAATAAGTATAACACGTTCGCTATAACGAACGATTACGATTACCTTCGTTCTTTATAAGTATAAAACATGCTCAGTAGAAAATCCAGGCAATGTTCTCCTATGATATTAGTATCATAGGAGAACATTGCCTGGATTTTGTACTGAGCATGTATTATTCCTTTAAGACTGAATAGATAAGTACTCTTAATTTGTAAAACCTAAAATTTATTAACAACAAATAACTATTTTGAATGGAGGTTTTACAAATTAAGAATACTTATCTGTTCAGTTGTCTAAGGGTCAAAGTAAATTATTAAGAACAATTTACAAGGCCTTCAAATAGTTAACGATATTTTGTGTTAATTAAACAGGCACTCATATCTCAAGTCTTAATTAATTAAGAAGTCTTCGCGTCCCACCCTGCCCTCTGTAGGTATTCATAGTGGGGAATGTTGAAGTGCATATTGTGATCTACGCAACAGCCCCCCTCTCCACCCCCAGTCTTGTGCCCTCCTGCTCTTCACGTCTGATCCAGGAGTTCTGTCTTCGAGAAGCCGAGAAACCTATACGCATGGCTAATGTAAAGAGCAGTTTATTGTCACCTACATTTCGAAAACACGATCTTTTGAAGCACCTCACAATTTTTCAACGAATATTTTTGCCGGGAAAAATAGAGATCGATAAATTTCACTCCGCGTCAAAAAGCTTTTCATTGAAGAGGACACAAAAGGTTAACCCTTTCTAGTAATAATTCAGGATTCCCAGCTAACAGCAAGAACGTAGCGACGAAGTGCCAAATGACAAAGTTGGCTTAGAAGTTTAACTGCGAAGTGAATCGCTGACCGAGTTCCATACTCGGTCACTCATTCAATTTGCACTCCAAAATTGTAAGCTATGTCTCGCAAATGTTCTGCTGCTGGAATTCTTTAGCATACTCATATCTCTGCTCAGCTCTGATTAGAGCAAATAAAAATATAGATTATGTTCATACTTAATTCATTTTGAACTTAACTATTACTTGTCTAATCAATCACAATATTGATGTAATAGTAACCCGTATTTAAACTTTCAACTCTATCGCTGATATTAATCTAAATCAATATTTAAATTCGAAAATGACTGTATCCATTAACTTTACGTAGACAAACGGGGACAAAACAGTAATTACAGCATTTAGAATTGCGTCACATAATTATAGGCCCAGTGTATGGGGTGCATTAGCGGTACAATGACGCGCCGCCGACGAGCAACGCTTCTGAGGGGCTGGTTTAGAGGGGGCTACGTAACAAAAATAATAATCACATGTTTTTTATGAGTATACTCATATCACTGCTCGAAAGTGAAGCTACTTATTATGACCATAGATTGATGTAGAGTTATCTTGTTATTTTGTAGAAAGGATTGAAAATGAAATTTTGAGAGCTTTACTGGAAGTTTATTTATTTGATTACGATTGCAAAAGTTAAACGTAATCAGATGTAGGTATTCAACCCATAGTAACTCAAAATAATATTGTCTCTAAACAGACCGGATAAATCCTATTACAAATATCCAATTGTTCAAAAAGCTTTTAAAACTTGCACTAAAACCATGTATTCACCCTTCGTTTAATGTCATAATTGTGTAATTAGCACAACATCCCTGCAGATGTGTCGGACTAACGTAACTGTTGACGTCGGTATCTCGTCCAGTCACAGCTAAACGCATTAGCGCGGGGATCCAGCGCGTTGGCGCTTGGCGTGCCACCGTGATGGCGCTTGGCGTGGCGCTGCTGTGGCTTGGGGGTACCCAAGCGCCACGTCGGGCGTCGTCCGTCGGCTCGGGTAGCGTTCGCGCCTCGTTTCCACTTGGTTATGCCTTTTATGCTACGATTCATTACCAACAACGTTAAACGGGGGACGGGGACAGATAG
The DNA here is from genome assembly GCA_945859715.1 of Apamea sordens. Lineage (NCBI taxonomy): Eukaryota > Metazoa > Arthropoda > Insecta > Lepidoptera > Noctuidae > Apamea > Apamea sordens. The sequence goes on along the minus strand of OX243994.1, from coordinate 12,064,433 downwards.
CCACATTTATTACTTTTGTCAGCGGAAAAATGAATTTACACGCCGATGACTTACGCACTGCCATTGTCGCCCACAAGTCGTTATATTCATCGTTACATTTAATGGCTTTTGAATTTTGTTGTTTTTTGTACAGTCTTTTTGATTTCCGTGTATTTTGAAAGGAGTCATTTTAATCGGAAGTGCGATAACAATGGATGAAAATCTACGTTTCAATTTCGATGATTGCGGAAAAAAATAAGTGATAATGAAAAAAACTGTTTTATAGAAAACAAACAGTAAATTCTTTTTTCTTTTAAACATCTCTTTAAAGTTTCTTCAAACGATAAGCGGGACCTTAACGAAGTTACAGGTTTTCCGATAAAACCCCTGTAGCTCAGCCGTCAAAAGTGGAGCCTATCAGTTTGCAAACAATGAGTCACGACGCCACGCGATGGCGAATAATTCAATTTGCCCACTAATAGGCAAGCCGAGCTGGCTCGAGTACGCACAGACACACAAATCTGCACTCACGGTATGGTTGGAAAACTTGTATGTGTTGTCAAATAAAACAAGTTTAGCGTTTGAATAAAATTATGACAACTGGATTCTATTCTTTATTTACTTAATATTTTATCATTTTTTTTTTAAATTCTGGTTATTTGTACCTGCAGACAGTTTATCCAGAAAGATAATTATAATGTTAATCAGCAAATAGTAACATAATACTTACATAAATTTGCAAAAATAACTGTTACTGGTAGTTTTCGTTAAGCACAAATCATATAACTGTCAAGCCATTAAATTATGGGTGAACTTTACTAGCCGAAGCACTTTCACACCTTTCTCATTGAAGTCTCAAAACTTCCTTTCCACCTTTCTTTTCAAGCCTGCCAAGTATTTAAAACAATTTCAATAGAGGTATAAAAGTTGAGCGGTCTTCCGCTCCACTGCGTACCCTACTTACTTGTAGACTTGTAGTGCACTATTCAATGGATAATTGAAGAATCTCTGACATGAAGCGAAGTTGGACAAGTTCCGCAGAAGTTGCAGACTTTCCTATTGTGAAAGATTTCAATAAAATCTTGTGGTCTTTGATATTCTTTTTTTGCTTAATTAAAATGTCTTGGACCGAGTCTCAGGCGCTCTTAACTCAGTTTTATATTAAAAATCAAATATAACTACAGTTTACTTTTAAATGTGTTATTATTAGTTTCCATTGTCAGCTCCGTTTCGAAGCGCAGGTGCGATGGTGCATGTTGGCAGCCCTATTAGCAGGCAGACGTTTTTAATTTTATTTTCTCCGGCGAGGTGTGTCGCTTCCCATCCGCTTCAATTACAGGGAAAATAGCGCAAAATAACGCGGAATAAACTAATTGAAAGTAGTCTGTGTTTGATGTTGGGGATATTGTGCGGAAGTGGTCGTAGGGAGATTTTATTTGTAATTGAAACTTGAGGCTTGATATTTGTGATAACTCTGCAAGAGAATTATTTTGTAGTGATATTATCCTATTTCAAAAAAAATGTTGTGTTATTAAAAATTTACGCTATCGCAGTTATTTGGTATAATTTTAAAAGTTTCTCGATGTGGTGATTATTTAAATATCTTTCAACTTTCACAAACTGAATTCAATGTTAATACAGCCCGATAATTTAACGCTGATGAGTTAAAATAATCATGGGAATTTTGGTTTGCTTTAATTGTTTTTTAATTTTGTTTCAGAAATACTCAATATGAGAACTTCCACGTTGATCAGAAGGGTTACGACCAGATGTACGACGGCGAAGACTTGGAAACACCACCGTCGCCTGACCGGCCTCCACCACGACCTATAGGTGCTGTACCCACTATTCACTTACCTAAAACATACTTGTCTTTAAGCCACAATTTATTCATTGGGTACAAAAGAAAGATTATCTTGCAATGTTTTTCAACGTGGTCTCACCCTGGAGAGAAAACCATACGTACTGACCTCTTCTTTGCCTTACTGCAGAGGTTGTATGTTGAGCAGACCAGGGCTTTTCAATTTAACCAACTCTTAATATATTTCTTTGTCTGCACCCGTATCCCTTCCTTGCCATCTGGGAAATTATGTACTTAAGTATTAGGAAGCACTTTTCTTTGTAATAAAATGATTCTCCCACTAGACAAGTACATTCGCGCGGAATGTCCGTGCTTGAGCGCGCGCTACACCGTGGCGCTGCTGGCGTGCTTTGGCTTCAGCATTATGTTCGGCATGCGCTGCAACATGAGCATGGCCAAGCTCAAGATGACTGAGAAACAATCCGTAAGTGCTGCATCACCATACGACATTAAGTACCTATTTACCACCCGTTCCTATTTTTGTTAGCTTACAATAGCTGGGAAGTGTAAGGTTAAGAGAAGGAGAATAATTTAAATGATCGATTGCCCACAAATTCAGCAATGAAGAAAAGAAAGAAAAATGACAATATTATAATAATTCCGCCTCTAGAAGGAACTTAAACTTAATGTAGTAACGTTGCACAACCATTTCGTTGTATGATTTTCCTATGTGTCTGGAAACATTGTTGTATGTTATTTTTTAACCTGGATTTGACACTTAAACTAATTACTTGCCTCACAGGAAAACTCAACAGACAAGGCCCCATTCGAATGGACTGTGAGCGTCGAGTCTTCGATAGACTCGTCGTACTTCGCTGGATACCTTATCACACAAGTACCCGGTGGTTTCCTTGCCTCCATGTACCCTGCTAACAAGATCTTCGGCGTGGCAATCGTGACGTCAGCCATATTCAACATGGCGATACCCGGAGCGATGTCCGTGGGCCCTGCTGCTGTCGTTATCTTGAAAGTCGCGCAGGGATTTGTTGAGGTGAGTGGGGTTACTATAGATGCTTACATTTTTGGTGCGCCTTCTCGCATTACTTTTTATTATTATATGAATTTGGTACGGGTTATAACTTCTTGTCAGCGTATATCATGTTAATGGTCCCTCTAATCATTCATAGCTCACTATTGATTTAGAGAGATAATATATCAATATAGCTCACCTAACATGACATACAACAAACATTTGAGGTCCAAATGACACAGTGCTTCAGTTGTTAAAACAAATCGCTGTCGCAAAAAAGTGCAAATAAATCCAAAAACACATTCACCAACACGAAACACTCGTAATGAAGCAGTAGGGAAACATGCAGTAACGAGTGAAATGTCACACGTTTAAAATTTAGGACATTTGACATTCGGGACGTGACGGTGCATGATCAAGCTTATTACCAATGCTCAAATTCTCAAGCCCGGGATCGTCGCGAATGTCCCACTTGTCACGTTTGTGTTTTAACACTCCCCCACTTCGTGCTTTTGGCACTTTGAATGCATATTGCTATGATATTACCCTTTTTGATCTAAAGAACAAGTTCGTTTCCCATTTTCTGAAGATGTCACATGTCATGTGATGTTGATATGTTTTGTAGTTTGGAGTTCTGGCAAATAGTTTCTACATACATTCATACAAGACATTCTGTCTCTTTGATGAACGGTTGTTCTGTGTTATCGATTCATGATAAGCCAAATTGAAAGGTTAGTGAGCCTAGATAGATTAAACTACATACAGAAGAAAACATGACGTCAAACAAGAGACGCCTAAATTAACTAAATTAAGCAATAGGTAGTTAAACGGAGCAAGCTTAGAGGATATAGATACAAAAAAAAAATCTTTAACTTGAAATGAATTTAAATTTACTTTGAGTCTGTCACCTCCTATTTCGGTTTCAAAGGAGCGATTTTCAATGATTGCCTACAGAACGATCGGTATCTATCGTCAATCGCACTTGGGTATAGTCGTCATCGCTTACCGAAGTACAAAGCCTCTTCAGGATTACCGGGCCCTCCGTTGCCATGGCGACGTATTTGCTCGTCTCCGCATATCCCGGCTTAGTTGATTCTTCAATGCCACTGCTATCCTATTAAATCTTTAAGATTGGGACCATTGACATAATATAATATAGAACTCTTTAATCCACCTTTTTCTATTTGATTCAATAATAATGTAACGGTTCTTCAAAGGACAGCTAAATTCTGTGAAATATTTATTTCGAAGATTTACTTTTCTGAATATTTTCGTTTGTTTGTAGGGTGTGACCTACCCATCTTGCCACGGTATCTGGCGGATGTGGGCGCCTCCCATGGAGCGCTCGCGGCTGGCAACTCTTGCTTTCTGTGGCACGTACGCTGGCATCGTCGTTGGCATGCCACTGTCCGGAATACTCACGGATTACATCAGTTGGCAGGCGCCATTCTACTTCTACGGAGTGTCTGGCGTCATCTGGTAAACAACTAACTTTTATAATAATTAATATTCATTCCGCAAATACGTATCTATTAAATAGCTAAATAACTTTTGCCACGTGCAATAAAGTGCTTGATAAGAAGCAATCTAACATAAAAAATGTTGTAATTGATATTGTTGCTAACTCTAAGTATTCATTCAGGTACGTACTATGGCTGTGGCTGGTGTTCGAAAGGCCCAGCAAGCACCCCATCATCGCGGCTAAAGAGTTGACCTACATTGAGCAGTCCCTCGGCACCGCCACACAGGCCGCCATGCCTGGATTCTGGTCAACGCCCTGGAAGGCATTTGCCACGTCACCACCAGTAAGTTATAATTAATCTTCAATTGATTTCTGGGTTGTGTAACTCCTAATAACAGTGTTCGGTAATCAAAAGTTATGAGGTTGTTGTTTTTCTTCTAAATTATTTTTAAAAAGTCCATGTTTTTCTAGGTGTACGCCATTATAGTAGCGAACTTCTGCAGAACGTGGAACTTCTGTCTGCTAGTAATATTCCAGTCGTCCTACTTTAACTCAAGATTTAACATGCAGATCACAGAGGTAACCTTCTATTGCGTATATCGATGTGTATATTAGTATGTTCGTCGTCCTAAACTAGACTAAGTTTGAGTGGCTCTTCCTTTATTGTATTTCGTCGTTTCAGTCTGGGTTTGTTGGCGCCATTCCACATTTAATAATGACGTCACTGGTGCCTATTGGCGGCATGATGGCCGATTACTTGCGTAAGAACAACATCATGACGACCACGACTGTGAGGAAACTCTTCAATTGTGGAGGATTTGGACTGGAGGCGTTCTTTTTTGTGCTCGTCGCTTATGCTAATAACAAGGTAAATAAAATATTTTTACATACTTTTTATTAACTTGTTATGAAACAAATGAATAGAGACAGTGTCAACCAAAAGTCCATAGGCAATAGCTTGATGTTTAATTTGACTTTATACGTCCTTCTAGTTTCAAGAAAATAAACACATTGTCGTCAAAAAGTGATTGTAGTTTATAATTTTAAAGGTTATAATATGAGTGAGAGTGAGTGTGATCTAGCGGTTAAGCGCGTGCAAATACATACATAGATGCGTGAATCAGTGAGCCGTGTGTTCAAATCTTACGCAGTACTTCGACTTTTTGTAAGTTTTTACTCGATTGGAAGTAATGAGACAGAAATTTAATAAATTTTATCTTGTTCGCTTTGTTCACACATTTTGTAAAGTTAGAAAGGTAGATCATAGAAAATTAAATAAAGAATTCAGATTTCTGTGAGGTAGACATGAGTTTTATGAATAGTTAACTTGATCGGAATAAACGTTGTCGTTTGGTTGTATTTGGTTAGTGACGCGTGATTTAATAGATAGCGGTATTGTATTTATTCTCAAAATGCAAGGGAAATATTAATATTGAGGCGAGGGCGACTATTATTGCGCTGCATAAAAGTGGTCTTAATAGATCAGAAATATCTGATGAAACAGACTGAATGTAAGTATTATATTTATGAATTGTAACTTAAACTCTTATTTGAAATTTTACCTTAGATTATTTGGTGACTTAAGGATTAATTCTTTTTATTGATTTTTACATCCATCATGAGGCCTAAAAGATAAATAATTAGTGTTTATTATTGGATTTATAAATGCAGTTTTAATATTTATATTAAGAATTTATTAGAATTAAATAAATATCATTATATTAAGTATGTAAAAATGAAGTCACTTTAGTATTTTATTATAGCTGCCTAATATCACTTTGTTTTAGAGGAATACTGTAAGTCGCTGGATCAAGAGATATGAGAAAGAATGTAGTCTTGCTAGTCGACAGTGAAGTGGAAGGCCGTCGCTTATTAGCGAGGTGCAGCGACGACATATGATGAGCGAGTAGGAAACAAATGGTTTCACACCAACTAGACAGTCTGCGGTATTATTCGACACCTCATTGCAAACTGTTCGCCATGCCCTCCTCGCTGAAGGCTTGCATCACAGAAGATCAGCTAAAAAGTCCTTCTTGACAGAAAATTACAGCAAATAGGAAACAAGAAAGGACCAAGAATTGAGCCCTGTGGGACTCCCATTGTTACTATAGATCCGGGAGATCTTTTCCATTAACTTCAACGCTCTGAATCCTCTTACTCAAGTATGAATTAAGAAGATCCAGAGCAGTGTTCCGTGTATTTGTATTATAATGTAATTAGAGGGTGTAACAAAATATTTAGTAAGACCTATTGATATATCCGTAATTATTTAATGATCTTAAATTGAGGTTTAGTTTCAATTTTCTTTTCGTCAAGAAAATGAACACTTAAACTATAACCTCAATACATTCATTGTGACATATAAAAAACATGTTCATAAAGTCTAAATCATGTGTTAGTTTTCAATAAACTCTGCTAAATACCGATAGGTACCTATAATAAGTGGGTATCAACAATTATATTTGTGTTATTAGAATATCCTTTCCTTGATATGTTATTGTGGGTATACAACAAAAAATCTTATGAACCTTACAAGAGAACTTCTAGGCAGGAATGTGATGTCACAATTCTCATAAAAGTTCGCTAATTTTATGAATAAATAAAACGAATAAACATTTTTGTTATCATTCAGAACGACTTTTTTATTTACACCTTCCAACACCGAAGAGATTTAAATTAAATACAACATAAACAGTTAAGTAATAATACAATAACTAACTATATATATTAACATTAGTATATTTAACTTCTTATAAATAAATAATAAGCATGAATACATTATAAATAAACAAAAATATTACTTAACAAGTTTGTGATGTTACATTTGCGCGAATTTTAGACAGAACAGGTCGACACTATGACGCGTCTTCTAAATGCAACAGGAATACGAGTATAATGTTATTTCGCGTAGTGCGACGACAGTTCATTAGTGTGTGTTATCTGTGGAATGTTGAGACATTACTCATACACGCACACGTACTGGCCGTATTGTGCTCACACAGTTCATAGCAATGTCTACGTAGTCCTTAGCATGCCACTGGAGTTTCGAGCGTTACTGTATGGCATGCAGATCGCAAATGAATGCTGTTTGCAAGTCCAAAAGTTTAAAAAATAAAATATTACTTCTGGTTTCTGCATAAATTGTTTGCTTTATTAAATCTCCATGAATAAATCATTATAATCTAATAATTAATCTTTATCTCATTTTAGTGCTGAGAGATGTTAAGCAGCGTACCACAACTGTAATTTTCATGGCCAAAAATAATCCAAAGCATTTGTTTGCAAGTCATAAATTTTAACCCATGTGTTTTCTAGCTAAGGTGATTGTTTTAAGATTTAAAATAATTTGTTTTTGTTAGTACGTGGCGACCATAGAGTTGACACTAGGCGTGGCATGCAGTGGCTTCGCCATATCTGGCTACAACGTGAACCACCTGGACATCGCGCCACGATACGCCTCCATCCTCATGGGGCTCTCCAACGGCATCGGCACTATCGCTGGCTTCGTCGTGCCCATCGTAATCGATTATATGACGCAAGAGAAGGTAAGAATATGAAAATATTTTAAACATTGTTTCTTAAAGTCTAGAAGCATTGGTTTTTAAGAATCTACTTCTCAATGGACTATCTTAAAATCTGTTTATTTCTCTCATCTGAAATTCTTAAAACGTTTTTGCTCAAAGGCACCAAGATTATTCAAGAGCCGGCTTAACTAACAGAATCAGTTTTCAAAGGGAAAATGTGTTTCAATAAATATGTTCTTGAATTTTTATTAGATACTCCCCCAATGCAATAGAACGGTATCGCTTTCAGGCGCGAACTAGCGAAACAAAAAGGACATTCGTCCGTGGCTAATTTAAAAAAGGAAATCGAGCTCCATGGAGTCGCGCGCGGAATATACAATGAGTAGGATTGTGGGTGCGCGACGATGCGGCACACCACCGCTGAGCACTTTATTATCGCCCGCCGCCGCGCACCGCCGCGCACGACTGACTGCATTGTGTCGGCAACTTACTAGATATTTGTTACAGATATGCTTATCTGAAACTTTGGATATCTCGTCAGCTGTTCGGGTGTGGCTAATGTTGTTATTGTGTTGCGCTTTTCCGAAGGTGTAACAGGGTTAAGGCAGACTTTTGTATGTTTGTCTATTAGGTGTAGAATTTACTTTTTCACTTTCCCGAACATATATATAATGCAATGGGTTTTCAAACAGTTAGCTCAGCGGTTTTAGAAGTTCTGTAACTAATAGGGGTAACTTAACCATTGTCTTAATATCTAGGTGATACTACTAATAGCCAATGAAGGTTATCTGACGTTCTGTTCTCGATTGTTAAAAGAATAAACTGGAGAAAGCCATAACTGAGTGGCGCGCTGTGTTCCTGATGGGCGCCACAGTCCACTTCGTGGGCATCACCATATACGCCATCTTCGCGTCAGGAGAGCTGCAGCCGTGGGCTGAGACCGCCGTGGATGAGCCTCACCCTATGAAGTCCTTAGACCAAGAAACTACATTTGTAAGTATACACAAATTGCTCTTTATTTTTATCCACAACTTTATAGTGTTTTCAGAACATAATATCAGTTGGTTGAGTTAAACCAATTTTCGAATTGTTTGTTTTGTTTTTTCGAGTGTTTAGTATGGTTTGATTTGATTTCATGACACGATTTTATCGAGAAAATTCCCTAATAAATATTTAAAAACGACATATTTTCTTCCAACCAAGACGGAGAGGCCGTCAGCGCCTCTGAAGGGTTTAGAGCAAGCTGGGTACGGCGCCATCGCGCCCCCACGACCGCCGGCGCCCGGCGCCCATGTGCCCAACAATCCCTTCGTCTCGGGCGCTTTGTACCAGGCCGAGCCCATCCAGCCACCGGCACATGACTACTACGATGGGCCCGCTGCCAACGAACAACACTACCCTGAGTAGAGGCCAACGATAACTGGACGACGTGTTTAATAATTCTTCTGGGTTAACTCTACGACATTGTAAGAAGTTTCAGCATTATGGTTCTACAAAAGTAAGTTGTTTCGGCTAACTGACAAGACAAGCGGCAATGGACACTTAGTGATTTTCCCGGATTTTTCCTAAGCATTTAGGCGTACAAAATTAACCTCAGAATACAAAACAAACCAGAAGGAGCCTACAGCCGGTAACGTATGCCGCTCACTGTGTCTAAAAACAATTCGCGACCCCCCGCATTCCTCATAATTCCCACCCGTACAGTGTTGCTAGCTTAGGGAGAGTTCGCTTATTGTAGGGTAAATTAAAATTCATGTTTCAAAATAATGCAATCCGAAAAATGTTTTTGTGTCAACATATCACTATTACAGTTATACTGTTAGATACATATTTATATACTGTTATGCATAAAAACCCTTAAGTGAAATAAAACACGTAACTTAAAAAAAAAAAACTTTATTTACAGACCTTTTTGTTGAACTATTTTTTTCATAATATTGCTGTTTTAATTCTGAGGTAATCAATACATTTTTAAGTTTTGACAAATGATGAAGTCGTATATGTAAATATTTTTCTATTACGACCCCTATGATAATGTATTTTGACACTATAAAATATTTTGACACTAAATTAATGAACTTTTTTAATTAATGAATATTTATTTATATATTTTATAATAATATTAAACGTTAAATTATTTTACACGCATTTACTTTTTTTATCAACCTTCTAAAAAATAAACCAGTGAAAGTAGGGGAAAAATTCCAAAACTGGCAACATTCACTAAATGGACTCGCCCAAATTATTTACATTTTGAACAAGTAAAAATACTTCATTATTTAAATAAAATGAGATGTATATATGTGCTACTTACACATGAAATGTGATCACATCTTATTTTTTTATTCTTCCAACTGCATTCTTGCAGGTCGGAACCGCACAAGACGGCATTATTAAATAAAAACTGAAATAATTTTCCGCGCGTAAGTCACACGGTGGTCACAGATAGACTAGTCATCCAAATGTCAAACTAAACTCTTCGAGAGTAGTTTGTGTAGCTTCGGTCTATGGCGCGTTCGCGGTTTTTGGTTTGTTCTGTATTCTGAGAAATTACCTCTTGTTGGATGTCTCAATGTCGTAATGTAAATGACAGTGGAATCGTAGGCGTGCTTCGTCCGTTATCGACGTTTCCTCTCATTTTAATGGTAATAGGTAAATATAATACTTTTACAAATAACTCTGACATCAGTTCCCGGAACGACTCGCCGTGTGGCTCATATTTTTATAGGAAAAGTATATTGTTCTCATCGTTAGCTTGTATGTTAAATCGTTTAGCGTTTAGGCGTAAATTGGGTTGTTTTATCAAAATTAAAGATCTCGATGTTTCTGTTACTTTAATAGTTAAAATTACAAATCTGAGCTTTATAATTACATGTCACACTTCAGTTACATCTAATCAGTATTAACATACGTACCTTTTTTATTTACATTTGTACGTGTACAGGTGTATATAAATTATATTGGCATATCACATTAGAAATATTTAAATTTGTCACTGGATGGTTTAGCTTAGTAATCAATTTATAGTTAGTTTTGCCTCATGATATCGTATTTAATAAAATTAATGGTTACTATAACATTTCTAGTCCTTGTTACTAAGTTTCATAAAACTGTTGTAAAATGTTTATAAATATTTACGAAATCATTGAATTGTTCAAAATTTAGAATTGTATTTAATTGGATGCGTAAATGTATATGTATCATAGGAGTAGACATTGAAATAAAATGTTAACACTATAAAGGGAAGTAATGTAATCATTCTTGTTGATATTTTAATTGTTATAATATAATTTTTTTGCATTATTTACGTTGATATTACAAATTAGACGTTGGAATTAATTAAAATTTAGATAATTTATTTATTTTTATTCGTCACGTGTAAATATGTAACAGTAATATTAAAATAAATAGAATGAGAGGTATAATTTATTTAAGCATTATGATGGTTTAAAATAGAGATTGATGAGAGTAAGGCTGGTTGTTTAAAACACATCTCCCTTCCTTACGTAACGCTTCTACGCTTGAAAAAATAGGAAATAACGAGATCATAAATATAACCTGCTAAATAATACGTGAAAATGATGGAGGTAGCTTTGAATAACTATAATATTAGTAAAAAAAAAGAAAATGCCGTACCTAATAATTTGACTATCGTACTAAATGCTAAAGAAAAAAATATAAAAAAAATCCAAAAATAAACACTTCTAACTTGTAATTTGTATGCCATTGTTAAGAAAGATTATCCCAAATCTTTGTAAATAGTACATATGAGTCGTAAGCACGTACCCACATAATAATAATGTGATAATATATTAGATCGGATATTTATTACTATTAGAATAGCAGAGCAAGCGGCTATTCTTATTGAGTAAGATATTCGAGTATTAGAAAGGTAAGTTCGAAAACCCATTTATTTATTTATGCACAAAAAGCATATTCGCACGTATTTTGCACCAATTTCTAGAGATATGTTTAAAAAAATTATCTCCATTTTGTGCTCATTTATATACTTAGCAAATGAAAACTCACAAGATTATAAAAAAAAAGTAGTTTATCTACATTTTTAGCCTTCCTATGCACTCTATTATTTCGTTTAAAATCTTCGTAGGGCCCAATCTCAAGAACCCTATACTTTTGTGGATTGTTAGAATAAAACAGCTTTAAATGTAAACTTGAACAATATTCCCTAGTAGTAACTAAATTAAAGCATGTTAAAAGCGTATCGCAAGTAAGTATATAATGTTTGTATATAAGTACCTAGTATATAAAACCACGTGCAAGTATAAAAAGCGAAAATATAGAATAATAAATAATTTGTCAATAATTCGACCGACTGACGGACAGACCTTTGTAGATAATTAAGTCTTTCTAGCATTAATCATTCATGCTGCTCACTGCACAATCCCTTTTAGTTTTAATTTTAAGTGTTCGTAAGACAATAATTTACCCTCTTAATACATACATATTATATGTATATATTATATATTCTGAAATGATAGCTCGAAAGTAAAGACGTAATGACAATAATACCTGACTGGTGGTGTCTGAGACCAACGATCACTCGTTAAAATGCGCACTTATTGGATAAGGAATGAGGGAAATATATTTTGATTGACTTAACTTTTGAAAAATGCCCATCTCTGGCCCAAAATACAGCTGCGCGAATTCCGCTTACTAAAGCAGGCATAAGATCATTAAGTACACAGGTGACAGGGCAGCGCAAATATAAAATAAAATACACATGAAAAAACCGTTACAGATTACCATATGTTAAATATACAAATTAGTAGAACATCTATGACCATGAGCTTTCAAAATATTAGGTACAATTTACTCTTTTTTCGTAGTTGTTCTAACATTTGCTTTGAATACCATAGCCCATACAATTATGTATGCTTGATAATATTACCTACTCATTCAAGTTAACTAAGGGTTGATTTTTCCAACGCCAGATAACTTTTATTCGAGGAATTAAATTGACGTTTGACAGTTTTTGTATGAAACAACTGTCAAAATGTGTGATTGAAAAATCAGCCCTTATATTGCTAAACAAAACCCAATGATTGGTCGACGTCGGTCCATAAAAGACAGAAATTGCACTGTTTGATTATTTTATGACATTACCTACTCGTATACGAGCAGCAAATGAGTTGGTGAAAACAACATGAATATAAAATATTTAAGATTTTCAAGAACTTCACCGGACTTTATGAAAAAATATCCTTAATAGTTTAATAAATACTAAACAATCGCAATGCTATCCAAAATAGCTTTTCTACTCCAAACTTACAATTTATTCTTTTATAATAACACATTTTTAGCGTGAAATCCAATACTAATAGTAAGTCTTGTAAATATAATAAACTAGAAACATAAGAACTGCGACAGTGACGACTAACGTATTCAAGCTATTGTAGATACATTCGCGTAGAAGTAAGTGTTAGTTTGGACATGGGTGAGAATTATCATCTCGAATCCGATTTATACTTTCAGTTATATCATACAAAAAACATTCTTATAAAAGCTTTATTGAGTGAAAGTTCAATAAAAATAAGTTGAACGAAATCTCAGCTTTGTTTCTTCATTTATAAAAAAAATATTTTCAATTAAACTCTTCCAATTTTTATATTTTGTGCTTTGTATTGCAAATAATTCATACATCGTAGAGTATAAAGTCAATTTCATCCGTTAAACTAAATGAAGATTTTTTAAAACATCTAATATTGTTTTGTTGCAATCACCATGCAACAAACGTTTCACACAATTCTAGACCACAAAAGACAAAAATCCACTGTTTAAACAAAAACTTGAACGACGTAAAACATACATTTTATATATTTTCATATCAGATTACTTTAATTTAAAATATTTCTTAAAAACATTAAAATTATAGACTTAATTACATATATAGTATAAAGCAAAGTCGTTGTTTTAAATAATCTCTACGCCGTCAATTCTGTGATGTAAAAATACTTTGACTAACTTTGAAGGATATTACTTGAGTGTGTAGTGATTTGTATCTATTTATAAATAAATATTCTATTGTTATTTTAGCGATATAATCAGTTAAAATGGCTAATAGTCGAATGGAAAGTAAAGTTCTGGGCTAGATTATCAAGGAGGTCGACTCTTAAACTTTTTTTGTTGTTTTTATTTAAATGTGTCAGAACTAGACACTGATTGAGCAATAAAAAGTGTAACCGCATATCACTGAAACTTACCTATACTATCTTACCACATAACTAGAAGCATGATCTTAATCTCTTGAATACATTAGTACCTATTTTAATACCTAACAAGCAGATCTGTCTCTATTTTAATTTGAAGTTCGTGGGCCGGGGCATGTGCATTGAATAATATAAGGACTATTTAATAGACAAGTTGTATATACGAACCTATATATATTTCCTATTCGTATATATTGTTTGTAATGATAATTTTCACAATGTCCAAAGCTATGGCGGAAAGGGTACGGATCCCCCACGCACTTGTTGAAGAGCGCACTTTTACACTTTGTGATTGAGTCATAATATTAAGTATAAAAATAATATTCTACAAAATATATATTTATGATAAGTTCTTAATCCAATGGCGTGAATGCAGGTGTCAATATTTCGGAAGTTTGTGGGATATTTTGATATAGATACAATAGTACTGACTGACTAAATCAAATCACACAATATATTAAACTGGTTTAAGTTACTACTTTTTTAACTAGGATGATCAGTACGACTATTATTTTACTCTCGCCATTGGAAAAATAAAAATAAATTTAGTATTTATTTATTTTGAATTCCATACTTTGATAAAAGCTCATAGTGCCTATGGCTTTAAGTTTTAGTTAGATAAAAAACTTATATATTTTAATATATATTTTATGGTACTCAAAATATGATAAGTAAAAAGTACAATAATATTAATTTAAGGCTAACGATAGGCTTATAATAGGACAATAATATTAAACGGGGTGATCTCACTCTATAAGGCTGTGGTGACAATAAAGCTTGATAAAGCGACCCTAGCTGTAAATATAACAATAAATAAGACAATACTATATACACATAATATTCTAATATAAGAAATAATATAACAATAATTAGTTTTTATGCAAATACTTTAAGTATCTATCAACTTAGTTTTGAATACAGTATTTTTTTAATTTAATGGTCGTTTCATACTTGGTCATATATTTAAAAAAAAACTAGATATTTATTTCAAAGATCTACTCAAACAATGATCCTATCTTATTTTTTATGGTGTTTTACAGAGATTTTTTTCATATACCTACAGAGCGAATTTTTTAGTACACCATATTATTATTAATTTTTTTTCTTCGCTGATGTTACATTTATCGGTTTTCTTTGTCTAGCGAGTTTTTAATTATTTTATATATTTTTGTTTTAGATATATTATAATGTTATTTGAAATAACAGATGAGGACGGTGTAGATATTTAAAATTAGGGTAACTTAGATAAGATATTACTTGCACGGAAGCACTGTCACAAGTCAATTACTGATTAGGCTCATGTTTAAGGATTTGCTTTCAAAGTCCTGGTAGTATCGAAGCTAAATAATTTTGTAAATAAGTTTATGTCGCTTCTTATGGGGGATGCGATAAGGTAGCTCGCGAAATTCAAATTTTCTTACGTTTTTTGCAATTTTCAGGTTAGTGTCAGGGTGAATGTTCCTTAAAATGACACGACTGTAAAAAATATGACTTTACAGAATAAATCCAACCCTCTAAGTTCAAATAATCCTATTGATTGATATTTCGAAATAGGCATCCAATAGGATTATATGAACTTAGAGGTTATGTAAATACATATCTACATACTTGTTACGATCGCGAACCATATTTTGTTCAACATACAACATGACACTGATATGCAAATTGCAAAAAACGTAAAAAAAATAATTTCACGGGTTACCTTAGCGCATCCCAATTAAAACTTTTCTAGAAGAGCTATATTTTTAGTTGACCGCTAATTTTTATTTAGCCATAGTTTCAGAATTACTTCACATAGTTTTGATAGTTTTATTAGGTTTGCAGTTAGGTATCGCATTATTTAATTGAAGTTTATTGAGTAAATACGAATTGTTTTGGTCTATGTTAGGTTTAATTGCTATGGCATTGAATAAGTGTACAGAAGCGGTGCCGAAAAAGTAATCTTGTATGCTGGAGTCATTATTAATAGTTGGTAGGCAACGCTGGTACGTAACACAAATCCGTTGCTCGCATTCAACAATGTGGGTGTCATTCTATACACAACTATAATTCAGAGAATGATAGTGAATAGTTTAATTTAGTAAGCCTTCCAAGGTAACTTAATCTAACAATTCAAGTACAACCTTCACTTTTAGAGATAGGACAATAACTTTTCAAGATTATGAAGCTAACAAGCTCCATCTTTTTTGGCTTTTCCGGCACTGGGTAGTAGTTTTTAAAGTTTTAGTTATTAATTGTATATTCGTAAGTTCAGCAGAAGTTTGTTTCAATCTGGCCTATTATCGATTTAGTGTGTAAATAATGTCATAGAGTAAAAGCTATTGTAACTAATTAATGCAGTGTTTAAGCGACGGTATGTCTGGAAGCACTCTCCTTAGATAATAACTAGTGCCAAGAGAGATTTTTTGAAAATTTCGACTCTATACCACCCGAGGGAATACCGTTCAATCTAGTCATTTAAGATAGCTAATAGGATTACAACTAAAACGAGATATGTATTACAAAGGATAATAATGAACGTTTATTAGGACTCAGGTAAGGAGGAAATAATTATAAGTAACATTTAATGCTTTGTAAATAATGCCATTATTATAAGTAGTTTTACGTGAGATAGAGTGAGATCCTTTGACAACTTAGGATATAAAATAATATTAAATTATTAAACTAACTTTTATATAACTGTACAGCTCGAGACAATATCTCAGGGCAAACTGACGCTTATTCCGATAGCAGACCTATATAAACAACTTACTAACCAATTTCAAATTCTGTGACGTCATTCGAGCAAACTCCATACATTTTCACGATAGGCGTACCATGTTCTGCTCTTCGATACTGGAAGTCTCTTTGATTACATCATTATCAATATTTACCAGCATGTATGTATGTGTCTTGTATGGATCAGAATTTCGAGCCTCGAAAGGCAATTACATGCAGCTGAGATGAGAATGCTAAGTATGTGGTGTTACGCGAATGGATAGAATAAGAAATGAGTACATAAGAGGAAGTCTGAAACGTTGTGTGGACATTTGTTGTACCTATGGAATGGGCATGTGATGCAGAGAAATGATGAAAATATTGTGAGAAAATATTTGAGTATGAATGGAGATCGCTATAGGAGTAGGGGAAGACCAAAGAAACGAAAGATGGACTCTGTGAAAGGTGATAGCTGGCTAGAGGTGACTACTGAGATGACGACTAATAGAGAAGTATGAAAGAAAAAGATATGCTGCGTCGACCCCAAAATGCATTGGGAAAGGGGCAGTAAAATGATGATGATAATCTCAATATGTAAATAAGTGATCAATATACAAAAAAGTTTTATTGGCAAAAACAAAAGACGATGACAGGCAGTCTTCTTCTTCTGCGTGTCGCTGGCTCGACTGAATTTTATATCTTGTTGGCCCTAAACCTTGCCATTTCCACGGCGTCGTCTGTGTCAGCACAGAGGTCACTTTGACTGCATGTTTTGGGAAACAGACAGCAGGCAGTGATCTTAGAAGAGATGGAATGTGTTTATTTCACACACACACACAACACATGTTACAAACCAAATAACGAATACCGTATTATTTTCCTTTATACTTACTATATTCAACTATGAGCAGCTAGTTGAATATAGTAAGTATAAAGGAAAATAATACGGTATTCGTTATTTGGTTTGTAACATGTGTTGTGTGTGTGTTTCAAATCGAATTACTCATAAAAATGAAAATATCAAGGATTATGTCTATAGAATGTGTTAAGGAAGGGCTATGTGTTAGGAAAACTCCTATGATACAACTATTCTTACTTACTCATATCTGGTGTGATTAGATATAGAAACAATAAGATAATTTAAGTATTTATTATATAGTTTTCTCTATGATATTCTTATGACAGATCAGTTAAACTGAATTTAATTTAATTCAATTTAAGAACTTTTCTTCAATAGATCTACGATAGAGTTGATATACCAAGGTCTGTGTACCAGCAGTAATGCTTTAGCGATAAAGTTGAAAATCTCTTACAGAAATTTGACAGATTGTAGTAGCTTAATTTGCTGGCGTCTGTATGAACGGTGCTCAAGCATGAATCTTGTTTTAAATCTGACAGATCTCATATTAACCTGATTCAAGTTTAGTATTTAATTGAGATTCATACTTAAGTACAAAGAATATGGGCTTTCGGATATGTGCAGGCATACAGTACTATAACAACCAATCATGTTCAGTCAGGGGCAGTCGTGGCCCAGCGGTATCGTCCCCGACTTAATAGTTCTAGGTCGTGGGTTCGAACCCAGGCGGCGCTTTACTTTGTGTAAATAATTTCATCACAACTGCTCTCAAAACGGTGAAGGAAAACACCGTGAGGAAACCGGCATGTCCTAGAACCAAAAATTCGAGGATATGTGACATCTTTACCAATCCGCGGTGGATTACAGAACACTCCCTGATCTCGAAGAGAGGAGACCTGCGTCCCAGCAGTGGGAACATTATAGGCTGATTACGATGTTCAGTCTTATCTGGGTAGGCTGCCTCTACAAGTGTCACTTTTAGGATTACCTACGTCATCCTATGTATGCTTAGCTCTAAATTCACAAAGAAATTTCGTTCTAAAAGAACTGTAGCCTTTTTTATGTTCTTGTTTTTTTAAATATATTTTATCGGTATTTCTAGTTAATTTATAATACCTAGTGATGTAAGATCATAATATATTATAGGTGGATAAATTGTAAATACTTATTTATGTGTACTTGTGTCTTATTATTCTGTCGATTTCTGTCTTAATTTTGTTTGAAAATGTTTTTGGGAAATATTCTTTAGGGATTTTTTTTTAAATAATTGTAACTATGCGAATAAGTCGGAAAAATCCTCTATGGAATGTTATGGCGTATAAAAACTTGTAAGGATATCACTGTATGTTGATAAAGTTTGTGTTTGCGATGTTTTGCTTCCAGATAGTGTACTTTATTATTTAATTTATAAATTAGGGGTTAAATTGATATTAATTTATTCTAGTTTTTATATATATATAATACTAAATTACTAATAAGTGTATCCTAACAATGATCTCAACATGATCTCATTCACTAAACTGATGCTGTTTCCATACAGTCATAATATATTTGTTATATCATTGTTCCGTAGAGCAAAACGCGTGTATTTCTATTAAATGTGCTTGCTGTTAAAATTGTACCCATTTGTCGTTTCGAAATGGTAACATTATCTTCCCTAATATATGTTTAAAATTTATTTACTGTTGTTTCAATTTGTGCCTGTTCCTATTATACCTATTGATGAAAAATAGATTTCCTTGCCTCATCTCCCGAATTTCTAAAATCGCCTCTCACCACAGTCTCCACTCTCAGCCATGTTTCCAAACTCTTGTAAATAGGTCGCTGTATTACCTTTATTGTACAATTTCTCAATTGTTCTAAGGGCCCTATTGCCCGGGCCTCATTTATGGTAACCAGATGTGGCACGACTGTTTTGAGTAGCACTAAAAAAAAATTTTATTTGTTTTTATTGCATTAAATCTGACGGCTGGCACTTGTCCCTAGTTTGTTTCCCTCTTAAATAGAGAATTTATGAGTTTCTAAGTGGCCCGTCACCGTCGTTGTGTCATGCTTTGTGACAGTGAGTCACGTGACAAACAGTTACAAAGGTAAAAAAATAACTATCCTTCACATTAACCAAAGCACAAAGGTAGCTTTTGGATATTTGCCTATACTATTGTTTAATTGACGTAAAGTACAGACGCCAGCCAAGCTGTCAAATTTATTTAACAGATTTTCGACTTTATCGCTAAAGCATTAGCAAAGTTGAGTGGGAAAATTTGACAGTTTCGCGTAGCTTGATGTGCGTGCGTCTGTACCTAAAAGCACAAAAAACCAGTGATAATAAAAGACAGCAATCCATCTGCCTAGCCTTTTCCCAACTACCTACGTTGGGGTCGGCTTCCAGTCCTACCAGATGCAGCTAAATACCAGAATTAATAATAAAATACATTATTACCTTTGAAATCCATGTTTAATCCTAAATAACAGTATTATCACAAATTTCTTAAATGTCGAAATAAATTAACACTCATTTTGAGTAACTACACAATCATATCCACGGATACAATAACGGCGGTGACTACTTCCACTGTATACATATAACTATCGATAAAATATAAAATGTGGACACAACAATACAGCAATAAATGAAAATAATGGCAGTACTAGTGCATAGGAGTATTTTGAAACTAACAAATCCATTGTAACAATGAATTTAAAAAGCTCAACCTACAACATTTTTTTTTAATTAATAAAAAAAATGTTGTAGGTAGTGATATACCGACTATAGATTTTGCCTATCAATCAACGGGCTACAGTGACCATGTTGGGGTTGGCTTCCAGTCTAACCGGATGCAGCTGAATACCAGTATTTTATATGGAGTGACTGCCTATCTGACCTCCACAACTCAGTTACTGGGTAATACGATACCCCTTGGTAAGACTGATTGTCAGACTTTCGGGCCTCTGACGACCCGTAACGATTGTCAAGATCCATGAATGACAGCCGGGACCAACGGTTTAACGTTCTTTTCGAGGCACGGAGGGGTCTCGGTATGTAAAGATGGTGACTAAATTACTGATATTTTTGATAAAATTTTTGTATGCAGACTAGGAACACCATTTATACAAGGTTTAAATTATTGTCGTATAATCATCTCCACATTATACATTTACAAACAGATGATCAAAACTCTACTTAGTTCATATGTAGTACAACAATCTATTTTTGTAAGGTGTCCTATCTTCTATTGGTAGGTAAAACAATTCATTTTTATTGAATCTACCATATTCACTTAGCACTATATTCGTATTGTTAATAGGTACCTATAATTTATTAAAACCCCGACAATAATGGCTAGCTACTTAATTTGTTAAATTATTTTGGTAAAGTTTATTTATCTAGTATTTCTACGCAATTCATCAGCTGTAAGGTGTGATAGAACGGAGTCTTCGAGATTTGCCGGGGAACCCTCTTGCGTACGGCGGCTTTGCGTTCGTGGTAACGTAATAGACACCCCTGGCGCTGAAAGAGAAAAAAAAAAACACTATTTGAAAATCGTTAATATTCAGGAATATATCTGAATACATCCTAAATTAGGTAGTTACAACTTTTGTACATTAAATTCTTAACTTGACCAGAAATCTGAAACTATAAGAAGTAGAGAAAAGTGGTCAAAGGATTCATTAATGTAACTGATGAGTTAGCTATCTATATATTACCATAGTGAAAAAAGTAATAGGTGTTTCAAATTGATACTCAATATCTTATCATTAATACTGCAGGGTACCGTACGCAAAATGCGCGCTTGGACCGGTCGACAGCCCGTTATACAATACTGCAGGGTCAGCAAAAAGTTTGCAGGAATTGAAACTTCTGAATAATATATTTATAGTGACGTGATTGCCGCAACGATTTACCCCAATTGTGAGCACTTACTTTTGACTGACGTGTTCACCCATGAGCACGTACTCCGAGTCCTTGGGCTCGCACCACCCGATGAGGTACGAGAATAAGGTGTTACACGGACCCGCCCAGAATCCGGCGCGACTGTTGATCGACTCGATAAAGTATGGAGTCACCTTTGTATGATCGCACGAAAGGGTTTCTGCAAAGAAATTGGCAAATATTAAAGCTGAGTTAATTACAGCGTGAATAAAGTATCGATATGGTTGAAAGCGCCCCCTGTGTAATGTTGATGGAACTTAGGTACTTTTTCAACTGTGTTCATAGATGGCGCTGCTGTCGTAGCATAGCGACATCTTGGTTCGATGGACTAAATTAAAACTGCAATCCATTGTGTTAGTGAGGGTCAATGTACGAATATTGACCCTCGCTAACGAATGAGGGCGGGTAAGTTGCAAGTTGGATAGTTCGATAAGTTGATAAAAGAGGGCCTTGTGTTATTTTAATTTTATGAAAGGATGGATAGGCAAGGACGCTTTTGCTAAAGTCGAAATCGTATTATCTACAAAATTGTTTAATAGATAATATCGCCTCCACCTTCAAAATGGAAGTAACTTCAACTTTATTAGGTAACCCATTGGTAACCCATGGGTGGTCCTCCCATAACTTCCAGAAGCATGGTTTCTAGTCCTACGACAAAAAAATATATAATGATAAAATCTTACGGAAAATGGTGTCATGTGCGCATCCAGGCTGGCTGGACCCGCCGTTGACGTAGAAGTCAGCGTGTCCATTGGGCCCCCACTGGCCCAAGATACCGGCCCCTGTGTGCAGGATGTCCACAAAGTGAGCGTCCGTGTAGTCCAGGTCACGGGAGCGGTTGGTGCCCATGTAGAACAGTATTGTTGGATCGAGACCTGCAGAATAAAAGAAAAAATGTGGTATATCATCTGTTTAAAGAACATTTATCCTCACACTGAAATTGTGAATGCCGAATAAACAGACGTCATAGAACTGAGGAAAACATTAATGTTACTTAAATGCTTGTACTAGCAGAAGACAATGTTAGTGATAACAAAAGCAGTGTAAGGCCTCGTGTTCTATTGAAGCTTCGTACTACGCCAGGCCAGCTGAAGATCAAAGTGTTACCGTCAACTTGCGATCAGCTGTACCTTGTAGTGCATCGGCATTGCAATAAATATTTTTGATATTTTAACGATTGTTTAATAATTTATACCTAATCGAATAAAAATTACGATTAAATACTCAAATAGGAGTTTCAATGTCAACCAATCCCTTTTGTGTTTACGTAAAATGAATGTTGCATAAATCTTGTTTATCTTTTGATTCAGGAAGTTATGCAGAACTGGTTTCGGTGATAATGTTCGCTTTAAAAAAATAATTACCAAATAAGGAGAGTGGAATCAACAATTCCTGGAATTTATAAATATCTATAGCTCTGCGAGAGTTTAGTTCAAAGCGCACTTGCAAAAGTTGTATTGGCAACCATTTAATTTATCACATGGTCAAAGAACCTTCTTTAATGCAGTACCGAGGTAAAGTACCTACAACAGAGGCTGACTGGAAACTCATTTTTTTGGCTTATTTTGCGTTTGTTGTTAAAAGTTGCATGTTTGGTAGTGGATCCTGCCGTTTTGCCGAAAAGTTTTTGCCAAAATTTCACTACCTTTTTTTATACCAATGCAATGTTTGGAATAATTTTAGTACGCAAATTTTCATTTGTTCAAATTTTACTAGGCAGAATATTATCAAGGATAATGTCATTTAGGCATTTGGTCTTTAATCAAATGATTTATTACAGCAAATAATGTTTAGACAATAAACGTTTGGTCAAATGATTTGTTATGGCAAAAAATAATTATAATAGCAAAAATAAGATTTTATGGCAATTATATAATTAAAAAATGCAATTTTATTTTAATATAATCATTTATTTAATACAAATAAGGAAAAAAGAGGTTATTGTTAGCAGGCTATCCAGAACCAAACTAGTTAGACGAGGTTAATTAAAAAAAATGGGTAGGTTAGGTTAAATTTGTGACCTCCACGCACGAACCGAGTGAGCGAAGCGAGCGGTGCCGCGGCAGCGGCCGGCGAGTGCCAGAAACGACTAGATTGTATATAAAACAAATATAGAAAAACAGAGATTATTTCTAGCAGGTTGTCGAGACCCGAACTAGTTAAACGAGGTTAATTATTTAAAAAAAAAATGCTTAGTTTAGGTTAGGTTAAAACTTTGACTTCCTACGCACGAGCCGAGCGAGCGAAGCGAGCGATGCCGCGGCAGCAGCCGGCGAGTGCCAGAAACGACTAGATAATATAGAAAAAAAAAAAGAAAAAAAAAACAGGCTACCCGAGACTGAACTAGTTAGACTATAACAATTGACTGAATAGAAATGGTAAATAGAAAACTGACGTTACTAAATAAAGGGTGTCTCAGTAAGAGTGCACTTTTTCATTTTAAAATAAAAACAAGTATTTTATGACAGAGTTGTGATATTTTTATTGTATTGTAAAGAAGACATGTTCCGATTATGTATGGAGTAAAATATCCGGCAAATGACCCCCACGGCTCCGATGACAGGCCATTACTCTTTTCATGAAATTTTCCATGACTTTTGCACAGAGATGTGGCTGTATCTCACCGAAGACGCGTTGGATTTCCGATTTGAGCTCAGGAATTGTTTCGGGTTTATTCGCATAAACCCAAGATTTCACAAAACCCCAGAGAAAAAAATCGAACGGCGTTAAATCGCACGATCTTGGTGGCCAGTTGACATCAGAATTTCGTGAGACAATGTGTTCTGGAAATCGTTGCTGCAATAAATCGATTGTTTCATGCGCGGTGTGGCAGGTTGCGTCGTCCTGCTGAAACCAAATGTTGTCCAGATTCATGTCGTCCAGTTGAGGCCACAAAAAGTCCGTTATCATATTCCTGAAAATTTGGCGAATTTTGCGAGCCGTTTCAGCGTAACTTTCCCCATTTTTGTAATGAGTTTTCACAATTATAACGCGTTATTCTTTCGAAAAGATCTCCATTTTTAATAATCGGAATAAACAGAGGTGACAGCAGCCAAATTTCAGAGTTGCCACATGCATGAAAAAAAAATATTCCAATTTTAAAAAGTGCACTCTTAC
Organism: Apamea sordens; assembly: GCA_945859715.1. NCBI lineage: Eukaryota > Metazoa > Arthropoda > Insecta > Lepidoptera > Noctuidae > Apamea > Apamea sordens. The sequence goes on along the minus strand of OX243994.1, from coordinate 12,039,806 downwards.
TGAGACACCCTTTATTTGGCAAATTTTATTTTGCGTAAAATGAGTTATTCCAACTGAAATATTTGACTACATAAAAATTGGTAAAAGTACTAGTTGGTAAACAAGTCATTGTTTAAACGTTGACTTGCCAAACATTAGGTTTGCGTTACGATTATTTGTGAATAGATTTTTGCTAAGTAATAATTTGGCAAATGAAATTATGCGGAAAATTTTTTTGGGAAGTGATAATTTCGCAATTTCTTTTCGATGAAACAAGGGAGACCCGTTTGGTAGGCACCACATGTGACTGTTGGTAGGCCTACCTACCTATATTAGCAGAGCTTCGCTTTTCCTAATTATGCTTAAGCTTTATAATGAAACTTACCAGTAATTCTTCCAAGTTTCCCATTACCAAGGTAGTTGGCGACCAGGCCAAGTATATGGGCCCCTACACTGTACCCTATAGTGTGCAGCTTGTCAGGTATCACCGACTTCACGGGGTGGTACTGAAGGTACTCCACCAGCTGAGCAATGCAAAGGCCGGCGAACCGAGGCGCCCAGTCTATCTGAAAAGTTAAAGGAAATGGTTAGGGAAAATCGCTCTGTTCTCGTTATTTGCATGCGTGATATTACAAAGAGACTTTTTGGACGTGTAATGAAGCGACGACGGTTACCTTAAAACTGAGCCGCCGCAATTAGTTTTAACCAGAGGGGCAATTCGCGTAATTTTAAGAACGTTGACAGTCTGAACTCAGTCTCAATCTGTCAAAAATACCTCTAATTTCCCTACATTTTGACAAGTCTTTGACATTTGTTTGTCGCCGAGATAGACTGCGACTAGATTTTGAACGTTTTTATTTACGGGAATTGGCCTTCAGGCTTCAGATGAAGGCCACAATGACAGACGCTACCCAAATTTAAATTAGTTGTAAGCCATGTGCCCGTTGGGATTTACCATCGGCAAAAATGAAGAACTTCTATACAAATTTTCATCCCATAAATTAACCCACTAAGAGCAAATTTCATCAAACTTTTATATCTAGAATAAGTCTCATCTTGAGAATAAATTTAGAATTTTTTAGTTTTTCCATACTAACTATTAACTAACGAATATGTATTTATGTACTGCTTACATATTTATGCATTGCTGGGTTCTGTTAACATAGCTGTCACTTGAAGTCACAGATGATAAACTAGGACCATCGAAGTAAAATAAGTTAATACTAATAACATTAACCTGTCAATAAGCTAATTCCAAAAGCTAAGCTAAATAAAAAAGGTACTTTTGTGTAAAATTTTATACTTCTAGACCCAACAGTGAGTATCTACGTACCAATGAGCTTAAGATAATTATATCGTGTAGATCTACGTTCAAGAGCTACAATATTATCGTAGGTTAAGCCATTGAAGGACACAGACGTTTAATTGTTACTTATTACGTCTGGGGGCGTTTAGTGTCCTGCAAAATGTTAATTTAATTAACAATGGTTTTTTCTATAATAAACAACTTTACAGATGTAATAATAAGAATAGTAGGTAGGTTACCTACGAAACCACTTTTTGTGAAAAAAGCAGAAAATTATCTTTTCCTGTCTCATTGTTTGTTTACCAATTACGTCGTTATGTCAACTTCATTAGAATTTAGAACACATAGATGCAAATACTCGTAGAAAACAAAAACAAAATAGCAAACTGTTCGCAAAAAGAGCATGATGCTGCACGGACCTCAATTGCAAGTAAATTGGACACATAAGTTATGTTTGTTATGTAACTTAGTAATATTATGTGTGTATCTCTTTCACTGATAGTAAGCAGATGACGGTGCTCGTTTAGAGTGAAATGAAGTTCTTATTAGAATGAATAAGTTATGCAACTGTTTTTTGCAAGCTACTGGTGAAGTGGTAATGAAAAAAATTGCTTGTCACTTATCAGTGTGCTATTTGCCTACTTTACGTTTTGCAAGTAAGGCAGAGAAACAAACTTTTAAAAAAACTGGTTGTAAAGTGTATGATTCCCAGCTGGATAATATGTAAAATTATAACATTAAACGTTTCCTTAACAATTTCAGTGAAATTGGTGTCGATTATAATGTACTTGAACATATAATTATAATCTCAGCGATTACTGATGTACGAATATGTGCACGTTATAATTAGCTTAACATACTTGTACGGATTTTTGATGTTTCGTAGGAGTTCATTTTCATCACGGCCCTCCGGCTAAAGATGAAATGTTGCAATTTTTAAACAGGACTTATGCATATGACTGGCCAAATTATAATGTTGATTGTATATCATCATCGCCATGATTAAGGAGATTTGCAAGCTTGGCTGAAGGCACAAATCACATTGGACCCGACTTTTTTTTTACAGTGGAAACATTGAGAAGTGTTTGGATGGTTGCATCTGCTTTTATGAAAGTTACAGGTGTGCAGAGAGTGCATTGTCAGAGGTCGTCAGTAAGTAGACTTTAGGAACCTAATGAATTCTAAGGGGCTATTCCCGTATTTGTAGGAGCGTTTGCATTCTAATCTCAGTCGCAATTTGCATACATACATTTTTGATAAGTTTTTAGCATTGATTGTCGCTGATATGAGATTGCGACTTAAATTTGAGTGTTTTTTAAATACGAGAATTGGCCTTCATAACAGTGAGAATTTGTTTGCACTATTAAATGTACGCCTGCACCTTAACTCATTAGCCGTGTGTACACAATAATAAAGAGTTTACATAAATAAAACGCCACTTACCTACTTAAATAAACAAAGAAAAACATACCTGACTTAAACATGGCTCCTTTACAAGAGATCCATAGTCCACAATAATAATGTTATAGTTTCCTTTCGTGAAGTATGCCTTCCTCATGTCGGTGCTCGGCGAAAGGTTCCGACCTCCGCCGAAGCCGTGGACTACCACTTTCGTTGGATGTTTGGTGTTGAACTTCGAGTATGTCAGGGAGTCATTGTCCAGGGTGTTTATCAGTTCACCCCTTTCTTGAGTTGATCTAGAAAGTAATTTAGATTTTGCTTAGACTCATCTATCAAAGTAATTTAATTGGCAAACACATTTTTTTTAATCTAACTTTTATTTTGTATTTTGCGATAATATATCCAATGCGGGTTTAATCGAACAATCGAACAGTCTGTTGCTGGCCACACGCGATGTAAATAACTGTCGAGACGCAATTAAATGTATTTTTTTCTTTCTTGGCATATGGTTTTTATAAGTTTTTTGTTTTATGAAACCAGTATGTTTTATAACCATAATTCTAGTAAAAACTTTTCAAAGTCAATAAATAAAAATACAGGAGCTCTGCTAAAAGATTTTTTAATTCATTGAAATAATAGAGGGCTATGCACTACGAGTATTTTGTGAACTACACTGATTGGGATTCGAACATAGATTCTCAATCGAAGTTCGGTACTTTTTCTGTGGGGCCTTGGCCGTAAGTGTGACAAACATCGACTATTGTTTTCGATGCCATTATTTTTTTTATCCACCAATTATTATTCATTGTTTATAAGATAAATAGTGCCATTATTGTGATTTCACCCGTGTGAATATCTTTGTGAAAAAAGGTCAATTGTTAATTTCCTATTAGCAATAGGAAACTAATTGCCTTTAGCATTATTTTGGGTTACACAACTACACATAAGAATTGTGTACTGTGATTTAGTATCCAAAATTACGAAATAATTTACGGTAGATATTCTCAATAGACCCAGAAATTCACATCACATTTTGGCATTTTAAGCATAATTTTATTATTGTATCCAATTGTAGGTAGACATTTTGGAAATACCTACCTACTTTTCCATATAAAATAAATCTCTTTTACTAACTTACCTAGTATAAAGATAGAACTGCATCTTGGGATGTGGACACCGATACGGCGGTGGTATGCATGATGTTGTGTTCAGCAGATCTCTTACTGACTGCGGCTTCTTCTCTCGAGGAGGCTCCTCTTGGCTCTTTGATACTGAAACAGAGAGGAATAAGTTTTATTACTCTACTTCCCAAAAAAGGGAGTATTATGTTTTCAGTTGGTGTAAGTATGTGTGTGAGTTTTTTTATTGCACTTTAACTTCTAAACGCTCATTTTGTCAGGCGCGGATCTAGGTTTTCGCTAAAGGCTTTGTAAAACAAATTAAGAATACAGGTTATTTAACTATGTTTATGTCCAATTTAAAGTTTCCGACTCAGTTTGTTCGAAGCCCAGGGGCAACTGCACCCGCTGCGCAGCGCCCCCCTCCCCCTTGTATCCGCGCCTGCATTTCATTGCATGTGCTATTGTTAGAATCCTTGCATTATCCCGGGTAACATAGGCTAGAATTAATTTGTATAGGTGCCAATCATATTTTATAACGATTATTTAAATAAAGATTCGAGTAATGATAACAAAAAGTAGTATACAATACTATGTAGGTAGTGATAATAACAAAGTGTGACGGCCTAGTGAAAACAATATTCGTTATTTTTATCATCATTATTATATCGCAAAGCTTTTATATTGTATTTTCCGTTTAAACCGTTTCTCATAGTTAACTCTTAATTCATAGATAAATATCGTAAACATATAGCCTTTCTTCCATCATTTCTCGTTTAAAAGAAAATGCTTTTCCTTAAATATAGTTCAGGAAAGTTACACATTTAAGTGAAGGTCGTTATGGAGTATGTTTGTTTTTGCAAGCAAAGACGCGGGCGGCATTTGTCATGCTCTGATTCTTACTTACAATTCTAATTCGCGAACACTTACATCTCTTGCATGGCTCATGCTGCTAGTGCATTGTGTCAGGCATTTTGTACGAATTTTTGCGTTTTCATTGAGATTCGAGACCATTGAGAGTGGTGACATACGACGACAAGAACAAAAGATTTATGTAATAGGTGAATGTGGTTTTATGTTAGGTATTTTGAGGGGAACAAAGCGACACTTGGCGACACTTTTGTTTGATGTCTGTCGGAAATAACTGCTATAATTTTATATTGAGTGAGAGTTTACATACGTTTAACGTGCCCAAACGCAATTGCCATAATATGCGAGCAGCCAATAGGGTAATTGCGTAATACACATATACACATAATATGCCAATTTTTTACATTTCGACAGTTCAGCTACGTTCATTGCGTTATTTACGTGGTTAAGCTGACAAATTTTTCAAACCTATGAAGCAATGGATTAGCAATTTCCTTCAAAACTCTTGGATTGCGATTGAACGTGTGTTTCGCAATTAGGATGCTGGATGAGTAGTAGAGTCTGGGTTTGATTCCTAGGTTAGCAATAATGTCTGTTGATTACCTGGTAATGAGAATTTAGATAATTTAGCTGAAATTATCTAAATTCTAAAGGCTACAGAGGATAAATCCATAAATAACATAAATATTTATATGATAATTCAATGAAACTATTACCCAATAAATATCTACCTACTATTCTGCAAATTATATTCGAGTGCTATGATTTGCATAACAAAAATGGTCCATTGAATTCTATTAAGTAATATTTTATTGAAAACAAAGATATGAGCGGTCGTCGATGATATTTTATATATAGTCGGATAGAAATAATATAATAATAATATCCCTGGACATTTCACACAGCGCCATCTAGTCCCAAGCTAAGCAACCTAATGTTTGTGTTATGGTAACAAGATGGCTGATAAACTACTTATATACATTTTTTTTGTAAATACATACATATTATAGATAGAAAAACACCCAGACTCAGAACAAATACATGTAGGACTTACAAATATTTGTTCTGTGCGGGAATCGAACCCGCGACACGCAGCGCTGCAGTCCGATCGCTCAGCCAATGCGCTAACCGTGTTGTCAGAAATAGGTATCGGCTCTGTCGTAACACCCAATAAACGTTAAAAGAATTTTAGAATTCGTGTGACCTCCATTTCCACGCATATTATTTAATTATATTATAATATTAATTTTTAACGTTAACATGTTGTTGCTTTATTAATATCGGCTCATTTCTATGCATAAAATACTTAGGGAATGACCTTTTTTTTGCAATTTGGGTGGGTACAAATCATCCATAAAAATGAATTAATGGACCATGAAAAAGGGCAATGTTACCTACACTTTCCATAATATAATTGGCCTCTCAAAAAAATTTTTGAAAATAAACTGTTCCAGACGGATTTCATAATTCTTTGAGAAAATTCCAGAGATTAGCGCCTACAAACACTTCAGCTTTATTATAAGTATACTAGCTGCACCCCGCGGTTTCATCCGCATAAGTTTCGATCCCGTGGGAATATTGAGATAAAAATTATCCTATATCCTGGTTATAAACTCTCTGTGTGCTAAATTTCATCCAAATCCATTCAGTAATTATTGCGTAAAGGGTTACAAACATACATCCATCAATACAAACTTTCACGTTTATAATATTAAGTAGGATAAAAAGGAAGATACGAGTAGATTAGCCTAATATGTATTGCGATATCCTATTGGCCGTTAATTCTAGTAATATTGTAAATTATAGGTTTAGATTGATTATTATCTACACTTATGGCGTGTTTTATAGATTCTAGGTAGTCAGTAATTTGATTGAGCAGCCCTATAGAAGCAATTAAGCGACCTTGACTGGGAACATCCGCCGGAAGAAGCAATATTGCTCAGTAAGTAAAATATTGTTAGGAACAACTCGCTGCCTTTAATAATAGCGTTATAGTTAAGTTGAGTCATCATCATCTGCCTAGCATTTTTCCAACTACGTTGAGGTCAGCTTCCAGTCTAACCGGATTCAGGTGAGTACCAGTATTTTACATGGAGCGACTGCCTATCTGACCTCCACAACCCAGTTACTGGGTAATACGAAACCCCATTGTAAGACTGGTTGCCAGACTTTCGGGTTTCTGACGACCCGCAACGACTGTTAAAGGTCCACGAATGACAGTCGGGACCAACGGCTTAACGTTTTTTCCGAGGCACGGAGGGGTCTTGGTATGTAAAGATGGTCACCCATCCACGGATCAACCGCGGCAAGCGTAGCCTAACCTGATCGATCGCCCCGTGCGGATGTTATTACTTAGCCACAAGCCCCTAAGTTAATTAAGTTGAGTATTAAATATAATTATTATGTAGTAAAAAATACACATAAAGAAAATACGAAGAAATCCAAGCCAGAATAGATCATAAAATGAATTTAAGGAACTTGTGTACTTTACTTAAGGGTAGCCGCGAATGAATATTTTATGAAATATTAATCAATAGGGTTATATGAACTTAGAGGGTTGTATTAATGATTTTTATTCTGTAAATACATACTTGTTACGGTCGCAAATCAAATTTTGTTCAACAGACAACCTGAAACTGACCTGCAAATTGTAAAAAACCTGAGAAAAATTGAATTTCGCCGTAATGTAATGTTCTCTGATAAGAAGGGGGAACCCTTCGTGATAAATGATGATAAATGATTTTATTTTTGTAAGTAGGTTTGTACAAACACTTTTACACGTCAATCATATTTTAAAACTAGATGAGGTCGGCGTTTCCTAACAGACAACATTACATTATAATCATTTCTTACATAAATATTGTCATTTAAATTATTACAATAGAGGAAACATGCAATATGGTTCCACTAGGAATGCATACCGCTTTTCCTAATCCACGCAATAATATACTGTGTAGTGCAATTACAAAATGGTGTACCAAACCCAACGAGTGTTGCGATTTCAAGCTAATTATGTTCTAACCGACGAATGACACCAAAGGAATGCGGCTCAAATTACTTTAAAAGACATTTCGAAGTCAAATAAGTGATTTGTGGACTAGAAGCAAAACGGAACGTTAATACATATATTTTTTATGGAAAGTGTTACGGCCTTGCTCAAAAATTAAATATATTTTCATAAATATACGAAAGTATAATATATTTTGTATTATGTTATACATTATATAAATTAAACTTTAATTTTTTTTTGTGATTTAAACGTTTAACTAAGTTCATTGCTTTTACATCCTTGAATTTTATCCGTATTTCACAATATTGTTTTCAATTGGCATTTGAAATATCACCCAATTTAATTGATTCCCTCTCTATGGTAATTGGTTAAGTGGTTGACCTCGATGTCCTATAAAATACCAGCCATAATCGTATGGAAAATCGAATGTCGCAATAGTGTTAAATATTATTAATTTCGCCTTTCTATATTTAATTGGAAAACGTTTAGTATATTGTACGACGCAAAGTTTCTAGAAACTCGTTTTAGTATTATTGATTGAGCTTAGACAAAGCTGAATTTCAAGAGATGTGACTATCTATTAATTGAAGGAAAACATGGAGACCAAAACGCAGTGAGCAGGCGTATGGTGGTTGTATCTATTCTGTACTAGCTTCTGCTCGCGATTTCGTTCGCGTGGAAGTCGTCACAGGCCACAGAATTTACTAAAAACACAGCCACATTTTTTGTAAGACTTTCCTGTATAGGTACTACGTTTGTAGTTTTGCTCAGCAGCTAATAATGAAGAGTCAGGACTGGTGACGCGGGAGCAAGCGACTGACGTACAGTGGTCCGTGTGAAAAGCAGCTGGTCCTGAGGTCGATTCCCGCAGCCTTCACAAGTAATTTTCTATTGCTTGCGTTTTTCGTGTTTAGTGAATTTATGAACGCCTGCATTCCTGTTTATACTATTTAATTGCACAAATCTGATACATTGACTGAAGCTTTCTTACAGATTATTCCTGATGAACAGCTAATCACTAAGATAATGTAACAGTATACTCTAAACACACGGGATTTCTCATAAACAGTCACCTAATCTATTCCATATAAGAAAGGAGCTCTACTCGTATTAGTTCAGATTCTTTTAAAATCTCCTATTATTTTTTATAAGCGTCATCAAGTGTTTTCACTATTCGAAATTGTTCTTAATTCTTGTCGTATGCCTATTTGGTACTCGAGAAGTACCTATCTAAACAAAAAACGTAAGTTATCATCACAGGTTTTCATTCATGAATAAATTACCTTTTCAAGCAAGCCAGTACCTATAGGATGAACCATTAAATAAAAAAAATCATGGAGGTGAATCGATAGAATTTTTGACTTTAGTTTCATTTTGGTACGGACTCATATGGATATGGACACTTCTATATCTTGTACGTACTACGTGTAACATAATGGTTCAGAACGGGCCAAATTATCCTTTTACCATATTCAAAGTTCGTTTTCCGCATTTCTCCTCGGCAATATTCATAACGAGCTGATATTCGCTATCAGTTTTCAACGAAACCTGAACAGTAGGAAATGTGACAATCGTGGAAAGGTAAGTGCACCGATTGTATAATCATAATGAACCAGATTACGAGTTCACATCGATGGCTCGGTGGAAAGTATGTACCAACAAGTAAATCGATTGAGCAGTGAAAGCGTCGCGATGCTTGTAACCTATCGCACTGTGACTCATAACCAGCCAATCAACGAACACCTTTACCTCCCTTCAATTAACACGTAGTGAGGGACTTTGTTACATTGGTCATGTTATGCGGTGTTTTGTAAGGAATAGCCAACAATGTTGGTATTTCTTGTTCCCATTACGTGTGAGTTCGCATTAAGTTATGCATCGTGATGTGTATCTCAGTTTAGTGGATGAGAAATTATAGCTCATTCATATCTTCGTCACTCGCTGTAACAAATGCATGAAACACGGTTATTTTATGCACGTAACATATTGTTGTATTGTCTTGCGCCTTATGATTTGTATTTAATTATATGCGTTTTGTGTGATTCCTAGGAATGCTAGTTTCACAGCTTTATTTTAAAGTGTTTTGTAATTTGTAGAGAACATTTAATTCCAAGTAATGATTTAAAACTTCTGGTTATTACCTAAGTGTACGAAGGTTACAACTTAGAATGCCACAAAGTGTTGAGCTAAGTTATTAACAAGCAATGCCGTTTGGTCAATCAATATTCTATAAATGTACCAAACAGGTAGAGGTCAAGAAACTCCAGAGCATTTTAATCCTTAGACATCACACGTACTGTGGAAACTGTTAATGAATAATTGCGTAAATGGAATGCACGCATGGTCGCCCTGCGGTAATGTAATAAGCCTGGTCATAACATCCACGATTTCTTTCACAACCTCCATCACAACATAAGCATTTGTCGTATATCCGATGTTGCGGAATCACATCCATATTATAAGGCTAAGGCCATCACTACTTATCTTGCCTAATCATTGTTTGACCTCCGATATTGTAATTAGCTGCCTTTACATATAATTTGACATTTGTATTTAGCTTGTCCCTGGATTGGAGTAATAAAATACACTAAAAGGTACTTTGGACGAGTCAATTAGATATTCTGAAGGTATCTCGAATTAATGAAGTAGTTTTGAAAGGTGTGTGACTTTGTATTCTGATTACGTTGAGCCTTCTACGTTGGTACTTCGAGGTGGAAATTGATACGTTGACCATGTGCAACCCCGTGCAGCCATTTCCTTCATATTCCCATTGTTCAAAGCTTGGGACTAAGATTACTCTCTCAAGAACATAGCACACCAACTAATATAAACTTCAAATCCTATGTTTTTTCAGATTCTGAAGTACCTAAAGGTGTTAGTGAAGAAACTGACTGAAAAAAGTTCAGAGTAAGATGCCAGGTTATTGTTTTAACGCTGTTTTCATACTAAAAAGTAGAGTGATCAAAGACACTCTTTCAAATAATACCTACCTTAGACTTAACTTAGATTAATTTAATGATTCATTATCATTATACTGAATACATAATTTAGTTAGTTTATTACGCTTATTACTACTGAACTCAGAGCGAAATCAACGGCAAGCCATGCCGACCAACACCAACATATTTAGATAATAATCGCTGTACTAGTTCTCAAACGATTCTATTATTTTGTTAAATTATCACAATGATCCATTCATTAAAATCTTTGCATACTTTGTTGCGGCAATTCAGCTGTTAGACCAAACAAATTTAGTGTGAAGACTAAAACCAACAAAACCTTTGAGTTAGTGTAAAAAAGTGTAGAAATAATAGTGACAATGACACACATGAACAAAGTGTTTATATCATCATATCAGACTTTAGGAAAGTGAAACGGACTTGTGTAAAGTACAATCAACCCTATTCTAAGTTTTAAAATAATGATCACGTATAAAAATAAGTTACATTTATATTGCTTATTAGTCTAGTACCTGGGTTCTTTTTAATAAAGGATAAAAAAAATACTTTGTTGCAGTTCAGAAACTGAAATATTTCATAATACAGCCTTATTAACTTAAAAAATATTCCAATTGATTGCAAAATTCTGAGTTCGTTTCAAATGATGTTGCCATAATAATTAATCAATAAACTTCTGATGAAGACATAATTTACTAAGCTATCATAAACAAATAAAATTTTGCTGTAAATTCACACATTACTCATTAGGCGCCCAGAACCGGTTTCAATAAACCAAATAATGTTGCAAGAAATAAACTGGCAAGGTCATCAATGTAATAAACTTGAAATTATTTAACAATTATAACATAATCAAGAAATGTTGCCAAATAACGGTTTGCACGGTCAGAGCCAATGATGCAATTTGAGGTCAATAAGTATGTGTGAAAAATTATGTTAATTAGAAATAGGACATCGATTTTAATCGACGAAAAGGTTCTCAAGTCGACGCGTGTATCTTTTTAATTTTTTTTTTTTAAATGTATGACCACGCATAACTCAGAGTATATCTAACAGAGTAGTCCGATTTTGATCATTCTTTTTTTATTGGAAAGGGTATACCCCAAAGTTGGTCCCTTATAAATTTGGGAAAATAGGGGTGATTTATTGTTCACTCACATATGCCTTCCCTTTGGCAAACAATTAGTAGATTATAGCCACAAGAAATTATAAAATAAAAACTTAAAAAAATAAATTCAACCGCCGAAAAAACTGAAAAGCAAAAAAAAAAACCTTTTTTAACAGACTTCTAAAAAAGGAGGAGGTTCTTATGTAACCTTAAAGTAATAACTAAGTTCTTAAAGTAGGTAATGTAAGTATATCTAAATAATTTTGAGTCGTTTGAGTTAACTATTTTCTGATATGTAACGGTTGTCTACATTTTGTGCTTTGTGAACCAGTTTTAACGCGGGAAATATTTACTTGTTTTTGAGCATTATCATCATCAATCTCTTGCTTTTAAACCAACCCACAAAAACATTTCACGTTAAATGTTGCCAAGACGAGACCATGTAGCTCGCACTGTCAAAAAGTAATCAGATCTCATGTAGAGCCAAGCTTCTAACTATACACGCCCTAACTCTACAAGGCCTAACTTCGCAAACTCTACACCTTACTCAAAATATGTGGCTTGGCCATTTCGCTACATTCACATGAGCGTAAGGTGAAATACTCTCATACTGTTATACAATGGTTCTTGTAGTAACGAAACGGCCAAGCCATATATTTTGACTAAGGTGTTACTAGCTTACACACCAAATTTCAGCTTTCTAGGACTTCAGGAAGAACCTTAAGAATATGGATAATCATCAGTGAGTCAGTGACGAAATTGGGGTATTTTAGATATCAATAAAATCTAAAGTATAAGAGCTATGCAATTGAAACTTTATAGGTTTAATAAGTCAACTACTGACATCATATCCCGAAAATTTTGTTTATCTGGTATAATCCAAACCCAAGTTAAGAAGGTTCAAAAATACGACGAAGTGCTTCGAGAAAAGGTAGGTAGTGGTAGTTGTGTTTCGCTTGGCTCGTCTTGGCGGGGGCACTCCCGTGCCCCCAGATTTATTTGTGGTCGGCGCAACATGTCTTTTTCTTCCATACTTCTCTATTAGTCGTCATCTCGGTAGTCCCCCCTTTCTAACCATATCATCATTCACACAGTCCATCCATCGTTTCTTCTGTCTTCCCCAACTCCTATAGCTTTGAGCTTACTCATACCTATTTGTTTTTTAAGCCTGTGACAATGCTATCAGTGATACGATATCGGAATCTATTCGGAATCTAGGTTGTTAATTTATACTTGGTGGGTGAAGAGGTAGGTTCTGGGTAATTACGAAAACGATATTTATCTTTAAACTCGTCTCAAGTAGGCTTGTCCAAACATGGCAGTCGTAATAAATAATTTCAACCATTGTAATCATGCATCATTTACGACGGCCAGCCTTGACCCGAAGACATCTGTGACCCTATACATATAGAAAAAGGCTTGCATGTAGTTGTAACCTACAATTTGTTGGTATGTACTTACATGGATCAAAAGTTTTCAGGCCAAAGGGGCGCGCCCGGGTCATATGTCAAAGAGTATTATTTCAAAGAATTAATACGAGTACATTGAGAAGTTTATTATGTTATATAACGGTAAAGTTATCGATCAACTCGGTCCGCTTGTGCGCATCATTTCGTGTAAGAGATAAATGGAAATATATGCTTACTGAAAGAAATGACACAACCAACTGGATAATATTATAATTAAAATGAAGGCAAATATTTATAAGTTAGATAAACAACATGTTAAAACTGTTAAAATTAATAATAATATAATAAATATGCATAACAAAATGTATGTGTTACAAATAACAAACAAACTCAATCAACTCAGCCTATCGCAGTCTGCCAGGGTAGCGGGATCGTCCGAAAGGGTTACCGCTGCCCTGGAACATAAAAGGCTAAGGAAGGAACACGGGTGGGTTTTAGTCAGTAAGAGTCTGACACTCCCTTCTGCTCCACCCAGAGCGGGAGGGGTCATTTGATGATTTCCCATCCTCAAAAAAAAACAAAAAAAAAAGCCTATCGCAGTCCACTGCGTAGGCTCTCCCAGGCTGCGCCACAAAACCCTGTCCTCAGTGTATGTTACAACTACACAAGCTGCAAAATACCTCCTAAAAGGCCTATTTAATTTTAAATTTCTTAGTATGTTTTATTCCATTTTCATCGCACATACTTACTTCATATTTATTCACACACATAATAAAATAATATTACGAATAAAAATAATAATTTGTACCGTTTTCCTCAAGAAAAAGAGTAAATAAAAAGTAAAGTGGCACCGTTTATCAGCCTAATGTGACTAACGAACCGGATTGGGTAAGCTTGCACGACGCGAATAGTCGAGAGTGGGTGAGCCATCTTATGCAATGAGAATGTCGCGGTCGAGTAACATTTCGGAAGTAGCTATTGTACGAGAACACACCTGCGATTCATGCTTCACGAGACACGCGGCTCACGAGTTGGGGATTTATATTTATAGATGATTTTGTTGATAACATACATAGAAGGTTTACATGCTTGTTTTAATGTATACAGGATCAAGTTAAATTAGTTAGCGAAACTTTGCAGACGTGATGGGTATGGATATCTAAACACGATAAAATAAAATGATTTGAAGTTTTTTTTTGGTCCTGTTTAGATATCGATACCATTAGGTGTGCGGAGTTTCGCTAGCTAATTTAATTTGACCCTGTATATTTTGTTTTTCAAATGGACCTTTACCACGCTATCCTCAATGATCTGTTTAGGGAAAGCGAAAGGTTTATAGGATGCCTATCCTAAGCATATTAGGCTCTTGGATCTCCAGTAGACTTATGTTGTTCTCATTTTAGGAACCCACTACCTTTTGGCAACTAGCTTCATCTTTCTGACTGACTGACTCCTTGACAGTTCAAAAGTGCCTGTAATTGGTTTTATTGAAATAAATGCTTTGAGTTTTGTGTTTAATTTTTGAAATAAATCTTATGTTTAATTTATGATTTTATGATCAAGCGTCAGATGCATACTGTTAAAAGCAAACGTTCTAAGGCCTATTAATAATCCTAAGCCTTGACCTTTAGCTAGGTAGAGGCATTGATTTATGTATGTTTCAGATCTCACATCATAATAAAAAACATTGTTGAGAAATTATTGTTCAAACATAAATAGCAAGGTCAAATGGTAAATTCCGTAATGACCTTTCATTTATCTAAACTTTTTTGAACTTACTTTTACACATGTGTTTATTCAGGATCTTCATCAAAATATATATCTGCACAATACCTGACATGTACATACATTATGGAGCAAAGTTACAAAATAAAAAGTTGAGAAGTGTCTTGGGACAAATACATACGCTTGTAAACACACAAACACGCTAGTGTCGTCACGGATAAAATGTTACACCTTTTTCGTTCTTGTTCTCCTTCGCCAAGTGTGCAGATTATAATGTCCGATTAGGAACTTCGTTCCATTAACAATATTTTATTTGTTCCATCAATTCGCGTACCGCGCAGCATCTCTACGCGGATGAGGAAGCTGATCAGCCGGTTACAGCAAAACAAACTTAACTCTTACGCAATGAGTACATATCAGTTGTAGGTTATGTATGTCGGTGCATTGCCGCCGTATTATGTGGTGCAGTTCGCGAATCTTCGCAGAATCTCGTGTTATGACATCCAATTAAAAGTTAAAATATTTTTTTGGCGTAGCTCTTTTTTCTCATTACATATAACAATAAATATTTTAAGCCGAGTGATATATGGACATTAAACTCTTAGGGATGATCAATTATTGATCCAGAATTCTACTGTCAGTTCGGTGTAAGACTAAGATTAGACATCGATTAGGCAGACCAGATTGAGCAGTGGTGGCCCAGTGGTAACGGCCGCGACTTACGAGTTATTCGTGGGTTCGAACCCAAGCAGGCACTTTACTTTATGAAAATTATTTCATCACCACTGCTTTCAAAACGATGAAGGAAACATAGTGAGGAAACCGACGTGTCGTAGAACCAAAATTCCAAGACATGTGACATAGCTACCAACCGTCCAACCCGCACAGTCCACAAAGTCTCACAGAGAGGAGGCCTGTGGCCTATAGGCTAAACATTATGAACTAATAGGCCCTAATATGTCAAAATATTTAACACTAAATAAAAACAGAACTAAAGGTTTCGTAGATAATAGCACGGTACTCTAGACATAATATTCTGGAAAAGCATTACAATTTATGATATTTCTACGATTTAATAATGAGGAAGAAAAATAAATAATAGCAATTAACTTACCAGATATTAGCAACGCAGTTATTCCAACTAAAATTAACCACTGTGCACCTGTTATCATTTTTGTGAACTATTTTTTTTCATATAAAACTAATAACTTTTTCATAAACAGCTATTTGTTTACAAATAGAGCCACTATGTATTTTTTTGTTGCATGAAAAATATTCAATTCCTATTAATTTCTAAATAAAATCACAGAAAATATATCACAATAAATAATAATGATATTTTGTTTTATAAAATGTCCGCACTGTTTACGATAGTTATATATTTTTTATCTGTGTGCCATAAATGCGTGTGCCACGTGCGTATTCCGTACGGGTACTGAACGAGCGAAAGTGTCTGCATGATGTTGACCCTCGCTCGTACCTGACTTCCCCCCTTTTGCATAAAATTACTGCGAATTTGGCAAGAATTCGGTCACAATTTGTATGTATAATTAATTTTTAACACATTTTTAGTTAATTTTAATTTTTTTGGACTCTTGTGTGGAAAATAAATTGAATTATAAAAATATGACTTGCATTGGATAGTAACTGTGAATTGCTAAAAAAACTGTCCCCAAAAAATGAAATTCCTGAAAAAATATTAACCCCCTTTCAATTATTAGATATATTTTTTTTTTCAATAAATGAGTTCATCATAATTTTTGCAATTACGTAATAGATTTGCATAAAGGGCGTGTTCCAAACCTGAAATACATTATTGGTATCTGCGTACAAAACTGAATCAGTTACATAAACCGGCACGACTTCGGAGAATTCCAACAGAAACACAATTTTATTATATAACGTTTTTATATTAAAGTTCATGATAAATGGACCCACTTTAATACGTGACCTGATAACTCTCTCCGAAGTTATACTTTTTTAGTTACCTAAGTAATTCAAGTTTAAAATTAATTAGGTATTTAGAATACTAATTTAGTTTAATTCTAATTTCGCGTAACACTATGTAACAGATTGGTTTTTTGTTTGTTTAATTAGACATAATTTTATGCAGGCTTATAATTATGATATAATTCCAACTTATTAGTCCAGAATACAGAGGGTTCGGTACATAAAATCCTGGCTTCGTAGCCCACGTTCAGTATTCTTTTCCAGGTCTCAGGTGTGAAGTTAGATGCTGAAGATATACTGATCCATGTCATAATTTATTGAGCCTATATTATAAATCATTAAATGAAATATTGAATGCTGCTATCAACTCAACTATAGCAGCCGGTCTATTTTGTAAAAATCTCGTGTAACCTTAGGTGAAGTGAGCTGTCTCAATCCCAAGAATCAGCAATGCTATTCTGTAAAAATATCACCGTGAAAACTTAGGTGAAGTGAGCATGATGTCAATCCCTATAGTAACAAGTGGAATGACAGCTCACTTTATTCAAGTTTTCACGGTGATTTTTTTACAGAATAGACCAGCTGTTAAAATGACAGTTTATTTTTACCTAAATTTTCAAAGTGAGGTTTTTACAGAATTGATCGGCAGGTACAGTTGATAGCAGCATTTAATATTTCATTTAATGATTTGGTAAGACTAATGCATATAAAGATGAGCCATCTTAACCTCCGTGTAGGCTAGAATAGGCATTATTATAAGGCATGTACTGACACGGTAACCTGTACACCTATTGTGGTAGGCATTGCCCAACCGCAAGAATAATCGTGAGGTAGCGACATCATCGATCGAGGGTCGAATGTTGGCGGCAAATGAGACTATTGCAAATTGATAGATGTCGGCAATCATAAGTTTCAAGTTATTTTTACAACGCATAGCATGGCATAACCACACAGGCCCCTTCTCTATGAGAGGGAGTGGGCCGTATTCCACCACGAGGGCCCAGTGCGGATTTTTACAATGCGTGTCTTGTTAGGCAATTGCAATTGTTAGCCATTTTATTAGGAGCAGATTCAACTTGATGTTTTTCTCCGTAAGGTAGTCCCAGCTCTGGTAACTATATCGAAATACTTCGCTAAGCATAAGCATAATCAGCCTATAATATTCCCACAGCTGGGACACAGGCCTGCTCTTTCTGTGAGAGGGACTGTCCTGTATTGTATCACACAGATCCAAGGCAGGTTGTCGGATGTCACATGTCTTGAATGTTTTGGTTCTATTAGGACCTCCTTTCTCACAATATTTTCCGTTTCAGTTCCGTTTTGAGAGTTAATTTACACAAAGTGAAGTGCCTGCTTAGGTTCAAACTCACGCCCTACAACTCATATGTCGCAGCCGTTACCACTGCGCCACCACTGCTCTCCTTTACAATGCGTGTCTTGTTAATTAATTGGTAAGTATAGCATGTAAAATGCATAAAAATGTGAATTATTGTATTCAAGGCGGCACCAAATGCTACACTAACGTGCCAGATGTGACAATAAATAACATCCGTTATCTAGAGTAACAAAATTTAAGTACCTGGTTCACTGGGTCACTCATAACCTGAACGATGACCTGGACATTGAAAGGGAACGTAGGGCGATGGCTGCCCGAGGTGATATGCTGATTCGCAGATTTGCACGTTGTACGACGCAAGTCAAAATAACCTTCCTAATAACCCTTTTCAGAGCATACTGCCAGTCTTTTAACACGCACAGTCCGTCGGTCAGGTGTATACCTGACGTCCTGACCCACAGGCTGAGGGCATACCACGCCCTGCGTGTTCAGTATGATAATGTATTCAGGAGGCTGTTGGGTCTACCACGCTTTCGGGATGTTCACCGAGGCCAGGGTTAATGGTTTTTATGCCATTATACGGAAACGGTACGCTTCTATTCTCGGTAGAATACGTGCTAGCTCTCACAGCATCCTGAGTGTATTGTGTGATAGGTGGGACAGCACCATGCTGGCTCACTGAATACAGCTGCAGTACATGTCACTCGTTTCAATTTTTGTATATAGTGTGTGGTTTTTACTAACTTTAGGTGAAAACTGTTACTTACAACATAATTATGGATCTTTGATCTGAAATAAAATATTGATTATTATTATTATAGCAATTTTATTAGAAGCAGATTCACCTATGATGTCAGTATCCATGGTCAATCTAACGGAAAAATGTACGTAATGATATTTAATAATATGTTGGTAGGTAAGTTTAAATACTTCTGTTAACGCCAATTCAATGTATTTAAGAGACGCATGAACCTATGTTTGTTTAGTTGCCAATAAACCCTCGTAAAGGACAGACGCATTTCATTTAAAATATCAGTTAACACAGTGCTAACAAACTCAACCTTATCACATCAACATATGGTCGAATACGAGCCGGATCGAACCTTACTAAGATTTGATGGAGCGCCGCCGGAGAACAAAAGAACCGCATTCCAATGAGCGATAAGGGAACACCTGGTGTTGTTTTGCACAGATTTCTTAGAATTGGTCAATTAGTGTGTGTGTAAAGTGTATCGGTGTGTCATTGGAACATTAAAACTTAGCAAATAGACATTTTTGAAGATTCTTGTTAATTACGCATAAACAATGACAACTCAAGCAGACCAAGCGTTAAGTGTACTAGAAGATTTGGCGTCAATACTCAAAAAGACTCAAATAAACCTTAAAAAGTGCCCAAAAGAACGGTTATCTAAACCAGGATATTTACAAACTCGTATTCAAACGATCGAAGAATACTGGGTAGCTTTTAAGAAAGCACACCATGATTTGTTGAAAAGTACAACTCGGGAACAACGGGGAGTTATTCCGTACTACGTGAATGAAGAATTTCTCCTTCATGAAGACTTATACCTATGTATGTTGGGAGATCTTAGAGACATGTTGGCTTCATGTAATTTGAAGAACACTGACCAACCTTCATGCACCAATACGTCGTGTGATGGAAAATTACGGGCTAAAGTGATGCTACCTAACATACAACTCCCTCCGTTTTCCGGTAACTACGAAGAATGGCCTACATTTAAGGACTTGTATGTGTCATTAATTCATGAATGCACGACACTAAGTGAAGTTGAAAAATTACACTATTTGAAGACCAGTATCACGGGCGAAGCGGCATCATTACTGAAGCACATTCAGGTAACGGGTGCTAATTATGTTCAAGCTTGGGAAACACTGAATCACCGATACGATAATAGGCGCATAATAGTAAATGCATTGATGAAACGATTATTTTATCAGAAAAAATGTACCAATCAAACTGCAGCACAGCTGAAAGCCCTCTTGGACTGTACCACTGAGGTTATTAACAGCCTAAAAAACGTAGAAGTGCCTACCGATTCCTGGGATCCAGTAATTATATTTCTGGTTGTGCAGAAGTTGGACCCGGAGTCACACAAAGAATGGGAACAGACTGCCTACTCAGTGAACGATCAAGCGCTGCCAACCTGGAAGGAATTGCGAGAGTTTTTAGAAGCCAAATTCCGGACGCTTGAAATGGTTTCTCCGACGACCACCACTAAACCTACTAAAGAACGTGTTCTTCATGTAATAGCAACAGAAACTGATAAACAAAAACCGTATGCTTTGTGTAAAGAAACGCACACGCTGTGTCATTGTAGCATATTCAATAAAATGACGATTAATGAAAGAGGCGAACATGTCAAAGCAAACAAACTATGTTTCAACTGCCTTGGGGCGGGACATGCGGTGTTCAAGTGCCGTATGCCAATGTCTTGCCGCACCTGTAAGAGACGACGTCACACACTTTTACATCAACCCAAGAAGATTGACGAAGCGGCTCCAAATGTAGAAACCAAGCAACCGACTTCATCCAGCCAAGCAGATGTAGAAGAAAAGAAAGTTCACACAATGATTGCGTCTCACTATACCGCGGGGCAGAAGATATCTCTATTGGCTACCGCAGTAGTAATTTTGAAGAGTGAACATGGACACACTACTGTTCTAAGAGCGCTGATAGACTCAGGATCTCAAGCATGTTTTATAAGCGAGAAGGCAACTCAGATCCTGAACCTGGAAAAATCATCAGTAAATCTAATTGTCTCCGGAATGGAATCCATGAAAGTCAGAGTCAAGCATGAGGTCCAGTTACAAGTATTGTCACGATGGGAAACCCAATTCAATTTACCTATCAGAGCCTACGTGATGTCCAAGCACTTGACCTCCAACATACCTACAAACACCACGATGGGGACCGATTGGCCGCATATAGCAAACCTCCAACTAGCAGATACAAATTATTATGCACCTGGACCTATTGATCTGTTGTTGGGTGTAAACGAATACGCATCAATTCTCAAGCAAGGACTTATTAAAGGTCCACCAGGTACACCATGCGCCCAAAATACCTACCTGGGATGGATCTTAATGGGTGGAATGACGATTAAATTGAACGCATGAGAAAAATCCTTGACGGCCCTGAAGCAAGAAATTAACATAGAAGATTTACTGACCACAATATGGGAAGTGGATACGGATACAAAAAGGAAACTTACCCAAACAGAACAACTATGTGAAAACATTTACGAGAAGACACACAAGCGACATAATGACGGAAAATACATAGTCAAGCTACCGTTTAAAACGGAACAACCAAAATCAGTAGAAGGTAATACAAGAGAAATAGCAAAAAGTAGACTCCTTCAACTGGAAAAAAGATTTAATCAAAACACAGAACTGAAGCTAGAATACACAAAGGTGATCAACGAATATAAAGAATTAAAACATATAGAAAAAATACCTAAGGATGAAATAAACAATAAATCAGTATACTTACCTCACCACGCAGCTGCAGTGATCCGTAGTGACAAGGAAACAACGAAGACTCGTGTTGTATTCGATGCTTCGTGCAAGGGCTCCAACGGTACTTCACTAAACGATGAACTCTTGTTGGGTCCAATGTTACATGACGACTTGAGAACCATACTCATTAGATGGAGGATTCATGCTGTTTGTTATGTTTCTGACATTCACAAGATGTACAGAATGATCTGGACAAACAAAGAAGACATCGACTATCAAAGAATTCTATGGAGAGATGACACATCGGAAGATATTGAAGACTATAGACTTTTGACTGTAACATTTGGAACGGCTTCCGCACCCTATCTCGCCATAAAGACACTCATGCAATTGGCTGATGACGAAGGTGACAAATATCCCGAAGCTGCTAAGATATTGCGTGAAGATTTTTACGTCGACGATGTTATGTCTGGACACGACGATCTGGAACAAGCTATAAGAATCAGTCAAGATCTCAAAAAGCTACTGCGACTAGGTGGTTTCGAACTGAAAAAATGGTCTTCTAACAACCGTGATTTCATGGAGACTATTGAACCAAGCGAAAGATCATCCAATGCACATTTAGAACTAAAAATGGATGGAACAATTAAAGCTCTGGGCATACAATGGAATTTGGGTAAAGACAAATTCGAATATAAACTGAACTTACCTGTTATCGGCAAAGCAATCACGAAGCGAAGCATTCTATCCGACATTCAAAAGTTATTCGACCCACTCGGATGGATTGCACCTTGCCTTGTAATGGCAAAGATTTTAATCCAACAACTCTGGCAAAAAAAGGTTGATTGGGACGAAGTCTTGAATACGACACTGACTGAAAAATGGGCTGCAATACGATCTGATCTCGAACATGTAAACAGAATCTACATAAATAGATGGATGGGAACGTCGAGCTCAAGAAAAGATTCTATAGAAATCCATGGATTCTGCGATGCCTCTGTACAAGCATATGGTGCTGTGGCATACTGCCGAGTCACAAACTTAGATGGCACAGTAAAAGGCACAATCATTGCTGCAAGAACAAGAGTAGCTCCTTTGAAAACCATTTCATTACCTCGACTAGAACTGTGTGGAGCTTTGCTTCTATCCAAACTACTTAAGCAAATAAGGCAAGCAATGAGGATACCTACAACACAAATATATGCTTGGACAGATTCTTCTATTGTTATCTCCTGGTTACATGGAGATCCGAACAAATGGAAAGCGTTTGTGGCAAACCGCGTTGTCGAGATCACAACCAATGTAAGTTGCAGTCAGTGGCACCATGTCCAATCTCACGATAATCCAGCTGACATTGCGTCAAGGGGTATGTCAGTAGCCAACTTGAAGGGTTGCGACCTATGGTGGAACGGACCACAGTGGTTATTACACCAGAAGATACAGTTCACTAGACTTAACATTACACCAATAGACCTAGAAAAAAAGAAAAACACCATACGAGCTCTGAAAATAACAAAAAACGAAAACAAAGAAAGTAATAAATTATCCACACAACTCGACGACTTTGATACACTGATTGAACTATTGAGAGCAATCACCTACTGCCGAAGATTCCTGAAACAAAAGCAATTAAAGGAAAACATAAATAGTACCATCACAACTGAAGAACTCCAAAACTCCCTGCAAATCTGTATAAAAAGAGAACAAGAGGACGAATTTATAGAAGAGATAGAAAGCTTAAAGAGAAAGAAAAGAGTAAAAAAATCAAGCAAATTGAAAGCATTAAATCCTTACCTTGACGAGAATGGCGTCCTCAAGGTGGGCGGCCGGCTCAGGAACGCAGAGTTGAGTGACGAATGCAAGCATCCAATCATTCTGGGTCGTAACAGTAAACTTACCTATCTTATAATAGCAGAAGCCCACTCGAAGACGTTGCATGGAGGTATACAGTTGATGCTTACTTACCTCAGATCCGAGTATTGGATAGTGCGAGGAAAAACGCTGGTCAAACAATACATCCATCGTTGTTTGGTATGCGCTAAACTAAATGCAAAGGTAAGAACACAAGTAATGGGTGACTTACCAAGCGTACGGGTGAAACCAGCACGAGCATTCCTCAATTCAGGTGTCGACTTTGCGGGACCATTCCAAATATTGATGAGTAAGGGCAGAGGAGCCAGAACTGGCAAGGCCTATATAGCCATATTCATTTGCATGTCCACCAAGGCACTACATTTGGAATTGGTTGGTGACCTAAGTACATCAGCATTCATAGGCGCCTTCAAAAGGTTTTGCGCCCGCAGGGGAAAATGCATAAATCTGTGGAGCGACCAAGGGCGAAATTTTGTTGGCGCTAACAAACAACTATATGAAGCCTGGAAGGAAGCTAGTTTGCAATTTGATGGAAAAATCGCTGAATTACTTGCTAACGACGGGACTCAGTGGCATTTTATCCCAGCATATTCACCTAACTTCGGAGGACTATGGGAGGCTGGAGTGAAATCCATAAAATATCACTTGAAGAGAGTTCTAACTACAAACTTAACATTCGAAGAGATGACGACGGTTCTCTACGAAATAGAAGCATGCTTAAACTCGCGTCCGTTATGTCCAATGGACGACGACACCATGGAAGCACTGACACCTGGACATTTTTTAATAACGGAAGCACCAGTCACGGTCCCAAACCCAAACATAAAGGACGCTAAATTAAGCAATTTGACACGCTGGCAATATACTCAGAAATTGTTGAGTGACTTCTGGTCGAGATGGCAGAAAGAGTACCTAACGAGACTGCAGCAGAGACCAAAATGGTTAAAACGTGAAGAAGAGTTTAAGAAGGGAGATATAGTGCTGATCAAGCAAGACAACCTCCCGCCGGGAAAATGGTCCATGGGACGCATTACCGACAAGCACCCCGGCCCTGACGGTTTAACCAGAGTGTACAGCGTAAAGAGCGGTGACAATATAACCAAGCGATGTGTGACAAAATTGTGTGCTTTACCAATCGATACGATACCAGATGAGATGATTGTTTAACGTAACTTAGCTTTATTTTGCATGTAATTTCACTTCAAATTATTGTTTTTAAAGGACTATCATATAGTCCTTTGGTGGGCGGCTTATGTTAACGCCAATTCAATGTATTTAAGAGACGCATGAACCTATGTTTGTTTAGTTGCCAATAAACCCTCGTAAAGGACAGACGCATTTCATTTAAAATATCAGTTAACACAGTGCTAACAAACTCAACCTTATCACATCAACAACTTCGCTTGATATTCAATAAATATTTTGCATAAAATGTGAGAACTTATCACGATTGTCTATTATCCTGAATTCCTGACCACCACAAAACAGAATTTTATCGTTATTTTATATGGTAGGTACTTATTTATACTATGGATTGTAAAAAGTAATTCCAACATGATCGAATCCTCCAAAGCTGTCGAGAGGTTTCGTCATCGATATCGAGCTAAAACTCACGGCAATAACCGATAAGGCCCGGAGCATACTTGTACGTAACCCACACGGGACTTGCCCAATTCGCGGATGGCGGCTAAATAAGGCCATGGATGCAACATGAATGCTGCGCGGTGTTGCAACCAACAGTCGAGGATAACGACAAGGATGTGGGGAAAGCCCATATGAATGTCCGCTTGTCTGCTCCGTCATTATCAATGGCTTGGTTGTCCGGTAGCACGGTTTGGAAATATTTAAATACAGGCTGCTTTGATAGCATCCTGGTATTTAGCGTGCATCGGTTTATAGATAATCTAATAAATTTGCTGTTTCCACTGCTTCGTATCTGTTTTAGGAAAAATTATAGCTCTCGCACCGTAAAATTATCTGGCAAATAGATACTTATTATGCGTCGGCCTTTCTTTAGTCACTATTATAGTGGAAACACTCGCTTATACTACGATAAACCGATTAACAGTGTGACTTTAATTCGATTCTAGAATATTCTGCAGAGAAAGATTCAAAGGGTATTAAACCCTAGATTTAAGGAAATCTTACTTCATCACAATCATCATGCTAATCTTGCCATATTAAACACTTATTACTAGTACTTTGTATGTAGATGGCCACCTGTTACGCATCCGTTTTTATGTAGAGCACACATTAGCGGATAGTACCGGTTCAGAACTCAGATTAGGCAATACATAGACCGGCTTGTTACTGCAGTTTAAATGAATTTTGATGTAAACTTACGTAAACATAGGATTGAGTACGTAAGGTTATCAAGATTTGCGAAATACGGAAGAAGGAACTGGACATATTGGTTACCCGTTACCTCGCTACATGTACCTCAGTGGTTTACATTAAACTTTCAAGTGCATGTTCTTGAAAAGTCAAGTTTGGAATAAAAGGAAATATTAGTATGCGTAACAGGCAGATTAGATACTTACGAGTACGTCAGCAGGTACCTATTTAATTATTCTTGTGTCGAGAAAAAATTAATGAATATCGAGAGAAACTAATAAAACTACGCATGGAGGTTGAATTACATAAATCTAGGTAAGTACGTAAACCTGTCTATATAAAATCACAGAAGTTGCAATAACATCGTAACATTGCACATCAAATGAAATAACTTGCACTCTTATTGGTTACAAACCATCCTTATCATTTATGGTGTATTACTATATGGTGCATCTTTGGTTTATTACTTCTTCCACAACATACCGCAGGCAGTGACCCTTTCTACCAACCTTATCGTGCTGACTAATATTTTCAACATGGCATAGACTATGTATACAGGGTCAAATTAAATTAGCTAGCGAAACTCTGCAGACATGATGGGTATCATCGATATCTAAACACGATAAAATATTTTTTTATTGTTTTATCGTTTTTAGATATCGATACTAATCACGTTTTTGAAGTTAACACAACAAAAAAGAAAACAGATTTTTTAAACTGATATTTCAAGTGATTTTTTTTTCATGTTTAGATATCGATAGGTATCCATCAATTCTGCAGAGTTTCGCTAGCTAATTTAATTTGACGCTGTATGGACTGCTACAGGCTAATTATGATGAACTGTGTATTATCTATGGTGTCTTGAAAAACGGTGCATGGAAAAATGCTGTATTAAACAAATTAACATAACATGACGCCTGTATTCCCCGAAGGTTCGGCAGAATAGTAGATTATGCACCGAGGGGCTAAAGTTGTGCCTTATGTCACGGGCGTCATATTGATTCAAGCTAGCCCAAGGCAAAGACACCTTTAGCCCAGAGGAGGATACTCTACTTTTTACACCTACTGTGAGAAAATAATAGCCATAGTACGAAAAACAATTTATTTTAAGTAAACTGCGCAAAGATTGCTGTGGATTTTGTGAGTAAATAAATAAATAATAAAACCTATCTACTTATACTACAGTCGATTTATCACATTTTATCAAAAATACTCTATTTTCACGAGCGTCTCCAATGACGTTCTAAATTCAAAACGCATACAGCCAACCATCCAAAACCATTCTACCAGCCCTGTATAAAGCTTAGTTTACACAAACGCCACTTCCATGAGAGTGATATCAATAGACACACACGACAAAACCGTAGAAGAGACTTTTTTTTTTGAAAATCGAATTGATCGTGTCTTGGCTACTTATTGGTAGATGCAATAAAGGCGCGAACTTTTGGCATTTAAACTTTAAATTTATGAACAAAATAAATTAACTAATGTTACAGCCAATTACTATTACGGTATTACGGCGCGGTACGGTATTTGTTATTATTAATGCCAGTTTTAATGTTATTCCATTCCTTTTAAAAAATGGTTCGTAGTTATCAAATTATTCTTACAATATTATGTCTTCGAAAACATGGCAATGATATGAAGAAGCAGTCGTTATGATTTTGTAGGAAATCGAGAATATCATCCACGCGTAGTAAGGGTATCGAGAATAGCTTTCCTCTTTCTGGCACCAAAGGGTGTTTGTTAGTACTATACTGCCAATTTAGCTGAGCATGTGAGATTCCAAATTCAAATCACATTATTGACCAGCGGGTCATAATGAAATCCAGTACAACATTATTGACCGGCTGTGCCCCCGGCCACTAATGACTCACTTTAGGTTAAGGTTGCTTGACATATAATTTGACATTTTCGAGCAGGTGGTGTGAAAATGTATAAAAACACCTATTCACAAATCTAATTTTAACTTGAAAAAATCTTCTTAAATTCATTCATTCACTGACAGACCAAGCACATCTTAAACCGCTGGATGGAAGCTTTAAATTTTGCAAGAGTTCCTTAATGAGTACTAAGGAATATTTTCTGAAAATCTACTCAGTATAGGCATTAAAAGGGAGGGATGGGGGAGGGGGAGGGGGATGAGGGGCTTGTAGCTAAATAATAACAGCCGCACGGGCCGATCGACCAGGTTAAGCTGTTCACTCATCCACGGATGGATCTTTACTGTGGAGGGCTAGACGAGCCCTCTGAGGTACCGGGAGGAATCGAACACTGTAATTCCTTTTGTATTATATTTTCAGAATATCCTTACATCTTTCTATCTCATTGTCACTTCTTATTCTAGCACAAAAATCCTACTATCAAATAGTTGACACTAGTTTGAATGTTCGAATGGAACCCGCGCTAAAATATAGCCGGCCTACATCATATGAGGTCGTCTTCGGCAGTGGCGTAACTACAGGGTGGCAAGTCGGCAAAATGCCACGGGCCCCCAGCCGGAAGGGGCCCCCGGTCAGAGGAGAACCCCAACTCCTAACATTTATAATTTATCATACATGTTTAGTAAAAACAAGGTTTGTCTTTGATTTATTTTTGTTACCTACTCAGTTGCATACATAAGTAAAAAACTCAAAACATTTGTAAAAAAAAAGTTGTAACCCAGTTTTAGAACGTATCCGATGCCACACCACAGGCCGCACGTGTTGGTATTACTGCGGATGTTCGGGGAATTCCCGCTGCGCGTCCCGCCAATTTGACGCTCATAGGGAATCCCTGATTCAAGTTTATAAGAAAGACTCCACTATTCTATTATTACGCAAGCAGTTAGCAGTTTATTGTTGTAAGAATTGGGTGTTTGTTGCAAGTGAGGATATATTTCATTAGTCAATTGGGAAAATAGATTGACAATGGCGCCGATTCACTTGTTCACAAACTAAAGTAAATTTAAGTTCAGTGCATCTTTTTCTTTCTATTTCATTAAGAAAAGGACCGAAGATAAAATATTAGTTTAGTCCTGTCAAATTAGTCAGCGCCTGACGTAAATTGGCGCCGATTCCCTTGTTCACAAACTAAACTAAATTTAAGTTCAGTGCATCTTTTTCTTTCTATTTCATTAGGAAATGGACAGAAGATAACGTAGACAGAGGATATATAGACAAGCTGTTAAAATAATAATAATTGCGAAAGTGAGACGGCACATAAGTCAAAATGTGTATGTGTGAGCAGGACATAGCATACATTTTCTATCTCTAAAATATTTTAACACAACAATTTGTTTGCCATCACTAGTCGTTGATGGCAAACAAATTGTTGTGTTAAAATATTTTCGTTGATAAAAAAACTGTGAAACGCATACTGCCGCGCTAGCGATAAGAGCAGTAAGTATGTTTTGCATAGTTTTGAGTAATTGGCGCGCAAAGTTTTTGTTACAATTTTTGTTTTTCCGGACTTCTTTTTTAAGTTGTATTAATTGTGATGATTGAAACGTGTAGCCCAAATAAAGCGCTTTTATATTTTTCACTCAATAAAATTGTATACATATTAGAATCGTTTTAAATGACGAAAATCCTATTATATCCAGTGTCAGCTAAAGCAACTGAAACATCGATTGCTTAGAATAATAGCAGTAAGTAGTAAGTTACTGCTTTTATTATACGCAACTCATACTAGGTTTAGGTAATAGTCGATTTTGAACTGAATTCAGGAAATGTTCTTGATTTCAGGTACTTTAACTGTAAAAAGTCTAAACTCTGTCTTTATTCGTCAGCATGGTTAGTTTTGTATTGCAGCGTGAACTCTCCTCGATTTGCGACTAAAACCATAATAACAATAAACGGAAGTGATGGTGCAGTTATCCACATCAACATTTTTTTTTGTGGACCTGTCATCTGCCTACGATACAGTCAACCTCAAACGGTTGCTGTGGAAGGTGGAGACATTGATCAGCGACACATACACCTTCTCTCGGAAATAAGTCGTTGGAGAGCTCGCGCTCGCGAGAGTCGCTCCTTTTTAATGTCTACACCAACGACCAACCGTCCAGTCCAAACACGTCCCGCTTCCTCTATGCAGACGACCTTGCCCTCACGTCCCAAGCCACCACCTTTATGGATGTTGAGGCCCACCTATCAGACGCTCTTGGTGACTTAGCCACTTATTACTCCTCAAAATCACTCAAGCCCAATCCGAGCAAAACCAGTTTTTCATATTTCATCTCCGTAATAGAGAGGCGGGTCGCAAACTTAACATCGTTTGGGGTGTGGAGTCCATCGAGCACAGCAACTCTCCTAAATATCTTGGTATTACCCTGGACAGGTCTTTAACATTCCGCAAAAACTGCAAGAACATCAAGCAGAAGGTGCACACTCGCAACAGTCTTCTCCGTCGACTAGTCTCATCGAAGTGGGGTGCTTTGCCTGACGTTATGCGGACTACTGAACTGGCGCTATCTTTTTCTGCGGGTGAATTCGCGTGCCCCGTGTGGAGTCATTCCGCCCATGCAAAGCTAGTGGATACAGCTTTGAACGAAACGTGCCGGATCATCACTGGTTGCCTAAAACCGACCCCGGTACAAACGCTGTGTCCACTGGCAGGAATAGCGCCACCAGTGGTTCGTAGAGCGGTGGCAAGCTCCAGTGAAAGAGCTAAAATGGTTTCCGACACACGACACTCCTTGCACGACCACACCTTGTGCCACAAAGGCCTAAAAGTCGAAACAGCTTTTTAAAGTGTGTCGTCCCACTCACTGGCGAACGATCGCAAGAAAGACAGAAGCTGTGGCGAGGCTGTGCTTCCTTACCCAAACCTTTCGTCCCACCCGCTGAAAACCTCCCACCTGGACATGAGTTACCTTGGGAAACCTGGAAGTCTTTAAATAGACTCCGGACCCAGGTTGGCCGAAGCAAGGAAAACCTGTTCAGTTGGAGATTCATAGACGACTCCGCCTTAGAGTGTAATTGTGGTGCTGTTCCACAAACGATGGGACACTTAATATCGTGCTCTGCGTGTCCAGTCAGCTGCACGTTACAGGAACTGATGGACGCTGGTGATGGCGATAAACAAGTGGCCGAATTCTTGGTCAAGTCCATTTAGATTGCTATCGACACGCTAAGAAGAAGAAGACTCAAAATAGTCCAGTTTTTATTTTGTGCAGAACAATTATCCATCCATAATACGATATGATCAGCATCACGTTGTAAAAGAAATGCATTTAGTGTCGAGATAACATCTTCCTGTTTTCTTCCATTTATACTCCGTTCTTTTACTTCCGTTATACTCTCGTTCCAGACGGCTGCAAAAGGCACGTTATCTTTTTTAGACCTTCCTAAAGGTACAAAGCTTTCGTTGAAGCAATGACACGTAGACAAAATATTGTGCACTTAAATTGCTCCATTTGCGGTATCATTAATACTTTTTGTAAATCTACGGAGTAGTAGATGGAACCTGTATCCTTTTCAGCTTCTTTAACATAATTTTGTGCGCCTTACGGAGTCCCGTAAGGCGTACAAAAATGATGTTAAAGAAGCTAAATCATAAGCAATACATAAATCCAGATATACAGAGTCGTATATATCTGGATTTATGGATTGCAAAACTGTTGCAGAGCTCACTTGTCACTCAATCATTGTTTTGTAATTCATGATTTTTATGGAAATGTAATTGCGCACATACTTCACATTGATTATTTCCCAAATGTGCGAAAGATATATTCATTTCTTCCCGAACGATTTTCCTATAGGTATACCTCAAAGGAAACTACTTGTTCTGGAAAAGCATTACAAACGTTTTGATGCATTCAAAAGATGGTTATGTCGCTTGGTAAATACAGTCGAAGAGGGGCATGTTCACGCCTGTAATGTGAGTTAAGAGGATTGTATGTAATAATAAAATGTGAAGTAGGCCTTGCTTAATATAACCATAGTGTGATGAGTTACTGCAGATATTATAAGTATTTAAGGCAGAATAAAAAAACATACCTTACTTGTTATATCCACAGTATGTTTAGTTACTGCCGATATTGTAATCAATTAAGGCCAAATAAAAACAAACTCTACTTATTATATCCACAGTATATTTAGTTACTGCTGATATCCTAAGTGATTAAAGCAAAATAAAAAACATGCTTTACTTATTATATCGACAGTATACACAGTTACTGCACATACCATAAGTAAAATTAAAACCTAAATGATAGAGCTTTACTTGCAAACCCGGGGTAACTATACTTACTGTTGTTATGTTAAGGAAGATTTCTCATTTATTGGAGTTACTGCCTTTATCCCTAACTAAATTTACCGGTTCCCGATAAGCTATTAAAACAGCTGTCAGCACATCTGGTAGAGGTCACTGCGCTGATTCAGGATCAATATTTAACACATTTTGACAAAAATTGCACTTACTGCTGATATCGCTAGCGCGGCAGCATACTTTGTGTAATTTCTGACTTTATTGATATTCCAAAAGGTAATATTTAGTGTGTAATGATGGTGAGTGGCTGTGTAATCGGCTGTAAAAGTCGTAGTGAACGAAATCAACCAAACATAACCCTTCATCGGTAAGTAGCATTTTTTACCTATTACAGCAAGTAAATTAACAAAATATTGTACTTTAAGACTATTTTGTGTCAATAATAAGCAAAATATTGTGATAATTTCATCTAAAAAGACGATTAAATCCTAACTTGTTTTTCGTATTAACCGACCAAAGTGTGAAGCATTTTATGATAGGCGGTTATCTATGTTACTTCGTGTTTTTTGTCAATAGTCGGATAATACCTTAACGGGGATACCAGCACTTATTTGTTTTTATCACTGAGCGTATTTCATTTTTTAATTTTTGTTTTTAGTTTTTCGGAAGAACCATTTTTAAGAAATAAGTGGATTGAGTGTACGGGCCGAGTTAACTGGCATTTCAAGGCGTCACTCCCGAATTTGCTCACGTCATTTTGAAGCTAGTTGCATTCGTGCCTGTTTTTATTTTAGGCTTATCACCAGATCAAGTAGAATATACTTTCCTTGATAAATCCTTTACTGTCCAGGCCGCTCGTTTGTGGAATGCATTGCCAGTTGAAATAAAATGCGCGCAATCGTTACAGGTGTTCAAAAGACTTGTAAAGCACCTCTACTTGTCGTTGTGATCTTCTTATCCTAACTGCAATCATCTACAGTCTTCTTTTATTTTTCGTTGCTTGTATATATAGTATGTATGTATTTATGTATTTA
Source organism: Apamea sordens (assembly GCA_945859715.1). Taxonomy (NCBI): domain Eukaryota; kingdom Metazoa; phylum Arthropoda; class Insecta; order Lepidoptera; family Noctuidae; genus Apamea; species Apamea sordens. The sequence continues at coordinate 12,006,728 of OX243994.1, read as the reverse complement.
TGTATCTATAATTTTGGATATGTATATATTTGTGTATCTATTTTAGTTTATTGTATACATTATGTTTGCACCAACGACAGTCCCATTTTATGTCAAGGAAAATCACTGTACATTCTATAATAAGGATGCCTGGAAGAGATCGCAGTAATGCGATAAGGCCGCCCATTGTATATTTTGGTAGTGTGCCATGTATTTTTTATGCTATGTATTTTTGTGGTGTACAATAAAGTATATATAAATAAATAAATATAACATCAAAACATCGTAGACGTAGTACAATCAAAGTACTCAATAAGTACCATATTACCCACAAGATTGGGGTAAAAGTCTAAGTATGGCAATATTAATTGCACGTACCTGCAGTAATGTACTTATGTCGAACTATCGCTATCTCATACCCCATACGCTGAGGCGTTGTCTATATATATCCTCTGTCTACGGAAGATAAATATTAGTTTAGTCCTGTCAAATTAGTCAGCGCCTGACGTTGTAAATTGACGTATTTTTAGTAGCCATGTTTTCAATCACGTCTATTTTGTCTATTGACTATCTTAATTTGACAGAACTAAACTAATATTTATCTTCTGTCCTTTTCATAATGAAATAGAAAGAAAAAGATGCACTGAACTTAAATTTACTTTAGTTTGTGAACAAGGGAATCGGCGCCATTGACCTATTTTTGGTAGCCATGTTTTTAATCACGTCTAAACTGTCTATGGAGTATCTTAATTTGACAGGATGATTCGGATTTTTTATTTATGATGATTAGGATCAAATTTTTTTTTGTTTTTCAAATCATTTTGACTACTCTATGTATCAATTAGATGCTGACTGTACTTTAAATTAGGTACTTTTAATTCAAAGTAAATTATTAGATAATCAAGTACCTAAGTATAATTATAAAGTTTGTATGTACAGGCCTCTTTAACGTAGTGATTTAATATTGTATTCTTACGAGTAAAAGTGTATAAATAAGTAGGTATTATGACATTTAAAAAATAGGTATTATTATTGTTGGTTCAGCTTCTTTATATTGGGGGGAGGGGGCCCATCCGATGAATTTGCCACGGGCCTAGAACGGTATAGTTACGCCACTGGTCTTCGGCAGACAAGCCTCTACATTACATACCAAGACCCATCCGTGCCATCCGTGCAAAGGCTACGCAGATGATAGATATGTTTGCCGATGGGATATTCCATCGACCAGCTTGTTAAGAAATAAAACAAAAAGTTTGTTCTACAGCCGTATATTTCCTCGGCTAAAGTAACTGGAACTTCTTCTTCTTCTGCTCTTCTGATTGGACCCGCGTGCGTACGGCGACTCTGAGTTTGTACTGAAGAAGTATAACCCCTGCACACTGAAACAATTTCAAAACGTACGTAAACAATATCATCAAATTGAAATATCTGTCTGGCCAAAGCCATTTTTATGGGTAACTTATAACATTCCTACTAATTTGAAAATTATATATATTTTATTGTCCACCAAAAAATACATAACATAAAAAACACATCAAACACTACAAAATATGTAATTGGCGGCCTTATTGCGGCGATCTATTCCAGGCAACCATGGAATGGACAGTGATTTTCCTGGACATAAAATGGGGTTGTCGTTGGTGCTAATATTATGTAAGTATACACTCACTCAAATAGATACACAGATACATATCCAAAATTATAGATACATACATACTAAATACTTATACAACAAAAATAAAAGAATAATAGATTGTAGATAATTGCAGTTAGGACAACAAAATTATCAATGAAACGGTAATATTATCTGGTGCAGGAAACCTCAAACGGCGAAAATATTCCAACCTGATTGAGAGTTATAATATAGGTATGTTCGAGCCGTTTGGGGTTGAAACGCTAGGGTCCAAGTGCCTACTTGGTTTTTCGAGATATCGCCAAGCGGTTAGTCTACTCTTCACGTGACCAGAGGGCTGGCCTGTTTTTTGGCCAATGAATTAGCATCGCCATACAACGTGGCAATGCTGCCAGCCTTTTGGGCACTGTTCCCGTTGACAGCGATGCGGACGAATTTTTTGATGCCCTATGATTATTTTGCTTATTTTTTCACATGTAGATATCATTATTTTAAATGTTAGCTTATATAATGTAAATAAATCTGTCAAATTTCATATAAATATTAAATTGTGGAAAATAAACCTTTGTAACAGCAATATTTTTAGACATAATTATGTATATATTTGTCCATACGATATCTTCACTATACTCATATTTATTAAATGAAATCTTATTTCTCTCAAGATTGTGACCATACTTCGGTGAGACGGTAGAGATCAACGTCAAATCCCTTATCTTGCCAAACCGTAATGTAAGAGTAGAAGTAACTGGTTATGTACATTATACTTAAAGGAAAGTGGAACCTATTATGACTACATTTAAATGACAATGATCAAGGAAAAGTTTTATGAAACTATGATTTAGTTGTATTATCTACTATACCTATAATTCATTGCCTTATTGTTTACTTATCGCGCCGGTGTATACAAACTTTAGTATTAATAAAAAAACAAAAGGTCATTGACCTGGTTAACCTGTGCATAGCTTCCTTTCTCAGGGCTGATTTTACCAAAGTCAGATATTTTATCCGTGGATAAAATTGACGTCTGACAGTTCTAGTTTGGAATAACTATCAAAAATTCAAAATTTATCCTCAGTATAATATTTAATGTAGGTATTAAAGTTTAGTGAAGTTCCTACTAAATATCATAATACATACTTAATAGTATAATAAAAGCTTGTAATTATAATAATTATATTACGAGGAGGAAGCTAGGCTGAAGAAAATCGAAACTGTTTGTAGTGAAAGTATGGAAGTGTTTCGGTGCCTGCGCTAATCATAGAACTGGCAAATTGCTCACAATGCTATTCGCTATTGTTAAGAAAAAGGAGTTTCAAAGTAATTGTAGTGTTTCTGGGCTATCTTAAGAAAACAAAAATAAAGCAGCTGTGTTGGCCCAGTGATTACGGCCCTGACTTACAAGTCGGGTCGTGGGCTTCGAACCCAAGCAGGCGCTTTACTTTGTGTAAATAATTTCATCACCTCTGCTCATGAGGAAGCAAAATTTCGAAGACTACCGACCCGCACTGGGCCCTCGTGGTGAATTACGGCAGGCTTGTGTCACAGCAGTGGGAATATTATACGCTGATTATTCTTTATATAAGAAAATACGTTACTTTGTAACTCACAAAAATAGCGATAAACGGACACATAATAAACACAGTCATCATTTTTTTTATCAATATGCGATATGATTGAGATATTGAATTATTTAAAGGTTTATTGCTACGTATTAAAGCACATTAAATGTGCTTTAATCCGTCGATAATTTTTTTATCAACAGGAATATCATCAAGTTAATAAACCCTAGCTAACTTTACTTTTAGATAGTTTAAGATACCGTTACTCCTTCGACTCAGAGCATTGCTACTAAGTGAGATTTCTCAAATGCCAGTCCGAGTTATCTACCGTAGTTATGTAATTTGCACTCAATTCGCTACCCTTGTGAAATACTTACTTCTTCGGAACATATTCCCCGAAGAGCACTTCATCAGTCGAGTTAAACATCTCGCACCAGCCGATCATGTAGATGATCCAGGAGTAGCACTTGGTTGCGTAGAAACCAACGTCTGTGGTTATTGATTCTGCGTAGTACTTTGGCGCTCTGGCATGGTTACAGCCAGATTTTGCTGTAGGAGTTATTTTTATTAAATTTCGAGACCGAACGCTAATAGTAAAAAAAATAATACAGGATCACTGACGCTCAAACTGTGACCATGAAATGAGCACATGAATCTAGACCCCATAGCGTAGGACCTTTTCGTCGGTTATCAAAAAAATAATCTGCTGTTTCGTAAACAAGTGCCCTAAAGTACCTCATCATCTGCCTAGCCTTTTCCCAACTATGTTGGGATCAGCTTCCAGTCTAACCGGATGCAGCTGAATACCAGTATTTTACATGGAGCGACTGCCTATCTGACACTCCACAACCCAGTTACTGGGTAATACGATACCCCTTGGTAAGACTGGTTGTCAGACTTTCGGGCTTCCGACTACCCGTAACGACTGTCAAAGATCCACGAGTGACAGCCGGGACCAACGGCTTAATGTGCTTTCCGAGGCACGGAGGGGTCTCGGTATGTAAAGATGGTCACCCATCCACAGACCAACCGCGGCAAGCGTAGCTTAACCTGACCGATCGACCTGTGCGGCTGTTATTATTTAGCCAAAAGTACCTACACGGTTAAAATGTATAGAACAGCAAATATTGTTTTTTAATAACCAACGAAAAATTTCAACGCAATGGGGGTTCAGAATAATGTACTGAATCCACGGTAACAGGTTGCGCGATGTACCTGCCACTTCCTCACACAGCTTGAACATTAAGAAACAATTCTACTTTTTACATTAAATGCAACTGTTGCCATATTATAACCCACTCACTTTGTTCTTTAGTGGCCTTACAGCCAGGCTGTGTGATACCGCCATTAGCGTAGAAGTCGACATGTCCACTGGCTTCCAACTTTCCCTTCTCCAGACCGTTAGTATGAAGAACATCAACGAATTTCGCGTCTCCTTTGTCTATTTTCTTCTTTGTGTCAGTGGTCACGAACAGCGGCATGGCAGGGTCCAGTGCTGTGGGAAGATAATGAAGGACTCTGTTAAATCTAAAGACCTCTGAGTTTGTTTCGGTCTTTCTTCTCTGAATAGTCACCTAGGAAACACCGAACTCATCTAGTTTTAAAAACATATTTTAATTTGACGTACATAAAAGTGTTTTTGAATCAATTTACAGAAATAAACACTTATCATTTAATCAAATAAATTGTGTGTTTTATGTGATTGTGTGTATGTGTGGTGTTGTGTTGTGTGTGCCTTTGCGAAAGTAACGGCAAACAGTCGTGCGGGTGAACATGTTATCGTAAAATTATTAATACCAGGAGCAATGTGGTCTATTATGTAGTATTGTTGCTGAATTGTATAATTGCTAACAAAGCAATACAGGATCCAAGCCTCCAGTAGTACGCACTCCTGGAGGCTTGGATCTTAAATCGTTTGACTAGAGAAACTTTTATCTTAAAATCTTAATCTTATCATGTGGGGATCAATACTTACCAGTAATCCTATCCAACCTCCCACAGGTGACATAATCGCCAATATACCCGGCCGTCTGACCTCCAAGACTGAATCCAATAATATGGAACTGTGTGAGCTTGAAGCCATATTTCTGGACTAGCTGGTCAATCAGCTGGGCAGTACACATGCCCACTAGCTCCGTATTCCGGGCAGCTTCTATGTAGCAGGGCTCCCGGGCTATCGGGTTGTAGTCCACTGATATTACGTTGTAGTTGCAGCATTTCATGTAAGCTGAAAGTATTAAGTAGTGTTAAATATTTGTTATAACTAAGATTCTGATGAAAGCAACATCCTAATTTTAATCAAAACCGCTAGTCTGTGGGCGCCCAATACAGTTTGTATTGAAGTAACATTGCAAAATGCATACCCTACATCATAAATTACCTAAAGAAGTCAGAGAGTGCACAAGCATACCAACATTAAAAAAATGCCTAAGGAATTATATAATAGATAAATAAGTTTAGCTTTTTTTATATTAGACACATAAGCTTAGCTTGAACTGTTTTGTATTTTATTTAGACTTGAGTACAGTACGCACTTGCTATATTTTATAAATGAAACTATGGTGTTAAGTTTCTTGGATGGCTTGAACGTCGTAATGTAAACTACAACTTATTATTGATTCAGATAGGTTTTTGTTTAGGTGAAATGTACTTTCTTCTTTGAGAAAGTATATTTATTAGGTTACCTTTGAAATATTTACATAATTTAAAAAGCTAACAGTCTTAAAATAAAAATAATAATATGTACAAGTATATAAAAAGCAGGGGAAATAATCAAAGGGCATCAAAAAATTTGTTCGCATTGCTGTCAATAGGAAACGTGCCCAAAAGGCTGGCAGCATTGCCACGTTGTATGGCAATGCTGATTCTTTAGCCAAAAAATAGGCCATCCCTCTGGTCACTTGAAGAGTCGACCAACCGCTTGCGGCGATGTCTCGAAATACTAAGTGGGAACTCAGACCCCATGGAGCCCTAGTGTTTCAGTGTTTTCTTTGAGAAATAAATGTCTTTAAACCGAATATTTTATTGTAAATCATAACAACGTTACATTAATTACATTTTATAAGACACGACACACGATCACGACCATAGAAATGTAAAAACTTAGGTATATCTATGATCACGACCAATGTTAATTTGATACACAAATACATCATACCATATTTTATAGCCTTTTTGCAATTTTTTTATATTATTACATAATTATTTTCAAAACACTTTAAAACTTTTTGGTGCCCTTTATACAAGAACTGGCCTTTTAATGTCAAAATATTTTTGCCCGCCATTAAAAGTTTTTTATTTTTTTTTATTTTTCTTCATGAAAAACGGCTTTCAACATTTTTTTTTGTATTGTTCGGCCAGTAGTTTTTATTTAAATAGGTAATGTGCGTGATAAAACCTCTTTTTTATGATATTAGTTTAATTTTACTATTCACGATTTCTTTTGTGGAATTACATAATATAACGCGTTCTTCGTCTGAAGAATGTGAATCCATTGATAGGTATGTCATTTTTACCTACTTCTATTAGTACCTACTTCAAGAATAAATACAATAGATGCTAACAAGTTAAAGTAAATTTTACGACTTATGGGCTGATTTGCACTCATTCCTAACCGATTGGATGGAGAAGGCACAGCACAAGGAAAGGTGGAAGAAAATAGGGGACGCCTTTGCCCTGCAGTGGGACAATATACTGGAACTACCAAAAATTCTAAATTAGTCCTCAGATAAAATTATATGGGGTTGGAAAAATCAGGGCTGATTTTTCCAACCCCAGATAATTTTAAAGGAAAATGAACGGCTCTACGTTAACGATCCATAATTCGTAATAAAATTAGTTTGTCTTCAAGTGAACTTAGTTGATTTAATAAACATTTAAAAAACGATTTCTTGCTTGGATTTAAGATTATATTAACTAAACGAACCTTAACTTAATTGATTAATTATATTTCAAAAGTTTACCTGGTCTTATTTCTGTATTCGGCGAGAAATCTTTGTGGCCAGTATATCCATGGATTAGTATCTTAACAGGGGCGTCTTGCACCCAGGGTGCAGACTCAATGGACTGCTGATCCATAGCCAGCACTTGATGTGGTTTTTCTTCATTTTCTCTAAATGAACATACCATGATATTATTTAATATACTTAGTATATTTACATAATTTAAAAAGCTAACATTCTTAAAATAACAATATGTACAAGAATATAAAAATGAGAGGAAATAATCAAACCCATCAAAAAGTTCGTCCGCATCTCTTTATAAAATCAAATCTTTTCTCTATAAAATATTTCTCTCTCTCTCTTTGGTTTAGAAAAAAGAAAAGGAAAAGTACCTTGAATATGGATGTATAATATGTATACCTATAAATAATAAAATCAAAACTTATTTTCGAACTAATACCTGCGCAGGTAGGTTTACGCAGGTATTAATTTAATTGTAGGTAGTTAATTGTAGTCTACAATTAAGATTAGAAATGATTGTACGCGTTACGTGATGATATCTTTAAGTCAATAACAGACTAAAACAAATACAATTAAAAAGATTTTATAATGATGTGTTGTGGCGCAGCCTGGGAGAGGCCTATATATGTCCAGCAGTGGATTGCGATAGGCTGAGTTGATTGATTGAGTGATTCAGAGGTCCCAAGCAATGTTTGAAAATTTGTTCATCATCAAACACAGCGTCCAGTTGGGCTGCCAAAGACAGCCTCTTCATTTGCCGACACAGTCATAATTATCGACATCTACTCAAATTACCGAAAATAAAACTAAATTTATTTATTAACTGTAATGTTAATAAATTATATAAGGTAATGTAAATTCCTCGCATGCCTACTCAGTTCTTATAAAAAATATTCAATAGGTAACATGTGGATAACGTTGTGAGTTACACATAAACTACTAACATTAGATTCTAAGGTTTTATTATTTAAGAAACCTTGTGTAATTGTTTGTTTTCCCAAAGAAATAAATAAATAAAAATAAATAAATACATGAAAAGGCATTGTTATCGACTTACCTAGTATAAAGCCAGAACGTTACGTTTTCATTGGGACACTCCATCGGCGGGGCAATGCAACCAAAATCTGCTTTAGTTGAGCTAATACCTTCAAAAACACTCATTTTAACGTACATATATTATATACAAGCCGCCAGTTATCTCTATTCCCAAGTACCTACTTGGGGCTATAGATTTGAAATGTCGTTATAATTGATAATTTAGGAAAACAGAAAGAAATAGAAAGAAAGAAGAATAGGTTTATTTGTCATTCTAACAAGTAGCTAATAATTGGCTTACCACAATTCCAATAAATGCAGACAAACCAGAAAGCTGTGCTGCTGGGGAGTTTGTTGCGCTACTTCTTCTCCCCAGCGAAAGCACTAGGAAGCGGTGAAGGGCGGGCGTTTTGGGGGACTGTCTTTTGTAATTTTGCCGTTCGAAAAGTGCATTCTCAGCCTAGTTTGAATAAATGACTTTTAATTTTGATTTTTCATACCATAAGACCAACCACCACCACCAACCATATTACCACCTTGGATTAACACTTAAAGGTAGGGTAGCGGGAACATCCGAAAGGGTTTACCGCTGCCCTGGAACATAAAGGGCTAAGGAAGGAACACGGGTGGGTTTTAGTCAGTAAGAGTCTGACACTCCCTCCTGCTCCACCCAGAGCGGGAGGAGTCATTTGATGATTTCCCATCCTCAAAAAAAAAAAAAAAAAGGTAACTAAAGAAAATATATTTAGTACTAGCTTCTGCCCGCGGCTTCGCCCGCGTGGATGTCGGAAATTATCCCACGGGAACGTGCTAACAGGATAAAATGTATGTGCTTCCCCAGAATGCCATCTATCTCGCGGGCCCTTTGTGGCTAATTACAATAGAAAACCAATTGTGTCTCATTAGTGGTGATTAAGAGGGTACCTATATGATATCTTTACCTAAGTACCTACCTAATTTAAAAAAAAAACTCAATAACAGAAAATGAAATACCTACCTAAATAAACCTATTTCTGATGATAACTAATCTAAACTCAATAAATAAGCAAAATCCCTAAAAAACTAATATCTATACGAATGACTAATCCTACCTAACAGTATTATAAAATAACCTACGGTCACTACGTACACTATCAAATATACTACCTATATTTTAAAATTAAAATCTATACCTACGACTTATATAAAAATAAACCTAAATAACTCTAAAAACTAAAAGGAATAAAAATGAACTCCATTGCGGGTGACTTAACCTACGACAAACTTATATTTGCGGTTGGTACAGTAATCGGGTCTAGGGATCGAACCGCAAAATTAAGTTTGTTTTTTATTGTATATACTTTTCCGGGATAAAAAGTACCCAGTGTGGTGCCCAGGATACTAAAGAATAATTATACCAAGTTTCATCGTAATCTAACCGGTAGTTTTTGCGTGATGCCTGAACAAACAGACAGACAGACAGACAGACAGACAGACAGACCGACAGACAGACAGACAGACAAAAATTTTTTTAATCACATTTTTGGGTTCGGTGTCGGTCTAGTAACACCCCCTGTAAATTATTTTTTTGATATTTTCAATGTACAGAAATTTCACTTCTACAGATTTATTATAAGTATAGATGTTGTCTTTCGGTTGGTACATAAGTATGAAGTATTGTATCTATACTTTCTTACTGAACATGTTTGTTATCTACCAAAGATTGGGTTTTGTTCTGCGTAAATGCCGCGATTTTCGTTCCGCACATGCCATCAAAATTATATTTAATGCACTCGTACGTAGCAAATTGGAATCTAGATGCCTCGGATATAACTCGTTAGAGGTAAGGTAAGCAAAAGACCAGCTCACCATAGCCTGCAAGACTCTCCGTGGCACTATAGACGCACCTGCCGTGCGATTCCGTAACCATCTCACCGTGAAAACTTAGGTGAAGTGAGCGTGGAGCGAGCTGTTATTCCAACTAATGCTAGGGATTGACACTATTGACAGCTCACTTTAAGCTCACTTCACCTAACTTTTCACGGTGAGATTTATACAGAATCGAGCGACTGATCTACATGCTGAGCTAGCTTGCTTCTTTGTGCCAGACAACTACTGTCGCGGCAGAAAGTACAGGCTGTTTGCTGTGCCTCCATGTCGCACACTAGCGCGTGCTAAGTCCCCAATACCACGTACTCTGGCCGCACTTAATGATCTCTTGGACTATAATCCAACAACAGATCTGTGTGCGGACGAATGGACGAAGATTTTATCGGCATGTCAGAAGTACTGTGAGAGGGATTTATGAAAATGTTGTTTTACTTGATGATTTTATATTTTATCTTTTGTGTACTTTTTATCTTTTATTTTATCTTGTGTTCGTGTATACAAATTGTATCAGTAATTACTGTAATTGGTTTTAAATCGTTTTAATTAAAGTAATAAATAAATGTACAACTGTCACTAGTGACGTCCTTATCATATGTTTATTCTCAGAAAGCAAATAGAATAAGATAGTAAATACTTATGTACTTATTATCTTAATTCTTCTTATTATGTATGTAATAATTGTATAACTTTTTGAAAGTCATTGCATGCAGATATTTATCCAAGTATTACTATGTAGGTACCTACACCTACAAAGTAAATAATGAAAGTTTCGTTTCAATCCTTCCTACTAATATTATAAACCTGAAAGTTTATATGGATGGATGGATGGATGGATCGATGGATGGATGTATGGATAGATGAATGAACGTTTGTTACTCTTTCACGCAAAAACTACTGAACTGATTTGGATGAAATTTGGCACACATAATTATGGTTTATAACCAGGATTAACATATAGGGTACTTTTTATCCCGATATTCCCACGGGATCGAAACTTATACGTGTGAAACCGCGGGACGCATCTATGTAGTAATAAATAAAGTAATAATTATGGAAAATATAATGAATATGCAAGTTGCTCTTGTCTGTATCTAAATAAATACTAAATGCATGGGGTAGTGCTGGAAAACCGTAGGAAGGCGCTTTCTCTTGCTTTGCTTTATCTAAATTGCAGAACCCTTACCGCTATGGCAAAAATATTTGTATTTGAGTGCCTACAGTGATATCACCGGCCCACAGTCTCCTTACTTACCAAAAACAAAAAACAACGGATAGATATTCCGTACCTTGGGCAAGGAGTAAGTTTGCCAGGAAGCACTACATCAGAAGGCCAATAAAATTCTCGTAATTTTAAACGTTCAAAATCGCAGTCTCATCTCGGCGACAAACAAATGTCAAAATCTTGTCAAAAATGTAGGGAAATTAGAGGTATTTTTGACAGGTTGAGACTGAGGCCAGATTGTGAACGTTCTTAAAATTACGAGAATTGTTCCTCTGTTTAGCGCCACGCCTCTACAGGAAAAGAGAATGGTTTAGTCCTCACCCGACACAAAGTTAATTGTAGCATCTTTGTTGATTTTGGTTGCCCTCAGGGAGTAGTTTAATTAATCCAAGGAAAGCATGACTGAATTCACTTGGCATACAAAAAGATAAATAACTATTACCCTTTTCGCTTTAAATACTTCAATGTTATTACTATCTTCATTAAGCCTTCTGATAGTAAGTGCAAAAATAATACTCGTAATTAAGGCATTATTGTACTACTTACATATATTTTGTCATAGATGCGTATTATCAGCACGGTAGGTACACACGGCTACACATCAAGCTATGCAAAACCAGTATTGGCAGACCGTTCATTGTGAGAAAAATCATACAAAGTGAGGCCAAGACAAACTGGTTTTGTATAGCTTGACGTGTAGCCGTGTGTACATACGTAGTTTAGAGACAATAATGTAAATGAAGAAAAGTGTAATTAAGCAATTGCGTCAGTGCAGAAATAATTATAAAATAAAACTTCCTCTCACATAGATTATTAATAATAATTATTTAAATATGTTTCTTGTAGATAGCACGTATCTAAACCTTATTTTTTATACGAAAATAGATCCGGCCTGATCACTAATTAGTACCTACGCAAGAATAGCTTGCTTATGACCGTTTTATATATGAATATAATCATTAGATACTAATGATTTATAAATTAATTTAAATTTAATTTAATGCAATTTCAATTCGATAAACTAAAGCAAAGAGATTATATTCAGATAGATAACGTTCACAGTCTGCGGGGTAATTGCGTAAGGCACTATCAGTACCAATGACTTCAACAATATTCATTGCGTTATTTACATTGTTGAGTAAACAAATTCTTCGAACATAATGAAGCAATCGATTAGCAATATACTTCAAAACGATTCAGATTGAGATGGATAGTGTGTTACGCAATTATGTAGGCTTCTGATCTCAGTCTCAGTCTGTCAAAAATACCTCTAATTTCCTTACATTTTTGACAAGTTTTTGCCATAGATTTTCGATAAGATTTGTGACTAGATTTTGAACGTTATTAATTACGGAAATCGGCCTTAGGATCAACGAGTTCAATAATCTAGATTAAAAAAAAAAAAAAACAGTTGATAAAAGTTCTGGAAGAATTGATTAATTTATCACAATACTCACTTAAGTAAATGAAGTTTATAAACAAAACTATGTAAACCATAATGACGATGTCATAAATCGTTTTCAACTAGGTATTGCTAAAGGCTCCCACACTTAGACCTTGTACACTGTGCCTTCTGAGCCGCCAAACTGCACGCATTACCGACCAAACAGCTGATTAAAACAATGAAAACTGTAGGTGTTCCTATCAAACTTTTCGCTAACTCGATGCAAAGACGGGACTAGACTGTGCTGTGAGGAATATTGCTTGGGCTTATCACTGAACTTAGTACTACCGGTTAAATTAAGTCAGCTGCAACAGGCATATAATTTTTGATAACATTGCAAAGACACACACAAGACAGGTAGCAGATCAACCAAAAGAAAAAAAAAACAGTCAAGTGCGAGTCGGTTCCGTACAAATTTGTAGGTGTGTAACTACAAATTTACGGTTTTCGGATTTTTTTAATTTACCTGTGTTATATGAGAATAAAAATAAATAAATAAAATAAATAAATATCCCTGGACATTTCACACAGCGCCATCTAGTCCCAAGCTAAGCAACCTAATGCTTGTGTTATGGTAACAAGATGGCTGATAAACTACTTATACATTTTTTTTTTGTAAATACATACATATTATAGATAGAAAAACACCCAGACTCGGAACAAATACATGTAGGTCATACAAATATTTGTTCCGTGCGGGAATCGAACCCGCGACACTGCGAATGCTTCTTGCAAAAGTTTTGATTCCCTTGCAAATCTCAAAATATGTGGCATAAATAAAGAAAGAAAAAGTGTTTATTGCGACTCGTACATGATCGAACATAAACGCCCTTTCATTGCGTTCTTCCTTTCATTCCGCATCTTTTTGATTGCGTTGACTAAGAAGTTTTATTTTTTCACTGCTTCAAGGAATTGCAGCCCTGATTATATGGTTTTAATTTCAACTTGATAACTCCGCGTTCCTGAGAAAAAGGGTGTTGGCAGACAGACGGACAACGAAGTGATCTTATAAGGGTTCAGTTTTTCATTTTGAGGTATGGAACCCTAAAAATATATAAAATTTGAAACATTTAGATCTGAGCACTGGTTCATACATATTAACTTGATTATCATTAAAATTCTTATATATTCTCTTATAAGAATTTTAATGATGATCAAAATTAACATAAATCTGACATCATGATGGCGTTATATTTAAATAATCCGAATTGAATAAACTTCACATAAAATTTATACAAATGGTTTTGGTTTTGGTACTATATAACTATACTAACTTCTATATGTTTTAAGTGAACCCAGGTGCGTTACGTTCGAGTGACGAGTCTCGTCGCTCACGCCCATCACTACGAAGTTATTACTTATTTGCCTGTACTGCTTTATTTAAGTTAAATTACGCAAATCAGCCTTGACTAACGGCTGAACGATTATGTGCATCAGCATCAGTGACGCAGGATCTGTATCACCAATAAAAAACTTAATTCAAAGTACCAAATGTGTTCTTTCATTTTCAGTTAGTATCAGATTGTCAGAGATCCGACGCGTAGGCCTGAGGTTCAAGAAGTAGGACTGCGGGTAGCGGCTCTGAAATGGAGGTGCGCAGTCTGGGCAGAATACTTAGCTAGATGTGGTGATGGCAGGTGGAGCAGAGCCCTAACGGAATGGTTGCCGAGAAAAGGTAGAAGGAGCGTTGGCAGACAGACTAATAGCCAGATGGGTACACGACCTACAGAAGATCGCAGAGAAGACTTGGATGAGACTTGTACAGACCAGGGAAGCATGGCACGAAAGGGAAGAGGCCTATACTCAACAGCAGGTGGAACAAGGCAGCTAATGATGAATGATGATCAGATTCAGAACAAAAAAAAAACTCACTAAGAAACAACTCCTCCGCACCATTGTTCCAAATTATTATGTAAATGACGTTGATATTATCGTAAGGGAACAAGCATATATTATCATCTTATCTGCGTTTGGTGTATTTTCCTGTGTTTTCTTTATAGGTACCTAATTACTGTTGAAAAGTGCGATGATAGTAAATTAAGGGCATTCTTGTATTTGGTTTACATATAGTTTGCTTTGCATGAATAATTAATTACCTACTTATGAGCAGTTCGTTTCATATTTGAATTTGCTTTTATTTGGCATCCAGCTCTAATTTCACCATCATTATGATGCGTTGTATACAGAGTGTCAGGGACATCGACGCGCAAACTGTACCCATGGATTCATTTATATTTATATTAATAATAACAGTTACATTAATTACAGGTATGTTAAATATCCTTCCATAGTTTATCTACACTAATACTATAAAGAGGTAAAATTTGTTTGTATGTATGGGGAGTAATAATTTGTATGTTTTACTCCGGAGTTAATGATCCAATTCTAAAAGTGTTTAAGTTGTGATAGCTCAGCTAAGTTTAAAAATTTAGCTGAGCTATCACAACTTTTGTCTGGCAAGTCGGAAAGAAATAGCTCATAAAACAGAACTATTTGCATGCGCTGCCTAAACAGTTGTATTTAATTTAAAACAATGTATGGCAATCTGGTATTATTATCATTAATATTATTATCTGGTATTATTGTATTATTTACTGGCGTGCCACAGGGTTGAACTTGGGGCCAGTTTTGTTTAATTTCTATTTTAACGATATCCCCAATTGTTTTCGGTACTCTGTTATCTTTATGTACCTATGCTGACGACTTAAAATTCGTCAAAATAGTAAAATCCAATGATGATGCCGCTGACCTACAGGACGATTTAGAAAGGCTTGTGCAATGGTGTCAAACCAACAAGATGCATCTAAATCCAAGCAAATGTTACCATGTCAAATACACGTGAAAGCATTGTCTAATAGACCAAGCCTATTATATCGATGGAGTAAAAATTGCGGAACTGGACACAATACGAGACCTTGGTGTTACGTTTGATCGAAAGTTAACATTTATTCCACACCTGGATAATATAATAAAAAAGTCCTCTAAAATGCTGGGATTTGTTATGAGGAATTGCAAACAGTTTAGGTGTTTTAAAAGTAAAATTATGCTCTATAATTGCTTAATTCGGAGTATATTGGAATATTGTAGCGTGATCTGGCGTCCGCACTATGCCACACACTCGTTGCGTCCAGAACGCGTTCAAAAGCGTTTTCTATGGCACCTGGCGTTTTCTAGCGGAATAACTAAAAAGGTGCGTTTGTACAATAACAGACTGAAACATTTTAAAATGGTTTCGCTAGATAATCGCCAACGTATTAATGACGCAATGTTTGTCTGCAAAGTGATGAACCATAAAATTGACTGCCCACAAATATTGCACACCTTTAATTTCCGTGCTCCCTCAAGAATTCCTCGCAGTCCCATAACGCCACTCTGCCCACCGCAGAGAAGAACAGTTCTAGGCGCCAATTCCCCCTATGCAAGGTTATGCGGGGTCATAAATAGCTGCAGTGATCAAATCGATGTGCACTTCGAAAGTTTGGGCAAATTGAAAGCTAAACTTCTTAAATATCTTCCTAAATAGATGTGTTTAGCTAAAATGGTACCTACCTTTTTTACTTTTTTTCTAGCATTTTTAAATTATATCATAATTGTCATCATCTTTTACACTTTTAGATACTTAAGTTACTTAACATTAAATTAGATTATTAATATAATTTTTTGTACAACTTCTTTATGCATGCGGAGTTTGCCTGTAAGTGATTGTTGCACTGTTGCACACACACTTCCGCATGTTACATTTAGCATAGAATCGGTGTAAGCAATTGTTGGTGAACCAATAAAATAAAATAAATACAATTTACTAGTAACTACTAAAACATAATTTTAAAACGCATTCAAAATACTTTTTGGATAGTAAACCAAAAATAACAAAATAAAATTATTTTCTCACAACAACACGTTTGCGTTGGAGGTGATACGGGGAGCAGGGGACTGCAGACTGCCCACGAGTCGAGTGCGTTCCGAGTTATGCTGCAATCGATTTGAGTGTGCTTATTCCCGTTCCGAGTTAGCGTGAGCGCGATAACGATGTCCCGTGAATCGTCACAGTCACAGATGACATCATGACATGTGCCATCTTGCGATAACGCCGACTATGCCATAAAATAATATCACCGTGTCAGAAAAGTCAGTGTGAGTGTGTGTGTTTGTTAGTGTGTGTTTTGTTTTGAGTTGCATCATATCTTTAGACTGGAATAGATTTGTTTTTCTTACCAAAAATTACACCTTAAAGTTAAATTAATCTACAAATACAATTTTGTACTTAATTTGTGGAAGACAGGTTTTGTAAAAAACTTAGTTTAGGCACCAAAACTAAGATTTTTACAAAACCTGTAAATCAGGTCACCAGGCCCCTTTACAATTTTTATATTTCAAGTATTGTACTGAAGTCGTTTAGTTTGAAATCACAGTAGTATTAGATAATTAATTTTAAACATTATTTAATTTATTAATAGAAATAGTGCAAATAAGATTTTTATTTATTTTTTATGTAGGAAACATGCAAAGGATGTATGAGAGTGTAGGGTGTATGATGTGTATGTGGGAGTATGAGGTTGCGTGCGTTATTTTGGGAACACTAAAGTAGGATATGCTTGTGAAAAGATCTTCAGTTTGGGCGAAATCTAAGGAAAGAAGCCATTCAGTCAATGTTCTTTTAAACGTTGTTTTGCTTAGGATATGTGTTGAAAGTAGGTTATTTAGTTTGTTATATAGAAACAAGAAAAAGAAGAAATGTGTTGTATACACAAAGAAGTACTGTAATACAACCATGAGTATTCGAGTGAATATAGTTTTGACATTGAGCGAGCACTGTGAGCGCATTCACGAGCGTTCCGAATTGGGGACAGTTCTCAGCTGTCATAATCGTGGTGTCTAAATCGGAACGCAATTTTTTTATGTGAGTGCTGTGAACGATTATAGCTAATTCGGAATGTACCCTTAGACGATACACGAACATGTCTATAACATGAGTCTCTAAGGTAAAATCTAAGATTTACGGAAATAAAAGTTCGGAATGAATGATGATCACAGAACAGTTCGGACTTTTGTGAACAATGATCACAGAACAGTTCGGAAATGTGTGAACAAAGCGAACAAGATAAAGAATAATTATATTACTGTCCCATTACTTCCAATCGAGTAAAAACTTACAAAAATCGATGTACTGCGTGAGATTTGAACACACGACTCACTGATTCACGCATCTATCTGCACGCGCTTAACCGCTAGGTCATCTTGCTTGACTCATATTGAAACGTTGAAATTTTGAACTACAATCACTTGTTGACGACTATGTGTTTATTTTCTTGAAACTAGAAGGACGCAAGTCAAATTAAACGTCAAGCTATTGCTTTGTGAGATTACCTATGGACTTTTGGTCGACTCTGTACCTATATTGTTATGAAATAAATTACTTATGACTATGAGTAAAAATAAATTGTTGAGGAATTATTGTTCAATCGTAAAAATCACGGTCAATTGTTAAATTCTGTAGTGACCTTTCAATTATCTTAACTTTTTTGAACTTACTTTTACGCATTCGCTTGTAAACACACAAAGTGTCGTCGTGATCGTGACGGACAAAATGTTTAAACTGTTTTCGTTCTTGCTCTCATTCGCCAAATGTGCAGTTTGTCTGAAGGAAAATGTATACTAATTAAGACCTTATTGTAATACCTGTGTTCACAAATAAATAATGATTGATTGATTGATTGGAACTTCGTTCCAATAATAATATTTTATTTGTTGCATCAATTCGCGTACTGCGCAGCATCTCTACGCGGATGAGGAAGCTGATCAGTCGGTTACAGCAAAACAAACTAAACGCAATAAGTATGTAGGAGAAGGTATGTCTGTCTCTCGTTAACATCAGGCATAATTTAATTACTGTGGGCGTACTATGGGTAGTGTTGGTTTTTGCACAATAGAAACACGGTTTACAGTTCAAATCAGATTATAATTTACGTACCAGTTAGTCACACTAGCGAATCACATACACACACAACTCAAAGATACGGAACGCGCGACAGTTTCTATCCACATGTTGTTCGTACGATGTCCAATGTTTCTATGATCCCGAGAGCTCTGCTCATACCGCTTTTTGTAGATGTTGCTCTCGTCTCCCCACGAACTCAGGCTAGACTCTGTCTAGCGCCACGAGATGGCGCTAACGTTCCGAATAGTCAAACGAATGATTCCGACAAGTACATTATCAGTTGTAGGTTATGTATGTCGGTGCATTGCCGCCGTATTATGTGCTGCAGTTCACGAATCTTCGCAAAATCTCTGACATTCAATTAAAAGTAAAAAGTTACTTTAAAAGTTTTAACGTAGCCCTTTTATATTTAAACAGTAAATATACGAAGCATAAACAACCTAAATTATTCCCACTGCTGGGACACAGGTCTCAGTGAGATAGAGTGTAATCCAGGCCGTAATCCACCACGCGCGGTGCCAGCGGGGGTTAGTAGATGTTACATGTTTTCGATTTTTTGGGTATAAGATATGCTGGTATCCTCACGATGTTTTAAGAGCTAGAAACATCTTATGCTGAGTGATAAAAATTTCGAAGGTAAACTCTTAGGGCTAATCAATCGTCGATGGAGAATTCTATTGTCATGGTGTAAGACTGTGTACCTACTGAAAATTATGAATAACCAAGGCTAGAATAGCTGGAAGAGCGGATTACTGATGCAAGATTAAGTAATTGATAAACATTTTGGATGATTACTTTTTTTGGTAAATTAGGTACTTCAATTTTATAAAAACAAAACTAACGGTTTCATAGATAATGGCACGGTACTCGAGAAATAATATTCTGGAAAAGCTTCATAAACTCAAACTATTTATTTCAACTAAACCAATTATAGGCACTTTTGAATTGTGGTCGGTCAGTCAAAAAGATGAAGTTAGTTGCCCATTCCAAAGCGTAGTAGGTACCTATGGAGAAGAACGGGAAAGAAACTTCATGGAGACTCTTTTAAATCAAAATAATATTGAACGTTACAAAGTATTGGTTACATCATTCATGTTAAAAATTATGCATGTGAGAACGATGCAGAACGTTAAAAGCGTCCGTAATTAAAAGATAAAAAAAACAATTCAAATATTAAATTAAATCAAAATAAGCCATGGCAGCAAAGAGTTGACCAGTCCCTAATGACTGCGTCCGTTCACGAACATGACGCATAGATTAGCACCATTCAGCTCAACCATTTTGAAAGTAGCTAAATGATCCAACACATGCGCCACCATCATCAGCGAGACATTAGAGTGAGCATGACATACTCTCAGCCGCCAAGGCACATTTAAGTCAATGAAAGACGTACCCAGTAAATGGTAGCTTTATAGTATGTACTTTTTCATAAACAACTATTTGTTTACAAAATAGATAACACTATGGCTTTTTGTTAATTTTAATTACTAGAAATAAAATCACAGAAAAATGATCACATAAAAATTAAAATTATTTTATTTTATAAAACGCACTGTTTACAATAGTTATATTTTTTATGTATGCTATAAATGCATGTGCCACGTGCGTATTCCGTATGGAACGAGCGAAAGTGTCTGCATGATGTTGACCCTCGCTCGTACCTGACTTCCCCCATTTTTTATAAGAAGATTGTGGATTCGGTCACTCTTTGTATGTATAATTTTTAACACATTTTAATTTTTTATGACGGGTGGGAAATTTTAATTAGATTTTTTTCAGGGGTTTCGTTTTACCCAGCAACTGGGTTGTGGAGGTCAGATAGGCAGTCGCTCCATGTTAAATACTGGTATTTAGCTGCATCCGGTTAGACTGGAAGCCGACCCAAACTTAGTTGGGAAAAGGCTAGGCCGATGATGATAATGATGGGTGGGAAATTTTAATTTTAAAAATTTGTCATGCATTAAATATTAACGTTGATTTTTCAAAAAAAAATGTCCCCTAAAAACGAATGAATGAAAAATATAAGCGACATTAAAAAATCGTTTTTTGTTTGTTGGTCAATGATTCCGTCATGATGTTCTGCAAATACGTGCTTCGCATAAACGGTGTGTGGTCCAAAAATTTATTTATACATTATTGGTCTCTGCGTAAAAACTGAATCAGTTACATAAGCCGGCACGACTTCGGAGAGTTCCCACAAAATACAATTTCATTATCTATGATGCTATTTTAAAGTTTATGATAAATGGACCCACTTTAATAAGTGACGTGATAATGGTAACCTCTAGTAGTTCAAGTTTGAAATTAATTTATTCAGAAAAAAATCCATCCATTCAGTTTTTGTTAAACTGGATTTTATTTTGCATACCTAATAAAATCTACTTTTTAGCTCCTTGCATTATGCAATTAATGCAACAGATTTCTTTTGTGTTTTTTATTTAGACGTCATTTTATGCAGGTTATCAAATCTACTTCCTAAAAATAAACATAAATTCTTTCATTCCTCATCCTTCAATCCTCAATTCAATTCCTCATCTAAAGATAATGGAACGACTTTATCTTGTCTGATTGGACCCACGTGCGTACGGCGACTCCGAGTTTGTATCGAAGAAGTATAACCCCTGCACACTGAAACAATTTCAAAACATACGTAAACAATATTAACAAATTGAAATAACTTATTGGCCAAGGACATTATCATGAGTAACTTATGACATGTTAATTTAAAAATTATATCACACAATGAAACGGTATACACCGTGTTCCGGACGATATACATAAACTTCGACCAGATGTTCAGACTATGGAAATAAGCATTTTTCATTATGGACAAACTCAAATGAATTCTTATGAAGTAATGAATTCTTATTTTTTGTTAATTTTCTTACAAACTAAAAATGATCGTCCTTCTTCGCTAACTCTCGGGTTCCTCTCGTACGTGCAAATGAAATGCAAATAGCATTTGATAGATTTATCATTTTAATTGCACTAAGCGGCAACATAGGCCAAATTAAGACCCTTTCTTACTGCACAGCTCAATTAAATTTCATTAAATGAAATTACAAATATTGAGTTTTGAGTTTGAGTTTGTAACTAAGTATGTACTACTTCCTTTGTTAGAATTGATTTTAAAAGCTTTATAAGCGTTTGCCAAAGTTTATGGATAACGTGAAGAACACGGTGTATAGGTACATATATTTTAGACACACATTCCTTTGCCTTTTTTTCATAGTTACCTATTAATAGCTTATTTTTTATATTCATTTATTTATATTTAAAACTTTATACACAAGTAAAACAAAATATTGTACAAAGGCGGATTTAATGCCTAAGGCATTTTCTACCAGTCAACTTTAGGGTGATGCATAGAAAAAATGGCAGGTGCCAACATTACGGATATATATCTTGAAAAATAATAAATACTAATATATAGATACATAAATGTAACGAAAATAATCTTTATCAGGAGAAATAACGATAGGTAGAAGAGAAAACGAATCCTCAAATCGGCGCTGAAATGAATCTACCAATTTCTTACGAATATGTTCACTTTGAAAGATAACCAACTGGTTGGTTGGTTATATCAGTTTTACTTTAAATTTTACTGTCTCAATGTAATTGAAATGTAAAGTGATGGCCCTAAACACAGCTTTGAATAAACCTAGATAACCTAAGAAAACAAACTGTTTGTAGTAAAAGTGTGGAAGTGTTTCGGTGCCTGCGCTAATCATAGAACTGGCAAATCGCTTACAATGCTATTCGCTATTGTTAAGAATAAGGAGCTTAAAAATAAGTGCGGTATTTTCCTAGCTGTCATAAGACTTCACTTATAAACTTCCAGAAGTGGCCACAAATGGATTTAAAGTCATTTTTAAGGTTCCGTAGCCAAATGGCAGAAACGGAATCCTTATAATTTCGTCTGATCCTTAAAATCACTACTGTGCTAGCGTAAATGTTCATCGCAGCTACGGAACCTGAACCCCTGTGCATTGTTCGACACGCACTTGGCCTGTTTTGATCAAGATGCAATAGTGAATTTTTTTTGCAAATTTTTGCTGAGTCATAAACCATATTTTATTTATATGAATGTCAACAATTTAATAAATGCTATAGCTTACTTTTACTTTTACTTTTAAAAAAAATACAAAAAATATACTCGTCGATTTGAGAACCTCCGCCGTGTTTTTTCGTCGGTTGAAAAGTAAAAAATACCGTTACTCCTTCGACTCAAAGCATTGCAACTAAGTGGGATTTCTGAAATGCCGAGTTAACCACCGTAGTTTTTAACCGACGAAAAAAAACGGAAGAGGTTCTCAAGTCGACGCGTAGATATATATTTTTTTTTATGTATGATAATTTTTTTTATTGGAAAGGGTATAAGTACTCCAAAGTTGGTCCCATATAAAAAATGGAAAAAATATCCAACCCTAGGGGTGGGAAAATAGGGGTGATTTATTGTTCACTCACAGATTTGAATGCTGAGTTGTGTATTATATTACTCTACTCAGTGCCACATATGCCTGCCCTTTAGCAAACAATTAGTAGATTATAGCCACAAAAAACGATAAAATAAAAACTTTTTAACAAAAAAATAAAACCGCCGAAAAAACTGAAAAGCAAAAAATAATAAACCTTTTTTATTTAACCTTAATAACTAAGTTCTTAAACTAATGTAAGTATACCTAAATAATTTTGAATCGGCGCCGTTTATTATTTTTTGCTTTTCAATTTTTCCGGCGGATAAATTTTTTTGTTACTTAAAAACTTTTTTGTAACTTGCACTCAATTCGCTACCCTTGCAAAATACTTACTTCTTCGGAATATATTCCCCGAAGAGCACTTCATCGGTCAAGTTCAACATCTCGCACCTACCGAAAATGTCGATGATACCGGGGCACTTGGTTGCGTAGAAACCAACCTCTGTGTTTATTGATTCTGCGTAGTACTCTGGCGCTCTGTCGTGGTTACAGCCAGATTTACCTGGAGAAGATTATTTTGAATAAATTGAGTTTTCAACGACGAAAAGTAAAGAAAAAATAAGGTAACGACCTAAATGGTAACTACATATCTATCATCATCATCATCTACCGCCCGAGTTCACCCACCGCTGAGCACAGGCTTCCCTTTTCTTGTGCCAATCCCCACACTCCTGTGCCACCCTCATCCAGGTTCTACCCACGATGGGAACAATGTTGAATATCTACTATCTACATATATGAACGAAACATCTATTTCTTGCTATTTATTATGCTCCAAAATAAGATTGAAACAAGACCACCATCCATAAAATAAAATATTTTTTTTTGAAAAATGTCACAAAGGTATTTAAATCTAGCTGAGCTTGAAAATTAAGAATCAATCCTAATGTTTATCTAAAATACAACTGTAGCCTTATTATAACCCACTCACTTTGTTCTTTAGTAGTCTTGCAGCCAGGCTGTGTCATGCCACTATTAGCGTAGAAGTCGATATGTCCACTGGCTTCCAACTTCCCTTTCACCAGTGCGTTAGTATGAAGAACATCAACGAATTTCGCGTCTCCTTTGGAAATCTTCTTCTTTGTGTTGGTGGTCACGAACAGCGGCAGTGCAGGGTCCAGTGCTGTAGGATATTGATATTTCAATAACTATGGACTCTGTTAACTCTAATAACCTCTGAGTTTGTTTCAGTCTTTTTAACTAATTTACAGAAATCTATATACTTATAATAAATCTGTAGAAGTGAAAATTCTGTACATTGAAAATATCAAAAAAATAAATGGCAGGGGGTGTTACTAGACCGACACCGAACCCAAAAATGTGATTAAAAAAATTTTTGTCTGTCTGTCTGTCTGTCTGTCTGTTTGTTCAGGCATCACGCAAAAACTACCGGTTCGATTACGATGAAACTTGGTATAATTATTCTTTAATATCCTGGGCACCACACTGGGTACTTTTTATCCCGGAAAAGTATATACAATAAAAAACAAACTTAATTTTGCGGTTCGATCCCTAGACCTGATTATTGTACAACCGCAAATAATAAGTTTGTCGTAGGTTACGTAGGGTGCCGCAGTATTATCTGTGCGACCTTTTTATTCCTTTTAGTTTTTAGAGTTTAATTTTATAAGTCGTAGGTATAGATTTTAATTTTAAAGTATAGGTAGTATATTTGATAGTGTACGTAGTGATCGTAGGTTATTTTATAATACTGTTAAGTAGGATTAGTCATTCGTATAGATATTAATTTTTAGGGATTTTGTTTATTTATTGAGTTTAGATTAGTTATCATCAGAAATAGGTTTATTTAGGTAGGTAGGTATTTTATTTTCTGTTATTGAGTTTTTTTTTTAATTAGGTAGGTAGTTAGGTAAAGATATCATATAGGTACCCTCTTAATCACCACTAATGAGACACAACCTGGGGAAGCACATACATTTTATCCTGTTAGCACGTTCCCGTGGGATAATTTCCGACATCCACGCGGGCGAAGCCGCGGGCAGAAGCTAGTAAATTAATAAATTTATCATTTAATAAAATAAGTTATGTGTTTTGTTTGTGTGGTGGTATGTGCGCGTGTGTGGTGTTGTGTGTAGTAGGTACCTATACATTTAGCTAGCGATGCCTTTATGAAGTTGATGGCAACCAGTCGTCGTGCGGGTGAACATGTTATCGTAAAATTATTACTACTAGAGTTGTCTATTATGCAGTGTTGCTGCTGAATGGGATAATTGCTAACAAAGCAATACAGGATCCAAACCTCCAGTAGTAAGCACTCCTGGAGGCTTGGATCTTAAATCCTTTGACTTGAGAAACTTTTATCTTAAAATAGCAGGTTGTTATCAATACTTACCAGTAATCCTATCCAACTTCCCAGAGGTGATATAATCGCCAATAAATCCGGCCGTCTGGCCTCCAAGACTGAATCCTATAATATGGAACTGTGTGAGGTTGAAGCTATATTTCTGGACTAGCTGGTCAATCAGCTGGGCAGTACACATGCCCACTAGCTCCGTATTCCGGGCAGCTTGTATGTAGCAGGGCTCCCGGGCTATCGGGTTGTAGTCCACTGATATTACGTTGTAGTTGCAGCATTTCATGTAAGCTGAAAGTATTAAGTAGTGCTAAGTATTTGCTATAATTAAGATGCTGATGTAGGCGGCATTCTAAATCAATCAAAACCGCTAGTATGTGGGCGGCCAACACAGTTTGTATTGATAAGATTAAAATAAAATTGTATTGTAAAGCTAGTTATACAACTTATGTAAATAGAATAATGAAATAAAGGAAATGAGTTAGTAATAATAATCATTGTAAAGCATAATAACGTAACATTAATTACATTTCAAAGTCAAAGCATTTATTTCAAATACTTAGGCACATAAAAGACACTTTTGAACGTCAAAATTACAATAAAATGGAATTGATTGTAACCCATTCCAAAAGGTAGTTTTCGTATGGAGAAGAATGGGCAAGAAACTCCACCGTTGCTCTTTTAAAATGTTTTAGAATATTTAGAATAATATATACATTAATTAGGTGTAAAATAATTATGTGAAGACGATGCACCTAAAATAAAATAAAATTACTATACCCCAAAAGGTAAAAGAATAAAAAATGAAACCATGACGTATAAATTAATTATGTGATACATACATGGTGCTCACGTATTTACAAATATTGTGAAAGTAGACGATTTTCATTAAATAAAAATAAAGAAATTAACAAGTAATAAGGTGTGAGTTAAAGTAATTATAACAGAATGTAAATCAATGTCAAAAAAGAATAAACTTTACAATTAAATTAGCAACCAGCTTGATTGTGTCTAGACTCTAGATTGTCCTATGGAGCAGGACCAGCATGTTTCCAAACGTCCTTATCCTCTAATTTATAGTATGCTTGTTTACAAAGTGTACTTTTAATGTGTTTTAAATTTTCTTTTATTTAATTGCAATATATCACAAGGTATTTTATTGTAATATTTAACACAGTACATATAAAAGATGTATGAACTTTGGCTAATCTGAAAAATGGTTGATGTATTTTATCTTTATTTCTAGTATTAAAATGATGTTAATGATTTGAGTTAAGACACGACACACTATCACGACAAATGTTAATTTGTTACAAAAATACATCATACAATAATGATAAGAGTTTGGCATTTTTTAATATTATTATTAAAAAAAAACCTTTTTGGTGTCCTTTAATTTAAATGCCAAAACGTTTTTGAAACGCCACTAAAGTTTATTCGGCATTCTATTTTTTTTGTATTCTTCAGCCAGTAGTTTTTATTTAAGTAGGTAGTGTGCGTGATTAAACCTTTTTGTATTCGGTTTTACTCGTATATGTTATGATGAACATATAAAATCGAATAAAAAAAAGAACATGGAGCAGCTTGTGGCTAAGTAATAACAGCCGCACGGGTCGGTCGATCAAGTTAAGATACGCTTGCCGAGGCTGGTCCGTGGATGGGTCCATCTTTGGAACCATCTATACATACCAAACCCCTCCGTGTTGAGACACGGAGGGGTTGACGGAGGGCTTAACGTGCTTTCTGAGGAAAGCACGTTAAGCCGTTGGTCCGGCTGTCATTCGTGGATCTTTGACAATCGTTACGGGTCGTCAGAAGCCCGAAAGTCTGGCACCCAGTCTTACAACGAGGTTTCGTATTACCCAGTAACTGGGTTGTGGAGGTCAGATAGGCAGTCGCTCCATATAAATGACGCGTTTTTCGTCTAGAGAATGTGAAATGCATTGATATACGGTATGAAATTGTTACCTACTTTCATTTTACCACTGGTGGTTTTTAAATACTAAATTATAGAAAATTAGCACCTACTTCAAGAATAAATAATATGAACATGCTAAGTTACAGATAATTTTACGACTTTGAAAGGAAATTGAATGGATCTAAGTTACGATTTGTTTTTATTACAAATCATGCATCGTTAGTATAGTTTATCTTCAATTGAATTTAGTTCAAATATCCTAAAATGTATTTTTTTAACTCTAACTTCTTGCTTGAATTTGTAAATAATATTAACCTAACGAATCTAACCTTAACTTAATTAATTATATTTTAAAAGTTTACCTGGTCTTATTTCTGTATTCGGCGAGAAATCTTTGTAGCCAGTATATCCATGGATTAGTATCTTAACAGGGGCGTCTTGCACCCAGGGTGCAGACTCAATAGACTGCTGATCCATAGCCAGCAATTGATGTGGGTTTTCTTCATTTTCTCTAAATGGAAATATGTATCATGAAATTGTTTAAAACGACACGATTGTGACAGGAAATGCCCCACGATTTCTTTGAAGCTCTCAGGCTTTACATAAATTAGCCTGGCAGTTGTAACAGGATTTTATTATAATGTATACGTCGACTGTTTAATATAGTCTTTGTGTGGAAAGATCTAGCCGTAGTTGCCTTTTTATTTTAGAAATATTCAGTGATCACGCGTATTGACAAGCGTAGTATGTGATGCCCCCCAGTTAGATGGACCGACGACGGCCTTAAATAGGTGGCTGGGACAGACTGGATGCAGAAGGCTGAGGGCAGAATTATGTGGCGCAGTTTTGATGTCCAGCAGTGGACTGCTCCTGCTGAGTTGATTGAATTATTGATTCAGAGGTCTCAAGTAATTTTTGAAAATTCGTTCATCATCAAACACAGCATCCAGTTGGGCTGTCAAAGACAGCTTCTCCGTCTATCGACACAGTCATTAATATTGATATCCACTCAAATTACCAAAAATAAAACTAATAACATGAAAAGACATTGTTATCGACTTACCTAGTATAAAGCCAGAACGTTACGTTTTCATTGGGACACTCCATCGGCGGCTCAATGCAACCAAAGAGTGCTTTAGTTGAACTAATACCTTTAAAAATACTAATTATATAGTACATACGTATACACAAGCCGCCTGTTATCTCTAGTTCCAAGTAGGTAACAGGGGAAAGATAAAGATCTTTTCCCAAATGGAGAAACGCATTCAGGCTCTATAGCCTGAATGCGATCTTTTAGTAGCAGTTCGGAGTCTGTATTTGTGTTGTAGGTATCTTAAATGTCAAACAAAGGAATGTGTGATCTGCTCTATTTAACGATGACCTAGAAGTGTCGTTATAATTGATAATTTACGAAATAAGAAAGAACAAGAAAATTAGGTTTATTTGCCACAGAAACACGGGCATACAAAAGGATAATTAACTATTACCTTTTTCGTTTTAATTACTTAATTGTTTTCACTTTCATCACTAGTCTTCTGATAGTAAAAACAAAAACATTTCATAGTTAATTAATGTAAATATATTTTTAAATAGACGCGTACCTATTGACACTTCAAGGTAATACCTAGTTTAGAGGTAATAATATAGGTGAAGAAAAGTGTAATTAAGAAATTGCGTCAGCGTAGAAATAATTATCAAATAAAACTTCTGCTCACATAGATTATGTATTATATATTATTGGAATACATTTCATGTGGATAGCACGTATTCTGGTCCTTATTTTTTTGCACGAAAATAAATACGGCCTGATCACTAATTAGTACCTACGCAAGAATAGCTTGCTTATGACCGTTTTATATATAAATAGAACCATTACTAACATTTTAAGAATGTTAGTGTAAATTAATATTAATTTCATTCTTAAAATATAATTTCAATTCGATATACTCGTACCAAAGCACATACATTATTCCGATAATATCGAAGACTCCAATACAATGGATTAAAAAAAAAATGATAAAAGTTCCGGAAGAATTGATTTTATCACAATACTTACATAAACAAATGAAGTTTATAAACAAAACTATGTAAACCATAATGAAGATGTGATAAATAGTTTTCAACTAGGTATTGCTAAACGGTCGCACATTTATATAGACCTTGACATTTATATACCGACCAAACAGCTGATTAAAACAATGAAAACAGATGTTCCTATCAACTTTTCGCTAACTCGATGCAAAGTCGGAACTAGACTGTGCTGTGAGGAACATTGCTTGGGCTTATCACAGTACTGAGTACTACCGGTTAAATTTACTCAGCTGCAACAGGCGTATCATTTTTGATAATATTGAAAAGACCAATACAGGTGTCAAGTCAACACAAAAAACAAAGAAAAACTTGAAACATTCAAATTTAAAATTCTTATTATGACAATTTAAATGTATGAACAAGTGTTCGACTTGTTCATACATTTAAATTGTCATAATAAGAATTTTAAATTTAGATCAAATGAACATAAATCTTACATCATGATGAGTCTTTTTTTTTTAAATTTATTCGTTCATCACATGTTTCCTGCGTATTATTATGATTATGATATTCAAATCATCCGCTATCGAATAAACTTCACATAAAATGTATACATAATATGGTTTTGGTTTTAGATTTTTATTTATCACCACATAATAAATACTTATTAAATATTCGCTGAAAATGAGAAACACTAAATTTAAGAAATTATTAAAACGTTCATAAGGAAAAAGTAACGGAACGGTTTATTTAAAGTTTATGAATATATTAAAATATAATATAATGCACGCCAAAAGTAACAGAATATAATAAAATATATGTAACTATTGACTTAAAAAAACTATTATCTGTTATCTGGAATAAATATCATGATATTTCTTAACTTGTTATTTCTCGTCTTACAACGGTCGTGCTGACACGAGATAGTGAACTAGGTACAACACGTACTACATAACTACACTAATTACTGTACCTTTTAAGTTATCCCGGGTGAACCGGCGGGATAACTTAACTGAAAGACTTGTCACTCACACTAACTACTATTAGTTAGTGTGAGTGACAAGTCTTTCAGTGAGAGACTAATCAGTGGTCTTACTGAACTCGGACTCGTCACTCACACCCATCGCAACGATATTATTACTTACTTACCTGTAAATCACGTTCTGTAATAATCAGTTAAATCACGCAAATCAGCCTTGACGAACGCCTGAACGATTATGTGCATCAGCCTCAGTGAGGTTGATCTGTATCATCAATAAAAACTTAGTTCAAAGTGCCAAGTGTGTTTTTTGACATAATTTCAGTTGGTATTCTTTCTCATTCTCATTTCTCAGAGATCCGAGGCGTACGACTAGGGTTCAAGAAGTAGGAATACGGATGGCGGCTCTGAAATGGAGGTGGCCAGCCTGGGCTGGACGCTGGGCTAGCTAGAAGTGGTGATCGCAGGTGGAGCAGCTGCAGAGCCTCAACGGAATGGTCACAGATTACTTACTAACAGATAAATCACTCCATGTACTTACGCGCACTAACTACCTACCGGCCGCCGGGTCGCCCGCGACCTATATCTCAGTGGGTTGCCGACAGCCG
The DNA here is from genome assembly GCA_945859715.1 of Apamea sordens. Lineage (NCBI taxonomy): Eukaryota > Metazoa > Arthropoda > Insecta > Lepidoptera > Noctuidae > Apamea > Apamea sordens. Next base: position 11,975,756 of record OX243994.1, on the reverse strand, counting down.
CGAGGCGCATACGTACGCATATATTTCGGTCGACCTGACGTACTTAGTTTCAAATTCTTATAATATGGCTAGTTCTGGTGTAATGTGCTTTTGATGGATGTAGATCCAGCTAGAGAAGAGATAAAAACTTATCTTTTTTCAGTTTACCTGCTGATACAGAAATGTGAGTATCTTATTTGTTTTAGCCGTTTTATATATAGGTAAATTGTTTAAACTTGCATATTTTGTGTTTTGTATTTTATTGATAGGTACGTAATTACTTCGACTATGCGTCTGAGATAAGAATAGAAAGGTCAATCTATCAACACTCATTTGAAAATTGCAGTAATCTCAGGAACTACTGGTTCGAATTGAAAAATTATTTTTGTGTTGGATAGTCCATTTATCGAGAAAGGAAGAAAATATAACATGATGCTACGACCAATAGCAGCGGAGCATCAAAGAAAAATGTTGCAAAAACGGGAAATAATTATTTCTTTTGAAAGCTTCTGTTGTGTACGCTGCGAAAACGGTTAAAGTTACGCAAAAATCATGTATGATGTACGTATGTGTGCGTGCGCTTGTAGGTAAGCGGGCTGCGCCCCGCCCCTGCCCACGCCGCCGCGCCGGGAGTTACTTTTAAGAATAAAGCAGTGTGCAACAGCCTAGCGAGCTTGATTTACGTGTGTCACTGTCCTTCCGCATAACTACATACTTTTATTAAAATGTCTACGGGAGCAACTTATGGCGTTCTGTCCACATTTGACCACCAGTCGCAAGAGTGGAATAGTTACAAGTTGCGATTAAATCAGTGGTTTATCGCTAACGACATAACTCCAGAAACGGACAAAGCAACGATCAAACGGAGGGCAATATTGTTAACGTCATTATGTGAATCAACGTTCAAGCTAGCTAGTGACCTGGCGTTACCCAACAAGGTGGAAGAAATACGTTACGAGGGAATAGTAAAACTCCTCGACGAGCACTTCACACCAAAAAGGTTCGGGTTTGCAGAGAAGTCAATCTTCTATTCGGCAACAAAACAACCAGAAGAAACGCACACTCAATGGGCGGCCAGGATAAGAGGATTAGCGACTCATTTTGCATTCAAAAATTTGGAGGAGGCCTAGCTAGAAAAATTTATCATGGGCATGGCGGCAGGACGAGAGCGAGACCAACTTTTCATGCAGGATCAGCGGGAGCTGACCCTCGCAAAGGCGAGGCAGCTCAGTCAGCTCCCGCTCCTCGACTTGGCAGAAAGCATGCGCTGCGCGCGCGATGCCTCGTCGCATTATGGAAAATAAAGGTCTGTTTCTGATTAAAAATCAATAACTTTTTTATTACTGAATATTATGTTCTAAAATTTTGCACAAATATAGAATAGTGTATATGGCTTCAAATGGAATGTAATTTATTTTGATGGAATTTAGAACCATGCATTAAAAAATAAAACAAATTCAAAATTATCAAAAAATGTCCAATAGTTATTTTCTAACAATGAATTCTATTATTTTAATGTTTACAAAAACCAAATATCATATAGTACATCAAAATAAAAATTAATCATTTCCCTTTAAAAAAATTTTTTTTTTTTTTTTAAGAAATATGGTTAAAATCGAACACAGATAAATTAAATAATTGTAATGTTTACTAAATGTTATTCAAATTCAAATTCTTTAATTCAGTCCTGAGTCCATAGTGTCAGTCCATAGTGGACTATGTTATACTTGATGAACTTCGGGATCTAAAATTAATTCGTTCACTTTCAAAAGATTTAAGATGTCTTCATCAAGTTCCTTCACGTTCTTAGTATACGGTTTTCTAATGCTGGTTATGCAAGGATCTGAAGTATAAAGAAGAGTATGAAATACATCCTCGTTTGTAGCGGATCTTGAGCATTTTCTAGCATGATGTAGACGAAATTTTTTATAATCCTTATTACGAGATTCTTGCGCATCTTCCGCAAGTTGACCAATAGGAAGTACTGCAAAATGCTTTATGACACTTTCTTCATGAATCAAAATTTTGTGAACTGAAGATGGCATGTAGTACTACTCATAATTGCTCACATAGATCCTGGCAGTCTCCATAGCATAACTGCCAAATTTTTCAGCATTTATCATTACACCCAATGAAAGAGCTTGCAGAATTATTTAAAGTCGTTTAATCAAATTTATATCCACTCCTGTAATTTCAGCAGAGCAGCTTGCATTGTGAAATAATCTTCTGGCAGTATTACCGTCATTAGAATGACCACTTACTTGTCTTGGTTTATTTAACTTAAGTGTCATGTCTTGGAATATTTTTACAAGCAAAAAAGATAAACGCCCTAATATCAATGATAAATTATAAAATTTACCGCAAACTATTGATGTAAACAGCAACATTTCAAACCGCAATAGATAGCGAGCGGTTTTCCGTTTTCTGACTTTTATCTCATTTTTACTAATTACTCCGAAAATCGCAAATATCCGCAGCTTTTTTTTATTTGATTATGTTTATGGATAGCTAGGCTACAAATCAACATTAAATGTAAAGCAGGGGTAAACGTGGGCAACTGTCAAAAGTCTCGATGAACTTTAAAAAAACCTTTTTTTCACCATATTTTATTTTGAAATTATTTTAAGGTAAACGTTAACATAATATTAAATACATATTAGTTGTTTCATATTCTTCAAAAGACGAGGTTTCCAGAAATATATAATACATTATACCTTTTCCTGTAACGTATAACAATAAAATCAATTTGAAAGTGATGAAGTGAACGGGCTTAACATGGACGTCCGTCAAAACTATAAAGTTTGTGGAGTTGTAAAAAAATCATTTTTTTTTTAAATTTAATATTTAAAACATATTATATAGATATAAGTAAATGACAAAAGAATATACCACACATCATTTCGGCGCATTCAGTACATAGATGTACAGTCACGGACACCAATATGTCAACACTTGGTAATTTACAATTGCGATTTTTTCGATTTTTGATGAAATACGACACATTACATAAACCTATGGGTTCGAAAATGCTATGTTCGTAACAACATAAAATTAAAAAAATTAAAATAAAGGAGTAAATCGCTTTTGAATAAAGCCGAGTGCATACATACTTTTGCTCGTGACTGTACCCACACGTTTACTTCTTAAAATTGATTTACAAATCAAGGAAATGTTTTTTCAATACTTTTTTACAGTTATCCTTGTTTATTACATCACAGATTTCGGTAGGTAGGCCATACATTTTTGATGGCAGCATGTATTCCCACGTCCGCATACATGATCAATGTGCGGCCTCCAGTGGAACTTACTGTCTATAATCAGACCTAGATACATGTGCTGATTGACCAAATCCAACGTTTGGCAACAGCATGAATTCACTGCCTGGTGAAGGCACACATGATCATGGGCAACGAGAGGAGCACAGGGCGATGTCAGGTAGGGTGAGTGAATGTGCATTAATTTAGTTTTTTTGGCGTTAATTACTAGATCGTGAGCCCACCGACATAATAGGTCGAAGTTACACTGCATCACCCTCTGCGCCTCATGTAAGTTTTTATGTGCAGTAATTAAGCAAGTGTCGTCAGCAAACTGGTACACCGAGCCCGCCTTGAATATGTTACACATATCGTTCACATACATTAGGTATTCGGTCGGTCCGAGAATCGAACCTTGAGCTGTTCCCTTATCAGTTGCAATCATGTTACTTAGCGCTTTCATATAATATGTATAATTTTTTGATATTAAAGTCTAGTTTGGTCCTTAAACTATTGAGTAAAATAAAAAAAGCCTGCCAGTAGCGACATTGACAATAACCATTTTTAATCAGCAGTTGTTCTACGATTTTCCACAGTGCGTCGCTGGCAGCGTCGGGCACCAGCGGCATCAGCGCAGCGGAGCCGGACGACGTCTTCAACATTTCCAAAAAGGAAAAGTGCAGTGTGTGTGGGTTCATTAATCACAAAGAAAACCAATGTCGTTATAAAAACTATAAGAGTAAAAAGTGCGGAAATAAGGGCCATTTCCGAAAAATGTTTCCAAATGAGGGTAAAGTTCGTGCAGGAAGGAGCTGTGAACCACGCGCGCCGCTGCTTGGTCGCGACTTCATTCGTGAGTTCGACCTTGAGCTGGCGCCTGCACGTGTACATGCCGTGCTCGACCAAGCGCAAGACGTAGGTGGGTCTACCAACTATGCTAATATTGACAAAAGTTTTCTCAGGCAACCTTGGTTCGTTTAACAAACATAAAATTGGTTTACATTTAAAAACCGACGCTAAACCGATTTATTGTAAAGCAAGACCGGTACCATATGCGCTAAAAGAACTGATAGACAAGGAGCTCGACTGATTATTGTCATTAGGCATTCGGAAGCCTGTGGAACACTCGGAATACGCGTCGCCAGTTGTGCCTGTATTGAAAAAGAACGGTAGCATCAGGGTAGGCGCAGATTACTCAGTAACAATTAATAATCGATCAGTGTCCCGGACGGTACACGATTTATTGGCCAAGTTACACGAAGGCATACCTACACTTCAGTAAAATTGATTTTTCAATGGCATATAACCAATTTATTTTAACTGAAGAATCACAGAAGTTAACCTGCATTAATACGCACCGCAGTCTTTTTAATTCACTCGATTAGTATTTAGGTTGGCCAGCGCACCCGCCATTTTCCAGCAGGCAATGGAATGTTTGTTAGCGGGTATTGACGGAATCATATTTTTATTAGATGATATCCTAATAACGGGTGCAAATAAAGATTAACATAGGCAGAGACTCATCATGGTTTTGCAACGTTTAGACGATGCCGAATTAACGGTACAGCTAAATAAATGTGAATTTTAAAAAGTCGAAATTTCATATCTAGGTCACGTCATAGATAAACATGGAGTTAGGAAGTTGCCAGAGAAAGTCAAAGCTAGCTATTTTACAAGCTCCTAAGCCAACAAACGTGTCACAGTGTCAGTCATTTCTAGGTCTAACTAATTATTACCGGAACTTCGTGCCGGACGCGTCATCCGTACTTAGTCCATTTTTTTTTTTTTAATCTTTATTTAAAGAGGTTTGTCGTAGATCGACAATGTCGCTCTATACGTTCTCATATACATAAAAAAAAAACAAACAAAAACAAAACATCAAACAAAAAACAAAGGGAAAACAATCAAATGAGCTTGAGATTGCAACAATCAACGTCTCAACCTCAAGCCCAAATTGACCAGCTTGTACAGCGCCATAGCTACCCTCGACATTGGAACAGCTAAGGCGCTGTTACATCCACCCACCGTACGCATTTTGGGATATTAGTGATAACTCACTTTCCATCACGTGGATAGGAGTTGTTCTGATGAATCCCCCAATGATGCGCATCGCTCGGTTCTGAATCCGGTCTAACTTGATAAGGTGTGAATTAGCAGCATATAGAAAGGAAGCGTAATCGATTCGACTACGAATAATCGCAATAGAAATTTTCCTCAAATGTTTAGGATGCACACCCCACCCCGAGCCTGCCAGCACTTGTAAAATCTTTAAATATTTTGAACATTTTTCACGTATTTCGTTTAAATGTTTTCCCCACCTTAGTGCGCGATCCAACCACAACCCTAAGTATTTCACGCATTCCATTCCAAAGTAAAAAATTGTTGCTATCACGGAAATGTCACTTTCAATTCAACCAACTTGTCAAAATATCAAGTGACTGTTGATTGTGTTTTAAATTTTTCTATACAGTACTTGTAAAAAGTTTTTAAAAGTTAAAAACGTGTATTTGCAAAATGACAAATTAAATAAGTAATTTAAAATCTTTGTTAAAGTTAATTCAAATTCGTTGACTGCAATTATTTAATATTTCAATTTTAGAATAGTTACCTATTCAATACTTAGACAATTTATACTTATCTAAGCACCACTTTACTAACCTTCAAATTTGGTGATATTGCATCCTTACGCCCTTGTTGTTGAAGAAGTGGAGTTAACTTTTCACAAGCCGCCTTCGCTTGTTCTTTTCCGAGTCGGAACGTTTTGATAAATTCTGACTCAGGTAAATCACGAAACGGATCTACACTGAGCCTCATTGTAGCTCAGGATTTGCGACGTTGCCGAGCCAATTCTAAAGATCGCTGTCGGCGAAGGCGATCATTAGAATTGGCTAAAGCCAAAATACGCCAACGTAAACTTGGTGATGGCCTCATTCTTATTTTAAACTAGCTTCTGCCCGCGGCTTCACCCGCGTGGATGTCGGAAATTATCCCACGGGAACGTGCTAACAGGATAAAAAGTATGTGCTTCCCCAGGATGCCATCTATATCTATGCCAAATCAGAAGTTCAGTGGTTTAGGCGTGAAAATGACACCGATTTACCCGTTTTTGTCCCGTCAGTGGTAAATTTTCGACGACTTTACATATTTATTATTAATTATTTTCTGTCAAAAGTACCAATACTGAGTTTCGAGTTACTCAGACCGCGCATTCAATTTCTTCGACATAAACTTAACACCCCTATAACCCCCTTTGAGGGGTAGTTTTGAAAAACTTATAATGATAAACTTTATTACTTACTTAGGCAAATTTCAAGTTTATTAACTAAATGAATAAGATTTTTCATATAAACTGTATCCCCGCCTTTCATCCCCCCAGGGGTGGAATTAAAAAAAAAATCGTTTGGGATGTATTCATAACTTGACTCAAAGATTATTAATACTAATTTTCGAGTTAATCAAGTCATGCACTAAAATCCTCCCCTGAAAAATTGACTACCCCATTTCAGCCCGTCAGGGGTAGATTTTCAAAAAACCCTGATACACATTATTCTTTACTTTCAATATTAGGTATGAATACTGAGTTTCGAGTCAACCGGACTGCGCGCTAAAATTCTTCCATACAAACTTTGAAACCCCCCAATCTCTTATTAGGGGGTAGTTTAGAAGAAAAAAAAAACTGACAACTGACACTGACTGACTGATTCGTGCTAAGTTTCAAGTTTATTAACTCAAAGAATAAGTTTTTTCATACAAACTTTCATCCCCTATTTTATCCCCTTGGGGGTAGAATTTATCAAAATCCTTTCTTAGCGAATGCCTACGTCATAAAATCTACCTACATGCCAAATTTCAGCCCGATCCCTCCAGTGGTTTGGGCTGTGCGTTGATAGATCACTATGTCAGTCAGTCACCTTTGAGTTTTATATATTTAGAAGATACTTTTCCGGCATAAAAAGTACCCAGTGTGGTGCCTAGGATATTAAAGAATAATTATACCAAGTTTCATCGTAATCGAACCGGTAGTTTTTGTGTGATGCCTGAACAAACAGACAGACATACAGACAACATTTTTTTTAATCACATTTTTGGGTTCGGTTTCGGTATAATAACACCCCCTGCCATTTATTTTTTTGATATTTTCAATGTACAGAACTTTCACTTCTACAGATTTATTATAAGTATATATATATAGATTAAAAAAATTATACAACAATTCAAACGCTACGCGTGACGATCTATCGTTGTTGAATTGTACTTCAATGGTAAGATTGTCATTGAGAGACGATTCACATAGATGTCAAATAACGAGCGGACTACCAATAATTGTAAGATCGAGACACAACTGTGACACGATTGAAGAGCAGATTAGCAAATTGTTCAATGGCGATTGAGTGGCAGTTCGATGATATGTCAATGGAACACCATTGGTCTTAAATAAGTAGTAGAATACCAAATGTGCCAAACTATTCAATCGAGATGCAATTGAGATTCAATTGAAGCATTTGTATATTAGCAGACTTGGGGCCCAGGACTGGGACGCGGACGTGGTACCCGATTTAGCGTCGCTTATCGGCAATCACCCTGAGGCCGTCTCGCAACCAAGAGAGAGAGGAAAGTCGGTAACGGATCCCGAACAGGGAACTCCGGTGACACCGCCGCACGTCACGGTAACACACAGGCGGCAGGAAATCAGTCCGATCTTCTCGACACTAACAACGGCCCAATACGTCAGTGATGATGATGAAGATGATGATGCACAAACGGAACGACCATAGATTAAGTGTAAATTTAGACATAAATAGGATAATAGTATAGCCTAACATAAGGGGAAGGGATGTTACGTATGTGTGCGTACGCTTTGTAGGTAAGCGGGATGCGCCCCGGCCCACGCCGGGAGTTATTTTTAATAATAAAGCAGTGTGTAACAGGCTAGCGAGCTTGATTACGTGTGTCACTGTCCTTCCGCATAACTACATAATACTTACGTACTTAACAACGGAATTGTTCAAAAGTGTACTACAAATACCTACTGACATCTTTATCGAAAGAGGCAGCCCTGGCAATTCACAATAACCACGCGGCGGCGCGCACCTACAAAGCAAAACTCACCTTACGCTTGTAAGGTTAGGTACATTTTCGTTTGCAGCGTCTAGCGACTCGAAGGTTGCCATGTGGTCACATGTTGTGTACGCTATTATAGCTGTAGGTATTGAAAATGTTGTATGGAGTGATTTATCTGTTAGTAATCTGTGAAATGGTTGCCGAGAAACGGTAGAAGGAGCATTACCAGCCCCAGCAGTCTCGACATTCATAGCGATCGCTTTACGACCGAAATCGGTCGCAAAGTCCTGTCACTCCGGGACTTTGCGACCGAATTCGGTCGTAAAGCGATCGCTATGAATGTCGAGACTGCAGCCCCTGGTGGGTAGGAAGGCATGGCATGAAAGGAAAGAAGCCTATACTCAACAGCAGGTGGAACAAGGCTACCAATGGTGAAGGATGATCAGATTCAGAACAAAAAAAACTCACTAAGAAACAACTCCTCCGCACCATTGTTCCAAATTATTATGTAAATGACATTGAAATTGTCGTAAGGGAACAGGCATGTATTATCATCTTATCTGCGTTTGGTGTATTTTCCTGTGTTTTCTTTACAGGCCTAATTACTGTTGAAAAGTGCGTTGATAGTGAATTCTTGTATTTAGTTTACATATAGTTTGCTTTGCAGGATCACAAACAAACTTGTTATCTTTTTATTTGAAGGTACCGTAGCAATACCACTAACGTTCTTTGTATTTATAGGTGAATGTAATTTATTTGCGGTGCATGAATAATTAATTTGACGGTACCTACTGTAGCGAAACAAAAATAAGTCTTCACTTGTACACATTTAATTTAGTAAAAATAAAAAATATTGTAAACAAAACTTAATGAAGGACACAGCACGGTTCCTAATATTTCAAAGAATTAAGTTATAACTCTGACACGACGTCCTTGGTGTTGGAGCCCTATGTATAATAAATTTCACTATTCGTCGGTCACGACGTTTGCAAACGTTCCTATAACTCCCGCAGTAAATAAATATCTGGTAATCCTAAATGAGTAACTTTGCACCAAATCAATCGGTTATCAGGCAGTGAGGTAATAATTTATATCACTGTTTTAACTAAATCGAGACAATAGTAGGTAACTACTGAAAAATAAAAATAATATACGCAAATCCGGTCCTGGGGGTCTACTCCGAAGTAGTATCAGCCGAATGTTCGGCCGTTTCCTGCCACGAAGTTACTATTTGATTCGGTCGGTTCCGATCCTACACTCTTACACTTTTTCGAATATTGACTATGGTCCCGACCCAACTGAGCCGATCCGAACTTTTTTCGCATTTTTCAATAATATTCGGTTCGGCCATGTGTCGGTCCGGTCCGAATATTCGCACTTTGAACTTCGGAGTAGGCCCCCTAGACTCCACGCTGGCAGTCGGAAGGCTCCTCGCTGGCTGGTATCAGAATCCACCTGCGTTGGGTTCGATTCCCAACGGGAAGCTTGGAGTCATCTAGTCCCAGGCTAGCAGTGGGGCGAATTCAAGATCCACTTCGGAGAAATCTACAGAAAATAACGAAAAATGATAATCCGAGACGCAGGCAGAATCTTTTATAACAAAAGAGCTGAAGAAAAGTTAAATTACATACCAAGTCTGAATGACCCGCCTCGAGACAAGTTTTTGATGCTGAAGTGTTCGTTTAATTTCGGGAACACTGCCTATTACAAAGAAAAGAATAGAATAAAATTTAGGAAACGATAAGAACTTTTGAATAATCAATAGGAACATATCTTTGGATTCAGTCGAACAACGAACGAACTCGGTCGTTCAAACCGTTATATCGATACCTTTAATATTAAATTATTACATGGTCAAGCGGAAAAAAATAATATCATAGACTTCCGTCCTGTGTCCAAAAAAAACTTCAAATGAAAATTTCGGTAAAGCCGCGGTTTCACTAGGGGGACATTTGTTCCGCGACTCTGTCGCTCGACACGAAATTCACTTGTCCCGCGCGATGTCGCCCGACTTCGTTTGGGACATTTACGGGTCGCGCAACTTGTCGCTAGCCGATGCTCTGCGACTTCTGCGAGCGTCGACACGCGCGACCTTCGTGTCCCTCGACAGTCGCCGGGCAGGCTTTGAGTAGTGAGAACGTATGTCGCTTTGTGTTCTAATTATGTAAGCTGCACCCAATAATAGACTGTATAATCTATGAGCTGCACTGAACAACACTACCTCCTCGGGCGACATACTGATCACGACTGGCCAATGTGAACAAGTCATATGTCGCGGGACATTGTCCCACAACTTTTGCAGAGACAACTACGTGAATGTCGAGCGATAAGTATCTGCGACATGTCGCCTAGTGAAAAAAGGCATGACAGTTTTAGATTCAAAATTCGAAACCAAAATGAAGAACAATCCTTTCTGGTTAAAAATGAGGTTGGATTTGTTATAAAAGTAGGTTGTTCATGATAATATTATAATGTAGCATTTGCCAATGCTGGACTACCTACTTATGAGCAGTACATTTCATATCACACTCACACAATCATATGATGCGTTGTATAAATTACTGTAAAAGCCCGTATATTGGTAATCTTTGGTTTTACCAATCAATTATAGAATTTACCAACATAAGTTGGTAAATGTAAGGAACTCATAAAAAACGAGGAGAGTTTGGTGCATGGGTTGGTAAATGTTGTTTTTTTTTTAAATAAATATATTAACTAACTTTACTTAATCATTTATTTCATTTACCTATCAGTCAAAACTTTACACAGTTTAAATTATTAACATTTGGTGTATTTATTAGTAACTAGTAAAACATAATTTTAAAACGCCATCAAAATACTTATTGAATAGTAAAAAACAAATACCGTAACAATAATAAAATTATCTTCTCACAAACAACGCTTGCGTTGGAGGTAATACGGATAGCGGTGGACTGCAGACTGTCCACGAGTCAGGCCGGGCCAACTGTTCTAAACAAGCTTCCAACAGGAACGATACGCGAACACGTCTAGACATGTCTATTTTTTATCTTTCTTTACCTAGTCTCTAAGGTAAAATCTAACTAAGATTTGCCGAGTGAATGGTGGTTAAAGTTTGAAATGAACGATGATCATGGAACAGTTTGGATTTATACCACTAACAGTTTGTAAATCTTAGATTGTACTGGTAAATAACGCATAAAAATATAATAACGCGTTTAGGATACTGTTGGGGCTGTCGTGGCTTTGTAGTGCGTCCACAATGTTTGCGGAGGCGCGCACAGACGATTTTTACGCCATAATAAGAAAAAGGACCGCCTCCATAGCCGGCCGGCTACGCGCCACCACCAACAGTCTCCTGAGCGTGTTCTCAGATCAGTGGGATTCCCCTCTGCTGCGTCACTGGGTAAGAATCCATACCAGCCGATATTTGTATTTGTGTGTCTCTTATTACTAACACTACTTATTAAGTTATTTTGTTGATATGGACTCAGGTCTGAAATAAAGAATTTGAATTTGAAATCTTTTATGGCCATTTATTTTTCACCAGTCTTCATCGTAGCGGCCAATCCATCATAAAACTCTCAATCTTATTTCCTACAAAATGTATCGAAAAAGGTTTCTGCAATTTCTGACTTTTCTAGTAGGTAATCAAACCTCAGTTGGTCCGATAGAGTTTTTTGATCCTTATAAGAAACAGGATCGCTTGCCATCAAAAAGTTTTTCTAAAACTGCCCATTTTCTTGTCTGTATTTTTTTTCAGAATTGGTGAATACAGATAAAAATTCTTCAAAAAGTTAAGGAAAGTCTCCTATGACCGCTTTCCTGTAGCTAGAGCGGTTACCTGCCATCGTTCCTGCCATATCTGCCCCATCTCAAAATTCCGTACTGTATGAGTTCGTTGTTATCGCAATTGGATTCTTATTACATCTAAGAACTAGCAAGCCATTGGTCTACGGAGCATTCGCCAGCGAGAGACTTTCAATCACAGCTCTGTTTTTTATCCGGACCATCAAATGTTGTACATTGTGGTACCAAAGTCTGACAGTAAGTCCATCAGGTAAAGTTAGTAAAAGGGGTGAATTGAATACCTATGTGCTATTATGTCTTGTAATATATAGTGTGTCACTTGCTCTAGTAGTTTAGGCTGTTTTTTAAGGTTAAATAAATAAAATATATGTAATTTAAATTATGTTTTATTTATGAAATCAGTCAGTTATTTAAAATTATTTAAAGTCATTTGGCACTTTACTAAATAATATGGCGATAATATCGGGAAAGAAAGCTCTGACTGTTTACATTTCCGTCTAAATGCAAAACTGATAACAAACATTTAAATATGAGTATGTGTAGATACAAACATTATCACATGGATTTATTTAATTCCATTAAATAAGCGTATTTATATTATTTACAAGAGACGGTTACACAACATTATACCCATTCAGTCAGAGCTCCAACAATTTTGTATTACAATTTCAACCTAAAATAATTCACTGTTACATATTTACACACAATTTGTATTCGGATATAATTATATTTACAAACTTTATGTACAATGAGGTTTTACATGCTGAAGCTGTCATAAACCAATAAGGAATTGAACAAAATGTATGAACAGGGAGTTTTAATGATTGGTCTAAGATTTAACCTTTTGTTTTATTACCAGCTTCAAACGACGATAAACAACACCGTCTATCATAAGAACTACACATGTCCCTTGGATACATCTAGTGTCAAACATTCACTACAATTACATGACACAGAAATTGATTGTATTTCTAGTGACGCCGAAAGTTACAAGAACGTCAAGCAAATACGTTTTACACAAGGTGTATCCAAGACATACTCATCTAATTATGAAATCATATAAACAATATATGGCAAGAAAATATAGAGACCTTGATACAAGATCACAACAATTATTTTACACAATCTTAAGACAAAATACATAGTTATATTTACAGTCTAAATCTAACCTAACACATCAAACGTATTCTTCTGATGGTTTCGGCGTGCCATTCTGCAGTCTTAGCGAGGAAGACATTCTTCCATTTACAGAATCAGGTAATTCAGCTATATCCTTGAATACATCGATCATGCTTTCAAAATTCGGTCCCCAGTTAAACAGGTCGAGAGCAGCCGGTCCCCAGCCTAGTGCTGCTGATGCGGGGGAACCATTCGCTTGCCGGTACAAGGCTGAACTTACATGAGGGGCTAAATCATCATCAGATGCGACTAGAGTGCTCAGCGAGCCACGGAACGAGGAATCAAAGCTTTCGTAAGGTGGTGGCAAAATAGGTTTTTTAGGATTACTTCCACTGCTAACATTCTGTCTTCTAACATCTTCTAACTTATCTGCGTTTATACTATTGTTGTCATATTCTATTTCGGAACAAGTAAAGCTATCATTTCCACTTTCATCGTCTGATCCGGTAGAACTTCTGTTATCGTCTGGAGGTGAGTGATGTCTATGTGACATGTGGTGACCGACTCCTCCTCCTCGAGGTGCTTCGCTGGAACTTGACACTGCATCTAATGTGGACACTAAACTGGATGTCCGTTGTCTTGCATTCATTCTCTCTATTTCCTCTGCTGTCAGTCCTACTGCGCCTGAACCAACAGACACCACTTGTGGAACTTGTGGCGGAGCACTGGGTGTTTTCCTCCCTGCTGAAGAACTTTGCCCACTCAGTTGTGACATAACAGGGCTGTTCAGACTTCGTTCACTGTTACTATGCAAAGCATCTTTACCTACACCACCCGAACTAGATGTGGTGGCTAACAAAGCACTCTGCAAAGGTTTGCCAGAAATATCATGCAAAGTTAATATTCTAGGTTGCTGACTGAGCTCACTGCTCGGAGATAATCGTGCTAATGGTGTTGTTTGATGTTGTCTCGGTTGTGGCGGGGGTTGTGCTGCCTGCGGTACTCGGGAGGGGTATCCACTCGGATGATGTGGTGAGTGACGATGTTGAGGAGTTTGATGCTTATGGTGGTAGCCTGCGATGGGCGGTGGAGTAGCTTTGTATTTGCGAACACCTGCTGCTTCCCGGAATCCTTTATAATGATAAACAATGTCAATATCAGAAGGTGCGATAGAGCTGGCGTTTTCAAGATCATAGTGTTCTGGCACTTCTGAATTTAAATCCATACCACTAGGGTGATCATGAGTGTGGTGCGATGTATTTGTAGATGGTGGTGGTGGTGGGTGGTGATCTTCCCGAAGGGCTGGACTTTTTCCAACTACTTCGCGCTCTATTATATCTGGTCGTTGTGGTCTCGGTGGATCAATGTTCATTATTTCTCTATCTTTGTACTTCTTTGATAACAGTTCGGGGCCAACAATGTGGCCGACATTACGTGTTATATCGGCATTTTCTGACATGTAACTGTTGAGGCTTGTATCATTATTGTGAAGATTTCTATTCATTATGCTGTCATTTGTACCTGCTATTAGATTCGGTGCGTTTAACATAGCTGGGCCTCCGTTTTGCTTAGAGTGAACAATATTGCCTTTACTAGCAGATCCGTTGCCTTTTTCTTTTTTCTGCTTACGAAGCCGATAAAAAATGATTGAGACTGAAATGGCGACTAATAGAATAACGAAGAACACTATTACTAGTGTTATGCCAATACGCAATGGATGGTTTTGCGCTGCACCAACACCAAAGGCACTGTGACAGCCGTTTAATATTTTGCCTCTATGAATTGTTTCTTTAAATATGCTGCCGTTTCCACTGAATGGTTGAAGTTCGTTATTGATTGAAAAATTAGCCAAGCATCCTTCAAACTTGTTTTGGCTCGACGTTGTTATCCATTCAGTTTTAACTCCTCCAATTGATATGACAGTTAGATAGGGATCCAAAAAGTCGTGAACACCAGCGGAATCTAGTTCTTCGCCAACATTTTTGTTATCTACTAGCAGGCGTATACTTCTACCGACTGACACTAGAGTAATGTTGTGCCAGTTTCCATCGGAAACATCACTCTGTTCTGATTGGCTCATATTAACAACGGTGTTCTGTTTGGAGGTGTAGCAAACTTTTCCTTCTAGTAGTTCAATCACAGTGTAGTATTTATCCGTTGCTGAATAAAATAAGACACCGTCTTTTCTGTGAGTCCTAAAGAAAAATGATAAACTTTTCGCTGGACTGTTGACTTTAGGAATAACTTTGCCAGAAGATTTGCTATTCTTCTTCAACCAACCAGTATTGCCTCCGTAAAATGTTTCCAACAATTGCATTCGTCTATGCTTTTCAGATATTGTATAAGTAATAAATCCATTTTCAGCAACCGAAATAGATTGCAGTGAAAGACCACAGTCAGGAGAAATTAAGTCACCTTTGCACTTGCACAAATTAGCTTTCCATCTGTCCAAACACTTTCCTGTGCCACAAACCTCTTTTTTGAAACAGGCGCCTCCTTCTGAGCGTTCACACTTTGGTTCTACGCTTCGTGCCTTTATAGGATTAGTAAGGTTGAGCATTCGTCCGTTGATGGTAATACTGTGCATGCATCCAACGAAGTCATCAGAATGAATTTGTCCGGGACGTTCTAGGACTGGGTCTGCTTTGTGAAGACCACCGATGAGCAGTGGTTCGTTGTTGAAATTCAAGGTTCTGAAAAGAAGAAAAATAAAATCTTGTTAAGACCCAGTCAAGCATTATTTTTACCATTTAAGATTTGTGTAATGTAGTTGAATTGTGTTACAAAACAAATCGGGAGTATTTTTGGGCGACCAAATTATAACGATTCTAAAACAGATATGTGTACCAAACCGGTTTTTTTTATCATCAACAGTCTATATCAGCCCATTGCTGGATATGGTCTCTAATTGTCATAACAATGAACTTCATCTTGACCAGTCTTTTCTGTCTATGCAGACTGTGGGCATCGTCGCCCGGTTTAGCTTTAGGGACACACACGGGATACAAAGTGTTTCACCTCTGATGAAAAATGATCACTGGGAAAACGAATAGCGGTCCTGAGAATCGAACCTTAGATCTCACATTCGCCAATAATACTTACGACCTGCATGAAAAATGATTTATGTTGTATAATTATAATGAGTACATACCCTGCTTGTCCAGTGTCGTCATCGTAACATGAATCATCGCCAGGATCACATTCAGTGCAGACGTCTCCATGATCAGTACATGTCGCCACACTTAATGAAATCACTCGTCCATTTCTGGTAGCTGTTAGTTTGTACCAGCTTCCATCAGCTAGGTTCTTCTTAGAATTCATTATGGCAACCGAAGTTATGGATGTTCTAGCACCGCCAAACGAAAACACTGGCTTTCCTCCCAATAACTCAATTGCTATAAAATCTGACCTTCCGCCTGTCTGGCCACCATAGTTATACAGCAACAAAGCGTCCGGCTTTGTGGTGGCAAATATTATTGTTATATCGTTGGTGGATGCATCGAGAGATGGGAATTGCATGTAAGACAGTTCGCCAAATCCAAAAGTAGTACTTTCACAGTGTGTTCCGTAACGACCATTTGTGCAGCTGCATTTGTAGCCTGGTTTTAGACTTATGCATATCCCTCCGTGCATGCACGGATTAGGTCGGCATGAGTCGACTAAAGCTTCACAGTGATTACCACGATATCCCGGACGGCACAAGCAGAAGAATGAATTTCTATCAGCACTTTCTTTACAGGAACCTCCATTCTTGCACGGATTACTACTGCATACATCATCTCTTTCCATTTCACAAGTTTTACCATCTCTGCGAGCTGGGCATGTGCATGTAAAATCGTGACCTTGTTTACGACATATACCTGCAAAGCGACAAGGATTTGGTGAGCACGGATCTTGGCGCTTTTCACAATTGCCTCCGATAAAACCATCCGTGCAGTGGCAAGTATATTCGTGCCTAACCAATGGTGACGACAAGATGAGGGAAGGGCTTTCTATTATTTTTGTATCATCCAAGACTCGGATTGAATCTGTACAAAGGCCATCATTCTTGCATTGTTGAAAAGTACATGGAAAATAGGCTACTATTATTTGGCTCTTCAGCAACTTTGTCATTTGGAACTCTTTAGCTTTCAAATATTTTTCTGTCATTTCTCTTTTCCAAATAGAATGATTACTTTTTGTTGCTATTGTCAAATCTAAATGACCGTCAACTTCATTGATGCTGTACAAGTAAATACTTTCACTGCTTTTCAGACTTTCTTTTAGTATTTCTAGTAAGCTCCGGTAGTAATGAGTTAAAAAATCTGATGCAGTCATGTTCAAAATTCTCAAAGTGATAGATTGCTCAACGGTATTATTGTCAAAAGAAAAATATTCTACACTTATTGAAGATAAAACATCTCTATGAACGCCGTCATTTCCTGAAACCGAAAACGAATATCCTTGTCCAGGTTTAACAGCGTTAGTGTGCAAGTTGCATCCAGATCGAATATTGAGAAGTGACATTGTATTTTCAGATGTTGACTCTTTGATAATCTTGCATCTGTAATCTCCTACTATATCTGGATCGTTTGGTTTCACATCGGCGATTTTACCACGTGGAACTTTATTGTTAAAAGCATAAACAATAACGTGAGCTGATCTTGGTGTTGGTGGATTGTCGTTTCTATCCAATACTTTTATAAATATGGTGTAATTGGATTTCATAACTGGATTGCCACTGTCTTCGATTTGTATCATTACTTCAAGAGTGGGTGTTACTTCTCTGTCTATTTTCTTTGTTGTTAAAAGCACGCCTGTATGCTTGTGAACCTTTACGTAGCTTTGATGCTTTCCTCCAACAATAGCATACGAGAAAGGTGCTCCATTCGGTGGTAAATCTGGGTCTTTAGCAGAAAGAGTTGCAATGCTGGTGTTGGGTGGTTCATTTTCGTAAACAGATCCTTCAAACCCAGCATCGAATATAGGTCCATTGTCATTGATGTCCGACAAAGTTATTGTAACTGTGGCTGTGCCAGTTTGCGGTGGAACACCTGTATCAATAGCACCGACAACTAATGAATACATTGGCAAGGTTTCTCTGTCCAGTTGGCGAACAACTTCAATTTCCCCGGTTTGAGGATCTATTTTGAAGTCCTGGTTTGTATTTCCACCCAGTATGGAGAAACTAAACTGATTATTCTGAGGCCGTACATCTTTATCCACTGCTTTCACTTGAATGACTTCTTGGCCAATACTAGCACCTTCCGACACAGTAGCCTCGTAATAATGGCGCAAGAATTCAGGTGGATCATTTCCATCTTGAATGGAAATAATAACTTGTGCCTCATCGGTATCATTTCCACGTATACCACCCGAATTTTTCGCTAGGACTGTTAACACCACTCTGTTCTGTGTTTCTCTGTCTAAATACCGAGCCACTCGAATCACACCAGTTTGTGAATTGATACTAAAGCCTTTATCGTTACTTGAGCCTACAAATAAATAGTATATAATCCCATCATCTCCGCTATCTTGGTCAGTAGCTTGAATAACACCAACATTTGCTCCAACTTCGGCAGATTCAGATACATCGAAATGAAATACGGGCTGCTTGAATTTAGGGTAATATTCATTCACACCCGTTATGTAAACAATAATTTCAGTCGTATTACGCATGATTGAATCAGGGTTTTCAGCTCTTATTTCCAAAGTGTAAAGTCTCTTTTCTTCATAATCGAATACTTCCTTGGAGAATATTTCTCCAGTGTTGACGTCTATGTGGAACAATGAAGCCATATCATTATTTATAAAGTATTTAATAATGGCGTTCTTCGGTGAATCTATATCAACTGCTGTAACTTTGTATATAAAACTATTTACTGGAGAGTTTTCTGGTAAATATGCAATATATTTTGTTTGGTTGAATTTTGGAGCATTGTCATTAATGTCGGTTAAAATTATCGTCAGCGTGGCAATGGCTTCTTTCGACTTGAAGCCCAGATCTTTTGCAGTAATATTCAGTCTATATTCTTGGATTGTATCGAAATCAAGTGGACGCAAAATACTTATAGCTCCTGATATCGGATGAATTTGAAACTCTTCTCCAGCGTTCCCAGATGAAATAGAGTATCGCACGATTCCATTAGGCCCTTCATCTTCATCACTTGCTTTTACTGTTAAAATTGGTGATCCTACTGGTTCGTTTTCAGGTACAATTACTTGATAGCTCAAAGCTGTGAATTTGGGGCTATAAATGTTTTCACCAGTCACAACAAATATTACTGTCGTTTCATCGGACTGTGGAGGTACTCCGCGATCAACTGATTTTATTTTGAGTTCATAGTATTGGCCTAAGTAGTAAAACTGTTTACTAACAATTATCCAGCCACTCTTTTTGTCAATAGTTAGATATGCAGTGCCATTTCCACCTGATACATAATATTCCACTTCTGCATTTATTCCGAAATCTAGATTGTCTTCGGCGGTCAGTTTTATAATTCTTTCTCCTGAAGTCGCGTCTTTTGGTACAGGTACAAACTTTTCATGATCTTTGAATTTCGGTGCGTTATTGTTAGCGTCGACCACATTGATTGTAACTAAACATTCAGAAGACATAGGGGGTTTGCCGTTATCCGTAGCAACAACAATAACAGAATACGTATTTTCAGGTGATGAATTGATTGATGTTCTTTTGTAATTCATTTTGAATTTACTAAGTATCTCTCCTGTCGCGGGATCTATTGAGAACAAATCAGATGGTTGTTGTAATGAATACGATATTATTGAGTTGGGACCTTGTTTGTCCCTATCAGTAGCAATAACCTGACCAACGAAACTGTTTTTCTGTTGAAGTTCTGGGAAATTGAAACTGTAGTATGAATATTCAAATTCTGGTGCATTGTCATTTTGATCTTGTATTGTGATAGTCAATGGTGTTTCAGAACGCCAAGCTCCATCAGTTGCTGCTACTTTGAGAATGTACTCATCTTGTAATTCTCTATCGAGTGGTCTGGCAACTGTAACGTTTCCACTTATTGGATCTATTATAAACTTTTGTCCTGGATTTTCAACAAAATTGTACGTAGCATTTGCGTTTGGACCAGAGTCTAGATCAGAACTTGTGACTTTTATCACAAATGACCCGATTTCAGCATTTTCTGTTACATTTACACTAAAAAGCCGGGTAAATCGTGGTGGGTTATCATTTTTATCTAAAACTGTCACAATAACCGTTGAAGTTCCTATGAGCTGAGGAACTCCATGGTCTACCGCTTCGACAATTAATTCATAAAATGGAATGGATTCTCTATCCAAAGCTATGTTTGTGTAAATTTCTCCAATTTCTGTATCGATTCTAAATGTTTCGTCATAGTCGTTGACCAATTTAAAAGATATTCTGCCATTTTCATTTGAATCATCATCATGTGCGTCAATTTTAATGACCAACTGAGGCGGATATTCTTCTTCTAATACAGTCGCATTGTAAAGAGCGCTTTCAATTACAGGAGGATTATCATTTGCGTCCGTTACTTTGATCTCAATTTCAATAAATGATTTTAGTGGAGGATTGTCAGAATCCCTTACTTCAAACCACACTTCGTATAGAGGCATCGTCTCATAATCAAGCCCTTTTCCTGTAATGAATACTTCACCGCTCATAGGTTCTACTCTCAAAGCATCACCAACGTTTCCTCCTGCAATGCCGTATTGTAGTAAGCCAGTTGGGCCCTTTTTTGGGGATGTGGCTGACAATCTCGTCACCAAAACACCTTCTGGTGTATCTTCCGAAAAAGTAAAAGTCAATTTATTTGTAACTGTAAACTTTGGAAAATTCTTTACTGACTTTGGAATTAGAATCAACTCTGCTGTGCTCTGTTTTGGGATTTCACCACTGTCTGTTGCTATTATAAGTAGATTGAAAGTGGATCCATTTTTATCCTTATACTTCATTAGATTTTCGTTGGCTTTTATAACTCCTGTTTCTTTATTTATAACAAATAAGTTTTCATGTTCGCCTTTTAGATCATAGACTATCTTTTTGTTAAGTCCAATATCATTGTCGCTGGCTTTTACTCCAAAAACAAAATCCCCTTTAACGGTCCGATCAGATATGTGAGCTTCATAGACCGGATGAGCAAATGTCGGTGTATTATCATTTTCATCTTCGACTATTATTGTAAGGTTGGCAGTAGCGGTTCTTGGGTCAGTGGTTGATGAATCTTGCGCCATAATGATCAGATAGTAAACATCCCAATCTTCTCTATCTAAAGTTGCATTGGTTGAAATAACGCCTGTAGCAGAATCAATCTGAAATCTTTCCGATTTGTCACCAAGAAGACTGTATCTTATCTTCGCATTGTTGCCAACATCCTTGTCTGTTGCTTTTGGACTAAGGATCACAGTTCCAGAAGGTAAATTTTCATTTACGTTAGTTCTATAACTTTGCCTTTCAAAGTCCGGACTGTTGTCATTTACATCTTGTACCACAATTTTCACAGTTCCTGATCCAGTAAGTGGAGGTGACCCTGTAAATGAAAGAAACTCAATCAAAAACAAAATCATTACTCGTGATAAAGGCAAGAGAATATAATAATTTTATTCTAACACTGGTAGCCCAGTAACTTTAGATTTTAATGATTTTATCTCTATAAGTTAATCTTACACATGACCTTTAGAAACTTTAAAGAGATTTAAACAAATTAAGATAACTGATAAAATACTTGAGTGTATACAACCGAAGCTCTGGAAATGGTTATCTAAGTAAATTTTATAGCCGCGTAACGTACCTGTATCCATTGCCACTAGTGCAAGAGTATATTCATCCTGTGCTTCACGATCTAATGTTCTTAACAAGGAAATTTGCCCAGACGAAGCATTTATTTTGAAAAGATCCGCATCGCCTTCCTTTATGAAATAGCGGACTTGATTATTAAATGGAGGTGAATCAGCGTCATAAGCATGAATTGTTATTATGTACCCGCCGTTGGGAGGAATTACATTTTCCATTACGTACGCTAAGTACGGTGAATCAAGGAACGTGGGTGGGTTATCGTTTATGTCTTGAATTGAAATAGATAATTCAGCCGTATCGAATCTGACATCGTCTTTAGCACAATCCTCGGCTCTTATTGTTAGCAGGTAACGGGATTTTCTTTCAAAATTGAGATTTTTTGCAACTCTGACAATACCAGTATCTTCACTGATACTGAAATCTCTATTTTCGTCACCTGAAGCAATTGCATATCTTACTCTTCCATTTGCACCTTCATCTATATCGGTAGCAGAAACCTGTAAATTAAATTGGTTTAGTTTCATTATAACAAGTATTTACTATTTCTTATCTGAGAAGTAAATAGTTAATTTGTAAGCTAATAAATTTGTAGCTGTTCAGTATCATACTTACATGTAAGACGCTAGCTCCAATGCTTGCATTTTCTGGAACTGAAGCACTGTATTGCTTTGGATCAAATACTGGGCTGTTATCATTCTCATCCAGAATATTTATTTTAATTTTTGACTTGGTTACGTTGGGTGGATCACCTCTGTCCTTTGCTGTGACGGTAATCGTATAACTTGCCTTTAGTTCTCTGTCAAGTTTTCCTGTTGCTCGCAATATACCATCTACATTTCCCAGAGAAAAGTAACCATTAATTTCTGGATCTGGAGTCATAAAATATTCGACATATCCATTTCTTCCTTCATCTTTGTCGACAGCTTTTATTGTCATTACGACTGTATTCAGTGGAATATTCTCCGACACTGTTGTTATATTGGGTGTAACAAACTCAGGTGCCATGTCATTGACATCCTTTAGTTGCACCGTAACCTGTAACAATAAAACAGTGCCATAAAAGTGTGTGAAAACGAAACATACAAACATAATAAAAATCAGATAAATGAAACTAAAATCTTCCCAGTTGAGAGGCTTTTTCGGATCAATGGAATATAAAAGTGACCGGATGTAGCGTCAATTGAATTTTATTATGTTTTTTGAAAACAGCATCTTACATTTCTTAGAAAGTTAATACAAGTAAAATAATAAAGCGAAACGCGTCCTATGCTTCCGTCTACCCTCATCAGGAGCATATTGTGGAGCCCAACAATAGACGCACTTAACAATGGCTCGTAATGAACGTGATTTTTAAGGGTTTGGAATATAAAATTTAAGTAAACTAATATACATATCTATGTTTGAGACTACTTAATAAATTGGTTGCGACATTAAAAACACACAGATACAGTAAAATAAATAATGAACATCGAACTAATTAACTTAAACCTTTTGTTAGGAAAAAACTAGAAACTTTTTCTTACAAAGGGTTTAATAATCCCCACAATTTAATATAGGTAGGTAGACATATCTAGTAACAGCTTTCTAAAAGTGACACGACCCTGTTAAGGTAAATATAGCGTCCCACTACCATGTAAACACGATGTAAGCCGTTCGAAAGTAAACGTTAGAACATAGCTTGAAAAAATATGGTAATAAGAATGTGCGAGACAACGCGTTCATAAATTGCTCGTATCCACTTGATCGATGGGACGGTTTCTGGTAAACATTTCACAAGAACACTTCTATGCAAGTATATTTTAACGAACAAGTTTGAGTTTAAGCATTTAGTTTATGAATTAAATGGCTATTAAAAAAAAAGAAAGAAAACACATGTAAAGGGAGAATATGTATATATGTGTATTGTAAGTTTACAACCTATTGACTGGTAGAGAATGCCTAAGGCATTAGGTCCGCGTTTGTACCTTTTTGTGTGCGAACATTTTTAAATAAATAAAGAAATATAAATAATAAAGAATAATAATCTGAACAAAATTTTAAACTGACATTTAATAAAATATTTAGGATTATGTGAGCCTCACAGCGGCCGAAATGTCCTAACAAAACCTCACGAACCAAAATATAATAAAAAGGTTGAAGACATAGGTATATCTACACTGATGACATGAATTTTTTTTCAAAACCATGATCCAAAGTAAATAAAATTATGATATACCCTAACAGACAAATGCGTACTTACCTGTACAGTCGAAGACAGTTGAGGCTCAGGAGGCTTGGCCATATCTTTAGCGGTAACAACGAGGTTGTAGATCGGAAGAGTTTCCCTATCCAATAGCCTTGCGGTGTATATCGTACCGTTTTCAGCCATACTAAAGTCCTGGCCCTCGTCGCCTGAGCTGATGCTGTATGTCACTTTGCCATTTAGACCTGTAAGGTTTAAAAAAGGAATTTAGTATAAGACACGTGCCTCGGTCGATAACTGACCGACTCTTTGACCATTCAAAAGTGCCTGTAAATGGTTTGATTGAAATAAATGGTTTGTTTTCTTTTGAGTTTGATACAAAAATGTTCATGCTTTACCTGTCTCAGTCCTTTGGTTGCATTTTAGTATAAATTGAATGAATTAATAATTGACATATTATTAGGCAGATACTCAATTTAATTAGCACATTATTATTTTTTCTTCATAAATATTTATTTACCTGAATCCAAATCAGTAGCGCTTATAGTGACCACTGAAGAACCAATGGGGACGTCCTCTAGGATTTCGTTGGAAAAGCTCATGGGGTCAAATATCGGTGCATTGTCGTTGAGATCAATCACGTTGACGTAGACCGTGACCGTGCCAGAAAGAGAGGGGTGGCCATTGTCCTGCGCTTGAGCAACCAATATGTAGTGTTGAGTCTGAAACAACATAATGTTAAATAAACACAAATAAATATTCTTGCTGTCAAGTTGTTAGGTACTCTAACATGATCCCTAGAAATCTATTTTCAGTGTACCATTAATGAGAATCAGCCCTAATCGTAACGTTAAATTATAAAGGCTACAATGTACAAGATTGTACGAATTAACGTCGTAAGTAACCATCAAGAAAATCAGGACTCTAAAACAAAGCATTTACATGAAGTACGACGGTAACATTTTACGAATGACGGCGGCATTCAGATTTTCCATATAATAGGACACCAAAGCTTCCCAGCTATGACAAGCTCCCTCATTCGCGGATCGTGGAGCGAGATGGCGATTTAAAAAACAAGTAGTGGTCGCGGAATCCGGCTCGGGGATGTTTTGCGGACGGCCGCTTTGTCAGACATTGTTCGAGCCTTAATTTCGATGGCGGATCGAGCGGGCAAATGCCGAATATGATGCGCGACACGAAAAAACTGTACCGGGATGAAATTAGCAGCTCTCTAGCGGGGTACGCGGAATTGGCGGGCGGTCGAGAGAACGAATGTACCCAGCGAATTGTTTTTACTAATTAGTGGGGCCGGCCGACTTGATGAGTCCAGTGCGCGCGGATGGCTCGCGAACACCGCCCTTATGTACCGCGCCGGAGACACGTCTGCGAGCACATACACACGACGCACGTAACGAGAAGATAATTTTTAAAAACAATGGAACGAGTTTCTTTTAGCTCAAGACTAAAAAGTGTCTGCTACATTGTTGATGTTACGGGGTCTCCGCGGGAGCTAAGTAGGCTACCTAGTGACTGGCATCGCGAACCTGCTGATGGATTACTTATTTGTATTCTTTACCTATTGTTTTGGACTAGTGTTTTAATATATACCTTTTTGCATATTTTAAGAATAGGATTTTGTTCAAGATTTTTGTGAAAAAACAAAATTTGCTCGAAACTTTGTCCACAGACCAAGTGTAACGTTCGAAGTAAACGGAAAAAAGAAATCGGCCAAGAGCGGGACGAAGATCAGATGCATAATGTCTATGACTAACTCTTAATACCTTTCCTAAGATCGATGAACAAGTTTTTAAATGACACCCGTGCCTACAGCGATTACATTCATCGATCTACGTACTGATATTTGTTTGAAATGCTTTAGAAATATTGCACATAAATATTAAATCCCCTCCTACCTAATACCGAAAAATTACAAAACGACCTCTGATTTATGTCCATAGAAAATTTAACGACTTGTTTGTCATTTTAGTACAGCATTGATGAGTACAATAAGGCTGTTGCGACGAGTTACCGCAAAAACATGTTAAATAGGCTTTATGCTGGGCTTGAGAAAATAAAAAAAGCTTAGTGCATATAGCATACTCGTAAGTTTAAAGCGTACTTCGCTTTGTTCAATCACGGAGTTTTTTATGATTGTTCAGTTAACATGCAAATGTTAAAGAATGCGATAGCTGCCGTCTCCAGAGTTTAACTTCAACTTTAGAAACGGCTTTCGAGGTTATTTTACAACGGTAAAGTGGTCATCTTATAAATGGTGTTTTATTTGATGATTTTTGCGTTATTTTCATTTCGTGGTATGTGAATACAACGCTTCTAAAGAATGACGTGCAAGTAATTACTTGTAAAAGCGAAATATTTTATGAAAAGGATTTAACCGTTTCATCATATTCAGATTTACCACACAAATGCATTAATCGCAGCATTAGTTGATGTGCCCATTCAGTCGAACCGTTCGATTCGACCAAAATATACCAACTGCACAATGTAGAACCATTGTTTAGCTAGCAAAAGCTTCGTTAAATTTGCACTTCTGTAGGCACCTTTGCGTCAAGCTTGAATTGGTAGAATATTATTCAGTTTTTGTTAAAAGAAGAGGAAACGACTCATAAACTCATAAAAGTTCTGACAATTTCTTGTAACGGTCTGATCACTTGAGAACCGAGATTGCGCTTTGACGGTACAATAAGGCACCGCCAAAGCACTATTTAGTTCCAAGTTGTGTCTTTTTTTTAATGAATGCTCAATATCAGGCACAGAATGTAAGTAAATTACTTAATTACAATTTAGAATTTCCAAAGTACACTGATATTGATACGTACAATAATTTTGTAGGTACAAACTTACAAAGTAAGCCAACATTATCATCGGGCACGTCAGAGTGGACTGGCTCCGTATTAAATACCTACCTACCTAGCCCGAAGGCAATATTGTCCTTCGTTCTTAAATTGCGTATATTATCTACAACCTGCAATATTTTTCATGACCCATAATAAATTTTACTCAGACCTGTCTTATTTTTGCGAAAAGACATTAATGTCCGGTGTATATCATGTCCGTACACTACTGATATGAAGATTATCATGCGGATAAACTGATAAATGTGGAATAGCTTATCATAAATTAAGAAAGAACAAAAAATAATGGGAAATTTGTAATTAGCCGCCAGCAGCTTTATGTGTATTGGTTTAAAACTTTAAATACGAAAAACTCACGGAAGAAAGAAAGAAAAAGTATTTATTGCGACTTGTACAGGATCATAAACTAAACTAAACACAATTAAAGGAAGGTGTTCTGAAATCATGAAAAAATAAACTGTATTAAATTAATAACATATAACATAACATAGCACATCCGCGTAGATGGGTGGGTGGTTTAACTACTGTTTGCCTAGCATTTTGTCAACTGTGCTAAGTATTCCTAAAAAGTTTTGCAGCGCAAAGCGAATAGAAAAGGTTGCATTCTTGAATTTTCTATTTGCATAGATCAGCTAATCATCTTACCTACCAATATTACTACATTATCTTTCAGTGAATTTTCTTTTATCATTGAGCTATTTGGAATGTCTAACTACGGATACGGAACTATGTGAACTACGGATTTAAGGTGAGTGACATTCTAATATTAATTGTATATTTCAAGAAAATAAGCCGACTGTATACTGTTGCGCAGTTTTACGATCTATCCAAAACTTTAATCAAATTTTTATGTCAGATCTAAACTTTGGATTAACGTACAGCTACTAGTAACAATAACTAAACTAATAATCTTATTTAGAAGTAGTTAAAAAAGTGACGTCGCGTAGAGGCCGAGCGGTCAGTGCCCTCATCAAGATCTATGTTACGATAATTCTTTCAACCGCAATGTATGGCCCCGAGCTGAAAGGGGCTGGCACATATGAATCGGTACAAAACACTATAAATAGTTCATCCACTTAAAAAATGGCAAGGTACATGAAATTATTATGAAATGTTGCGGGCGTGGCAGTGAGCGATGCATGCCGGAGATATGTTATTGAAAGGATCTATGTGCTATCAACAACCTGTATTATGTACGAAATGACCATAAAATCGTTTATTCCATAATTTGTCAAAAAACTAACTGAGACGTGGTTTTGACAACATGGCAGGTAGCGTTGTTCCTTTCCTGCCACTTCATGCTTTTGCTAGATATAGGTGGGATGCAAAATCATGATCTCTGGCTTTGACTAAGTAAGGTTAATAAAAACTAAGGTACCAATTACAATTTACAAGCTAACACTAAAATAACAAAATTATATCCTAAGTTAACTAAAACTATTTACAAACTGAAATATAGCGTCGCAAAATTCAATTCAATCCAATTAATAAGAACTAAACAAATATTCATGTTCTAGCAACTACTTGTACATTGATTACCGCTTCAAGATAGACATGTTCTTGAAAATAATAATCAACGCGGATACAGGCTCTATTGATCTCATCAGCATCGTCCACAAAGTAATGGTTCCATCTCAAAGCATACAACTCCACTAAAGCCTCATCAACGAGGCGCCAATTTTCAATATTGTTGTATGGAATATGCAGATGAAAGTATTAATATTTTATTATGCTAGAGCTACGGTGCAACTCATTTGCACCCATACAAAGGATTCAACAATGTTAGCGGCAGACAACGTTTACGTTTATGAATTTAAAGTCGGTGCTAGCGTTGTAGTCGTAAATAATCCTAAAGTAGACGAACCAAGATTGCGATCTTTATTATTAGCCATAATTTGATAAAAAAAAATAACGCGGCCATGAAACGGAAAACACTGATATTTATCTAAGCAATACAAATTTTAATTGCAAGTTTGTGCTGGCCTGGGGTTCTGAAAAGTATATGCGCGAAAATCTTTCGTGGGTACTATAAAATAATGATGGTTTAATGATTCATAAAGTTAAAAGTAGGAAACTATGTATTTACACGGTTACATAGGTACACATCGTTTTGTAATTTACAAATAATATCGAACATTTTCATGGGTAGAGGCTTTACTAAGCCCTACCAAAGTTGTAAACTTTGACTTAGTTGCTGGTTTCAAGTTACACGTTTTGTTGACGCCATGTTTTTAAGTAATAAATTGCCTATCACAGGGATTGTGTTTACACATTATTTTATAAGAATATAATTTTTATTAACTTCAATAGTTTGAAAAATCAAGAGCATTATTTAAAAAAAATGGTGTTATTGATTAAATAAATTGGCACTAATTTTTCATTGCAAGCTAGCATCGTCCTGTATGTAAAAACTTAAACGAATGCAGATTAAATTGATTATACCTTCAAGAGTGTAGGTCGCATGTCGTCGGTACAGAACTTATACAATTTACCGACACAATTAATTAAGCTTTAATTAATTCCGTATTTACACAAGCAAATGTTTCAAAATAAAAATCTTGAAATGCAATAACATCTACCTGATACAATTGATATTTATTGCCGACTAGCAATCAACGATTGGATTGGAATCAATCAGACTATTTTAGTACATGGAAGGGCAGTTACATCCATGTAACTGAACGGTCGGATACCGATCAGATGAATATGAACTTTAATTCTACTCATTACAGCTCAACTTTCGAAAGGGGTTCCAGTAATCATTATTCGCGAAAATTGCAAATGTACTATTTAAAATACGTTTTTGTAGTTCGAACCCGATATGCCAAGGTCTAGGAGCGCGTTCAATCAGCTTTGTTTTTTGATTCTTCGCAAATGTTTTCCACGGTAATCACTTAATCTATTTTAAGTGTTTTTAATTGCACATTTCGTTCGTTTTTACGACGGTGTCGCGCCACTTTACGAGTGTTTTTAAACTCTTGCCTCTGTACCTCAGTGCAGCGGCATGCCCGCTGTGAAGTTATTGTCAATGTACATTTACTACTCAATCGTTTTAAAGCCCAATTAACATTTGCTGTCATTTTATTTTCGGTTCGGTTCGTCGCGGTTTGAGCGATAAGCACGCGTTACGTACTTTATACGTGACCTTAATCTCTGTCTTATCTTTGAAGTATTTTTGGCGATTCTATGGAAGAGCTTTTGTATGAAGTTTTCTCAGAAAGGAACCGTTATTCTGCTAATGAAGGCTCACGAAAGAGTCTTTGGGCCTAATCGACTGTGATTCTATTTTAAGAAAAAATCTGAGCACAATGAAAAATCCTAGATATTTTTAACTAAAGCTTACCTCTTCATAATCCAGTCTGGCTGTCAAAGTGAACACCCCTGTCTGAGGGTTGAGCGAGAACACGTCATTAGCCCAGTCCGAGATGACGGTGTAAGTGAGCTGGGCATTGGGTCCTGAGTCGAGGTCAATGGCCGCAACGGTGCCAACCATTGCACCTCTCGCTGCGTTTTCGGGAATGTCGAAAGAGTAAGCACTTTCCTTGAAAACTGGCGGGTTGTCGTTCGTGTCGGTCACCTGAAAATTACATAAAAACATGAGAATACGAAAACAGACAGCCTTCAGAGCTTAATTCTTTTTATTCTCAACGGATGTAAGATAATTTTATATGATAAAAAAATTAACATAGCTGAATATTTGAAAGTTAATTTACCTAATCGTAAGTAAATAGCAGAAAAGTGCTTAGATATCGTAAACATTAGGTAGGTAGGTAAGAGGCTCATTGATTAGTTAATCGACGGTAATACGTCGGCCGGACAAGTGGATGTAGACGGGGTGATAAGAACTCTACTGATTTGAGCCGGGCGACGCGGCAACGGACCGACATGCAGATGTTTGGATTCATGTATATGCGGTAACAAAACTGTTTATGAAATGTTTAGCAGCGTGTTAGTTATTTCCCATGATTTTACATGACTAAAGACGTTTAGCTTTTAGCTAAAGCTGAAATGTTCTTATGTATTCGATGGGTATCGCTGATTATAATAAAAGCTTAGTTGGCAATTACTGTAAAATTTGTTTTTCCCTATTAAGGTAAAGTGACAAAATAGAAATGAAATTGAGGCCCGTGGTTGTGTTTAATGTAATTAAACGGTAAGCTTTATTAACATTAAATATTGCTAGAATTACTCACTCCTTATTACATCAAGTATGATGACAATAAAATTATTATGTTCTAACAACTTGATATGTTTAACAACATTCTTAAGAGTCTGTACAACACCATAATCTCTTAACATTCTAACATAAACCGTGAAAGTGCTTCTGTTAACGAGTGTACACCTGACGTTACGAGATCTAAGTATCTTTATTACTTGTACGACTGTACGTAATTCGAGTTTCTCATATAAAAAACCACAAACCTGAACAACAACTGCGACATCCGTAAACTGGACCCCATCGTCAGCTCTCACGATCACCTGATACTCAGAAGTCGTTTCCCTGTCCAAAGGATCTTTGAGAGTGAGCAGACCAGTTTGAGGGTCCAGAGAAAATGGCGTCGTCTCATCATTCTGGATACTGTAGGTGATGCTGCCGATGGTGTCAGGGTCTTCGGCTGCGATGGTTGCTATGCGCTGCCCTGGAGCCATATCCTCGGATGCGAGGTAAGCAGGCGGGATGTTCTTGAACTCTGGAGGACTGTCATTCTTGTCCAGGATAACGACTTCCACCTGAAAAATTAAGATAATATTAGTTTACTTGTCTTTTAAGGCCAGTTTTTTTTTTGGATAATTTAAGATTATAAAGTAGGTAGTCAGTTAACTATAATTTTTTTAGGCATTCTAGAATTAAAAATAATTAATTAATTATGTAAAGCCATGAAATCATGACGTCCCTAATGTGCCGTGTTATAAAAACAATGCCTTTTAAAGTAAAACAATGCAACTTAATAATAACGTATTTAAGCAACCGTCGACTCCTATAAAACAGTCGCAGGAGAAGTCTGGTGATGTTTTATTTATGAGCTTGGCACAAAATCGTCCACTTTAACACAGTATAAGAACACGAACCAAATTAATAATTCTAAAAATGCAGCCAGCGAGCGAGTGGCTGGACAAATGTGTGACTGGGCTGACCGCCGCCCGTCCGGCCGGCTGTCCGGCTGTCCGGGCGACGCGCGCCGGACGACCGACGGGATGACAAAATACGCCTGTGGCTCTTTTATTTGATACGCTCCAACATCGATAATCGACGAATTTATTTTATTTTTCAAACTAAACTAGCATACTTCAGAGCCAAGAGCTATGCGAAAATTGTGAAACAGAATCGTTTAAGTATGTCAGACTCCATGTACAAATTACAATGTAGACACAGATATTTCTCTATCATTAGCAATAACCTTTTCAACGAAAATAATTACACAACAAGAAATGAATGATCGTCACGTGTTAATTAAACAGTCACCTCAATCAAACCCGCGATTCAAAACATCATTACGTGATGTTTCATTTTCCAAAATGTAGGTAACGCGAGGGAACGTGACGCATTATTAAAATATTTCGGACAACTTAAAAGGGTTGAATTGAAAGGAAATCAAAAATAATGCTGTGAGTAGGACGCATCGCATTCGATGTTAGTATCTGTGATACTAAGTGCATTCATCAATATGATTAATGGAGCAGTTTTTTTCCTTTTTTGTAATTTAACCTTTTTTTACTTTTTCGGTGGGTCCCATTTTTTCATTCTTCATTTTTAAGGAGTATTTTGATGAGTTTTTGTTTGAATATTTCGCAAAGATTGATTACATCAGAGTATAATTACGTATTTATTGATCAACATTAATGAATAACTGATAGGTAGACATATTCTTTATTGATGATACCATACCAATGGGCCAATGATTTTTTCTTACGTTTGTACTATTACTATTTTTATTTAGAGATCTTAAGACGAAGGTACAAGGTGTTTAATTCTCTCTTGATTCGATGAATTAGATAAGATTTATGAAGTCAGAGCAAGCTTTACAAGCGTGGCGGTTGAACATTTACAAAAAACTATTCGAAAAGAACTCGACAAGTCAACAAAGACAGAGAAAAGTAAAAGACTAAAACGTAGCAGTATTTCGTCATTCGTACTGTGAAGCACGAAGTATTCGGGACACAATGATCGGAGCCGTCACAGATAAGAAGAGGCCGATTGTAGCGAGTTCCCTGCCCTCGGAGCCCCGGCCGCGCATGCGCAGCCGCGCCGGTGAGGACAGCCTGCGCATTTGTTATGATGACTCAATCTTTTCTTTGTATCTGGACGAGGGTGCCGTCTTAAGAAGCCTCCATAGAACCTATCCACGCCCACGATACCGCACGTAAGAGAAGCAGCAATTAACGCTGATTGTGTGATCTTAGCTCTCGAGGAAATAAATTGAAACGTGTTAATAAAATGTATTGTTCACGAAATGAGAATGCATGAGAACCGTAGGGATCGATTGTAAACATTGACTTTACAGTTGCTACCGTACAAATTCCCAGCCGCTTTATACATTTTTGAATGGAGGCAATATAATACGGAAAAGACAACGTTTGTACGTTTAATTGTCTTATTGATGGGCGCAGCTCCCTCAGCGGTCCGACAGACTTGACAGCGGCAACTCGCACATAAACTGTGTAAAGTGTTATAAAATCAAACAGTATATTAAATTGTATGAGATAGCAAAATATGACTTTTGACCGCTGTCGGTAGTGGCGTGTAGCGAGCATAAACAACGAACAGCTGAACAGGCAAGCGCTACATACTTCACAACAAAAAGACTAAAAAGATTTATTATGGACAAAAAGGTTAGGTACGCGATGGGTACGCGTACGGCGTAGTCTGAGCACTCGGAGTACTGTGAGCGCTAGTGGACCCCCTAGAGTTCATGTTTGAAGTAATCGATTAAGGGAAGAGAAATGACAGAACGTCGGTTTATTGGGATCGTCGATTAGTCAAGTTTCGATAATTGATTGCGGTTCGCTACTAGATTAATAAGAAATATTGAATGTTTCCTTGTAGCGTGCATGTTGAATAATGACCCGTACTTAATAGACGTAAAAAATTGACAATATCAAAACTTGAACATCTTATCGGTGGAATCTATTAGGAATATAAATTGTAATATCATTTACATAATACTTAGTTGAAAAACCATTAAGTTTCTTATGTAGTGACACCTACGAGTTCTGTAATCACTGAATTGAACAAGAACCTTTGCAATTATCATAATTTAGGAAAACGAATGCCGCCATTGGATGTAAGTGCCAGAGCGGAATGTTTCCGTTGTTGATAAAAATACGGTACGTTCGCATTGAGAGGCGGGCAGCGGGCAGGCCTCATGAGGAGTATTAGGAGACGGTATCAGACAGGTACAGTAAGAACAGGTTGAGCTTACCATAACAATAGCGCATAAGTAGCGACAGGATGCCGACTCACCGGCTTCTAGTGAAATCACAGACAGACGATTCTACAAGTTGATTCTAAGTAAGTTTTTCATGAAAATGATTGGTTGATTTCTTTGTTAGAAACCGTATGATCATAAATATTATTTCTTTATAATTCAATTCTTCTAATCTCCAAGGTATTCGTGTCAAATAGTAAGTAAATTATTTTTATTATAGGTTTCATACAGTTTTTGGTACAGCGTGCGATGCATAGCCGGTCGCCCGATGGCACTTATGAACTTGATTTATCCATGCTATAACTTACACAGATTATTATTGAAATGGAAATTACGTGTAGAAAACGATAAATGACTGCTATTTGTCTAATTCAAGCTTTGTACGTGAGTACGGAGAAAAACTACAGCTAGTTTACATTCCTACGATTTCCCTATTTAGTTTGAAACTTGCAAGTGAACCTACGGGCTATGGACTTAAGACGCTTTTAGTATTCAAGTCTGTGCTAAATAAATTTATTTTCTTTCTTATTTTCCTTCTTTCTTTTTTTTCCTTCTTTCTTTCTATTCAATAATTTACTTATTTTGTGAATATGCGTAGGGTAACTAAATAGGGTGCAAAATAAAATTCCCTTTGTAAACAATGAATAATTTTTAACTTCAAAATTAAAGACTACGTTTGCAAGATTACAAGATTCTATGGACCCGTTACAATCGTTTCGGTTGTTGTGTCGACCGGTCGCTGATGGCCCGTGAAGGCAAGTGTACGGAATTATAATATAATCCGTCTTACACATGATTAATGTAATCTCATTTCCAATATTAATACAAGATTAACATTTTTCATATAATTACAATCCGGATTCACCCGAACGTGAACCTTAAGGTCTGAAAGATGACCACACAACTCTGTCGTTTTTAAAACAGTGTAATTTTACGAACATCAATCATTCAAGTCGTTTACCTCCAAATTTTACGTCACTCCCTTTATTACCTCATTCCATTTTTTAATGCAATCTCGTCTTATGTGCAATAAAACTGTTTAAACTACAAAGAATGTACATATTTTTTATTGATGATGATACGTAAAAATGAGGAGAAGACATCCTGAATTCCCGATCAGAAACACTGATCTGTTTAAAAATGAATGAAACTAGATCATAATGTTGTAGCTACAAGTATAAATATGCGATGAAAATATTAACATATTCTGCGGGTTTATCTTGCGGCAAAAAAGCTATTGGGTCTTATTATCGTCGCCAACCGAAATGTCAAGCGCCCATCGACCAGCACACGTACTATTCATTACCGACCAACTGACTTTTATTGAAATTCTGCCACATACATACATACGGATTATATTAATTTCACCCAACAAGTTTATATTGTTCGGAATATAAGCTAAAGGAACGTTAAAAATAAAAGGAGTTAAAAATATTGTTCGGTTTTAAAATCAATAAGTTTTTTTTTTTAATACTTTGTGGGGAAACCGACATGTCTAGAACGAGAAATTCGAAAATATGTGACATCCGCCAATCCGTGGTGGATTATGGCCTACTCCCTCTCACAGAGAGCAGCACCCTAATTGCGTAACACACGATCAATCGGAATCAGAATCATTTTGACAGTTCAACAACATTCATTGCGTGTCGAGCAGACAAATTTTTCGAACTTATGAAGCAATGGATTAGCAATTTGCTTCAAAATTATTCTGATTCCGATTGATTGTGTGTTACGCAATTAGGGTGCAGGTCTGTGTCCAGTAAGAACAATATAATCAGCCGATTATGCTTATGCTAAATATTTTACAAACTTAGTACCGTACATTTACGATTTTTTATATATTTGTTTTATGTATAATTAACTGAAACAACATTCAATTCTTCAGTTGAAAGTAACTTATTTCAATTTTGTTAATACAAGCAAGAGGTTTTTAAGTTACATAAACTCATCGTAAACGAAATTAATTTTCTGCATAGCAAAATAATAAACATGTACTTCGATTGCCTATTGTTGCACAAGAATCGAAACATTGTAAGACGTCGTAAACCGTACATAGCGCTGTAAAACATTGGACAAATCTTCAATACCGTTGGAAAATACAGTGTGTACAGACCTACGTAGTATGTACGAATATAGGTAGGTAGGTATGTTGTTCTAGCCGTGAGCCCGTGAGGCTGAGGCTACACGAACTTATGAGTGGATGTTGTCCGCCGACGGATATGGTGGCATCGTTTAGGGCTAGACTCTATGTTTAGAGCACTTCGTGACCGCAGCGAGGCCGCTATCCCCCCGGGACTCTGCACAATTATGTTATGGTGTCAGAGATTAGTGGCCGAGAGAAGCGATACTGATCTTTATTGCCTCTATTTATTTTGTGCCTATGTATTACGGGTTTGATCTATGTCTTTTTGAACGATATTCAGATATGAAAATGAGTTCGCAGCGTGCGTAATCTTTCTAAAAAGTGTTTTTTTTTTTGTTTCTAATTTCCTGAGACCTATATGTAACACCGTTATAAGCAATATGCAAATCTACTGAGATAAGCTAAAACTCTGTACAGTATGATCATGTTAACGTTTAATTTACCTAAGTCCGAGTCTGCGCGCGCGCCGTTTACCGCGTGCATTAGCATGCGGCCGCTGGGTCCGCCCACGCCGGCTATCGCCGCATCCCCACAAATATATGTAAAATATGCACAAAAGTACCCCGGATAAAGTGCACCGATAACAGGCGACGCAATTTGCATCGCCCTGAGCACATCGATCGAAACCGTTTCGGACCTATGTTTACCGAAAATAATGTCCACTATGTAACAGATTGCTCGATATGCCTATACATATATCTAATAATAAGCAGTACCTACTTATCTACCTATATACTTAATACTTACAATCATGCTTGACGTATTACCGAGACAATAAATGTTAATTAGAGTGACTCATCAAAAAAGTTGGCTGTAAATAAAAGGCTGTAAAAATAAAGAAAAGGCTGTAGAAATATTTGCAATGTAATAAAGTTTTTCAAATATAAAACTCCGTTACGTATTGATAGTTGGGTAAATATGTATATATATCTGTAAATATCTTAAGTTCTTGATCTGTTTCAATGGTACCGTTGTGTTACAGCTCAGATATCATGTTTGAGACAAGTAATCATGACGAGTCAAGTGCCTGTAGTTCTGAAAGTATTTTGACTGTGTAAATCGTTTCCCCCGTGCTATATGATCTTGGTGAATAACATTTATTATCATGCATGCATGCAAGGATTATACAGCTCGCGGGAAGGCACGCAGGCACCCTCAATTTCTCCTAAATTCGCCACCCGAGGGCACTATCCTCGTATTATTGCCTGATCGATAGTATAATTTCGTAATAACTACGCGCGTCTCAAATATTTTTGGAAAAACTTGAATAACAAAATGGTTCATATTATACTTACAGTTAAGTTCATATTGTGGTGCATTTTAGCTCCATATCGCATGTAACACGACTGCGAATTCCGTCTGATTTTAATGGTTTGCAGATAAGATTTAACAAATAAGTAGGCTGTGGAAGTTCAGAACGGTATTCGATGGGCATATCATTAGTAGGTAGTTTCTGAAAATGAGCTTTACAGTTTAAGTCAAGAGATAAAGTTTAGAAGTATCCCATTAAAACGTAGAGTACATAATTATAGAACGTTATTTTCTATAATACAATCAAAGTGAAAGCCGGAAAGCTCAGAGAGTGGTGCTGTAAACAATATTCGCCGTCTCCGTGCAAATAAATGAAGTACACGAACGAAAATCACGAGCTCTGAATTTTTCAACGTCGCTCGCGGATCGAGATCGGCGCAAGCGCAGCGGCGAACACAAAGCACTTAACGATTAACGAACTGAAACCAAATGAGAGCATATCATTTATATTTTTGGAAGATATGATTTTTACTTTTTTTTTGCGCTTAAATTGGTATAAATTCCAATGATACCGCGCTCTGCCTACTCTATTAAATAATAAATAAGCTACGAGGCTATCCTAGATATTTCTGCGCCATAATGTTGATTTGCTATAGA
This sequence comes from Apamea sordens, assembly GCA_945859715.1. Classification (NCBI taxonomy): domain Eukaryota; kingdom Metazoa; phylum Arthropoda; class Insecta; order Lepidoptera; family Noctuidae; genus Apamea; species Apamea sordens. The sequence continues at coordinate 11,937,248 of OX243994.1, read as the reverse complement.
CATTTGTTTCAAAATAATCTTTTGTTTCAAATCAAATCCTTTTAGAATCATCCGATATTATCTCCAATCTTCGAATGTATTAAATTGACGAGTCATCGCGATGAAAATAATAGCAATAGCAACAAAAGAATTATAATGTCTGCTGCCAAAACCGTACAATAACAGCGGTCATCAGATCGTCTCGCAGGTGGTTCTAGCGATTTATCGGTGGGCGATACACCGTTCGATAATGACGGGGCACTTCGCCCGACAGAGGAGCGATGTCGCAACCACCTCGCCGATTTCGGTCTGCCCGTCGGTCATCTCTAACGATGGAGCGATAATTAAGATCGAACGTCGGCATTATTTACGCCCGCAGCATCCTGCCTGACCCGAGCTCGAGTCGGTCACGACTTTTTCCATGTCGGGCGAGACTATTGTTGCTTTTACTCGTGTTTAGTTTAGCTAGATCTGCTGGTTGCACGCCGATTTGTACGTCGCGAGTTTAGCTATCGAGCGGCCACTCAGCCGTGTACTCGATGAAGTTTATGACTCTTGAGTCGAGATAAACTTATCTCTATTATAGTCGGTGTTTGATGCTACTCGTTGGCTAACTCTTAGTTTAGCCAACGGTGGTGAGGAATGCTGGCATTTGCGGTGCTGATAGCCAACTCAAACAAGTATTTGGCTAAGAATTACCTACTTGGTGGTATCTCCATAATTTACATTGTTTCTAAGTTCATACTAATGTGGCATTGTTAGTGCGTTTATCAAGCATCTGCCGCGACACTGCTTGCTGTACTGCTTTATGATAATCTCGCTTTCAAGTTAGTGCCGTGATCTGCGCGCAGATACAACTCATCTCGCCGCTTTACGTTTGCTATTAACTAATAATATTTCATTTTATATGTACAGTTACTACTTAGTTTTCTTACGGTAGTATTTAAGTACTATGTTTATAAAATGCTGGCGAATCATTTTAATATTCAGGCAGTTCGTTTATTACAGGAGATACGGGAAAATGAAAAACCATATACAGCTTTATAACTCATAATTCAATCAATGTATTTACATGAAAGTCGCGTTAAACGAATAGCGCACAAAAATAAAAATCAATTGAAAAAGAAATTAAAAAGCCAAAATAAAAAGCTTTAGCATTGTAAAACTGACCTTATGTTTATCCCTATTCAGTATAAAATAACAGGCAAAGCAAAGCACATGTTCAATTAAAATAAATATGAACGGAGCGTCGCTAATAATGTTTGTGCATCTTTTAAGGTAATACCAGTAAATATTGAAAGTGTCTTGTAATACGAGCCGTAGTAATCTATGAAACTGTGGTACCATTGGTGGCAGTGCTGCAGTGTGGGTACTGGAGACCGCCTGCTGCGCAGCTCGAGCGACACTAAACGCATTGCTCACCGCGCACTTTTATATTACACGCGTTTTACTTTTAATAAGTTTTCAAGTAAATACTCATTATTGTTATTGCTTAATATTCGTATACTGGCACAAATGAGATAGGTAGGCCACGAATTTAAAATCATTATGTCCATAATGCTCTGAGTATAGCCTATGCTTAAAATTAAAAGTGTCAGAAAACTTGCAATAGTTATAATATTGCCAGCGTAATAAAATGATGCTCCTGTCTTGCCTGCACACCAAACACTTTTGTTGACTGGAAACACCATATTTCATTAAACAGCCTTTAAAAGCGCAAACGTATAATTAACTCAGGCACTTTTTCTTTCTGATATTAGAACTGTTTGTTTAATCATCGGTTATAAATAATATAGCACATTTAGGTTTAAATAAATAAATACACATGTTCGCTTTTTTGTTACGTTTATAGGCTGGCTAACAGGCAACGTGTTAAAAACACAGTTATGGGCGCTAAATTATGCATCGGTATGTAGTTGTTTTTAATTAAAACATTTCTGAAGGAGCGACCGCTGTTGAATTCGTTTTCTTCACCCTAGGTAGTCGGATCTTATTGCTAGGGTTGTCTGCTCAAAAAACTGGATCTGAGCGCAAAAGCTGCATATCAGATATAACCATAAAATAATGTTGAAGGCATATAAATAAATTACATTTGTTATATTATAGTATGATTGTGATCCTATGTAGTGTGTCTGTAGGTTAATTATTTTATCACACACACACATGATACGATGTTTCATTATAAAGTAAAATGTATAGTTGGTAAATGTAAACCCGGCTAAAGTTACAAAACTAATTAATAACAGCTTTTCACTAAATGCATGTGGAATACGGTACTTATAAAATAAAACAATTTTTAAATTTTTGTCTGTCTGTTTGCTCTGGCTAATCTCCGAAACAGCTGGACGGATTGTTACGGGACTTTCACTGATACAAAGAATTAGGACAAAAAAAAATGAAAACCCATGATATACAATATGTTTTCCGACATACACGCGAACGCAGTTGAGGGCTCAGCTACTAGTGAATAAAATAGAACCATGTCCATATCACGTATCAAATGAACGAAAACACGTTCTGTCACACACGAGAGACAACTGTATCACAGATATAATTTATATTCTTTTTATTATCTCCTAAAGTTTATAATAAAGGCGAGTTTTAATAGCCCGACATTATTACCACAGATCTCGCTCAAGTCAACTTTGAAGGTAAATAATAATAGATAGGGTTTTATCCCTTACGATTTATTACTCGAATAACTAGTGAATTTACTGTGATAACTTCATTTGGTAAATGTAATTGGTTGTAAATTTTAAAACATTTATGATGGTCATATATTATGACCACAGTTTAATTGAGAAACTAATAAATAGTGTGTGTTGTTAACTCATTAAATGCACGCGAAATAAAACATGGATGATTGTCATGCGTCCTTTGTTGTGTTCCGAATAACTTCGAATGATACGACTATTAAATGCCCCGTTATGATTGATACGTTATGTTATGCTACGGACCTATTCTAGGTTCATTTTCTTCTTAAATATAAGAGTTATTGTCAAGATCTTTTTATAAGTTGGTCTTATAGCAAATATTGTAAGAACCATTTGTAAGCCAGGATGAGCCAAGCTTAGGATAAGTTAATTTAATGCCAGACGTTGATCGACCGTTGTCTGATCAGAGAGGCCAAAGCCTTTTTAATGAAGGTATATAGGACGAGCTTATGTCGCGTAAAGACTGATACAGTATAACTTAAAATGCAGTATGTTTATTGTTCAGACTAAGGTTTGAGTTGAGGTTTTGGTTGTTTTGGTCCTAGGGGCAGAAACCCAGTAAAATTAACAAGTTAAAACATTCTGCAATATTCTCTTTAAACAAACCAATTTGTTCAAGGAAAATATTGCAGAATGTTTAAACAAATGGAAATAATTGTTTTCTACTTTCAAAATTCATTAAAACAAATCTTCATAAATTAAGTAGATCGGTAATATTGTAATACCTCAGCTGCACCGTTTTACGTAAGTAGACATCAAACAATAAACAAAAAAGGATTGTTGTCAGAATATTGCGAATTTAACATTAAATTATTTGTTAAAAATACTGGTTTGTTAAAAAAACTGGTAATTTTCTTTTATTTTTCTTCCACACCCTCTATTTGTTGTGTTATAATATAAGGGAACGATGTTGTAAAAAAAATCCTAAGCAACTAGATATAAAATAAACCCATACTCTATGCTATTCTATCGCAAGGCGAGGCCATGACTGACAGTCCCGTTTGCCAGCGAAAATACAATTAAAACTAAAATAAACATTAATTACAGTGACAGAACTGTAGTTTTTTCCTCAACACTTGAGATGAGTAATCTCCTAGACAGCTGTACCTATTTATTATAGACAAGTAACAGAAGAACCCCATATATACTTATAAAACAGTTCTGTGACTATCAGACAAACGCTGAAAAACGAAACGTGAAAAAGTGTAACTTGATGCAGGGAAAATACAGGACTTTTTTCAGCCGAAATACGTCTTCTGCTGGACATCGGCCTTCCCCAAGCACCACCAATTCGACCGGTTCTGTACTTCCCGTTAAATTGGTAAAGGATTGATTTAACTAAAATTAGAGACCCGCTCCTGCTTTGCACGGGTGCAGTTGCGACATGTGAGAACATCCAAGTTAAATATCAATGTATACGTGTACACTTCCGGAGTTCATTTTCTAAATGATGATGAAAACAGCGTCAAAATCCATTATTCAGCTTAGAAGATCTAAGCGGTCACATAGCCAGAACGAAATACAACTTTGTTTTAATTCTTTATTGGGTACTTCACCCTTTATACATTAGTATCTCAGGAAAATTTCATTTCCGCTAGCATAATCATGCTATAATGTTCCCACTGCTGGGACACAGGCCTCCTCGCGAGAGGGAGTGGGCTATAAACCACCACGCGGGCCCAATGCGGGTTGGTAGATGTCACAGCTTGGAATTTTTGGTTCTAGGACATGCCGGTTTCCTCACGATGTTTTCCTTCACCGTTTGAGAGCAGTGGTTAATCAATAATTAACACAAAGTAATGTGCCTGTCTGGATTTGAAACTACGACCTACAACTCGTAAGCCGGAGCCGTGACCACTGGGCCATTGCACTCCGCTAAGAGCTTTTAAAATAGTATAGAAGTCAAAGTCAAATCTTTTATTTCGAATAGATAACACATAACAGGCACTTTTGAACGTTAAAAGTGCCTTTAGAAAAATCCAATTCCCTGTGCCTTCCAAATCTACCCAGATCAAGTCATGCGCAAAAGCAAGTATAGGATGTTCAGTTGTTAACCGCAAAATATAAATAGCCACACACGTGGGTATGTACTATACTTAGCAATAAGTCAGTAATTAATAATAATGACTCGAGCTTCAATCACTTAGGGGCCAAACTTTCTAACGAGGCACATCAGTCCATAGGCAAAATATTTGTACAAGTTGAAGAGTGAATAACTGTGGCCTTCTTTGTGTTCGATTTTAACAATTACTGACTTTAATTATGTACTCGTTTTTTAATTAAAATGAACATGGTCACATGGTTTATTGAATAAAATTGTATGACTCTCGAAAATTTCAAGAGTACAGCACACCCTATTGCGTGACACACTTTCAATCACAATCATAATCATTTTGAAGGATATTGGTAATCCATTGCTTCATATGTTCAAAAAATTAGTCTGCTCAACAACTTCAATAACGCAATTAATGTTGTTGAACTGTCAAAAATAAAGTCGTTGCTACTGATATTATGTTACGCAATTACCCCGCAGCCCGAAACAAATTTTTTGTGAACAACAGTTTTTGTCTATGAGTTTTTTTTAAATATTGCCATCCTAATAAAAATCATAAATCTATAAAGTCAGCATGAATGTATAATCTGTGAAGGCGTCAAGAGACATTATAATATCGATGTTTTTACACACTTTTTTTTCACATTTTCTTATAATAGCGACGTGTGATATTTTATTAACGGACACACCTAAAGGCATTGACTTTTGTTTGGACACTTGCTAATGGAACGTCAAAGCATTATTGCAAAGAAAAAAAAAACTTATTCGTCGACAATGGGCTGCCATTAGTGTAATGAATAGGTACCTATTCTGTCCGCATGCGGAATCAATTGGCTATCAATATTTGTCGTTGTTTGATGGATTGTTACTTAGCAAAACAATCTTATCTCAACGTAGAAGACATATTTGCAGGATTTTCAATTTAAAAAGATAACATACGAACTACGTTACGTAATTCTATTCAGTATCGTATTGACATGCAAATATTAACGTAAAATGTTTCCTATACCAATAAGTTCGCATACCTATAATTGGTTCTTTTTTAATCTTATAATAAACATGTTCGAAAATAGAACATAATAGCTAACGAGATAAGCAACACTTGAGAGACGACTTTTTTATTTCACAGTTTCATTAAAATTCTCCTTTTTAACAGTAAAGAGAATGTTATCAAGTTCCAAAGTACACAATGGGAGCGAGATCGTTGTCTACGGCTGGCCACGACGGCCGCGGGCCCGGGTTCGATTCCCGTTCGACGAAATTCAGGCTAACGAACGGCCCTCCGATAGTGTTGTTACCTAAATACCGTTTTTTTTGCACTATTCTTTTTTACATGGACGATGAACTGCTAATAAGGAACCGTTATAAATCGGTTTTTAGTTTTAAAGTTTACCGAACGAATTTTACTAGCTCTTTATTAATAGCTGGTTCAAATTGTACTCTTTCCTAATGACTTGTTACATTGTTTGTACACTAAGCTCGGAGAGTAAGCTTTCAATCGGCTTAAATCAATTACATTGACATTGACCGGTAGACCACCTAACGTTATTATACTAAGATGATTAAACTAATGATTGTTACCTGTTCAGACATGCATAAGATACTCACGACATTAGTAGGTCTTTGTAATGTAAATATTTAAGGCTCCCGCAGGCAGGCGCGACGCGACAGCGCGACGCGACTCTAGTAGAACAATTTCCAGACATATTTCTACCAGAATTGCGTTGCGCCGTCGTGTCGTGCCTGTCTGCGGGAATCTTTACGCGTACCTGTGGCACGTAACGTATTCGTAGGTGCACATATTTAAAGATATTCTATTGATTTCTGCCAGATTTTCTATCCAAAAACCTTCGAAAATCACTATAATTAACAAGCTAGTGTGTTATTACGGATTCTTACGCGAACATTACGGATACTACACTATAGTTTGAAATTCAATATAAACGTTCAGATTGGAAAACTAAACGTAGTTATGCGATGAAATCCAACATTTCAATAAAAGCCTGTTTTTAAAAGTTATTTTAAAGCCTTAAGGTACAAGACCGCACATTTTAGCGTATCACAACATTTAAAAATTCAAATCGTTATTCAGTGCTCCGAATAATTTAATGACGTATAAAAAAGTGATAAGCCCTGCCTAATAAATTCGCCGTGTATATCCAAGGTTCATTATCGTGCCCTAAACTTAATCGAAAAGCTAAAAATTGATGAGACGTCACTGTGGAAATAATTCACACTCATTTCAACCCGCCGAAAGTTAAGATGGTTGCATACTGTGTAACCGAAAAATTAAGTCTCTTATTTTCCCTCACAAAAATTATACATTCCATTTGTAAATTCAGCTACAAATTCCAATTAACTTCATAAATATCTACTACCAACAATTACACAAAAAAAAACATTTAGCTTACGAAACAATTTTATGAACCCGCAGTCATTTGTTTTTATCTCAATAGGTTCTTGTAAAAGTTCAATTGTTTTACGACCGAACTAGTCCGGAATAGCCTGCACGGTTCCTAAGTCCCCGTATTATATTACCTAAGGGCTTAGCCAGTTCATTAGGGATCGTTCAATCATTCTTTAAGGGGAGGTAGTGAACTTGAACCAATTTTTTCATTCATTCTTGGCGAGGTAACTCACGAGGATAATGAAATCAAGGTGAAAGTCACTTCTACTTCGATTTTACATGGGTTTGACTAAAACTCGAGAGGCAGAATCATAATCCTACCTATCTATCTATGTATATACTTATAATAAATCTGTAGAAGTGAAAATTCTGTACATTGAAAATATCAAAAAAATAAATGGCAGGGGGTGTTACTAGACCGACACCGAACCCAAAAATGTGATTAAAAAAAATGTTGTCTGTCTTTCTGTTTGTTCAGGCATCACGCAAAAACTACCGGTTCAATTACGATGAAACTTGGTATAATTATTTTTTAATATCCTGGGCACCACACTGGGTACTTTTTATCCCGGAAAAGTATATACAATAAAAAACAAACTTAATTTTGCGGTTCGATCCCTAGACCCGATTACTGTTCCAACCGCGAATAATAAGTTTGTAGCCACAAAGGGCCCGCGAGATAGATGGCATCCTGGGGAAGCACATACATTTTATCCTGTTAGCACGTTCCCGTGGGATAATTTTCGACATCCACGCGGGCGAAGCCGCGGGCAGAAGCTAGTTATTATATAAATGTGAAAGTGAGTTTGTTTGTATGTTACGCTTTCCGGCTAAAACGGCTGAACAGATTTGGATGAAATTTGCCACATGGGCAGACCATGACCTGGGTAAGGACATAGGCTGCATTTTCTCATGGATCGCAGGTGAAGTCGCGGGCAACAGCTCGTAAATATAATATAAATCTCCATTCAAACTAAGGAAAAACAAAAGGAGGTTTTGCAGTCAGTATATTGAAGACACTTGAATGTTTTTAAACTATGATCTTAGTAGAAGTAAGTTCATGAAAGTGAATACTTATTTTGAAACAGGCACCCGCCTGACCTTAACTACTAAATAAGAAAAACATAAGTATAAGCGGCTTAACGTTCCGTGTCAATAGTAAAAGTCAACTCAGGGAAACGTGTTCTGGCATCTCAAGATGTAGCTACTTACAATATATTTATGACCCTGGCAGATCATACTCATGGATCATTTAAGTGGCTCTTATTGGCTGATACCTTGATATTTTTTCTTTTATAAAGAATTTACAACTACTTTAAAAGAAACGGTTACCTACAACAATGGAATCTAAGAAAGGAAAAGGCGCGTTGTTAACCACTGACAGAGAAAAGTTCGTTGAGAAACACACTATTATAAGGGGCGTGCGAATCGTTCAGAAACAACGAGATTATGTTTATGTTCATATTCCAAAATACTTAAATTCACATTTACCTACCTACAAATGGCTGAAAACTTGCGGGGTACCTAATTGCGTAACCCACTAACAGTAGGAATGGCTTTCATTTGACAGCTCAACAATATTCATTGCGTTATTTACGTTATTGAACAGACATTTTTTTCGAACATATGAAGCAATGGATTAGCAATATCCTTCAAAATGATTCAGATTGTGATTATTAGTGTGTTACGCAATTTGGGTGCTGAAGAGAGATGTATGAACTTATGTACGAAAGATGAAGCTTATAAAATTTTTGTTTGTTTTCTATTCTTCTTAATTCAGGTGAGCAGGAATTAAGTAATCAGTAGTGGACTGTGAACTAAGTAAAGAGTGAGGTTTAAGAGCGTTCATTCTAAAAATGAGCATCGTCGCAAATATTAATTATGGTTTTCAATTCATAATATTTCTATACAGTAATATCAACAAATGAAGTAATAAAAACAGATAAATATATGAAAGCAATTACCGACGATGCCGACTTTTAGAATGCATAACCTTTACAAAGTACTGGACTTGAAGCCTCAAGGCTTTTTTCCCGGTTTGACTCTATTTCAGAGAATTTAGCGTACCGTTACATATTAACTAGTGATCCGAGAATCATAATATAATATGCACGCTTATTAAAAACTTTCAAGAGCGTTGTTTCTCACGCTCGTCACGTAAAGCGAAGTGGAGCAAGCGACGGCGCGGCGCGGGCGCACTCATAATGAACTGTGACGCGTGCGCCCCACTTGCGCCCAGATACCATCGGCTAATCACTGCGAATTAATGAGATAGCCATCGACTGATAAATGACATGTTTCGTAGAGAAATTTCGTAGAGGTCAAACGGTTTAATTAGGTTAAGGAGAGTAATTAGCAGCCCTATGTATCTAATGAAAATGTAAACAAAAATGGATCTGAAAATATACCTGTGGATACCAATTTAGTACCACTGGCAAATTCAGTACTTTGGTTTAATTATTTGAACACTGAAAACCAGATGCTATAATTTTTAATCACCTTTAAAATGTTTTTCATTTGACAATTGAGCTCAATATTAAAAGCTAACCTTAATTTTCGTCAAAGATTTTTGAATTAGAATTTTAAAATGTAATTCAAATAATAAAATTGTAGGAAGAAGTGGTGAGATATAATGTTGTAACCTTCTAAATGAGTTGATTGCATAATAATTTAACCTGAAAAAGTTTTGTTTACACTTTTATCAGATACTTTTAATACAGACCATACATTATCCAAACCAATATTGTAGGTTGATGCTGCAACAATTGCCCACCCAGGTGACAAGAAATTCTGCGAAGATAGTTCCATCAAGATACGAAAACCCGGCTTGCTAGCGTCATGGTGGTTATAATGCCAAAGTAGGAAAGGAGCGGTCCGATTCAGCAAGGAACCTTCACAAAATGATCATCGTAAGTCTTTCCAACTAGCTTGAGCTAAAAACTTTAATACAAAATAAAAAACAAGTGGGTAGACAGAATTACATTGAGGGGGATATTTCAACCATATTTTTAGTATAGACAAAAAGCCTTAATTACAAAATACAAGCTAACGCTAAAATTTTACTATGACATTAAGCAAACCAATTATTTTATTATAATTGGTTTGCTTATTTTAAATAGAAAATATTTAAAGTGATACGGACGAATATTTGTGAGCAGTGGTGGCCCAGTGGTATTAGCCTCGACTTACGAGTTGTAGGTCCTGAGTTCGAACCCAGACGCCATAATTATGACTTTGGGTATTTAATTTCATCACCACTGCTCTCAAAACGGTTAAGATTGTGAGGAAACTGACATGTCTGAGAGCAAAAATTCGAAGACATCACATTCAAAGAGATCTACCAACACGCACTGGGCCCGCGTGGTGGATAACGGCCCACTCCCTCTCACAGAGAGAAAGCCTGTGTCCCAGCAGTGGGAACATTATAGGGTGATTATGGACAAATATGCACTGAGAAATCATCATCATCTGCGTAACCTGTTCCCAACTATGTTGGGATCGGCTTCCAGTCTAACCAGATGCAGCTGAATACCAGTATTTTACATGGAGACTGCTTATCTGACCTCCACAACCCACTCATTGGGTCAATACGATACCCCTTGGTAAGACTGGTTGTCAGACTTTCGGGCTTCTGAAGTCCCGTAACGGCTGTCAAAGATCTACCAACGGCTTGACGTGCTTTCCGCGGCACGGAGGGATCTTGGTATGTAAAGATAGTCACCCATCCACGGACTAACCGCGGCAAGCATAACTTAACCTGATCAATCGAACTATGCGGCTGTTATTTCTTAGCCACAATCCCGTATACATATGTGCACTAAGAAATCAAGTTAGTAAATTAATGGAGATCATGTTCCAACCACGCTAACAATTTCAACTAATAACATAACACGTAGCGTATTACCTACTAAGAAATAAAACATCGTTTAGAAATTTACGTTAATGGGTCTATAAATACGCGTCAGTCAATCAAACGTCTACTTAATTTGGTGCGCCAAATATTATCAATGGGCGACTGTCACAGTATTCAGTGACACTTGAGATATTGATACAGCCTGTGGACCAATACCGATCGACAGCTAGACCAAATACTCGCCCACTATAATGTATCCTGCAACCACGAAAATAGTATTAGATTTTCATTGGTCACTGATTTATTAACAATTATAGTCGAACTCAGTGTAATTTTCCAGCTCTGACTCAATACATTTTTTTTTTTTTGTTTATTTTAATACCGATACCAACACTCACGGCAGTCTTTCGTGGATCTTCGACAGTCATTACGGGTCGTCATTAGCCCGAAAGTCTGACAACCAGTCTCACCAAGTGGTATCGTATACGGTTACCCAGTAACTGGGTTGTGGAAGTCAGATAGGCAGTCACTCCAAGTAAAATACTGGTATTCAGCTGCATAAGGTTAGACTGGAAGCTGACCCCAACATAGCTGACCCCAGCAGATTATGATGACCAACACACAGTCTTCGGCTAAGGCATACTTAAAACAACAACAACCGACTGACAAAAATAAACAACAGAAAAAAATACGGAACATTTTGTCTATTGCGTTGAAGTATATTGTCGGTCAGTATACACGCCAACTTAAGACTGCAAACCATTAACTAAACACACCCTTTTATTGTGTAAATTCAATTAACCACAGCCTAACATAGCAACAGTAAGTCAAGCCCTTTCTCTAGATCAATCAATGTAGCGGTCCGTCCAGCTATGCAACAGGACTCAATCAAAGTTATCGTCATGCATCAAGATCGTCGTAAATGTGTTACGAGCTTTTATCGGTGTTGTATAGCGGTGCTTGAAGTATTTACGTTGATATTTACTGGATTTATTATATGTGACGTATCCATAAAAGTGAAAATGAGCAAAGAATGGCGCTTTACTGTTGTAATTCTTACAAAACACAAATTGTGAGATTGCAAAAGTGCGACGGATTTTCAATAAGAACAGTCGGTTTATTCTGTACAAAACTTAGGTGAAGTGAGCTGTCATTCCACCGGCCGATCGATTCTGTAAAAATCTCACTGTGAAAAGTTAGGTGAAGTGAGCTTACAGTGAGCTGTCAATTGTGTCAATCCCTAACATTAGTTGGAATGACAGCTCACTCCACGCTCACTTCACCTAAGTTTTCACGGTGAGATGGTTACAGAATTGCACTGCTGTTGCTACGGATTGACAGTTTATTTCTATTCACGGTGAGATTTCTGCAGAATACGATGCCAGAAACCTTACCTACTTATCAGGAAATTGGTTTGTCCAAATAAAACTACTGGTTTTACTTAGAACTACTGGCTTGCCTTCTCATAAAAGCTCAGTAAATTACAATTTCTTTATTCATCAGTACCGTTGGTACCAAAATGAACAAAGAAATGAATTAACTTTTATCACCAATACATATTTTAGCTTTACATCTAATAGCTCGACACCGTTGCCCTGTTCAGTAAAACTGTGTGTTTTCAGCACATTTATATAAACGAGGAAGTGAGTGAAGAGCTGTGTGTATAATAGTAAAACATTTCAGTATTGTTTTACAGCACTAAAACCGCATTTATAGTCAAGCTTTGTTTATTAAACACTAATTTCGTGGTTGTTGATTAACGACTAAACTCACAAAGAAAAAGACACTGCTGTTACGTAAGTATTGCCAAAGAGACTAGAAAAGCGGTCCCTATTTACATACGAACATTTACTTTTGTTAATGTACAGTCAGCATAGTATAGTTAAGCTCATTTATCGGCTGAATGCGGAGAGGCATGTCTTCAGCGAAGTGTTGCGGCGGGCGATATATCCGCCTTTCGGTTTAGTTTGTTTTAGATAATTACGGCTAGCTGTCCGCCCTCGGCTGGCCTTGAGTTTCCCACTAATGGCCGTGCCATCGTTCAAACCGTGCCACTTCTGTGACGGCAACATGGGTTCATTAGCGCTATCACTCGCCCGGCCCGAGATTGCGAGGATGTGAGCGCGTGTTATCTTTCAATGCTTTTAACGAACAGATTACTGTTTCAGATTCTTTAAACTTGACTCGCTACTATAGTTTTCGAATGCCTAGATTTTCTTATCCTTTTTCTGTCGTAGAATCAACATAATTGACTACATGCGCCAACCTATACAAGTGCGCGCCGATTTATACGTTACGAACGGATTATGTCGCCTTAAGTAACAATATTATCTTGTTAATTAATTAAGTAACACGGATTAAATCATTTACATAATCGTGAATAGGTTATTAATAGTTTACAGATAAAAGAAGCAATTAAATCAATTGCAACTTAATATTGTCATTCAAACAGCATACTATCGCATGGCGGTGGTGGCGTTCGCCAGATGACTTCGGGCAAACAATTTGTTATTCAAATGTAAGTTCCAACGAGCCAAAACATGAGCAGCTTTGACAAGTCGTTGACAAGATACGAGCACCGACAAAAGATGTAACTACCTCATATACATACTTATCTACTGACTGGCTGGACAAAATATAGGAGCTAGGACCTAGCAGCTTACCTACCGCCATCAATCTTCGGCTGACATTTCGAACAGTGCAAAAAGTAGGTAGTTTTGTAAAATGTCGTGTGTTATTGGTTATTAAGTAGAGATGACGAGAGCCGCGAGTAGTGTTGTGCTTTGCTTGTATTGGAAGTGAGATCGCGACGCGACGCGTAAAACTGTCACGATAAGAATCGATCGCGAAGATACGGATCGACTCTCTCGATCGGAACTCGGTCTGCGATTCGTACGACAGTTGCCCGACATTCCAGAGAAAGCACCCCGTCCAGCCCCCACCGGAACATCAACCTTAATAGACGTGACATAGAGCGGATATTTATTGAACACGACCTCGATACAGTTCATTTAGAACAGAATAATTAAAGTGATGTTGTGCTAGTAATAACATTATTGGAAACGTAATCTGAAGTTGTGTATTAATTAATATAATTGCTTATTGGTTAAGCCCAGCGCGACTGTATTTATCTAGTGGAAATGTGGAGCAACTAAATATAAAGCTAAGTCTGTCGTCACACTGTAATTACGATAAGATCTTAGTCATTAGTCCTGAAGATGACAAAACACAGAACTGGGAGCATTATGTGTACAATATGATACCTGCTAATCGACGTCGAGATATGAACTAAGTACAGAAAAAGCATGATTGAATGTTATAATATGACTTTAATGGACATTGCCTTTTATAATGTGGATTATATCATAATATACCCATTTAATAAAGTTAAGTAATATTTCGCAATTGGGTGGGGAGTTTAAAAAATAGTCATTAATCTATTAAAGATGCTATTCTTCTGTTTGCCATAAGTATAGACAATCGATTGGTGGCATCTTTTTTTGAGTGACACCAATATTGTCACTACCCAATTGTGTCACTACCTGAAGGCAATACCTTCAGGTAGTGACACAATTGGGTAGTGACACAATAGGGTAAAGTTAACTAAGCTGCTGTAATATGTAATTAGAAAATCATAACATTCTCATAAAGATGTTGGTCTGGAAGAATATCACTTAAACTTAATCTTTCGTGAATTGTCTCGATTTGTAATAATACGGAATTGTTTTATGAGTGCAATCAATTTCCATTTACGATCAATTAATTGCACTTCATCTTATAGGTTGGACGCAGCACATCGAGCCAGTAATGAGAGAGACTGCTATTTCTATTACCTGCTAAATGAATCTTGATTAATTTACACGTTACTAGGAAACCTTTCCAGCTCTATACTTACGCAAAGTGTATTTATTCAAGACAAGCTGGATGCTCAGTGTTTCAAACAACTTCTATTTTAATTACTTTCATGTATGCGACTTTGTATTATTAAATCACACTCAATCAACTTTCTCTATCAAGCCTGCTGCTAGGCACAGGACGGGAAACGTATTTGACGCTAGATAAGCATTCCCGTGACGCCCGTTTCAGGGAGTAGTGATCGGAGGGTCGGGCGCGGGTCGTTCACTCGATCTCGTCCAATTTATTTACTTTTTTCCCAGGTGTAGTGTTACGGCTATAAAATTCAGTTTTTGTTGGTCGGGCGCATGCTCGGCTAGATCTCCCGTCGCGAGATATGTTGATTTACGTTTAACGCGCGTGACCCCTCGACGGAGCCGATCATAGACTCGATAGACGATTCGAACTGGCGCGCACCTAAGATATCGCCACATCGCACTCGTGCCGATGTATCTTGGGAAATATTTCGCGGTGTATAGCCTCCCTGCCGGCCACTCGGACAAACATTAGTAGATTTCTTTGTGTTTCACACGATTCATTTTGTTTTTGCTACAGAAATACATTTTCAAATACCATTTTCTCGTTCCTACCAGTTTTATATGATTTATCTGCTTCACCGGAATTACAGTGAGAATATACCATAACATCGAAGTACATTTGAGCCGGCTAAATCACTAAGACCTACTAAAACCTTGGTATCCATTTCCGGAAGATTTATGCCATGCTACCAGATTGTAAGGGTTAAAATACGACTTTCGCAAAGATTTAACTGCGTACTTAATTAATGTTATTACATCATGTGACAGGACCTTTAAATTGGATATTATTTCAATTAGCTTGAGACGTAACAATGTATTATTGTATGGAAATATTGGACTCATTACATTAAAAGTGGTAGTTGCGTTCTGTTTGAAAGCAGCGACAATGTTTGACCTTTTCCCTTCATGAACAACAATAGTATCTATTGCTGTATACCTTCTTGCTAGATACAATTCAATTCAAAGACCTACAAATGTAATAAGTATAATCTGTTCCCGGAACTCTTTCGGTTAATACCGTTCTTGTATCGAGTGGATGCGCATTACAGTGAGATCGAATAAAAACTGTGTTTCATTGCATTGAGAGGTAACTGTGTCTCTGAGTGAGACAATTTACATGTATTATTAATGGAGTCTAATTAAGAATTTGCAAGCCAGTATTGGAATGGGAGAAAAACAGTGTAAGTATATCGTATCATACGCGAGTGGTGCTGAGAGTCAGGTGGAGGAAGTAGGATGCTGTCTATTAACCGTTACTAGTGACGTATGCAGCATTATCATGATCTGCCTCGAGGCTTTAATCACTAAGTGAATAAACTCTGACAATGTTATTAAATGTACCTAAGTGGGTATCTAAGTATATCATCTAGTCAGTATGTTAAAAATATGGTTACTTTTTTCTTTTCTATTTAATTAGCCACTTGCACAAAGTTTTAATAAGGCATTCCTTCCCAAAAGCTACAAGTCATCCCACATAAGTCAAAGTGAGATAGCGTTAAAGTGTTGCAATACAGAAACGTTGCGCATTACGGGCATTTAAGAGCAGGAGGTAAAAAACAACCCGAGACAACATCAAAACTTGAAGGTGAACATATCTTTAAAACACATTACGGGTTATCCGACAAATAAAAAGCCTCGACTCAGATAACCACACTTCATTAGCATTTCGCTTTCTGCTTAGTTAGCGTCCTGTGTGATATAAGCAAGAAATATATGCAAATATAACGTAAATGTACACATTTTTTACATTGTAGACGCTGATATTTATTCAATAGATCTGGCTGCTTATACAAATTAGGTGGTGCCTAAACTATCATGACTTCTTTGGAGCGATCGTTAAAATTAAAACATATAGACCCCGGTATATAAAAAATCTATCGAAGGCTTCGTTGAAATACTATTTATGTTCTTTTAGAGACATTTGTTTTTCGCAAAATGCCCAAATAAAGCAGTTTTATAAGTATTGTTTTATATTATATGATACATTTCATTCATTATATTCATTTCATTTTTTTCTTTTATTTTGAATGTCAGGTGTAAATTATGGATCAAAAAGCGAATTTAGATTTTATGCAAATGTGTGAGAAGCCACGAAAATTGCAAATACACACCCTGCTGTGATTATACGAGACATATTTATGGCACTGCTAATATTTTCCCTTTACTGCATAAAAAATTAAAACATATGAAATTATTAATGTTTGATTTATACCGGAATGTTATAATATTTACTTTAATACTTTGATAATGCATTTATTAAACTGGTCTGACACGCGTAGGCATTTACTAAGTAGCTGCTAATATTTTAGATCGAAACAATTTTCTTTATAACACGTTTCATTTGAATCTCTGAATAAATTTCAATAGAATCGTTCCTGATAATCAAAATGTTCTCACAGATGCGATTCGCAACTATTTACCACCGGCCAATCGCAATAAAGCACAATAAAGTTGGACGTCTTCCGGCATCCGTCAGGCGGACTGTAGTGGCCACTGGTTGTGCAACCCGCCACCCAACTAGTTGGCTCGACAAACCACCAAGTTGGGACAATTGAGCGATTTGTCAACCATTGCATTAGGTAACCGGTCACCGCGGGCGACTCGAGATCCTCAAAGCGTCCACAAATATTTTCCGTTCCTCAGTCTCTTCTTACATTACATCGATTCTGATAAAAGTGGGTTCGATGCGGTAATGGATACTTTGTCAATCAGCAATGACGAGCACCGAGCGTGGGCTGCGGAGAAAGCCAAGCTCGCAGGAATCGCATGCTCCTTACGCAAGATATATCTGCAAGGAGCACAATGGGCGCGGAATGCTTGCAGAACAAGCTTTTTGGATATTTATTGGATAGATTTTGTGTGGGATGGATTTACTTTGGTGAGTTACACGCAAACACTAACGCGTTTATAGCAATAATAGTTTACTGATATCTTGTTGAATAAAGTGCCTGGAGACAATCGGATACTGAGAACTTTGATGTGCAATATGATGGACCGATTGAGTGGAATACGCTTATTCGGCAGCTGCACATGATCAATACTGATTATTTCCCCTAACTAACATCTTAAATTAACCTTGTCCCATAGAACACTACGCCACATAACTAAAGACCATTGCGCATAACGGTAAGTTAATTCAGTGCAAAGTTGGTAGATAATTATATAAATAGGGTCGGAGATCTGGCGAGTTAAATAAAATACATAATACATAACATAGATGGCGGTATCGAGCGCGGTACAATGTTACAACATTATCGGGTCATGACGATCGACGCCGGGTGTCACTATCGGTACAGTCCTCGCCGTAAACGTATAAACGGTGGACTGGTTCTAGGATTGGGAGAGAATGCTTGATACTTTGATATGAGGAACGCGGCGCAGTTATCCGCTTACACTCTTTTATGGCTTTTTATGTATTAATACTTGGAATTAAGATGTTCTCACACCGACCTAAGAATTAAAAAAGAATGACATCGGAAATGAGTCAGTATGATCCTTGTCGAATAGAGTTCTCGCAACTGCCAGCTTTATTACTCCAACACGCTACGGCGAAATGTTTTTGGTATTTCTTTAAGCTGTATTCCTCACGCGATTTGTATCTAAATTAAATTAACATGAGCCTATCACATACAACTTTCACGTCCGTAACGATCGTGAAAGAATATCTTTCCCAAACGGCCTCATTTTCAATACATTTCAATATAACTGCTGCAACGAATGAATTGTACATGGCTATAATTTGCAGAAAATGCATTCGAATAAGCCTAGATCTTTGATAACGTATTCCGTTTTATATCGAGTTAAAAGAAGAACTTAAGGAAACGGGTCGGGACTAGGCAATATTTTTAACCAATTACAGCGAAGACAAAACGAAGGTGTTGTGTTCTTTGCACGTGTTTCTATTTATTTTACTGACTTTTTTCCTTCGTTATATAATAATAATATATAAGCCTTATAAATGGAGTTACTTAAGAATTCCCAATGAAGCAGGTTTTGTTGATTAATGCTCTACGTTTTGGGGTCATTGCGAACTGCTGATAATCTTAGAACTAACTCAGACAAAGCCTCGAAGTTCGCTTCTGCCAAAGGCTTAGAATCCTTTTGAGGCATGCAAAGCAATGTCAGGCATGTAAATCAAGTTTATTGAGCGAACAGCTATAACTATTAAATCACAAACACTGCGAGAAATATATATCTTTGTATGTAAGTAGGCACTTATTTATTCGTTTGCTTTGAGTCTCTAATTTATACAAATTATTAATTTGTCCAGCGACAGTCGCGATGGGAGTACACGTTCCGCTCTAAAGCAAATCCGATGTGCTTGAGGTGATCAAACAATTTTATGGTGCTGAGATCCCTTATATCGAAAATGACACTTAAAGTAAAATTATTACGACGACAACAATTTTAATTGATTGAAAGCAACTTTATAGTTTGCACCTACGTATATGGGAGTACGTGGTATTGGTATATAATATCAATTTTGTTCATTAGTCAGTTGGCCGACCTCGGCGAACCGACTGCGCTACCCGACACCCGGCTGTTACTAGGTCGACATAGATGCTTGGCTCGCGGTGCGAACTATTTGTACCGTTCAAGCCCACAGTTAGGGTTACACGCGTGCTAATCCAATACCAGATAAATGATACTCTGCTATGTAGGACGCCGACATTTCGCCTCTAGGACAAACAAATGATGCGGTATGCCGAACATAGTAGTATGCATAGTATCGCTTGACGTAACATTTTGTACTGCTATTCCAGCTATGTGATTTTAACACATTGACATTTGAGAATAAGAAATAGAAGATTGAATCTCGTCTAGAGATATTTAGTGCTAGGAGTAAGGTCGGCTCTCGCGAGTCGATAAGCTTTTTTAGAACACCGTCACGTTAGCAATGTGCTCCGTTCATAAGATAAAGAACACACTGTTCGTGCAATAAGAACGGTATTTAGGGCACAGATAAGTCATAAAACTGGAAGGTTACAAGTAATTCTCAGAACCGATTCGATCTGCACTTATCCCAAATTGGATATCTTGTTTGAAATGCTTTTGATGTTTATCGTACAAAAACAAAATCTGGCGTGAAACAAAGGCAGTGTCGGAGCTCAGAATAAATAGGAGGGTGTAGGTAAGTGAAGGCTTGTGATCCCTGAGGTTCGTATGCCCCGGGCCTAGCGTCTAACGGTGGATGCGCCCACTCCGTAGGTGTCGCCTGGTTGCGCCGACCATCCGTCCCGATGTACCCACGATTTACGAGACATCTCCTACTTTATTGGCTAAAGCGATTCACATAAATTCACTAAGTACATCTCGGGGTATAATTTTTAATGCAAAGGGCAATTTATACTGGGTTCTTTATAAGTATCGTTCTAATTTATAATTTCACGATAATTCTTCCCTTTACAAACATTTGTTCGTGGTAATATTATAGATTGTTAATCAGATAATGAAATGAGTAAGATCTACAGAGTTTTACGAGTATTTTCGCTTCTTCCTTTTTTAATTACATCCAGATATGTCGAGTCGTTTACAGGCCAGCGCTCACTAGTGAGATGTTAAAGTTGTTTGTTACTTATTTTCATTTACTACGGGTTTCTTTGTTTTATTATTTTCCAGTTTGATTGTTACTCTCGGAAAGCGATTCAAGAAACTAATTAGGTGATGTTTTTTTTCAATGAAGATGTTGTTATAGGCGACCATAAATATCACACCATGGGAGAGTATTTGTTAAATGTCTTGGTATCAGTACAGTTATTTGTTAACGTGGCTTATAATCGCCTGAAAGATTGAGTGACAGGACAGACCCGGGCCCGGCCGTCACAGCGCACTACCAAGTCTAGACGCAGACGCGTCCGTTAGGCATTCAGACTCACACAACGTACCCGGAATCTGACTAGATATCATCTGCTCGCCGTTCGTTATTTGTTGACTTGAGAATAGATGGGGCAAACTGT
Organism: Apamea sordens; assembly: GCA_945859715.1. Taxonomy (NCBI): domain Eukaryota; kingdom Metazoa; phylum Arthropoda; class Insecta; order Lepidoptera; family Noctuidae; genus Apamea; species Apamea sordens. The sequence continues at coordinate 11,916,353 of OX243994.1, read as the reverse complement.
TCAACAACTGAAATTTGTTAGCGCGAGTTTATTTACCTGTGAAAAATGGAGGTTGAACTGTTACCCACATAACGCGGTTCCTAGAAGTTAAACCATTAACTGCGAGGTAATAAAGTTTCTAATGTTTAACTGTAAACAGGTTTTAGATCATTTAACTGAAACCTAACAGGCAGCGGTTGTAAAGTGATAGAATTCACTTCTTATCTTCACGGACTTAAATAAAATGGCGATACTTGTACATACCTACTGGCGTTTGTATGTCTACATTCATTTTATTTTTCATTGAGTTAAAGATGATGTTTATTAAATTCACAGGAAACGAAGCACGTACAGTTTCTAAGTTGAAATCGTAAGGAGAAGAATGGAAAGTATTCTGGCATCCGTCTATTACGGAAGTGGGTCGTAAACATGTTATTATGTTGTAGTTCACGTTACTTGTTTCGATTACTGTTTATTATTATTTAATGTCTTTATGCGGAGCGAATAAGTCGAGTAAATGCCACTGAAAATGTGTGCGAATTACTTGTTAATTATACTTATTTTTATTGAGCAGAAAAGTAATAAAGAGGTTATCAAAGAAATTATTGATGTCGAATAAAAATGCTTTTTCAAAGAGTGTAAGTAATAGGTGTGCTCTACTTACACTAACAACATTATACTGCTGGCCTGATTTCTGTGAAGGTTACGGAAGTGTATAAAAAAACTAACTTTATCATTATCACTGATGATGGAAGCGACCTTTGGTAACAAGTGCTTTAAAATAAACGAGTCGAAACAGGCACTATCCATTAGATAAATTTAATTTGGAATTCAATATTTACGAAGCATGTCTGCAAACTGCAACATATTTTAACTGTAACTTATCTGGAAGTTGTTAAAAAGCCTAGATTGTTCAAAGGATAGAAAGAGGCACCTTTTTGTTTGCGCGTTGATGTCTTTTGTTAGGGATTACTTTTTGGTACACGAGAATATTGATTGAGATTTTATTGACTATAGTATTAATACAACAACGTCAGTGGCCGTATTTAGCGTCATTACAGAAAGCTTCCCATCCCATAAGAGGAAGAAGTAACAAAGACCATAACTGAATAATTTTATAACTCATACATTTAGCAGTCATAAAATTGGACTTTGGGATGGGACTCCAGCGGATATCATTAATAAAAACGACAATCGAGACTAATCCTACGCTAAATTCGAATACGACAGCGACCCTTTATCTGTGAGATTAGTTTATAATACTGTAATAAGTCTAACAATGAGTATAGCAATAGATAGAATGGTTTAAATGCTTCTATAAATTGGTGTTTCGCGAGACATCATGATAACGCCACAAATCAAGGGGCACGTAATTACTAGACCTCGTTCAGACGTCTGCGATAGGGATGGGACACAACCTTACAATAATCGACTATCGAGTATTTCACTCACTAGGGTTAGACTCGACCAGTAAGCAACATTTAACGTTAAAATGCAATCTTAACAATAATTTAATGGCGTATTTTATGGTCGGCTCTATGAAAATGTAATGAAAATGTAGTTAGACAGTAATAGTGTGATTAGTTAGATTAAATAATATTTTATTAAAATCTGTAGATACGTAATGTGATTTCGATTTCCCTAATAAGTTAGTTAATGGATTTTGCAAATGATTACTTAGATAGGTTATTATCGAGTTGTTGCCCATTTTAGTGTATTAACTAGCTATTTATTAGCTACACAACAACAAGTAAAATTCCCTTCTTGTCTCTCGTTTCATACCTTTTCAAGACTGAGCTATAAAACTGGAGGTCATTTCCCGTAATTAAAAATGTTCATAATCTAGTCGCAATCTTATCTCAGCGACAATCAATGTCAGAAACTTGTCATAAATGTAGGGAAACTATTATTTGGGGAGGTATTTTTGACAGATTGAGGCTGAGATCCGACTTTGAATCTTCTTATAATTCCGAGAATTGCCACTGTGATTTCGATGATTTTCGGCAGTGAACTTAATACTTAGTAAAAATCATTGAATATTTAACTTAAGTACTTTGGACAAATTGCTAAAACAACCAGCGAAATATAAGTGATCAAAAAGTATAGTTAAATCCCATCCCTGCCGCACCTTATAAATAGAGATGTGAGGTTCGTTTGTACACGACCGAGTTATAGTGGAACAATTAACTTGTATATACCTAAACAAGTACCTAATTGAGGAGGAGCATCGCAACATCCCATCATTCCGTGACTCCGGCGTGACGTTCGCATTTCTTTGGCATCAGATAAAGAATAATTACGTTTGTTACGACCACTATGACGTCACAGTTACTGCTTGAAGGCGTGTGAAACCTCCTTCGTGTCAAAATATATTTTCGAGGTCTTACAAGTAAACGTGTGTTCCGGTAGTAATGTTAGATGAAAACTAGAGCGTTTTCACAAGTGGATTGCCATTAAAATAACGTGCGACATTCCGACTACAGCATATATACATACACTCACGCCTTCTTCCCATGGGGTAGGCAGACACTACAGAACATCACCTGCTACGATCCCAACATACTTTATTTGCTTTGTTCACATACAACATCATTGAGTTACATCAACGATAAGATTATCTTTCAAAATTATTAACTTAAGTGATCAAGTTAATGAACAGCTATAATTTTAAATATAAATCGTCCATTAACATTCACATTTCTAATACTGAAACATTTTAATATTTAGTAATGAGGCAACGATTAGCATGCGAATGTACATATTTCTTGCTTCGGATCATTTTCAACGCCTTACAGAATTACTTCATGGCACATATTTTATCCAAAGTTTAGCATAACATTACTAAAGATTTTTTAATGAGATCTCCTCTGTTCTCATGACGATTATAATTGAGTATATAAGAAGTTAAAAGTCGCACGGTATCTTCATCTCGATCAGAGATAAGCGACTTTCTAATCGGGTCAAATAACGTTTATGTTTACAAACTAGTTAAGCAACGGATGTATCTTGTTAACTGTAGTGACAAATGTTGTCGAATTGTTTGAGTAAAATTCACTATATCTCTCAAATTAAATTGTATATTTTGATTTTTCTTGTATCTTTTTAATTGGACTGTTAACTGCTATGTAAGCAGATAACTTCAATTAAAATATTAATAAAAATTTGAAACCAACAAAGAGGAGATTGATAAAAGGCCGACTGTCGAAAGTTTAAGATAAAAATACACTTTCCGTGTGATTTGTGGTATTCACATCCGAATTCCTTAGTTAAAATTCTACGAGCGTTCGCCGCTAATAAATTTGTCAATATATTGAGATACAGCCTATACCATTTCGCCCCAGTTTTCACGCAGAAAATGTTCGGAACAAGTTTTACTCAACACTTTTACCGAACTTCCTGTATATATCAATTACAGACACGATTGCTTATCTGTGACTCGGAATTATTGTATTAAATGGTATTTTTACACGACGCAGCACAATTTATGGCGTCTTTCAATGTTCCCAATAAGTGCGCACACGCAATGGCGCTGTCACGTCGCAAAAAGAATCAAAAGACGCCACGCAACAAGGCCTGCGGTTAGCGATTTTATATTTATAATCATCGTCGGCCGTAAAATAGTAAAAACTAAACATGCAGATATCGCTTATTTACATGTACGATGAATAAAATTGTTGCGGAATAAATAGGCGCTATCAGGCGCATTTATTGCGAGTTTTTGTCGAATTTGCTAAGGTATGCTAGGAATGAGAAGGGCATTTTTATAAAAACATCAAATATGTATACTAATACGCTCACTTGAATATTGATCGATGAAACTGTAAAAAAATAAAAACATATCGAATCAACACAGTCGCCAAACGACACACCCTACTTCACAATGTCAATTAAAATCAGAGGAGATGCCATCTCAAAATTAAAATCAATAAATTTTTATGCAGCATCCACATTATTCATAAGATATATCTTAATATGATTCACATATAAGGAAGCTTTGCTAATAAAGCGTGATTAATTTCCGTGTTTAGCCTACAGGCACGGTACGGACAGCGCGCGTTAGGTGCTGCCCCGGGCCAACGTGGCTTAGCGTAACCATAGATAACAATTTTATAAATGGAATAGTTTATTTCGAATTTAGTCGCATGAATAATAATTTAATAGTGGAACAGTGTGCGGGATTTTTATTAGAAAAGAAAAATGTAGGTGTTTTCGCATGTGTATAAGATCCTACGTTGTTGTTATAACATGTTGCTATCTGAGGGGCAATTCTCGTCATTTTAAGAATGTTCACAGTCTGATCTTAGTCTCAATCTGTCAAAAATACCTCTATTTTCCCTACATTTTGACAAGTTTTTGACATTTGTTTGTCGCCAAGATGAGAATGCGTCTAGATTTTGAACGTTTTAAATTACGAGAATTGGCCTTCTGGTTATGGAAATGAAGCATGTGTTAAATAAAGTGATGACAAACATTCGAAGACATATGACATCTACCAACTCGTACTGACTCTGACTCTAACCGAGAGAAGGCCTGTGAGCCAGCAGTGAGAACTTTATAGGCTGATTATGCTATTTATGGTAGTAACCTTCGTTGACAAAAGCCGTCATAAAAATCTGTAGTTTTCACCAGTATTTGCCATTAAGACTCTGTATTTGGCTAAAAAGCTTAAAGCTTTGGCCATTTAGGATTGCATTTTCGCGCCGAATCACAAAGCCCTAACTCAATACACTGCCTGAATCAAAATCTAGGACGAACAGGACATAATAAGGTCGCCATTGTAACGAGGTATCAAACAAAGGTACCCCCAGCCTCCAGCTAGCGTGATGTTCTCCCAGAGATGGCATAATAATTCATACAGCTCACTAACAGAACAGTTTATTATCTACACAGATGGACAGAAGTGTGTCGGTAGTAAATAGCTTTTCGTGATAGCAGGGCGCGTGTGAACCCTGACACGACTTCTAAAGCATTGTTTATACTATCGAGCGGTGGTTATCGGAAAAGTATCGCACCAAGGAGATATGATTGTGTTTGGTTAATTAATTATAGATAAAGTTAATTGTGGTAAAAAATAACTATAGTAAATCTAATGAAAGTGGAGAGGCCAGAAAACCAAGAACCTAAGGTTTTTGATTTGGGTCAGTCTGTCTAGAAATTTTCCTTAGCTGCTTGAAGTTGTTAACTGTGCCCGGAAAATAGTAATAACATGGTAATAGGGTCGCCTTTTTAACATACAGATTGTGGCTGTTTACCACTCATATTTTATTTATACACATCTTTCTTCAAGAAGATAACTCAAATAAAATATAAAGTACAATATTACATTAGTTATAGAGAACATAACTTTCTGTTAGATAAGGCTCATTACGACAATTCTCAGTTTAAGATCGAGATAGTGACTGTCGCCGATAAATGTGATATATTCCCCTTTTATCATATAGGAAACTAATGCTTTTATCGACGCAATATGTGTATGAGAGTGTAGCATAAACCTACTCTTAACTGACTGTACGAGTTTAAAGTAACAAATATTTTTTTTGCTATTTTGTTCTGGTTCAGCTATTCAGAATAAGTGTCATCAAAACTAAGACAATGTACTTATAGGCTCATCATCTTCTGCCTGGCCTTTTTTGGGGTCAGCTTCCAGTCTAACCGGATGCAGCTGAATACCAGTATTTTACATGGAGCGATTGCCTATCTGACCTCCACAACCCAGTTACTGGGTAATACGATACCCACGATACGATACGATGTACTTATAGCTTGTTCTACATTTAATCAGAGGTATGGTGCCAGGATTATCTATCTTTACTCTTAAGATATTATAAATTAAAGTTCCTTCTTGTGTCTGTCTGTGTGACCGCGTTGTTCTTCTAAACTACCAAACGAATTTTGATGCGATTTTCACCATAATTTAGATAACTTATTCCAAATGATAAATGTATGTAATACATGAATATTAAACTTAGATATAATAGATATAATAAAGATATCTTGATGTTTTGTCAAGTTGCAAGAACGTGGGAGGCAGGGGTGGGTCCCTAGTTTGTAAATATTTGGAACATATTCATTTCATATTTGAAAAGATGCCTCCATGAGAAGTAAACGTCCATTTGACCATGTGTCTGGTGCTTATCTTACAGTGTGCATCAGGTAGGTAGTATCTACCTACCTATCTATCTATCTACCAACTACGGTGACACAGAGGCTAATCTCGTATTCTACAACAGCACATGCAATGTCTCAATTCCAAAAAACTGGTCAAAACAAGTCATTGACATCAGTGTCAAGCATTATATTGTGATTCGTACCTTTAGACTAATCTCACAAACCATTGTTATAAAGAATAAATATAATTAGATATCTGTGGTATTATTGAAATATATAAGTAATTGCGTCGTGATGGCCCAGCCTCTCATTCACGAAGTTGTGGGTTCAAATCCAGACAAGTACCCGTGTGACTTTTGCAATTCATATGTAATTTCCTATTTGAACATTACTGGCATCGGTGAAGGAAAACGTCGTTTGGCAACCAGGACATATAGGCAATAAAATTTGTTTGTAATCACCAACCCGTCTTGAACGAGCGTAATGACCAATGCTCGTAGCTTCTCTCTATGAGAAGAGGCCATTGACCTGCAATGGGACAATGGCAGGCGGGTGTTATATAAGTAATTGCTCCTCTGACGGGATATGGCATAGACAGGGTTCCATAGGTTTTATTACGGAAGACTATTTGTCCCTATCAGAGCTTTCAGTAATTTCCCATAGACCATAGCTAATTTGATTTAGATTTGTTACTACTATTGGGAGATTTTACCTGTTACTATTTTGCCATAAAATGAGCTTCTGCTATTCTGCATAAGTCGACGAAATAAGTTTTCCTATTTCTGTATGAATGGTCAAAAGAAAACCGAACTTATCCAAAGCATTACATTATGTATTCTCAAAGTTCTTGTGATTTTCTGCACAACTCAACAAAGTAACTCCTATTCTGTTTGAGTCATCAAAAGAAAATATAACCTATCCGAGGGGGCGCAATTATCGAGGTTGCTTTCGCTCGCTCTTACATTCTTAAGTTTTTCTGCATACGAGTAAGTCGACAAAGTAAATCGGGGGCGTAGTGATTTTAAAAGATAGTTAGGGGGGCACGTATGTTAATGTGGTTGGAAGCCCCTGCCTTAGATAGATAGATAGCATACCTACTCTTTATTATGTACACCATAAGCGTTACAGATATGAATATAGATATTTAAAAATGGGTAGGATACAAGGGGTTTGATCGCTAAAAGCGATCTTTCAAAGGCAACTTTACCTTGCCTTAGATACCTAGAGTGATCTCATAGCTTTGTCAACAACGTTGACTTGATCATTTGACTAAGACATCCACTTGAAATAAGTCGCCTGTGATCGAGACACACCTCAATCGTATTCAGAATCGTACTTTGTATGAATTCTATGAATAGCTCAAGAAAATAAACAGTTACCTACATACAGCATTCAACATTTTTCTTTTACTTTCAGATACTGTAAGAGCTCGGAGAATGCAAAACAAAGAAATAACAAAAAATAAAAAACTCATAAATAAAACACCTGGTGTATGTTGGGAACTATTTTTCAAAGTAAGCGCACGCAGGTGTTAATTCAATTAGCACTTGTGATACAAAGTGTTATCGAATCTCTTGACACTTGTTCTTCATTACGTCATAGACGCATCGTACACTAACGCACCCGTTTTGTGAAGATTCCAGAGTACCATGACATGTGTCACAAACTGTACGTATGGTCTGTTTAAAAAGTATGTGATGAAAATGTAAGCAAAAGGATCGGAAAACGTGTCTTTGGGAATTTGCACATCCAAATTAATTGTCTTTGATTTGATTATTTGAATACTTAAACGCTAAATTCTAATTTTAAATCACCTTAAAGATGTTTTTCATTTGCTATTAATTTTACAACCTCAATTTTCGTCGCTGATATCTCAATAACAATTTAATAATGGTATTCAAACAATAATGGTTAGGAAAAGTGAGATATAAAGTTAAAATTTTCGACGATATGAATGTGTAACTAATTTAAAATAATTAATTTAGGGGTTGAAGCTGAAAACGAGCGCGTAGCAACGCGATGCTGACCCAAACATTTGCTTCCGGTATTAAAGTTTTGCGTATGTCCTTACTACTACTAGCTGTAATACTGGACACAATAAACGTTTGACGTTTAACTATTCTATTCTAATTTCTTTTAGTAAGTGATTGCGTAAGAATTTAACCTGAACACGGTTTGTTTACACATTCATCAGATACTTTTGGAACAGACAGTAGAATCCTATAGGTATGTGTAACAAATTCCATGCAGAATTCGACATGTGTCTTGTATTGTCACAGTCGTGCGTGCTAGTCCTTGCTAAGTGAAGACTAAACAGATCATAGTTCTAGGTAATGGTACATTATACCTGGCCTTTACCGTTAAAATCATTTGTAAGCGCTAAGCTTGTGTGTTGCATAGTTTTAAATATCGAGATTTGTTAAATGGATAAATAAGAAGGTGAAACATAAAGTGGTAAGTCTTGCAATAAAATGATTAATTTCTTTTGCAGATCTTTGCCAGATATTTTATTTTTGATTGACTGGTGCAGCTAAAGACTTATTTGAACATGAAAGATTAGCTCACAAAGATTCAGAATGTATCGAGTATCTTAAAATATGAGTGACATGCAAATAGACAATGAAAACATGAGTAACCAGTGTTGCAAGTCACAAGAACATTATCTCAAGGAAAAATCTCAAAATGGTGGCGGACCAACCAAAATTGATGAATCACATCGAACCGGTGCGCCCGCCACTCGCCGCCACTCGCCTGCACTCGGCTGCAGTCGCCTCCACTCGGCCCAACCATTACCAATAACAATTTCCCGGACGCCATCTTTGTTCACGATTCAGTAAACCACAGAATCATAAAGCTTCACGTTCTCACAAAGTCGAATTTGTCACACGAAAATATAATGTTTCCCTAATTACTTTAAAATAATACTGTACAAACATTAAACAAAATGTTATAAAAATATCCGCTTAACTCAAACCATCAACATTTTATAGTTCATTAGTAACAACAACCTGAACAAACAAAAATGTATGGAGAAATCAAAATGATTCAATCATAAATTGAAACTATGCCCAAGTTCGATACTTGGGTAATAATATAACTGATAGACATTAACATAATGTGTATGAATGGATAATATAATATTTTTCCAGTCACGATTTCGAAATAAGGTAATGTGCGAGCGTATTCGTAACTCTCTGTGTAGATATTCCTGTGCTCAACGAGCGATATGATCGGACTCCCCGTCGCCTTATTGATAAGGTTTCCATACTTCCCGTGTGTATCGGAATGCTTCTGAGTTTATTTAATGTAATTCCTATCTATACGGCATTCATATACGGTATTTTAATATGTACGTAGACGTTTAGCATTAGTTTAAAATATGCTCCTCATTAAGTTGCATTGTTCTTATAATAAAATATGGTATTAACATTACACCTCAAGGGTTAAAACGATATCGAACAATAACCAACATTTGAAATCGAACGGTGCTATATATCAAGCGATGGAATAGCCACCGTAAATTGAAAGCAGCGATTATGATGGGCAAAATAGATTCGCCCGGGGTCGAGGCGACATCACGAAGCGAGCCGAGGGTTAAAGAGCGATCCTTCTAAGCTGGTTCGAGTTATGGGCTCAGCCGACACAATGGCCAATTTCATAGAATTTCCTTTGATGGATACCAGTTAACCTGGAGCAGTTAACGGTGTTTTGCAATCATTTTAAATTAAACACACATTTAAAACCCTACGCCACTACATTAAATTTCACTATAGTATTTGTCCGAGAGTTTAAGATGCTTATCTCTTGTTTTGATCATAAACAGAAGTTTATTTTTTGGAAAGATATATTGGAAGGTATTTTAAACGTCCCGGGGAGCCTAAGGACGAAGGATATCTTCTGTATTGCCCTTAGCAACAACCAAACTCAGATTTGATCAAATAATGAAAACATGGTGACTGAATTTGATAATTATAAACTTATATCCATTTATTAAAACCATCTTTAAGGATTTCTACGTTCTGCAGTGGACAGAGATATTTATGTATGATCACACCCACGCAAATACACCACATATAAATAAATATCTACTAACATACTTGGTCTTATCTTTTACAGGCTGAACAAAATTGTACGCATTACTATAACCAGGTGCTTCGGTAGCAACACGCAGCATTGGGACTGGTTTCTCTATGTTTTGCAATAAAATAATTGTGCAATTGCGATGTAAATCGTACTGGTCTGGAGGCAGTTAGATTAGCTGCGGGAACCAAAGATGTTGGGTGAGATATTGACCCAAATTTTCGTAGACACGATTCGGTTTTGTTTGGAAATATGCCTGGAGATAACTCTAAAGTCCTCAAGCGACATGATATATTATGGCTGAAAGTTAGTGGTGGATCAATTATGTTAGTACCTACACGTAGAAACAATTTTTTTAAGGTTTTCTTAAACAAAATCTCGGGACATGTCATAATGCTCTCTCGATATTCCTTATTTACTAAATGAAAAGTCGCAACACAACATCGGAAATCCGTAACGAGCGTTGGTCAGGGGTATGGTCATCGAGGAGGATTCGTCGCGGGCGCGACACGACATTACCACGCGGCGCTGCGCCGGCGCACCGTCACGAGCGAAACTTCCCCCACCTCACCACCGAACTGTACCCCGCCACAAACTTAATGAATTTCAATATTCACTGCATCACATTTCCTTTTTTTGTATCGACGAATATTCTTCGTAAATTATCGACCTCAAAGAATATTTTACATCAATCACAGTACCGTTATAAAAGAATAATTTGGACAGTTTACATAATTATATCGAATTAACTTGCAAATCTTTCGCGTTAGTTGTTTTTACAAAAAAGGCAAAAGAATTCTCCTAGCACATTGAAAGATCGAAGGTCGACGTCGTAAAGAGCAACTATAAGGATTACATGGGCATCCGTCGCGATCCTTGTAAAATAAAACTGTAAAGAACATCACAACGACAATTCGACACAGAGTCGACTTGCTCAGCGATCACAAAGCTTTCTCATTAAACCGTCACCGGTCGAAGCCGTGACACTAAAAGTCATTCCGACTAAAAAAATTCTTCAACCCGTTTTGTTACATTTCTCAACGCTCGGAAAAAGAGCACAAAAGATTTTCTTAGTTGAAGCGTGACTGTCGTAATTAGGTGGCGAGAGCAGTGGTCGTGTTAAACGTTGGCCGATACATAATACAGGAATCATCAGCAGTTTGTCACTGCATTATGCTCGCATGTGAGTGTCACTCGCAGTATGCATCACGCGAGATTATCTCCGTTATTAAATAGCTGCTCGTACTATGCGCAATTAACTAACATACTTTATGACTTCTTGTATGCTATGTTGTGTGCGAAACATTTTTCATCTAAAGTCACTGTAAATATGTGTGTGCCGATCGAGCTTTTTTCTCTGAACTAAGGAGAACTGTAACAACTATGCAGACATGTGGTTTATTAATTTATGTAATAAATATTGATCGATATCAAGATCGAAGTTTTTGTAATATAATATTCGTAGCTATAATTGGTTGCGTAGAGCTTACACGCCATACCAGAAGTATACATTTCTTGGGTAGCTCCCCGTTAACTTTTACGACAGCAGTTACGAGATTTCCCATCTTAGATTTTCCACTTCCCCGTATAACAACATAAACAAAAATACGTACGTCGGACATATTCTAGTTTATATAACTCGAACACCGTTACATTGGGATCGCCAATCATTTACAAGGTCCCATCACATAAAACCCCAGTTTAATAAGTTGCTTCCAATTTAAAATCAAAATTATTTTTAAGTCCGCTGTCTCTGAGAAGAGGGGACGCGACGGGGGCCGGATTATAAATCATAAATGCCACGTTAGCCCTGCCAGACGGCCGAGTATCGAAATTATCGCCCGCGAGCCCGCGTAAAATATACAAAACAGTTTCAAGTTACTGCGTCAAATATTTCTTTTGGACAACTAAAATAAAATGCGCTAACTCATTAGCACACAATTTTATCTTTCTAAGATCTTAACTTAAGCGATCCGTTGTATGGTGAACACACAAGTGAATCTATAAAACTGGTTTCATGATAATAATGCTTTTATATTTAGAAATCCGTCATACCAAAAACAAGTATGTGGATTAACAATCTGCAAGTTATTGAATAATTAATTGTGTTAAACGAATGTTTCGCTACATTATAGAGTTATTGATTGATTCATTACATTACAGATAAAGATGATTAAATTTAACAGTGTCATTAATCTAAGAATACATAGACCTCCCATACTCGCATGCAAAGTGTAATGAATACATATTCTCACAGTCCTCGGACACACGCCACGGCTTAAACGGGCGCACTACTTCCGCAGCGGACCAACTCAAATAGAAATTGAGACATTTATACAAACAAAATCGACTAACATGCAGACATGAATGACAAACTCACTCCAGTTTCTGTGATCCAAATAAAACGACTTACTTCCTTCAGTATCAGTCAAAACGTCGCATGTCAATGCTGACTAATTAAGCCACATCTAAAACGCTTTTAGTTTAGACCAATATATGTATATGGGTCTGTTTATTAGTAAACCTAGTTCAATAAAAAGAGTTCATGTCTTAAATCTACATAGAGGTACGGTTAGTTCTAATTAACGAGTAACTAAAGTTTTGCATAGAGTTTGAAATTGAATCCTGTGAATTTGTTATTGGTGACAAACCAACTAACATATTCTGCATTGATCGCTGCAAATTGCACCTTCTTAGTTTATCAAGTATGTTTTTAGTTTTATCGTAGGCGAAATATATTTCCATATTGATAAACAAATAATGTCATCGCAAAGCAATATGAGTCAGGAAAGACAAAGCAATAAATAAATAACAATGTGTGCAAAATAAAGACGTAGAGGAGAGACGTATGTAAGCACAATCTACAAATGTCAAAGATTCAAAATCTATGTCGTGCATATAACGTACACGGCACTCGTGTGGGCTAGAAAAGCAGAACATAAATTATTCTCATTGTTCCGAAAGGCGAATGATAAATGTATTTGTGTTCTTAATTTAAGTTATGCTATTGGTAAAAGTCGACTGTACCAGTCCATTCGGGAAATCTCGAAAGTTGCGTTACACCGCCGAGTTTGGTCAGCGAGGCTAGAGCCCAGATTGGAATTAGGCGCGTTAATTGATCTATGTTTATCATGCTGGAGAAATAACGGTGACATTTCTGCAATTGTTAGATTACGAGCGACTACTGTTTAGAATTGCCAATCCTTAACTGTAATTGCTTTGTGTGTGGTATGCAGTATGCAGCGGTAACTTTACATAATATATTATAATCAAAGCTCTCGACCACTTCTGTTTCTTTTATTCTACAAAAAGTGGTATGAACTTGAAGAGGAAAACTAAAATGGTGTTATGGATAAGCATCAATATTTGCTACTAACTTATTGATGATGACATTTGTGTAGATATTTTTGCACTTGGAGAAAAGTTGATCGTATTGAATTCAGTACGTAATTTACTTTGAAAGCTAAGGCGTATTTTACTTGTCCATGTAGGCTGGTATCCGGCGCGGGCGCTCGGCACCGTTCACGTCTAAACCTACAATATATCATTCGGAAGTAGCAAAAACTTGGTGTCGGATCGTTGCGACAGTAATCACAGGTACAAAAACTTCTCCACAACTACCTACAATTACAGACCATTTAAGGCTGACTACGTGCCTTACATAATAGTTAAAATCTTATTGTCTTCTATAAAGAAATACTATCTTAAGTTTCTATCGGCTGTTAGTCTACAAACAGGGACGTTAATGTATTGACGCCCTTTTCAACACTTGTCCTGAAATAGCTCGGAGCAAGTTCATCGTAGTTAATACGAGTGTCACCAAGGACTGCTTATGATAATTACACTTACAGACACTTTGCCAACAAGATAAGTAACAACTAATTAGCGGTAATTTTATAAAACATTAATGTTTAGTGATTTTACAAAAAAGACATCGTGGGAGATTTCAAGTAGATAGAGTCAATTGAATTAAGTAAGAATGTGATTTAACTTTGTATCGGCAGTGTCGCATGTCTTAGGGACAGCACACACGACCGTATCAAACACAGTTTGCAGGATTACTATTCTAGAAAAACGGCTGGGGGCGAATAGCGTTGCAATTACAGTCGGAGCGTCTTCTCGTCCGTCCGTCTGTCCGCGGATCCAAGATGGCCGCCGCATGCCTGCCCAAGATTGACTAGTAGCTGAATGCTTCTTTGCCAACGGCGATCTAGGTTGAGTCGATCTATCTGAGGGCATGCTGGCATGCAGGAATGAAGCTCTTGCCCCTCGGTAAATTAAAATACTTTTTGTTTGATAAGTGTTCTGTGATTATCTCGTGTGTTGGATATAATGCAGCCGTGCGAGACATGTCATTAAAACGCGAATTGTTTATTAAACTCACCGCTGTTTAGTTGAGAACTTCTAAGTACTCGGCTAAACATACCTGGAACATAAAAGTTTTGTATATTAACCTCATGCGCATAATAGGTAAATTACGTATGTGATAAAACCATCCAGCACAAGAACGGATATAAAATATATAAAATTAAATTTATTTTATGTATTATTGCAGAATACATTAATATATAACATATTAATGACATATTAGGTGTAATTAATAGGCTATTTAGAGAGTATGCAGCATAAAATACGATTAGTCCTAACGTTCATTTACGTGCTTTAATAATTAATACTAATGTATTTATTACAGAATGAGCTGTTTATGAATTAGAGAATTAATAAAAGTCATCGTGCCGTTCATGTAACCGCTCAGCTGTGTAACGTTACCGAAACCTTAATAACAACGTTCACACGTTAAAGTTTAAACGCTCCCCGCCCGTTGTGCACAAACCCATCATTACACAAATGTATTCGCTGTTAACCCAAAACCACATAAGTCACATTTATCGCCACATCAAAAAGCAATCAAGCGACAAAAGTTGAAGCGAGTCATCGAATGGAACTCCGACGAAAATATGTTCGAAACGCACCTAATCGATTCCACGCCGAGGCCACAGGTAAGCTCTGCCCTAACGTAATTTACAAAGGTGCCCTATAAAAAGATGGGGCGTCAGGAGCTGCATATAGAATTTTATTAACAACAATAAAGTGCATTTATTTATGCGACTATCTGCAAGTGTATTTACTACATAGCTGTGTAAATAAATACCTATTGTAATGATCCTTGTTACTTAAAGATGAGTTATTGTTTGTTAAGAGATTAAATATGTTGAAGTGCTTTTATTAAATCTGAATTATTGAGGCCTATTCTGTTAGCATCATTCGTTTCATCGTGCAAATTATTATCTTTGTGTTTTCTAAGCGCAGCATGTGTTAGTAAGTTCTTTTATACTGTGTGGTACAATATATTCTATTTACGAAGCAATTAGAGAGAAAAACGGTCTTGTACATAGCTCCATCTTAATTGTTAACTTATCACGGAGTCATTAAGGTGTCACAGGTGTGCGAGACATCCTGACTACAGCCATAGAATATTAATCGCGATTGACGGTAAGCTCGTTTTTGCATTTTTAATTTATATTCTGTCTTACGCAATTATTATTAAAAATAAACTTTGCGGGCATCTAGTACATTCTTAACATTGCTATTTTAAGAATGTACTAGATGCCCGCAAAGTTTATTTTTAATAATAATTGCGTAATATAACCTAGAAGGAATTTCATAGAATTATGTTTTAAATAAATCAACAAAAAGCTCAGGAGACAGGTGATCCGTACTAAAGAATAAGAGCTGCTGGCTCCTAGCGGTGTAACTTACATGATTTCTCAACGTTACTATTGTTTTATAGCTCTTGGACTAATAAATTTGATATGGTATATATAAGTAATGCCGCCTCCGCGTAGGGGCACTCCTGCGCATCCTTTAACTTTGCCCCAGACACCCCCCGCTGTCTCAAGAAATATGTTACCTGCCCGACGATGGAGGAAACAAACACTAACGTATAGACGACGCTATAAATTACTAAAATGACCGTGGCATTCTGATTAAGAAACTAATTTCGGTGCCGAAGCTTAGAGCTTGTTTGTACCTCCACGTTTTTTAACAAGACATTCCGTGTTTATTTAATTTAACTAAATGTTTTTTAAACTTGATGATTGTCGTTTTTCTAATTACGTACCTCGAGTTGTACCGTAACTAAATATCCTGCTTCGTTGAGACGCTTTTACTTTCCGTGTGGAGGTTCGTAAAATTGATTCGTGACAGATATATGCAAGTATTATACGATTTCCGCAATATTTTAATCGGAGGCTTTCATTGAATACATACATAATAATCAGAAACATTGCTAGTAGTTGCTATTGTATTGTCTCTAATCAATAAACAGCAATAGAGCAAATATTTCATGTTGAATAATTTAATAATAAAATAAAGTGTCGTGAAATTTACGATCCCACATAAAAGGCTCTGAGGTCTGTTGTCGTGAAAGCGCACGCGCGCTCCGGAAGCCTCTCTCCTGCATGCCGCTGTGAATCTGCGACTTACTGCGCTAAACCGACTTTAACTACTGGTTCACTGGAGTTATATAAATTAATGCCTTACTTTTGATTAGACGGTCATTATGTTGTTGATTGGTAGGTAAAGGCGTCGGCTTGTATCGAGGCTAAACGCCGCGGTGGCTGAGAAGGCGGAAAGTTTCTAATGTAAGCCGACAGCGTATGACTCTGTCATGTTGCCGCACTATCGCATTCTCTGCCAGACAGTAGGCAGTTTATTACGTTAATGCTGAAAAGTGGCGAGAGTGAATAGGGTTCTTCTGGGCAAGCTCGTTCCACCGTAGATCTCATCCCTGCCTCTGGGCTGGATTGAGGTCAAGAGTGAGCCCATTGTCAAAAAAAAAAAAAAAAAATAACCGCGAGGCCTGCCCTTTTTTTGAGTGGGAAATCATCAAATGACCTCTCCCACTCTGGGTTGAGCGGAAGGGCGTGTCAGACTTTTACTGACTAAAACCCACCCATGTTCCTTCAGTTGCCTGTGCCAGGAGCCACGGTATCTCTTTCGAACAACCCGCAGCCCTGGCAGGCATCAGCCCTAGCGGACCCCGTCAGTTTGTGCTGACATCTCTTTGAGGCGCGCGTGGAACACAACGCGCCATCGACCCGGGCCTGGTCCTTACCGGGCGGCGAGCTGGCGAGGCCTGCCCTGGCGGCACGTTCTATTTGATTTCAATCCCTACGGGGCATTAGTGAAGCCGGTCGCCGAAATAGAGGGACATAAACAAACAACTTTACAAATGCCATAATCAACAGTCAACCGCTTGACATTAGTTACGCAAAGGTAAGAAGAAAATCGTAAACCAAATCCGAAGGAATAGGCCAGTTAGACTATAAAAATGTTTATTGCTGTTCTTCCCACTTGTCCGAGAGTTCATCGGCATTATATATTAAAGATTGAATTTACAATACAGCTAAATATGTACATATGATTACCGTCAATTAATCAATGTATTAGACAGAAGCGTGGAAATATGTGTGACCCTGTTTGTTCTGACGCGCTGCGATGCCTACGAAGAATTTTCCGTTCTACGTGACTTTATAATTCACTCTCCCTCTCTTTCTTTTGGTGTGACAAGTATACTACTACGGAAGTACGCCTTAATGAATATGTTGACATATTCAGCACCCTAATTGCGTAACACACTTCCAACCAAAATGTTGGTAATCCATTGCTTCATATGTTCGAAAAATTTGTCTGCTCAACAACGTAAATAACGCAATGAATGTTGTTAAACTGCCAAAATTAAAGTCATTGGTACTGTTAATGTGTTACGCAACTATTGCTAACCATCTTAGCTTAGCTCCGAGAAGTTTTGGTTTCAGGATTCATAAAACTAGCAAGCACAAACGACATAATTGTTACAGCTGTAGAATCCAAAATTTAAACGTCGCATTTATACCGTTATGAATACATTTTTGATAGCAAAGAGGAACTAGGAAATCCTGATCTCAATTACCACCGTATTCACGTGATTATTCTGTTATACGGAACTCTCGGTACATGAACTAATTTCACACTTGCTTTCTCAGTTTATTTAGTAGGTGTAGGCGATCTGTTTGACACAAGATATTTGAAAATCGACGTGATAATTATTATTTGGTGTCAAATAGTGAGAAAAGTCGTGAGAATAACATCAAGTGAACGTGGGCTCGTAACTCTATGGTCACTTGGACACACGGACACCCGGACGCCCGGACACTCGGACAGTCGGACGCGAACGACGTCGCACGCCGGACACTCACTTTCTGTTCAACTTTATAAGTACTCGGAAACCTCATCGTAAATTGACAACTTTATCTTTTACGACGATACACAAACATGGTTATTTTCTTATTGTTCTTGCCAATGTTCTAATAAGTTGGTATAAAAGTTCGACTATCTAGATAAATATCATAGCCGTTTAGGATAAGCCAAAGTTAATGGGTAACGGTTCACGTATTTAGCAATGTACCGTACTAAAACCGAAGCTTAACTTGAGGGTTTGCTGAAAACTATTAATTTTAATGACCTATGACTCATATACGCTCGCAGACGTTAGCGGTACACAGCTTGTAAAAGGCACCGTCCTACAATGAAATATTCATTATAAGCCATCGCATGACCACTCTGTGATTGTTAGTGCGGCAGTAACATGACTGAGCCAGCTATTGACCCCACTCCCGGCCGAACTTATAGGTTAATAATAAATTGTATGGGAAATACGGGATCCCATTAAATCACATAGCTCAAAACATGCTACTGGCGCCGACGACTAATTGAAAATAGCGAATACGCGGTGCCTAGATTCAGCGTATTAATTAAAACTAAAGATTCTCGCCTCTCCTCGCTTACGCTCAAATACCTACTTACTTGCTACTATTTGTACATGCTCATCCCCACCCATGTCACTACAAACTGAACATTAATGCTGTGTCGTAAGGGTTAAGTTCCAAAGTCTCCGCTCAAATGTTTCGTACACAATTTTGGACTATAAACAAAGGGCCTAAAGTCTACTTTAAGGTAAATAATAATAAGTATGAATGTAAAATCAAACAAGGAGCGTAGTTAATAATTTATTGATATAAGACATGCGAAGCCCATAAAGTTACCTTTGGCACACGTCTCGGTCTCTTTTAATTTGTAACTCGTTAGCATTAAGCAGCCGCGGCCGCTGAGCCCGCATGCTTAGATTAAGATTTTAGCAGCGGTCAAAGAACATTTTCAATATTGTTGTATTTTATTAGTTCCAATTTTAGGGGGAGACTTAATTTATATCGATCAGAACCACAATCGGCTGCTAATTGTTGGACACAATATTTCGTAGCGACACCAGACAAACTTGTGACGAGAATAGGCACAAGGAACTCCGTCATTTGCCATTTCGTAACCTAACACTGAAGGTGATGACTAACACTAATGTCTATTTGAAATAAATAAAGAGTCATTAGAAGGATGAGGTAACAGAGCTTCATTAAGTGAGTAAACACTCAAAGCGAGCGTAACAAGCATCGGTGTGTCAAACAATAGTCATAACTGTTGAACAAACAAAAGTTATCGCTCATAAGACAGGCGTTTGGCCGAAATAGAGGGGGCGGTGCAAGCGGAGAATGTTAGAAAAACTTATAGAAAATGACAAGCGCCAGACAAGGACGGAAATAGCCATAACGTAGAAACGAGCAGGACGGATACAAAACTCGTTCTCCGGCATTCCGCCGCATGGTAGATTTAGGAACGGGGGCAGACCGATACGATTAGAAGGTTATGTTGTATTATTTTTAAGGATAGTTTAAATAATTAGATATCAATAAATAAATGAAAAATTATAGCCCAAAGCTTTGAACAAGTTCACGGGCTATTATTAAAATTTATTTACGAGGCGAGGGAGCGGTTCGCAAATGCTCACAGTTCTGCCAGGTCAGGATACAATCGATTTGTTACGTTGACAACTAAATTGATACAATGACTGGTCGTTGATCCCACGTGATTGAATCATGCGTACGCGGAATCTTCCTATTGAGCTTACAACCAATATTAGGTTTATTCTAAAATAGTCTAGTGTCTGTTTTATTTAATTATATGAACTTCAACCATGAGTTGAAAATGAATAAATTACTTTTTTGGACTTTAAATCGTGTTTCAAGGTGTTACGTAGCGTATTTTTCATACATTTGCATACACAGACGTTTAGTAAATAAGAGGTAGCATGAAAGAGCTTTAATGAGCTTTCATTGTTACGCCATTTCTGTGGTGTGCTGTCTCTGTCTAATTCGCAACATTACGCTATATACTTATACGTTTTATCTACGTACGAGGTACACTTTGAATGTAAGGCATAATAACACTATACTAAGCAGCAGAAATAAAAGTACATAGCTGAAAATCGAGTTGAATGGCGTGCAATAGGAGAGGCTTATGTCCAGCAGTGGACTGCTATAGGCTGATGATCATGATGATGAAGCAGAGATAAAAAGTTTTTTTGTAAAGTCAACCATGGGATGCCTACTTACCTGTGCACTTGAGGATCTTATAACTATGTTATTGAATGAAATTCGCGTGGCTGAATTTTTAACTAAACATAATTATAAAACTTGAGAGGATGGAACGAAGTCCCTTTCGATTAATTAGTCAAGGAATTGTAATAAAATTTTTAATTGAAAAAAAACAACAAAATAAATAGTAAAGAGAAAAGCAAAATATAATATTATAAATAACTGGCTTGCTTTCTATAAGAGAGAGACAGAGTGACAGACAGAGAAACACGCGCACGCCGCACGGCTTACAACTATAGCAAAAAGTGTCGTTCCAACTTTTGGTCTTAATTTTTTCCGTCTAGCCCCCTTTCGCAACGCGCGATAAGGAACTTCGTTCCAATATTGGAATTTTCACAAAAAAAAATCTTATTTGCCATCGATACGCTAAGTAGAAGAATAGTTGCCTACCCCCCTGGAAAGAAGGCTTCAGTTTATGTTTGTATATATGTATGTATTAATCAAGATTTTTTTTTACTTTACGCCTATTTTTAAGCGTACCTACACGAGTCAGTTAAAACAAATGGAAGTGTAAACAGGTTTATGTTCTCGCCATTTTCACCATAAAAAAGTTGTAGGGAAAAATTGTAATACATTATTTATTGTGTGTTTGACAATATTAAAATTTATACACATGCCTATCCCAATTAATCCCAACATATTGCCTTATTATGTAAATAAAGTAACAGATTATGACAGTTTAGGTCAACGAATATAAACAGAATGAGCAGTTTCTATGCGGCTTAACGTCCTGTTTGGTCATCAAATCTTCTGATTGTAGTAAAATTCTCGCAATTCTGACAATCGGAAATGTTTTCAACATTTGGCATTGGATGAGCCATCAACGATGTTTTTGGTTCGTATAAGATTAGCTACATCTCCAACACATTGACGTCTGTAGGATCCGGAGTGTAGTTAGTAAGTGATACGTGCTGCGGGGCGCAGCCTCGTGACCTATGTTATTTACACAGATTATTCCGCTATTCCCGCTGCGTGGAACAGATCGATGCTAATACTGCAGCTGTATTGTATATAAGGTAGCATTATTGGTTTGTTATTGTTGTATTTTGTAGGGAGCCGGGGGATACCGCCCACCACACGCATGCAACACGCAACGAGGTGTCCGGTTGCTTGTCGTGTAACGTTACCGGCGTGTAACGAACCTGGCCGCGACAAGTTATGACACGCCAGCAAACGCCGACACTACCCGTGATAAAAGCTTTTTATTTATTTTTGATACCGACTCCTGTTAAAACGTTTTTTGCCAATACTTCGATCTTGATTCCTTGTTTCTAATCTGACGTGTTAGTGTAGCACTTGTAATGGGAAAAAGGAAACGTTTTCAGTTTGCAATAACTGGTTTCAGGCGATATAATATTATGAATACTCTGTAATTTAATTGAGGAAACTTGGTTCTGTTGAATTGAATTCGTATGTAGTTACGTGTGTAACAAAATTACATACATTTCAATAACTTTTACAACTTTAGCTTTAACTTCAGCTTTATATCTGGCAATGCACTGTAGGTAAGGAAAATATTTGCAATGCTAGACTACAAATTAAAGAAGGGAGATCACGCAGGTTCCTGATAAAACTTTCATACATGCAATCATAACCGTGTAACTACATATTTTGTGAATTAACATAATATTATAAAAAATACCCATCATAAACTCAATCGATCGTACCCTCAACCCTCGAGCAACAAACACGGTATTTTTTTAAATTTTAAAGCGATACGTTATATAAATTCCGAACATGGGCGCGACAATCGCCAACCAGAAAAGTGTCGTAATAATATGGCTATAAGTCATAAAATTCGCTGAAATAATTCCATTCTCTGATACTCATTATGAATAATTCGTCTGCGAAACTTTTACGAAAACTGTGTACACAACAGGAATTCATAAGCAGCATCGCCATTTTTTATGCTCATTAACCGACCGCACCGTGAAATAGTTGGTGCTTAGTATTAGTTTTAACGATTATGTATGCACATGTAGATAATCTTTACAACTTGTTCAGCACACACGGCCTATTGGCTCGGGATACCTAAACAAATAGTATAAAGGTATGAAAACTGTCACAGTTCCATCCGTATTTACCTAGCATAGGCTCGGCTCGGCGTTTGAGAAAAAAAATGGAAGAGAGAAAAACGCAGCGACTTGAAACTTTTTTCTCGGAAGTGTCTCTGTCGAAGCGCGAAGTGATAAAATACATGGCTGTATACGGTAACAAGTCTAGAGACAATGCGAGTGTTTTTGTGGGCAGTAGCAGCTCCTAGATCATTACAATAGCATAAAGTAGCCAGTTATGAAGCGGCCGTACGTTGTGAGAACGCGGTTTGCAACCGGTTTATATGGCTTAACGCTTTTTATAGGAAAAAGGATCCATCGTAACCCGAGCGATTTCTGAAACACTTGAGAACATTGAAATAGTGCCAAAGCAGCTCGCTTATTAGTACCCCACAAATCAATGTTACAATGTTGTATTTTAGAAGCCACCGGGAGCGATGCAGAGCGAGCGTCGCTACCTGTATAGAAATTATAACATAAAAGACCGATCTCGAATTATCGATACACCGCGAACAACCGATCCATAAAAGTCAGAAAAAGAAAAATCGAATATCGTATAAAATCGTATCGGCAGAGATAAGGGCGGCGACGCGTTCGTGCCGCGTAGCCCACGGCTGCGACTCGATATTTCATGAAACACCCGATTTATATTCGCTGCCGTGGTCCAGCAAAACTTTAATGTTCACCGTTCGTAATTACTGGCGAAAAAGGTAATATAAAAACATACGAACGTTATGTTCTCATGTCGATGCTAAACGTTAACATGTGATTGTGCGCCGTGATTAGTTAGGATATTCATTCAACTGTTTTAAAATAACGAAGACGACATTCTTTTAGTGGTTGAATGAAAGGGATTTCTTCAGATTCGTTTTTTGTTTTCAAACCCATAGATAATCGTAAAACGAAACCCATGAAACTACTGGCTTTCCATAAGTTAGGCATTAAATACCAACAATGCGCTGAGCACACCGTAATAAAACTAATGTGCATTGGGAAAGAGCCGCGGGTGATCACTAGATTCATAATAATTTATAATTATAAAAATCTCACAAATGACAAGACTTGTAACGTTGCCATTAAACTTAATCCCGTGTTATTCATTAGGCAATTCCAGGTTTACGAGCATAGATACCGAAGTCCCCACTCATAGTAAAACTCGGATTGTAAAACTATTATTACTCGTATTATTTTGATAGCAATAATAAATTTTAGTCTCCTTATGGTAATATACGTCATACGCAATCTGATTTCCTTCTAATTATGTGAAATGATATTTCGCATTAAACTTTTCTAGATAAAATGAGATATTTATGCGGCATGCCAGTTATATGGAAGCTCTTACTGATAGTGTTATCTCTAATGAAATTTGATTACTTGTAACAAGATTTTCTCATCTGTAAACGCTTCTTGGTATAATGGGTACTTATCGTATATTCATACAAATGATACATAAGCACTTTTCACTTCCTTACATGTATCGCATGGCAGAACCTCCGCGGAACTGCTACTTACTAATTAGTGATTACATCGTGAATGGAAATTTCTCATTATCTACTGTTTTATGAAGTTCAGGAACGGTAAAACTTTGATTTACATCAGTAACATAACTAGGCAAGACTTATGAAACCCGATTTGCTACCAACTGAAATTGACGTGCAACAACCATATAAAATTTAGAAGAGCTTTTGTTTATATCCTTTTATTCTAGATGGGCTTTCGTGTGACTATTTCCTAATCTTGATCGTTGATCCCTCGTAAATGAAAAAGCAAAAACATGGACTAGAGCAATACCCCTAGTTTTGCTCTGGTCCATGTTTTCCAGGAGTGATTACACAATATTTAACTTAAGATGTCAGACCAATATATTATCAAGAGTAATTGGAGCGCTTCATTCAGGTAGTGCCCCCAGTTGTCAGTTACAACATTTATCAAGCAACGTGTATCAACAACATACATTAGTAGCCGCTGCAGCTTTTTACTTAAGATGCCTATCTTGCCACATACGGATTTTGAGACAGTTACTTTCAGATGTCGACAAAAAATGTTTGGGTTTAGTGAATCAGCAGGCAACAATTTGTCGCTACCTAGTGGTTAATGCTTTGCGTGGTAACCTAACATTACTGCTGTAAACTTTAACATTGAGCGTTAAAGGAAACGACAAAGTGAGTAATGTGCTTATATAAGTACATATAGCAATTTAGTTTTTCCTACAGTTATATTTCATACTAGCTTCTGCCCGCGGCTTCGCCCGCGTGGATGTCGGAAGTTATCCCACGGGAACGTGCTAACAGGATAAAATGTATGTGCTTCCCCAGAATGCCATCTCTCTCGCGGGCCCTTTGTGGCTAATTACAGTAGAAAACCAATTGTGTCTCATTAGTGGTGATTAAGAGGGTACCTATATGATATCTTTACCTAAGTTAACCTACCTAATTTAAAAAAAAAACTCAATAACAGAAAATTAAATACCTACCTAAATAAACCTATTTCTGATGATAACTAATCTAAACTCAATAAATAAGCAAAATCCCTAAAAACTAATATCTATACGAATGACTAATCCTACCTAACAGTATTATAAAATAACCTACGGTGTACGGTCACTACGTACACTATCAAATTTACTACCTATACTTTAAAATTAAAATCTATACCTACGACTCATATAAAAATAAACCTAAATAACTCTAAAAACTAAAAGGAATAAAAATGAACTCCACTGCGGGTGACCCAACCTACGACAAACTTAGTATTTGCGGTTGGTACAGTACAGACAGTGGTATTCGGGTATAGGGATCAAACCGCAAAATTAAGTTTGTTTTTTATTGTATATACTTTTCCGGGATAAAAAGTACCCAGTGTGGTGCCCAGGATATTAAAGTATAATTATACCAAGTTTCATCGTAATCGAACCGGTAGTTTTTGCGTGATGCCTGAACAAACAGACAGACAGACAGACAGACAGACAGACAGACAGACCGACAGACAGACAGACAGACAAAAATTTTTTTAATCACATTTTTGGGTTCGGTGTCGGTCTAGTAACACCCCCTGTAAATTATTTTTTTGATATTATCAATGTACAGAATTTTCACTTCTACAGATTTATTATAAGTATAGATTTCCAAGATAAGTTTAAATTAACAACAACTAAATACATTCACCTGTATCTACCAGCTTTGGTTACACTATATTTACATCGATAAACATCAAATAAAAACTAAAAATAACTTTTAAAAAAACACGTACAAGATCAAGACATTAACACCAGTCTACGATCTACTTACCATTTTGAGGAAAAACAACTTGAACTCGACGATAAGTAAAGAATTTACGAAGAAATGTAACGAACACACCGCGAGAATCTACTCAGGTGCATTGAAAAGGTGCCAAGAACCGGTCTCTTATGACAGTTAATACGAATACCGTTTTATTTTTAGAAACACAATAATATAAAGGTACGCTTATGTAGCTTTTGGTCCAAGTATTAGGATATGTTTGAATAGATGAGTGATGATAAACGAACCTTTGTTACAAAATCTAATAATTTTGTCAACTTCGTAGCAATTGCTACGAGTTTTCGTAGCGCACTGTTAATTTTTTACTCTCATATGAATCCGAATTACCTTACATTCTAGATTTATATGATTGTGATCATTAAAACTTATGTAAAAAAACCTCTGAAAACTGAATTTAAGAAAATCTTATTAAAGATTGCAAAAAGCTTTTCAGATCAAAATGTCAAAATATAACTTTCGTTAACATGCACGAACTTATACATACAACTACTAAATATTGTTTTGTAATTGTATGTATTAATCAATCGAGAGCTTCGGCCGCGGAACCCGGAGCATTACAAAGTTTTTTTTTCCCTTTTTGTATGATTCAATCTTTAATACTTATTACTGTGACAGGTATATGCCCTTATCTGTGGCCAGGCTCTGATGGATCGATGTTAAAAAGCCTCTCTTACTGCCGAGCCTCTAATCGACTGCCCTTTAATGGCCGCCGCAAAGCTTTTTTAGAATTTTTATTTAAATGTTTGTACAACAGTTCTGTTCTCGTTATCTCAGCACCTGTTTGTACACAGTTTTCTAGCTTCGAAGTAATAAAATGGTTGAGTAAATAATTAAATAAATGTGTTATCATTTAGGAAACAGTGTTTAATCTTCTTTATTTATATTTTTGATACGCATTTTGTTTTGTGGACAGGTTTTCTACACCTTCATATAGTCGTCTATATGACTGACATTATAAAATACTAGCAGCGCTCCGATGTTTCACCCGCATACGTTTCGATCCCGTGTGAATATCGGTATAAAAAGTATTCTATGTGTCCTGGTTATATACTAGCTGTGTGCCAAATTTCATCCAATTCCGTTCAGTAGTTTTTGCGTGAAAGAGTAACAAACATCCATCCATCCATCCTCACAAACTTTCGCCTTTATAATATAGGACATAGGCCGTCAATAGACCGACGGCACGGTTGGCGCAGTGGTTAAGCGATTGACTGCTGCGCTGCGTGTCGCGGGTTCGATTCCCGCACGGAACAAATATTTGTATGACCTACATGTATTTGTTCCGAGTCTGGGTGTTTTTCTATCTATAATATGTATGTATTTACAAAAAAAAATGTATATAAGTAGTTTATCAGCCATCTTGTTACCATAACACAAGCATTAGGTTGCTTAGCTTGGGACTAGATGGCGCTGTGTGAAATGTCCAGGGATATTATTATTATTATTATAATATTTTATAATGGTAAAACTCAAGTAAAAACTATCTTTATTACAAAAAAAAAAACTTTAACTACAGTTCGTACCTATCTACTTAAATCCAAATATTAAATTCAACTTCTCGCAGCCGGTCAGGCGTATTCACTGATTTAATCAAATCTGATGTTCCGTATTTAAAAGCATTCAGGTAAATGATCAGTTTTATACAGATACTGGCCATATGTTGAACAACAATAAATATTCGTAGTAACACCGCCGGGCCTCCCACTAAACCCATGCCAGTGCCGACCACAATAGAACACGTCAGATTAAAAGATGAATGATTCCAATTTTGGCGTCCCACAACCGCGTGCTCCGACTCTACCTGAGATAAAAGCCTTTATTCACTTCTCCCACCTTCATACACACTACCAACGATTTTTAACATCTATCGGAGTCGGAATGCGCTTTAATAAACACAATTTTTAATTAAGCTGTGTTCAGAATTTTTAATGGCGGTTCGTGAATTCATCAGTTCCATAGCTAATTATGGCGGGATTGCGTTTATTTAGGATTGAATTGTGCAACCAGGGCTGCATATTAAAGCTACGAGTGTCGGATATCCGACGTCGAGCTAGAAGTACAGTCGCGACCAATAAAACTCAATCCACCATTTTATCTAAATCAAAAATCAATTAAGAATTGGACGCGAAGCGAAAGTTATGCCTTTGTTCGATAACGGCTAGAATTGCTCAGGAATATTACCGAATGATTTATTTGTAATGATTCATTGCTATCACTTAGTTAACTCGTATAGGTTTTTGTTGTTAACTAAACGGGCATGAATAACGAAAATAAATTACATGCATGTTTTTAAATGTCCAAAAGCAACAGGGCTCATGTGACAAGCTGGCTGCGTCCGCGCCGCTGCCGACTGTACCCGAGCAATCCCGAACAATGGCTGCTAATAATAAGGGACGTCGTATTTACGAGCATACGTGCCCTCCGAGCTGAGACGAGCTAGCCCTATTGTGCTCAGACCTCCTATGATTATTTCAGTCCCTTGCACTTTTCCAGAAATCCCCTTTTTAAGTTTAGATTTTATAGCCTTTAGATGGAATGAATCAGGCGTCCGCCGCGTAAATCTAATTTACACTTTACCGAAACATTCATTGAATAGGAATTTTAAGCTGTAGCCGGTCGTAAGTCATTTTTGAAGCTGGCTCTTTACTTGGTTGAAACACTTATGGGATTGTTTTTGTTTAAATTTTAATGCCTCAGTAACTGCTGATATTTTATTAGAGCTTACATGTACGAGTTCCTCTTTTTATTATTAAGAAATGTTCTATGAGGTTGGAAACTGAAAAAGATTTTAACTTATTGAAAAAGCCCAATAAAGCTCTATGGGCAAATTTTTTAATCGACTTTTATTCGTGGAATAAAATTGACGTCTGACAGTTTTTGTATGGAAGAACGGTCAAAAATTCAAAATTATTCCTCCGATAAAGTTATCTGGCGTTGGAAAAATCAGCCTTTAGTAAAATAATCATCATATCTTTTGCTTACGTCATGAAGATACGACAATAGAGTTCTTTTTGAGCGGTTTTGTCAAACCTTAACCTGCATATTAGATATTAATAACATAACATACACGCATAATTACGTAATTTATATAATTGTACCCATTCAGATAATTATTGACATAAGATTAGTAATCGTTTTATGCTAGCTCTGTTATAAAAGCTGTTGCTAGTCTAGACCCACGCGGCGCGGTGACCTAAATACATGCACCGGAGTTGCACCCGGCGTCCGCCAATCACACGCCGCCATTCAAATCGCCGGCGCCGATCCTAGTGTCTATAAATCTGCAGAGATACATAACGCAAATTATAGGTAACTGAGCTATTAAATAATATTAGCAAATACCCTTTGTGCTAATGTATCTGGTTCCTATTAATTCTGTTTATCATAACTCTTGCAGGGATGTAAATCATTTTAATAGTGCTCTTTGTAATAGACTTGTTCTAACAACATTTTTGACACTTGCATCAAAACTTCAGAAGGTGTCAGACGTAAGTATCAAGTTAAGCTTTTTATGTTTAAACAAAGAACTGCATGGAACTGAAATCTGTCTAAAAGTATGATTTTTCTTACTGAGTTCTTAGGTCGGTACTTTAAAAACAAAAAAATAATAGTTTTTATGTTTTTAATTACTTTTACATCCTCCCTTTCGCTTCGGCCTGTCTGCCATGGCCCATGGTGCTTCCACTGTAAACTTCGTCAGAGGCAGCCCTGAGCAGTGAAACCGCATAGTGAATAAGCAGTAACCTTGCATGGCGCCTATCTCATTTTGAAAACACCACTGTCTCTGTTTCAAGACATGATTACACTCAAAAATAATAAACCGGTTCAATAAATTATGCAAAAAAACATAATGAACGGATTAGACCGAGCCTTGAAATTAAATATCATAATCGTAATAATCATATAAAATTGAATTTGTTCAGAAATCATATAATTACGTGATAAAACGGTTACAAATTATGATAACTCCTTTTATAACGTTTGATAGATAAGTATCTTACGTGTTATGTAAAAGGATTTTTTTAGTCATTTGAATTAATTTTATCAAATCTATAGGAGTGATCGAAGTTGTCCTTTATGTTATTCACATTATATACTCGTAGATAAGAGCATGCCTAAATAACGGTTCTACATGCATGTTTTATGTATTAAGACTATATTAAGACTTATGTTTAGCTCTACTAAGCCTAAAATACATATTAAGACATAACTTAAGTAGGTACCTGACATTAAAATCCAACACTTCAATACACATTATTCGTTGATCATACTACCATATCACGCTATAAATCTAACATGAGATGAAATAACAACCGCCATTAGTTATCTAAGCGGTAATTTCCGGTTTAATATTTGGCTCAATAAATCTGAGCGAGTAAAAAAATAAAGTTCGGTACATGGTATCGTTAGGAACGGTAGAAGCGTCTCCCTTCGACGGCCGACAAAGCGACCCAGAGCGAATTGTTACATCTTGACCGACGACGGTTTAAACCCTCGTAAAATGCGCAAGCGGGACACCTGCTAGCACCATATTAAACAGGCTCTAAAGTACACACTAAATGGGTAAAGTAAAAAAAACTATTTTCTGTAAGCTAAGTGGTATAATATAGCTTTGTTTAAAAGCTTTCAAAAGGTATTTTTCTCGTTGTCTTGGTATTGTTCGTGAGAGGCAAGGAAGATGAACGGCAGTGCCTTAGCGTGCTAGACCTGGTAAAAAATTACGAAAACGATTAATTAATCTAACCATGGTCATTCAAATAGAAACAAAACAAAGCATTACTTGATTTGTTACAGAATGGCCCGCCCAACGGACGTTTCCGTGACGTTTGAAATAAAATCCTCGAAGTTGATGTCTCAATGACCACAGAAAAAAAATGGCAAACACCCGAAAAGTTTTCAAATCATTTTTTATAGCATTTTTTGCATTATTCGTAGTTTATAATTTTATTATCAACATGCTTTAAAATAAGTATGCTATAAAATTTATTAATAATTTAGCATAAAACTCTGCTCTCGCTCTCTCGTAGGTCGGATTATCCTAGCCGTTGACAAGAAATATTAAGCCAGGAGCAGATTAAGCCGCGCTCAGTAACAGTGTTAAGTGAGAGATTAAGGTTTATGTGAGCGACGGTGCTCGTGTGAAGTAAAATATTTGAGTTATGAACCACTTTGTAAAGGATTTTATGATGAAATATTAAGATGGCTCTATCATTATCTCAAGGATCTTTTTTTACATTTTCTTGATCAAGAGTTATCGGGCCAGCTCCAAGGAAACGTGAAAATAGAGACTACTGTAGTTTTTCATTTGGTATATTATATATACATTGAGAATCTTATGTAACAGGAAAAGCTTTCATACTAATACTTATGTCATTTCGAAATATCAGAAGGCAATTTCAAACGTTTCAAATCTAGTCGTAGTCTCATCTCGGCGACAAACAAGCTTCAGAAACTTGTTAAAAATGTAGCGAAATTAGAAGTATTTTTGACAGATTCACACTGAAATCAGACTGTGGACGTTTTTATTAAAATTACGAGAATTGCCCCTCTGGTAGTTATGAAAATCGTAGAAATCGAAACCAAAAGCTCGTTGAAAAATAAACTTGAAAAAGCCTACCTATATTTTATTCAGAATATTCAAATTACATTGTAGTGTACTTTAAATCTCCTCACTCATCCATAATGCGGGAATTATTCCCTCCTCATCTACATTTAAATATGGCTACTTATAGAACAGCGGTGCGATACTTTGGGACGGTATCATGATGCGAGCTGCTAACCATTCACTTATAGGAATGCAAGCATTCACAGCGAGGTAAAGTTTAAAATAAAAAACTATAACACGTGAAGACTTGTATCACAATATGAGCTTTCGTCGCTCGAGGGATGAGCGAACCTTTTAAAAGCTTTTCCGAGGCCGTACAGGGCATTAAGCCCCAGTGAAGATAAACCTGGTAACAACCTCCGGACGATATGTTGCCTGCACCATAAATATATTTATCTACTTTGCTTTTGTTGCCAAGATAAATCGGCTCGTTTGACTAGCATCGTTTCCAGATTGAAATATACAAAGTGTTACCACTTTGTCTGCGCGTTCTACAGGCGTTGTTCAGGTTCTAGTTCACTTATTTACGCTTTCTTGCTATTTGTTAAAAACTGAACGTAAAGTGCTAAGTTCATTACCTCAGTAAATGTGTAAAGTAATTGAAACGCGGCTGTAATTTGAAAATGGTGCTTACTTCTTTAATTTGTTACTCAGCTGAGAGTTACATACATACTTAGACACATCATGATGCAAACACTGAACACTGTGAACACTGCATGTCCAAACATCGTCAGTTATTAGTTGTCTTGGTTAAAGTCGCTTACAACTTTTTGTACAAAAAAAGTTATGTTTAAAAGGTTTTTTCTTTATTATAGCATAATTTGGGTGCATGTTTTAATGTTGTTTCACAAAACATTTAAAAGTATTCACGACCCTTGTCAGGCGTGTTCCTACACATTTGTCCAAATGCAACTTTACAAGCGCCATTATATAAAATTACCATATTTTTTGTAGACTGCATTCAATTTATTAACATTCGCACTGCTCAACTTCCAGGACTTCACAATGACGACAGAGAATACTTTACATATACTTTTAGCTACTTAAGCAATGCTTTGACCACATTTGCTTATTTTTATGATTACTGCGAATTTAGTTTGGGTTTATAAGAACTCGTTTATCAATTTGGGCCCCTAATGGGTTTAACGAGGCTAAGTCACATGTTATACGGTATCTAATCGTTAACACAATAAATTAACACAAAATCTATCTTCAATGTAGGTAAATAACTAAGCCATAAATAAATAATTGTATACATTACAATTGACGCTTACAAAATAAAATAATCCCGCTTGACAACCAATGACAAAACCTCTCTCGATCCGGAAACATATTCTTAGTTCAGATAATATATGAGTGTCGCTTAAGCAAAAGTAACTTCGATATTTCAAGCGGCAGTTAAGTTATTGGCCGTTATTAATAATGCGCCTTTCCTAACTTAATCTGACTTGAAAGGCATTGAGTCGCGCGTCGTGCAGCCGAGGCATTGTTCAGACAATACTTTAGGCGTATGTGCGTATAATCGTGTCCCTATATCCTTTTACAGTCGCAGGCATTTTTACATTGAGTCTATTAAGCTGCGGTTAATCCTCTTCAATGTTATCCCGGCTTAAATTCCATTCTTAGAAGTGGAATGATCCAATAGAACACGTCATTATGGAGGTCAAGTTTCTCAGTGTCTTATTCGTGTGAGAGTAATTGGAGACTACAGACATCCGGTATGTACTAATATCTTAGAACTTAAACCTAGTGTCCTAGAACCAAAAGTTCGAAGACATAAGACATCCATCCACCAACCCGCACTGAGCCCACGTGGTGGATTATCCCTCTCACCGAGAGAAGGCCTGTGTCCCAGCAGTGGGAACAGTACCTATAGGCTGATTATGCAATGGTTAGAACAGAAGAGCGATAGCCTAAAATACAATCATTTCTTATTAATTTACGAAAGTGTCGTCGTTCACTTAGAATTTAATTTGCATTCTTGATAAACTCAAACTCAAATCATTTATTTCAATTAAACCATTTCAGGCACTTTTGAATTGTCAACATATTAAATAGTAAGTAGATAAGGTACATAATCTCCATTACAACATACTTTACTCTGAATTATTAATGTACCGTTCAAATAGTAACACAACTAAGATAAAATAGCGTAAATATGTTAATTATCTTCTTAATATATAGATAAAGAAGTAATTAATAATATATTCTTGTTTATTTACTGTATACGTTTTCCATTTTCCGTCTATTATTAAATGCAATGATTGCACATCTGTCTCTAGTTCTCCTGAACGAACTACATTACTACACTGTAATATAAACGTTTATTTTAAGTGTATATTGGTGCAATATGTTTCAAGTAAAACTGCTTGTATTAGTACATTAATCTATACAATTAATATGTATTATGAGCATGTTGACTTGGCTCATGAATCTCTCATGAAACTTGTAACCTGTACACATACCGATACAATTTTTAATTTTTTTAGACGATGGTACAAAGCGATGGTTTGTGGACCTTATTTGAATTGAATGTGGAAAAACATTGCGTACATGTGGCGTGTGGCGTGGGTGTGTCCCTCCTCTGGTCCAAATTTAAATGTTTGTATTTGATGAACATCGACTTCGAATAATTAGGCGCAGGACGAGCATGACTTTCAAACTGTGATTGGAAACAATTCAATTTATTCAAATGAGTACCTACCTGTCTAGTCAAAGTTATTTGAATAGATAAAGATGAATAGAGAGATTTTGGGAATTCTGCACAATCCCCAGATTTTACAACAAGGGTCGGAAAGTACGTTAAACCGTTAGACCCAGTGGTCATTTCGTTTAGTTTCGCAGATCTTTGACAGTTGTTACTGGTTGTCAGAAGCCCGAAAGTCTGACAACCAGTCTTACCAAGGGGTATCGTATTATGCAGTAACTGAGTCGTGATAGGCAGAGTTAGGATGGTAGGTGAGGTGGTCACATAGGCAGTCGCTTCATGTAAAATACTGGTATCCAGCTGCATCCGTTTAGACTGGAAGCTGACCCCAAGATATTTGGGAAAAGGCTGGGAAGATGAAGATGATGACTCTTGAACAGCTTAACTAAATTCAACTGGAAAAACTTGTAGTGTTTTCTAGTGACGGTTTGTCGACTCATGAGGCATAAAAATATTCCAAAGCGATACATTGTTTATTGTTTCTACATCAAAATCATTATAAATCATTAAGGAGTCGGGTATGTACTTGAAAATACTCACGTCAATCGTTACTCGTTAGCTAGGCTGGCTCAAAGTTAACTCCTAAAGAATCCAAGTATCTCTTGAGAGTAAGCGCTGTGTCATTGCTTGAGCTCAACCGAACACAAGTGCTATAAGGTAGACGTTACATGATATTTTATTTCCTTAGCCTAAAGTAATTAAACTTTACGACCATTTTATCATTAATTAATGCAAAAATCAGACTTTTTTAATTATCATATCACCTGTTAAATTCTGAGAAAATCATCGTCCGTAAGCTATAAAAATATGACATTGAAAATTTGTTGTTTTACGCTTCATTTATATTATCACACCATTATTATTGTAAAGTATGCGTGAAACATAAAATTATTTTATTTTACGCTGATTTTAAAGATTAGGAAACATAATATCGTGACTTTTGTTAGTGAATATAAAAATATGAAGAGCGTTAAATAAGTCTCCGTGACTTTTTCTATTCCGCTAGAGGAATACGAACGATTGAGTGGCCATAGGTTGGCGTGTGGGCCGTGGAGGACTATTGAGGATTTTCTCTTTTTTTCTGCGTACGCGCGTCGTGGCCCCACCGCTCTGCGCCCGCGCCTCGCCGCGCTGCTCGCCGCCGGCATTGTCCACCATACACTAAAATAGCCCGCATTTTAGTGCCACAGCAAAATGTTGGAAATACATAACGCATGAGTTATGGAATTTGTGTGAGTAAACTTAAATGATTTATTGGGACTCTATTGCGTACTTAACAATAATTGAGTTTGCCAATACGAAAGGCTCGTATAATTAGTTTTCGTTTTATTGAGCAAAGTCCATAAAATGTGCATTACCCCTAACTAACTGGTGCAAAGCGGTTGTAACTGCGAATCTATTACGTTAATCACCTTTAATTACAGAACTATTTTATATGACTTTATTATCTCTATTGACTATTGGTCTTAGTTATTTTGAATAGAGTTTTTATTTGAAAAGTTTAGGAGACAAAACTTATTACTCACAAAGGCTATGTAATAAATCGCATTAAAATAATGGACAATAAAGTCATATCGTAGACAGGTCGGGAAAACATATGTAATGTACTAAATGGCTTGCAATTCATATTACAATCAATATAATAAATACACGTGTCGCATTTCCAAGCATTGTCTGCTATAAACCGGCACGCTAATGCCTCGAGCAGACTGTAAAAATCACGAAGGCTTCACGGCAGAGATAGCAACTATCTGAACGATTACTCAAGGGGACATGGTACGAATAAAGCGCAACCCTTATCTCGTGTTTAGCCGTTGTCGTAAACCTGGCCATAGTGTACTTTATGTCACGCTATCCTGAAGGCTAATTTACAATTTAATAATATTAGCTGCATTTGAATACGTTGGACAGCAAAACAAGTTCGAATGAAAGTAACAGTTGAATGAACTTAAAATTCTAATCATTATAAAGTCGCAAGTTATTGATATGTATAAAGTAGCGTAACAAGTGAACGGGCCACGAGACTTTATTTATTTGTGTTTTTTTTACATCTGAAAGTTTATTGATACCTGTCGTGTAATGTTAACAAATAAATAATTACATCGTTTTCCTTCTAACATAGTTTGAATGGACTGTTAAGCGAAATGATGTGCATATTAAAATGGTGAACAAAACGGTTATACTTGCATAAAATAAACGGGTTCAATTAACGAATACTCAATAGTTTATTAAATATAAAGGTTCGCCTCATTAAAGCTCTTTAAAAACGTTCGAGAAAAACGACGCTAAAAACTGTCGGCAAAAAATAAGGTTTAATTTATCTTTAACTTTAATCAATACAAATAGGCGTTTTTTGCATGAGAATGTAAATAAGTTATCGGAATATTTGTATGTGTAGAGTATGGATGTAACGCGCAATGAGTCTGTCACAACATGAGCGCGAGGAGCTGTTCCCAACATAGTGGCATGCTTGCAGTCCTACCATATATTACAGCCTACGATATCGTTACTCAACTACGGTTACCTAAATTAAATTTTAATTAATAGCATGGAAGTAATTACCCTACTACAGCGTAGTTTAACAGACCTGTAGAGAAATTTAAACTATGCATGTTGGTAAGCCTCGATAAAATCAATTTTGTACTTTACTGTCGGATGTCATAATAAATACTGCTATATAGCTTTTCATTTCCAGAATTATTTCGATCTAACTACCGTTCCGCCGGTTAACCGAAAACAAGTCTTACCAACTTTTATTTTAGGCCAAAATTGAGTTAGCAAATGTTTTAATATGACGATATTACTTTTCTCATGTTTCGTGGACAGTATTTATTTTTGTATGAGTCCAAATTCTTGTTAGAATCGAGTGGCGAGAAGAAACTGGTTTTGAATTGTATCTGGTATAAATATGTAGATAGTAACGCCCCCGAGGTGATCACTAGTTGTTATGAAGCATTTTAAATATTGCCTCCCATTTCAAATAATATGATATTTTGTATCTTTATCAGGGTTGGGAATGTTTATTTTGATTCGCTCTTTTAATTTATTGCGTATCAAGTTAACGAAACGATCGGACGACTCGTAGATTATTCAAACGAACACTCGAACAAGATGGTGGGCCGATAACGTATCAAGTTATAACTACTTCTTACAAATAGGCCCGGCCATTTATAGTATACGTAGTTCGGTACCTTACCTATGTTTTCAAAAGACCACTTTATCGAATGTGTGAGTGGTAAGAATACGAGACAAGAATATTAGAATCCGACCAACCCTCTCCGAGTGGAGATCAATATTGTTACAATTAACATACGTTATGATCCCTAGACAACATCAATAAAGACATTACATGGCGTCCCAACATCTGCAGTACATATACAGGCGCAGTTTTACTAACCTACAGATAATTATGCCAAGTTTGTGCGTAATAACATCAATTTAATTTCTTATAAGCTCAATTAATACGATCAAAACAAGGACAAGTCTTTTTTCCAATGAAAAGCGACCGTCTGGGAGATTATTGCAGTTATAAATACGTGCTGTATATGTCACTGTTCAATCAGTATTCAGAGCTCATGAGGCAGTGAGAAGGAATTAAGAGCGACATCATGTGATCCGACAGAGAACAATAGAGACAGTGCGGAACAAAAAGCAGCAAGCGAGCACAAACAGAGCGAAGCGTACCTGCGCCTGCGCACCGACCGCGGGGTATTAATTAGTAGCCATAGGGTGACAACGCCACCCAAAAAATCGGGAAGCGAACGCTTTACGAGCAATGTGCAAGAATTTCTCATTCGAAATATACTTTTTGGCGGAGACAAAGTATCCTTTTTATGAAGCTTTCACAACTTACGTTTTGGATAGGTATTGTTTTAATTGAATACCACTTTTTGCCGCCGAGTTCGTTGTCCGGAAAATTAGTCGTAATCATGGTTCTCCTAATTAACGAAAAAGTGTCGCCATATCGAGGCGCCAAAAAAGGATGCCCGAATTACTCGTGCATTGGCCGTCGCGAAACTCAAAAAACCGTTTAAAAATCACTCGCTCCGCCCATCGTCCGCCCAGCGACTCCTGCGCACTTATGATTTATCGTTACGAGGACAGCCCGCCCCTCGCACTAACTACCCGGCTTCCGCACCGCTAATTATACGTACACATAGCCCTCTCAAAATCTTAAATCGCATTCTCGATTCTGTCATCGGGAGCCCGAATCGAGCGCGCCTCGCCATAATCGAATTCGATACGGCTTATTCGTCTTAATCGTTTAACTTCGATTCACGTGCTATATCCGTTAGTTCCTTCGATGCTACTACTGTTATTTATATTCTTTCCTCAAAATGTTATACATAAAACATCATTTGAATAGAATTGATAGATTGGATTAAAGTTTCTTTGTGTAAGCTAAGTAGCAGAGGTGAATGAACTGGTAATTGATTAAGTTTCAAAAGCTCCTTACTAACTGACGCAAAAAGCTCACTGAGTAGGTATAACAGACGCTATATTGAAAAGTTGTAGCAGATAAACGGGTTGTTTTTAAAACCTATTATTTAAGCAAAAGAAAAAACGCGTTGTACTTAACAATAGTGCGATGCACTATCATCGTCCAGGTATGATCGCGATACGACATTTTTATAGATAAAAGGTAGTCAGCATGTATGTATGTGCAAAGTAAAATAATACACACGTTGTGCTGTATTGTTCGCTCCTCGCTGATTTAGTAACCGGTCACGCATCAAGGACGTGGATTGAACGTATTCAGAATAATTTGGAAGTGGACACGGGCAGTTCTCACGCTATTGGCATTCTTACGCGGTAGATAAGCTATTCATATGCCTGCGCTCGCGCATAATGTCGCCATATATTTCTCTTTAATTCCTTTCGGTAATCTACATCGAGTCGAGATTGAGATACACCTTCAAACTTCACTACCAGTGTAAGTGTCTGACCTTCGGACGTATTCGTTACGTGTATTAGATAATAGTCGCTTCAAAAGAACTGGTATTAGTATAATAACTTCATCAGAATAGAGAAACGTTTGAATTATGATTAGATTGTTATCTGCTTTTACGCGGTCCGATTGCTTGACCCTGCTGAATAATTTAAACATTAATACTCGTAATTTCACTCTAGGGTGAAGGAAAGCCTTGTGAGAAAACCGGCATGTCCTACAACGAAAAATTCGAAGACATGTGACATCCAGCAACCCGCACTGGGCCCTCGATTATGGATTATGGCCTCCTCCCTCTCAGAGAGAGGAGGCCTGTATCCTAGCTGTGGGAACATTCTAATTCACTCTAATCAAGTAGTTATTTACCTTATATTACAGAAGTTGAGTCAATAGAGGTCATGATCCACATTTTTTCACATGGAACATGAGTGCGACAACTAACAGGTGCAAGATTTGATAAATCGATCATTCATGAAAGCAATTAATACGTCTAAATATCAAAATGATTAAGTATTGCGCGTTAAGTTAAGTGTTCGTCCAATGTAAGTAAATGTAACAAATATTCAAGAACACACAAACGCAGCGGGTAGGTACCCACGGTGTGTTAGACTAACACACAGAATTTGTCCATGACAAATTCAACGCTTAACCGAACGACGATGTTCTGAATAAATTATTTACAAGCTTAGAAAAAAGTCCTATTTGCTGTGACTACAATGCTCTAACGAGTATCTTGTGTTCTTGTCTTGATGCATAAAATTAATATTTATTCACATAATAATCTAATAAATTAGCCGGCTTCATTACACCGAAAAAAGAGATTTTGGAAAAATTGTGTATGCAAATCCGATCCAATATAGATATTTATTAAAATTGTATCCTAATGATAGGTTAATAAGGCAACAATAGCTTCATGGCGGGCCTTGATTAGCAGCCGCGTGGTCGTGAAGTCAAACGGTCAAACTTTAGCCCGATGAACTTTTGAACTAAGGGGCAATCCGCGTAATTTTAAGAACGTTCGCAGTCTGATCTCAGTCTCAATTTGTCAAAAATACCTCTAATTTCCCTACATTTTGACAAGTTTTTGACATTTGTTTGTCGCCAAGATGAGACTGCGACTAGATTTTGAACGTTTTAAATTACAAGAATTGGCCTTCAGGACCCAATCCCACACAAAATGATTTTTTTTGTGAAAATATTGTTGATTAGACGTTCGTTACCAACTGTGAAAAATATAATCTTCACATCTTGTTTTCTTATTTCTGTATTAAATGAACAGGACTCAATCATCTGACAACTTTATTCGAGGAATAATTTTAACCGTTATTTCATACAAATACTGTCAAACGTCAATTTTATTCCTCGAATAAAAGTTATCTGGCGATGGAAAAATCAGCCCTAAATTAAGAAAAGTAAATCCCATACCAAGACGAAGCTGATATCTAATCAAACACTAAAACAAACAAAAAAAATAAGTCAATACTAAGCCCATTCCTAATTATAGTTAAACACCACTTAATTTGCTCATAGTCTAGACTAGTATTTTTTTTTGTTTAGCCTGCATTGTCCCACTGCTGGGCAAAGGCCTCTCCCAAGTCCTTCCAGGAACTCCTTTCCCACGCCACCTCGAACCAGCCCTCGCGGTAAGCGTCCAGATCATCTCGCCACCGCTTTTTGGGCCGACCTCGGCGGCGCCGTCCATCTTCAGGCACCCATTGTGTGGAAACTTTTGCCCAGCGGTCATCCTGCATGTGGCTAATATGACCTACCCAATCCCACTTGAGCCTGGCTGCCTTTTTACCTACGTCTAATATACTCGTTTTGGAACGCAACATGGTGTTCCGAATTTTGTCCTGTCTTTTTACACCCAGGATGCTGCGTTCCATCGCTCGATCGAGTAGACTAGTATTATTAAATAAAAAATATTCTCACAATACTAGCAGAGAAGACAAATGACATACAACTTTTATTTTTAATCTATTCAAACATAATCTCTGACTTTAACTAATAGACTTCATCAGTCGAGATTAATTAACTTCCTAGAAATTCTTTTCTCGTTTTAAAGAATTCCTCAGAAAATTAGAAAAACGCTCCACGTTCACGATGCGTACTCGTTCTGATCATCTATCTTTCTCAATGTCACGACCTTTTTTCTCAGTTAACGTAAGCAGGTGTAAAATACAGTTACAGTTTTTACAGTTATAAAATAGTTTTGATTCTGTTGAATGGTAAAAGTAACTTACTAGTCCAGTCAATAAACGAGTTATAGAGTGCGTGAGCAGTAACCTAGCGATTCTTATAGAAATTTGCTCAGGGTACTTAGGGAGTGAGCATACTAAAAGTCCTGACGGCTAGGAGGTGAGTCGGAGTGAGGGACAGAAATTCCCACTTTTAGGTTTTTCGAATATATTTCAAAAACGGTGCTTCGTAGGGAAAATTTTGCTGATACCAAATGAAAGCTCATAAAATTCTCTACAACTATTGTGATCCATCTTTTCCGAATTTTTTGCTGTTTTCGAACTATACGCTGCGGAAAAGTGAAAAAAAAAGTTATTCAGCGTTAAACAGAATTCCCGGCGCACTTACCACAAACTGAAGCAGTGGCTCGGGAATGAGCTGGCCCCTCAAGAGTGGGAGTGGAACTCCCAGACGTCAGGATCTTTAGTATGTTCACTCGCTAAGCACCTTTTTTTGGGTGGGAAATCATCAAATGACTTCTCCCGCCCTGGGCGTAGCGGGAGGGCGTGTCAGACTTTTACTGACTAACACCCACCCGTGTTCCTTCAGTTGCCTATGCCAGGGGCCACGGTATCTCCTCCGAACAACTCGCGGCCCTGGCAGGCATCGGCCCTAGCGGACCCCATCAGTTCGTGCTGACATCTCTATGAGGCGCGCGTGGAACACAACGCGCCGTCGACCCGGGCCTTTTCCTTACCGGGCGGCGAGCTCACCTTTGCTCGCCGCCCGCAAGCCCGCGCCTATGGTGGCCGGGAGTCGGCTGTTGACTCCCGTCCAGGGCGTCTCCTGCGGTGACTAGGGGCGTGAGGGCGCAGTGATTGTCTCTCCGTCACGCGCTCCGCCTCCTCCTTCGCGAACATTACTGCTTCGCAGAAGGAGGTGACGGCCTCCCATGCACTCTCACTCCGTACCATGGCCTGGACCAGGGCCGGGCGCGAGAGATCGCCGCCGCCGATCACCGCTACGAGGACACGGCGGTGCTCCGCCCAAGCCGGGCAGACCTCCACCGTATGTCCCACCGTATCCTCTGAGCGATCCACACAGTGGTGACACCCTGGCGTTTCCTCCCGCCTTATCCTGAACAGGAATCTCCTGAAACAACCACGTCCGGTGAGGACCTGCGTCAGGCTCCCTAAGCACCTTAGCTCGCTTAGGTTCCTGCTCACGCACTTCCGCCTCCACTTTTATGCCATTCGATGTTTGAACTATAGGGTCAACGTTAATTGGGTAATATTAGAAACTTTCATTGAACATCTCAAAAATATGTTCGACTTACAGTTGACCAGTTTATTTCAGCACAAGCAAATCAACCTACGTTCCTTCTACACTACACTAGATAATTAACCAAGTAGGTACCAATATAATTTAATATATTAGTCCAACTTTTAGAGGCAATATATAAAGCCATGAGCTATCTAGACAGATAGGGATTGGTATAGGAATCAATATAAATAAATTGCCCAATAGAATTGCCGGAGGAACACGCCTGGCTTCAGATCAGATACTATAAGTCAGCACGCAACATATCAATTAAAGGGTGTATTAAACATCCTCATCTCCATACACAGAGTGTGATTTAAATGCGAATACCGCATACTATTTTATTTATTGACTTGTTACTTGCTGCGACGGTGCAATTGTGTCAAGTGTGAGTTAGTGTTGGCTGTTACTTCAAACGCTGTAATATCATTGTTTAATTATAGACATTAAAGCGGTGTGAACATTGTTATTGTTGTCACGAACACCCTCTTATTCCTGATAAGTAAGTGCATTAAAACCTTATAGTGTCCATCTCTATTAGTATCTTACATTCACATTAATATGAAAATAATTACATGTACAGTTACGTCTGTATGTAAGTGAAAAGGCAACATTATTATGCGTTTATTTACTTGAAAGCTGACATTTCCATCAGACGGAGGAGCAAAGGCTATCTGCATGTATAGGTACTACCTTCCACGAGCCACTAACGCCGCGAGATATCTCTGTTTTGTCATAAATCGCAACTTTATTTACGATCAATATCTCCACGTGATTTATAACGACAATGCTATTACGTCCTCTCGATACTTATGCATGACCATCCTTTGTCTTATTATGAGATACGATACTTAAAAATATCGTATAGCAACTGTTGGCAAGCTTTGCGATGCTTCTACGAACTATTTTCAAAGGACTTAAGTGGGAATCTTTTTGTGAACATCTTGTTGATATTCATTTTTTGGTAGTGGTTAGATAGTGTTTCTTTTTCTTATTAGTATTACAGTCATAATGAATATTGGACAAA
Source organism: Apamea sordens (assembly GCA_945859715.1). Lineage (NCBI taxonomy): Eukaryota > Metazoa > Arthropoda > Insecta > Lepidoptera > Noctuidae > Apamea > Apamea sordens. The sequence goes on along the minus strand of OX243994.1, from coordinate 11,872,522 downwards.
TTAATATGCATGCTTATACTCGTATGTAAGTAGCTTCGCCCGCGGCTTCACCCGCGTGGTATGTCGATAAAAAGAATTACTTCTTCCCCAGGGTCCAAAGTATCCCCATACCAAATTCCATCAAAATCAGTCCAGCCGTTTCGAAGATTAGTCGGAATAAACAGACAGACTTTTTAAGTAAAAAGCTGTTATTTTGACATTACAAACAGACACGTCCATTTTATTTATTTGTATAGATGTATAGATATGCTTGATAACCGAAAAGTATATGTATGTACACTTATTCGCCTATCATTAAATGATCATAAAATTTAATACATAAAAGGGAAATTAAGGAAAAGATTTTTGCAGGAGAAATGTGTTAAAGTGTTGTTCAGATAAGTTTCCTGTAGCCATTTTTAATAGGTATAGAGATTATAAAACGGTTATAGCCGTAGTGCCATTATGAGCGAAGCCGTGGGAAGTCCGTAGTATTTAAAATTTAAAATAGAAGTCGTTAAATGATGTGTGTGTATTTTCTCTTCGAAATAAGCTTGTCGATAAGACCAAATACCAACAGCTATGATCTTCTGGTCATAAATATTGATTGTCTTCATCAATTTCCACATTCAGTATATACCAATATGTACCCACCGCATGACTGTATAGTAATAACTCCACAATGGCTTGTAAATGCACCAGTTGATGGATCCGTCAAGAATTAATTTATTGTATCGTTTTAATACTACCCCGCGATCAGTGCGTGTACAGCCGCTAATTAAAAATGGCTGGTGTGTTCTGGAAACCGATCGTACTAGTGTTTCTAGTCAAGTTTTTTTTTAATTCCTTGATGGGCAAAGGTACCGTTGACCCCTGTGGACATAAACTATCCGTGGAATTGGAGGAATCTACCTGAATCAGCATCAGCTCGTACTTAATTAAAGCATTCTGAACTTTTTCTAATTTGAACATTTTTTCTGGTGAGAAATAACGGCTCAGTGTCCATAAAATGAGAATATATTTCGTGTAAGTATTTGGAAGTCGTTATCGCGTGCAATCTCAAAATTCACACTAACTTATTTTTTTCCCAAAAATGGGTGTCTATTTACATTTTAGGTAAAATAGCGTTACACACTGAATATAAATTGCTTAATCAAAGTAAAAAAAGGGTATTTATGTTGCAGGAACATAGTATAATAAGAACTTTCATAATAATCCCAGCGCACGAGTGAATGCGCGAATCGAATATACAAATAATTGTTTATGTAGGCACAAATAACAGTGGTAGCTTTAAGCGAATTTGGACCTTATTGCGAACGCTTGGTGCCTTCAGTCTACATTCTTATTTTATCTTATGATGCCTAAACATAAAGTGGGTCGTTATTTTATGCAATTTACTCCAATATAAATAATTCATACACTCCACTTTGCATTTCATCATAGTAGGCAGACATGTACTGAAACAGCTTTACAAAAAAGGTGAAACGGAATTAAATCCTACCTTTTCATTTACCTTCAAAAACCAACCTTTGTGAAATGAATAGATATTAAGAATATCTTAAGGGCCCCGAAACGATCAATTGCAATCAATTATTATTGTAGCAATATTGTCAATCGCTTCAAATGCATTTGGTAATTTGCACCGCAATGTGCATTGAATTCAGACTCATCGAGGTTGCTAGAAGCCTACGAATCGTTATAACTTAATGACGCCTTGTCTGAGGAAACTGTCACAGCCGTCGAGGAGCTACTTACAAAGGTCAGTGAACACTACAAATAACAGTGGCTAAAAACAGTCGGAAACATCGGCATGACGAAGAAGAATGTGTATCAATCATGTAAATATTGACAATTGCAATTTATAGTTTCGGGGACCCTTTACAATCAATCCTCTATTTCCCCATAAGAATAAAAATACTTTTCGTCAAGCAACCAAATTCCGAACTGAACCGTTTAACCGCGACATATTGTTTCAAAACAAATTTCCATGTCCATCATTGTCATAGACTTGTGTTTAGAGCGATTTAGATAACTAAGATAGTATAATTATTCAATAATACTGTTACAGCCGTCTTGAAGATACCTGTGCCCATATAATAAGGCTTACATTTTCATTACACGCTGTTGAGTCGAGTTGTAAGGTTATCGTTCAGTTGCGCCTGCGATCGTTGTCGCCGTCCTCATAAGTACTTCTTGTCTAAAACGGTCAGCATTAGATCGTTCTTGCTGTTCCGAAGTGAATTGAGCAATGTTTATGAACTCACTGTGGAAATTCTCGTGACTTATCTGCACAAGACTGTAGGTGAAGTCAGTTCCTTGTTTTAATGTTTATATGTTTTTGAATAAATTAATAAGTATCGCAACATAACTTAATATCACGCTTTTTCCCGAAGGGTTAGGTAGAGGATCAGCACCCTAATTGGGTAACACACAATTAATCGGAATCAGAATCATTTTGAAGCAAATTGCTAATCCATTGCTTCATAAGTTCGAAAAATTTGTCTGCTCAACACGTAAATAACGCAATGAATGTTATTGAACTGTCAAAATGAAACCGATTACGATTTATCGTGTGTTACGCAATTAGGGTGCTGGTTCTTCAAACTATCCAATGTATTATTTTTGGTTTACCTTCCACACTGCTATTGAATGTTCGCGTTTGCACAAACAAAATATGACATAACATGTATTGTGTGCTTAAAATTATAAATATTGCTGGAAAAAAGCTGGAGCAATAGTGGTCCAGTGGTAACTGCCCCGAGCTACGAGTTTTACTTTGTGCAATAATTTCATCACCACTGCTCTCGAAACGGTGAAGAAACACATCGTGAGGAAACCGGCATGTCCTAGAACCAAAAATTCGAAGACATGTGACATCTACCACCCAGCACTGGGCCCTCGTGGTAGATTACAGCCCACTCCCTCTCGAAGAGAGGAGGTTTGTGTCCCAGCAGTGGGGACATTATAGGTTGATAAAGCTTTTATCACATCAGCCCGTAGACAAGAAACTACATGAGGACCACGACCGCTCTGACAAGAGTCATCATCTGCCTAGCCTTTTCCCAACTATGTTGGGGTCTTCCAGTCTAACCGGATGCAGCTGAATACCAGTATTTTACATGGAGCGACTGCCTTTTTTTATTTTTTTTTTATCTCGCTGAGAAATGCTTTATGCATCCCCGTCTCGCGGGGGACCGAGACGGGGTATGTGGGACTCCCTGTCGGAAGGACAGTATACCCACTAAAACTCAGCGGTGTTCCTGCAAACGCCGTAATGGGAGGGCTATGGGAAATCAATACTTCCACGGCCCTCCCGGCGCACGCCCGCCAAGATGGTATGGCGGGCCCCGCATGCCCGCCAGGTTGGGGGGCTACGGGAATGGCCGGGAACACCTGGCCATTCCCGTCCCACAAGGTGGAGGCCTGTGCAAAACAGGCAACGGAGCCCCCGCACCCGTTGCCTGCTGGCCTCCACGCCCGCCTAAAAGGCGGGCCCCGCAAACCCCCCGCGTTGGGGGAGCTACGGCCGCAGAGGATAGGGAGAGCGGCAACGAAACACCGAACACTCCTCTTCCCCTGCGGCCCCGCCGCGTCCGCCATCTAACGGTGGCGGCCCCGTCAAGGCCGCGGAAGGAAGGGAGAGCCCCTCCCGCCGCGGCCTCTATCCTCAGCCGCAATGTCTCCCTCACGGGGGACATCGCGGCCCGCCTCAGGTAGGTCGCGATGTCGCAGGCACCGCAACCTACCTGTGGGCCGCTACGTCGGGCTAAACCGCACAGCCCGGACGAGCGGCCCCCGCCTGGGTCCCTCTTAGCTTCACCGTGGCCCGCCCAGCCACGGCTACTGAGCCCCCCCGCCTCGACAATGCGGGAACCCACTGGGGGGGATGGAGCGACTGCCTATCTGACCTACACAACCCAGTTACTGGGTAATACGATACCCCTTGGTAAGACTGGTTGTCAGACTTTCGGGCTTCTGACTACCCGTAACGACTGTCAATGATCCACGAATGACAGCCGGGACCAACGGCTTAACGTGCTTTCCGAGGCACGGAGGGGTCTCGGTATGTAAAGATGGCCACCCATCCACAGATCAACCGCGGAAATCGTAGCTTAACCTGACTGATCGACCTGAGCGGCTGTTATTATTTAGACACGGGCCCCTCAAAGCGCTCTGACAAGAGTGCTACGAAGAATAAGAAGATTCTATTGAAAAAAAATGAACACGTTAGTTGAAAAAAAGTTATTTCTACACTTGCCCAACAAACTGCATTATGTTACTTCTACCCAAGAACCACACTGACTGTGATTGTGACAAGCTAAACAAATCATTATTCAATGTATTTCATACATGAGTAAAACACAAAGAGAGTGACCACTAACCATGCAGCTAAAGGTGCTCACATGAATTTATTCATCTCCATATTAGAAACCCAAGTCAGGTAACAATATAACGCTACAGTCTATTCTTAGGCATCAGCACACAACGTACAGCCTCCAACTACCTAAATATTGCGTGTCCGGCCAAATCGATTGCTGATCAAAGACTATGTTAGTCTATCAACATCTTAATGTTTGTAGATAGACCCAATTAGCCGACTGCTGAGTTATTTACTGTGAAATTCATTGGAAAATTCAACTTTTATTGTACGTGATAATGTTTCGGATAACAGGGGGCCAATTCTCGTAATTTAAATCGTTAAAAATCTAGTCGCAGTCTCATCTCGGCGACAAACAAATGTCAAAAATATAGGCAATTCAGAGGTATTTTTCACAGATCGAGACTGTGAACGTTCTTAAAATTACGAGAATTGCCTCTCTGATTAATTCAATAAATAAATTTAATTTAGAATTAGCTTTTTCTAACCGCGTGATGTTCCGTTATCACGCGCAGTTTTGAGATTTGTTTATAACTTTAATATCTCTATCCAGTTTAATATATGCGTTTAGGATTTGTAAAGGGAAGCGTTCTTTTATTTGTACTCTGGAGCGTCGTATTTTCCAATTTATTTTATTTTAGTGGTCATTAAACATAATTTATTACCAAGAGGCCGCTATTAAAAGGCTTAGTGGAAGTTATCTGTAGTTTCGCTTCCACTTGTCATTTTTATTGATCTAAACACACTTACGAGCTGGCCTGCATGGTAATAAAAATGTGTTTTCACATGCACTGGAATACCAGTATTTTATGAAACAATAACATACATGCTCAAGGATTGAGCTCGGCTATGTACTGAGGTACTTACACAGAGTGGGAACAAAGCGCAGTTATTTGTATTGCGATGTTTACCTGAAACGAAGAAAGGAAATGTTAGTTATTTCCAAAGGTAAAATCATGATCATAAAGTTAAATCCGTTGCATAAAATACTGACACGCACGTCTTCCTCTAAACATTTGGGCATCAACAATAGCCTGAAGAACAAAGACAAGAAACAGGACATCACTTACACACTTCATCACTTAGTATTCCATTTAACAAAGGAAATTTAATGTAACAGTTATTGATGTTTAGAGATTTTACGCTTCAACTTAGACATAAATTTTCGAATTTCAAATATGTCCGAAAAGTTTTAGGCTCGATCGGAAACTTTGTGAATAAGCTTATTATTTATTATTAATGTTGCAAGCTGCCCGAACATTTCATTACTAATCATGATGTTCTAACAGGGTACACAAACACAGATACGCTATCTACACAGGAACAACATCAAACTTGAAATCAGCTGTTGTTCTCTGAAGATCGAACAAATACACATGACAGAAAAGGTGCTCGTCCACGTTCAAGCAGACTCTCTTTATACCGATCATAAAACTGATGAACAACCGGTAATGAGCTAGCTAATTAGTGCAACACTAGTGCCTAGCCTGTTTACTCCTAACAAATTCCACCAACGTATCCTATTTATTCAGCTCACATAGAACAAGGTTCTGCTTAGTAAAGAGATCTTCTTGTTAACTACTTTTTCTCTTCCTGTTATCAATTTACGGTAGGTCTTGAAAACATTAGAATCAGTACGATATCGGCCTTTAATTAAACATTAATGGCGTCGTGTTCTAAACTTAGTACTTATAGGTATTCAAATTTATCTATTTCCAGTAAGTAATTCAAGAAAGTTCTGCTAGAAACCTAGTGGTTTGAGTTCAAGTTCGCGTTCAACCGGTTCTTCTATTAAAATCGTTTCATACAGCTTCCATCATCAGATTCCTACCATGCACAAATCGAATGGAGCGTGCACAATTACTAATTGTTGTAATTGTCAATACCAAGACAATCAATATTTTGTTCTTTTAATTGAGTGTTACAGATTGAATTAACTGAATGGAGAATTTAACTTGCTAATGTACAGTCACCAAAGGAGTTAGGAAACCAGGGTCATCGGATATAGTTGAAGTTTAGTAAGAAACCGATGGATGTTTTCAAATGAAATTTAGTTTGATAAATTAACTGTTTGATTTCTATTAATTAAATACAATTTTATCCGAAAACACGAATACTTACTAAACTTCAACTATATCCGACGACCCTGGTTACTTATCTCTTTTGGTGACAGTACGTAGATGATGTAAACAGTGAACTTTTTACTGTTGGGTTGTTGGTTATGGAAAGTTCTAAGTTTAGGTAGATTTACATCCTAGAGCAAAATTTGACTATTACAATGTAGTGCAAACCATAAACATGCATCTATACATATTAACATACATGATTATCGTGACTGGCCCTATATCGCGTGGTCATTTAGATCATAAAACAATAGAACAGTTGCAACCGAGAGAATGCATTGCGCAGTTATGCAAATAGTAGGGGTCGCGACCGTAAGCATGAATATTGATACAGCATTGTCGAGATTGCAGATTTCCTCCGCGATAGCCCTTACTCTCTACCAGCACGATTCGTAAACGAATTAACCTAAACTGATTATCTGACAATGGTATTAGATCTGCAAATAATATCCGTAAATATCGAAGAAATTTGAGCTAAAAATCCATTCCCTCGCAATAGCATAAGACTTTAGAATAATAAGAATGGCACGGAGACGCTGCGGAGTGGTCACGCAGCCACAATGGTCGGGCCGACTAAGAAATGGCTTCAAAAACGTATATAACTTCGTCAAATGGTCATAAAATGAGACCCGTTTTATGGCGCACCTTTATAGCCGCGAGCTACGTAAGGATGAGCGGCGGATGCCACGCAGAGTTGGCCCCACTGTTGGACCAAACTTTGTTCACCTCTACAAACTATAAGTACCTGCATTTCTTACAGCTGAGTAAGACGCACACATAATAGAATTCTACTGTATATAATTTGTTCGATACTTTTGACACGGCGTAATTCTTCAATGAATGGAGGAGGTGTTCAGCTTCCAACAAAGCATGTCGTCAAATAATCAAAAACTTTAATATTCTCTTGCAGGTACCAGAAAGAAACTGAGTATAAGTCTACGTATTATTGTTCCTTGAATATTTCCTCATATCTTCCTCTTTAAAGAATATTTATTCAACACATTAAAATGTGTTGAAAACGCAATCTTATAACTGTAATTACAAACAAAATCCCAGACAATTCCTAATGTTATTGTTTAATAGCGTTGTAATTTAGTGACATTCTAATACATAAATTGTTTTGATTTAACGTCCGCTGAGGCACTTGAACTCGTAATTATTTATAGTTTAAATGAAGCTATATCGTAAACGTCCTCGGTGATTTATTTCCGACCTAAACTCATTATAGAAGGCTCAAATCGTACAATCTACTTTTCTCGTATATGTAGACAGACAGATTATAATGATTTTTTTGCTGAATATTTATATATTTACGAGCGTTTTAAAATTGATATCCTCGCGGCCGAAGTATCAAACCTGTTTGCTTGGTTTATGTACAAACATCATTGATATTTATTAGATTCAGGGCTTGTTTCACTGCCACTATAAGATAAAGATAACAGATATCTGAGAGATAAGAGAATAATATAACAGATTTTTATGTTTTTGTGATCATTATCTACGAACGCATGTTATGAAATGACTAAAAGTTATCACTTTTTTTAATTGTTAGTATTTAATGTCTCATAAAATTTTGCCTGGTACTTTAATTGGCACTTTTTTATATTCAGAAAGTGTGGTGCTAATGCAGAGAACCTGCAAATACAGCATTCAAATTAATGCAGGCAATATTTCCAAGAAACTACCTGACTCACGTAACGGCGTACAAAAGCAAGAACTCAATAGCAAAAAAAAAATGCTTTCAACATTAGAAATGTCCAAAATTTCTGACACTTCTCACAGGTATATTTATCTTATCGTCTTAGTTTTTTCTAGCAACCTCTTCTCTAACTCAAAAATGAAAATTCTTGTGCGTTAGTCATGAAACTTCACAACGCAATTCGATGTCAAAATGTTTGTTGCACTTAGTACAAAAATCGTTCAAAACCTTGCGTAAATGCACGATTCCTATAGAATGATATTATCTTTTAAGGAAATGCTCATAGTGACAATGATCAAAATCTAACACAATTATTGTACTATAGATTTGACTATAAACGGCGGTGTCATTCACCTCTACCGCTCCACAAGGTCATTCTTTAATAATTAAGTTCTTTTCATGTTCGCCAGAATTAAAGCACTCAAATTGAACAAAAAAACTCGAACCCCTTTGCTTAACTGAATTATTTTATTGAATAGGCTTATTACTAAAGGAAAGAGGAGGGTTCATGTTTATAGTGTAGAATAATTCAAGTTCTCACACTTGTTCTAGAACCTGCAAACAGGTTTCAGAATTTCTAATTGGTTTTAGTAAGCCATCAATACTAATGAAATACGGAGTACAAGCGAAACTTTTTTCAAGAACGAAGCTATCAGATATATTGTATCAATTAGAATCGATTCAATCGGTTTATCATAAAACGATAAAAAAACTTGCAGCTATGATTGAATTAGTATTATGTAGTTGCAAATAAACTCTTGAAATACTTTATGGTTATTTCCTCGTGCCACAGAGTATAAATATGACGCACGGATGTAAAAACACTTCAGTTCAGGATTACAGGTCGCCGGTAATTAATTTAAATGACCAAGTGGCCGTAATTCACAAACAAACCAACAAGCAGCCGGGTACATTTCTGTAAACATTTCCAAACCACTTGAGCAGTGGATTTACTCACGGGCTGTGGATCGTGAATAACTATGTAACAGGTAATTACGGGTTACGCGCCAACCAAATTAAATATTTTTAACGGCCCGTTTCCTCAGAATAGTGATGTGTCAGTGCACGCGGTATTTTTTTATTGTTATCTATAAAATGTCATTGATCTTTTTTATTCTAACTGCAGTTTTAATATATTTTTCCTTCTTAAATAATGGAGTTCACAGTCATTAACGTTATTTGAGTTTGCACCGGCTAATATTTATGTATTTTACAATTAGCTGTCATGTCTGAATATTACCAGACGCCAATATTTGTCGCATGATTCTAGGTTAGGAATTTGTGTAGGCATTCATAAATAACTCGGCTCTGACAAAAGACATACCTACTTGTCCAGATTGCATAAATTATTATCCGAGGTACAACAGATAAATCTACCTCATTTGACAAAATTAAGAGATAAATGTAATCGCTTAGATTTTCGTATGTGCCTTATTAGTAAAAGGAACGTTGGTAATATATATTTAATAGGTCTTAAGCTATCAATAACGTATCGATATAATAAATAATAGTGAACATTATCGATGAATCGCATCCCTAATAACAAAATGGCGTTTAGCTGCCGTTCGGGGCGCTTGCGCATCGACCATCGACTCACGCGCCCTCTACAATTATCGGATGAAATGTAGTCACTGCTATAGTCTATTGTCTTGCCCTTCTAGATATATGGACTCCACACTCGGCTCTACCATCACATTCAAATTGCTACGTAGAATTATTATTTAGATATATTTTTATAGATTCAAGATTATAATTTATTTTGTAGATTGTAGTTGAATATTTAGATGGAAGAACATTTGTAGGTATGTACTGTGGAGGGCTAGACGAGCCCTCCGAGGTACCGGGAGGAATCAAACACGGTGATCCCTTTTATATTTATATTTTCTAGAATGTTTTCACATCTTATCGTCTCGTTGTCACTTCTTATTCTAGAACCATCTCTTTGACACTCGCTTGAACGTTCGATTGACATCCGTGCTAAATTACATCCAGCCTGCAACATATGAGGTTGCCTTCGGCAGACAAGCCTCTACAGTACCTACTGAAGTTCAAAACTTGACATAACTTCTAACAGTATAAAAATTGATTTCCTGAGAATTACAGGTATAACTTAACTTTCAGAGGCTTTAATAGAATAGAATAGAATAAAATACTCTTTATTGTAAACCATACAAATTACAGAACATAAATATATACAATTTTACAAAGGGTGACACAATGGGCGGTCTTATCGCTAAGAGCGATCTTTTAAAGACAACCTTAAATTATGAACTAAAATTTTGTATTACATGTTTACTAACAAAGCATATAAGTAGTAGTAGTAGTTTAGTTTTGACGACACGGTTGGCGCAGTGGCTGAGCGATCGACTGCTGCGCTGCGTGTCGCAGGTTCAATTCCCGCACGGAACAAATATTTGTATTGCCGACAGGTAGTTGTTCCGGGTCTGGCTGTTTGTGTATGTGAGTTTAAATGTTTGTAAACGCACCCACGATACAGGAGTAATTCCTTGTATGGGGCAACGTTTTTTTAAAAAGAAAAGAAAAAAAAAGTAGTGTCTATTACTCAATGTCATATGGATCAAGGTCTGAATGAAAGTTTTCTTTTTGTTTATTTTTTTATTTGATGTGTCAGAATAAACAAATCAATTCGGTTTAAAGACATTTATTTTCTCAAGTTCACTTATAGAGAAACTTAACTAAATTAACAATATGTTGTAGGGTAAACAACTCCATATTAATATTTTCTTTTGTAAAAAAATAAAAATAAATAAAAAAGTAATTATGTTGTTAGGTAGGTAACTAAAATACAAAGCAACTCACGCTAAACTTATGTCTAATAAAAAATTGACTATATAAATTGATAATATTTTCGTTATCTCTTAAACCAGGAATAAAATTGCAACGTCTACACACACACCACGATATTTTATTAGATAGCAATTATGGTCTTAATCATTCTTAACAAACAACAAATCTTAACAACATTTAAAAAAAAAATCTAATAGGATTTCCCGGAATTTGATTAACACATACTAGTTATATCCTCACGCTACCAAGAGTTCCAGTAATGCACTAAAATGTCACCAGGTGAGCGATAAGGATGCTTTAAAAGCTGTTAGGCGAAAGTCGTTAAAAGCCGGAATGTCTTTAGAAGCAAAGCCGTCGAGTCTGAAGGGATTGATATATGGACAAGAGTAATTATAAATAATAGTAAATCATTTTAAATATTATGGTTCAGGCAGGTCGACATATTGCAATTTCCAACTCCTAGTCTGGAACAAAAGGCAAGATATTGCGTTTCCTGGAAACTTCGTTGTTTTTCGTTTAGAAATGGAAGTAGTGAACCCTGCATTTTGTTGGTAACTTGTATGTCACCAGAGACAGACTATAAATAGCTGATATTTAAACCAAATGCAACATCTTAGATAACATTTACCGTTGAACTAAACGGTTTGTCCGATAAATTAATACGATACCACGAGAAGTGTGAAATATAACTATGTAAACTCTTTACATAAAAAGTACTATTATCTATATTTATTGGTGAATACGAAAAGTTAACGTAATGTGTGAAAATATATATGTATGTGAATAAAGTAACGGTGCTAAGGCGTGGGCGTAAGATTCTTAACATTTCACTAGCCCCATTTGCATTTTACAACTTTTATCGATGTACTAAACGAGATTCTGCCGCGGATGGCGAGAATCAGTGCGTCTTCCATATTGCTTACATTTTATCTTATGTCCCAAGGCTTTTAAAAGGATTAGTGTCAATTCATACCCGAGGTTTTAATTAGGCGATTTATTTACGTTTCTCAATCGCGGTTCTGTTTTTATCTAGAAGCTAATTTTAATCTCAATGTGAACTATACAACTTATTTACTGTAATCCTAATAAACATCCAGTAAAATATAGCATTCAAAAGATATCGCATACAAAGTTCGTTGCTAACAATAAAGCGACAACAATCAATAAAGACTCATAATCAGCTGTGCTAAAAAACGACATAAGCATAAAACATGCCAAAACACGTTCACCAAAGCACAATGATAAGCACAGAGCACGCTTAAATATAACGCTATATGTCAAAAGTCCGATCCTAATTGTAATTTAGTAGGTAATACATGCGGGAGATATCGAGATCAGCCAGCTACGCTCATTGCAACCTTTCCAAAATTTATTTGACTTATGCGATGCGAGGGTTGAGCATGGCACGTACAATAACGCACTAAATCATATCAAATCGTATTGCGACGGAGGTGTGTCGGGAATGGAATTAAAACGCAGTAATATCCCGGCCTTGCTGTAATTCTGGCCTGTCTCAGATCTCCGAAGATTATCGTAAAGTATTTATTTATCCAACGTTCCCTCGGGAGGTTAGATACCATCAGGAAATCAATTTTGCAATGAAACGTCGTGGAGGCGTAAGGTTTGTGGCCTTTTAGTTACAGGTGGCGGTATTATGTCGATTTAAAAGCTATTGAGCTTCCAAATTGTATGAAGTTGGAACGAAACCTTTGCTGGCGAACACTCGACAAGATTGGCGCAACAAATTCTGTAGAAAAGCGAAATAAATTGTTGAAAATCATATAATTTCACTTTCCATGTCTCTTATAAAAGCTGGAGCTTGATACTTAACTGCTGGGTTGTTGTAGACGTTTTATAGACACTATAAGACTGGTCTCATGATCGAAAATTAAGTTGCGTAGTACACAATACACCTGCAGGCAGGAAGGCAACTATAATTCTACAATAAATCTTTCGAATCTTAAATCTCGTTATACATTATATCGACACGCGTGTGCAATGTACCACGTACGAGTACGTACATAAACACACTATAATTTTTTTGAACATTCAGATTAAAATTCCATGCATTCGGTTTAGCTAATTTGAATAATCAATACACATAAATTACTCTGTAAGGGTTATTTTAGTGGTTTTATTTCTTTGGACAGCTTTACATTCTGAAGTTTGTTTAACGATATCTCAGAGTAAGTTATTTGACAAGTTTGATAAAACATTTTCATATAATTAGATGCTAGATAAATATGACTTGTCTCCCGCAGAAACGAGCAGATGTGTTCCGGGATGGGAAAGCTACGACGTCGCTGTATAATATTGCAGCGGCGTACATCTCTTGCGGAGAAGATATGAACATAATAAAGACGACAGTGACAAGCTCGCTTCAGCTAAACTCCCATCACGCCTCCGCCAATGATACACAAATCATAATAAACTTCACACAACTTCAAACTTGTGAACTACATACACACAGCGGTCTCATAAGTATCCCTACAGAAACACCGATGTATGACGTAGAAAGCAACAGAACCACTAGGAACCGGTCCAACTTCACATGAATGCACACACATAAACTGTCCAATTAAGCAAGGCCTATGACAGCGCGATCAGTGTCCCCGCGCAGGTCTGCCGCAGGAATGTAGGGGCGAGCAGGACAGGTCATGCTTCAGTGGTCGTTATAGTCAACAACGATAAGAAAGCGGACTCGGCCGAGGGACTGTCAAGAAACAATCTATATTGTGATTACAGACAGATATTGAAAAATTGTTGCGAAAATAGATGCCAATAGAGATAGCCAAGACATTCCAATAATACAAATTCCATTAATGTACGGGATAAGTTAGTAGCTGGTTCATTAAACTTAGTTATATGTTCTGTGGAAGTTTATTTACTTCATGTCTACAATTCTACAGGAATTCATAAAGTAAAATAACTTCAGTTTGAATATAAAGCAATGTTCTCGGTAACCACGCCGCTGCATCGCACTGCTCTCGCAAATCGTCTTACTGGTGGAAAGTTTCCACATTACGCATTTTTTGCCGACGTCACAAACCAAGCCATCACCAAAATTCGAACATTAATCAATTGAATAAAGTATCCACATTATTTGATATGCGACAAAATTATGATTTTGTCTTCAACCTCGAACTCATTAGAGATTCATTTGAAAACGAGTATCTGACCATAAAGTTTGACAAATTAAACACCTAAATGAGATATGGGATATTTAATTATTTCACGTCGCTAGCTATTTATCAATGTTAAGTGTTGTATCGATTTTTAATAAAGGATATTTTAATATCAGGCTCTGAGACTAAAAGATGCTAGATATTTTTATATCACATACTGCGAAACAAACTATAATTTAGAGAATGATATCGCTAAGATTGACTGACTGCAAAAGAAAGGTGCTATAAATAGATGTTGCTACGACAATATTTGTTTCTTTGGCTTTTCTGTTCTCCTTATATATATATATATTTCTATTCCTTTCTTGTCTTTCTTTATATAATGTGTGTATATAAATGGTTAAATAAATAAATAAAATATGAAAACTGAACCAATAGAGTTTTTTTTTAATAAAGAACAATATCTGGGCCTGACATAGGTAGATACGAAGTCCCCAACATGACCAGTTGGTCATTTGGTCAGTGGTCCGGCATCAATATAATTAATCGGAGTTCTAATTCAATAAATAAATACGATAGGAAATTAAATGATCAACCCAATATCTAATACAAACAAATCATAAGTTTATAACATTTTACTATTACTATAATTAAAGTCCATTAATTAGACGATCGTTCCGAGTTATTACACAAACCGTAATTTACTTATACCTTTTATGGAAATGGGGTTTTTGATAAATACGCTAGTTATCTAGGTCTCAAAGTCTCCGATGGATATACTAGTTAGTTCTTGCTAGGTGAGTATAAAGAGGTAGTCCGATCTCTCTTCCCGCGATGTCTGCGCCTGCATCGGTGACAGAAACCGATTTTCTATTTCTATCGCCATGAAAAACTTACCTAACATGTGAACCACAACTGATAGCTTTATAATTTACTGCGCTATGTTTTATAAATAAACGACTTGGCTTTTAAAACTGAGAAATGACTGACGCTCGAAATACTTTGTTGAAACTTGAACATGGTAACATATTGTCAAGTTTCTATTATATACATTTGATATATTACCTACTTAGCGCAAAATATCTCCAAATGCCTTAGTGCTAGTTTATCTTATTGAAATGTTCATGATAAATCAATAATTTGATACAACAGAAAAGCTAAAAAAAACGCCATACATTAATTTCATTGAAACCCAGTTATCCTTGGAAGTATCAATGACTGTATTTTATGTGGTAAACAATAAATCAGTGATCTAAGAATGCCTAGACGCAAATTCGAGTTTCGAGTTTTTCTGCAATTTAAAAATATTTCAAGGCACTAATAACCAAGCTATCGAAAGCAATCAATACTAACTAAAAGGCTTGTAAATATAATATGATGATTCAATTGGTCGGTTCACAACGGTTTTATCTCATCTTGAGAAATATATTTTACATTTGATCTCTTTAGTGGTTTTGGCATCAGATTTATGAAAGAGGGATATTGTTTCTTTCAATCGACCAACTCAGCCTATCGCAGTCCACTGCTGGACATAGGCCTCTTCCAGGTTGCGCCACAACACCCTTTTCTTAAGGTCGTCGATCAATCTAGCATCCCACACTACGCTTGCCGATACGTGGTCTCCACTCTAGGACTCGTCTGCTCCTCCGGCCATCGGTCCTTCGACAAACATATCGAAGTCTGTTTCTTTGCATAGACTAAAATATGAGATTTAAATTAGTAATGAAAAAAAATTAGCAATGGCGAGGTGTCAGTGCTAACAGGAAACCGTTACGATAAAGTAATCATTTGTGTCAGCACACGTCTATAATTCGTGTATTTTATTGTTTGACAAAACCTGTCGAACCTCCTAATCGACACTAAGTTTGATGATAAAATACTACTTTTCGAGATTGACTGAATGTTTAATTTTATTTGCTTGTTGATGGTCCGATATCGAAAATGTTAAGAATAAACATGAACAAGAACACAGACACCGGAGCTTTAAATTTTCCAACACAAACTTGGAGAAGTATTATTCTGCTATTATTGTATACTATTTGCATCTGTTTTAATTTACGAAGATTCGAATAATATTGAAGCATCAAAATAATGCGAAATATATTGATACACGTTTCCTAATAACTGTTTTTCAACATTACCCTCAAAAGCACGTACATCAAAATATCCTTTTGCGTTAAGATTGCAGAATTAAGCAACTAGGGCTGTGTAAGTAATTTGATACCGAACTAAACTTAAACCTCGCACGATTTCGCTGATTTACGCAACTTACTCAAATGGTACAGCGTAGGATTTCACTTAGGATACTGCGATTCCAGTCACGACTGACGTCTTTCGGCAACTTGTCAGTCACCGGTTATCTATCCGATTATACCAATATAATGGCAAATGCAGTCGTGTGACACGAGCTTTATAATTGGTTGATTATTGTCACTGTTAACTCATTAGTGACTGTAAATCTGGGGGCGAGGTTAGTTAAAAGTGAGATCATACAACCGAGTACAAATTGAATAGATAGGGCAACGCATGTTTACGATATTTATTCCAATTTAAGTTTATTTGAATTACAAGAGATTGCCTTTTGTAATTAATTTGCTACTGGTCATCTCGAAAGGCAGAATAATCAGTCTTGTTGGTGTCAATCAAAATCAAAGAACGGAAATCACTTAATGCTTTTTAAAAATAAATATAAAAAAAGTCTTGTTTATTTACTTTTGTAAAAGCATGGTGAGTGATTTTTTTCCGATGATAACGCTTTTAGAGGACGTGCCACCCAAACTCGTTATCAATTGCACCTCGGAATGAATTTAGGCGGGGTAACAGGTTAAAATAAACGTTGATTTAACATTTAAAGTTTAAAAAAATCGGCACGTTTGGCTGGCCACCAATAAATTCATTGATAAAAACCGAAACGCTAATAAGTTAAAAACGGCCGGACGGTAAATCGGCAATTCCGAGCGACGCGCTTGTCGATTGGACTCATCGATTTTTGTGTCTTTTCCGAAGAATGTCATTTCCGCTCTGATGTGGGAATTAGCGAAAAGCCTCGTGACGTCACACGCGTTGAGCGTGCGCTGCTTTCTGTTGGATGGGGTAAAAACGCGTTGCTACGGAGTTCGTAGAACGTAGACGATTGCCTACGTACATCAGTGTATACGACCGTCACAAGTCATCAGCTTTTCCTTGTAAGTCTCATTACACCAATTTCTGAACTCTACTTGTATCCACACAGATACAAAAGTAGCATTTATTTACATAAATTCTTGTCCGCGAACACAATTTACTGCGCCAATGTTTAACTTTCCTATCTATTTCTCATTTAGCATTCATATCTCCAATATTTATTAACTTCAGCCAGTTAAAAGAAGAATAAAGAAACCATTACGCGAATGGGGGTTAAACTCGCCGCGTAGACACAGGACTATTAGTATTGGCGTGAAATAATGAAAGCCATTTCACAGTATAACGTAACGTTGTACGTTCATTAAGGCGGGTGTCGATGGCCGAGCCGCCGGGTGCAAGTTGCATAAATCAGTCCCGGGAATGCAGCCCGGCGCCCTAATGCGCTTTCGGTGTTGCTTGATAGTCACCCCCCTCCCCTTCTTACCTGAAATCGCTCCTTTTCACACAATCATACCCCCCAATGATTTTATGGCCTCCACGATTAAAAATGCAATGATAATTGAGACTGACTTAACTGCGCACGGACAGTTACAAAAAAGCATGCATTCTGCGAATTTTAAGGCTACGCAAAATGTGGCGTATGAAATGTTTTATATTCTAGGTAAGTTGATGCACGGAGCAGATAATAACGCAACGGATACCAAAATTATGATTCACATCAATAGCTTGAACATTTAGTGTGTATATGCGGCACGTTTTAGGCTCGAACACGCCTATCATTTGAGATCGGAAACGTATGAGTAATCCAACTGATGGTATCTTATTCTACAAAACACTAGTCTACGAAACTTGTCTAAAACAAAAGGTTCTATTTGCCAGTAATCGTTGGTTCACATCGTTACGTGATATAGCTTAATTAATTCAAATTTGTTGTCAACTGGCCCGGAACGGTTGTGAAGACATGGTCGCGAGTAAGTCCGGCCGCTCCTGACCGCACCTGACCACTTTTCAGATTACGATCATAAAAATAATTAGGGTCGTTTTCTTAAAGTTGACACTTCTAACCTAATGCTCGTGCATTGACGTGGACGACAAGCTTTAAGCTCACTTGTGTAGGTAAGATTAACTTTTTGCATACTTGAAGAAAATGGGGTTTTTAAGATAGGTTTCAGTACATCATAGTGTCATTAAAAAGGTAGAGGTTTAGTGGCGTTCAATAGGTCCATTTTTGGCATTATAAACGTAATAACTAGAAAGCAATTTAGATCACTATTAAAACACTTTAAACACTATCCATTGCTTTACTAAAGTTAGTTAAATAATTGTTTACTAAAGTAACGTTAGTGTGCCAGAATCTTATCTAAAATAAGATTTTAGCAGCTGATGTCGATAATGACACAGCAGCCAGTAATCTAAAGAAGGTTCCAGCATATCCACTGTGAATTAAATGCCCCAGAATATCAGATTTCAATAATTTTCCACGCGATGTTCTTTTATCCATATATAAAACGAAATATTGCCTAATAAAGGCACCAGCTCCTAATTGTATGTAAATCAGCAAGCTGAAATAACGAGATTCCGCATTATAAAATAAAATGTGGTTAAAAAGTACTGTTTTATGACAATATATTGAGTAGTAAATGTGACACTTCTCACTCGACGACCAATCGCTTGCCGTCGATTAAGTAAGATATTCGATTCGTATATTCAAATAAGCAAAACTCGAGTTTTAATACGCTTTTATTATTTCTCCGATTCTTAAGGTTTTTACTGTACGTACGTTACGGGGACGTTTCAGACACCCGTTAAAGATAACGGCTTTGCCGAAGTAAAATAACTCAGCCAATTTTATGTGTCGCCTGATGACAAAAATGACGTGATTATTTAAAAAACTTCCTAAATAGAATAATTCGCGTGCTGTGACATTTACGACGCTATGACAGGATTTTAACATTGAATCACCCTGAAGTCACTGTTTTATTGATGTCGTAAGAAACAACTTTATGACAAAGCCATTACGTTCGCCGCCTGATAATATCTACTGAAGTATCTCCTAACCATGTTATTCAGCCTTCAATCTAGTCACACTTTATTTTTTTTTATAAGCAGCTTTTGTACTAAAAACGACACTTGTGTATTTTATATAACAGACTGAATTTATTTTAATGACAAGTTTTATCTGTAACGAAGCTTTTATGTTTTATTTTATGATCTTGGCAATTAACAAGCTCTCTTTACTCTTTATAGTAAAAATAATGATTTTATAAGGTTCTCAGTTTATAGTCTAATTGCGTATTAGTAAGTGCTTGACTTCTACACTCAGTTTCTTTCCGATAGAAGGTTTTAAATAAAACGGGTGAATTGTAAAGGGCCGCTGTAAAGTGGCCACACGGCCACACCCGCATGTCACAGGATCAACATTTTATTCGTCAAAGGTGAGGTACAATATCGTAATCGTAATGTGACGAGGTCTTTACGAGCGCACGACCAGTTTTAGGTACTTTTTATTTCTCTCGCAAATAACAAAATTGCGTTTAAAACGTGTGAGTCAAAATGGCCTTTTCGGATCGAAGGTTAAATTATTATTGAGGTAGATTTTGTTCA
Organism: Apamea sordens; assembly: GCA_945859715.1. Classification (NCBI taxonomy): domain Eukaryota; kingdom Metazoa; phylum Arthropoda; class Insecta; order Lepidoptera; family Noctuidae; genus Apamea; species Apamea sordens. Next base: position 11,852,683 of record OX243994.1, on the reverse strand, counting down.
ACAGCTAAATATTTGGCCCCATGTATTGAAGCAAATAATTATGTACGATTTTTTCTGTATAAAAATAAAAATATCTTTGTATAGGTCTTATATCAATACAATAGATATACCATTTGGGATAATATTAATGAAATGAAACGTGTAACAAACAAAACTCATGTTTCACGTACAGTTAATCTTTGGAAGGTTTCAGAACGAGTGTTCTGATATCGTTTGCGAGACGCGACTTATCGTAATTTAGAGCCCCCGATTAGACTGCGCCGGCCGACATACGCTAACGAGCATATATTTTTTATTTATTTTTGTTTTAACAACAGTACGGTGCCGATGTTTTGTCTCTACCGGCGATTGTGCCAAGTTAATTGGATTGTTCGTTTTGAATTGTTAACTGTACAACAACGCTAAAAATCACTCGGTACTACCATACAATCTGTCCAATTAATTATATTATTTTATTTTCATCTTACCTTAGTCGTTGTCGTTTTAAGCGGCGATCCTGATGAAACTGCGCAGATCTCCACTTCGTACCGGTCCACACCAGCTTCTCGGTCCAGAGAAACAGCCGTTGAAAGTATTCCCAACGACGAATCTATGTCGAACAACCTGTCCACTTGTCTACCATCACCAGTCACATTCACTATGTAATATTCTAAACCCGATTTATAGTTATTAGTCAAGTTTAAAACTGCCGTACCCGCAGGTTCGTTCTCAGCCACGGATACCGACCCTACGTTAGTCCAAGTGACACCCTGTAACTCTGCTCCCCCCATGATGACCGTGAGGTAAGCTTCAGTACTTTTCTGTTCACTCAATACTGCCTCATCAGTAGCTTTTATGACCAGATTCCAGCGCGCCTCCGGTGTCGCCGGAGGATAACGTAAAGTCAATGCACCGTTACTTCTGTGCAGATCGAATAGATCGTTGCCACCGTGGATAAGCTTGTAAGTGACTAATCCATTTGTTCCTGAATCTAAGTCCCGGGCTAATACGTTCATAATAAATATTCCACGGCCTGCACTTCTTCCTAGCCTCTCCGTGTTGATCACGGCTGCGTTCATAGATACGAAAACTGGAGCGTTGTCGTTAATATCTTCGACGATTACAGTAACTAATTTCTCAGCAGATAGTCGCGTGGATGGTGGCTCGGCTCTATCATAAGCGACAACAGTTATTCTGAACGTGTCAATACTTTCTCTATCAATAGGTAATAAAGTATGTATGACCCCGGTGATGTTATTTATGGCAAAGTGCCGCTTGCTGTCATTAGGGTCTTGGTGCGTGATCGAATAATAAACTTTGCCGTTTAATCCAGAATCTGGGTCCTCTGCGGTAACTGTCACTATAGGCGTGTGCTTCGGAATACCTTCTCTTATTTGACGCACAATAGCTGTGTTCGTAAAGATGGGTGCGTTGTCATTTGCGTCGATTACATTTACAGTAAATAATATGCTTGATGATAAGCTCGGGTTGCCATTATCCGTAGCAGTGATGTTCAAAACGTACGAAGTTAAATCCTCATAATCTAATTGTTTATGCAAAAACAATTCACCCAAATAACTGTCAATAAAAAATGCTTCTTTTCTATTTCCAGACGTAATTGAGAACTGCAGCTCCCGATTGATACCCAAGTCAGCATCGGTTGCGTGGAATTGAATAATCTTTGTATTTACTGGTTCCGTTTCTAGCACCGACACTTTCATTTGTGTCTGAGTAAATACTGGTGCATTATCATTCTCATCAAGCACGTCAACCTTGATAGTTGTTGTGGCGGAGAGACGAATTATCTGACCGGAATCATGAGCCAGTATGGTAAGCTTGTAGTGATCCGTTGTTTCACGATCTAAGGGTTTGTTAATGAGTAGTTGTCCGGTAGCTTCATCTAAAGCGAATTTTCCAAAATCGTCACCTCCAATCAGTTTGTAGTAGATATCACCATTCAAACCTTCGTCAGCATCTGTCGAGTACACTCGCATAATAGAAGCTCCCACAGCGGCACCTTCAGATACCTCAACCTTATAGGGAGTTCGCGTAAAGACGGGCGGGTTGTCATTGACATCTGTTATGTAAATCGTAACTCGCACGGAATCAGACAATTTAACTTTACCGTTATCACTAACAGTCACAGTTAACGTAATGTAGTTTTGACCTGAATGTTGTGCCAAGCTTTCCCTGTCAAAGGACTTCAACGTTTTTATAAAGCCATTTCTGGAATCTATTCTGAAATCATTTTGCGCTATCGGCAATGAAAACGTTAACTCAGCATTACGTCCAATATCTCGGTCTGTAGCTGTTAATTTTCCAACAAAAGTATCAGGTGGCTCATTTTCCTTGATTTTGAATATGAACGTGGTGTTAGTAAATTGAGGGCTATTATCATTTTCATCCAGAACGTGAATAACGACAGGCACTTGAGATGATCTCGCTGGTTTACCGTGGTCTGTTGCGATTATCGTTAACGAGTAGTAATCGCGTTCTTCCCTGTCTAATAGACTTTTCACATACAGATAGCCATCTGGAAATACTCCAAACTTGCCATCAGTGTTTCCTTCTGCGATATTGTAGGAAATTCTGCCACTGGGACCTAGATCAGCGTCTGATGCAGAGATTGCAAAAAATCTTGTGTTCACCAAAGTAGATTCAAGTAGAGATGTTTCGTATGACGTATGATCGAAGACTGGAGTATGATCGTTGACGTCATCAACAATAACTGATATGGAATGCTTTGCCGCTAGCGCTGGACTTCCATTATCAGTGGCTGTTACCTCAATAAACATAATAGAGCCTGGCTCACTGGATATCGGTTTATTTAAATAAATAACTCCTGTTGTTTCCGATATTCGAAAGTTACTTTCAGGGTTGTAACTTAGCGTATAAAAGATTGTTCTGTTAGAGCCTGAATCACGGTCAGTGGCTCTGGCAAAATAAACCTCTTGTCCTACTGCCATATTTTCAGGAATATGAATTTCATCCTTGTCTTCTATAAATATGGGGTAGTTATCATTGACATCCAAAACTGAAATATTGACCGTGGTGAAGCCGAAAGCGACCCCGGTTTTTGCCATAACTTTTAAGTGATAGGTCATCTTATCTTCACGGTCTACATTGGAATCTGTTGTTATCACACCTGTTTTTTCATCCATTTTAAAGATATGCTTTGGGTCGCCTTCTAATATGTAGAAAGATATTGTGTCACTAGATATTCTGGCATTCACTTTTCCTACAAAGCGTCCAATGTCTGCCTTTGATGTGCCTTCGTCTTCCAGAATTTTGAAAGTATACCCGTTATAACCGTCAAATTGAAGATTTTTGCGTTGAGATGTCTTTACTATTTCAACTATAGCGTCTTCAAAAGCTCGTCTATTCCCTTTGTCTTTACAGGATATTTTAAGTGTGTACACTGTCTCCGGAGCTTTTCTAAAATCTTTCTGTAGCACTATATTTCCAGTCCATGGCTCTATATCGAAATAACCGTCTCCACCACTCTCAAGTCTGTACATGATTCTAGCATTTTCGCCTTCATCCAAGTCCAAAGCACGAACTTGTAACACGGTACTTCCAATTGGCAACTCTTCGTTAATACTTTCAATGTATCTTTGGGGATAAAACATTGGATCATTATCGTTAACATCAAGAACTTTCAATAATATTGTAGCAGTGGAAGATTGTGGAGGAAATCCTTGATCTTTTGCAAGGACTTGTATTTCGTATAAAGCTATTCGTTCCCTGTCCAATTCGATTACTGTACTAAGCTGTCCTGTAATGGGATCTAATATAAAAGTATTAGGGTATTTCCTCTCTATACTTGAAGGTAGATAAAATGATACTGAACCATTTGTACCCTGATCGTAATCGGATGCAGTAAGAATTAGTATTTCTTTGTTAGGTTTTATGTTCTCGTGCAAAGTGGCATTGATTTGAGGCTGTGAAAAGCAGGGTGCTTCATCGTTCTCATCTAAAATGGTTACTTTTAGTCTAGTATATGCCCATTTAGGATTAGGACCCCCGTCTCTAGCTGAAACGTTCAATTCAACAGTTCCTTGAATCTCTCGGTCTAACATTGATTTTGTTGTAACCAAACCTGTCAAGTGGTCAATGGTAAACCATTGCTGTTGATTGCCATCATAAAAATCATAAAATATTTCAGCATTAACTCCCGTATCTTCATCAGTAGCAGTTATGCTGGCCACATAAGATCCGGAAGGGGCGAGTTCTGTCAGAACCGTTGAATACTCCGATTTTTCAAACACCGGTTCATGGTCATTTACATCATTTACATGAATAACTAAAAATGAGGTAGCAGTACGTGGAGGAGATCCTCTGTCAGTAGCAACAACAGTCAAATTATACTTGCTAATTTCTTCCCTATCTAAGACGCCATTTACATGCACAATATACACACTGGATGAATTTTCCAACCGAAAATGGTTGAGCTCATTACCTGCAACTATACTAATGCTAGTAATGCCATTTAAGCCTGCATCTAAATCAGTCACTGTAATGGCAGCTACAAGAGAACCATTTTTTGCATTCTCGTCTACAGTGGCGAAGTTAGCTGTCGGAGGAACATACGTAAACGTTATTACAGGATCATGATCATTGGCGTCTATGAGATTGACAGTGACGTAGGTCCGTGCATCTTGCCGTGGTACGCCATGATCTTTCGCGATAACAGTAAGAACGCAAGTCATATTGCAAGTAGTGTTGCTACAATACTTAGGGCAATTCAGCTTCTTCGTGGTTGTAATCACTCCAGACTCGGGATCCACTGCAAATTGTCTCTCTGTATCGGTCACTTCATAAGTTATTTTACTATTATCACCCAAATCACTATCCGTGGCTGTTACCTTTAGAACTGTAGTTCCTGGAGGTACACTCTCATTTAGAGACACTGAAAAGTCACTTTGATCGAATATTGGTGGATTATCATTAACGTCTAAAATAGAAACATTCACTTGTAAATACCCGTATTTAGGTGGATTACCACCATCACGTGCTGATATATTCAGGATGTAAAAGTCGGTGGTTTCTCGATCCAACTTGCCCGTTGTCTCTAGGTGTAAATAAGACGTTTGACCGCTTGGATTTACGGTGACGTTCAATCTAAACTTCCCCTCAGTATCACCATCCACTATTCTGTAATCATTCGTGATACCGTTTTCTCCTAAATCCATATCGGTGGCGGCATCGAGCAATAACTTTGTCCCGGCCGCGGCACTCTCGGAAAACGCAACCGCTATACTCGGCTCGGGGAATTCTGGATAATTGTCATTCACATCTGTCACCCGTAATCGCACTTCTATAGGATAAGTTGGTTGACTGGATAACACAACGAACGCATAACGGTCTACGGCTTCCCTATCCAGGACCAAGTTGGTCTTGATCTCACCAGACACCGGGTCGAGAACGAATTCCTTGGGAGGTTCATTGAAACGATAAGTGAAACCAGGTTTTGTGGGAATCCTGCCAACTATGGTGCCGGCGGGCTGGTCTTCAGGCACACGAAGGTCGACGCCAGTGTCGACGGCGCGGGACTGCATCTGCTCTGCGGCGGCGCTGACGCCCGCGCCTAGGAGCGCCGCCAGCGCGACCAGCGCCACGTGCCATCGCCCCATCCTCGTCATGACACCGACAAAAACATCGCAGGGTTGTTCTTCGTCAGGGAAAGTTGACGCGCGCCGGGAGCGCTCGCTGTGTCCCGTTCGCGCAGACTCGCGCGCTCGCTCTCGTCAGGTATGCAGCATGGCCGCGACGACCTGCGCGCGCACGAATATCTCACGGAGAGTGCGACCCGCCGCGGCTGCGCCTACGCCGTCACATTCATTCGTAAACACGTGACAAAACACTATCTACGGCCGTCTCACACGTATGTCCCGATGTGCACTGAACAAGACTCTTATTACGATAGTCACCCGATAACACGCAACACAATTTGAAAGCACTTTTCAGTTATGTTTTGTTATGTTTGACAAGTGAAGAACGCGTTGTATGCGGCATGCGGGCGGCGTCGCAGTCGGCGCGGCACTGGCAGGCGGAGGCCTCCATGCCGGCCCGCGCCCCTCCCCCGTCGCATCGAACCTCCCCCGCAGCTTTGAAAGCTCTCGACTTTAGCTGCGTGATGATGATGCCGAGATAATGGACGTCGAAGGATTCTACTATTTATTGTTCGATACGAGTCACTTTACCATTCCAAGAAAACTTACGGGTGCTTAGGCAGCGAATATAGTTATTTAGAATGGAAACTTGTTTTTAATCTTTTAAAACCCAAGTTATTTATTTATGCAACTGCATTAGGTCCAAGTCTGTTGCAAACAAACTTAAAAATTATCTTAATGTATCAGACGAAAACCTAAATACATTAAAATACCTAAGAATTTATGCGAATAACACAAAGTTAGCTAATGGTTATTAAGGTCCTAGATCGATGTTTCTTATCAAATATTTTATTTTTGGTCAAAATAAATTTTAATTCGATAGTAAAAAATAATTAATAGGAGTAATTAAAGTGTTTTCCACGGATGGCACATCGCTTAGCGTGCGTTGATGTCTATTATATGCGGCTACGAGGCGCGTGCTCTTGCGCACCCAACAGCTGTGCTTGTAACAGTTAGTTCCGTGTCAAGTTGACACAATGCTTGCTTAATTGCTACACTGTTTATTTAATTGCTGTGTTTACTATTCGTAACACTCTTACATACTTCGGAGTATCTTAAACTTATCTTGTAGATAGAATCTGTGTGCTACGCAGAAAAAGTTTCTAAAGAAATTTAAAAAAAATAAAATGCGAAGACTTTCATGCTTTTAGTGCATCATTAATTCGTTTTGGTGAATATTTGAGCATTTTAATCGTGAAAGACAGCCGTAATACATGCTACATAACATTATTCATACTTTTAAAGAAATTTTTCATTTTTTTTTTCTATTATTCATTAATGAATGATAAAAAATCAGTCAATAACTCATGGAAGAGAATGGGAGCTACGACCGAGATACCAATGTGGGACGCAAACCTGTAGCAATTTCTAAATATTAACATTTTACGTTTACTATCAACAGATTCTTATCACTATACTAATGTCTAAAATATTCCAGAATGTCATCATTTCTGTTGAACAGTTAAAACTTCTGCATTTAAAAATATTATACGACATAAATAATCATTCGTATTCATTTAAAAAAATATTCGTGTCGTCATAATTTAATATAATATCTAAACCACTAAATAATTATCAAATACAAATCATAAGACATGCTTCATTCAATAGATAAAGCTCGTAAAAAGCTCTAGAACATTCATAGAAACCCATCTACCGGTCGCTACAAATAGCTCCCACCAACCGCTTTGTCCGACAACTAGTTACTTTGGAGAGCGCGAGCTTTTAAAGTAAGCTCGTATAGCTTACGCAATTTTACCATAGATGGCGCTATACCGATGATGGTTGATACTTGTTCAATTAACAGAATATAACGTATTTATTTTATTTATGGACGCTTAGGATAATTTTAAGACATTACTTGTCTTAAAAATATCGTAACTAAACCTGTTCCAAAATTTACTTAAAATAAAGGCACTCCTAGCTTGTTTTGCAAAACATAAAAGTACCAATTAATACAATAGTGTTAACGTTAACGGTATTCATTTTAGTTTCACTAAAAAAGATTAAGAAAGAAAGCTACGCTACGAAATGCTTTCTCTGCTACGCTACGTCAGATGCAAATCGTTTATGGCGCGAGCTTTTAAACTTTGGATAAACTTCACATAGATGGCGACACTGCGACAAATTCATGCACGTAATATTTTCTTTCTAATTCTCATTTCATTCAATAAACTATACCCTGATTAAGTAAATACTTAAATGTAAAAAATATTTGAAAACGAGGCACTGTAGGCAAGTGCCTATTGGTTTATGTTTTTTGCCCGTTACTTTACCTATTACTTAATAATGAGGAAGTTCTATAAGCCAGTTCGATACGGCGAGGGGTGGCAACAAGGAGGGAAAGAGGTTTCATGTCTCGTCGGAATGACAATAATTGCGTCTACGTCTAACGATCGACTGGATTCTATTTTTAAATTGCATTTTATAGGAGGTACTTTTATTTTCGGTTCTCTTTATGATTGAAATAGTTCGAAGGTTTTTTGTTGCTATTTCGGGGTCGTTTTAGGGTCGAACGGATATTTATAACTTGGCGTCTGTATTTTGTTTTGGGCTAATAATAAATCTAGCCTCTTTTAAATTAAACTTAGGTCAGCTTTATGTTTGAGAGATTAAATGTGGGAATTAGATATTATTTCAGTACATGCTTGAGTTAAGTACGCTTGTACTTAGTTATTTTCCAGAACAGTTACTCTCTAATTGGGTCACGGAGGTCAAGCATAGCACTTATCTACGTGTTAAAAACTTGGAATAAGAAAATGCTTGAGGATTCTTTTTATCGACATTATTTCATTTATGATCATTGGTGTTTTGGGACCATTTAATGGTCATCATAGATGTCTAGATTGGTTTCATATTTTTTTTATAATTTACAGTGACCTTGTAATTTTTTTTCGGTCAAATCAATTCTCATGGTAAAATAGTTAGTTACTAGAAGAATTTATAATCCCATTGATTTTAGTATCGTCTGCCTAACAGCAAGCTTCTCCGAACTATTTGGCACAACTTCCAGACTAGCCAGATAAGAATGACTGAATGTTACTATTCATCCGTCTGACCTCCGCAACCCAATTACTGAGGGATAACGATACCTACATCTACATCAACTGCTACTCTGAAACATATTTCCAACAGAGACTTGTTACCGTTCATTAAAAGATCAAAAGGCACATGTAACTACATCATTCAACATCAGAACACTATGTAATCTACTTACAGCACAAAGGTAGAGCCTTTTTCGGCATTCTAAAAATAAACTGTGTCCTATACCTAGCTTATTTTCTATCAGCACTTGTTGCATGAAGGTTTGACGTCACAACCCCCTCCCTTTTGTGCGCTAGTGCCGAAGGGGGACCGCGCCTCCTAGGGGGGAGCTGCTGACGTAAGCACTTACATTCATGAATGGATTGAAGATCGCTATGGCTTGATTAGTACCTACCCCATACGTGAGTTGTATTGATTATAGTATAGGTTCATAACAAAGTGAGCTCTCGAGTGGTTTATTTGTGACGAGAATGGTGATAATGTATATTTTTATGTACGTCATAAATTGTTCATGTACTCGTATAATATAGATAGTGGATTCTCACTAAGATAATTCACGTCTATGATAATTATTTTTAAATAGCACAATCTATCTAACATTAGATACAAATATACCTACAGTCTGACTCAATACATTGAAGCACATTTACAATCCCCGAATGAGCATTTTCCTAAGGCACCCCACTGTTACACTGGTACATACTATGTCCAAACCAAAACTAATTAGAAACTGTACCCACGTTCCGCCTACTGTGGTAAGATCAAACATAACTTATAAGAAATCTTATAAGCGACGATACCAACATAAAACCATCTTCCAATTTCTTTTCAACATAGACATATGAATAACCTACTATGAACCACAGAACATCTGTGAACTTTGAAAGACGAAACTATCATAACTACGTCACTTAAAAGATTAATCGGTAATGACAATTTGTTTTGTCCCTAGCACACAGTATTATTTATTCTACAGTACTCTCTATGCAAATACTAATAAAGCTATCCATATTAATCTAGGACACAGGCAAAAACATATAGTCTATACGTAGTTGCTACCATCCCGTGCTAGTTTGAAAGTGGATCAAGGAAACGGCCCGGCTGCACTGTGGAAGTGTAGATAAGCATAGGCCAAACTATACCTATCAGTGTATAGTGTAGTGCAGCTTTATCGATTTATGACCTACTTCGGCAACCTGCTCTGGTTACTAATATAGTCTGGTTAACATAGCAACGGTACTGTTTGAATTAACTGATAGCCCCTAACTCTACAAACCTGACATCTTGGTCAAAATGTACGGCTCTAATAAAAACCCTATTAAAATATTATGTTTAGTCTCTTGAGAGTCGTCTAAACAATAATATTGTAATTCGATTTATCAATCAATCAATCTGCCCAACCTTTTCTCAACTATGTTGGGGTCCTCGTAAGTAGGCTGTGGATTCGTTTCGATATTTTTCATCTGATCTTAAAATAGAATCCAATAAATTCGAGAATAAGGTTTTTACCGTCCTCATACATCTCGTGTTTTTACGTAAATTGATCGTGTACGCTTTTTATAAGTATTTAATATTAGAATATAGGCCAGCAATCTGAGAACAATTGCTTGGCTCAATATCCAGGCACATATTATTTTAAGGAGAGCGTCTCTAAGCCTTGAGTAACTAAAATCTCATTGTTACCTCCTAATATTTCTGAATATGGTACTTACTTTTTTTTTGTATTTGCTTATTTTGCAATCAGTTTTTGAAAACTGTGTCTGAGTCTGTCAGTTGTAGGAAGATCTGGCAGGGAAGAATTATTCCTCATCAGAAGCAAGTCTCTTATTAGTAATGCAACTCTCTACAAGTTATCTATCTGTAGGGTGTTGCGTCTTTTGAGTCTGCTGACACAAGCTAGTATTGAGAGTTGACCGGAATATACTTACTAATTACATTAAAATCTTCTGAAAAATCCAATTCACACTGTCGGATGCCGTTAAGCCCTGGGAAATGCCTATAAATAGATAAACATTATGACCTTTCATTGTTGACACGGCCCCGCGTGGGTGGCAGGCTCCGCAACGGCAGCGCGTGGGCAGTAGCACCCCCCTTTCCAATGCAATTACTAAAGGGTACTGTGCAAAGAATTACGACGCTGCGCACCAGTGCTCATTCAGTAGGATTTACACCTGAAAGCGCGCAGTTTGCAAAGGAATAAAGGGAAGTAGTATTTATATGTGTAATGATTAGGGTACACTTTTGTATCTCCTGCATCAGAGAGGCCATTGGATGAAGCTAGGGGGAATAATCTTTGCTGTTATAAATTTGTATAAGCAAGGACGTCCTCTTTCTTGATTTGTAGCTTTTTACCTTATTGATCCATTCCGAAACTTGAATTCCCAATACACAGGAGAAATATATACAAGAATATTATATACATGTCTTCATCGAGACATATTAACAACACAGACAATAATAATTCAGTATTGATACTATTTATTGTACAACATTCTCCATTGTCTGCGTTAACAGAATGGTATTTCATATAGTTTTCAGGCAGCTAGCCAAGAGTTCCCGCCAGTTATTTTCTTTGTGGGCCATGCACCATCATTACTACGCTCGTATGCGTTAACCATTCATATAATAAACCAAATACTACCTCTATTGTAAATACGTAGCAAAATAATACACAACCATCGGCTTAAACTTGCGTTAACCAATAAAAGGCTGATATTTTACATAAGTTACGTAGTACGCCCTCAGGCTAGGTGGAGCGACGATCTTCGCAGGTTGGCTGGCTAGTCTTAACAAGGATGAGAGTTGCTGAGAATCGAGCTGAATGGCGTACAATTGCAGAGGCCTGTGTCCAGCAGTGGACTGTTGTAGGCTGGCGATGATAAAGATGATTTTAATCGCTGTAAGACTTAAAAAACAATAGGTAAATATTTTGGTATTTTGAAGCGTCTTGTTGCATTGCGAGGATCGGGTGATTTACGACAATTCTGTTTAGTTGTAAAATTAAGCATTTAAGCATAGAGGTACTTCTTCGTTGGACTTATTCTCATAAGTAGCTTTGCTTCTATATCTAACGTTAACTTATTCCCTAGGGACTATAGCGAATGAACCCATTATAAGGGTCACAAAGATCAAGTGTGGCCTTTATCTCCCTTATATTGGGTTTAAAATTACAGTTATACATGTAACATCCTAACATTACTCCGATATAGTTGGAAAAACAGGCTCGTCTGATGAATGAAAGCATATACATATACATAACGTAAAAAACATTTCAGTGAATCAAGCGACTATTCCTTTACTCACGTAATTGGATTATAAATTAATTGCTTTTCGTCCAACTGTCAACACGATATTACTTCAAAGTAGCGACGCGGTGGACAAAAATATCGACGAACATTTTATTGAGTTAAAGGTATTTTTAGTGTGTACTTGTTCCACCAACTTCTATTTTAAACCTCACTGAGCTAGAATAATGAATAAAGTTGAAGTCCAATAATATTTTAGTGGTAAGTAGCTACCAACCAGTTCTAAAAATAGCATCAGCTACCCCCCACTGGAGAAAGAGACGGAGTTACTCATGAAGCTTATGTAGAAAAGAGAGAGATGTCACCTGCCTGCGCAACTTTATTTCATGTCTTTCGAGGAATTTATTTTTCCCGGGAATTACTTCCGATATGACATTCACGTAAATAATATCCTTGAATATACAGTACACAGGTACATACAAATATAAAATAACTGTATACAAACTGTACCTGTGTATAAATAATATACACAGGTACAGTTTGTATACAGTTATTTCACAATCTGATATGCGTTATTATGTAAACCATGAACACAAATGTAAAATAAATAAATACCTAGGTTTTATTGTTCGTGTCGCTGGCACGACTGTATTACAGATCTTGTTGGCCGAAAACTTCGCCAGTTCCACAGCGTCGTCGGTGGCAGTGCAGAGATCACTTTGACAGCATCAGGGACACAGAGGTCTCGATAGGAGGTGGAGCATGGTTCCACCATCCACACCCATCTACCGTTCCGTCGAGGTAGGGGGACTTTACCAGGTTGGAGTTACATCGTCTCACTTATATCCGGAGACAGTTCAGGGTCTTTCAAGCGGACCACGAAAGGTATAATAAATAGGTACTAAATAATAACAAAATATACCGTAATTATTTATTTATATTAGTTTTCCACGTATTATTCTGTAATTTATACCCTCATAAGAAAAAGGCGCGAGTTTTGTTTGAAATGTTTATTTAGAAAAGCCTACATAACCCTTCACACTTGGTGTACGAAATATCTCTCACGTGTGCACCTATGGCTGCGCACACGGGTTCCTTCTATCTGGCAGAATCTTGATGCTCCGAAATTTATTTGGCATAACACACTTGGCATAATCTTCTTTAGACGAATATTTTTAAGGCATAAACATGATTTAATATAATTATGGTTTGGCCGAATGTTTATATGTCCGAATTTACAATGGCATAGTTTTAAGATAGCAGAATTTTATTTGGCATAATTTCGTTTAGCATAACGTTCACTTCGCATACTTATGAAAATGGCAGAATTTCGTTTGGAATAATTTTATTAGGCATATTGACATTTATATACAATAGCATTTTTAACCTTAAATTAAAACATTGTCGTGAAAAGTCAATAATATGTTGTGCTACAAATGTTAGTGACAGAAACGAATCGCTGCAAAACCGACTCCACGTAGTCTTGTCTGCCCTACCCCTAGAGTGTAATTTAAGCCCGCGTAGGCGCGGAGGGGCGGGCTGCGGTGGTGAGCCTTAAAACCATCTGCGACGATAAGCTCGCGTGGGACCGCCGGAGCCCTGCAGCGCCGGAGCCATGACAGAAACCATGCCTGCTGCATTTTGCATGCTTGCATGCTTGCTTGTATGCTGCATGCTTGCTGCATGCATGTTATATGCTTGCTTGCATGTTTGCATGCTGCATGCTTGCTTGCATGCTACATGCTTGCTGCATGCATGGTGTATGCTTGTTTGCATGTTTGCATGCTCGCTTGCATGCTGCATACTTGCTTGCATGCTGCATGATTGTTGCATGCATGGTGTATGCTTGTTTGCATGCTGCATGCATGGTGAATGAATGAATGAATTTTCTGTAATGATTATGGATATGAAATGTATGCCAAAAGTTGATTCTAACTCTAAAATTTCTGAGATATGCCTTTTAATGACTATCGGTATGAAATGTATGCCAAAAGACGATTCTGACTGTGAACTTTCTGCGATATGATGGTTCTACTTTTTAATTATTATGGATATGAAATTTATGCCTAAAGATGATTCTGACTTACAAAATTATGAATTTTGAATGTATGATAAATGACTGTCTGCCAAACGATTTTCTGCGAAATGAAGTTTATGCTATCCGCTGTTATGCAAAAGAATATTATGACATAAAAAGTTCTGCTATAAAGGGTAGACCCGCGCACACACTAGGCTAGTCTCTGCTGAGATTGGCCACCATGACAAAAATTCGGTCTGCAGGACTTTTTTAAATAGGTAATGTTTGTGAGTTTGTAAGGGGGTAATCTTCAGAACTTCTGATCCGACTCCTAAATTGTTTTCACTAATGGGAAGATACATTATCCCTGAAAGAATATGTTCATTATCATAGGATATGTTTTATGTTAAAACGAGAAACTTCACGCAAACGAAGTCGCGAACAGAAGCTAGTTTTTTATAAGACAACATAATTGGAATACGCACTTATATAAAAGTTCTAAGAATGTGAGTTAATTCCAAGTACCTTTGATTAAAATGAGTATACATGTGTGACCTTTCGCGTTTCGCATTTCCTTCCTCTGAACGTCCTTCACTATTTCACTTTTTAATATTAGTACCAAGAATTTAGAACTCTCTGTAGAAGATCGTTCGTGGAAGTACTACCTTCCTGAATATGATGCAGATGAATACCAGTATTTTACATCGAGCGACTGCCTTTCTGACCTCCACAACCCAGTCTTACCAACGAGTATCTTGTAACCCAGTAAAGGTATCACAATACTCCTAGGTCAAGAGGTCTCCTCAGTAAAAAACCTGTCTTAGGCTTTTTAGGATTTCTGACTATCCGTAACGACTGTCAAAGATCCTTGAATGACAGCGGCTTAACGTGCTTTCCGAGGTACCTACGGAAGGTCTCGGTATGTAAAGATGGTCACACATCCACGGACCAATCGTGGCAAGCGTAGCTTAACCTGATCGGTCGATCCTTGCGGCTGTTATTATTTATCCACGAGCCCCTGTACAAGTTTATAAGATTTTTAAGGGAAGAAAGTTATAAGAAATTTCCCCAGGATTTCTACTAAAGTTCAGAGCATATTAAGTCGTCAGGCGTGTATCCTGTACGCTGTTCATAAAAGCATAATTCACCCATATTTGAGTATTATAAAAATGTTTTATCAAATCTAATGAATTACTTGGAAAATTAAATACAAAATTCATTTTCGTGAGTAAACAGAGTGTTTCCACAAACAAATTGTTGTTTGTAGATAACCTTTGAGGCCGACGTTATGAAAATTCATGTACATAAAACATTATTACCTATACAATTTGAAATGTCATAGGTTATTTTTATGGTTCAATGATTTACATTTGAACATAAATTAAGCCCACTTGTTTATACCGAAACATAATTTGAGCATAAAATGGCTTCATTTTATGCTCAAATTGTGTTTCGGCATTGTTATGTATTTTAGCGGAATGCTATTCGTCAATTTGTAATATACCTGTCATATCCTCCCATCCGCATCTGAACGCCTGTGATGTGAATAAAGTGCACTAGAGTGTAATATTATTACCTACTTACACATAATTTTGACGATATTGTTGCCATTGCGGACAAAAGCAAGATGAGGCAGGCACAGGAGCGTGGGTTTTGGCACTACTCACTGTTATTTTGACATCATAATTATTTTTGCATGCAATTGATACATATTCTGTACAGCTAAACATGTGGACATTGACAAATATGAAAAGCAATTAAAATATAAATAACTTATCAAGGACATTTTTTCTGGTGTCAATTTCCAGATCTCGTTAAGACACAAGCATAATCAGCCAATAATGATCCTACTGCTGGGACACAGGCCTCCTCTTGGTTAGAGGGAGTGGTCCATGTCTTCGAACTTTTGGTTCTAGGACATGGCAGTTTCCTCACGATGTTTTCCTTCACCGTTTTGAGAGCGCTGGCGACAAAATTAAAAATATAATAAAATGATGAAATTAAAATTTATAGTCTTACTGTAAAAAAATATAAATCCCTATAAAATAGATGTGTAGGGTACCTAATTTCCTTGAAGCTCGTGACTTTTAGCACCGCTCGCTGAGCTCGACTTATCCGTGTGGTTTTTGTGCGCCTCCCCAAACACTGATACAATACAGACTACGAGAATTATACAGAAAAGGAGAATAGGTTTGGGTAAATGAAGTATGGGTTTCTGCCCTAAAGCACAATACCCATAAGATATATACCAAAAGGATAAGGGGCTAAGGAGCTTTTTAAGGGGCACCTTTCCTACAAACACGACTTTTGCCAAATTGTTAGTCAGTTCGGGAGTTTTCGATAATAATTAATTACTCACATTTAGAGCTCTTTAACTGCTCACTAACTAACAAATGAGAGAACTCGTCACATCACGAAATTGATGAAATTTTCCATTAGCATATATGTATCTTCACGCTATTGGAGGGTGCGGCAGGGTAAACATTCTATGTGGCCGACTTACTCTTAAAAACATTGTTCATTAGGCAACTAGGAGGCCAATGTTTTAAAATGTCTATTTATAGCTTTAAAGATGATGTTCACGAAATACCAGAATTTCAATAATACTTATAACACTTAATTTGCTGATTGTTTTTTTTTTTATAAATTACTAACTATACTAACATATTCTTTAAGAACCTTGGTATAAACATATATACCTACTACATCTGTCTGTTTTAATTACATTTATTATTATATTATATTAAAAAAAAAAATCAGCAAAATAAGGTAAAGTGAAGTCAGTGACATCGTGTAACACAATATATATTTAAAAAATATACACTCAAATTCAGAGCCGGATAAAAAGTTATTTCAATGTTATTTTCATGACAGCTGGTTGTTCGGGCACCTAAATTGCTGCTCCAATAAACATCACACAAAATTAAAAACACAGATAACATAACGTTATGATCACGCAGGATTTTGTAAAGAATATTTTTTTGTTAGATGGCCGAAGCCCCGGGCTGACCTGCTTACAATAACAGAACACAGACGAACGTAGGCGTCGTACAGGGCTGGTTTAACTGAAAAGAGAATTTATATTAAATAATAAGGCAAGGCTTTATCAGAAAAGGTAACATTAAAGTTAATTAAGTATTTCATATAACTCAGTGTCTGTTTAAGACGCCCACACACTAATCTTACATTGGGATCATATTCAAACACAACCAACCGCTGTAGAATTGATGTAATGTTACCTAATCTTATGTCGAATTAGCCTACTCTCAGAAAATATTCTTAAGGAAAAAAACACAAATATTTTAATCACCTCTGATTCAAAAGTTACCACAGTTCAGTAAAGTGTCTTTATGTTTATGTCTTAGATAATTATACTAACGTAGTTTTAAGTGGTAATAACATAATTTTGGGTAATGTGCCTTAATTAAAGATAAATAATTATAGTGTAGGGAACAAGGGTGTTCACAATAATTATTACACTTTTTATGTAACATATTTTATATCAATAGGAGCGTAATTTAATACAAATTTTAATTGTTTGATTAAATAAAAGGGTTGTAAGTGAAAAATAAAAAAAATATTATGAAAATCTAAAATAGTACCTACCTACCTACCAAAAACAAAAAAAATCACTAAGTATTTAAAGATTAAAAAAAACGAACACTAGATAATATTAGAAACTTTTTATTAATCTGTTAGACTTCCCAAAGCATTAGCGACAGCTCTGCATCGGCGTGGCGAGCTGAGTATCAGGTTCTCTTTTGTCACCTTTGGAATACCGCTCCATACTCTGGAAAGATGGCACTAAGATTTTTTCCGTGTTCAAATTTGGATAAGATCGCTGAACGCTCTTTTCCCGAGCTAATATCACGCATGTTCTACGGGATAGAGATCAGCGGACTGAGCAGCAGTGCAATTCTGTAACCATCTCACCGTGAAAACTTCGGTGAAGTGAGCGTAGAGTGAGCTGTCATTCCAAATAATGCTAGGGATTGACACTACTGACAACTCATATCAAGCTCACTTCACTTGAGATTTCACGGTGAGATTTTTACAGAATCGACCGGCATTTTATTAGCGCGATATCATTCTCCCAGAGCATATTTTAGCACATTTTTTATTTGTTAGCCCAAAATTATTGACGCCCTCGATTTCCTCGTCAAAGAGCTGGAAATCTAATAAGGCTGCGAGTGTGAAGATTAACTTCATGCAATCTTCTCCTGGTTAAAGGATGACGTGACATAACGCTCCAGGATCACAAAGTTACAAAAATAAAATGATTATGGATTATCTCTAAAGTTTCAAAGGCAGTAAGTTGCGACCGAAGTGAAGTTCTCCCTCCACATTATTCGAAAATGCTTTTGCTTTATGGTTTTAATTTTTAAAATTTCCACTGTTATTAAGTGCAGGTTCAACCAACATTTACATTTTTTTTTTGTGGCCATTACTTCTTTTAAAGACTTTTCTTAAATTAGTTGACATAGTTGGCTTGTTCTCTAGACTTTGCTGAGTAGTGTTAATACACTAAAGTGAAAAATATTTTCTGAAGAAAATATTTTCAGAAACCACTTCAGCTATAAGAGATCGAGATATGAAACATGTTAAGATTTTCTTTAGATGCTTCGCCGAATCGGAGCGGATCATACCTTCTAAGTGCTCAATTCAAGAATCGACCTTAAGCTATGAGTCTTTAATGCCTATAATGCCTAATGCTTTAATGCCTTTAATGTGCCTATTTGAAAGAAATTATTTGACTTTGACTTTGAGTTTCAAATGGATAAAACCACCAATATGCAATAAAGAGATATTTCCAAGTAAATGGTCTGCAAAGTCGAGGGCGTTGCTGTGAAGCCTCCCACGTTCAATGAATCATGTCTCATGTGTTTGGCTTTCCTAGGACTACGGCCAAGCCAAGTTTACTGCACGGGTATTATATTAGAATCACTGTACCCAGTTGATTCCACGAAAAGATACGCGTAGGTGAACAATGTATTGGAAGTTTCTACTTCAAAACCTGTCATACGTACCTACATTATCTGACTTTTTTTTAACAATTTTAAAGGTAACTTGGCGTGTTGGAATTTTTACTATAATTATAGTATTTGTACTATATTTTCATGTCTGGTACTATATACTATCAGAACAACACGATAGTACGCGAAAATACTATAATTTTAAATTCTCTAAGCGAGAGTGTAATTGTATCATTATAATATAACGTAAAACGCGCACCAATACGTTTGTATTGGCCCATTGTGAAGAGCGGTCTTTATAAATATGCATTCTGTGGCAACTTTGGAATGGGGAATTCCCAAATAACATTTTGTTACCATTTGAACAAATTAGTAAGTTTGCACTCGATTGTCTTGTTTTGCCGCATGCAAATGCAGACTGTGAAAGAGTTTTCAGCAAAATTAACTTTACTAAAACTAAAACACGCAATAAACTAGCAACAAAATCCATCGACGCCCTCTTACTTACTTGTGACGTTGTGAAAGAAAGCAAATCGAAGAATTGCATTGAATTTATGCCCTCTGACGACATGTTACGCCGTATTGATGCTAAGATTGCCAATGATCATGACTTCCCAAATGATGAGATAGCTGATATCGAAGTTATCATGCCTTAATTTGATTACTTTGTGATTTTTTAACTGTATTTTCAACTGATTATATTAATTTGTAAATTATCATATGTGTTTTTATTTCCATCTAGAACAAAATCGATGCAATAAAAAAACGTACTATATTTCATTGGAAAATACTATCTTTTTAATTTCCATAGACTATAATTTTTTAAGAGCTCGATTCCAACACTGCTTGGCACTGATCTCTTCTGACTTAGGAACAAATTAAGGAACCCCAAGAGCTTATGTTTTGAAAGACTGGTCCACATGGTAGTGTTCAGTTCGTAGTTATCAATACACGTGCCTTCTTTCAATGTTAAAGCCATTTCTCTTAATGTAAGACATAATAAAATGTAATCATAAGCGGTTACTATATTAGATTACATAATAATATCCTCATAATTTGTTACCTACTCTTTGTCGACTAAGTAATTTTTCCAAATATTTACAAGAATGCTATCCATTTGATTGATTATCACAATTAAGAGTACGCCTTTATAGCTTTATTATGCGCAAATTTTAATAAATAAATAAATTTTGAACTAAGTTTCTCTACCAAATGTCCCTTTTATTAAAGACCTTTCAACGACAAAAGCCTACATTATCAGATTGCATATCTAATGCATACTAACCATCCGACGGTCGAGCTCAGCTGGACCTGTGGGGCTGTGACCCAGTTTACCGACCTGACACAGTTTGCTGACCCATAGGACACCTGGAACCCTACCCAGGCACTTCCAGGTCAGTACCCACTTACCACTCGAGCTAAATAAACTAATAACATGTTGTATGGAGAAGATTACTTTTTTATTACATTATTTATTTAAGTACAGGCGATCCAACGCAGTCATTGGATCGGATTCTTATTGTTCCGTAAGCGAAGTAATAAATTGATTAAAAGACTGAACTCGTTACATGATTAATAATTTAATCAGCCGATTATATATTAATTCATACATTATGATCATAATATTATGCATGCATAATTTCAGCTCAATCGGAAACCGGGAAGTAGATTTTAAAGGACATCATTCATTTCGTACCCAAAAATTAAAGTGCGATTTTATAAAAATATCATTTTATCATTTTCAATCTCAAATAGCAGCCGCGGGGTTAATTTTAGACTTTCGCTGTAATAGTAAAAAATGCTCAAGAAGTTATTTCCCATAATAAAATAGTACTTTGTATTCTGGCCGGCTCTTTAAATTTTGGGTATAAAATGTTCGACACTTGAATGATGTCCTTTTAACTTGCAAGTTTTGATTACAGGCAGAGATGGTGTCTAAACTAAATAAAAGCTTGTAATATGAAAAGATTTTTTTGCTCAATGAGACCGTAATGTCTGAACTAACTTACAGAGGTCGGGGAGTTTGCCCTGAAACTGTTAAAACTTTCCACGCCTACATGGCCCCGGATCGAATAAGTAAATTCGTTAAAATTGTAGCCAAACTAGCGAGCAGTTTTGCTACAATTTTAACGAATTTACTTAACGAACCTAAACTAATGGCGCAACTTTAGAGAAAGAAAAAAAGAATTGTTCTTATTCGCTCATAAAACTCAGAAAAGACAAAAGGTTTATCGAAATCATCTAATCTAATATTATAAAGAAAAAAGAATTGACTTTTTGCATGGTTGTTTGTTACGCTTTCGCGCTAAAATGGGTAAACGATTACCTGGAGTAGGACATACTTTTCATTCTGGATCGCAGACAAAGTCGCGGGCAACAGCTAGTGTAAAATAATCAGATAATACTCTTAATTGTTACACTTATTTCTACGGTGACATATAGGTGGGTCAATGGCACAACATAAAAATGAATTAATAACATTCAATTCATTTTTATGTTGTGCACTACTTAATGTTTTATAATTGCTAATATCGCGTTTTATCATCACCGCAGCCTCATAAATATATATTGACGGGAGATTTAAGATTATCAAACTAGTAAACCCTGCTCTACACCCTACACTGCACCCTAATTGCGTAACATAAATATCATCACTGAAGAATATTATAATATTAGCTAATCCATTGCTTTATTTTTGTCTGAAAAAGGATATCATTCATTTCGTTCCCAAAAACAAAAGTACGGCTGTATTAAGGGAAATGAAGTTTTGAGCATTTTTAACATTACAACGAAAGTGTTCCATTAAACCTGCGGCTGCCGAAAATCATAATTATTTTATATTTTTATTATTATCTGTAACAGTGAAAAATGCTCAAAGATTTAGGTACGTAACGTATAACAAAATAGTAGATACTTTTGTTTTCTTAAGCTATTGCTTAAAGTATTGTAAATTGGAATTCAGGAAATGAATAGCTTATAGAGGTATTCCTCTAAAAGCTATTTATATCCTGAATACCCAGCAGATCATTAGCAATACCTCTAATTTTCGTAAAATTTCATTTCATATTTGGTGTACCAAAACATTGCCGCATGAAAAAAATAAAAACCGTAATTTTATCGGTAAATTTTTCATTATAGTTTTTATTAATCAAATTGGTTTTTATTTTTTATTTCTACAGTTTAAATGTTATTTCTTTGTAATATGAATTGTACACAGATCATTTACCGATTTAACTCTCCGTCCGATCAGGACTAGGCCCGTGCCGGACGGCGTGTATGTGTTCCACGCGCGCCTCAAAGAGATGTCAGCATGAGTGACGAGGCCCGATAGGGCCGAAGCCTGCCAGGATAGCGGGAACGTCCGAAAGGGTTACCGCTGCCCTGGAACATAAAGGGCTAAGGAAGGAACACGGGTGGGTTTTAGTCAGTAAGAGTCTGACACTCCCTTCTGCTCCACGCAGAGCGGGAGGAGTCAATTGATGATTTCCCATCCTCAAAAAAAAAAAAAGATTTTATGGATAGGTACTTACTAGCTACAGGCTACCAAAAAATAACAGTTAACACTGTAAAAATAGCTGCTGGACTGGCTGGCGGCTTGTCACGACATTTCGGTTATTTAGCTTCCAACGCTGTGTATTTCATGTCACTGGCGATACACAAACAATGTTTTCTACCCCGCGATGCTTACTAGTAGTTGTTTTTCCGCTGGACTTTTCCACTGGCCTCGAATGATTCATTGGTTCAGCGAGCTTGCATGAATACCTGTGTTCAACTAACTTCTAATAAACTGACTCACTCACCCACTCTTCTTGGAGTCGTATGCGTTGTCACGCTATAATGTTACTTTATATGCTTTAGGGCTGATTTTTCAATCATCTGATAACTTTATTCGAGAAATAATTTTGAAATTTTGATAGTTATTTCATACAATAACTGTCAAACTTCAATTTTACTCCTTGAATAAAAGTTATCTGGCGATGGAAAAGTCAACCCTTATTAAACAAAAACATTACTAGAATAAAGAAAAGGCGACTAATACAATTTTTATTTATTTATATATAAGTACTTAAGTACTATACATTTAACACTACAAAACATATAATGGGTGGCCTTACAGCTTTCTGCGATAACTTATATTATATATTATTTTGTACTTTTGTGATAGTCTATAACCAGGATTAACACATAGGATACTTTTTATCCCGATATTCCAACGGTATCGAAACTTATGCGGGTGAAACCGCGGGGCGCAGCTAGTAATTTATAAAATGAAAATGTAAAGCGGTGGGGTACTGAAACACTGGTCACGAGCATAGCTTAGGCACCAGTCTCCCACAATATGTACTTACCTGAATTGTGTATCATTGTCGAATCTGACAATGTATGTAGTACATATATTGTGGTGAGAACATAAAGTTGATTGATTGATTGAATAGCCTAACCTAACCTAAAAATACATTTTAAATTAAAAAATACATTTTAAATTAAGTTTTTGTATTTGCACAAAACGATGATATCAGAGGGGCAATTCTCGTAATTTTAAGACCGTTCACAGTCTGATCTCAGTCTCAATCTGTCAAAAAATACTTCTAATTTCCCTACATTTTGACAAGGTTTTGACATTTGTTTGTCGCTGAGATGAGACTGCGACTAGATTTTGAACGTTTTAAATTACGAGAATACGCCTTCAGTTCTCGCAATAACCCAAATGTTCTTATTTTTCAAAAATCGAATTGATCTCATGTCTAAAATATTCAAATTAAGCTGTGAATCAGAACTTGTTAATCGTCAATATTACATAACACAGTCCCCCAAAACGCCTGCCCTTCCCGACTTCCTACTTTTTCTTTATGCGTTTCAACAAAACAAACCTACACAACAGTCCGCAAAAACTTTACCGTCGTTAGTACCTTTCATACGTAATTAGTTGGTACTTTGTCACATAAACGTGACCGACAACACCGCTTAAACAAATTAAAAACTCGAACCTACAACGTGATCGTTCCTATAAGAAGCCAGAAAAATGTTTTATAAAAAGTTTGAAGATTTTTCGCAACGACGTAGTTATATCAAAGGGGACGTTTTTGACAGGTTTCCAATAAGAACAAGTACAGTAAAGGTAAATTTTCGCAACATATCGACTAGTACCTCGACTGCAAGGCGCCAGGCGGCCATCGACCCCTTGTTTGTGACGACTTCCGCTCCCAAAACTGACGATGCACTTCGAATGCAACGAATTTCACCCGATACGACCCCCTCTCCCGACCTACCCCAAAGGAGCTGAAGAGCGCCACCCGTAGGAACTTTCAGCGATCCATAATGGTTACGAAACCAGTAGATATGAATTCATATAACCGATTGGTGCATAGTTACCGATATAGATTCAAAAGAAAGGTGCCGTCCTTTGAACTTTCGATATGTCACATAAAATACCTCGGACAAGCTAGGGTTATTTAGAGTATGCGTGGGAAAAACCCCAGGTTCTATGAACTTCGGACTGCTCTAGATAGCCGGAATATTAATAGTACTGACTGATCTAAAAATACCGGGAAAGTTCGTTAAAATAGAGCTATGTTGTACTCGCTTGCATTTCATAAATCTATTTTTACTCTTGCAGATGTATAATATGCATCTAGCATTCAGTCAAACTACCTGTCTGCTTAAAATAGAGGTTTCCTGGAAACTTTTGTCGAAATTCAGAAAATTTGTTTCATTCGAGCGTTTTTATACCTGAGGTCATAGGTTCGACCCCCAGGTAAAGTGTTATTTTTGGGTTTTTAACCGACTTCAAAAAGGAGGAGGTTGTCAATTCAATTCGTTTTGTTTTATTTCTTTGTCACTGACTTGCGAAACTAAAATTATTTTGCGTTTTGTAGTGCTTTCTTTTTGAAGTCGGTTGTATTTCTTAAAACGTTTTTTGTTTTTTAAATTTTTAGTTATCGTTTTACATTTCGTGTACCTCTATTACCTACATGCAACTCAACAACTTTATGAACCTTATTAATTTTACGTACGACAACCCATTCACAATACATGTATTGTTCCTCGATAGTGTGGCTCCATTGGTATCTTCTGGATCTTACGTATCAGGTATCAATTGACCACCGATACACGGTAACTCACCAGCAATTGTTTTTTCAGTACAATAATAAAATGACAATAGAGAGAGGAGGAGAGATAGGCAGTCGCTCCATGTAAAATACTGATATTCAGCTGCAACCTGTTAGACTAGAAGCCGACGCGACCCCAATATACTCGTAGTTGGGAAAAGGCTAGGCAGATGATGGTGAATCAAATGACAATACGTGCACTGTTTATTACTGAGGAGTTCCATTATCTATCTCCGAAGGTCTTCATCAGATCATCACCTTCAAATGGAACTACATCTAGAGATTACTCTGCCAAACAAAAAAAAAAGAATCATGCAAATCAGTTACCCAATTGGCGAAGAGATCGCTGCGAAAGCGAAAAGATGAATTTCTCCAGTGCTATCCAGAAGTCTGATTTTTGTCCAATCTACAGCAATAGAGTCGCCCCCTATACCAATGTAGCGCATAATCAGCCTACATTGTTCTCTCTGTGAGAGGGAGTGGGCCATAATCCACCCACGCGGCCCCAGTGATTCTATGTTATGTTATATTATTTCATTCTATATAACTTAATGTATCTCTCCCACAACAGTCATATGAGATTTGAACAAAGTACAGACGCCAGCACGTCAATCAACTATAATCCCTCAAATTTCTTTAATAGATTTTCAACTTTGTCGCTAAAGCATTAGGTTCAACGTTGATTGGGAAAATTTGACAGTTTCGGGTAGCTTGATGTGCTGGCGTCTGTACACCTACGAATGTTATAAAAGAGTTATGTATCCACGTGTAGGAATTAAATCGACTAAAGCATCCATTTTGTCGTAAATATTTTACTACATGTTTGATGGGCTATTCGTATTACCAGTTTCGGTACTTGTGCTTTACACTTTTATCAATTACTATTTCCTAATGCCGTCATTAGGAAATGTGAGAAAATAGTTTAACAGCTTTTTACTAGGAAGTAATAAGACACAGGTTTAGGGTAGGTACTCACGACTTTTTTTATGTACTTTGTACCTACCATGTCCGACGAATAAATGTCTTTGTCTTTGAAGTATTATGACGCTGTTTTAGGGCCGGTTTTCATGACGTTTTTTTGAACGCCGTCGACAGTATAGCATAAGCATAATTATCGGCCTATAATGTTCCCACTGATGGGACACAGGCCTCCTCTCTTTGAGAGGGAGTGACTGTAATCTACTTTGCGGCCGCAGTGTGGGTTAGTAGATGTCACGTCTTAGATTTTTTGGTTCTAGGACATGCCGGTTTCTTCACGATGTTTCCCTTCACCTTTTTGAGAGTAGTGGTGATGAAATTAATTACACAACGTAAAGCACCTGCCGGGGTTCGATCCCACGACTTACGACTCGTAAGACGGGGCCGTTACCACTGGGCCACCACTGGTCTCGACGAAAGTTTATCAGCTTTGCTTTTTCAAGGCAGAAAACGTGACATCGACGCGCTGATGACGCGTGTTCAATGAAAAACGCCTTGTGAATGCCTAGGCACATTATAACAGAAAAGCAATCAAAATAAGACTTACAAATAGTAAGTAGTTGCCACAAATAAAAATCCCTTGCGCCTACTTGCGAGAGAGCGCTCACTCATAAATATTATATTTCCCTCTCTGTGATAATAAATTAACTCCTTAGTTATTCTTAAGTCTTATGAGAATTGGTAGACCGCAAGTAGTTGTTCGATATTAACTGAAGAAACGAAATGACGACGGCTATTCGTAAATAGTAACGACAGGCCATATTCTAAACTAAGTTCTGCCCTCGTCTTCCCCCGCGTAAATGCCGGAAATTATTCCACGGGAACGTGTTACCGGGACAAAAAATATCGCGCTATCTATTTTTTTTTTTCAAGTTTTATCGAAATTCATTCCGTGGTTTAGGCGTGAAAAGGTATAAATATTGAATTCCAGGGGTTAATTTTTTTTTGCGCGGTACCCCTTTTCTTTTCTAATACAAAAGTAGGCCGGAATAAACAGACAGACAATTTTTTTTTTGTTCTAGGTAGCGTTTATACGTTCACATGCATTTAGTAAAAAGCTTTTTTTTAACTTAAATTTTAACTAAACGGAAAGAATGTAGTTACTTGGTACTCAACAGGAGGTAACGCCCCCCTAACTTTTTAGATGAAATATCTTCTATGACGTAGGTTGAAGACTGTTAACTACCCTCAGACCCTCCTACGCGTAGTGTCTTTTCTCTCGAATTTTCACAAAAGCAGCTCGGCGGAAAAATCCTAAAGGTGACTGTCCGATTTTTAAAAACGTTCTTGTAAACGTTATTCGTTAACCTTTGTGACCTTTCTACCGATAATATTCATTTATGTTGCTTCCACCAAACCTAATTCTGTTCTAAAAATACTTAATAAACATGTATGCCCTGTCCATTAGGTAAACCGTTTTTTGACAGATGGAACTAGTGATTGCAGAAACACACAATACATTGATTGATACACGTACGATATTGTAATGTATGTAAGAAGCCATAAATAAGATAAGCCAGTTTATATGTTTATTTCATTACGCATTTTAATGTTAACTTTTACGTAATCTGAGAGGCAATTCCCGTAATATATAATGTAAAAATAAGAACGTTCACAGTCTGAGGGGCAATTTTCGTTTCAGTCTCAATCTGTCAAAAATACGTCTAATTTCTCTACATTTTGACAAGTTTATGACATTTGTTTGTCGCCGAGATGAGACTGCGACTAGATTTTGAACGTTTTAAATTACGAGAAATAGCCTTCTGATCTCAGTCACAATCTGTCAAAAAATACTTCTAATTTCCCTACATTTTGACAAGTTTTGGACATTTGTTTGACGCCGAGATGAGATTGCGACTAGATTTTGAACATTTCAAATTACGAGAATTGGCCTTCTGGAATATGTACGTTCTAAGACAGCTATCAAAATCGGTTAACCTAATGGGTATAATATATCTGTCACACTTGTATTTTTTTCTGCCACTTTCTTACGGTACGGTTTCTACACCATACTGCGAAGGAACCATGCCGTGTTCAAAGGAAAAGGGCCTCATACTCACGTTTTAGGTAATATTTTTGGATTTTATTTTTGGAGCAGATCATATTTCTTCATCAATTTGCCATGGCTTTAAAGGTAAAGCCATGCCAAATTGATGATGACTCAATAGCCCAGCATAAAAGAAAAAGCAGTTTAATTAATTAGGCAATATTTTCTCCTTCTTGAATATTCATGTTCCTAAAAAGACTTTCTTAAATGAACCAGTTGCTGCCAACGTTGCATACAAAACTATTCTTCTATTTGTATTATTTAATTCTAAAGCAGTTGAATGAATTTAAATGTAACTGAATTCGTATAAATAATGCAAGTGCTTTCAAGTTCATATTTTATCTGTACAGATAGACAGACTTAACCGCAAAGGCATTCAAAATACATTTTCCTTCTGCTCTTAACAGGTGTTTATTTTGCATAAGCTTAATGTTAACGTCTCAAAACTATAAATATTAATTGGCACTGAAAGAGAGACTGAAACATCTTAGAAAAGTTGATTCAATTTGTATTGCGTTTTCCAACGTACACACGGCTACACATCAAGCTATGCAAAACCAGTATTAGCTGACCGTTAATTATGAGAAAATATCATACAAAGTGAGGCCAGGACAAACTAATATAATATAATAATAATATCCCTGGACATTTCACACAGCGCCATCTAGTCCCAAGCTAAGCAACCTAATGCTTGTAACGTTTAAATTTTTTCTTACGTACATGATGTTTTCATAGATGTATTGACAAGGTACCGTCATGATGTTAATATCTTTAAACAGTTCCCTTAAAGAATCGCGCCTGCGGAGCCCATTATTGCTCTGATGGCTCTTTTCTGCAGAATAAAAATGGACTCGATATCTGCAGCCCGTCCCCATAGTAAAATACCGTAAGACATGATACTATGAAAGTAACTGAAATAGACTAGCCTCGCGGTATCTACATTAGTAAATTGACGGATTTTTCTTACAGCATAATAATATCCCTGGACATTTCACACAGCGCCATCTAGTCCCAAGCTAAGCAACCTAATGCTTGTGTTATGGTAACAAGATGGCTGATAAACTACTTATATACATTTTTTTTTTTTTGTAAATACATACATATTATAGATAGAAAAACACCCAGACTCGGAACAAATACATGTAGGTCATACAAATATTTATGACCTACATGTATTTGTTCCGAGTCTGGGTGTTTTTCTATCTATAATATGTATGTATTAACAAAAAAAAAAAAACTGGTTTTGTATAGCTTGACGTGTAGCCGTGTGTACAAAGCTGTAGTTGAATGGATATTTCACAGAAAAGTAAACTATACCATAGAATAATAAATTATACCTACCTACAACTTGGGTACTAAGTATTTCTTACTAAGGGATGATTTTACCAAAGGGCTGATTTTTCCAACGCCAGATAATTTTATCAGGATTTTTTTTATTTTTTGCAAAATCTGTCAGACCACAATTTTATACCACGAAAAAAAAATTATCTGCCGATTGAAAAATCAGCCGAAAGTTAGATATGTTTTATTCGTGGAATAAAATTGACGTCTATTAGTTCTGTTTTGAAAAAACTGTCATAAATTCAAAATTTATTCTCAGGACAAGACTTTTTCTAGGTATAAAATTTTGGTGAAATGCGTCCTATCTAAGGAGTCGAATATGCTTCCGAACGAAACACCACTTCGTTCAATCCATGCCTGCGTAATTGAAATGAAATTTTTTATTTTGTAAATAGGATATCGGAAACACTTTTACAAGTCATATTATTTGAAAAAAATTAAGCTATATGAGGTCGGTGTTTCCTATCGGACTACTCAGACATACAAGGCTAAAACAATCTCAGAGGTCTCTTTTAAAGTCCAGACATAATCTTGGTCAGATCATATGAAGACAATGCCTGAAATTTTAATGGTCTTTTGGGTCTTGAATGGTCTTTTGAATTCAAGAGAATACCCAAAAAACCAGAAGACCCTGTTACAACACTAATTTTAAGTAAGTCCGTTTTCTTTTCAGATTTCTAACGAAAAAGGTGAACATAAAACTAGCACGACTGTGTTTAAAATCAGACTGACACACAAGGCTATATGGATATTTCTCTTATTATATATACAGGGTTATTTTTCAAAGACCAGCCAAATTTAAGGATGTGGTACAGACCATCAAACTGAACAACTTTCTCCATGGGACCAACATCGTAATCGCGAATAAAAATTCAGCCGTCTCATACATTTAGGTCGAGTAGGTATTGAAGTTTCCTATAGGACAGTTGATAAAATTTTCGCGATTACGCCATTTGTCCCATGGAGAAAGTTGTTCAATTTGATGGTCTGTACCACATCCTTAAATTAGGCTGGTCTTTGAAAAATAACCCTGTATTGTTGCATTATTCTGAAGCTGTCCCGATCTATTGGTAAGTTCCACTCATTATTTTTTACACAAATCTGCTCTTTTATTTCTGATCTTGTCTTCTGCCTTCTACATGTGTGTGATCCTGAACATGGCTGACTATTATTAGACACTTTACGTGGCTGACTTAGATGGGACGCCTAACTTGTCACTAAAAATTAATGGCTGAAAATGGTTCTTATGCTGAAGTGCACTTTCGCATGAGCACCATTTTCAGGCATTTATTATTTGAAAACTCCTGAGTATTCAATTTTGTGCGGCAAAAACCATGTGATAAGTTCATCCGAAATCAACGCAAATGAAGACGCGGGCAAAAATATGTATTGTAGGAACCAACTCCGTCTCCACGCGCAGACAAAGTTGAAACAATCTTCTACGTACACGTGAAGCATATTCCCCATGACGCAGAACAGTCATTACGTCCTACACGAGTTTTATACTGAACTACACTTATGTCGGAGTACCGGGACTACGGCTATTACTGAAGGTTCTTGGGGTTAATTGCCTTGCCTGCGTCATACATATGAATGCTAGGAAGCACCGAAGAAATGAATGACGATTTCTGTATGAATGAATATTAATTAAAAAATAAAATGAAATTATTTAGCTCCAAGATTTCGTTAGGCAAAAGCTCACAATTTTTTCATTTTAACACCATGTACGCTTGTATTGCGCACCCATATTTTACAAAATAAATATATCTTTATCTTGTCTTTCAATACTGATAGCCTTCGTACGAAACTTTCGCCTCTTAAATTGTTAAAGTTTCAAATGATGTCAAAACTGAAAACTCTATGTCATGCAGAGGCCAAACTTTCAAGATCCTAATTCGGTACCATTCCTAGAATCCAGTTAAGAATTCTGTTGCAAACATTGTAACAACATTGTAAATCTAAGAACATCCAGAGGGTCTGAAGTAGTTAATGTCTATCTTATACATTCTGAACTCGTCCTTATGGATCCTATTCTAAATTTATCCCGTAGCCATATATTATACTATGTCTGCATCTACGAGCGTTCGGCATCCCACGTTGCGGTACACAAACACCCTTTTGGGATACTTAACCTCTTGACATATGCATCGATATTTATGAACGGTAATTAAACGTTATGAAGTAACTGCTCGTCAGTTGTTGTCAATAGTTTTCTATGAGTAAAAACAGTGTTATAGCAGATGAATAATCTGTGGGCGCGATCGATAGCAGAATGCCGCGGGTTGAGGGTAGATGGAGGGGGCGGGGTCGCAGGGCTGACGTGAGGTCGGGGGTGAGCTGGGGGCGCCCGGGGGTGTGCAAGGGGTATACGGGGGGGGGGCTGTTTCATTGAGAACGTGTGGGCGACGCGCGTGGGCGACCTGCTTATAAAGCTCACTGGCCCTCCCCTCCTGCTTGTAGTCGTGTTCTGATCGCGCCAAGACTAACATCTATCAGTGAATTATGTGCAACATGCGGCTTTCGAGCTTGAGGTAAGCTTTCTTTATAATATTCATTCATAACTCGTGAATAAATTCAGAAGTAACGTAACAAATATTTTGAATTTTGGTGATTTTTGATGTTCATTTTTTTTTAATTCTTGTAAATCGAAACCAAATATAGGTAATGATTCGGTTTTGTTCCAAAGTAAATTCTGGATTTTTTAAAGTGCATAGTTAACGGTATTCTGTTTTGTTTTAGGCTATTATCAGTCTTACTTAGCTACTTAGTAGCTCAAGCAAAGGCTTACCCTATGCAGGGATGGCCTATGTACCCGCAAACCTCCAGGGAGTACCCAGATGACGAATATTACTATGCCCCGAAAGTACAATACTTTTATGACGCTCCAGCGATCACTGTGCCCGAAATGCACGCTCAAGTGCCATACCCTTATTTCTACGACCCATATGGCCACTTCATTGCAAATGAAGCACCGAAGAGGCAAGAAGAGAGACTAGCCGCGCTGCCTATCGGACAAGAAACTTGGTTCGAGAGCGACACCACGCCCCGCTGGCAGTCCAACGATGTCGATGACGTCAGTGCAGCCTTCCTCGACAATTTGATCCTTACGCAAATGGCACAAGACGCACAGAGGCGGCGCGAGAATGCCCGCGCAGCCTTCCCGCCTGTTGATTACGAGGAGCATGACGCCGAGGACGAAGATGTGAGAGAATTGAAGGCGTTAGCAGGCCAGCCTCTCTACCATGTGCCCAAGACCGTGCCCAAGATAGACGAAGATGACTACGCATCAGACGATGGATTCATCAACTGGAACGGAAACAAAAGAAGCGTGACTACTGCTGCCCCAGATATGTCTACTGAAGCACCTAATGGCGATAAGGAAGTTGTGATGCCACGACCTGCAAACAATCCATTCCATAGACACCAGACCACTCAGAACAAAAGGAGCAATGCCTTCTACGACACTATCGTGCAATACTTCTCAGACAAGAAGACGAACCATAACTTACAAGTAAGTAATCTTAATTAACTAAACACTTGTGCTTCTTTTCTCAAATATTTAGCTTCCGAAGATTCAGTATAAACAATTATTACCCTTGACTTCATTAAAAATGTACTCGAAGTCAATAAATATAAACGTTTCATCGTTTGGTAACGCACTAAGACTGTGGAAGCTCCGAAGTCTAAAAATAGCATGGCCGGGCCGGGGGAGGTAGAGTGGCGGAGTGGCGGCCCGGTGGGTGACACAGTGGGCCCGAGGCCGGGTCAATCGGCGCCGGGGGGTACCAGCACAAGTACTAACTTCATCTCGTACCTCACTATAAGCGACTCGGCTAAAATGGTTTCGAATTATTAATGAACATACATTTCTAAATTAACATTGTGTAACCTTGTCAACAGGATCCATCAAAAGGACGAAGAATCGAGAAACGTTTTATCGCAGACGACGCTGATCTTGTTGGGGAACTTCGAGGCCTAAAACACCGCATTTCCACCTAAACAAACACTTCTGAATTATCGCCAACAAATATGAGACTGAGTAATAAGTAGACTAAATAGTTACGCGGCGACAACATGGAACGTTCGCGTTAGGGGCAAACAAAATAACAAAAAAATATAAACATTTGTCACGCGTATAATGTATCCATTTCATAAAATTTTGTCGTCCACTTCGAAAAATAAGGTATCTTGTGTCAATGATTATAATACAAAAAAAAAGTTTAGATGATCCTTTTCTATCTCTATGAACACTTCTTCCGGTACAGAACTAGTGGTAGTTATGTTAAGCGTGAGAACGGGTGTAAATGATGGTACAAAATGTGACTATAATCTCCATTTAGAACAAATGAGTCGTTGACTGAAAAATGCATGATAGTATAATAATAAAAGTTGCTCCTTCAAATGGCAGCTACTATGTCGCACGATGAGTGCAATTTGTAAATATGGGTAGGTACTGATCGTCTAAGACTTATAATTGTTTAGATAGAAGTCAATACATCTAAAATCTTAAGAATAAGAAACATCATTTTCAAAACTATTTTTCAGTTTTGTATAAAACAGCTGCAGGTTAATTTATGTTACTGCTTCTTCGATTGCAAGCTATGATAAAAACACGTCGAAGGAATTTTTGGATACGAATTCTTCATCTGACTAAGTATTTATTGTTTTTTTTTATCGTAAAAATTAGATACTTACTAAATTAATTTACTGTGTTTATATTTGTTAGTTTTGTTCATAACATGCAGAATTGGCCTATCTGGTAAACATTGTATTTTGTCTCGGGTGCTAACTCATTTTAAGTTTAACTTACTAACGGTCTATGCAGACAATACCAGAAAACTAACATTTTGCAAAGCAAAAACGTACACTTACTAAGTATGTGAATATATATATATTTATCTGTAAGGGTTAAGATTCTCTCGGGAAGCAGAGGATTACGTGATATTTTAGCTTTACTGCTTCTTATCTAAAGTTATTTAATATGCATCTGGTCTATGAGACCGATAAAAACACAAAAAAAAATGATAATCTTTGTTAACCCTTTTTTCTATTTGCTATTTTAACATGAAATTTTGCCTACGTTCGTAATAAAAAATCATTTTTGTACCCGCATTTTCTAACATTCAAATTTTCTCCTAATTAAGAAATCACCATTAATAAGATTTTATAAGTAATTGTATCTTTCAAAAGTACATATCTGTTTAAAGTAACGTCAAATTACTTTCTTATGTTGAACTACACGATCCTTGAAATTAGTTGTAATGATATGACGATGACGATATGATGTTGTATGACCTGTAAAGTATTACTAGTTGATGTTAAACATTAAAATAAATTGTAAAATACAGTTAGGGTTCTGAACACACATTTCTGTTTAATCTCAGCTATAACTTCTACAGTCTGCAAACTCCTGAAATAGTCGAAGCCTAAGAGTTAACGATGTAGATAAAATTAATTTCGTATTATAACTTGTCCATGCAGGTGTTTAGATGCCGTTTTGCAAAGTATTGCTCAGAATATTGTCTATCTGTAGATACATAAATTGCTATCTGTGTATTTGTATTTTGTAAAGGCATTACTGTATTTTAATAGATAGGTATTTTTTTAATTATGGCCTACTTGTAACTGAATTGAACCTATGGATACAAATCCGGACTTTAGCGAGCTATGAAATTGTATCAATATAAACAAGAAAAAAATAATTAAAATCATTACGTAAATTGTACGAGCATCTTTTATTGCATTTTATTTTAATAATAAAAAACCCCCTCCTCAACCTCTCTGATTCCTTTGGTATTCCTGCTTAACAAAAGCTCGCCCTAGTTTCCTCTCTTACTACAAGTATATCTACTAGGAAGACAAAACATGATCTACAAAAGAAGTCATTTCACAATAGATAATCGCTAAAGATGTTTCTTGATGATGAAGCTACGAGTATCTCTAGAACTACCTATCAGTCCCAATTCAAATTAACATCTCTGAAATCTATACTCCCCCACTTAAACTTTGAGAAAACAAGAAAACACTCGTCTCGGAGATTAATTAATCTAGTAAAGAAAATATACCTATGAACCGGTGCTCCACTGTTCGAACTCAAGTGATCTCAAGCTACATAATTATATATCTAAATGAAGTATACTGCCATAGGAAAATTTGTAGTAAGAGAGCATCTGTTAGAAAAATAAATTTCTCATGGGTGATGTGAAGCTTTAGGGAAAGTCATATGACTGATGAACTTTTACTTGCAGTAGGTTTGTATATCATAGCGAGGAGGAGGATGGCATGCTTTTTGGATGCCATTTACGAAATAAAGACCACCACCAAAGAGCCTAAACATAGGAAATCATATGGTAACTTATAAGCATGCACAAAAGAGGATGGTTCAACATTCCACCAACCTATTCAAGGAAAATGTGATTATTTAGGAAATGCAGAATCTACCAGTATATCGTTGAAGTCTGACAAGAGGTCCAATTTGAGGATATTCTCATCTCCCATCCATAAATGGCTGAGGCCAGATTTTTAGAGTTCAGTCATCCATCTATCTTTTGGTGAAAGGTCGCTTGGCTCTGACCTAAATAGGTACTTGCCTAAAATGTTGCTTTTAAATGCAAAATAGCTCTCGAAACATCTCAAGACCAGGTAACATACATATATTCTTTAGGAAATCCTTGATGAAATAAGGAAAGTCCGCAACACTATTGAATTAACAAAGGTAAAATCGGATACATCACTAAAGGAACCCCGACAAAGACTAGTTCATAGAAACTTCTAGTAACTTGTTCTATGAGTACTTTCAGAATGTACAAGTATCGATTCAAGTACCGACCTGTATGTTAAAATTAAGTAAGAATATTATACCAAAAGGAATTATGAGATGTTCAAATAGTAACAGCATTACGAAACGCCTAATAAAATAAGCCAGTTTTGTTAACAAAATCATACTATTTTTCTTCTCTAAAATAAATACAGAAAATGGGATGAAATAGGCTAATACTGCAAACCTACGCGTTTTACCTTTGACCTTTTCCCAGCACGCCCTCAAGCGTCCTTTATTTTCATACTGCGGAATTTCTCGGCTAAATTGAATATTCTACGAACGTGAGTCAGACCAAAGGCTTCTCTCTCTCTTTTGTTCCAGGAAAGAGTTGGAAGGTTTTTAAAGCAATTAGGAGTTTGGGAGCTTTTGTATTTGTTAAAATTTTCACACAAAGGCACGAGGGCGTGTGCACCTCATGCCTATAGCATACACACTATTCTTAAAAAAGAATTCTCATGAAGTGGTTAATAACAACACCAGCCAGTTATTATCACGCTGCAAGACAAAAGCCTCTTCTCATACGGAGATCAAGACGATGAAGTGATGAAGGGCTTACTAAAAAATAATTCTGTTGAGCCTCAAAATGCTACATACTCAAAGAAAGTTTCTTTGCCAGCCAATTTTTCATATATATTTATTAATAATTCTCGTTTCTATAATCTATTATCTACGTCTGATTTTTTTATGAAAGGCCCACGAGATTCTCAAGGATAGGATCGTTGTTGTAATTCAAAACTTTTACAATTACCGACAAAATTAAACAGGAAAAGACAAAATGCGCACGTGGAACTTAACAAAGGATTACCCTTACCCTGTTTTCAAGTGAAGGTTGTTGGTAATAGGTAATTAAGAGAGATTATAAGGAGAAATGCACTACCTACATATTATCGCCAACTGTTGGTTTAGATTATTATTTACCGCCCCCCTTAATTAAGCCTGCCCTTTGAAGGTAGTAAGAAAGATTTTTTTAGAGATCGTTCAGAGTGTTAACAGTCTGTTTATATAACTAGGGACTACTATTGCACACTTCTCATTAGAGCAATTCTTCAAATTCAACAAAAATGTGTTGTTGTGCAAGTGCTTAATCCGCTACTATCTGCTACAAAAGCGTAGCACACTACGTAGCCGTCACTTGAAGTGTCTCTCTACGGTTTTGCTACGAGTGCTATGACGTATCATAGCACTCGTAGCAAAACCGTAGACAGAATGAACCGACCGATGATGACGGTGATTAAAAGAATGTCGTTTTTAGCGATTACAAAACAGTTCCATGTTTATCTGAGTATCTTTAAATCCGTGTGAGACAAAGTTAACAGCTAGGACAAAAATAATAAAACACATCCGCCTGAAACTAGACAGTTTCAGACATAAACAAGCTCACATTTTCAAACAGTCTGATGCAGTTTACTCATAGCAGCGTGGCAGCTTTACTAGTTCAATCTCAGATTTCATGATTCATTTTGATTTTATAAAAACAAAAACCTAGCCTATATCGTGCCTAAAATGAGTTGATATCCATCCAGCCGTTTGCATTCTTATTTATTTATCTTTTATTTGCTTCAAGGGTACCACAGAACCACATACAAAAATACTCATATACGCGTGAAAACATAACCCTGTCTAAGCTGTCGTGCAGTCGGGTAAATATAATAAGATTAAGAACCCAATAAGAACCCTTGTCAAGTGCGGTGATGGAATTGGTAGAACCCATCAATTAATAGAATCGTCTTATAACATTCCACTCTAGGAATACCTAAGCCTGGGGGCCTACTCCGAAGTGCAAAGTGCGAATGTTCGGATCGGACCGACACATGGCCGAACCGAATATTATTGAAAAATGTGAAAAAAGTTCGGAACGGCTCAGTTGGGTCGGGACAATATTCGAAAGAGTGTAGGAGTGTAGGATCGGAACTTCGTCAAATAGTAACTTCGTAGCAGGAAAAGGCCGAACATTCGGCCGATACTACTTCGGAATAGACCCCTTGCTTCTTGGTAATTCTGATTACTATTCAATTGTATTTTCGGCAATAAGAATTATTAAAAGTTTTTCTGTTCCTCCACAGATTGTCATCGTAATCTATTCGTTATCAACACAGCACTATCACTATCTTCTAAAATATTTATGAGCTTCAGGATTATCTTCTGTACCTAATACATATTTTCTAGCGCATTAAATTCGGTGCTCAATGCTCAGACTTTGGTCCTCGACGAATGAAAGAATCAATCCTCAATTCTTTCCCTTACGTTAGTATCTATTGTAGGTGTCACAGACACAGTGATAGACTACCATACGTACCTATAGCTATTTTGGTTACCTACCTTTGTTCGCTAAACCGAGTTGAATTGAGAATTGACTAGTCCTCAGATGATTGCACAATGATTCTTCAATGTTTTCAGCCATTTCATCAATTCGTCTTTGCACAGAATTATTACTCAAAGGAATTTTTCGTATAATATCTGCGGCCGGTTTATGAAGCACAGTAGTTATTACCTACTTCCTTTATTGCTGGCAAAATTAACTCTTCTCCGATGTTGTGTGGTTTGCCTTTTTTAACAAAGAGATATTGTACGAAGCTCGAAGTCCGTCGTCATCTTGCTTAGCAGCCGCTAAAAATAGTTTTGCTACACTTAGCTAAGTATTATGCTTCTTCTCTAGGTCTTGAAAATATACTACATTCTTGTCTTTCTTATCTGGATGCATTTCATTCAAATGATCTTGCAGTCTTGAAGGCTTCATTGCTTCATTCGAAATTGTTTTTAGGCATAGAAGGCACAAAGGCGACGATGGGTTTGTAGTATTTTCAATGAATCCGAATTTAATATATTCCGCACAGTATTCGGCAATACTGTTCTGTACTGTTGTCTTCTTTTTTACTTCCGACCTTGTTTTGTTTTAAGAAATACCTACGTAAGTGAGTGTTGATGTGCTGATAGACTTGAGCATTCACTTGTAATGAGCATTTGTGCGAATGTTACATCACTGAAAAATACGAGAACATTTTAGCGAGCATTCTATCGAGCGTTCTGGCGAGCATTCTAGCGAGCATTGCTTCGAGCTTTTTGCCAAGCCAAGCTTCGGTCATCGTTCCTGTCTTACATCTTCGAAGAATATTAGACGGGTATCGACTAGAGCGTTCACTAGAACGCTCATGAAAATGTTCATAGCAATGTTTGGCTCTATGCTTGGCTCAGCTCGTTGTTCAATTCGACAAATATAAAAACGGCGAATGCTCGATGTTCTGTTATAAGGGAGTGCTCAAGTCTATCAGCACCTTTAAATTTAAGTACCGCTTATCTATTACGCGCAATACCGCAAATGAAAGTAAAATAAATATTACGTTATATAGGATTGCGTAAGCAGCACAGCACGCACCGACAGGAATAAGACAAACATGCATAAACTCGTTTATCTCATTCGACGCTCAATCGTACTCAACAAGTAAGAACAAGGTATTCTATGAACCAGCCGATTTATACAGGTCGATTATACAAATCGACCGATTTATACAAATCGGGTTATTTAACAAAAACTTGTGAAATCATGATTGCCCGCGGTTTATTAGCTACGAAAATTACCTAGCTAGGAATACCAATAACTATTAAAATGCGAAAGTGTGTCTGTTGCCTTTTTATCTGTTTGTTTGTGTCTACTTTCATTTCGAAACGGAGTGACCGATGGAAATGATTTTTATCTTATTCAATAAAATATCGAACCGAGTTAGTTGGAGCAATCTCGTAATTAATATTAAGTACCTAGTTGATGTTCACAAGTTTAAGTCGAGAGTCGAGTGCTCAGTCGGTGTCTAAAAGTCCTCCTAGTAGATGAAATTACAAATCGCCCCCCAAGCCTCTACACAACGCACTGATTTTTTTTCTGGGTCTCTTACCGGCCCCCCTTTAGGCCTGCAGCGACCACAAGGGGGTGAAACTCTTCAGATTCATTAAGAGTATTTATTTATAAATATAATAGAAGATAACTAATGCATTAGTTATCTTCTATCTATATTAGCCATAAAAATCCGCCGGGCATAATAACTTCTTCAAATAGCTTCAAAAGCACAATATTGAGAACTCTTTAGGCAAAGTAATTCTGAAGGCCAATTCCCGTAAACGTTCAAAATCTATTCGCATTCTCATCTTAGCTACAATCAATGTCAAAAACTTGTCAAAAATGTAGGGAAAGAGGTATTTTTATCAGACTGTGAACGTTCTTAAAATTACGAGAATTGCACCTCTGAGCAAATCACCTCAGTTTCAAAGCTGGATAACTGTAAATATTGCTTTCTAATCGCAACACTAAAAACAAATGTCAATAAACTGACGTCATTCAATGTCAATGTCATTCATGTATAAAACTCCACAGATGAAATCAAAACAAATCGACTGCTTAGTTTTGTTTACTTTTTATTATTTTAGAGACTGAATGTATGTGAAAGTAATTATTTTGTGCATTTGTTGCAATTTTCTAGTGTGCCTGTAGTATTTTTGTGCGACAGAATCGTAACAGTTAAGTGTTTGAATGTAAAAACCGCTAATATTCCCGTTACACGGCGTTCGCAACTTCATATCCACGTCAGTAGTGTATTCTTGTTTTTAGAGGTAGCCGAGATGGGTCGGTCTAAGGGGTATCAGGACTTGGATGACAGCCATATCAGGCCCCGGTCTCCGGGGCCGCCGATGCCTCCACCCCAAGAGATAGAAATGGCATCGGTCTCTGTAGTCCCTGACGGTACGTTAACTTTCATTTTCGTAAACGAACACTTCCTTTAGAGATTTTAATAGCCTCTTAAAATATTGGTATTCATAATACGTTTATTGACTGTAAAATACTGCTCTGAAATAGATTTCTAACAATTGTACACAGGCATTTATGTTTACTGTTTAGAAATCTGCCATGTATCAATCATGTGTCACGAAAAAACGTTTAATCAACAGATCTCATGATGTTTGATAAGCAGAAATTAACTCTGAGATTGAATCAGCTCATAAACGTGAATATTACAGATACTTTCACCGTCACTCAAGCGGTGAATGCTCTTGGTTTCGGCTGGTTTCAAGTCAAACTGTCACTCTTCACTGGCCTGTGCTGGATGGCAGATTCTATGGAGATGACTATTTTGAGTATTTTGTCTCCAGCATTGCATTGTGAATGGAATATCAGCAAGTGAGTATTGTTGGTCAGTTTAGTCAGCTAAACTGACTGATAATTGAATTGATAACAATTATAACTTAACTAATATATTTATAGTCTTGTGATTCTAAATTATATTGCATTGAAAACTCAAAGCATTTATTTCAAATAAACCATTTACGAGCACTTTTGAATTTTCAAAGAGTCGGTCAGTTAGTCAGAAAGTTGTAGGTAGAGCTGTTGTGTTCATTCACTGTGGACAAATCTTATTTGACCAACTCTTTACAATTACAGATACCAGCAAGCATTGACCACCACAATAGTTTTCATGGGAATGATGTTGAGTTCCACATTTTGGGGTAATATCAGTGACCGTTACGGAAGGAAAACAGTAAGTATTTCATTCCAAAAACATATTATGAGTATTAAAAAAAAAGATGGTGAAGTACTACTTATTTAT
Source organism: Apamea sordens (assembly GCA_945859715.1). Lineage (NCBI taxonomy): Eukaryota > Metazoa > Arthropoda > Insecta > Lepidoptera > Noctuidae > Apamea > Apamea sordens. The sequence continues at coordinate 11,810,865 of OX243994.1, read as the reverse complement.
ACATCTATCTGGAGTTGTATTTATCAAGTAATTTAACCTTTTGACACATCATCCCACTAAATGTTTTTGTATGAACTAAAAAAAAAGATAACTTAGTTAATATATTTTTAGTTAATAGTCCTACCATTAACCAGCCCACCTCCATCCAGAATCTTATTAAGTCTCCTGGTCTGTTGAGAACATCTGTGTAAGATCTGGGTGTCCCGAGGGTTTCCGACCTAATCTGGGTGACACCTGTGCACTCAAAGAGCACATGCGCAACGGTTTCACCATGCAAGCTCTGCACCATGCCTCCATGCAAGCTCTGCACCATGCCTCCATGCAAGCTCTGCACCATGCCTCCATGCAAGCTCTGCACAGGGGGCTGTCCGTTATGCGTATTGTGTGGAAGTGTTTGTTTAGTGAGCAGTGTCCCGTGATGGTCCCGTCACCAGGCTCAGGGCTTTCCTGTCCAGGCGTAGTAATCTTTTGGTTAGCTTGCCATCTAATGATGGCATGGCTTCCTTGGACTGCCTGCAGCCCGGTGACGAGGACCACCAGTTCTCTGCTTGTATGTGGGTGTGCTTCTGTAGCCACCTGCATACTTGATTGAAGAGGATGGGTGCGACTGGTTCCGGTCCATAGACTGGCGTGCTGGATGCCCTTCTGGCCAGCTCGTCAGCCGCGTCGTTACCTAGTGATCTACTGTGTCCTTTTATCCATTGTAGTGTCACTGTTGCGGTTCGATACAATTACCTGTTCAAGCGCCTTGTGACATTCTGGTATTAGATTTGATGTAATGCATCCCTTTAGGGATTGGAGGACTGAGGTGCTGTCAGAGAGTATACGAACATGTATCCGTAACTCTCCTGGCTGCTATGGCATGGGCCGCTTGTATTATCCACACACTCCGCTTGGTAGACCGTGTTGAGCATTCCTAGCGGGCTGGATATATTTATATTGAGGTCGTGTGAGAAAATTCCGACTCCAGTTCCGCAGTCGGTCTTTGATCCATCAGTGTAAACTCTCAGCTCTCTCGGGCCTGAGTAGTCGCACTGCTACTCTTTAAGCGCTATGTTCTAATGCTTTTGGAAGCAGTATTGCTTAGGGGCTTTGTCGCAGGGTGATGCCATCATTGGCTGCCGTTTGATCGCCTCGTCCTTTAGGCGTATGTGCTTGATCCTCGAGTCTTTGCTCAGAGTTCCTGATATATGGAGTCTGAAGGCAGACAGGGCCGCCTCCACCCGCACGATAAGGTGCCGCACGTAGGGGAGGCAGTCCAAGCATAGCCTGTAGGGCGGCGGTGGGTACAGTTCTCATGCAGCTAGTGATTGCCACACAAGCAAATCGCTGCAGCTTTTCCAGATCTCTTTGGGCTGTGCTCAGGTCTGTTCTGGGCCACCAGACTAGTTAGCCGTATGTGATAATTGGTCGGATAACTGTGGTGTAAAGCCAGTAGGTGTTCTTGGGGCTAATTCCTCAGTTTTCACCAAGCATTCTCTTGCATTGCCACAGGGATATGCTGGTCTTTGTGGTGATGTATGTAGTTGATGTGTTTTGCCCAATTCAGCTGTTTGTCCAAAATGATGCCCAAGTATTTGGTTTCAGTTGAGAGGCTTAGGGTAGTGCCAAAGAATCGTAGAAGTTGTATTGTAGCAAGTTTCCTCGTTCGGTTTTGGTTGGGTTCACTGATAGTTGGTGTGTACACTACACCAATTCTCTACTATTTTCAGTGCCTGGTGCATTAGGTTGCACAGAGTGTTTTCGTGGGTGCCATTTATTATTATGGTTAGATTATCGGCGTAGCTTCGGTAAAGTAGCCTTTATCATTTAGTGCCTTTATCAGGCTGTCTACAACCAGATTCCATAGAAGCAGCGAGAGGACGCCCCATTACGGGCAGCCCTTTGCCACAATGGCCCTTGTGGTGTCGATTACGATCACTTGTACAGCTCTCTGTTCGAGCATATTGGTAATCCAGTCGCTCAGAGACGAAGCACGTAAAGCCGTTGGTCCTGCGCCTGATCTCTCCCCGGTCGTGTCGGATTGCCGTCTCATCGGACTATGAGAGTAAAGGAACAGAGAGTGCACCTGTGTTTGCGCACAGACTGTGCACTATAATCTCCTGCGAACCTGGCTAATCTCCGTTGTGATTTGCCACCGTGACCAAAATCAGTCAAGGGGATTGTTATTATTATTACTTTAACTACTCACAACTTGTTTTTTTCTTTTACTTGTTCTGTAAAAAAAAATATTACACTTACACTCAAGTGAGTAATGTGCAAGCAAGAACCTTGGATGTACAAATACGGATGTTGCAATGAGAAGTGTGCCAGATTTCTGACATTTCTCTTTGATTTGTTTACAGGCTCTTAGTATGTGTGGAGTATTACTGTTTTACTACGGTCTGCTGAGTTCAATAGCACCAAACTTCCTCTGGTTATTATTCCTAAGAGGTCTTGTCGGATTTGCTATAGGATGCGTACCACAATCGTAAGTATACAAATAAAACTATAAGTTAACTCTTATATTGTTTCGTTAAATTGTGAAATTATTCCATATTAAATAATTGATGAATTAATTTATTTATTTTCAGTGTCACATTGTATGCAGAGTTTTTGCCAACAAAACAGAGAGCTAAATGCGTCGTGCTTCTTGATGTAAGTATATCGAATTGTTTCATGTTTATCTAGGCATACTTTTGCTCATAACACCCTACTACCACTAATACCTAATACCTAACCACCTAATTACCTAATTACTAGTTACCCAAGTTACCTTGGGTAACCTGGAAGTCTTTAAACAGACTCCGGACCCAGGTTGGCCGAAGCAAGGAAAACCTGTTCAGGTGATACACGACTCCGCCTTGGAGTGTTAATGTGGTGCTGTTCCACAAACGATGACGACACTTAATATCGTGTCCTGCGTGTCCTGTCAGCTGCACGTTACAGGAACTGATGGACGCTGGTGATGGCGCTAAACAAGTGGCCGAATTCTGGGCAGAGTCCATTTAGATTGCTAAGAAGAAGACTAGGATTAAAAATTTTGTTTCTGGCCAAAATAACGTGATTGTTCAGTACATTTGTATAAGTAAATAATAATTCTTATACAAAATCATTTAGGTTCTGGATTTTATAATAATTTCCAATTTTTATTAAACTTGCAGTGTTTCTGGGCCCTGGGCGCCTGTTTGGAAGTCGCTCTGGCGCTGGTGGTGATGCCTACGTTAGGCGTTCACTGGCTCCTAGCATTATCGACTATACCACTACTACTGTTCGCTCTTATATGCCCTGTAAGTACAGCAATCGGGACACTACAAAACAGATCTAATCTAACTAGCCTGTATGGTCCCACTGCATAGCAAAGGCCTCCCTCCAGTCCCTACGGTAGGAGTCAAGCTCGTCCCGCCATCAGAATGACAAAACAGTTAATGGATGTTATTTGCCTAACTGTAGTTCTGTAGTGTGTTATGTATTCGGTTTATCAATTAATAACCCATTTTCGTTACAAAACAATAATAGTAGAATCATTTTACCATCATTGTTAACTCTTGAATAAAGACTACTATGTATACTACTACAATCTTTTCCATATTTTATTATCAAACCTAGAAATTATGCAATTATTATCTGACTTAATTTCAACTTAAACAATAATTTATTTCAGTGGCTTCCTGAATCTGCAAGATACCATGTTGCGAGTGGTGAACCTGATAAAGCCTTGGCTACTTTAGAACAGGTACGAAGCTGTGTGTTCTCTTTTCTTCGAAATGCTTTACACTAAGGCAAAATCAAAACTTATGATCTAACTTGTCAAAATAAATGAATGGTGATTCTGATTACTAATGCCATGAGCTGCATACTACAAAGTTTCAAAACCACTCACTCACATCATCGTTCCGATTTAAGAAGAGATGGGGTTAGCCCTGTATAATCAGCCATCTCTCTCACACAAAAGAAAGACCGTTTTAAAAGGTGGGTCCCTCTTCTTTAAAATAGCCTGTAGTGGGGCGATTACTTAATAACAATCTTAAATTTATTCACTGACAGACATTGAACAGCCTCAACCGGTGGGTATAGATGCATGAAGTTTTGCGACCCCTTGACAATTTAAAAGTGCCTATAATTTGTATTTAAAATAAATGGTTTGACTTCGCACAAGGGTTCTTTATATCTACTAAATAACAATTTTAAATTAATTCCGTGATAGACAACGAACAGCCTCATCCGGTGGATCTAGAAGCATGAAATTTAGCTTAAGAGTACATAACGAAGATTCAAATATTCATCCCTTAAAGGGGTTAAATAGGAGTTAAAAGTTTGTGTGGAAGCCGATGGGAAATCTCAGCGGGCACACGGTTTGTGAATGAAACAAAAAAGTAAATTACTGAAGTGATGTGTCCCTGCATTTCAGATAGCAAAAGACAACGGCAGACCGATGCTGCTTGGTCGCTTAGTGTGCGACGACTCCGTGGGTATCGGCCAGCGAGGAAGGCTGAAACACCTCCTCATTCCACATCTGAGGAACACCAGCTTATTGCTGTGGTTTATATGGTTAGTATGATATATCCATCATTTTTTTAGGATTCCGTTCCTCAAAAGGAAAATACGGAAGCCTTATAGGATCACTTCGTCCGTCTGTCACTCTGCCAAGACCCTTTTTTCTTTTCTTTTTCAAATATGTAGGATTCTGGTCCTTCGGGCCTCTAAAATAATCAAGCTTCTTAGACAAAGCAATAAAACAATATGTCATTTATGCGACTAATTTTGATACTTGCAGATAAATCAAAACCTATAGGGTACTTCCCGTTGACTAGAATCAGTAAATTTGGCTATAAGTAAGGTCTCATAGCACAAAAGAGAAATTTACGAAAATCGTTAATTTTTAGATTTACATAATATAATTATGTATAAAAACTATCCAGCACCATCCAGCTCAACCATTTCGTCCCTACAAAATGATTTTGTTGCATCATTCGGTTCCCTAATCGAATCATCCAACACACGCGCCACCATCAGTGAAACATTTAAGTGAGCGTGACATATTCTCAATTGTCATGCTCTTTCAAGTCAACATCAAAATATCATAATAATAATAATAATATCCCTGGACATTTCACACAGCGCCATCTAGTCCCAAGCTAAGCAACCTAATGCTTGTGTTATGGTAACAAGATGGCTGATAAACTACTTATATACATTTTTTTTTTGTAAATCCATACATATTATAGATAGAAAAACACCCAGACTCAGAACAAATACATGTAGGACTTACAAATATTTATTCTGTGCGGGAACCGAACCCGCGACACGCAGCGCAGCAGTCCGATCGCTCAGCCACTGCGCTAACCGTGTTGTCAATAAACGGATCCGTGGTTCTTACACTTCTATATATCTTCTTCTTGGTGTTATAAATCACGACGAAATGTAAACTGTTTTAAATAAGTGATAAATAAAATTTCCAGGATGTCATGCGCATTCTGTTACTACGGCCTGGTGTTGATGACGACGGAACTCTTCGAGACGGACCCCAGCGGACTGGAGGAACCGTGTGCCGCTGATTGTAGACCTCTTCAGACTACCGACTACATGGATCTACTGTGGACGACACTCGCTGAGTTCCCTGGTAAGCTATACATTATCTGTGAGCATGTACTCCTAGGGTCTTTCCACAGATCTACCCCAGCGGGCTGCAGGAGCCGTGAGCTGCTGATTGTAGATCTCTTCAGACCACCGACTACATGGATCTACTGTTGACTACACTCGCTGAGATTACTGGTAAAGTAAACTGTATCTATGGTCAATGATCTGATTGGGTCCACAGACGGCCCCAGTGGGCTTGAAGAGCCATAGACCGTGGCAGACTGATGACATGGGCCGAATGTGGGCCACGCTCGCTGAGTTCCCTGGTGGTAATTGGCCTAGTACAGTTAGCTCTCTGCGGTCAGTATCAGACCTGCAGATCGATTCTGTAAAAATCTCACCGTGAAAAGTTAGGTGGAGTGAGCTTAGAGTGAACTGTCAATAATGTCAATCCCTAGCATTTAGTTTGGAATGACAGCTCACTCCACGCTCACCTACCAGTTTTCGGTGAGATGGTTACAGAATCGCACTGCTGTATTAAGTACCGGGTGCTGCTCGCGGCTTCGTCCGCGTGTTTTAACATAAAACTCAGCCGGTTTAGTAGTTTCGAAGGTTACTGCGTACATCCAAACTTACAATACCTATTTATCTCAATAAAATATAGTGTAGAAGTAGGGTGTATAGAGCACCAACATTCTACCTTCTACCATGTTTAAGTCCTTTGTAAATTTGGCGTTAAATGTTTAGAAAATCCGGCAATAGGCTGCCAAAAATTTAGCATAATCAGCCTATAATGTACCCACAGCTGGGAGACAGGACTCCTCTCTTCTAGAGGGAGCAGGCTATAATCTACCACGCGGGGCGGGTATATATCACAATGTTTTCCTACTCCGTTTTGAGAGCAGTGGTGATGAAATTATTTACACAAAGCAAAGTGTCTGTCTGGGTTCGAACCCACGACCTACAACTTGGTAAGTTGGGGCCGCTTGCCAAAAATAGAATGCAATGACCCCTCCCAAAACCAAATTTGAAGAAGCATTTCTCTTCGTGTATGAATCCCAATAAATACTTTCTCTACCTCTCTTCTTAAATTTTTTCCCCACTGCTGGGCGTAAGCCTCCCCCAAGTCCTTCCAGGAACGCTTTTCCCGCGCCACCTCGAACCAGCCCTTCTTTCATTTAGGTAATAAATATTAAAATTTTAGATTAAATGTTGATATTTTCTCTGCAGGTATTTTCGCCACAATATTCATCATTGAGAAGTATGGCCGCAAGAAGACAATGGCCACACAGTTTATTATATTTGCGATGTGCGTCTGCGTGTTAATATACAATGGAAAGTAAGTTCTATTGTATCGTAAATGAAAACATTATTCTATAAAGTGAGTAATTTGGTTATTGTAATATTTTTTTTGTATAATTTTAGCCGTACATTCCTGACCTGTGTTTTGTTCCTTGCGAGAGGCATCATAGCTGGTCTGTTTCAAGCTGCCTACGTTTATACACCAGAGGTATTCCGTTATTTATTATTATTTAACTTGACAATACAAGATGGCAGGGAACATCGATGCGCAAACTGTAATCATGAATTCAACACATGATTCTAGATCCACTAGCGTAGATTATTAAACATAGATGCACCATCAGTCTAACAAAATATGAAGCAATGGATTAGCAATATTCTTCAAGATGATTCAAATTGAGATTGATAGTGTGTCACGCAATAAGGGTGCAGCAGTGCGATTCTGTAACCATCTCACCGTGAAAACTTAAGTGAAGTGAGCGTGGAGTGAGCTGTCATTCACACTAATGCTAGGGAGTGACACTATTGACAGCTCACTCTAAGCTCACTTCACCTAACTTTTCACGGTGAGATTTTTACAGAATCGATCGGCTGATTATAATTATGCTCTGTGACTTTCAGGTGTACCCAACAGCTCTAAGAGCAACAGCGGTGGGTGCGTGCAGCGCTGTGGCGAGACTGGGTGCCATGATCACACCATATGTAGCACAGGTGATCTTTTTTCTTCTTGTTCTGCAAGGTTATCCCCAAGAACTTGAATGGTTTTATTACACTCAGGTATATCATAATCCATGGTTAACAACCGAGTAGTTTAAGAGATAAAAATCAAATCTAATCTCTTCACCACCCTTGGTTGACTGGTAGAGAATGCCTAAGGCATTAAGTCCGCCTTTGTACCTTTTTGTGCGAAAAGTCTCAATAAATAAATGATAAAAATCAGGCCATATTCTGGCCTTACTATTGTGTTATGAGCAGGGTGGCCCAGAGGTAACGGCCCCGACTTACGAGATGTAGGTCGTGGGTTCGAATCCAGACAGGCGCTTTACTTTGTGTAAATAATTTCATCACTGCTGCTCTCAAAACGCTGAATGAACGCATCGCATTTGAGCGATGTGTTTTTGTTCCTAATCCTTAATCTAGTGATCGAAGGTGACACAGCAATAACACATCTTTTTTGTCTTTCTCTCGTTCTGTCAATGTTAGATAATCAGTCCATATCTAATTCCAGGTGCTGTTAAAGAACTCTATAGTGATAGCAACAAGCGTGTACTCCCTAGTGGCCGTGTTAGCAGCGGGAGCATGCCTCGCGCTACCCATAGAAACCAAAGGACGGGAGATGAGGGATACCGTCACAGTTACGAACTAGACCAAACCGCGATCTGCCGTGAGGTCGTTCAAATGTACTATACATTCTTATTTTTATTTATATTAAGGCCCGCTTGCAACACAAATTACTTATTGTGTTTTGCGCGAAATATCATGCTGTCTCTGGTCAAACAATTGACAGAAATGAAACAATGTTTTAACCCTAAAGGCCTAGTCTAATTTAGAGGTACATAAAGCCTTAACATACGTCTCAGATGCTATTTAAGGTTTGGATCTAAACTTATTCTTAGGGAAAACATTAAAAGTAATCAGATTTTTAATGATAAGCTATAATGTTAGAGCAATCTATACAGACATCAACTTTGTTCTGGCAAAATCTGACTTTTTATACTTATAGCACACTAATTTCGACATTCACTTTTTTTTTTTTTTTTTGTTAGAATAAGAAGCTCAGTATTTAGGTTTTTTTTTTGGGGTTCTGTTTCTCCTGTCTTAAATTCATTACCTGAATCAGTAGAAAAATTTACGAAAGTAAAAGTACATGATCTGAGTTAAAAGTTACACAAAACCTAAACATAATTATGTCTCGCAGGCGTGCTGTACCTCAATAAGTAAAAAATGGCGGGACTCTCCAACACAGTCACCATCGGTAAGCTCCCGTCGGCCACTGAGTTGGCTAAAAAGCACAAAGCGCTGACTTTCACCGTTAGAAATAGATAGAGAATTTTCGATGGCCCGTACGCCTCGCAGGCTTTGAAATTTTTGGTCAATGTTTTAAAGACTAAATGGCGCTAGCATTTCTCAGCTGACTGATCTCTGAGAAGAATGCCGAAACAAACTCAGAGCCTAGGCTAAACGTATTTATTGATTTGTGATGCAAGTGAGCCTTAGTCACAGACAGACTATACCATATTTTGTAATTGTAATTGGTAAGCTCATTGGCGTCATCAAACTCAAATCTGGCTTGTGAAAGTTGGTCTTTTGATGCTTAGCAGCAGTAATGAGTATGACGACCAATTTAATATTATAGGCACGTTAGACATGTAACATATGTGTGTCTAATAATCTTCGGTGTTGTAACTTGCAGCCGTCATTATAGATACGGAGGGAGTTTAATCTCAGACTTTCGCTACATCCCGTCGAATGGAAACATGCAAAACTTATTTAACAAAAAATAAATAAACAAAATTGACCTGTATAATATATTATCATGTATTATTCGAATAAAATATCTGTAGCAACTAACTTCTGACAAAATATTTGAGGGAACAATTTATTGTTATAATGTCGATTTATTTTATTTTAGATATTTAAGTCAAACATTATAGATATAAGCTCTTTACTAATAAGGATAGACTATAATTCTTTCCTGAAAATTTTAAATACTCTATGGATCATACTGAGTGAACTGGAGTGATTGTTTAATTTCATAGTTATTTTACCTCTGACAGCAGCAACCCAATAACAACTTTATTGTAACGATATTAAAGATCTCTATGAATTTGACAAACTTGTCAAAGGCAGGAACCGAACAGCAACCTTATTGCAACGGTAATAAAGATCACTTTGATTTTGACAGTGATGCAAACACACAGGTAAAATAAATGATGAATGAATGAACGAACTGTAAATGTTTGTGTACTGAACAGCTCTTTAACTAAAATACTGCGATTATGGAAACTGGCAACACTATTGCAAATAATTAATACTGTTGCCCTTTTTATAATCTAGTTTTCAAGTAAAGGAGTTGTGTTCTTAGATCTTAAGTCAAAAGACTGCTTTTGAGTAGCTACGTATCTAATTTTATTATTTTGTAATGCAACTTAACAATCAAAATGCAAATTATACTAAAATACTCAATACTAATTAATACTCAGAATGTATCCGTCCTATTTACGATCGTTGTCTTCCACTGAAACGTCAGTATTCATATTATGTAACGTTATATTGTATTATTTAGAGCTCGGACATACGATCGATTTAAGACCATTATAGAGTTATGCCAATTTAGCTGAACCTATACCCTAAATGAAAGAAAAGGTATTTATTGGGATTCCCACAGGAAGAAAAATACATCTTCGGTATTAATTGCATTCAAAATTTGCCAAGAGCAGTGGTGGCCCAGTGGTAGCGGCCCTGACTTACCGAGTTGTAGGTCGTGGGTTCGAACCCAGGCAAGCACTTTACTTTCTGTAAATAATTTCATCACTACTGCTCTCAAAACCGTGAGGGCAAACGTGTGGAAACCGGCATATCGAAGAACCAAACATTCAAAGACATATGACTTCTCCCAATCCGTACTGGGCCCCCATAGTAGATTGTAATCCCACTCCCTCTCGGAGAAGCCTGGCCCCATATTGGGAACATTATAGGCTGATTATGCTAAATTTCAATCAATATCATTGCCAGACTAGGATATGAATCAAAGACCCCACGCCAGCCAAACACGATGGCAGTCGATACTAATTTATATTTATAACTATCGATAATAGTTACGTCGTTATCGATCCGTGATCAGCTGATGTCCGATAAGTATTTTAATCACATAAGCATTCCCAACCTATCTACGATATCATCATAAGCGTTTTACCTATTTTAAGTACCTACTATTCTTACACTTTAATGTTTTAGTCAGGCAACGCAACGCAGTCTTCATCTTTGAAATCAACTGACTAGCTGGCATTTTGTCGATTATACACTTGTATTGGTATACATGTATTAGGAACCTGAAAATTGAAGGCTTTAACATCCTTATTCTGAAAATCCGTTAGTCAATTAAATCAATCGTATGCCTGAGAACTCTCTTGTTACATTTTGTAACTAATTAACTTAAGGTTGTGATATAATACAGTACTTATGCTAGGTGCTATGACGGTACATTTGAATGGAATAATTATTATTAATATGATTCTTAAATGTTATGGGTTTCATAACATTTAAGAATCTCACAGTTTCCCAAACTTAGGTATTATTATATTACCTAGATAAAGAAGACTAGGTAATTATAAATGTTCTTATACAGCACATATCAAAAAGGTGTGGTCATATTAAAGGGTATGGGGTACGGACCATCAAACTGCACAACTTTCGCCATGGGACCAACATCGTAATCGCGAAATATTAATCAGCCGGCCCATACATTTGGTTCGAGTGGGTATTGACGTTTTATATTATTATTATTTGCACTAGCAGCTATTTAGCTGATGATGTGTATTAAATAGCTTGGAGATATTTCATCTGTCCAGCAGTCGATTCTTGAAGGAGTCCAGTGTGGGAGCCGTCACAACATTTTCCGGGAGCCTATTCCATGCGGTTACAACTCGGTTAGAAAAGAATTGCTTCAATGGCTTTTTTTTATGAATTTTTCAATTTTCCCATAGCTTTAGGGAATGCCCACGCAAATGTTGGTTCGCAGTGTGTAAAGGTTTTGAAGGCTCTGCACTTCGTAGTGTTCTGTAAGTATCTTGTACGTCTCAATGAGCCGACCTCTTTGTCAGCACTGTTCCAGTGTGATAAGGCCAAGGTCTTTAAGACGCACTTCTTACGCATGGTGCGAACCATCTTGGTTACCCTTCTTTGTACTTTATCAAGTAGAGAGATGTCTTTTTTAAATAAGGGTCTATGGAACAGTTGACAATCTTTTCGCGGTTGCGATGTGTTGGTCCCATGGAGAATGTTGTTCAGTTTAATGTTCTCTAACACGCAGTTAAATGTGACCACACCCTTAAATAGGTCCATACCTTTCTGTTACATGCTGCTGTATATTTATAGCTAAATTAAAACATGAAGTCCTTGAAAAAAGCGTTTAAATAGGTAATTAAATTATGTAATTTTAAAAAAATGTGGCAAACATCCCTAAAGATAATATAAATGGCAGTTTCCTCATAAATTTTACATATTATTATGATGAAATCATGACCTGTTCATCAGTTATATTTCAATAATATCCTGCCAATTTGTTTTAATTTCCGGAAACACTTAAAAATGAGGCGAAAGGACCACTCATGATTTACCTATCCCGGTATAATCAGGGCTTATTGTGTACAAATTGAGAATGTAACATTTATCGTAAACCTAGTACTATACCTAATCATTTTTTCACCAAATTATTGTGAAATTTTTTGTCACCAAGTTATAGATACTTAATAAATTATTATTATTATTTATTGTGTAAAAAAAAATACAACATATAGGTATTTCATGAAATTGTTAAACAATGTGGAGACGACAATTCGACAATAAATGAAAACAGGCAATACTGATGGCAATATAAGAATATATGTGTCAGTCCAGGCATAAAGGGTCCAGTAGTGGGGTATTGAGTTAAGACTGGATTCGGTATCTAGAATAGTCAATTGATAGTATGGATTGAAAAAATAATCAAAAAGTAGCACACGTTTTTTTTTATCAGACATTTGAAGTTGAAATTCTGAAAAAGCTTGATTTGAGAAAAAGCATTTTGAAAGTTTGAGTGAAAAAAAAACACACTTTTACTTGCTTGTTACGTAGATTTTTATTCATTATTGTAGATTGATATGTTTTCCATAGAATCAACTTATAATTATACTTTTGACATCAAAACTAAAACAATTATTATCAAAATAAAAGAAGGATACACAGTCTAGTAAAAAAGGTCCACTTGCCGATATTTAATAAAAAGTTAGTTATTGCGATAGTAATTAACAATAAAAAACTAAAATTAAGTATTCTTACTCTATTTAGGAACTAACAAAATAACAAGACAGGCTTTTTTCAAACATTACTGCAACAGAATAATGATTATTTTAGCCACTGGTACCTTTTATGTAATGTCATAAAAGGTACCAGTGGCTAAAATAATCATTATTCTGTTGCAATAATATTTGAAAAAAGCCAATACAAACATAAAAATAAAACTTATTCTATTTGGGACTCCAACTTACGTTTTGGACAAAAATAAATTCCTCCTCGCACCTGATTCCTATGACCAACCTGTTTGCAGTACGAACATGTTGGTTTTTGTCGAATACTCTTTTCAATTGATGGTTTCTGAAAAGAGTACTCGACAGATGTTGTTGGGACAGAGTTGTGGTCAACATCAACATTTGGAATGGGTTTCGGGCATAAAATGTCTTTAGATTCTTCACGTACAAATTCACGAATCTTATTATAAAGATACGATTTTCTTTCGTACGTCATGCCTGCAGGGGATTTTTCTAAAGGAAAACCGTATACTTTATTCGGGTTCAAAACCTTTGATACAGTTGGTTGACTGTCAGTATATTTTTTGTAACATAACATGTGCCCTCTATTATCTTCATTTGTTTCAAAATGACTAAAATGCAGAAGTTGGTTAATAGTTACACAATCAGGTTGAAAAAAATTGGCCCAGTCGTAAGTTTTCACAAAAGTTTCTCCTTTCTCATCACCAGTTAGAACAGCTACTATAGATTTTGTTTTCGGACAAGCTTGAACAGCAGCTGCAAGAATATCCTTTAAGTTATTGCATTCCCATTTTCTAAAACTTTTTTTGAATAGACCGAAATACATGTCGGGTGCAAACTTCGTATGACCCACGGGAAGGAAAGATATACGGAAACTTCGGTGTCTGCCTGTTAAAACTCGCCATGTTGCATATTGCATGACATAGTTATTTTTATTTTGTCCAGCACAATTATCTGCATGACAAACAACATCTTTTTCGCCTATACCAAAATTTTCGAAAAAATGATGTAGCATTGAAATTATTACATTAGCTCCTTTCCCAGTAGCACAGGGTTCAGGAATTACGTACAAAACGAACTTTCTCAAAGGCTCTGCAGCAACACCAAATAAACTGACTTTAAATCCTGTCAAGAAATACAGTGGCCCAATTTGTTGTGAACTGTGCGGCAAATGCACCTGTTGGGCAAAATCAAAAGAGTAATGCATGACGCCATCATAAGAACATGGTTCATGAGGTCCAAGAATAAGAGTAGAGTCCGTTATTGAATCAGTCGCAACTTTGATTACATTGTTATAATATTTTCGTTCATTTTGCACTAAATCAAGGTGCTGCCTCGACTTTTCTACAAGCTGTATTTTTTCCTTTTCATCTAAACCACCCATTCGTCCCAACGTGGTCACGTTTTTCTGACAAGTTGCACATAGATCTGTTTTCGGTTTCTGTATAACGACATATGGACAAAAATCTTCCCAAAGATCATACCAACTACTTCTACTAATAGGAGTTTTATCGAGTAAAGCTATAGTTTCCAAATATTTGTTGTACACATACGCTTTAGACATACTACAAGGTAAAATTATTAAATCAGATTTAAATTGGTGGCCTGGTAATCGGCCCGGCAATACTAAACCGTTTTCATTAGCAAACTGTCTTATAAAAGTGATTGCGTCTGATCTAGTTTGCAAATTAATACAATTGTAAGGTCGTTTACGTGACCCGTGGACCTTTGGAGCAACACCGCTGTCCAGAAAGTTCTTTTTTACATTTTTTAACCTTTTCAAACCAGTGGCATATACATATTGGAAAAAAATCTTGCATACTGAAACACCTCGAAAGAAATACTTTACCGTGTATTCTTTTCGTTGCAAGTTTCTGTTTTTTGAATGTAATGTATTTTCACTTGTACGTAAGAGAGCATTTAAAGCTCCTTTCAAGACCAAGTGATGATGATTGACTCCTTCATTACAACGTGAATTTAATTCGATACAATCTAACCTACTACTTAATATTACATCTTTTTGAAATTTGGACACACAATTATTATTACATCCACAGCCAGTATCTAAGAATGAGGCCTGAGTTACATCGTCTAGAATTAAAGGATCATCATCTAGTAAAATATTACCAATTTGCCGCTCTTCGAGCGGCTCACAAGCACTAAATTCGATGTCACACGATAATTCTGTACCCCGTTGACTTTTGAACTCTAAATTAAAATTTTCATAGTCTTCATGTTCTACAGACGCTGAATAGCTAAACTCTGAAAACAAATAGTTGAAATATACATACTACACAGGTCATTTTTTCATACTATGTCTATGACATAGGTACCTAACACAACTTCTTAATTGGTATTAGAGTCCTTGCTGTAGTCATAAAGAATATGTACTATTGCATGCATACAATGATCACGTCGATCTTTTTTGATTTTACACAAGGCTCGGCTAACTATTTTAGCAAAATCATAACACTCATGTATTTCATCTTCACTGATTGCTTCTGTATTAGTGCTTTTTTCATAATACTGATCCGTTTCATCCATCTCAGATGTCGACTCTGTGAAATTATTTTCTAAGTTGTAAGTACCTGAATAAGGTGCAACGGTTTCTTCTTCTGTTGGTAAATCCGGCGTTGTTGCGGTCGAGGCCAAAACAGGTAGTGTGTTTACTTCCACCTCCATAGAAAGTGGTACAGGTCCATCAGAATGCTTAGATTCATCACTAGAGCTGGAACCTTCGGTTGAATCTTCAATAATTATGTTACCTAAAAACAAATTTGAATTTAGTATAAATGGGATGAAATTATGACTAATTGAGATTCATTAGCCTATCAACTTTGTCGCGGTCAGTTTTCAGTCTATGTGGATGCAGCCGAATTATTATGATTAAAGCTGCTCTCTTTTAAAATGTAATAAATAAGTAGGAACGTAACGTAATCTACGCTTAATCCATAAATCTCTAAATCTCTAAAATCCATAAAAAATCGAATTTAAAGACGACTGCTGTCTGTAGGAGGCTTCGCCCCTGTCGAGGTCTAAATATGAAAAGTAGGTAACAGCTGTAGATACACACAAGAACTCCGTAACATTCCGATACCCCGGTTTATAGAACTAGCTTTTCGACCTCGGCCCCGCTAAGCGTAATAACGTTAATAATATTATAGCCTATGACTGAATAATGCAGCTTTGTATTGGAGAAAGAATTTTCAAAATCGGTTCAGTACTTTTGGAGCTTATTCGATACATAACACAACACGTAACAACAAACATAGTATTAGTAGATATAATAGACAACGTAAAGACTTACCTTTATTCATTTTTATGCGCACTTTTCACTCACTCAATTTAAAACAGCTAAGATAATAAAAACTGCTATATTTACACAAAGACTGTCGGATATTGTTTCCTTTCCGGTGTCAAATGACAAATAAATTATTGCATCACAGGCAGATCTATTTATAGGACACGTAGGTAGCAAAAAACGATCAGGGAAATCCCCGCTATGTCGAAGTGAAGCAAAGTAAATCCCCTTAGTAGTTGCATAGTAGCAGGGAGTTCCCCGCTTTAAGGGACCTTTTACACGTAGTTTCAACATTTTAATCTTAAAATATAATTAAATTATTAGAAGTGATCAGTACGGGGTATTGAAACGTATTTTATTCCCAGAATATCGACATGCCACCCACTGGTACCTTTTTAGTAAACTTTTTTCATAAAGTTTCTGGTACTTAGAAACATCGTATATAGTCATTTACTATATGAAATTGTAGATAATTGAGCATTTATTTATAACCAATTAAAATCGCGAAATGCAATTTTTATACCCAACTTTACAAAACCTCTTATATCTCGGAAACTAAATGCCGCGCACTGGACCCTTTTCGCTTGGACTGACACATATATTGGTACCTAGGAACTATAAAATAAATTCTAGCATAGAAATTACAAGTCATTTTTTAAAACAAACTAAATAGTAGTGATGGGCCGTCTATGGGTTTAGCCAATGTTTGACTAGCTATAGTGACTAAACTATAGGATATATTTGATTGAATTATCATTTGCAGACTGGGAACGGCATTAGATAATAGATATACGCAATTTAATTGATTGTCGTCTCAACCTTGTAGGTATTCAAAATAACTAGTGTGTCCATTTAACGATTTTTCGTGGGCATAATAAATAAGATTTTAAGTATAATAAAATTAACTCTTGTATATTTTACGGTGATGTAATCACGGCTATAACACCAAATATATTTATGCTTATTTATTTATATAATGTTAAGTTTTACACGATTTTAATAAATAATACTTTGGCACAAGTCGCTCTTTATTTGATGACTAGCTTCTGCCCGCGGCTTCGCCCGCGTAGTGGTCGGAAATTATCCCACGGGAACGTGCTAACAGGATAAAAAGTATATGCTTCCCCAGGATGCCATCTATATCTATGCCAAATCAGAAGTTCAGTGGTTTAGGCATGAAAATGTAACATACAGTTTCAAGTTCAAATGCTCCCCTTAAAAACCGAATTATCCGTTTTTGTCCCGTCAGTGGTAAATTTTCGACAACTTTATATATTTATTATTAATTATTTTCTGTCAAAAGTATCAATACTGAGTTTCGAGTTACTTAGACCGCGCATTCAATTTCTTCGACATAAACTTAACACCCCTATATCCCCCTTTGAGGGGTAGCTTTGAAAAACTTATAATGATAAACTTTATTACCTACTTACTTAGGCAAATTTCAAGTTTATTAACTAAATGATTATGATTTTTCATATAAACTGTATCCCCGCTTTTCACCCCCACAGGGGTGGAATTTAAAAAAAATCGTTTGAGATGTATTCATAACTTGACTCAAAGATTATTTATATTAATTTTCGAGTTAATCAAGCCATGCAGTAAAGTGCTCCCCTGAAAAATTGACTACCCCATTTCAGCCCGTCAGGGGTAGATTTTCAAAAAACCCTGATACACATTATTCTTTACTTTCAATATTAGGTATAAACACTGAGTTTCGAGTCAACCGGACTGCGCGCTAAAATTCTTCCATACAAACTTTGAAACCCCCCAATCCCTTATTAGGGGGTAGTTTAGAAGAAAAAAAAACTGACAATCTTCATAATTTATTTAGGTAAGTATTCGTGCTAAGTTTCAAGTTTATTAACTCAAGGAATAAGATTTCATCCCCTATTTTATACTCTTGGGGGTAGAATTTATCAAAATCCTTTCTTAGCGGATGCTTACGTCATAACATCTACCTGCATGCCACAAATTTCAGCCCGATCCCTCCAGTGGTTTGGGCTGTGCGTTGATAGATCACTATGTCAGTCAGTCACCTTTGAGTTTTATATATTTAGAAGATACTTTTCCGGCATAAAAAGTACCCAGTGTGGTGCCCAGGATATTAAAGAATAATTATACCAAGTTTCATCGTAATCGAACCGGTAGTTTTTGCGTGATGCCTGAACAAACAGACAGACAGACAAACATTTTTTTAATCACATTTTTGGGTTTCGGTGTCGGTCTAGTAACACCCCCTGCCATTTATTTTTTTGATATTTTCAATGTACAGAATTTTCACTTCTACAGATTTATTATAAGTATAGAAGATAGATGGGAGCTTTGATTGAAGGTAAACGTCAAAAGTGTATGTTTAAACAGCCGCTAATCATTACTTAACTTTAAGCAACGTTTATAAATAAAGGAGTAAAAAATTAAATAAAGAACCATATAATAATATAAGAATTTAATTAATTCTAACTATATAGAAATTAATACTCGCACTCTTAATTATTTTTCGTATGTCAGAAGCAAATAAAATTTTGGAATCACAGTTTAAATCACACAACTCAAAAATAATTTACTAGTCACATTTCACTAATAATATTATAACATAAAAAACTAAATACCTACGAATACAAGCAATCAGTCAAAAAAAATGGCATACATCTTTATTGTTAGCCTATTATAGATGACATTACAATAACCGGAACAGTACTAATGATTAGGTATTGGGGTGTATTGAGATGTTGTCTATTAATGTCAATTCAGTTAAACTTTTCATAATTAATCAGCCCGTGGATCTTATTCACAAATAATAATAATAATCCACTATAAGTGAACTTTAAGCACAACAAAAATAAACCTGACCATTATCCAGCTCCAGCTAATTATCATAAAATTACAAACACTAAACACAGAACTGTTGCATAACCCACAACAGTATACCTACTGTTTTGATTTTATTTTAATCCGTCACTAAGAGCATAGGGTCACGTTTATAGTTGTCATACTATAATTCATGGTGAATCTTAATTAGCTGTAAATATCAATTTACTTTTCAGAAATAAACACAAATATAATTATACTCATTTCATAGCCTGTAATACAATTTAAAATTACCTACATTTTAATAATCGCATTTACTCTCAAACCATTTCCACAATTATCTTCTAATCTAGTTTTAATCAATAGCTGAATAAGTAAATACACCTACTACTGATGCGGGCAACCAATCTTCATGCATACTCAAACACTAATACTAGAGGGTTTAATCGAATAGCCCTCACATTAACAAATATAATCAATATCCATGGAAGAGACATAATATCTGTGACCCTACACAAAGTATGCAGAATACCTAAGAAAGCTATATGGTACTCTTAAGACAAGAGGTACCTTCTCAACTGATGCACATAGTGCATACCTAATCACTGTAACAATTTTTATTAAATATCTATTTTATACGCCTTTGATTTACCTGATAAACACACAACCCTATAAATTACATACCCTATTCAATATTTATCAAATGTGTGTGATGCTAACATAACATGTTTCAGTACAGTACTTTCAACATTATAAATATATAATAATTTAAACCTTATTGCGAGTACATAGGGCTAAATTGTGAATTGTGATTACATATTTATAATGCTGATTGTTTGAGATCAACACAGCTAAGTATAGTTAGCTGGGGACTTACATTTTTTAAATTTAAATTATAAACTCACACTCATTAAATGTTATACCTACTTTTCATTTACTCAGTTTAGATATTAACAAGAACTTTAAGGTAGGTGCTTATCTATTTTTTTTTTATAATAGATCTGAATTTAGTTTCAGTTAAAATTAAAACTATGCCTAGGTATCAGAATTAATCTCCTACTGAAATTGAAGGTTCTACGATATTTTGTTACATTAGGTACACTGTATACATTCGCATGTGCGTTTACATACATTTAAATTACTTAGAAGGAACATTTAAGAGCAAAAATACTTGAACAAAATTATTACTGAGCTAGGTCCCAAACGTTTGGCTCACAAACTATAAATGAATTAATTTGCTAATCTTAAATATTGTTAAGAATAAAATAATAACAATTAGTTGAAAACTAAAAAAATCTTATCATTATGATACGGTGGGAAATCACTACAGTAATACGATATGACATACCTATTTCAACATGACAAGAAAGCGAAAAGCTGTAATATTTACATACTTCCTCACATAGTAGAATACCCTAATCACATCTCAAATATACATTATATTCATAAAATATTTTTATTTTTTAAGAATGTTTATAAATATCAAGTTAGTATTTATTTTCAAAGCAATGAAAAAAAATTTAACTTTCATCATACAAAATTGAAAATATAGGTAGGTAAGAACCTGCTTCTGTTTAAAGTTACAGATTAAAAAAAACAAGTGGATATTTGAATAAAAAATAATCTAGCTAGAGCATACCATAGTTAAAGCTGCCTTATATTGTGATGAAAACATATATTTGATAAGAATGTAGGTATGTTACTTATAACTATTCAATACATATTTATTTCCAAGTAACAAGTAGCTAGTTACATAATATACATAATAAAAGGGATCTTGTTTGTACTAAACCAGTCTGATCCTAACTCAATCATCATCTAATTCTATAACTATTGGTTCAACATTTTCTGTTGCTTTTGTATACTCCTCCTTCAATTGTGCCAAAAATGCACACTTTGGTATTTTCAGTTCATCTGCTTCATCTATCAAAACTTTTAACTTTTGAAGTCTTCCAATGTCAGGAGCAGTGGGAAGTAGTATGTTCTTAGTTTCAGCCATCCACTTGTCAAAACTATTGACTCTAAAATCTATAGTCTGCAGCATAATGTGCAGCTCATCCATATCATAACGGTAGTTCAATGTCTTTTTTTCCAGTGGGCATTGACATAAGTTACCTGTATGCTGCAAGCAAACCATGTGTTTACAATCAGTACATGACACTGAAGATAGGAAACATGTTGTTTTACACACTTCACATAGCCGTTCATCATCACCGAGTAACTCAAATGCAGTCCTACGCACACTCTTAAGACCTTTCTTAGCTATCAAAGCTCTCAATGAACCTTCTTCCGCTGTGGCTTTAACTAATTCTTTTTGTGTTTCTAATGCAGTCTCCAAATCTAACCGATCCCCTTCCAGTGCCATTTTACAAATCAATTCATCGTGAGAGAAGACACAGAACCTCTTGAGATTTTTGTAATGGGTTATACACTCACGTCCAATTTTTAGCCAGTCAGGTGGGGCAAAATTAACAGCTTCGGCAAAGTTATACCCTTGGTTAAAACCAGCATGGTACGCTCTGGGAAATGTGACCACAAACTCTCCAGCATGCTGATCCGTCCTATAAATTGGTACCCCAGCGGCCATCAAAATATTTGGATTCATTATCGTTACAAGTTGGTGTAATAAATCTGGTTGTGATTTAAATAGATCAGGTGCTGCTGCCTTCATAGCTGTTTCCAATAATTCTGCACCACTGCCTGGCACTCCATACCAAGTTTTGGCCTCGCCCCAATGTAAATAATTAATTGAATAACTCCAATGGTCCTCATTATGCCAACAAAACGCTGAAAAGCACATGCCAACATACATCCAAGGCACGGTCATGCCAGATATGTCAGCATTTATAAATCTTAAGACAGACCCATCCAGAACAGGCAGGTTATTTAAATTCCATCCTGAGTCTACATACTCTTGATCACCAGGATAAAGATTTAGTGAAGATTTAGTTGGAAAACCTGATCCATGATCCATTGAGTGAAGATCAGCACCATACTCTACAGTTACATCTTCCTCCACTGAAGAAATAATTCTCCAAAACTCTTTTTCAGCCACTGTCGTCGGAACTAAATGCCCAGACATGGCAAAATAGTCAGATTTGAATTTATCTGCCATTTCTCCAAATTGTTGCAATGTGTATTCTCTTTCTGCCTGAGCAAATCCAAATGCCTCAGCAGGTTTATGAACCTCCTCAGAAATACAACAAGGGCAACGCCAATCTCCTTCTGGCACCAAAGCCAGCGGAGGTCTTAAACAAAATGTATGATAGGTTTCAGAACAACCACTGCAAATTAACAGCATATCATCCCTATGGTCTTGTTGGCAAATAGCACACTGATAAACTGCTAATGGATCAAGATCATAACGGGGCCTCTTCCTTGATTTTGTAATATCAAATTCTTCATCATTTAGTCCAGGCATTTTTGGTCCAGGTCCATAGCAAGCTAACCTTCTTAGTTCTCTGCTGCGTTTTATCTCTTCACTCTCAACTTTGATCTTAGAGATATCCACATCTGGTTTAATATCAGATCCTGTCTTTGTTTTTTTAATACTTGTGTGGGGTTTCTCCTCTCTAGATTCTACTTTGATCTTTGTTATCCTTTCTATAGGTACTTCTGTAATCTGAGGCTTACCAACTTCATCTTCTTTTATTTCAATTTTGGGTTCAGTCTTCTTAACAGTTTTTAATATATCTGCTTTACTTTTTTCAAATATCTCGTAAGGAAGCAAAATTTTTTCATAATTACTTCTAAGAAAATTCATAGTAGTCATGTGCTGACTGTAACCCATCGCGCTTGCAATCTTTCGCCATTTTTTAGGAGTGTTACAGCCTTCGAAGCCGCCCTCTTCATCTACCCAAAATTTGAGACAGTACAAATCCAATGTTTTGTTTTCAATCATTGGAATTTTTAATGGCGATCCTTGGAGATCCCAAAATTTTAAAATTTTCTCAAGAAACAAAAGTTTTAGACGCGTGATGGCTTCCAACTCGTTCACTTTCTGTATCCTCGGGACAAATTTTAATTTGTCCACGTCTAATGAAAACGGTGGCTGCCAGCGCGACGGAGGCTTTATTTTGCAGATGCCAGTTTTCTCTGCAACTGGGCGGATTTTAGCTATGTATCCAAGTGGATCCAAGAATTCTTCGGGCGTAGGTTCAAAAACGGGTGCTTCAGGTGGTGGTGTGAAAGTGAATTCTGCACTTTTATGCATGGCATTTTTCTGAATGTTCTTGCTATCCATTTCCGTTAATGAAATAAAGCCACACTAATTAACAAAATATTTTATCTCACAATATCTCACGTACGTGAAACATTTCACTCTCAGCAAAATAATTTAATGTCTTTGACTACTCTCAGTAAAAGTCTACGTGACTTCTCGCCATGTGTAAATGGCTCCTTAAATGTAGAGATAGTAAAATACACTATAACACTGCCATTACTATATTCCGCATTATGACCATATGATACGAATTTAAATGCAATATAATAACAACACCACAAGATTGCCTTGAACACAAGCCGAAAGTAATATTATCAATAATGAAACAAAATTAGTATTGATTATACGATTTCGTTTACAAAAGCTGGCTAGTCACAATCTCACAACCAGCCAGTTACTTGATAACTCAC
The DNA here is from genome assembly GCA_945859715.1 of Apamea sordens. Classification (NCBI taxonomy): domain Eukaryota; kingdom Metazoa; phylum Arthropoda; class Insecta; order Lepidoptera; family Noctuidae; genus Apamea; species Apamea sordens. Next base: position 11,787,231 of record OX243994.1, on the reverse strand, counting down.
TCGACCACGATTCGTTCATTGATGCCTCGTTCAAACGCAGCTCGCTCGTCAAAAATATTACGCACACATGCACGTTAAAATAATCGCCGACATGCTCTTCGGCTCTTCCTCAATCCTATTGGTCATTATGTCGGGATGCTTGCTTCGGTCGGATGGCGAGAGAGGCGTTACAGTGTAATATTTTTTTGTTTGAGTTGGAGTTGGTATTGATATCCTTTTTCTTTTAATTAGTTTAGACCAAGAAAGAAAATGGCGTTCATAGCATCACAAACATCATGATGTTTTCGTGGATTATTTATTTTATTAAAGTTATAGGGGATCGAGCGATTTTCGATTTAATGAATAGGTAAAGAAAAGTAAGTAGAAACAAGAAAATAAACCATGATTTATTTCGTGCTAGAAAAATAGGGTAGGAGCAGAAATCAGCACAAAAGTAGGTTTTTTATATGCGTAGTGGGCCGGTGGGTCGTTGCGTTCACTTGAAAAGAATCCGTCCATTCTGCACTAAAAAAAGATGGCGGATGGAACGGACTGTTGTGGTTGTGTGTGACGCAATAAACTTGGATTAGACCATGTGCTATAATATATTATACGGTTGCAGGATTAAATCAGATACGTTCTATAGGAAGCCAAAGCCTTTTTAAATACCTATAACTACTTATATATTATTCCTAAAAACTTATGATGACACTGGTCGCTGACCTTTGATGACCCTTGACCTACCTAACATAAAGTTCGATTTTCAGATACGATACGTTGCATAACAACATTAAATGATCTTATCAGACTCATACTATTATTTAACTTCTAAAAAATGGGGAAAATAATACATGCATGTATTTCTATAGAAATAAGCATTGGTTAAGTGTGTACCTACATAAACTGGGGAAGGATCTTTTAGCTGTTGGCTCCATAAATTTCTTCGCCATTCTTTTCGTGCCCATTATTCAATACCGTCAGTGGGTCATTTTAGGGGCGGAGTTCATAAGCCTCTTAAACAAACCAATGTAATTTTGCACAATTAAATTGTATTTTGCTAAGAGAAGGAAGGACGACCTAAAATCATTGTGTAACATGTTCTGTACCTTTCTAGCTGGCTCATAAACGAAATAGGTAGGAACAAGTGTAAGGTATTGATTATTTTGTGTACAGACGCTAGCACATCAAGCTACTACAATCTGTCAAATTTCTTTGATAGATTTTCATCTTTATCGATAAAGCATTAAGGTTCAAGGTTGATTGGAAAAATTTGTCAGTTTCGGGTAGCTTGACCTGCTGGCGTCTGTACATCTTAAATGGTGTATCTTTAGGCTAGATTAATTATGTCGAAGATGTAATAAAAAAATTGGTATCAAACTACAGCATTACAGAATAAATGTAGGTAGGTATAATAGGTACAGCACATCAAGCTACTACAATGTGTCAAATGTCTTTAGTAGATTTTCAACTTCATCGCTAAAGCATTAGGTTCAAGGTTGATTGGAAAAAATTTACAGTTTCGGGTAGCTTGACCTGTTGGCGTCTGTACCTACAAATATACAATCTGTTTTTTCTATAACAAGCATAATCATCAGCCTATATAGTTCCCACTGCAGGGACACATGCCTCCTCTCTACAAGAGGGAGTGGGCTCAGTGCGGGCAGGCACGGTCGCAGCCCGCACTCAGCGGAATATTAATAAGGGAGGTACATACATCTCCTCGTTGGTCTAGTGGTCGCCAGCGTTAGCATGAGGTCCTGGGTTCAATTCCCAAGTTGGGTACAGTGTTATTAGGTTTTTCCATCAGAAATTTCTCAGAAGCAGCCTGTAGTCTGGATTTATGCCTGGTTGGTGGTAGAAGGCTCACCCTCTATGACATGGGACTAACTGGCGAAATGGGGTATAAGTACAACATGAAGGTACACCCCTACCTAACCCTTCGGGGACTAAAGATTACATAGGATGGGAAGAGCGAGCGAAGCGAGCTCGAAAATTTTAATAACTCACCTCGGTTTGGTTTTATATTTTCAAGCAGAAATCGGAGTTACATTGTCGACTTATCCAGGCAAGCCCAAGCAACTACGAGAATGTAGAATTCAAGAGCAAGCGAAGCGAGGTCGAAAATTTTGCACACTCTCGGATAGGTTCGATTTTCTTTTGATCATTCCAAAAGGAGTAGAAATTACTTGCTTCGTCAACTTATGAAGAAAAGCTCAAGAATCAACAGAATGTGAGCGAGCCCACCCTACGTAAGGGTGGGAAGAGCGAGCGAAGCGAGCACGAAAGTTGTTTTAACAACCCGCCTCGGTTTGGTTTTATATTTTCAAGCAGAAATAGGATTTTCATTGTCGACTTATACAGGCAAGCCCAAGCAACTACGAGAACGTAGAATGCTAGAGCGAGCGAAGCGAGCTCGAAAATTTTGCACACTCTCGGATAGGTTCGATTTTCTTTTGATCATTCCAAAAGGAGTAGGAATTACTTGCTTTCTCAACTTATGAGTTATGAAGAAAAGCTCAAGAATCAACCGAATGTGAGCGAGCGAAGCGAGCCTGAAAATTTTTGCACCCCTCTTTGAAATAGGTTCGGTTTTCTTTTGACCATTATACAGAAAGAGAACTGCTTTATCGAATTATGACGAAAAAAAGAAAAATTCGTTTTACAGCAGTTTAGGTTTTGGAATTAGGCCTTAACCTAAGCCTTTCGAACCTTACGTAGTACAAGTGGAGTGCCCAATTGCTTTGCTCGCTCTTGCATCCTACATTCTATACCTATTTTATAACAGGCTTATTAAAGTAATTTTTTTTTAGGCGCGTTATAAAACCCACTGTCATTTCATAGTTAAAGTTTTCACTTCTGTCGGCGGTCCCCATGTCTCCTATGTTCTTAATGTTTTTGTATATGCCCATTGGGGTCTCTGTGGCTCAAGTACAGTTTTAAGTTATTAAGGGTGAATTTTACCAAACTGTTATACCTAGAATAAGTCATATCCTGAGAATAAAATTTGAAATTTTGACTTTTTTTCCATACTAAAACTATCAGACGACAATTTTATTCCACGGATAAAAGATATCTGACATTGGTAAAATCAGCCCTAAGACAAGTAAATCATTCAGACTCTCGATAGGGGTGATGACCCCCACGAGCCCCCCCTCGGACCGCGCCTGAGTGCGGGTTGGAGAATGTCACGTGTCTTCGATTTTTTCCTTTACCGTTTTGAGAGCAATGGTGATTATATAAATTACACAAAGTAAAGTGCCTGCCTGTAACTCGTAAGTTAGGGCCGTTATCTCTGGGCCACCACTGAAGTCGGCCGTTGCCAGCATCCATCCATAAACGCACGCCAGCACATCAAGCTACTACATTACAATCTGTCTTTCTTTAATACAGTTATTTTTAACTTTATCGTTAGAAGCATTAGGTACAGACGCCAGCACATCAAGCTACTACAATCTGTCAGATTTCTTTAATAGATTTTCGACTTTATTGCTAAACCATTAGGTTTAATGTTGATTGGGAAAATCTGACAGTTTCGGGTAGGTTGACCTGCTGGCGTCCGTACATACAAGGTTGATTGGGAAAATTGGACAGTTTCAGGTAGCTTGATGTGCTGGCGTCTGTACTCTGAAGTTATATGTTTATAAAACACTAATCGAGCACAAATCTAACCAGGCCACTACTTGTTATTTTAAATTAATAAATTATGATAGGTCCATTACGTTTTAAACTTACACAAAATATTTTGACTGAGTTTCTAGATTTCTCAGCGTTAACTACTGAACCCACTTCAAGTGTGGTCTATTCACACTTGCATTAATAATAGAACTTTTTTGGTAATCAGCTGTTTACTGTTGTAAACATGTTAACACTGAATGAAAACTGTCTCATTATCACCTGTCACCTGTCATTGTCAAAATTAAAACATAACCTCAATCGATGTTTTGTGGTTGTAATTTAATTTTATCTTGCAATTTGTAAATTATAATTAAACTATGTTAAATACATTTCGTGGAGTCTGGTCGGCCAATGTTCAGTTACAGCAGATAAGATACGCACATAGGATAAGAGGCAAAGCTCCTATTTTCTGTCGCACGATAAAGGAACGTTTGGATGAACTAAATTATAAAGATGAATTGTATACAACCAGAATTGATATCGGTCTGCCCCGAACCAAGTGAGTATATCTAATAACTGAAAGTTGTTTATTCATAATTTAATTATGTCTCATTACTTGGAACTTTGCAGATTCATTGTTTAGGCCTTTCTTTTCTTCTTCCAATCCCACTTCTGTGCCAGCTTCATCCAGGTTACTTGACGACAATAGTAAAAAAAAAAAACTGTTTCAGAAAATCATCAGATGGCAGCCGTATCTCAAGACTGGAACATCTTAAAAGCATAAAAGCAGATAAGAATATAGAACAACTTGCACGCAATCATATGTTAGAAATTGACTTGAACGAAGTAAGAAAGGAATGGCTTCAAACTTTAGGTCCCCAGCACAAAAAAGAAATTGCTGATCACTATGGCATATTTGAACACTTGTATGGAGAAGGGTACTTTGTACCATATTTGAATTTGGAAGTGTTGTATGATTTGAAAAATGGTTCCTACCTCCCAATTTACACTGGAAATGACATAAAGCCAGCAGAAGCACTTGAATATCCTATTGTTAATTATGAATCTGATGCAGACACACTATGGACACTAGCACTTACAAGCTTGGATGGCCACTTAACAGAGAGCGATAAGGAGTATGTACACTGGCTTGTGGCCAATATTCCCGGAAACTCAATTGAGAAAGGAGATACCATTGTGGAATATTTGCAACCTATCCCATTAAAGGGTACTGGATATCACAGATATGCCTTTGTTCTTTATAAGCAAGATGGAAAAGTCTCTTACGATGTGACTAAAGGTAGTATTTTGTAACAGAAAACTATAATCTGTACAAATATTTATGTTATTTCTAATCAATGTAATTTTTTCCAGTAACTTCATCATCACCTCTGGAAGATAGAACATTTGTGACAAGAGAATGGTACCAAAAGTACCAAGACAACATCACTCCTGCAGGACTAGCATTTTACCAAACAAACTGGGACAATACAGTTAGAGATTTTTTCCATCAAGTGCTGCAAAGCAAGGAGCCAGGTTACTAGAAGCACAATATAGTTCTTGCCCAATCCTTTTTGTTATAAAGATCTAATATAAATTATTGATGAATTGCCTTTTCTTTTTCAGTTTATGAGTATGACTTCCCTAAGCCCTACTTGAGGCCTCAAGAATGGTTCCCACGAAGAAAACCATTCAACCTATACATGGATAAGTACAGAGATCCAAAGCAGATCAACAAAGAGTATTTATTGCGCAAGTTGAAGAATGAGGACCCCTTCAAGGCGCCTCCACCACCACTTAAGTTCCCCAATGCTCAACCGTTCCCTAAGAACATGCCATCATGGTTGAAACTACATGAGCAGAAGATTAGGATGGGTTGGGGCAGAATAAATGATGTTTAGAATGAATAAAAGTTTTAAGTATGTAGTTTAGGTATTGTGGTATTTATTTATTAAGAAATATTATAAATCCTCTCCTCCATCTCCAGTTAAGAGAAAGGCGATTTATTACGCTAAAGTATTTAAGCATCGTTTACAATTTTACATGATGAGTGTACACTCATCAGAGAGCTAAGTACTGAGCACTCTTGTATGTGTACACATACAAGAGTGCTAAGTACTTAGCTCTCTTGTACAGACGCCAGCACATCAAGCTACTACAATATGTCAAATTTCTTTAATAGATTTTCAACTTTATCGCTAAAGCATTAAGGTTCGAGGTTGATTGGGAAAATTTGACAGTTTCGGGTAGCTTGACCTGCTGGCGTCTGTACCTGTGCAACAAGTACGATAAATCACGGTGTTTCTCACCTAATAGCTAAAACTTCGAATAAGTAGTGAAATAATATTGTTGTGTTTTCCGAAGGGGTAGAGGTATAATCGGCCCGTATTTCGCCAGTTGTAATAATAATAGGGGTTAAAGTATGAAATAATTGTCGTTTTATCGTAATACTTACCTACTTCGAATTGACATAGAACCTTCATGGTTTGAGATTTTTGAGTGAAACTTTTTTCGCATGTGTCCACACGGCTACACATCAAGCTATGCAAAACCAGTATTAGCTGACCGTTCATTGTGAGAAAATATCATACAAAGCGAGGCCAAGACAAACTGGTTTTGTATAGCTTGACGTGTAGCCGTGTGTACAGTCTGCGTCATAGTAAAGGTACCACTCCAATCCTTAAAGATTATCGCCCGAGCGACGGCGGGCGCGCCACGTGACTCTGGCCCCGAGTAGCTCCCTCCCCCGCCGCCGCACCCATATCTGCTGCCCGAGCATCCACCGATCCCATTCAAATATTATTTGCATGTTTTTAATAATTATGGTATTTTCTCTGCTTCTGGCCGAACCGTATACCAGGAATAACTTACAAAAAGACATTTACGTACGGTTGAGATACGAACCCGCTTCATCAGACGCCAGCCGATCATTTAGACCGTGCCTTATACGAGTACCACTAGGCTATTGGCTCAGTTAACAATCTCAACGAAAATTTGAATAGCATTACTCCTTTTATCGAACAAGGTTGATAACGGTCTCATCTTCGAGATATTAAGGTTTAAATTTCAACTTCCACGTAAATCCTCAATTAACTAGATAAGGTTGAAATTAGCATAGATATCTTGTTTGGTTGAATAGAATGTGCTTGATTCCGATTGTTGCACTACCGTCATTTTACTTCAGAAACTTAACTGCTGTATGAACTGCGAGTTAAGGTTGAATTTAGAATACTTCTTCGCCTTATTAACTAAACTGTGATTCGAGGGTATAAATACTTCACCATGGGATCTGGAGGCGATAGTCCTCGCGCGCCTATATGATTGGCGCGCGGAGGCACTACGCCGGGGGGAAACTCCGCATCCGCGGCAAACCGCGGCGGAGCGGACGAACCTCCGGCGCGATCTCATGGTGGCATGGAAGGAGCGACTATCGCAACCCAGCGCAGGGCACGCCACGATAGCGGCGGTAAGACCCCTCTTTGAGGAGTGGCTAGAGAGACGTCACGGCGTTCTCACCTACCGCCTGACGCAGGTCCTCTCCGGACACGGATGTTTCGGGAGGTTCCTGCACATCATCAGGCGGGAGGAGACTCCCGGGTGTCACCACTGTCAGGATCGCCCAGAGGACACGGTGGAGGCGATTGGCAGCGGCGGCGACCTCTCGCGTCCGGCCCTGGTTCAAGCCATGGTCCGGGGTGAGAGGGAGTGGGAGGCAGTCACCTCCTTCTGCGAAGCAGTCATGCTAGCGAAGGAGGTGGCGGGGTGGGCGAGGGAACGCACTTTGCGCACCTCACGCCTCAGCCGCCGCGGGAGACGCTCCGGCGTCGGGAGCCGCGTGACGACTCCCGGCCACCGTAGGCGCGGGCCTGCGGGCGGAGAGTAATGGGTAGCTCTCCGTCCGATCAGGACTAGGCCCGTGCCGGACGGCGTGTACGTGTTCCATGCGCGCCTCAAAGAGATGTCAGCAAAAGCGACGGGGCCCCATAGGGCCGAAGCCTGCCAGGGTAGCGGGAACATCCGAAAGGGTTTACCGCTGCCCTGGAACATAAAGGGCTAAGGAAGGAACACGGGTGGGTTTTAGTCAGTAAGAGTCTGACACTCCCTCCTGCTCCACCCAGAGCGGGAGGAGTCATTTGATGATTTCCCATCCTCAAAAAAAAAAAAGCGTATAAATACTTTACAAGTCGTTTCGTTTTCGTGCCGATCCGCTTGTGTGTAATATCTTCGTCGTAATATTATCCGATTTATTAAGTTTTAGAACAGTTGAATTTATTAACCGATAGTATATGGATCGATTAACACCTTTTTTTAAGGCTAAAATTGTTGTTCTCTGGGAACAGGAACAAAGCATAAAGAAAATAGCACGAGATATGGGCATAACGGTAAGATTTATTGCACTATTACTTACAAATTGATTTTTCATACCACTTGCTCAAAAAAGTGTCATTCTATGCCATAAAAAGCGAACATAACAATAGTCATTTTTAATCTGTTAAAAACAGGGAAAGAAAATTGTACTGAATTTCATTCATCCTCTAGGGGGAGAATGTGATTTAAATTTGGAATACTTACCGAAATTTATACTGAACTACATCTGTGTTTACACCATTGAGTTTGTATATAAAGCATTATACATCTTTTTGAAAAAGGAATACCTACGCATTTATTATGCAGTTATGATCTATACTTATAATAAATCTGTAGAAGTGAAAATTCTGTACATTGAAAATATCAAAAAAATAATTTACAGGGGGTGTTACTAGACCGACACCGAACCCAAAAATGTGATTAAAAAAATTTTTGTCTGTCTGTCTGTCTGTCGGTCTGTCTGTCTGTCTGTCTGTCTGTCTGTCTGTCTGTCTGTTTGTTCAGGCATCACGCAAAAACTACCGGTTCGATTACGATGAAACTTGGTATAATTATTCTTTAATATCCTGGGCACCACACTGGGTAGGTACTTTTTATCCCGGAAAAGTATATACAATAAAAAACAAACTTAATTTTGCGGTTCGATCCCTATACCCGATTACCACTGTCTGTACTGTACCAACCGCAAATACTAAGTTTGTCGTAGGTTGGGTCACCCGCAGTGGAGTTCATTTTTATTCCTTTTAGTTTTTAGAGTTATTTAGGTTTATTTTTATATGAGTCGTAGGTATAGATTTTAATTTTAAAGTATAGGTAGTATATTTGATAGTGTACGTAGTGACCGTAGGTTATTTTATAATACTGTTACTGTTAGGTAGGATTAGTCATTCGTATAGATATTAGTTTTTAGGGATTTTGCTTATTTATTGAGTTTAGATTAGTTATCATCAGAAATAGGTTTATTTAGGTCCACGCGGGCGAAGCCGCGGGCAGAAGCTGGTCGTGGAATATGGGCGTGATGTTTGGTTGTTTTATGTTCCGAATTATACAAGCTGTTGTTTTGCATCCTCATCAAATTTCAGGAGACTGTTATGAAAGACATAAATTATCAAATAAAATTACGATCCCTGTAAATAATAAATAATGAATACATACTTGTTTTGAGTAATTTCAGAATACATCACTTTCAAAGGTATCGTATAAGCGACCGCGTTTTTATGTGTGTGTAAAAGGGCAGTTACAGTGCGGTCTCACACAGGCCGCGTTTTAAAATGTGTGTCCCACACACAGGGCTGGGCAAAATATATGCTTTGCTTTAGTTGAAATACAAATTACAAAATACAGTGTCGCAAGTAATTAAAATAAAAAATATCTTTAAGTAAGGTATTTAAAATATAAAATACAGTATTTTAGCTATTTTTAATTGAAATACAAAATACCGTAGACAGAGGATAGTAATAGACATGCTGTTAAAATAATAATAATTGTGAAAGTGAGACGACACTTATGTCAAAATGTGTATGTGTGAGTAGGACATAGCATGCATTTTCTATCTCTATTTGCGTATCGGTTTTTGTTGTTTGGCATCGATGCCATTCGATGCCAAACAAATTGTGGTGTTAAAATATTTTCGTTGATATAAACTGTAAAACGCATACTTTGTGTAATTTCTGACTCTATTGATATTCCAAAAGGTAATACTTAGTGTGTAATGAATGATGGTGAATTGCTGTGTAATCGGAGTGTACTACGTGAGCTCGATAAATGGATGTGCGAATAACACACACTTGTGCGACAAAACTGTACTGCGACTCACCATAGTTCGAATGCACGCTTGTGCGACACACTGAAGCTCGAAATCACGCTAGTGCGACAAACGATTGTGCGACAGTAGTTCGACACTACGGTAGTGCGACAAACAATTGTGTGACAGTACTGTGATTCGACAGTACGTTGGTACAGTATTACAGTAGTATGCTGTATGACACTATTCCAGTGTTGATAGATTAGCTAGGAACTAATCTATCTATATTATATCAAAATGAATCCCTATTTCCCTTGGTCAAGCCATAACTTGAGAACAACTTTACCAATTTTATTTATATCTTTTTCAAAATCTAAAGTTTTCTAATACTTTGTAGAAGGTTATTACGGAACGAAAAATTAAGAAAAGAAAAGTTGTACTTGTACTTTTACTTGTAGTTGTTAGTGATTCTAAGGCGGTACAAAGTTGGGCACGCCACAATTGCGGCGATAAGTCCCCTCTTTGAGGAGTGGCTAGAGAGGCGCCACGGCGCCCTCACCTTCCGCCTGACACAGGTCCTCACCGGACACGGTTGTTTCGGGAGGTTCCTGTTCAGGATAAAGCGGGAGGAAACGCCAGGGTGTCACCACGGTGTGGATCGCCCGGAGGACACGGTGGAGCATACGGTGGAGGTCTGCCCGGCTTGGGCGGAGCACCGCCGGCCGCTTCGTCGTGGCGGCGGCGATCTCTCGCGTCCGGCCCTGGTCCAGGCCATGGTACGGAGCGAGAGTGCATGGGAGGCAGTCACCTCCTTCTGCGAAGCAGTAATGCTCGCGACGGAGGAGGCGGAGCGCGTGAGGGAGATGCAATCACTGCGCCTTCACGCCCCTAGTCGCTGCAGGAGACGCTCTGGACGGGAGTCAACAGCCGACTCCCGGCCACCGTAGGCGCGGGGCTCGCCGCCCGGTAAGGACCAGGCCCGGGTCGACGGCGCGTTGTGTTCCACGCGCGCCTCAAAGAGATGTCAGTGTCAGTACCTCAGTAGTATATCGTTAAAAGTGCTAACAAGTTTTGTAACCCGGAAACGAATCCGGGAACATTACTCTGTAACTAACTGAGCTATCAAGGTCATCAGATATACATATGATTATGAATACTAATGTGTCTTTATGTCGCACTAGCGTGATGTCGAGCTTCGGTGTGTCGCACAAGCGTGCATTCGAACCATAGAAATGAGAAAAACAGGAGAAGTGGCAAGGAGGCGTGTTTGTGTCGTCGCGGAGTGATCAACGCGATCATAAACTAGGCAAATGGCCGTCTTCGCGAATTAGTGCGCTTTCGACCGTGATCGTGATAAAATATAAAAATGCCGGTTTGTTCAGTGGTTTCCTGTAAAAACCGAAGTAAAAATAAAAACTTCGTATCTCATTGAATCACTTACCATTTGTAAGTACAAGTATTTTACTGTATTTGTCTTTAAAATCATGAAAAACAACAAATCGTAAAATATTTCTTGGTTTTACTACGTTATTTTTGTTTTCAAATATTGCAGCGACTGTACTATTTTAGCAGTAAATACATTGCTCCTTAACCACTACCTAAGTATGTCGCTAAGTGAAGTGGACAAGCAATGTAAAAAATACTCAACGATACTTTATTTACGCGGAGCGTCGCATAGTACAGCCGCTGTGTCTTGCGGCGAGCTAGTGATGCGGTTGTGTTGATCCACTAACGTAGGCTATCGACAACAATGTCGATTACGCAACGAATATATAGTTAATTTTACAATTTGTCAACCGTTTTAACATAGTTGGAAGACCTAAAAAGATGACGTTTAAATCCGGTTGGAAGACCCTTGAGAAGATGTAATATAATTTAAAAAATATATATTTACAAAATATTTTTTATTGCAATTTTTTTTTTCATGGATAATATAATATTTTCTGGACATATCGTGTTTTATTTATTTTATTTTCAGAACGCCAAATTTTTATTTGTACAATAATAAATGGGAGAATCGATAACTTTCCGATTTAGTCAATCACTAGCGTATATGTAAAATAAATGGCTTTTGCACAGCACAACGATAGCGACAGATGTTTTTGTGTAAGTTGTACGGCGCATGGTAAATGCACGCTGTGTTTGATGAGTTAAGGTTCATAATTGATTGTGTAGTACGCTCTGATTTATGAACTGCAAGTGTGCGCGTGACTTTGTATCTATTGCTTTTACTGAACTACAGGTGTAGTAGTGGCGCGGTGGTAGGATCGAAGTAACGACATTGAGTTCCGATACATTTTCAACAACCGGGGCACATCTACTTCTTTCCTATATCTATGATTCGAACTATGGTGAGTCGCAGTACAGTTTTCTCGCACAAGTGTTATTCGCACATACATTTGTCGAGCTCACGTAGTACACTCGTGTAATCGGCTGTAAAAGTCGTAGTGAACGAAATCAACCAAACATAACCTTTCATCGGTGAGTGGCATTTTTTACCTATTACAGCAAGTAAATTAAAAAAATATTGTATTTAAGACTATTTTGTGTCAATAATAAGCAAAATATTGTGAAGCTGCAGTAATGTACTTATGTCGAACTATCGCTATCTCATATTGCATACGTTGAGGACTTGTCTATCTACTATCCTCTGTCTACGCAAAATACAAATAATTACATTAAACCGTTATGACTTGACATCTTAGCTTGACATTGACAATTCGACGTACATTTTTTTTGCGTTTTGTAACTTCCGTAACCAGAAGGATCCCCAAGGTACGGTTCAGTACAAAAAAAAAAGAGATTGTCGAATAAGTCATTGCGTACTCTATTAGGAAAAAAATATTGAGATAAAAACACAGGTTCGGTTACGTACTTTTATTAAACATTAAAAAATAAAATTAACTTTCTTAAATCAGACAATTTTTTATACATAGTGCAACGAATTTGGTTTTCCTCTGAACTTTTTATCGAAATTCTACATCTAAAAAACCCTATGCAGTCTATATCATGTTTGCTTAACAATTTTGAGAGTGAAATTGATCAGAAACCTTTAAGAAAAATTAGCTTCATAAAAATAATAACATTATATTTTATAATTGTATTTAAAAAAAAACACATGCGTGTCTTTAATCTATTACAAATAAGAATGCAATTCTTTGCCTTTTAAGCTTAACAAGACATAATATACTATGGCAAAACGAGAACTAAATAAGTAAATCATCAGAATACCTAGTTACAATAAATGCAGTAAAAGTAAAAGCTAACAATGGATTTCTAACCATTTATTATTGGATGATTCTCAAAAACGCAATGTTTGTTTTATTGCTAATGAAATAGTTCGTTTGGCGAGCTTTCCCACAGACAACGTGTTTTATTGGTGATATCAGAATATAATATTTACCATGAACCTTAAAATGGCAAGTAGCAACTAGCTTTGCACTGCTAAGGCGTAATAGTGTTTTACAAAAAAATTCAATTCAAGCATTAAGATAATAAATTGTACTTCATATCCATGAAGTTCAATTTTATTATCTTAATGCTCGAAATATACACATATGGGTTCGTGTTTTCACGTAGATAATTATAATACCCACTCCATATTATACATGTGCTATATTGTATTTTATATACCTACCTAGTGAATTTTCATTTTGATTTTTTTTTGCAACTAATTTGTTACCAAATATTGCATAAGAAATGGTGCGATCTAGTCAAGACCAACGTCATCATCCGTGGGAGCTTTAGGTCCTCCTGCTCCGGGTGCAGCGCCGCCGAAACCTGGAAACATTATTATTTTTAAACAACTGTAAAAACGCCACCTACGAAGGAAAGACGAACAAAAGACTGAGGTCTTGGGTTCCCTGGTGGATGAAGATCGAAGATCGGTGGCAATTTGGCAATACACACAAAACAAAAAAATTAAAGGCAGCAGAAGTTGTTTTGTACTACAGCAGAAATGAAAGTCTTGAGTCGCGTACTACGCTTGAAGGGAGAGGATATCGTACTGAGATTGCGATAAGCTGTGTAGTTTTAAAGAGGATAATAAATCGAAATAAAAAAATAACAAAAGGCAGTCCATTTACACTTTACGTCTTGTACTGAAGCTGTTTTTTACGTTTGTAGCTAATACTCCAAATAAGTACCTGGAAAGCCGCCAGATCCACCCTTTCCGAGTTTGGCTTGCAGTTTTTCTATAACCGCCGCAATTTTGGGGTTACTCTGATACTTCACGAAGTTTGCTGGGTTAGACGACACATCCTGGAATGCCGCAGCGACCTCTGGGTCCTAAAGTTTGAAATCCATTTTAGTGCCAATTTTGACCCCACAACTAAGTACTACTTGACAAACAAATGGAGACTTCTGTTTCTATAACACAAAAAAAAACTGGAATAGCATCATAGTGCCTTTCCAGTTTGTTTAAGCTAAGTACACCTATGGGTGTCCATGTCATAGTGCCTGTAATTTTAGCGGGTGAAGTTCAGATGTCATGGGTAACCGTATCTAATAGCAAGATTAAAAAAAAAACAACACAATTTTAAGTTAACAAACACCCGCGTGTCGCGCGTTACTTGAAGTTATGATTTAAAAATGATAGGTTATAAAAAATATTTATTTCATAAAATAAGAAACACATTGCACTGTATACACTGTATACATTTAAACTCACAGACACAACCAGCCAGACCCGGAACAACTACTTGTAGGTCATACAAATATTTGTTCCGTGCGGGCATCGAACCCGCGACACAACGGCAGCGCGTTGAGGCTCAGAATGTCAACTTCCCAAAATGTCTCCTGGTACCAAAATGTCAACTTCCCATAATGTCCCTTTCCCAAAATGTCCCTTTCCCAAAATGTCTCTTTCCCAAAATGTCTTTTTCCCAAAATGTCCCTTTCCCAAAATGCCGCTTTCCCAAAATGTCCCCCATTCTTAGAATTAAGCGTTATAACCCAACTAAAAAATAAAAAACAATATAATAATAAAAATTTTTATTTTAATTACTTTGTGGTATCAACTCTTTCGTCATTTTTTTATTAGAAAAGGAATTTGAAATGAAATATAGTTATATATTATCAACATATTATAAAAAACAATAAAAAATTCATCTCACAATTCAACAATTTTTAAAGAAATTGATATTTTTGAGACTTGCTTTATTTAATTGAATTTCTTTCTAAATTTGATAATAGTTTAACGATTAATTATCAGTCTGTATCTGACTATTGAAATTCTATTGAATTACTGTGTACTTGAACGTATTAGTTCTAATTAAAGTTATTTTTTATTGTTTTACAAAGTAATTAAAATAAAAAATTTGATTATTATATTGTTTTTTATTTTTTAGTTGGGTTATAACGCTTAATTCTAAGAATGGGGGACATTTTGGGAAAGCGGCATTTTGGGAAAGCGGCATTTTGGGAAAGGGACATTTTGGGAAAGAGACATTTTGGGAAAGGGACATTTTGGGAAAGGGACATTATGGGAAGTTGACATTTTGGTACCAGGAGACATTTTGGGAAGTTGACATTCTGAGCCTCAACGACGCAGCGCAGCAGTCAATCGCTTAACCACTGTGCCAACCATGCCGAAACGTTGGTAGGTTACTTAGTTAGGGTTGTGTATGTAAGAGTGAGTGTGAGTTCGTGTAGGTGTGAGTGCGTGTACATGTATGTGTGTGTAAATGGGTGTAGAATTGTGATTGTATTTTTACGAGATGTATGCTAGAAGATTCTCCGTTGAGAAGTAGTCCTGTTGTAGTAGCCATTGAGCGATTTTTTGTTTTAGCGTGTGTCTGTTTAAATCAAGTATGTTTAGTATTTTGTGTAGTTTATATAAGTACCTATTCGTTCGGAAAATGTAGTTTTCTGAGTTACATTTGTGCGTTTTTTTGGTTGGATCTTGGCATGCCTTTATGAGTTCTGAGGACAGACTGCAAGATGAACAGCTGTCTAACTGTTAATACCTTGAATTCATCATAAAGTTGTTTGGTTGGATATAAGTACGGTTTCTTAGACATAACCTTAAGTACTGCTCTTTGAGCTCGCTCTGCCCTCAGAAGGTGTGACTAAAGTAGTCCATGCATTAATATACTACTTAAGTTTCATGCATCATATACTATTTTATAGCTGGTGTGACCTATCCGCACTTAAGTCACTCTTTTCTGTGTAAAAATGTACTACTTAAGTCACAGAAAAGCGTGACTTATGTGCGGGTTTAGGTCACACAGTGCTATAAAAGAATATAATCCTTCCACTATTCATTAACGCGAAAGTTTGTGAGGACGAATGGATGTATGGATGTCTGTTACTCTTTCACGCAAAACTATTTAACGGATGTTGCTAAAACTTTACAGTAATATAGCTTCAAATCAGAATTGGAATAATTTCCGGCTACTACGCGAGCGAAGCCGCGGGCATAACCTAGTAATAAAATATCTAATTACCTGGAATGCCGACATGATTTCCTGGTCAAACAGCAAGTTACTGAAGTCCTGCGGGTTGAGTCCGGCGGGGAAGCCACCTCCGCCGGCTCCGGGGAAGGCACCTGCTCCGGGAAAGCCGCCGGCTCCGGGAAAGCCACCGGCTCCGGCTTGATAGCCGGGCGGCACGTTGGGAGGCGCGCGGGCGTTCGCCTCTGCCTGTTCACGTGCCGCGCGAGCCCTCGCCTCCTGAGCCTTGCGAGCTCTGCGCAACTTGTCGCGATGCTGAAATATTTTTGGAGGAATATTCAATGTAAAGCTATAGGTATTGTGAACAGTATATTTTTGTGTTAGGCTCATTGTATTGTATTACTTATACAGTACATGTCTATAAAGCCGAAGTAGTTGCTAGTCACAGATATCCTGCCCAGTGCCTACTATGAACCCTTGGGTGTAAGTCAAAATTGACTCATTAAAAGCATTATTTATATACCTCTCTTTCTTCCTTCTTGCGTTGAGAACTGAGCTTGTGTTGACGCAGTTTCTCAGCATTGGGTTTGACCTCAGTCAGCCATTCGTTGGTTTGATCATCATAGTCAATTTTAAGAGATTCACACAGATCATGAGACGCCTCTTCAAATTGACCCAGTAACCTGTTGAACAGTTTAATAAATAAGACAATGATAACGAAATTGCCTAATGATTCACACAATAAATGCAAAGAAGACTGACAGACGGCACGGCTGGCTAACATAGTATAATTATTAGAAAACTAGAAAAACTACCCAATTTCTTTAAGAGTGATTTTCCGTATACAGTTTCCAGCAGTAATGTTTTGTGGATATACCTATAGCTAGACAGACAGTGTAGTGTTTGAATAAAGCTATGTCCAAAAAAAATTGGTCTGATGAAAAACTAAAAGCATTGTCATGTGATTTTTGCAAAAAAGGTATGAGTAACTTACTCAATTAACATATTTATGCTATAGTAATTCTGGCAACAGCGTTATTATACGACACTAATTAAACAGAAAAAATGTATTGCTTTAGTAGTAAAACAGCTTGCTCACTCATTTGTTCTTTTTTGTTAACAAATACAAACTTACAAATAAAAAAAAAAAAAATATACTTGTTTGTATATTTAATATACAAACAAAAGTATGCAATTTTTTATTTCAACAAAGTGACAACATTGTTACAGACATTACATTTACAACATACAAAGTACTATCTCAATCATAGGTCCCCCTGGCTCTGGCTAAACTAGGTTTATACCTGTGACTTGGGATTCAGAACAAAAATTGAAGTGTCTGTTTATAATGTCAAAATAACATTTTTTTACTACACTAAATGTATATGCGGTATTTATAACAAAATATACAATTTTTTAATTTTCGTCGTCTGTCTGCTTGTTCCGGTTAATCTCCTAAACGGCTGGATCGATTTTGACGGGACTCATTGGCAGATAGCTGATGTTATAAGGAGTAACTTAGGCTACTTTTATTTTAGAAAAATAAATAGGGTTCCGTGACAAAAAACCCATGAATTTGTTTTTCGATATGCACAGCTAGTTTCATATTAATTGTTTATTTTGAGAGAAAACCCACCTGTAAGCTCTTCCACGGAATTTATATGCAGCGGCACTGTCGCAGTTGAGTTCAAGAGCGCGCGTGCAATCCTTGATGCAAGCATTTGGTTTGTTCTGCTTCAAGTAGATCTGTGAAAAACATAAATACATAATATAATATAGAAATGACTTTGACAAGGTTGAGGAATACTATATTCAAACCAAACAAGATGATGCTGATGAGGATGAAATTGACACAGTATTGGAACAAGATCCGCACCTTAATTGCGTAACACACGATCAATCGGAATCCGAATCATTTTGAAGCAAATTGCTAATCCATTGCTTCATAAGTTCGAAAATTTTTTCTGCTCAACACGTAAATAACGCAACGAATGTTGTTGGAACTGTCAAAATGAAACCGATTCCGATTGATCGTGTGTCACGCAATTAGGGTGCTGTGTGTGCCCATTATACCAACAACCTTAAAGAAATAGCAAAGGAAATCTGACTAACTCGAGAAAAGCCCCAGGATTCGAACTGAGCCGCAATTCTCGTAATTTTAAGAACGTTCACAGTCTGATCTCAGTGTCAATCTGTCAAAAATACATCAAATTTCCCTACATTTTGACATTTCTTTGTCGCCGAGATGAGACTGCGACTACATTTTGAATGTTTTAAATTACGAGAATTGGCCTTCTGATCACATGTGCCATTATTTAAAAATCTTCCCAGAAAACGCATTTCTTTCTATGCGCTTTGTGATGGGTCTTTTTACACACTGTATGTGTGAATGGCACATTTGGAAACTTTGAGTGAACATAAAGACTAATTATGAGATGACATCCTTCAATCATCAGATCTGAGGTCCTATTTACTGAATTAACATTATTCAAGAGAAATATTTAAAAAAAAGAGACAATGACACACCTGTCCTCGTTTAGCAAAAAGTAAGGCACTCTGAGGATTGAGTTGTATAGCTTCATTGTACAGTTTGATGGCTTCATCATACTGTTGCTCGGAGAAAGCCTTCATAGCCTCAGACCTCTTCTCATCAGACTGGTCTCGTTCCTCATCTGTCACTTCTTTTGACTCATCACCCATGATCTGAGAATCATCCACTTTGTCTGCATCTATGACACCTGAATGCAAAATGAAAATAGGTTTTATTCTGGACCCTAGTCATATTAAAAAAAGGAGGTGCAATGAAGGCTATTCACTATTATTGAGGAATAAAAATAGGAGTAAGGGTAATAATACCTAGCTAAGGTTCATAGTTTTATGTAGTAGTTGTCTATCATATAATATTAAACATTTGGGAACATTTGAAAGTCTACATCCTTGGTGGAGTTATTAATTGAAACAGATATTGCATAATGTGGCTTTCAACAGGTTTTAATGAGATTTCTTCTTTGTGAAGAAATCATTATTGACTTCTCAATATCTGTTGTTAACTTCAAAGTCTTAATTATCCATATTTTAGAATGTTTCCATAAACAACTTATCGAATATACTCCTCAAATATAAATCATTTGCAGTAGGTACATGTTATGATGATCTTCATAATAATTGTTGTTGTTCTCTGTTTTTATAAATAACTCATTTATCTTGTCCCACATATATATTTAACAGTATAGTTTTGTTACAACTTCTTATATCTATGCATTACTAATAGTTATAATAATCATCATCCAGTGAATTGAAATATTCTGAAAAAAAATTGAAATAGTATATGTATGGCACAGTTTTTTTTTTCAATATGCTTTCCAGTTACCCACTACTTTGATTTTCCAAACATAATAATTTTGTTGAACACTGGTCAACTACAGGATATATTACATACAAGCTTAATTTTGTGGTCAGTGCCAACTTTATATTTCAAGAGGTATTGGTATTACAGGCTTATGTCTCTAACCCCACATATAAGAGAGCACATTTTTTGGGATCACTTATCACGTTGACTGTCCGTGCATTATACAATATGTACCAAAAACTCTGTCCGATCCAATAAAGGCGTATTCCTGGTTCAACAACATGTGAACGTTTTAATAAACTGATACCTGCATTTGGTTAGTACATTGCCAAAAGCACATCACATTTAAAAAAAGCCCTTATCAGGGCTACATTTAATTTAATTAATTGTTTCTTGATAAACAGAATTAGGTCTGAAACACAAAATACAGAGTGTAGGTTTCTTTCGATAAAAGTTTGTTTGGCGGCACGCGACAAAGCAGGTTCATGACACGGGATCATACAAACCATCTCACTCAGGCGGCTTCTTTGACACAAAACTGTATGTAGGTAGTAACACGTGAACTTTGTTGAGCGAGTGTTGCCTTTGATCAGTTTTTATTTTTTATTTAATTATATTGGCTTTTGTGAGTTAGATGTTTGAACTAGAAAATATATTTTTAGCAGACATATACACAAGGATACAAAGAAATTAAGACACCGAAAAAAATAATCTGGACGTCTCGTGGTACATAGTAAATTTTGCTTGGGCAGTCAACGTGTTAATCTATGCCGAGTAATATACAGAGTGGCAGGGACATTGCCACCCAACCAACATGATTATGATCATGTATTGCTTGACCATAGATTCAGTACACGATTCTAGACCGCCTGCATTGAAATTTTTGTTGGTTATAAAAAAATAAAATTACTTTTTCATATCTTTTAACCATGTTTTGCACTTTTCTATGAAACCGCAAATATTTTTTTAATTCATGCAACATTCATGGTTACAGTTTGTGTGTTGATGTCCCTGCCACCCTGTATGTGGTAGGAAGGGACGAATAGAATGGGTCGGAAAATCTTTCAAAAACTTAAGTTGCAAGTGTTACAAAAATTACCCTCCAGATTCAGCTCCACATTTGAATCTTCAGAAGATTCCTCCCCTGATGATGTTGTAGTATCATCAGCATTACTTTTTGATGTATTGCTGAAACTTCAGTTATTTATTAGAATATATCTATAATATGTCAACACTTGGAAACTTTCAATATTGATTTTTGGGTGAAATAACAAAAACAACAATGAAATACGACACTGCAAAATCCTATGGGTTCGAAAATACTATGTTCTTATCAACATAAAAAAAACTATAGGAGTAAATCTTTTTTCATATACATACATAGGCTTGTGACTGTACTTGTATGACATAGAAGATTTCAGTTACTATTACAACAAAGGCACAGCAACAGAGGGTTTAGAAAAAGGAAAATTGTATCATTTATCATCAACCTTTGTTTTTGCTAAGGCATGGTGATTTTGATAACATTGCATACTGTTTTAATGGAAGATACTTAGTCGTATAGCTTTTTGTCGGCAGTTTGTAAATGTGTACTTTAGGTGGGGTCTACATATTACATTATAGTAAGCCATTACTTACGTATCGCCGGACGGTGTAAAGTTTTTAGCACTCGGTTTTGGACCTGGAATGGTAACCCCCAGAGCAGACAGGTATTCTTTGAAGAAAGATAATTTTGGGTGATGTATTATCTGCGGCTCTGTTTTGCAAAAGTCGACGAATGCTTTCAACTGATTCAGTTGCTCCTCGTTGAATGGGCAATTCATTTTTCTTGATAATCACTGCTAGAGCTGCCGGCAAAATGAATAATTAAAACAATTGAAATGTAATGTCACGATTAGTCAAATATCGATTATAATCTGAACTGCGTAGAATAGAAGTAGAAAATAACGTTGCAACTTGTAAAATAACAATTATTTCCTCACTTTCTAATAAAATGAAGAATACCGCACTGCTAGCGCTAAGACCGCATAAAACAAATAAATTGACACTTGGTCGTTCTCGTTGGCCGGGGTCGGATATGGAATTTTCTCGCTTCTACAACCACAGATAATATTATGCACACGTCACACAATAAAATTCACTTCATGTTTCGGTATAGTATTTCTGCCGATTCATTGTTATTGATTTGTTTATGTAAGTTTTAGTCTTATTTTAGTCTGATAAAGTCTTTAATCTTTTCCCACGGGATGTATGTTTTTTTATCATACATACCAAAACATTGAAAATAAAGAACTGTAAAAATAATATTAAAAAGTAACTAAACCGTACTTTTCAATATTATTTTTCGGTAGTGCATCTGCTTCGTAAACTAAAAAAAAATATATATTTTGGTCTCAAAGACAGCGGGGCGACGAGCAGGCCGCAGGGCGGAGCCGTAAACAAAGCGGGTTGGACAAGTTCATATTTTGTCTAAAATCTAATTAAGATTATTTGTTCACGCATTGGTTCAAATATTGATTATATAACAAGAGATAGGTACCTAGGCTATGTGTACATGTATATACTCACTCACCCCGTCATCCCATGCCCGCTATGTTGTAGGCTCCAGCCAAGTCGAAAAGAAAGTCGTTTGCGTTAGGGCTGATTTTTCAATGATCTTGGGGCCTAAAAAGGCTACTTTGGCAAAATCATATTATGATAACAATATGAATCATATTAAAAATCGTAAAATGGTCACAAACTGACAATTCATAATATGATCTGTGTTCAATTCTTAACACAATGAATTAACATATAAACTGTAGAAATAAAAAAATAAAAACCAATTTGACTATTAAAAACTGTAATGAAAAATTTACCGTTAAAATAGCGGTTTTAATTTTTTACAAGCGGCAATGTTTACACCAAATATGAAATGAAAAAAATTAGAGGAATTGCTAATGATCTGCTGGGAATTCAGGAAATGAATAGCTTTTAGAGGTATTGCTTTGCTTGCTTTAGTGGCCTTTTTAGGCCCCCTGATAACTTTATTCGAGAAATAATTTTGAAATTTTGACAGTTATTTCACTGTCAAAAGTCAATTTTATTCCTGGAATATAAATCTGGCCGAAACGGCTCAGTTGCCAAAAAAAAAAGTTATCTGGCGATGGAAAAATCAGCCATAAGTATAGTAAATACTTCACCTGGTGAGGACTGGACCGGATCTTGCGGATTGGCAGTTTGGCTTCCGCAAGGGGCGCTCGACGGTGGACGCCATCATGCGCGTGAGAGCCCTCACGACATGGGACGCGGTGTCCCGGGGTGGGGTAGTCGTGGCGGTGTCACTCGACATCGCCAACGCGTTCAACACCCTGCCCTGGAGCTGCATTGGGGAGGCACTCCGGTATCACCGGGTGCCGACCTACCTCCGTCGAGTAGTCGGGGCGTATTTGACGGACAGAGCCGTCATCTACCCCGGTCGCGACGGGAACTGGAACCGGCGAGAGATGTCGTGCGGTGTCCCGCAGGGATCGGTTCTGGGGCCGCTCCTGTGGGACATCGGTTACGACTGGGTGCTGCGGGCCGACCTCCCTGAAGGCATCAGCGTAGTTTGCTACGCTGACGACACGCTGGTCCTGGCGCAGGGGAGGTCGCATCAGGCGGCGGCCGACGCGATGACACGCGGGGTTGCAATAGTCGTGGAAAGGATCCGGCGGTTGGGTCTCGAGGTGGCATTGCACAAGTCCGAGGCCATGTCCTTTCATGGGCCCCGGTACGGGCCACCTTCGGGATCCCAACTAATGGTAGGAGGGGTTCACATCGGCGTCGAGACCACGATGAGGCACCAGGGTCTCGTCCTCGACAGCCGGTGGAACTTCGTCGAGCACTTCCGACGTTTGGCCCCCAAACTAGAACGGGCCGGGGCCGCCCTAAAGCGGCTCTTGCCCAACCTGAGGGGGCCAAACGCCTCCTGCCGGAGGCTTTACGCGGGGGTCGTGCGGTCCATGGCCCTATATGGGGCCCCGGTGTGGGCGCGTTCACTGCGGCTGCGAGCCGTACACTACCTGAACGCGCCCCAAAAGGTGGTAGCCATAAGGCTTATCCGGGGGTACCGCACGATCTCGGGCGAGGCGGCAAGCCTCCTTGCCGGACTGCCGCCAAGGGATCTGGAGGCGATAGTCCTCGCGCGCCTGTATGATTGGCGCGCGGAGGCACTACGCCGGGGGGAAACTCCGCATCCGCGGCAAACCGCGGCGGAGCGGACGAAACTCCGGCGCGATCTCATGGTGGCATGGAAGGAGCGACTATCGCACCCCAGCGTAGGGCACGCCACGATAGCGGCGGTAAGACCCCTCTTTGAGGAGTGGCTAGAGAGGCGTCACGGCGCTCTCACCCACCGCCTGACGCAGGTCCTCTCCGGACACGGATGTTTCGGGAGGTTCCTGCACATCATCAGGCGGGAGGAGACGCCCGGGTGTCATCACTGCCAGGATAGCCCAGAGGACACGGTGGAGCATACGGTGGAGGTCTGCCCTGCTTGGGCAGAGCACCGCCGTGTCCTTGTAGAGGCGAACGGCAGCAGCGGCGACCTCTCGCGTCCGGCCTTGGTTCAAGCCATGGTCCGGGGCGAGAGGGAGTGGGAGGCAGTCACCTCCTTCTGCGAAGCAGTCTTGCTAGCGAAGGAGGTGGCGGGGTGGGCGAGGGAACGGACCTCACGCCTCAGCCCGCCGCGGAAGACGCTCCGGGCGTCGGGATCCGCGTGACGACTGGGTAACTCACCGTCCGATCAGGACCAGGCCCGTGCCGGACGGCGCGTATGTGTTCCACGCGCGCCTCAAAGAGATGTCAGCACAAGTGACGAGGCCCGATAGGGCCGAAGCCTGCCAGGGTAACGGGATCGTCCGAAAGGGTTACCGCTGCCCTGGAACTTATAGGGCTAAGGAAGGAACACGGGTGGGTTTTAGTCAGTAAGAGTCTGACACTCCTTTCTGCTCCACCCAGAGCGGGAGGGGTCATTTGATGATTTCACATCCTGAAAAAAAAAAAATGTAAAATTTTACTAGTTAGGTAGCTAGTAAAATAGTGCAATCGGTGCAATCCTTCGTTTTCGTCACCAACTCACCATCCAAAAAGTTATAGATGTCTATATAGGCATGTGAAAGTTACAGAGACATCTACCATTTACCGAATTAAATGCTTGTTCTGAGATTAACCAGTGTCTCGCATTCGTAACAGGGCTGCAGTTCGTGTTATACGGCCTTCATAGATGGCGCTGTATGTCTCTTTAGGACAGTACCTAGGTACGGACGCCAGCAGGTCAACCTACCCAAAACTGTCAGATTTTCCCAATCAACATTGAACCTAATATTTTAGCAATAAAGTCGAAAATCTATTAAATAAATCTGACAGATTGTAGTAGCTTGATGTGCTGGCGTCTGTACGTACTATTGCAGGTATTTTCCAGGCAGGGACCAGAAGAAAAATAATGAGAGAAATAAGAAGGAAATGTTGACCGATTTTTGGGTGTAATTACTGGAAAATTATTGTGAGAATTTACACTTTCATTTTGTTTACAAGATTCTGTAAAGTGGAATTAAGTAGTACATCCACTGCATTTCTTTAATACTTGCACACAAATGTAAAGAGGCGGACTTAATGCCATAGACCTTTTGACCAGTCAACTTTTGGGCGATGCAGAGACAAACAGTGGTATGTGCAACACCGAGAATAAATTAGTCATTAGATTCTCATCGGCTCCTTTTATGACACAGGCAAAAATATTGGATCGCCTTACATATCCAGTCTGCTATTGCTGCCCCTTCTTTAAGTTGTTGCTTTGTTGGTCCAATAACAGCTAATTAGCTGCTACTGTGTCTTTACCAAATAATAATAAAAATCCAGTCCAGTAAAATAATAAGCTTTAATTTCCCCTATTTTAATCTCTACAAAATCCCCTTTGAGATTTTCGTCATAAAATTAATAATCTAACATCGAAAAAAGTGTCGAGCACCTCGCTTTTACTTATGCTAGAGTGAAAATAGAAAAACATCATAAAAGAACGTTAGAATGGTAATTGCCTCCTGTGTTAGTCCGACCTCTTTTTTTTCGACACGTTCGGGGGTCGAGTCGGGAGCACTCGTCCTTTATGCCACATAGCTTTTTAATGAATGGTATTATTAGGGTAGGTACGTTTACCGGTTGTTGGGCACTGCTAAAATTAACATCGCCAGATTTATTTGTTGGTACTCTGTATTGGATTGTATAATTTATACAGTTCTGGTAAATATTTGCCAACAGATTTCTTGACTATAAATAGGTATACCTTAGGGTATTCAAAGGTGCATTGTACATTGCTCGCAGAACAGATGGCTGATGGGGGCGAAAAATTCTGGAGTGGCGACCGCGTAGCGGAAGACATACCGTTGGAAGGCCAGGTAAGGTGGACCGGTGACTTGATGAAGGCCGCAGAAATCCGCTGCGAGAAGCACAGAACCGGTCGAAGTGGCGTTGCTTGGAGGTCTATGTCCAGATCAGACGATGAAGGTGAATCTTTTTCTCCCGTATCGGCACAAACTAAGACAAGTTCTAGACCTACATATATGCGAATAGTTCATGCCGTAATAAACAATAAGTACCTACCTATTTACCAGTCAGACAAGTGGTTGCGGTTCTGACTGCTCAGGGTGCGGTGTGCAGACTAATGCACCTGAAAAAATACCGAATAACTACACCGAATACCTACATATCTAGGTGTATCTTAAGCTACCTACGGATAGCAGCCTCTTGAGCCAGTGATGGATAGGTACCACATTCACCTGATGAGCTCATTAAAATATTTGCCTTGAAAAATTCCCCAGTACCTTACTGGTAATTATATTTTCGAGCCGTTTGGGGTTGAAACCCTCGGGCCGTTGGGTCCGAGTGCTCATAGACTCTTTAAGAAAATCTCGAAACAGCTAGTTGACACTTTCCATGACCCAAGGACTGGCCTTGGCCGGAGGCTAAGAATGGCATACAACGTGGCAATGCTGCCAGTCTCTTGGGTACATTACCGTCGACAGCGATGCGGATGAATTTTACGTCGCCATTTTTTTGTTTGTGAATACATATACAAGATGTTGTTTTGCAACCTCGTCAAATTCAAGGAGGTAACTATTCTACTGATTCTCGACATGAATCAATAATAAAATAAGTAGGTTTTTTTTTTTCAAATTTTCGGAAACGTTTGTGGGACACGCATATTAAAACGCGGCCTGTCTGAGACCGCACAGTAACTGCCCTTTTACACACACATAAAAACGCGGCCGCTTTTACGATACAATAACGCGATTCTGTTCTTTGAAAGTGGTGTATTTTGAAATACTGTCAAACTTAAATAACTAAAAAAATAAGTATGTATTCATTATTTACCAGGGATCGTAATTTTATTTGATTATTTATGTCTTTCCTAGCAGCCTCCTGAAATTTGACGAGGATGCAAAACAACAGTTTGTATTGTACCAGATACCTACGAGCAGCATAAACATCCACGCGCGGTGCGCGCTCATCGATTACTAAGCGCGCGCGTTTTTTTTTTTTTTTTTTTTTTTTTTTTTTTTTTTTTTTTTTTTTTTTAGAATATGGCATCTCGTAGTTGACCTTGAGAGGCCGTGACTACTTAACCGGACTATCCTGTGGTTGCCTTAAGAATTCTTAAAGCCTCCAGCCAGGGCTACATCTAAATTAATGCTAAGCGACTGCACGCTAAGGGCACCCCCTGTGGGGTACGAACCTCGGCTTAGGGCGTCGCTGGGAGAGGGCAGCAAGGGGACAGGCTGGATCGAATTAATATTAATGCTTTGATGAGCGCGGCGTTTCCTAGGACTATCTCTGAGAAGAAAGGCCGAAACAAACTCAGAGGTCTCAGTCGGGGAATTTAAAGCTACAGGCTCAGCTACGGCGCGGGCTGGCACTTCAGCGGGCAAGGGTCGGGGGGGAGAATTTACTTGGGGACGTCGCGAGGGACCTCGGCGGCGAGGTCGGAATGTCGGTTGTTTCTGTTTGTATACTGTACTGGTTGCCCTATCGCTCTCCTGGAGGAGGGTTATGGGGTCATCGGGTTCGTCGAGAACATGCCTTGGACGGCGAATTTTGCTGATTTTGGAGGGGGTGTAGTTGGCGGCCGCTACCACCAGAGGGTTGCGGTGATTGGCGGCTTTGGCAAAGAAACGCTTGGAGAGGCGTTTCATGAACTGCTGGATGGTGGGAATCTTGAGGTCTACGTGGAGGATCTCATTGCGAACGAACCAAGGGGAGTTTGTGGCCTTGCGGAGAAATCGGTTCTGCAGGGTTTGCATCCTATGGATGTGACGGGGCTTTGCGTGAGCGAAGACTACGCTAGCGTAAGTCATTATGGGACGGATGCATGCTGTGTACAGGCGCTTTTTGCACTTGAGTGACAGCTTGCTGCGTTCATTGAGGACGGAATGAAGGCAGCCTAGAGCGAAAGAGGCGCGCGAACGGACCGTCTTTATGTGCTCTGAGAAGGTAAGGTGATGGTCGAGAATGACACCAAGGTACTTGGCTTGCTTCCCCCAAGGGATCGGCTTGCCGAACATGGTGATTGGTGGAGGGGGGGTGGGTTGACGTCTGAGTTTAGAGTAGAGCACTGCTTGACTCTTATCGGGGTTGACTTCTATTCGCCATTTCCTGAACCAAGCAGCCAACTTATTGACTGCGGTTTGGAGGCGAAGTCGAAGTTGGATATGACTACGACCAGTGTAGTAGATGGCTGTGTCGTCCGCGAACAGAGCCAATTGGGACTTGGCGTCCTTAGGGATGTCGCTAGTAAACAGCGTAAATAAGAGAGGGGCGAGAACGGAGCCCTGGGGGACTCCTGCTCTGATGGGATGAGGCGACGAGAGCGCTCCTTCGATTTTGTAGCGGAATGTGCGGTTCAACAGAAAGTCTCGTATGATGAGAACGAGACGGTCTGGCACTCCGAGTTGGTACAGCTTGTATAATAAGCCGTTGTGCCAGACTTTGTCGAACGCTTTCGCTATGTCGAAGTAAATGACACCTGTCATCATACCGCGCATGAATCCATAATGGATATGTTCGGTGATGCGGTGGACTTGTTGGACACAGGAGTGCTGGGTTCGAAAACCAAATTGCTCATCGGGGAAGAGGCCCTTTGCTTCGGCAAAGCTCCTGAGACGCTTGTAAACAAGCTTCTCATAGATCTTGCCGAGGACTTTGAGCAGACTGATGGGACGGTAACTCGTCGGTTCAGACCTGGGCTTTCCGGGCTTATGGATGCCAATGACAGTGGCTTCTTTCCACGCTTGTGGGAAAATGTTGTTGCCCATGGCGCCATTGAAGATGGTGGCCAGTAGCAATATCAGGGGGGCAGGGAGGAGCTGGATCACTTTATTGGTGATCCCGTCTGAACCGGGGGCCTTTCTGGGTATGAGACCCTTGATGATGTCCTGGACTTCGTCTGGAGTGACGGGAGGCAAAGGATCATCAGGGTCTTCGACGGGTGGGAGGGAGGCTCTACGTTCAACTTCAGCGTCGACCTGTAAGAGGTGAGCTTGGTCTACTGGTAGAGTGCTGGGTGAGCATTGAGCTTCGAGGCTGATGGCCAGGCACTCGGCCTTTTCGTCGTCATCGAAAGCGATGGTTTTGTCTGGACGGACCAGGGGTGGTATGGGGACAACTTCGCGGGATCTGAGTTTCCTTTGAAGCTCCCAGAAGGCCTGATGGGTGGGCTCTAGGTCGCTTAGCATCTTGTCCCAGCTAGCTTCACGCCACTCCGATAAGCGAGACTTTACAGAACGCTGCAAGTAACGCATATGGGCTTTGTTAGCGTCGCAGGGAAAGTTACTGTAGGCACGTACGGCCGCGTTCTTCTCATTCAGCAGTTCACGTATGTCGTCAGGCAACTTCCAGCGACGGTCGTCCGTCACTAGAACTTCCCTAGAACAATCGTTCATGACTGACTGTACGTGTTCCGTGAATGAGTCGATCGCGGCCGCTGTGTCAGCGATAGAGCTGAAGTGACCGGGGATGGTGTCTAAGTGGGGGGATGTGGTGGATTTCAGGCATTCCCTTACTTTCCTCCAGTCCGTTACCACTTTTGTCAGGGGAGGTTGGTCGGGGTCGGTGAGTCCAGTTCGCGGGGCCAATCGAATGTTGATTGGGCGATGGTCAGAGGTGAGCTCTTGGACTACTTCTAGAGAGTCTAACCGTAGGTTGATTCTCTTCAGAAGCACTACGTCCAGGACATCGGGGGTGTGGGTGGGGTCATGGGGAAAGTGAGTGGGAGTCATGGGGCCTATGACGTCGAAATTAAGTAACGGGCAGAGGTTAAAGAGATGTCTGCCTCGGGCGTTGGTCGTGACACTGTTCCAAGCAGTGTGTTTGGCATTGAGGTCGCCCGCTATGATAACGGAGTCGCTCAGGCCAAGAAGGATAGAGAGGTCGTCAGACAGAAGCCTTGGGTCCTCTGGAGCGGTTTGGGGAGGAATGTAGGCCGAGACTAGGGTGATCGGCTGGTGGCCGGTCATGCCTAGTCGACAGATAGACACTTCAAGTCGTGAGAGGGGAGGAGGGTCCATAGGGATGCAATATAGAGCCTTTTTGTAATAGATTAGAGTGCCGCCCTTGTGGCACCTTAGCCTGTCGTTGCGAACAAGACGATAGTTCGCAATTGAAGGGCCGCGTTGGCAGGGCTTGAGGAAAGTCTCTTGGGCGAGGAAGATATCGATTTGATGATCGCGGAGGAAGGTGGCGATCTCATCCCGCTGTGGCATGAGGCCGTTGGCATTGAAGGATGCCAACTTTAGGGATCGGGGTTTAGTTCGCGTAATGAGGCCTTTATCCATTACGGTTTCGAAGCGAAGGAGGTTAGAGCTTGCGTAATCTCAGGGTACGCGTTGAAGATAGCCTGGATACGGAAGAGATCACCGGATGCCTTAGCGGCGGTGATTTCTTGTGCCATTTGTTTGGCACGAGGGGTGAGGAAGACCAAATAGGTGCTGGTAATCACCGTGAAGGGGTCAGAGCCCGCTGGTGGGGCAGCTAGAGCGGCGGGAGCGGCAATAGGGGCGGGGGTGGGGGCGGCTTTAGGAGCGGGGATGGGGGCCTTGCCAGCTAAGAAGGCTTGTAGCGCGGGTGGGCAAAGGCGGGGGTCCTCCCTGGCGGGGGTGGGTCGGGGAGGGAGCGGCTGCGAAGCAGTCGCGAGAGCGGGAAAAGACCGCTGATGGTTCAGCTGATTCCAAGGGCTAGGCCTTTGGGGGCTTAGTCGCTCGGGGAGCTGGGTCGGGGGGTTGTGGGGAGATTCCCTTTGTTGGCGGGCGTCGGCACGCTTAGCCAGCTTAGGGGAGGAAGATTTGGGGGCCTTTGGACAGCCGCGATAGTTGGCTGGGTGACCTGATTGTCCGCACAGGACGCAGCTGGGGGGTTCCGTGCAGAGGGCACGATCCTTGGGACGGGGGCAGTCAGATGTGCCATGCTCGCCCAGGCACTTAACGCACCTGGGTTTTGCATGGCAATGGGCTTGTGAGTGACCATAGAGCTGGCAGCGATGGCATTGGCCGACGATGCCGCTCTTTCTGGGCTTTTCGATACGAAGGCCTGAGAGGCCGCAGACAGCATTAAGCTGGAAAATGGGGTGGTACTTTTGACCTTCGACGGGGGGACAGACCACTAGGATCATGTCGTAGGCGACTTGACCCCTTGCGCGGTGCATGCGGTGGACTTCAGACACAGGGATGTTCTGTGCCTCGATGTCCGCCTTGATGTCAGAGACAGGGAGTTCCTTAGGAACCCTCCTGATGACGACGCGGGTCAGGCGTTCCTCCGCGAGGGCGTAGGTGTGAAAGGACACACCTCTCTGTCGGAGTACGCGGGTAAGGTCCCTGTAGTCTTTCGACGTAGGGACGAGGACTTTAATGCCCTGCTGGGTAGAGCGGGCGGAAGAGAAACCGATTTTAAGCTCGGTGCACCACTGGGAGATGAGCGTCCACTTTTCCTTGTCCTGAATGAACACAGGAGGTGGGGAGGCCGGTTTCCGAGTGGCGGGGGTAGTGTCGCCGGCACTGAGGCTAGCGGTCGGGGTGGGGGTAGCGGCGCGGGAGGCGTGCGGGGCGGACGGGAAGGGGGTAGCGGCGCGAGGGGCCTGAGAAGCGGGGGCGGGGGAGGGGATAGCGGCCGAATGTGTGGCCGCTATTTTGTTGGAGGATGGGGAAGAAGGTTTCTTCTTCTTCCTCTTGTTCTTTCCGGACACCGGCGTAAAGCCATCGTCATCGGAAGAAGGGGCGGAGGAGGAGGCAGAGAAGAGGAGGGAATCCTCTTCTGAAGAGTCGTGCGGGCGTTTGCCAGAGGCCTCTTCAGCGTCCATGGACACTGGAGAGTTGGCGGCTTGCTCGTCGAGCGAGCTCGACTTGCTAGTCGTGGCGGGGGAGGGAAGCTGCAGAGATGCTAGCATGGGGCCATATTTGGCGACAATGACGGGGTCCTTGAGGAGGACCTCCTTCAAAAAGGTTAATATGGCAGAGTCTGCCATAACGGGGGACGGGGGTGTGTTTTCCCTAAACCTAACTCCCCGGGTGGATGGGCCCGGGGGTGTGTACCCTCCCTGTCGGGTGTAGACAGGGAGGTGAGTACCTACTGGTGTGCCCTAAGCTTGTGAACCCGTCGCCAGTCTTATTGTGCGAACGGGGCCCTAACCAGTCTAGCGCTAAGGGTGTAGAGACACCCTAACGACACTAGGTGTGTAGCTGTGGAAGGAAAACTGTCATCCAGCCCCGACTAGGAGACCCCCCAAGGCCGGGAACTGGGACCCGTCCAATTGACTGCCTAGCCCTGAAGGGGTTCGGCGGGTGTGATTGGGACAACACCCCACTCGGTTTCGTTGACACCGTATGGTTTCAGCCGAGGACCACGAAACTGTGGTTTTAACCCAGAAGGGGCCAAGGAATTTACGACGACACTATACGTTTGAGAAATAGTAGTAGCCTTGAAAAAGGCAGTTTGAAAGATCTTATATTTCGGAGAATAAATTCAACGAAAAGATCGAGTGTAGTCGGGGCGACCACAGAGAGCCGTTACGATGACGTAACGAGAGCGACAGCGAGGGACACTGAGCCGGGAGCGTAGCGCTTGTGCACGTGCGCGCGCGGCGAGTGTCAAACGGTGTCTGAAAGCGCGCGCGCGCGGCCTCAGATCTTAAATACTTACTCGTGCAACGCCGCGACCGCGATCCCGACGACAGCAGCGACACATCATTGTAGGACGGTGGATCCGCGCACTACTAGCTCGCTTGTGATTGGTCCACTATATTTTGGAAGTATTTTCAAATTGTATTTATAGGCTAAGCAAACTCTGTAATAAAGCATTCTATCTTAAACCCTCGCTCGTGTTTTCACTTACCATAATCCCTGGTAAATTGGTGACCCCGACGAAAGTCTTGTGCATACCCTCGCATCGAAATGGCATCAGAAGAAGTGCAAACCATCTCCGTCAAAGCTCGCATACCCTTGTTTTGGCGTGACCAACCAACATTATGGTTTGGCCAATTTGAAACTGTCATGAACCCTCAGAAGCCCAACGAAGAAGCCAAATTCAGCCTGATGGTGGCCCATCTCGAAAAAATGGACGTTGAGCAAATCAGCGACATTATTATGTCAAAAAACCGCACTGGAAGATACGAGGAAGCGAAAAAAAGGCTACTTTCCGTGTACGAGGAATCTGGAACGAAACAGCTACACAAACTTCTCCACGATATGGAACTCGGCGACCAAAAACCGTCACAATTGCTCAGACGCATGCGAGAACCAGCGCGCGAGAAAGTGCCCGACTCAACACTTCAAATGTTATGGCTACAACGCTTACCGATGTCAACACGAGCAGTCCTGGCAGTAAGCGAACAAACATCACTCGACGTTTTAGCAGCAATGGCTGACAAAATGCACGATCAAGCCACAGAAGTACAAACCGTGTGTTCCGTTACCTGTCAAGGTCATTCAAAAACATCATCGCCACGTGTACAAGAACAGAAACCGCAAGGAGAACTGGATCTACGAGACGCCGTAATGGAATTAACGAGGGAGATAGCCGAGCTAAAAGTACAGCGGACAAGGCGAATGACGCACGGATATCGTCGTTTCGCTCATTCACGATCTCGATCACGTTCAACCGGCCGAAACAATAAATACGACCGCAGGACAAGCGACGCTTGTTATTTCCACCAGCGCTTCGGCGAGAATGCACGCAATTGCCGATCTCCATGCAATTACAACAAGCGACAGGAAAACTAACCGAGATCTTGGCTACGACGGGACCCGAGATCAACCACATTTCTGCATACCGTCTATATGTCTACGATACCGCCAACAAACTACGATTCCTAATCGACACTGGAGCGAACATATCAGTAATACCCTCGCGCAAAAAACAAAAAACGGCGTCAACCGTACTATTATACGCAGCGAACGGTACACCGATACAAACATATGGCGAACGTGATTTAGACCTCAACCTTGGTCTACGTCGCTCACTCAAATGGAGATTCACTGTCGCTGACGTGAAGAGACCAATCATCGGAGCGGATTTTCTACAACACCATAACCTCCTGGTTGACCTACGAGCCCAGAAACTTATTGACAAGAGGACAGGCTTATCTATCAACGGTTGTTTGTCAAACAATACATCGACACCGACGGTACTCACAGTCAACGTGAACGACCCATACTGCGACCTGCTGAAGAAATATAACGACATCACGTCCGCCCACTTCAGTAACGCAACCAGCAGTGACGTGGAACACCACATCGTCACGCACGGACCCCCCGTGTACTGCAAAGCACGTCCACTACCGCCACACAGATACCACGCCGCCAGAGAGACTTTCCAGCTAATGCTGGAGCAGGGGATATGTCAACCAAGTAAATCCCCATGGGCCAGCCCTCTCCACCTAGTCCAAAAGAAAAATGGAGAACTCAGACCATGCGGTGATTACAGAAAATTGAACGCTGTGACGAAGCCCGATCGATACCCGATTCCCCGTCTACGTGACTTCACTTATAGACTGCAAGGAATGAAAATATTTAGCAAAATAGACCTTCGAAAAGCCTACAATCAATTATGTATTCGACAAAACGACATAGAAAAGACCGCAGTGATAACGCCATTCGGATTGTTTGAATTCCCTCGGATGTGCTTCGGATTACGCAATGCGGGGCAGACATTTCAACGTCACATGAACAATATACTGGGCGATTTAGATTACGTATACCCATTTGTTGACGATATCCTTCTCGCGGCCCCCGATCAAGCTCGTCATAGACAAAACCTAGAAGAAGTTTTCAAGAGATTGCAAACACACGGATTACGAATAAACGTTTCAAAGTGCGTTTTCGGAAAGAAAAAACTAGAGTTCCTCGGCTATGACGTATCGGCCGACGGTATACAACCAATAGAAGACCGCGTCAAAAGTATACAAAACTACCCACAACCGAAAACAATACATGAACTACGGCGTTTCCTAGGTATTATTAACTTTTATAAGGAAAGTATTCCGCATGCAGCACACACTCAAGAACAATTATTCAAGTATCTCCGCACCTCAAAAAAGAACGATAAAACTCAAATACATCTGACGACCGAAGAAAAACAGGCATTCGAAGCATGCAGGAATAGCATAAAAAACGCCGTCATGCTGTCACATCCATCTACTCATGCAACATTGTCACTCATGTGCGACGCATCCAACACTTGTGTCGGCGCAGCCCTACAACAGTACATAAGCGGAAGATGGCAACCGCTTGGATTTTTCTCGAAAAAGCTGAACGACGCGCAAACGAAATACAGCACATACGATCGAGAACTGCTAGCCATCTATCTAGCTATACGCCATTTCCGGAGAATGTTCGAAGGCAAGGAAATCACTGTGTTCACCGACCACAAACCTCTCACATTTGCACTCCTGAGAGATAACAGCAAAACAGAAACTCCGATGCGGACCAGATATCTACATTACATCAGCCAGTTCACGTCAAAGATATTACACATCGAGGGAAAAGACAACGTCGTTGCCGATGCTCTATCAAGAATCGACACAATTACGTCACCGTCACCCATCGACTATGACGAGCTAGCACAACAACAACAAGTTGACAGTGATATTGGAAACGTCATACGTAACAAAAAATTAAGATTTGAACGCATCAAAACGAACCACTCAAGCCACGAAATATTATGCGAGATGTCAACAGACAGCGCACGACCCTATATACCATCACAATCACGACGTACAGTATTTACTGCAATACACGAGATGAGTCACCCCGGTATTCGCGCCACACGACATCTGATAACGAAGCGATTTTTTTGGCCGAACATGAACGCTGATATAAACAACTGGACACGAAGCTGCATCGCATGTCAACTAACAAAAACGCAACGACATACGGTATCACCTCTCGAAGCCTTTCCAGTCACTCACCGCCTGTCTCACATCCACATCGACATCGTTGGACCACTGCCCGTATCAGATGGAAAGCGGTATTGTGTGACAATGATCGACAGAACGACGAGATGGCCCGAAGCCTACCCAGTCGCTGACATAACAGCTGAAACAGTCGCCCGTGCTGTGTACGAAGGTTGGATAGTTCGCTACGGATGTCCAGAACAACTGACCAGCGACCAAGGCCGACAATTTGAGTCCGAGCTATTCAGGAACCTCATGAAACGACTAGGAATCGAGCGCACGCGTACTACTGCTTACCACCCTCAAGCAAACGGTATGATAGAACGATTTCATCGCTCACTCAAAACTGCACTAACAGCTCGACTTCAAAATTCAAGCTGGACGAACGAGCTACCGACAGTCATGCTGGGACTACGCGCAACCATAAAAAACGACACAGATGTCTCCGCAGCAGAAGCACTGTATGGCCAGTCACTCAGATTACCCGGTGAAATGCTAGGCGGGAAAATAACAAAACAAACACAGTCTCATTACGAAGATGTGATACAAAATGCGATAAAAAAACTATACGAAGCACACACCAACACCGATCGTCGGACAACGTACATTCCTCGCCTGCTACCTACGTGTACCCATGTGTTTATGCGTAATGATGCAGTCCGTAAGCCACTCACGCCCACATACAACGGCCCACACCGAGTACTACGACGTAATGATAAGACATACACCATACAAGTCGATGGAAAAACAAAGAATGTCTCCATCGACCGACTAAAACCTGCATTCCTGCTGGACACCGAACCTGAAGCAGAAGCCATCCGCGTCGCTACGTACACCACGAGGACTGGAAGATGTTCAAAACCGCCAGTACGCTTTGCTGGGGGGGAGCCATGTACCAGATACCTACGAGCAGCATAAACATCCACGCGCGGTGCGCGCTCATCGATTACTAAGCGCGCGCGCGCGGCCTCAGATCTTAAATACTTACTCGTGCAACGCCGCGACCGCGATCCCGACGACAGCAGCGACACATCATTGTAGGACGGTGGATCCGCGCACTACTAGCTCGCTTGTGATTGGTCCACTATATTTTGGAAGTATTTTCAAATTGTATTTATAGGCTAAGCAAACTCTGTAATAAAGCATTCTATCTTAAACCCTCGCTCGTGTTTTCACTTACCATAATCCCTGGTAAAGTATAAACGTGCAAGTTTGTGTGGATGGATTTATGGATGTTTGTTACTCTTTCACGCAAAAACTACTGAACGGATTTAGATGAAATTTTTCGCACAGATGGTTTATAACCAGGATTAATATATAGGATAATTTTATCCCGATATTCCCACGGGATCGAAACTTATGCGGGTGAAACCGCGGGGCGCAGCTAGTTAGGATATAATTTTGTTATTTCTATTATTTAATTAGTAGCAAAATATATCTAGTTTCTAATATACTTAGGTAAAATGATAGTAATTACCTGTAAATAAAATGATGGTACTTAGCTGCGGGAAATGTTTTCTTAATGTGTGGTATTTCCGTCCGTCGTTAATTAACTTATAGGTACCGACAGTTGATAATAAATTACCAATGATTAAGCAAAGATTCTGTACCTGTTATAAAACAACAGTTAACGGCTGATAACGGTTGTTTCGAGTGAGGGACAAGTTAGTTTGGTGTCAGTCATCACAATGGACATCGTGTAAATTAGTTACCTATAAGTTGTTCCCGCGAATTATTGAATTAGTGCCGACTTTATTTATTTATTTATTTACATATTAAGACTTTTTATAAAAATAAATAATTTAAAATGATTGATAAAAGAACGAATTTACAATGTTACTTAGTTCTAAGTAAGTCCTTACCTTACCAATACCAAGTGCTATTTCATTGGTGGTCTGTGTAGAAATAATTTACAGGGTGACAGGGACATCGACGCGCAACCTAGCATGGATTCAGTACATGATTCTGGACCCCCCAGCGTTGAAATTTTTCGTCGGTTATAAAAAAAAGGTTGTTCATTTTGAACGCGTACCAGGCACACTTTTCTACAAAACAGCGGGTTTTTTTGATAACCGACGAATATTTTCTACGCTAGGGGGTTTAAAAACATGATTGTGCTAAATTCATGGCTGTTTGCGCGTCGATGGTCCAGCCACCTTGTATAATTGATGATGTCTGTGTGTCTGTATTTATTATTATTTATACAATAAGGCAAGTAATATTGACATTATTTCTTTTAGTATTTATCAAATTACTTGGAGCACAAGAAGTTCCTAACACAAGTAATCAAGGCAGTTCCACAACTTCGCTACAGCCGAGATTTTCCGATCGCGGCGCCATGGGATTCCCAAACTTTGGCTCGGGAAGATTCGGAAATCCGACAAGTAATTATCCAACGAATTCCTTTTTCCCTTACGGAAATCAGGTAAAGTTTATTTATTAAAGTATTTAATTAACGTGGCGCATAATGTAAATGTTACAATAATTTATATTTTGAAGAGAAATAGTTTGTTTATTTTTGATGGTGTTGAGTTAAATGTTGTCGTTTGATTATAAAAAAAATCTACTAGTGAGCTTATGCGTGCGTGTGTGTAATAATATCACAACAGTGGGACCTATGTACCTTCTTTTCAGAATAACAACATGCAACGGCCTCAACAGGGCTCTGGTTTGAATTATCCGAATCAAGGCAATTTTCAAAATATACCTCAAGGTTACCCTAACCAGCAAGGTTATCCAAATTCACAAGGCTATCCATATCTGGGCGACAGCATGAGTCCAAGCCCGAAC
Source organism: Apamea sordens (assembly GCA_945859715.1). Classification (NCBI taxonomy): domain Eukaryota; kingdom Metazoa; phylum Arthropoda; class Insecta; order Lepidoptera; family Noctuidae; genus Apamea; species Apamea sordens. The sequence continues at coordinate 11,748,544 of OX243994.1, read as the reverse complement.
TATCAAAGGCCGCAATATCCTAATCAAAACATCCAGAACAGGCCGGTTCAGGGGGGATACCCAAACCAAGACGCTTACCCGTATCAGGGAGACAGCAATGCCCAATACCCGATTTATCAACGACCATCATATCCCAATAGGCCAGACGATGGCTCAATATTGTATCCAGACAACATAGGCAGACCATATCAAAATGGAGGAATGCTAACCAATCAGGGCGGTCCTGGACAATCATTCCAGTACCCTGTACAAGACAACCAATATCCTCCTCAGGGAAATTTTCAAGGCAACGGTAACCCAAATGATATGAACTTCAACTTTCACCCTGATGATTTAGGCAATTTGCCTAATACCAATATACCTTTTCCTGATAGACCAAATCAATATCGGCCCAACCAATATTACCCACAAACCAATTATCAAAATCAAAATTATAGACCAGTTCAAGGACAATTTAGCAATTTTCCAAATTATCCATCAAATTACAATCCTGATACCACCATACAGTTTCCAACGAATTACCCGAGTGGTACAAATGTAGATCCATCAGCGATTCAGTATCCCAATCAAGGTATACCGAATCCTGGAGGATCAGGAAACGTTCTTCCAGGTCCATCGTTTAATCCTGGTTTTAATAATGCATTTCAAAATCAGCCTCAATTACACAACAACCAAGGAAACATTCAAAACTATAATGCTAATGACACAGCAGCCATTTTGGGAAAACCGGTGATTGTGCCACCAACAACCACATTGCCCAGCCAAACTGTGCTTGATAACAGGTAAATTGATATCATCATTAATTCGTAATTAATAATTGCATTAAGTTGCATATCAATAGTACTAGGTTACACATTAGCAATAAAGTACCTAACTAACAAGAATAAAGATTTGTGTACAATGTCTACCACTTTTGTTTGGTTTGCCAACGTGCAATGGAGCGCATTATTCAAGGCGTCAAATTGACAGACCATAATCACAACACTGCACTGCCCTCCAAAACACAGATTACTGGCGTTGCTCAAAAAGCCGCTAAGCTGATATGGGACTGGGCGACGTCTGTCGTATGTCCAATGAGTTGTAGGCCAAAATAACGCCTACGTGGAGCCCTGACATAGCTAGAACGCGTCGCGGCAGACCCCGTAAAAGATGGCGGGACGAGCTAGAGAAAATAAATGACCAGTGGTCCACTTTAGCCCTGGATCAAAAGAGCTGGAAGCCATGGGGAGAGGCCTTACCCAGCAGTGGGCTGATGCAGGCTTACAGTATCAGTATGTAGCACTATGTTTTTTTTTTGGTTTCAGTACCGCGGATGCAGCCACTCAACAGAAATGTGTCCAAGACTGCTCGACCACATCAGAATATGATCCGGTGTGTGGTACGGATAATGTGACATACATAAATGCAGGCAAATTTAATTGTGCCCAAGAATGTGGCATAGGTAAGGGGACCTTACAAAAATCATAATATCTTTTAAATTATGTTAGTAATATTCATTAATGGTATACACACACCTTCGCGAATGTTATTTATAGTGTAGGTAGGGCCCTTATTCTAAATAGAAGTCGACCTTTTTTTAAATATTTTTTTTTAGGCATGGTCTTTTATGTAAGGTGCCTACAGATTTGCTCGGTTTTGTCGATCGACACGTGTGATCAAATAAAATCGAGTTAAATATGTTAGCATCAGACGATCGACATCGTATTTTTAGTCGATCGTCATCGTAAATCGTTATTCTCGATCAAGAAATGAGCAAATGATTTTAATCTTGATATTTATCGTTCGTTAAAAGGCGACAATAACGATTGATCAAACAAATCTTTAGCTGATAGATTCGCACTGGTGTATTTTTCCCGCTGTGATTTTTTTTTCGCGTACTGGATTTTCAACGCATTGCTTAGCGCCGAGAGTTGAAATTCCAACAGAGTGCTATTTTGTCGCGCTGGGATGTTCTTTGTTGGATTCTCAATGCTCCGCTCAACACCGTGAGTTGAAAATCCAGTGCGCGATAAAATCCCGTCACGATATACACTCGAGAGCAATGAATCCGGGTCACTTGAAGAATCCTAAAAATCTCGGAAACTAAAAATGCTAGGTTAATGCAATAAATTGTATTTAATAGACAATGTAATACTCCTTAAATGAAGGTGTTAAAACTTCTTAGTTATTGTAAAGTTATATCATAAAAAAATCAAATTTGAAAAAGGGCCACTTTCGAAGATGGAACTACGAAATTACAGCATTTGGTTTTGCTTTTGTTTGTAATCTGTCATTTATGTGGGTACATAAACCATGTTGATAGTGCTCTATATTCATTATTCAAGCTGAAATTATGTCGCTTACGCCTGAAGAATGCACCAGAATACTTACAATGCTGGAAACCGGCCGGAGTCAGCGCGATACAGCCAGGACTGTCGGTGTGTCGCTGTCAACAGTACAAAGAGTTCTCCGACGTTACGAAGAAACTGGTTCTAACCTACGCAGACCAGGAACGGGCAGAACCAGGTGTACCACAGCACGAGAAGACCGATACTTGGTGAACACCATGCTTCGAAATCGCTTTCTCACAGGAACTGAACTCACAAATCAGTTTCGACGCCTCGGAGGAAGTAACCCAAGTGCATGGACAGTAAGACGTCGGCTTGCTGAATCTAACTTAAAACCCCTTAGACCTGCAAACGGCCCTAAACTGGAGCGTGGGCATCGTATTTCAAGACTAAGATATGCCCAGAGCCACGTAAATTGGAGTATTGAAGATTGGTCAAAAGTTATGTTCTCCGACGAATCAAAATTTATGCTCTACAAGCACGATGGAAGACACAGAGTGTATCGAAGACCAGGGGAAAGATTCAAGCAAGCATGCATCGAAGAAAAAGTAGCCTACGGTGGTGGGTCTGTACTTGTGTGGGCCGGAATTTCTTCTGAAAGTCGCACAGAGCTGGTGATCATAGAAAACGGCTCTTTAACTAGCGTAAGATATGTGGATGAAATTCTCAATGATCACGTTGGTCCATTTATGGTCAATTTAGGTGAGGATGCTATATTTATGCATGACAATGCCCGACCTCATACAGGTAGGATTGTGAATGACTACCTTCAAGAGATGAACATTACTCGTATGGAGTGGCCAGCGCGCAGCCCGGATATCAACCCGATCGAGCATGCTTGGGACGAGCTAGGCAGATGCGTAAAACAACGAAACCCTCCCCCAATCACGCTTCGTGAGCTCAAAATTGCTCTCACAGAGGAATGGGAGAATATTCCCCAAAATCGTATAAGGAACTTGGTGTACAGCATGCCAAACCGCGTAAACGCAGTAATGGAAGCACGAGGAGGCAATACGAAGTATTAAAATTCAAGAAAATCGTAATAAAGTTCAAAAATTTCATGTTTCCTATTTTTGTTTTAAGGAGAGATCAGCAGTTTTTTTCTTTATGTAATTTTGTGTTAATAAAATGTATGGTGACTCATATTTTTTTTACTTTCATTTAAGGAGTATTACATTGTCTATTAAATACAATTTATTGCATTAACCTATCATTTTTAGTTTCCGAGATTTTTAACATTCTTTAAGTGACCCGGATTCATTGCTCTCGAGTGTATTTACGTCAGTGCGAACTTGAGCTCATTGATTGTCAAAACACAGCATATTGAGCGACAATAGCAACAAATCTTCAGCCACCTTTTACTAATTGATTCAATTTACTTGTTTTCCAGCGGTACACCTCCAACAGAGAGGCAGATGTCCTGGAGATATTGCGCGCAATACTTCGAACCAATCATAAAAGAAGATAGATGAACAGCAGGGTAATTGCATAACACACTAACAGAAGCAATGGTTTTTTATTTTGACAGTTCAACAGCATTCATTGCGTTATTTACTTTGTTGAGCAGACAAATTTTTAGAACATAGGTATAAAGCAATGGATTAGCAATAACCTTCAAAATCGTTCAGATTGTGATTGATCGTGTGTTACGCAATTAGGGTGCAGAATATAATTGCACATCTTAAAAATAATGATATGCGACGGCATTACTTTCAACTGTAGAGATATAAAAAAAAACTGGATCATCAAAGTTTTTTAGAGCAGTATTCAGATCTCGGTCACGTAATAAATAGTTTTTCCACTTGTTCCATTTTTACTTTAGCGAGGTTTTCCTGCAAACAGCGTTACTACATTATATTAGATATGTAATACTTAATGTGAATTCTGGGTCAAACATGACGTGGGCGGTGGGAGACAGCATTTTTTTGTTGGCGTAGCTAATAAAGATTTAGGTACAGACGTCAGCACGTCAAGCTACTACAATCTGTCAAATTTCTTTAATAGATTTTCAACTTTATACTAAAAGTTGATAGGAAAAATTTGACAGACCTGCTGGCGTCTGTACAAAAAGTACCTAAATCTGTGTTTCTTGAATTATATACAGGGTGTTATTGACAGCCCTCCACAAAAACACAGGATTGATTCAGCTCCTTATTCTGAATCATATCCCACTGGAAATTTTCTCAGGAAAAAAAAAAAAACAGGAAACGGAAAGCACGTTACGGGTCGTCAGAAGCCCGAAAGTCTGACAGCCAGTCTTACCGTGTGGTATCGTGTTACGCAGTAAATAGGTTGTCGAGGTAAGATAGGCAGTCGCTCCATGTAAAATACTAGTATTCAGCTGCATTTAGTTAGACTGGAAGCCGACTCCAACATAGTTGGGAAAAGGCTAGCCAGAGTGCAGTAAAGCCTTTATGTAATTAAGGTAAAAGGTCTATGTAGACAATTTATTTATCGCTTTATGATTCAGTTTGACCACACTATACAATAGATAGAGAAAAAAAATATTATGTGTAAGTTGACAAGCACATAAACCGGTATTCTACTTTATTATATTTCAACACATTGAATGCCCACCATCCGCTCTCGAGTCCATTTATAATAGGGATTTGGTCTGAGGACACAGAAAGGGTTAGCGCACTGAGGTGGATTTTGAGTTATTGCATCGTCTTTTTTGTAGGCGATGCTTGGTTGAGTTCCTTTGCACTATGCAAAGGAACTCAACCAAACATCGTCTAATAGGTGACGAGCGGTTTCTCAGCTGTTGGAATTAAATAAATACAATGTCAGTGTACATTAAAGAGGTTTGAGTATAGCAAGTAGTGTTCGTAGATACTGGGTTTACGGGTAGAATTTGCATTGGCAACAATAGTATACTACTTATGTCCGCACGGTGCTTTATGTCTTTCGAAACTTGTACACAGCCAAAACATTCTTGTTCCTCTTACAATTTGGATTTTAGAATTACCGGTTGTGTTTGTGTTGATCATTGGACTGATCCCAAACCCCACAAACATCCAGCTCCTATCACAGAGAGGAGATCTGTGCCTCAGCAGTAGGAGCATTATAGGTAGATTATACATATAGATATAGTCTTGTGTCAAATCGAATAAGAGTTTCACAGTCCACTGCTAGACATCGGCTTAATTACGTCGTCTTAAAAAGATGACTTTTTCAAGAAAAGATAACTTTTATAATGACAATATTTTTTTTCGAAAGTTTTTTCTTGCGTTTAAAAACGCACCGTTTCTAACTATATACTACTGCGGATTGGGTTGATACTGTGCCTGCTACATAATTCTGCTATAGTAGCAGCTGTATTAACAGATACAAACAGTTTCAGACATCGCAGTACCTCAAGCATTACCAAAAAGTAAATTAAAAAAGAAATTGTAGTTAGAATAATTTATTGTACTCAGTAGCTTTGCAGGTAAAACTTTAAGGCTAATCCTTGATTAGTCATTGGCACTATCGTTTTCATCGGCTTAGGTTAACCCTCGAAACTAAATTGACAAACGTCTAAACGATTTTATTAGAAATCTTACAAAAGCCTTTCATATTTCTATTGAAACAGTACCCTTGTGGAATAGATTGGGCTGAGTATGGTTTATACAGACGTCGTTCATATCACGAATCTATGATTGCAAAGCGGAGTTATCGGTTTTACCGTAATGAAATCCGTCTGCTTCTCTGAATTTCGACGGCCATTTTCCGTGAAAGTTGTTATGCCTTGGCAACGTGACATGTTCAATGTTTCTATTATTTTAACGTAAAAGGATTTTTCCATCTATGAAAATACATTATTCAGTTAACTATTTGTTGAAGAGTGTGATTATATCTTGGCTGGCTTCATAACAATTGTGTCTATTGACGTATTTAGGTAATCTATAACGATTCAATAAAAACAGTTTAGTTTTCTACGAGGATTTCAAGACAAGTCAGTGTAGGTATATAAAAGTAAAGAATTATGAAAATGAATTAAAATACAAAGATGCCAACATAATATAGTTTCATTAATATATTTTATATGCGTTTTGTTTGCCAGAAGTGACTTAAAAGCAACCGAGCATACTAAGTATTGATATATTATAGTTTATCGTTCAATTCGGTGAAATTTTCGGTGTTCCGAATAACATTGCCTTTGGGAAAGTAAAACAAGCCGGCTCCGAAACCACAAAGCTTCAATACCTAGCCCTCAGTTGGGGGGCACGTTCCCAAACCATTGTCGGATATCCGCTCACTTGTAGTAAATCGGAACTGTCGTTAAGCTTATCGGTTATACATGTGACTCGTTTACTTCAATGACGTCACGAGCTTGTAACGAGCCAACTTCCCTGATAACAGATAATAATATATGTTGACTATTTAATTCAAATTATGTTACGGAGGTACCCTCATTTTCATATGAAAACGGAACTATTTTCGTCTATACCGTCAATTTTCGTCACGCGATGATTATATACATTCTCCAAACGTTTCGTGGCTTTATTTATGTATAGCGCTGAATTGAATATTATGAGGCACAAAGCTCCCCGGACGTGTCTGTTGTAGGGCATTGTTAATAAACAAATGAAATACCATCGTCCATTGGTAAGCAAACGAAACGAATGATTACGGCGTACTAACAAAGACATAATATATAAAGCTTAGTATTAAAATGATGGGATGGAAAGTAGGTGGGTCCCTAACCTCGATTGAGATTGTGTTTTATTTTTTTATTAGCCTACGCGGTCCCACTCCTGCAAAGGCCTCCCTCCACTCCTTCCATCTTATTATAATAAAGAATTATAGATTATGTTATGTTGAGTGTTTTTAGAATATTTATTGAAACGACACAGATACAGAATATATATTTTAAATTTTCAATATAGTACCTACTAATATATTAAACCTAGCAGAATAAAGACCTTCAACATGTTACTGTGTCACTTTCTTGAGACATCTAATAATGTTACAATAAAATCCTAATACAACTCATGTAAAGACAAGTTCAATAAATGGAGACACTTGTTTCCCTTTGATTATAAAAAGGTGAAGAGAGGTGCTACGGCTAAGGGTGCAAAAAGGTGGAGTGTCGAGCGAAAAGGGTATGCCAAGGAAATTGTGTAAAAGCACCCTTCAGTGAATCTCGTCGTCAGAGTGCGTTTATATTGTCATGCGGCGAATATGGGCAACGGTCCTTTATTAGATTACCGGGATATATGGTGCACTCTGACTGTTGCAAGAGATTCGTGCCTAGAATATGATATTTCCAGTCTATATGAAGATTGAAGTGGTACTACTGAAGGCTTTTACTGCGGCGTCACCTCTTCAAGCAGGATTTAAAGGGGGATGTGCACGGTTTACTTCGTTGTCTTTGAATTATTAATCGTGGCATCTTTCCCTTGATGTTCCACTTAAGATGCTATAAGATTAGGTCTATATGGTACCTCTCATACTTATGTTATGAAGGCAACAATAATAAATACTGTTTAATGTTTCCGTCTAATGATCAGAGTTGAGTCATCACGGTAAATTATGATTGAACGTAGTTAATAAATATTTTAATGTTTCTTTATTATAAATAAAAATTATTGAGTACCTATAACTAATATTTTTTAGGATTCTGTACCGCATAAGGAAGAAAGGGAACCTTTATATGATCATTTCGTGGTCCGTCTGTTTGTCTGTCAATCTGTCAAGACCCTTTTTTTAGGGAGGTGTGGAGGTGTCAGGCTGAAATGAATGTCAAATACGTAGGTCCCATAGAGCTCTAAACAATTAAGCTTCTAAATTAAAGCATAAAAAAATACGGCCATTTAAGCGACATATTTTGATACTTGCAAATACCTCAATCAAAACCTATTGGTTATTAACCGTTGACATACAATCATGAAATTTGGCAAGAAGCAAGGTCTCGACGTTCAAGTAAAGGAAAAAGTCCGAAAATAGAATTTGTAGGTTTATCACATATAAATATTTTTTGCTATTACAAACTTATAATTTGCAGTTGGAGAATTGACCGTGACGTATATCGATGCATGGGAAAACCTGTTTTTCAACTGCAATGTTGTTTGTTTTTGGGATAAATTCTTCCAAAATACGGAATCCTTTATTATACGTGGTCCGACACATACTTGGCCGGTTTTTACTGTAAATAAAAATGATTGATTATAAATAACACTACTGCAGTGCGTTTCTGTAACCATCTCACCGTGAAAACTCAGGTGACGTGAGCGTGGAGTGAGCTGTCATTCCAACTAATACTAGGGATTGACACTATTGACAGCTCACTCTAAGCTCACTTCACCTATCTTTTCACGGTGAGATTTTTACAGAATCAATCGGCAGTTCATTTTACAGAAAAACCAGCAACCTAAGACAGGACAGGACCTCCATGGTAATTTACGATAATATAGCATATGTTATGTATGCAAATAGTTCTCACTTAGTCATGGGGTATAAATATCTTGGGCCGAGTCCCGAGGGTGTTACTAATCTGTAACGTTCCAGTGCCCCCTTGGGCCATCGTTTTGCATCTGCCTGTTATTAGTCGAAGATCAGTCGGATGATCGCCATTAAGGAAGGCTAATGGCGGCATGGAGGTACTATTGGAATTAAACAGTCTTTCTCGGAAGCACAATCTATACATATATACAAATAAATAACACTGACGTGTCTGTTGCGTATACGGAAGATATAAAAAAAAATCGGTCTGTCTGTCTGTTTGTTCCGGCTAATCTGCGAAATGGTTCGACCGATTTTGATGAAATTTCGTAAGGGAATATTTTGAACCCTGAGGAAGGAAATAGGTATACTTTTTATGGACATACCACGTGGGCGAAGCCGCAGGCGGAAGTTAATGGAAAAGTAAAGTCACAATTTAATAGTATCATCAACGTTTCAGAATTTGTAACAGCACTATGTGAGTAAACGTGAAAAATAAACGGAAGAGGTAGTAGTTTTATTTTTAACTAGGACTTCGACTTCGTTCGCGTGCGTGTAGGAAATCAATATATTGGATTTCATGGGTTTTTTTCTTGGCGCGGTACCCTAATTCTTTTTCTCATCATCTGCCTAGCCTTTTCCCAACTATTTTGGGATCGGCTTCCAATCTAACCGGATGCAGCTGAATACCAGTATTTAACATGGAGTGACTGCCTATCTGACCTCTATAACCCAGTTACTGGGTTATACGATACCCCTTTGGCAAAGAGATTCGATTCGGAGATTAGCCAGAACAAACAGAAAGACAAACAAAATGTTAAAAATTTGTATTTTTGTATAAACATTTATAGAGGTATGAGGAACAGGGTGTAAAGTTCATTCATACTCTATCTATAGAAAAGGGAGGATCCTCCGACCAGAGAGGGTATTGTGTCTGGCGGGTAACTGTCCAACGATTGATGTTGGGAAGTTTGTATATATGCTAATTGCGCGGTAAACTCTGCTTGCGAGATGCAGGATTTACGTGACGTCAGTATGACGCGTTGTTCGCCTGTGGCGTTGTAGATACCGCTACACATTCATAATTATGCATTTAGTAAAAACCTGTTAATTTATTGTATAGATTTTTAATACAATCGAAATGAATACATATTTAAAGTTGTCAAAAAATAAAAGGCCCGTTTTGGCATTGACAGTTCTAGTAGTCAATAAAGATCAAATTCGCAAAACACGTATTCGTTTGTATGAAACTGACAGGTGTCAAGAACGCATTCTCAAATGTCAAAATGGGCCTTTTATTTTTTGACAACTTTAGTAAATAAATCTTAGTTCTTCTTAGTGGTCAATACCATCGGCGATTTCTACCGAAATTTCCTCAAAAACGACAAAAGTGCCACACCCAAAGCTGCTAATAACCAGCTCTAATACGTACATTGTCAATTTGTTAGCGTGAAGCAATAAAAGACTTCCTTCCCCTATATCCCTGAATTAAGTAGCTCAATGTTTGCTAACTTAGTCTCGGTAAACACAATTAAATCGGCATCTCGCGTGTGGACGGATTCCGACAGAATTAGATATAATTTTCCGAAGTAAATCCGGGCTTTAAGGAGCCCTTTCAAATTCCCCCGTCCGCCGTAAAGGGAATTTTATCGATTGCAAATTGTCTATTTCGACTTGTCTTCTTTGCTACTAAAATAGTAGTCATATGGTATATTTTTTTTAACTGGTCGCTTGTGTTGCAGCCGCCTTGTCGATTTCCTAAGGGGAAAGTGTTTTCATTTAAGATATTATACAGCAGTCGGTCTTTTTGTTGTCTCCTTTTTAATTTGTGTTGTATTTTTGTTATGTAGTTGACGTGTTTTTGAAAGTCTTTGTTGTGATGTCCAAGTTACGAGCGTAGGAAAATTAATCTGAGAATACAGTGCATTTTTTATGACGGCGGCTTCTTCAGCTATTCATATCAAAGTGCATAATACAGCGGGTCGTGAACACGGGCGTACATGATACACAATATGTGTATCGTTAATTTATATTGTGTAGGTGCCAATATTTTCAACGGTTTCGTCATTCAAGAATACGTATTATCTTCGCACAATTAAACACGAATGGTTGTGAAATGTAAATCAATGTATTGTAACTACTGCTTGTTTTTTTTTTTGTTATACAGCGGCACTGTTTTATTGTTTGGAATGTATTTGTAATTAATAACTTATAGCCATTTAAGATATAGTACCTACGTAACGTGGCTTTATAATTTAAAGTTAAAATAACTAGTTGAGTACCTCGTTTTCTCCAATAGATCAAGAGGAACGAACGGCTACATGCTACGGAGTAGCAACTCTACGCTAATAGTCGCTACGCTACGTGAGCTACAAACGTCTACGCTACGATAGTGTACCCGATTACACGATTTGTATTTTCCGATTCGCATCAGAGTTCACATTTCGTACATTTCACGTTTGGATAAAGTATTTTATTTCGATAGAAAGTTTAACTGCTAATATTTACTGCACACAGTGTTCAGCGCCGAGGGTCTGCACTCAGCATTCATCAAACAGAGACATGAAAAATAAAATTATTAATGAAAACCGAGTGATTTTACACTGAAATCTATGGATGGGATTGGAGTTAATTACATTTTATGGTATTCGACCACGAACAGACGAAATTCCGGCAGTCGGTATATTCCGAATCGTAATGTTCCAATTAGCAAGTTCATTTTTTGTTGTATCGGAGGGAGAATGGGGTTAGACATTCGGTTGGCCGGTACTGACTAAATCAGAGTAGGGGGACAGAATCGGGCTAACGAACCGGAGCAACCCATTACTTCAGCAGACGGGCGCTGTCATGGCTACAGTAACGTAATAGGTAGCTATACAGCCACCTACTTGCGGGAAAAATGATTTAGAGCCTCCCCCCACCCTCGGACACGCGAAAGGAAAATGTATTTTTATAAAGGTAAGAACAAATTAGAAAGTAACGGAAGAAGTGCCCATTAATTAATATTTAATTTCGAATATTAAATATTAAATCGTGGTTGTTGTTCACAATGAGTTAGGCAGAGTTTCAAATATGATTATGACTCCTTGAAACAGATTTTGGTATTAGGATTTAAGGCCAGACCAGGTTGTTAACCTATTCATACTGCGTTCGTGAATTCTAGGCTGAGAATAGACAATCCACTCGGCACCTGTGGGTGTCATAAAAGGTCTCTTGTACGTTTATCCAAAGAATTGGCAGTGTTCTTTTGTAGTAGGTGGGGTATACAGGGTGGCAGGGACATCGACACGCTGACTGTAACCATGCTTTCAGCACATGATTCTAGACTAGAGTAGAAATTTTTCGTAGGTTATCAAAAAAAATCTGCTGTCTCTCAGAAAAGTGGAATACCTACACGGTCAAAATGTATAGAACAGCAAGATTTTTCAACGCAGGGGGGTTCAAAATCATGTACTGAATACATGGTAACCGGTTGCGCGTCCATGTCCCTGTCACCTTGTATACACCATACTGGTATTACGAGTACATAGCATTCATTTGATTATAGCATCCCATTTAAGAGCTACCTCCTGCTTAGCAGTGGCTGTGCTAGAACCAAGTGCCAAAACATTTTTATTCCAATATGAGCTGACCTGGCGAACTTCGTACCGCCATGGAAATCAGTCAATACGTTCTCGAGATATCATCAAAAAAGCCGTTCCATACAAAATGTATGACACAATGAATTATCTTTTTTTTTCGTGAAATTTTCTCATGTTTTAATAGTTCTGATATTCCGGGCGGAGGCAAATCCAACAAATCAAAGATCATAAAAATCGGTCTGCCGTTCTTGAGTCATAAATGGTGTAACTGACCCAACTTTGTTTTATTTATGTACTTATATAGATTTATGCAGTATGTCTACTTGTCCAGAAGCGCTGATTTTTCAATCTATAGATAATTTTTATTCGTGGAATAAAATTGACGTCTGACAGTTTTTGTATAGAAGAACTGTCAAAAATTCAAAATTATTCCTTGGGTAAAATTATCTGGCGTTGGAAAAATCAGCCCTAAAAGAATAATAAACAAAGAAAGGAGAATAGAATAGAAATATTCTTAAAGTAGCAAATAAATATAAATAATTGAACAGTTTTAAAACCACGTGCCAATTCGTCACTCGAAAAAAGTCGTCTGCAACAGAATCTAAACCGGCCACACGTGCTATTTTTATCCGGATTTTAAAGCATAAAAAGCCAAACATTGTTCGGCTTAATCCGTACATCTAGCAACCTCAAATAAGGCAACACCGGCAAAAGCCGCAGACCTCTTAACATTTGTATAGTGTGTTTTTCCATTACTATCTTATTTTTTTTAAACCAGCTTTTGCCCGCGGCTTCGCTCACGTGGGTGTCAGAAAATATCCCACTGGAAAGTAATACCGGGACAAAAACTACCCTATGTGTATGTTAATCCAGGTTAATTATCTGTGTGCCACATCGAAATCCGTTCACCCGTTTTTGCGCCAATCCAGACGCACAGGCAAACGGATGAACATTCTAAAAACTATATTTTCATAAAGAAGAAAATATAGTTTTTAGAATGTTTGTCCGTTCCCGTGTCCCACACCTTGTATCAATGACTTTTCCAAAATTATTTAATGTACTAATGGACTTCGTAACTATTTTATGTTCGTAACTAGGTTGAATGCCGTGATTACAGAAATAGCTTGGATCCACGTTCCAACCATACGAAGGGTTAAAGAACAGCAAATTTTCTAAGAATTCAAATATCAGGATCCATGTATGTAGGTATTTATTTACTAAATAAGACGAGTAACCACACTTTAAATAGTAATCCAACCCGGAATGCAGCAGAAATGTGTAGAATAGTCTCGAAATATAAATTGATACTCAGTCAGCACCACTCGTTTCTTGAAAATGGAGTTTCTTGTAAGAAATTCAAGGAAATCGAAAATTTACGTTCGCTCAAACACAAATCGCTTACGATGTACTCGTAGTCAGCCTGATTGTGGAGTTCCTAAACATTTTCTGAATCATTCACTGTTGTTGTGTTGTTATTATTGGTATAGACAGTAATTGTTCTCGGTAACATTTTTCTTATACAGGAACCGGAGTTTCTTGCCAGTTTTTCTGCATAGAGAAATCTCTATCTCTCTCTCTTTGTCGGATTATCGTTCTTAATTTAAAAATGGCTCGATATTCTAAACCTGGAGCTACATAAATATAAACCTTGTTTTGTAATAGGGCCGTATGAGTTTGAGTTCGAACTACACGAATGGTTGCATAAAAATGAATGTTTTATTTTTCGTAGTATTGTGTAAAAATTGTATTTCATTGTTTATTTTTCGGCTGATAACAACGGCCCCCAGCCGTTGTTATCAGCCGAAAAATAAACATACAAAAACAAAAAAATGTACGCGTTGACTTGAGAAACTTCTCCTTTTTTTCGTCCGAAATAAAAGACGTTCAGACATTATGCAGGAAATAACTCTCCCATACAAAACTAGAATACCTATTAAACCTTTAAATAATTATTCGTTGCAGTTAAAAATTGTAGATACACAAGTGCTCAAAATGTATCGATTTTAATGAGCAGTAAAAGTTCAAGTAACTTTATGAAACTTAAAACACCGACCTGAGGGGCAATTCTCGTAATTTTAAGAACGTTCACAGTCTGATCTCAGTCTCAATCTGTCAAAAAATACTTCTAATTTCCCTACATTTTGACAAGTTTTTGACATTTGTTTGTCGCTGAGATGAGACTGCGACTAGATTTTGAACGATTTAAATTACGAGAATTGGCCTTCTGCTAACAATATTTTTGTTACCTACCTAAAAAGTTGGATACCTAACAACGCGTTTACATTTCAGTAGATAAAAAACAAAATATATTCTCATGTTTTGTTTACTAGTTGGGGCCCGTGCCTAAATAATAATAGCCGTACAGGTCGATCGATCAGGTTAAGCTACGCTTGCCGCGGTTGGTCTGTGGATGGGTGACCATCTTTATGTACCGAAACCCCTCTGTGTCTCGGAAAGCACGTTAAGCCGTTGGTCCCGGCTGTCATTCGTGGATTTTTGACAGTCGTTACGGGTAGTCAGGAGCCCGAAAGTCTGAGAACCAGTCTTACCAAGGGGTATCGTATTACCCAGTGACTGGGTTGTGGACGTCTGATAGGCAGTCGCTTCATGTAAACTACTGGTATTCAGCTGCAAAACTGGTAGATTGTTGTTGTTCTTGTCGATAATACAAATGTCTGAAACAAACAACGACAAGTCTTTATTTGATTTATATCCAGTAAAATACCTACATCCATAGCCAACTTCTTTAATAAATATTTATGTACTAAGCCTTAGGACATACAAAAGACATTTACAAAAGATTGTTCCACTTTAGGTACCTATTCAGTTTTGTTTAATAAGTATAGGCCTGGCATTAGCTCCGTGACTTATGTAGGTCCACACCAAGTATTGTGGCTTTTATCGAGCTAACTCTATTTTATATTCTCCGTTTTGTCGATAATTCTAAGAATTTGTCACGTCAACGGCGTTAGCAGTGGCACTGCTCATGTCTATTGTGTGGTGTGGTACACGAGCAAGTAACCCGAAATAATGAGATGGGTATTGGAACGAAGTTCCTTATCGCGCGTTACGAAAGGGGGCTAGACGGAAAAAATTAAGACTAAAAGTTGGAACGACACTTTTTGCTATATAATTGTAAGCCGGGCGGCGTGCGCGTGTTTCTCTGTCTGTCTCTCTCTCTCTCTTTGAACTTCGTTCCATCCGGGTGTCCCTTGACACCTCTCAAGTTTTTTTTAAATTTTAAACCTATACTGTCCCACTGCTGGGCAAAGGTCTCGCCCTACCTATTTTCCCATTCTTCTTCGTCTACTGTTTTTTCTGGCCTGTCAGTCAAGAACGAGCCAAGTTCGTCGAGTGGCAATGAAAATTATAATCATTAAAGTGTCTGAAATATTTTATAATCAATAATAATATAAATCATTGACAATTTATTATTGTGCCCTTAATTTCGTGTTGTAATGAATAATACCTCGCTAAAATTTCAATGCGGTTTCACCGTCGGCGGCGGCTCGTGGAATATCTGATATTTAACTAACTTTGAATCCCCGCAAAAGATTTAAGCCCGGTTTCTAAACTTTCTGCAAAGAGATTTGAGGTCTATCGTATCAAAAGGGTGAATCACGTATTTTCAAATTTACCAAATTACTCGGAACTAACTAAACCCGAGTTAGACTCAGTAACAGTACTCATTATTTGTTTACTCTACAAACTTTTAATACTTTTGTTGGATTCATTTAGGTACAATTACCAACATGGCTAGAGATTGCACAAGACAGAAAGATTTAGAAAAAATAAGGAGAGGTCTTTGCCCAGCTGTGGGACACAATATAGGCAAATAAAAAAAAAAGGTTAATTAATTTCACGTTTTTCAGATGGATTCAATTATTGAAGGCAATAATAGATTTAGCAATATGGCTCATCTGATCGATGGATTACAAGATGATTGACCAACAAAGTACAAAAAGTTAGTTATCTATAGGACGTTGATTGAACGACCGCAGAAGTTCGCAAGAAATTGTATGAAAAGAAATTTGAACTTTAGGTGGGATGATAATTTGCGGTAAAAAACCTGACGCCGAAAAATTACGAGGAAATGCGTATCCCTTTTTTAACCCTCAAGGGAAACAGAGGGGTGTTATAAGTTTAATGTGTGTTTATACCATAAGAATAAATGTAAAAGAGGGTTTGTTTGTCGGTTTTAAGTCTTAACGGCTGAACCGATTTTCGTGTTTCTTGGTGCAAGATGAAGTCGTCTTGCACCAAGAAACACGAAAATCGGTTCACGAAAATCGGCCTTTATTGAGACCAAGTGGTCTCAATAAAGGCCTCAACCCAAATTCCATGCGAGAGGACCCACAGTAGCAAGCTAGTTTTCTATGTATTACTTATCCGGGTAACCACCGTAACCGCTTATTTTTATGGGCATTCTCGATATTCATTGTAGCGTTTTGTAGTGATTCTTATAAGGCTGAGCAACCTCTTATGAAACAATACCAGAGACAATCATTAGAGGTCAAGTTTCCGTTCTCCTTTGACTTTCTTTTGACTGAGTCGGAATATATATTATATAAAATATTTAATTTCAGTCTGTTATCAGAAGGCCAATTCTCGTAATTTAAAACGTTCAAAATATAGTCGCAGTCTCATCTCGGCGACAAACAAATGTCAATAACTTGTCAAAATATAGGGAAATAAGAAGTATTTTTTGATAGATTGAGACAGATCAGACTGTGAACGTTCTTATAATTACGAGAATTGCCCCTCTGATGAAAATGAAACTACCAATTGTTTTTCGCAGAAATAATAAAGTACACTTATGGTTTCTGCTATTGAATTGGAAATAAAGCTGACATTTCAGCCTGTAATACCCAATCTTCGAAATTATTACGTTTAAAACTTCAAAAACAAGGAATATAGTACCTATTACCAATAATACTGGTTGACTTTTCTACCGTTTGGACAAAAACAGGGAATAAAAGGTGAACGGAGTAGAAGCCTATATAATATCATAGATTTTTTTTTTTTTTCAAACATGACAACATGAATAAATCTACAAATATTACTTAAATGCACCCTTCTCTACGCATGGAAATTATCAATAAATTTGTAGCGACATTTAATTCCTTTGATTGATGCCATCGGCTGGCTTCAATCAAACGATTGACCGTCAATCATCTCAGCCTATCGCAGTTGGACATAGGCTTCTCCCAGGCTGCGCCACAACACCTTGTCCTCCGCCTTCCGCATCCAGTCCGTCCCAGCAACCTTCTTTAGGTCGTCCATCCATCTAGCTGGGGGGCGCCCCACACTACGCTACGCTTGCCGATACGCGGTCTCCACTCCAGAAGGCCAATTCTCGTAATTTAAAATGTTCAAAATCTAGTCGCAGTCTCATCTTGGCGACAAACAAATGTTAAAAACTTGTCAAAATGTAGAGAAATTAGAAGTATTTTTTGACAGATTGAGACTGAGATCAGACGAACGAACGAACGAACGTGAACGTGAACGTGAACGTTCTTAAAATTACGAGACTTGCCCCTCAGGACTCGTCTGCTCCACCGGCCATCGGTCCTTCGACAAACATGGCCAGTCCACTGCCACTTCAGTTTGCTTACTCTGCAAGCTATGTCAGTAACTCCGGTTCTTTTCCGGATAAGTTAAATCCTGATTTTATCCTTCAAAGAGACTCCGAGCATCGTTCGCTCCATAGCGCGCTGAGCGTCCTTGAATTTGTGGACCAGCCCGACCGTCGGTGTCCACGTTTCGGCGCCATATGTCATGACGGGGAGGACGCACTGTTGAAGACCTTAGTCTTCAAACACTGTGGGATAGGCGACGAGAAGACTTGACAGAGTATTCCAAATGCCGCCCAACTCAACTGGATCCTTCTGTCGGCTTCTTTCTCAAAGTTGTGTATACCGAGCTGGATTATTTGCCCCAGGTAGACATAATCCTTCAAAACTTCGAGAAGCGACCCTTTTTTTTTTTTTTTTTGAGGATGGGAAATCACCAAATGACTCCTCCCGCTCTGGGTGGAGCAGAAGGGAGTGTCAGACTTTTACTGACTAAAACCCACCCGTGTTCCTTCCTTAGCCCTTTATGTTCCAGGGCAGCGGTAAACCCTTTCGGATGGTCCCGCTACCCTGGCAGGCTTCGGCCCTATGGGGCCCCGTCTCTTTTGCTGACATCTCTTTGAGGCGTGCGTGGAACACGAACACGCCGTCCGGCACGGGCCTAGTCCTGATCGGACGGAGAGCTACCCATTACTCTCCGCCCGCAGGCCCGCGCCTACGGTGGCCGGGAGTCGTCACGCGGCTCCCGACGCCCGGTGCGTCTCCCGCGGCGGCTGAGGCGTGAGGTGCGCAAGGCGCGTTCCCTCGCCCACCCCGCCACCTCCTTCGCTAGCATGACTGCTTCGCAGAAGGAGGTGACTGCCTCCCACTCCCTCTCACCCCGGACCATGGCTTGAACCAGGGCCGGACGCGAGAGGTCGCCGCCGCTGCCAATCGCCTCTACGAGGACACGGCGGTGCTCTGCCCAAGCAGGGCAGACCTCCACCGTATGCTCCACCGTGTCCTCTGGGCGATCCTGACAGTGGTGACACCCGGGCGTCTCCTCCCGCCTGATGATGTGCAGGAACCTCCCGAAACATACGTGTCCGGAGAGGACCTGCGTCAGGCGGTAGGTGAGAACGCCGTGACGTCTCTCTAGCCACTCCTCAAAGAGGGGTCTTACCGCCGCTATCGTGGCGTGCCCTGCGCTGGGTTGCGATAGTCGCTCCTTCCATGCCACCATGAGATCGCGCCGGAGGTTCGTCCGCTCCGCCGCGGTTTGCCGCGGATGCGGAGTTTCCCCCCGGCGTAGTGCCTCCGCGCGCCAATCATATAGGCGCGCGAGGACTATCGCCTCCAGATCCCATGGTGGCAGTCCGGCAAGGAGGCTTGCTGCCTCGCCCGAGATCGTGCGGTAGCCCCGGATCAGCCTTACGGCTACCACCTTTTGGGGCGCGTTCAGGTAGTGTGCGGCTCGAAGCCGCAGTGAACGCGCCCATACCGGGGCCCCATATAGGGCCATGGACCGCACGACCCCCGCGTAAAGCCTCCGGCAGGAGGCGTTTGGCCCCCTCAGGTTGGGCAAGAGCCGCTTTAGGGCGGCCCCGGCCCGTTCCAGTTTGGGGGCCAAGAGAAGCGACCCTTCGATGTGGATTGGACTCGGCAAGACGTGCGAATTGTACATGACTTTCGTTTTGTCCAAATTCATGCCGAGGCCAGCCCACTGAGAGGCTCCATTAAGGCCGTGCAGCATTTGGTCTAGCTGTTCCAGCGTCTCGGCCATTATGACGATGTCATCGGCAAATCGAAGATGTGAAATGTACTCGCCGTTCACGTTGATCCCCTGTCCAGTCCAGTCCAGCGTCTTGAAGACGTCCTCCAACGCATTTGGGAGAGGTGATCACCTTCGCGGAAGTAGAATAGGTGGCCTGACTCCAAGAATTTATAATTTATATGATGAAGATGAAAAAAAAAGAAAAAAAAAAATTACAAAATGACAATGATGATTAAAAAGAATATTTGTTTTATTATTTAAAAGAATTATTATCAGGGTTATCAGGGATATCGCTGCTGCCCGTCATCGTTCTGGAGAATTTAGGTTAGCTTGTGAGATGGTTATACCGCCATCGGTCGGTCGCCAGCGCCTCGTCTGTCAGTGGCAGGCAGGGTGTACCGCGCGCAGGTGAGGTTGACGTTTAGGGAGTCCGGTCGTTGTGTGCTCCCTCTTACACCCAGTAGATAAAAGCCCGACTGACCGTAAGAAAAGATATTTTTATCATTTTCTGTGAAAAAAAAAAACAGAAAATTCAATGCTGGCTTCTACTCCAAGTGCCCAAAAGGCTGGCAGCATTGCCACGTAGTATCATTTTAATTAGGTATAATAATAATACACACCACTTTGAGCATTGTGTTCCGAAATAAATAATTAATCAATGGCGCTCTGATTGGCTTCGGATTTTCGGCTTCGTTTCCCGCACGAAACGAATATTTAAATGGCTTACAGATAGTTTTTATAGGTATACAAGGTGGAGACTGCGTATATCTCATGCCATCCCCATTCAGCATACGAAAATTCAAATATATCAAATAGTTTAGTCACTATAGCTAGTCAAAGATTGGCAGAACCCATAGTCGTTCTGTCACTGCTATATAGTTTGTTAGAAAAAACTACTTTATTAATTTCGATGCGTGATAATGCGATAGTATTGCTAATTTTTTCAATTATTGTCGTGTTGTTGTCTCCACATTGTATAAAGACTTTTAAAAACTACGAGACGCACTAAACATGCTCTGATTTTCTGTCTGGTTAATTCAAAGATAGAATGAGCATCACATAGGCATAGAAATACACATTTTGCAATTCCCTAAAGAATATTCCTGAGCAGACAAAATAACTGAATGCTTACTCTATTCTGTAGCAGTATGCGAGCCCCAGCTCCATATAAAACGTGGGCCATTTTAATGCCATTGTTACACCGTGCAGGAGGAGTCATAACAGTTGATCCCGATTTTATTGCACTTCTCGATGCAATATTCTACCTTTAGCTCACAGGTAGCTGTAAATCTGGCGGATATTAGATGCTTACTGAATACTCAGCCTCTGTAAACCCCGTTCTTCACAGAGTTCAGCGGTTAATTAGTTTTTAAGTAAGTTTGAGTTGGGTATTAGGTTATTTAGTTTAGAGAAAAGACTTTGTGAAGTCTATGCCTTGCTAAAACTCTGCAAAAGATAGTTTGGCAAATCTAATACAAATTAGAATCACTGATTATGGAGGTGAAATTAATAGGACCATTTAATGATCACGGCAAATAATGTGAGAAAGAAAGACAAGCATTGGTTTTAAATAATTATGTAAAACAATAATAATTATTACGTACATTTTTGTGGTATTCAGTTTGGTATATTGAAGAAGGTTTTACTCTGATTATTGAGATTATATTAATATGTAATAACAAAAGAAGAGAATAGAAAGCGAATACAGGAAGATAATCAGAAACAGGTGTCAAACCATCCTTTTATATTGGTCCCGACCGCGCTCGCCAACGGGTAGTCGTAAAAACTTACCACTTCATCGAGTGGGTTTCATGAATCGGGTTCGAGTCGGGAAGGCTCGGCGCACTTCGCGCTGCCTCGGCCCTTTTGGGCGGGCGGAAATTCAGTCTTCGAACACAGCGGCTGAAGATTGTCGTGTGTCAGCGCTCAGCAATTTTAGTTAACATCGTTAAATAAACAATTATTGTTGTTAATAAAAAATCATAAAAGCGTGATAAAAATAGTTTGAATAGTTTAAATATTTGTACAACAGTTTAAGTACCGTGTGGATAGTGTTGAAAGTTTTTTTTACAAGTGCATTGGATTGCGAACAAAATTGACTTAAGTACGTTGGGAATGATGCTAAGGCAGCTTACTAAAAGTATGGCATTTAATAAGGTGAGAATAAGGTTTCTGACTTAGATTATAGGAATGTTATGACCTTTTTTAATTTAGCTTTGAAATGTTAGAACGTATATGAAGAGTTTGGTCAGACACAGGAAAATGTTTTTGAAAGCAAATAAAACTAATGTGAACAATCTGAAAGTATATCAGTAAATTGACATGTTATATATTTATATTAAAAGAGAAGCTCTAATGATTATTTCAAATGATATGCTTTTGTGTAGACCGTACTAAAAGTTAATTAGATTTAAACACGTTTCTAGCTGATTCATTCTAAAATAACACAATCAAATTGAGTTTAATTAAAGCCAAGTTTTTCTCCTGATGTGAAGGAAGCGATATTTTTGGGTTTGTAGAAGGAAGCGGTTTCATTTCTTTACATTTAATTTCTTCGTAGATATCGTTAGGATACAAAATAAGACGTTGTTGTCCTTCCTCTCCTACCGTGATTTGAAATGCTTTTAGTTTTATTCCGTATTCTCAGGTTTACTTAAAAGATTAAAAATCGAGATTTGTTGATAAGATAGCAATATTTTCTTTAGACTAGATCACGTAGCGTTTTAGTAGATTGCTGAACATGGGTACATATTTTTGTGAAATGATTTCGAAATACGATTCTAATGCGGTTATAATCACAATTAGTAATTAGATGACGGTAATTACAGCTTCAGGATGAAACTCTAGATTTGATAATTACGAATGCTTGCTTTAGACTAGATTACAGAGCATTTTCGTAGATTACTGAACGTGGGTTTATATTTTGTGAAATGATCCAACGAATGATTTCGTAATATTATTGTAATGTGGTAATCACTTCAATTGGTAATAATTAGATTAATGTTCACAGCTATATGTCAACAATCTACAATCTTCTTGTACTTATACATAAATGTATAATACAATCTCTATACAGCCCCTTCAGAGACCCTCAGGAAATCAAGTTTGCTTTACCTCCGAGGACGAAATGAGAAGGGTAGCCTATTTTTGTCCGGGAAGGTTACTAAATTATACTTGCAGGTATTCTATTAAGCATTTTTTTCCCCGAATATATGCATTACTGTTACTGTTAGCCTGCATCATCCCACTGCTGGGCAAAGACCTCTCCCCACGACTTCCAGCTCTTTCGATCCAGGGCTAAAGTAGACCACTGGTCGTTTGTTTTGTCCAGCTCGTCCCATCTTCTACGGGGTCTGCCGCGACGCCTTCTAGCTGTGTCAGGGCTCCGCGTGGTGGTTATTTTGACCCACAGCTTATTGGGCATACGGCAGACGTGGCCTGCCCAGTCCCACTTCAGCTTAGCGGCTTTTTGAGCAACGTCAGTAATCTGTGTTTTGGAGCGCAGTGTGGTGTTGCGAATAAGGTCTGTCATTTTGACGCCTAGAATACAGCGCTCCATTGCACGTTGGCAAACCATATATGCATTATATACTAAAATGAATAGTGGAATGGGATGTTTAATTAGCAACTCGGCTAGTATGAAGGGTACGGCTTTGAGCAACGTTTGATTTGGTCCGTTGACCTTAATTTGCCCAGGCATATTGTTCTTTAATCGTCGGCGTTTTGTTGGAAAAGGAAATTCACTGTGGCAACTCGAAGCCTGAGTTAGTGCCCCGTTAGCTGCAATAGGTTTGCCTCCTTTGTATCACTTAGGTCTTAACCATAGACAAGATGTGGGTGCGTTTTCTTCATAGAGGTGTATTATTCTGATAAAAATGTTTGATTGTTTAGGTAATACGAGTACAGTAAGCAGGTTCATAGGTTAATAGCAAGTGTAGACAACATCAGTACCTAGCTTAAAATACTATATACAGTTAGGTAACAATATATTATTTGTCAGTGAGCCCCAAACAACACAGTTAGTCTGTATTTTGGGGCTCAAATGATGATATTGATCCTGATGTGTTGATGATGATGTGGGTGTACTATCCTATACATCATCATATACATAGATAATGGCACGGTTGGTGCAGTGGTTAAGCGATTGACTGCTGCGCTGCGTGTCGCAGGTTCGATTCCCGCACGGAACAAATATTTGTATGGCCTACAAGTAGTTGTTCCGGGTCTGGCTGTTTGTTTATGTGAGTTTAAATGTTTGTAAATGCACCCACGACACATGAGAAATTCCTAGTGTGGGGCCAGGTTAAAAAAAAAAATGTATATATATGCCTTCGGGAAATACAAGCCTAATACGTATTGACTTAATACGTATGAACTGTGAAATATTCAACAAAATGCCTTGACTAAGTTAAGTTAAGCTGTCAGAAAATAGTTGTATGGCTTCTGAAAGGAACAGTTCACCTGCTATAGGCATTATACGAGTAAAACTCATCTATTTGTATTCTGGAACAAATAACCTGTGAGTAAGCGATGATTATGGCAATATTTGAGCGATCATTCTAGATAATTAGGATCTGCCTAATTAGTAGCCGCTTTGACTAGCCAAAGACCAGCTATAATGATGTTTGTGATGTGATTGTGACGATATAATGTGCCCCGTTTAGGATACCCAAGACCCAAGAGAAACTGTTTTCCAATTGTCCTTAGAAATTATTTGCCTTGAAATAAATAATTACTACATTATTTCCTAATTACCACTTAACTACCTAGTAATGTGTGTGGCCGCTTACCGTGTATGATTCTTAATTCAATTCTCAGCTAGGTTTTAATTTTTTAAATCCATATTCGTAATTTGTTATGGTTTTGTAAACCTCAAAACGGTGAAAGAAAACATCGTGAGGAAATCGGCATGTCCTAGATCTAAAAATTCGACGACATGTACGTGTGACCTCTACCAACCCGCACTGGGCCTCGTGATAGATTACGGCCCACTCCCTCTCGAAGAGAGGAGGCCTGTGCCAGGGGGAACATTATAGGCTGATTATGAAGACCTATAAAAATCAATAGGCTGGCCTTAGGTACCTAATATGGGACTGAACATCGTGCTCATCAAAAGGCGGGGATAGATTGATCATAACTTGCTCTGGTGTGTCGATTATTTTATTGAATGACTTAATATTCTGGTCTTCATTTATAATGGACAGTCACGAAATAATTCCGAATTTCGATCTTCTGTGGCAATAAGTGTCAGTAGCTAAATTACTGTTATAACATTTTGGCCATTTCCTTCAGTTTGAATTTAATCAGACTGAGTTGGGTTAATTAATAACAATATTATGAGACCGTTCAGAATGAAAGTTTGTCTTTTGCACTACAGAGTATTATTTAATTTCATTCATTAGAATATTGAGATTTGTGGGAGGGGTCGTGGCTAAGTTATAATAGCCGCACGGATTGATCAGGTTGCCGGGGTTGGTCCGTGGATGGGTGACTATCTTTACATACCGTACCATACCATCATTATCTGCCTAGTCTTTTCCATTATGTTAGGGTCGGCTTACAGTCTAACCGGATGCAGCTGAATGCCAGTACGAACGTGAACGTTAAGCCGTTGGACCCGCTGTCATTCGTAGCTCTTTGACAGTCGTTACAGATAGTCAGAAGCCCAAATGTCTGACAACCAGTCTTGCCAAGGCGTATCGTGTTACCCAGTAACTGGGTTGTGGAGGTCAGATAGGCAGTCACTCCATGTAAAATGCAGGTATTTAGCTGCATTTGGTGAGACTGGAAGCCAACCCCAAAATAGTTGGGAAAAGGCTAGGCAGAATATTTAGAATATTAGGATGTGTGCGTGGCAGTCTCGTTAGTTCGATCATCTTTCTGTTAAACGTAGGGAACGGACCTACCTACTACCTAGCTTTTAGGAAGAATCTATATTCTTTCAAGTGCTAAGAAGAGTTTATGCTTTTGTTTCGAGTTCTTTTAGATGCTACTATTGAAACAGACTTGATATTCAGTTAGTTGTTTCAGAAACTATAATTATTATACTTTATTTACATTATCTTGATTTCATTCGGTTCCTTACTTGTAGAGACTATTGGTATCATATATAATCATATGGTTGAAAATAATAGACATCGGTAAGTATCATTATGCAATGCATAGTCACGCACTACAGTTTCATGTTTATACTCAATTTGACGAGTCCAAAATACAGGGTATGAATAATAAATAGCCGAGTCCGAATGGATACTATTGTTGACATTAACATCGTATCTAAAAATGAACAATAGCGACAACATCCGTAATAACTGCCAAAATTAGGATATAAAATATTAAATGTAGGTAATACGTGGCATTCATTTAGTAATTATTTTGTGGTTCAAATAAATCACTGTTAAAAAAGCCAGTAGACTATTGGTATCATTATATATAATCATATGGTTGAAAATAATACACATCGGTAAGTATCATTATGCAATGCATAGTCACGCACTACAGTTTCATGTATAAACTCTCTGACGAGTCCAAAATACAGGGTATGAATAATAAATAACCGAGTCCGAATGGATACTATTGTTGACAGTAACATCGTATCTAAAAATGAACAATAGCGACCACATCCGTAATAACTGCCAAAATGAGGATATAAAATATTAAATGTAGGTAATACGTGGCATTCATTTAGTAATTGTTTTGTGGTTCAAATAAATCACTGTTAAAAAAGCCAGTAAAACTGTAATGTAACAAAGCTTGTACCATTTCAAATGTCACTAACGAGCCTCGTCCCATGTTTTAGGGACAGCCGTGAATAATATACAAAGTGCTTTTTGAAACGACTTCAATTACAAGCAAGCGTCTTCTACTCAATATGTTTGAATACTTGGGTTCGCTGGTGTCATAAAACTGGGCATTTTATGACCCTGGAAAACTGCCGTGGCTTTGCATACTATGCATTTTTACTGGCATTCAAGTTATATAAGCTCCCACGGTTTTATGACTGACCTTAAATTAAATAACACATGATACAGTGTGTTTGCGTTACAGGCAGATATAATTTCGTTCAATCAAATTAGTTGGAATTTAATTCGATTGCTACATTACAGTACGCGTACGTGCATACCGGATATGTGTACGCAGTTATGGCTCGTTTTAGTACATTTCTGAACTAATTTATGAGTATATTGTTAGCGTTAAATTAAAACAATAGTATAATTTTAAATTAGGATTATTGCGCTTTTACTTAATGTTACTTGTGTTTCAAGCAGAGAGGACGTTGTACATTTAATTTTATGGACAGCACTTAGGTAAACTAAGGGCTTATATTAAGTGGCTAGCCAGGGACCAACCCTGTGTGCTTAATAACGTGATTTCAACTCTGTATAAGTTTAACAGCAAGAATAAATTTATAATAGTACCATTTCGTTTACAGTGGACACTCTTTGTAATAAAAAGTTGTATGCAAATAGGATCAAGCCCGAAGGCTGAAAAATCCTCTAGCAAGGTCATTGACCGTCTGCCATAAAATTTTAACTGAAAAGATAAAACTCGTAACAGTTAACAAAAGAAATAAAACCCGATTAATACATCTTCCGTGGGACAATAACACAATGGTAGGTATCACAACGAATTCGTCATTCGTGAATTATTGCCGTCAGAGACACAATAGTCGACCGTTACTTACGTACAGAGAGTCGTGTCCCTACAATTATATCGGCCGGTATTTATCGGTACGATTTATTTATTGGATTACGAAGCGACTACTATTTAATTAACGCGGGACAAATTTAGCAAATTGCTTGAATTAATATTTACAAACCGGAATCGGGACGAGATAAAGTTCGGTAACTAGCTTCTCCTCGCTGTTGGAGTGTTTGACTATGTGAAACTCTGGCCTTATTGCTGGGCGTTCTACATTCTTCGAGTTTTCGTAATATTAAGGGTTTATGTTTGATTTTCTCGTTAATTTGGAGAATGTATTATATTTTGTCGTAGCCTAGCTCTGTTGTTGCTAAGGTATAGGTTCCTTGATTGCTATTCAGATTTATCTTTGCTATTTTTTCAAGTTTCGATGCCAATGAATGCGTCATCCATTTATCACACTCCCGATGCATACCAATTAATCATTTTTGGCTATTCCAGTTCACTGCATAGGTCTCTCTCGTTAGTCCATCTGGCTACTACGTTTGCCAATTTGTTCGATTTTCATGTTCCGTTTCGTGTATGTCTAGCAGCCTTTCCAGTATCAGTGTTGATCTTGAGCCCGTTCAATTCACACTAGAAAACCCATATGGCTACGTTTTGGATAGTTTTCGGTTCAACACCGAAGTCTCTTGGGATCGCAAACCAAAGTAGCCTTTTACGAAGCTCTGAAAGTATTTTTGCTCAACTTACTGCGTCGTGTGAGTGAGTAAGTGAAACTTAGGCGTTTGTGAACTTTTGAAAAATTATGATAAAATAAAATAATATTCCACGAATACCAGCTGCCTTTTTTTACCGTCTGCATAAAAACAGGGTATAAAAGGTGAACGTAGTAGAAGCCTATGGCACAGAAATCTCATTTTTAACACAAAAAATAAAACGACTATACCGACAAGTAAAATAAAAATATAAATATTTGAATTAAAGGCACCCTTCTCTACGCGCAGAAATTATCAATGAATTCAATCCTTTGATTGAAGCCATCGGCCGGCGATTTTTTGTGAAAATAAAAAGAAATTTCTGGCTTCTACTCCGCTCACTTTTATACCTACCCTGTTTTTTTTCAGACGGAAAAAAAAGTCAGCCAGTATGATAATTCTGTTCTAGGCTGTGTGCGATATAAAAGTCGTCTGTTTCTTGTCTCGATGAAAACTATTAGTCGTTAAAAATGTCTCATATTTTTATAGAATCGTAAAATATTTCTTTCACTTTTTCGTTGCAAGCTCTTTACGCGATATAAATGTACCTCTTCAAGTGTAAAACCGTTTGGAATTTTATTTTTACGCTTTCATACTTTTCAGTTTTAAACTACTCTAAATCTTAAAGATTTTTCAAGAATTTCGTCTTGTATCCAAGAAGTACAGGCGTGGAACGTTTGTGAAAGTCAACGCAGTTTGAGTTCAAAATGGTTCTCTATCAAAATAAAAATATTTAATTTCATATAAACCTACATGGGAACTTATGAAACGTCAGAAGCTAGGTGCCGGTTCCAATTGGACATTTCCTATAGAGAGCAGGAAAGAAACTCCACGGCTACTCTTTTAAAAATAATAATGATCGATTTCTATAGAATGCAAAGGGAAATTTCTATGTAACCAGTTCGAAGATAGCCTAAAGTGGAATAGCTAGTTATCTGTCCGGCGCTTCGCCAGTTCGTTACCCACTAAGGGGATTATCGGCGCCGCGTACTCCGGGCGCACACGCGTGGCAAGTTAGCACATACATTTATGTAGCCGAGCTCTCGCTACAACTATTGTGGCAAAAACAATTCGAATAGTGGTAGTGAGCGCTTAATATTTAACAAACATTGGAAAACTATATCGAGTCTCGTTTGTTGATGGTTAGGTGAGCGGTAATTTTAAAATTGGATTGCTGTTTGCTTTTATATACGTAGGTCTATAGATAAAACCTTGACAACTTTGTTAGTGGAGTATATTGTTCTTCTGTTTTTTTTTTTTTTTTTTTACTTTTTGGATAAAATAACGCCGTTATTGTGTCTGGCTGATAGTGGTAGTGAGTTTGTTGCTCAGGAGAGCGTGCACCTATAACAATAACTGTTCACATACTATCTGCGGGGTCAGCTGGACTTTTTTTTAAAGGATTGGCCCACAACCACACTAGATCGGAAAAAGTCGAAAGAGGGAAGGGAGCCTTTGCCCTGTATTGGAACTACACAGGCTTATAATAAAGAAGAATAATAAATATTATATGCGAGAAGATAAGCATGTTTATCCTCTACGGTGAATTTCAAAAGATTTAGCTACAGGGTTTCACTTTTAATTTAATGAAAATCACACAGCATAGCATTCGGTACTCATGGCGCTCACGGCTAGTGACTACTTTTACTATGTCTATCAAGCAAGTGCAGCAAGTCGGCTTGCTATGACAAGCCGCCGCTGCTTGCTTGTGTGATTCGCAAATTCGCAACAGACATGTGCTGTGCAAGTCTATTGCTCATACTTGCGTTATGAATTTCATCTTGCGTACTAAAACATGCTAGGATACCTACCCAACGTCTAAACAACGACCGATCTCATAAAGACATTGACATTATTATTGAACTGGCACATCGAGTGTTCAAAAAAGAACAATAGCCTTGTAGAGCGTTGTTTCCGTAACTCATACCTATCTATCTCTTTCTAAAGTTCGAAGAGTAATATTTACGCCTATTTTCTGAACAAAGAACTAGTTCACATGAAGATAGGTCCAAGTATCAAGTTGCTTGCCACTATTTCAACCACACCCACGCACCGGTAGCGTGGGTGTTGAAAGAAGTGAGTGAATGACTACAGATTCGTGAGAAGGCTGTTTCCAGGTTAAAAAGGTATGGACCTGAATGGGAACTTACGTCAAAAGACGTATTTATTATGGAAAATTGAAATATAAATCAATTCTAATAAAAAGTCTCTGTTCTATCAACTAAGATAATTGAATCGAAATACGGTAAACTGTTGTGTATGTGGTCTGTACGTCATTCTTGAGAATCTGATGAACTTATCTATATCATATCATCTTCATAGAGAAGAGTAAAAGAAGATTACTTAAACCATTTTCATACATTTGCGCGGTTGGTTGGTTATATTTATTTATGTGGGATCTCCAACAAAGAACACATATACAATACTACAGTAATAAAAAAGATTATTTTACGTGTACTCCTTCGTCCTTCGTGTTAGGTTGGGCTAACTTTCAGGGAGCACTTTGTGCTTGCTTGCTTCTCTTGAACAGTATACTGCTCATGAGAAGCACAATTTTTACTACAATTACGTACAACTCTAAAATATGAAAAAATCGGTCGAGTTATGCGAACAAAAGTATATGTAGCAGCTGATTCTTTTTTCATATTTCAGAGTTGATTCCATAGTATTCATTTTCATTCGTACTACACTCCGTTAAATTATGTCTCAGTTTTAACGTAACATCCTGTATAGTTCTTATCTAAAGGTCGATTAAGGGATATCCCCTATTTACGACACATCTTGTAAACAGACGATCATGTTGTGTAACAGAGCTACCACGTTAAATTGCACGCTAGATTACGATAGCAATGTTTTCTAAAGAAACAATTACATTTTATTGAAATTCCTTTCAGAATAACAAAACTAAATTCCTTGTGATATCCTAGTCACTCTTATTTTTGTGCCATACCCAAAAGGAGCCAAAGCAACTCTGTTACTAAAGCTTCGCTGCCCGTCCGTCCGTCCGTCTGTCACAGGGCTGTATCTTTAGAATTTTAAATAATTTGAAATCACAGAGTCTATTTTAGCCACTATAACAATAAATATTAAATATGGATCAAATAAAGATAAAAATTAAAGGGAATTTTAACTTTATTTGACCTCTTTAATGTTTAACTTTATTTGATCCATACCATACATAAAACATAAGTATTATTCCTAATTAGCCTATAACGTTCTCACTGCTGAGACACAGGCCTCCTCTCTGTGATAAGGAGTGGGCTATTAGAGTGACTTGGAGTGAGTTAATTATTGTGATATGAGCTAGTGAGTTATTAAAATATTAAAAAAAATGTCTAGTGTTAGATATTGTAGGTACGGTAGTACGGAACCCTTGGTGTGCGAGTCTGACTCACATTCGGCCGTTTTTTTCTTATAGACTTACTCAACAGTTGAAATAGAAGCATTTATCAAAAGTTTGAACAATAAAAACTCAATTACGTATCCATGAAGTATACGACTGGCAAACGAGATGTACTGAACAGCAAGATCAGCTTAGATGAAGTAGTTAATAGGAGTACAGTTTTTCACCTTAGGTACTAGTAGTCGGAAAAATATCGTTGAAAAACACCGGTGTATACACTCAATAAAACAGAGAGAAGAAAATAAATTCGTATGCTTAGGACTTAAGGTTCATATTGAATTGTCCTTCTCGCCCAAACGTTTCTCCCAAAAGAAACTATTGGCTATTGAAAGTGTTGTTATTTAAGGCCTGTTCCACAATTGTTGGGTAGACCGTTCGATCACATGGTAAGCTTCGGCCACTCGGTTTGAATAGCTGGCCTTCCTATACAAGAATAGATGACCGATTACAATCGAGCCCTTTTCTTTGCTTTTAGATCTCTTCTGTGAGTAATGGCCGTTTCTAACGTTATATACGAGAAACGCATGGGTTCTTGTAAAACGGTAATAATGCTGTAGTAAAAATGTTCATTTCTCTTTGTGTAAATCATTTTATCACCACTGCTTTCAAAATGGTGAACGTAAACAGTGTGGGGAAACATATTGTAGAGCTAAAAATTCGACGACATGTGACATCTACCAACCCACACTGCGCCCGCTTGCTGGATTATAGGCTTCTCCCTCTGGAAGAGAGGATTATAACTACAGTAAAATCACAAATAGATACACCGCAAATGATCTTATTTATTGTTCGGTATGACAAGAGATCTTATGTATTCAGCATTCTATATTTTTTTTTTATTGACAATTGGCTCACTGTTGTCCTCAATCCAGCCCAGAGGCAGGGATGAGATCTACGGTGAAACGAGCTTGCCCAGAAGAAGCCTATTCACTCTCAATTTCTTAATGTGACTCCTATCTAAAAACAAATCAAAATCAAAAAT
The DNA here is from genome assembly GCA_945859715.1 of Apamea sordens. Taxonomy (NCBI): domain Eukaryota; kingdom Metazoa; phylum Arthropoda; class Insecta; order Lepidoptera; family Noctuidae; genus Apamea; species Apamea sordens. The sequence continues at coordinate 11,716,100 of OX243994.1, read as the reverse complement.
TATTTATTCAAATTAGGCTGAGAATCAGCACTTTTTGAACGTAAACATTACATAAGACAGTCCCCCAAAATGCCCGCCCTTTACCACTTCCTAGAGCTTTAGCTGGGAAAAAGAAGTGACGCAACAAAGTCCCCAGCAGCACAGCTGTCTGTTTAGTTAGAATAACTTGATTCTATACAATAGTAAGTAATTAACATTACGAAAAATAAAACATTACATTAAATTATTTGTCATATGGCAGCTAGCACACGCCAATATACCAACAAATACATTGAAAACTATGCTCAAGCATAAATAAATGTTAAAAATGTAAACAGAACTTAATACCTAAATAAAAGCTTCTAGGAATAAAGGGCGTGCCCATAATTATTATGCAATGCTGTATTATGTTCATATGACTGTAAGTTGAAGTCACAAATGATAAATTAGGCTTCATCAACATCATCACGCCATTCAATTCGATTTTCGGCAACTCTCATCCAGCCGAACGATTCTGTAAAAATCTCACCATGAAAAGTTAGGTTAAGTGAGCTCAGAGTGAGCTGTCAATAGTGTCAATCCCTAGTATTAGTTGGAATGACAGCTCACTCCAAGCTCACTTCATCTAAGTTTTCACGGTGAGATGGTTACAGAATCGCACTGCAGTTCATAAATAAATTAGGCTTAGTAACTATAAAATATATACATAGTTAATTACTCATAACAATAAAAAAACTATGGTCAGCAAGACGACCTGTCACCACGAGCAGCACCCGTTCACGAGCATAACGTAAAGATTAGCTATAAACGACCGTTAGCGGTTAAAACTAATAGGTACTCTCTAGATTAGCAATATTGGGGAACTGACATTCAAGGAATAAACAGGCGTTTGATTGCAGGAAGCATGAACTTAAAATGCAGCTAGTTTCTATTTCTAAACACGATTAATGTAAGCCCCTTATCACTGTGGACCTATTGAGCAATTCCACTTCCCCCAGTTTCAGTTGTCGGCATTATCGATCCACTAGATAATTGATTTCTCTGCTTAATTAAGTAGTCACTCCATTCAGGACCGCCCCTGTAATCTAATTACCACTTCCTATAATTTTAATTTCATCATCATCTTGAAATTAATGGATCCAAAGAAAATTAATGTTTTGAGCACGACAAGAGGGATCCTATCTTTTGTGTATACTTCTCGAGAATTTGGAGGTTATGTACATTACACAACCTACAAATTCTATTTTAAATTATGTCATTTAATTTTTTTGTCTTAAAACTTAGGGAAATCTTACAAGAAAAAGCTTTTGTAGGTTGTTGTTGTTTGTTTTTACATAAAGCTATCTGAAGGCGCGACCCTAGCGCCAACTAGTTGGATTAATTGAAGATCTTATTTTTGAAGAGAGAGAGTGGCATGGCGTAGACTAGACGGTCACGACAATCCTGATGCTTAATCTATTTTCATCCGAGTTTAATTGTGACACATTTGTAATTTAAATTGAGAGTCTTGATTATAAGGCTGCTGACCGAAGAGCTGTCAACTTATTTCTAGAATACCTCGCACGATTGGGTCCCACTTTAAGATGAGAGATTCTGATACAGATACCCACGTGCCGACATAATTATTTATATAATATAATCTAACTATGTAAATAAAAATGAATCACCGAAATGTATGTACGCGCTCGACTGCACCAAATTGGATAATTCTTTTTTTTGTGTTTGTTATTGTCAAGATTGAGTTGAATTTTAAAAGAAAAAAGATCTTTTTAATAAAATCTTATAACGAAGTAATAGAACGGGCAGGTGATGCGATGCGACGGGATGGGTCGGGGGAAAAAGAAATTTCACGCAGACGAGCTCGCGGGCAGAAGCTAGTTAATAAAATAAAAATGGTGTTTCAGTCAGTGTCACCAAAATAGGCGCCTGCTATCCGATTTCCGTTCTGCACAAATTAAATATATTTAATTTTGTAACTATGACTATTCAATTCTTCTTACGAAATAAGAAAATTGAGCTTTACTTGGCCATTTTAAATACAATACACGGTTGTATATTGTATTTAAAATGGCCAAGTAATGCTCAAGTTTAGTCTAGCTGCACCCCACGGTTTCACCGGCATAGGTTTCGAACCCTTGGGAATATCGGGATAAAAAGTATCTTAGAGATATGTTAATCCTAGTATAAACTATCTGCGTGTCAAATTTCATCCAAATCCGTTTAGTAGTTTTTGCGTGAAAGAGTAACAAACATCCATCCATCCATGCATAAAAACTTTCACGTTTTTAATATTAGTAGGATAGGAAGTACAGGTATATAGAAATTAATTATGGCTTATGTTCCAGTTCTGGGAGTTTGTGTATGTGACGTTTAGACATTTGTGTCTGCAAACGCACCCATGTCATCATCATCTTCCTGCCCTTATCCCACGTTACTTATGGTCAGCGCAACACGTTTTCTTCTTCCATTCTCCTCTGTCAACCGTCACGCTATCATTCACTCCCTTCTCTTTCATACCATTCCTCACACAATCCATCCATAACGGCTTTCCTCTCGCTCTCCCCATCAACATTTATATTAATCACTCTCTTAGGTATTTCGTTCCTTCTCATCACATGCCCATACCAAGCCATACGATTTTCTTTCAACGTTTCTTTCACTGTCGCCACTTTCAAACTTCCTCTTATATATTCATTTTTTACTTTTTCATTTTCGTCACTCTACACATCCATCTCAACATTCTCATATCCACCGCATGCGATCTTTTTTCATCCGTCTTCTTCACGGCTCAGCATTCCGATCCATACAGTACGACAGGCCTTATTACGGACATGTAGATTATCCCCTTTATTATGAGGGGCATCCGTGGGTCGCAAATTGTTCCTGTGACCTGTCGCCATTTCATCCATCCTGGGTTGATCCGGCACCCCTGTCACTGAAATTAAAAACCTGGAATAGGGCAAGGTATCATCATCATTCATCACTTCAGCCATAAGATGTCCACTGCTGGACGTAGGCCTCCCCCAAGCCACCCCTTCGACCGGTTTTGTGCTTCCCGCATCAAAAGGCAAGGTATAAAAAGAGTTAAATCGATGATAACTCAGTAAAAACCCATTTAATTAAGATAAGGCGCCCTTTTTACAAGTCTCAGTAATAACTTGTAGCCATTTCCCTGAAGAGCTAGTTACTTCAATGTGAATACCTAGATAGGCACTGAGTTGGAAACCTTTCAGTAAATTATTAAGAGCAATCTACAAGTGCCTCACTATAGGATATTTAATAAACTGTGTTCAAGTGGAATATTTTGCGAAATTGGTTTCTGGCTCAGAAATAAAAAACATTAGCGGCAGTAGCATAAAGGCGTAGAATGGCGATCGAGAGATCGTAAGTTCGGAACCAACGCGTTAGAACTTTAGAATTGATCCCATGTGGAGTACCTACCAGCATGTGAAGCAGCTAAGATTAGGCTTTGAAAGAAAGTAAGAAAATACGTTTATTTGCGGTAAACATGGCGCATAAAAAGAACAGGAAAATAAAGCAAGTTGGGGCTTAGTATGTAGCACTGTAACAGGTGTACTAACCTGCTTACAACCGGTTGGAACAGTAGCTAGGCGATTGGCTGCTGTACTCCGTATTGCACGTTCGATTCCCACACGGAACAAAGTTTGTGTTTCCTACAGCCTAAAAGTTGGTCACGGTCTGGATATTTTAGTTTAAAAACGCACCCACGATGCTGGAGAATTTATTTAGTGTGGCAACCTAATTATTAAAAAAGTTTCTTTTGTATAAGTTTGTTCCCTAAAGTTATGGGAAAATTCATCAAAGAAAAAGTCTTTGAAGTAATTCTTGTCTAATCGAGTTGTAACAGCAAGGAATAGGCTTCCGGAAAATGTTGTGACAGCTCCCAAACTGAACTGCTTCAGGAATCAACTGGACATATTAAATATCTCCAAACTATTAAAAAGCTGATGCGTGTATATCAACAAGCAACAGCTTTTTTAGTTATGGTCTGGTAGTTTAAGTAATGTCTACCCAAATGCCCTTTCTTGGTATTGTTCGTCAAATCGTTGAGTTCCTTATGCTCTGACTTAACCTGCATGATTACTGACAAATGCGTACAATGACTAGACAGATCCACTCAATCTGTGTGGTTCTTTCATGTGACTTGTGACCATTTCAGACACCAATCTGATCTTCACATGATATGACGAAGATTATGTCTGGACTTTAAAAGAGACTGTGACCTCTCAGTTTGTTTCGTCCTTTAATCTCAGCGTAGCCAGATGGGAAACGCCGACCTCATTTAGTTTAAAAAATATGATTGATATGTAAAAGTGTTTGTCTCTACTTACAAAAATAAAATCATTTAACTAATTAGCTTATAGTGTGTCTAACCTAATAATAATTGATATTACTCAAAAAAAACATGCTACAGATAGATACGTAATACTTAATATCTTGCTGACCGTCTGTTATGAAGCAGGAAAGTGAACTTCTAGTGATTCAATATGGTAGTCAGGTGTCGTAAGAAGTCTGTTGTAAGTAGGCGCAGTAATATTACGTTACAATTGTTTTTTTCACCGTATTTATACATCTGGTTAGACAATTTGTATTACTTACTAAACAATAGCGTTTGCCCGCGGCTTTACCCGCATGGAGATCAGAAATTACCCCACGGGAACGTACTACGGGGATAAAAATTATATTAATATTAGTTAAGGCTTGAAAGGGATAAATATTCAAAATAGGTATGGCTACATATTTATTATGAAGATAAATTATGTTATCAACTTTTACAATATTTAACACAATTAACTATTTACACTAAGTACTAAATTAAAGGACTAAATATACAAATAAAAACAAAAAATTATTTATGGATATTATTAAGGGCTGATTTTTCAATCATCTGATAACTTTATTCGAGGAATAATTTTGAAATATTGACAGTTATTTCATACAAAAATTACACAAACACTGGTACACACTACAAATACAGCTGCATCCGGTTAGACTGGAAGCCGACCCCAACATAGTTGGGAAAAGGCTAGGCAGATGATGATTTCATACAAAAACTGTCAAACGCCAATTTTATTCCTCCAATAAAAGTTATCTGACGATGGAAAAATCAGCTTAATATAAAAAAAATATTATCTCTTGACGTCTTGTAATTTTATTTGAAATTTGATTATATTATAAGGTTATTTGATTATATTGTCATGAAAGAAATGTTCACGTTTCTAGAAAAGGAAAACCACTTTGTGTTCCGGATAAGTTGACACTGGTCAACTGGGTTCAAGGCCGAACATCACTGACAGCGAGGTATTTGCTCCACATAAGTAACGGGGCTCGTGTTACGAGTCATTGTGATGTCGAGTCACTATTACAATCGAGTATTTTTCCTTTTGTGTCTTATCTGGTAAACGAATACTGTAAAGATTTCGCTCCAACCACATAATTCATTTAACATAATAAATATATTTGAATGTATGATTAATATTTGTATGACCTACATGTATTTGTTCCGAGTCTGGGTGTTTTTCTATCTATAATATGTATGAATTTACAAAAAAAAAAAAATGTATATAAGTAGTTTATCAGCCATCTTGTTACCATAATACAAGCATTAGGTTGCTTAGCTTGGGACTAGATGGCGCTGTGTGAAATGTCCAGGGATATTATTATTTATTAATTTTTTTTAATTAACGTCTTCATTTTTGTAAGAAAAACACAAACAAACATAGTTAATAGGTACATAAAAAATACTTCGAATTAATCAAATTCACTACACTATACTAGTTTACCAAATGACACGAGTAAAGAAAAATATACTTTATTTGAGTCGTAGCAGTGGCGTAGCAATGTCGTAGGAGTTGCCTAGCAGTGTTGTAACAGTATCGTAGCAGTTACGTAGCAGTTGCATTGCAGTGTCGTACCAGTGTCGGAGAAATGTCGTAGTAGTGTCGCAGTAATTGGGTGGCAGTTTTGTAGCAGTTGGGTAGCAGTTTCTTAGCAGTTGGGTAGCAGTTGCGTAGCAGCGACACGGTAGTGCTTTAGAATGGAGGTGTTTGATCTTGAGTGAATAAGCAGTTTTGAAAGAAGAGCAGTATCTCGAAGAATCATATAAAATGATTTTATACTTTGGTTTAAGTATAAAATTGTATCTAACATTTTATTAAAAACAATTTTAAAGTAAAAAAGTAACGCTAAAATGATTTAAGAAGGATCTCAAGAGGAAATAAATATGAGTACATTCCGACGCTTTTAAAAATTCATGTAGTCACTCGGTATATTGATATGCTGTTCGATTTTATGATGCGATATAAACTAGCTGGCCTATCGCGATCTATGAATAAGTAATCGAATATATGTTATCTCATTCGATCGTATTTCTTTCAAAATATCCGGCATTTTATGAATACTTACATTTTTATTTACAAAAACATCTTTTGGATAGAGTTCGATGTTCTGGAACCGTGACCTGTCATTATTCATTCAATATGATGTTTTCGATCCTAAGGGCGCGAATTTTTTTCTTGTAGGTATGGGTAATAGCGGTTTTAATAATATTATGTGTAACATAGCATCATCTGCTTGGGGTCCGCTTCCAGTCTAACCGGGTGCAGCTAAGTACCAGTATTCTACATGGAGCGACTGCCTATCAGACCACCACAACCCAATCACATACGATGCCCCTTTGTAAGACTGGTTGTCAACGGTTAAAGTGCTTTCCGAGGCATGGGGTCTTGGTATATAAAGATGAAGACCCATCCACGGAGCAACCACGGCAAGCGTGCGGCTGTTATTATTTAGCTAAAAGCGCCAATATGTGCATATATACATAAATATATAAATACCTTACGCAATATAATACGACTCATAATTACATTTTGCAAATTAGAGATTTGATTTGACGGCACGGTTGGCGCAGTGGTTAAGCGATTGACTGCTGCACTGCGTGTCGCGGGTTCGATTCCCGCACGGAACAAATATTTGTATGACCTACATGTATTTGTTCCGAGTCTGGGTGTTTTTCTATCTATAATAAGTATGTATTTACAACAAAAAAAAAAATGTATATAAGTAGTTTATCAGCCATCTTGTTACCATAACACAAGCATTAGGTTGCTTAGCTTGGGACTAGATGGCACTGTGTGAAATGTCCAGGGATATATTATATAGTGAAAGAGATACTCGTAGAAAGCACTCGTAGTACTCAACTACAACCGGCGTGCGTGTTCGAACATAAACGAAGCAAAAGTATGTATGAATTGTAACAGTGGTAGTTGTTGTAGTCTGTAGTTTCTGCCTCCCCCACGGGAAGAAAGCGTGAGTTTATATATGTAGGCATGTGAGATAGAAAGCACAAACGCTTAGTCACAACCCCAATCAATTCTCTGAAATAATCCATGCCAATCTGTATCTTTATTAATAATACATTATTTATTCAAGCAAGTCCTTCCAGCTTTTCCCCATCTGGTGCTACAAAGTACAAATTACGCAGGACATCATACCCACTTAGTACTTTAACAACTAAGAACAATACCAATCAAGAACTTTGTTCTTAGGCTTTGTATAAAAAGTAAAATTATATCAACGGATCGTTCCTGAGAAACATTACCCTAATTGCTTTATAAAACGGGTTTGGTATAACATTTTTTATGGAATATTTTGAGGGTAATCGTCACGCTTTTGTGTAACTTGGAAAGTGTGGGCAGAAAGGTTATATTTAGGATAGCTTATGGGTATAAGGGCACCGAGTCTTTGTAACAGTCTGTTTTCATAATTTAGGTGTAGGTTAAGGTAGTGTTTAATTTAGAGATGATTGTTTGTACAGGTGTGGAAAGCTCCGCCAGGGCCGCGGGTTGTTCGAAAGAGATACCGTGGCCCCTGGCACAGGCAACTGAAGGAACACGGGTGGGTTTTAGTCAGTAAAAGTCTGACACACCCTTTCGCCTTTTTCCCAGAGCGGGAGAGGTCATTTGATGATTTCCCACCAAAAAAAAAAGGTGTGGAAAGCTGAAGAAGTGAATTTGCCAGCCCAAATAGAAATAGTTGATCATCTTTCCGTCCAGAAATAGCGAGATTTTAATGGAAATATATTCACGCAAAAAAAATGACGCCTATTTTTAAAATGTCATGACTTTTTTTTTATAGATACCTATATCTATGTATTTGTGTCACACACAAGTCTGATGGAAATTCTCGACGGCAAAACTTCCATACAAACTTTCATACCCTACTTACCCTGTTTAGAGGGGGGGGGGGGGGGGGGAGATGAGCATAATCAGCCTATAATGTCCCTACTGTTGGGGCTGAGGCCTCCTCTCATTAAGAGGGGTGCATCTTTAGGGAATGAACTTTCGAAAATCCTTCCTTACTGCTCGCTTTTGCTATAAAAAGGAGCTCCGCAACATTTCATACTTTTAGACCCAGCGGTTTAGACAGCAATGCTGCAGAGCCCAGTGGTGGCACAGTGGTAACGGCCCCGACTTACGAGTTGGAGGTCGTAGGTTCAAACTCAGACCGGCGCTTTACTTGGTATAAATAATTTTATCACCACTGCTCTCAAAGCAGTGAAGGAAAACATCGTGAGGAAACGTGCGTGTCCTAGAACCAAAAATTCGTGTCTGTATATGTGCAGCTCCGCACTGGGCCCGCGTGGTAGATTACAGCCCACTCCCTCCCAGCAGTGGGAACATTATAGGCGGATTATGGTTTAGACTGTGCGTTTACTTACAGTGAATTAAAAACGAAAACCCTGTACTCCACCGCAAACAACTCTATGGTGGTGATTATTTTAACATACTTTCAGCCTTAATTCCGCATATATTCTCGATTTGATGGATTAATGATCGTTTTGTAGGTTTTGTCGAACACGCAGTACTTAATCGAGTGTCTATCATCGACATGAATGCTTGTCACTGGTGTATCCGTGACGCGCCGTAATTCAGACCGAACGTGACAAGCAAAACCTATTGTTTAGGCCTTATTAAAAGCTCGTGGAGTTTCACACAGTTTTCATGCCGTTAAATTGATGATGATTTTATAAGCGTTCCAATGCGTACACGTGGCAAAGTACCTAACTTCATAAAACCTATTTTGTACGTAGGTAGGTATGTCTGACACGTTTACGCACATTGGAACAAGCGACGATTACACAAGATTTTATTGATGTTATACTTATTGCTAAAGTGGTCTCTAAAAAGACCAATAAATATTCATGGGGTCAAGTGTCAATTCAGCGCATACGCACATTAAAGGTAAAAAATACCCTAAAAAGGTTAAAAAAAAAAAATACCCTAGGCTGATAAAATTTTCGTTTTTCCAAATTATGTTTATTTTAGTGTCAACATTGGTTTTCCCTTTTAAACATTTTATTCAACCCACTTTATAATATCTGTCACCAACAAACCTCACTGCAACAGTTTGAAAGAATCACTTGCATCGTTCCTGTACGCGGCGTATTATTATGAAACAAGCGGCCCCGGCTGCCTATGACAGAAACAACTGTTTAGATAGGACAAAAGCTCTAACTGGGCCACTTACGACGCGTCGTTCTACTTACGGTCCGTATCTCAGACTTGTCAGATTCGCCCTGTTCACCTAAAGAGCGCACTTCAAGCGCGCTCGGGTGAAAAATCAAAGAAGCATTGTATATAACATGTTTGGAAATGGTTGATAGTTTTAAAGTTTTGGAGATACGTGTTTTTGTGTCAGAGAATTTGAATAGTTGATTATTACAAAATGTTATTATGTAGTTCAATAATTAGCGACTACAATACCTAACTTTTCATTGCATTGACAGATAATTTCTAAGTATACCACACCCACACACAAACTCTACAGCAAAACACAAATTCTTCTCGCAATTAACTTTTAAGCCCATTCAATAATTTGTAATATTTGTTTTTAAACTTTTTATTGCCATAGAAACAGGCTACAGAAAAATTTGAGACCCTGGCTCCAGAGCTAGGTTAGAGTACCTGTATTTCACGAGCCAGTGACTTCTTCTTTTAGGTTACAATTATGCAAGTTTTATGCAGCAAAAGGTGATTAAACTATATTACTTAAAATTAAGTTTAATAGTAAACCTTTTATTTATGCACTAAAAATAAAATTAGAATGAAATCAAGTTTAATATTCTCATTAAATCAAAAAACAAAATTAGAATAAAATCAGGATTTAAACAAAAAAATTGTATATTAAATTAACATCAGAATTATTGCGCAATTATAAATATTTTGTAAAACGTGTTCATCCCACTAACTGTCCACATACACTGTTCTTCACGATACACGATTTTCCTAGTTTAAAAAACAGATTCTTACTCATCTGTAATAGCCATACCCATCCCTTATTGAAACAACACAGATGTTACCTAGGCTAAGTCTTTTTGTAAATAAATGATTATTTACTGGATTATTTTGTTAGAAACAATGCGGAAATAATTTATATGTACGAGTACCTACATTTGGTTGCCTAGTTATCAAATAGACGTACATAATATACATCTTACATATATACCTTATCGTTTAGTTAATAAGTGGCCTATAGGGGTTCCCTTTCAGGAATTGCCTAAAATAATACGAAGTTTGCCGTCAGATTTCAGTCTAAATATATTAATCCGTATGAAAGTTTCACAACTTTCATACGGACTGGTGATCAGGCTTTCTGACTGTTTGATTGACTATCATAGTTTAACGTACTTTCTGATGCAGAACTAACTCGCTGATAGGTCGCAGCAAGCGCAGACTAAATTAACTTTGTAGTTCGACCAGCGCGGTTGAACTTTAGCCAGGAGCCTCTTTTCACGGCAATTGAGTTGCTACTTCATGTAAAAATAATATTGAAAAATACTATAAGGGGTGATTTTAGTAGATTCTGAAAAACTTTTGTTAAGGCACCATGTCTGAAGGGTCGTTTGCTTCAAACGGTTGGTTACCGTAACATACTTACGTCAAATAATAACGAGTACGTAATCGTAATTATTTGACGTAAGTAAAGGCCATAATTTTGTAGTTGTTATTTGAAATAACGCTTTTTTTTGGTTTGACGATATTTAGCGACATTTTTGTCAAGTGGACGTGAAACAATCCGCCCTATCTCGTGTGGTTTAGTTTATTTTTGATTTTGTTAGGCACTTTGCAAGTGGTTTTTTTTTACATTACACGTCAGTGTAGATATCGATACGTCTTTTATAATACAAGTACTTATACAAAAAAAAAAAAAAACAGTAGAAGCATAAATACACACACACACGAATACGATCCAAATTCAGTTCCTTTCCCAAAAATATTGTTACTTTTATCATAGTTGACGTTGGCGTGACCGGAAGAAGATGGGAAACTTCACCTGCAAGCATATGGGTGTATCGTAAAACTTAATGTTATATATTTACTGATACGTGGCTGTTCTGATATTATGGTACAGGTATCGTGGAACAGGTACTGAAGATGCAGAACATAATATTACGTCAACCGTTGCGTTTTATGCTTTTCTTTCTTGAAATAAGGATGTTATGTGGTTCGCTTGCATGTGGCTAGACTGTTATGAGAAGCAATAAGGTACATATCATCTAAAGTCTCTATGTTGAAATAACGTCTCGTATCTAATAAAGATCAAATTCGCAAAACACGCACGTTAAGAACGCATTGTTTCGTGTTCTTTTTTAACATATATTTTGACAATTTGTCTTTTCTCCTTATTCAGAAATATTTGATAACTGATAAGGGATTGCTTACAGCGTCCTTTCGCCTTATTCATCTTTTGTATAGATTTTACTTGCAATGCTGCTGTTTTAAGAACTTTTTATCGAGTGCACCGAATCTTTGCGAACTCGGTCAACTGTGCTCACACGGATTAAGTAATGTACTGGTCGGTAACTTAGACAAACTTGCAGTTTTCCAGACTGTTGGTGTTCGTTTATCCGAGTACTGAGCACTTCTTACTTAGTTAATGAACGGACGCTTCCTGAATAATAGTTGCAGGGTGCGACATGCAATACCACTAATCAGTACTGCTAGCACAAACATTTTGATTGGAATGTAAAGTTAACGTAGGTAACGTGTTTATTTCTCGTAATGTAAATGACTTTGCGTACCTGCTGTGGTATAGAATCTTTTCTAACTGAACAGACAGCTGTGCTGTTGGGGAGTTTGTTGCGCCACTTTTCTTACCAGCTAAGGTATTAGGAAGTGGTGAAGAGCAGGCGTTTTGAGGGCTGTCTTACGTAATTTTGACGTTCGACAAGTGCTGATTCTGATATTGATTTTGATTGATTGGGTCCACACTTACTTTATCAGAATAAACTACATATGTAGACTGCAATAACTTGATATCTCTACGAAAGTGATCCTCATCTTAGCATGTTTAGCTTATTCGTCTGCTACTGTGTAACCAACATTAATTATTGTGCAGTAAGGTACATTAATTTTATATCAAATTAACACACTACCTACATCAATTTATCGTGTTAGATATAGTCATTTCATACAACTGTCGGGCATTTTAAGTTGGTAGTGAATTTGATGAACAATTAATTTACCTGCCTTCCTTTAAAAACTTGTCTCTTTAAACTGTAGACTCATTCATATATGTATGTGTCAAGCAGCTAGCATAAATCAATTTAATATTTTTTATTCAATTTCCGCCCAGATAAGCGGAAAACCATTTTATTTCATTGGATTTTACACTTTTCATTTGGTTTTTTATATGTTTTTATCCGATGTATGTATCTGGTGCGTCTTTTAGTCTGTGCTAAATATATGTATTTTCTTTCTATTAATTACTTAGTCTGTTCTCAATTCTGCATTTTAAACTCATTTTATGTACACGTGTAATAATGATATTAGCAGAAATACGAGGTAATTCCCAGTAAAAACGACTGCTGTAGTTATTCCAGTTGGAATTAGGTTGTGAAGCGTGCGTGACTGTGGCGACAGGAATCTAAGCATCCATTGGTCACTGGTCACGCGAAGCAAAATAATGCTAATTACAAATGCACATGAGTGGCTGTTTACTGTGAAAAATGTGGCTAATTACTTTTTAACACCACCGTACTAGTTTTAATTCCTGTCCTATTATTCAAACCACTGACCTATATTATACAAATACGCTGGACTTAATATAAATACTATACGAAATGACAGTTGTTTTTGGTGTCGATTCAAAACGCCCCGCTCGAATGTCTCAGGAACTAAAATTAACACATTTGACGTTCGAAAAGTGCTGATTCTCAGCCTAATTTGAATAAATGACTTTTGATTTTGATTTTTTTTTATTTTGATTGCTGCAAGTAGCCGTCGTTTTGTTTTGGTATGTACGTCTCTGATGATTTAGGTCTAAATCGTGGAATAAAACTTTTGTGTATTTTGTGTTTACTACGGGATATTTAGAACATTTTTATCCTGAGAGTATGCGCGTCTTGTAAAACTCGCTATCAAAAATATTAGTTCCACGGACGCTCACGTTGCTGTCAGCGCCAAAATGGCGAAAATTAAATGTCTTCATTTTGTCATCGATAGTATGAAGTCCACCGTACTTGTTTACTATCGGTCAGTGATGCAAACTTAATTTTAATTTTTTTTCCCCAATTACTTCCAAATCAACCGAAGATGGTGTTATTTGCAGATGACACATCATTGATTTTTAAAATAGACCGATGGTCACAAAATCTTGACGACGTGAATAACTCTATTCTTCAGGTCCAAGATTGGTTTACGGTAAATAATTTAGTACTTAATGAAAAAAAAACCAAATGCATTAGATTTAAATTACCTAATGTTAGAAGTAGCGAATGTGACATCATATTGAATGGCCAAAAACTAGAATTTGTTAATCAAACAGTTTTCCTGGGAATCACGCTAGACGAGAAATTACAATGGGGACCTCATATAACATCTATTGCGGGGCGGCTAAGCTCGGCCGCATATGCTGTTAGAAAGATAAGACAGCTAACAGATGAAGAAACCGCGCGTTTGGTCTATTTTAGTTACTTCCACAGTATTATGTCATATGGCATTTTACTGTGGGGTCAGGCTGCTGACATTGAATCCATTTTTATTTTGCAAAAGAGAGCTGTCAGAGCCATTTACAATCTACGTCGCCGCTAATCTCTTAGGGAACTATTTAAAAGGGTTAATATTATGACGGTACCTTGCCAATTCATTTATGAAAATATTATGTATGTAAGAAAAAATCAACATGTTTTTAATAAAATAAGTGATAGACATAATTTTAATACTAGAAATAAAGATAAATTAGATCAATCTTTTTCAGATTATCTAAAGTACTTACATCTTTTATGGGGTACTGAGTTAAATGTTACAACAAAATAGACCTTGTGAAATATTGCAATTAAATGAAAGAAAATTTAAAACTTATAGGTATTAAAATTACACTTTGTAAGCAAGGATATTACAAATTGGAGGATTATATCCAAGATAAGAATGCTTGGAAACATGCTGGTCCTGCTCCATAGGACAATCTCTAGAGTCTAGGCAAAATCAAACTGGTTGCTAATGTAATTGTATAATTTATTCTTTTTTTTTAATTCTCTTTGACATTGGTTTACATTCTGTAATTACTTAAAGTCACACCCGGACTTATTACTCCTTATTTATTTATGAAAATAGTCTACTTTTGGAATATTTGTAAATATGTGAGCACCATGTGTACATAGTCAATTTATATGTCATGGTTTCATTAATTCATTTTAATTCTTTTACCTATTGTGGTATAGTAATTTTATTTTTAGGTGCATCGTCTTCACATATAATTAATGTATGAAAAATAATGTAAAACATTTTAAAAGAGTAAGGGTGGAGTTTCTTGCCCATTCTTCTCCATACGAAAACTACCTTTTGGAAGGGGCGACTAGAATCATTTTTATTTTAATTTTGACGTTCAAAAGTGCCTTTTATGTGCCTATTTGAAATAAATGATTTGACTTTGACTTTATATTCAGTAGAAAAATGGGTACAAGACACTGTTCAACGTGATAATTGTTTACGGAAAGTTTTATATAAGTAGCTAAAATCTTTCCTCTAGGTACGCAACCCAGTACTGGGCACGCCACATTTGCGGCAATAAGTCCCCTCTTTGAGGAGTGGCTAGAGAGGCGCCACGTCACTGGACACGGTTGTTTCGGGAGGTTCCGGTTCAGGATAAGGCGGGAGGAAACGCCAGGGTGTCACCACTGTGTGGATCGCCCAGTGGACACGGTGGAGCATACGGTGGAGGTCTGCCTGGCTTGGGCGGAGCACCGCCGCGTCCTCGTGGTGGCGATCGGCGGCAACGATCTCTCGCGTCCGGCCCTGGTCCAGGCCATGGTACGGAGCGAGAGTGCATGGGAGGCAGTCACCTCCTTCTGCGAAGCAGTAATGCTCACGAAGGAGGAGGCGGAGCGCGTGAGGGAGAGGCAATAACTGCGCCCTCACTCCCCTAGTCGCCGCAGGAGACGCCCTGGACGGGAGTCAACAGCCGACTCCCGGCCACCATAGGCGCGGGCTTGCGGGCGTCCGAATCCATCCATCATTCATCTCCCCCTTACCAGATTTTCTTTGCTTCGGCCTACCTGAGTCCGAAGTCGTTTCGGATGATTCTCAATCACAGTTTACGAATATAGGTTCTACCAAAATTTAAAATATTACATGGGAACGAACTACCAGGATACAAATGAAAAAATAATAATAATTAATTAACTACACTTTGTGTTATCCAGGTTATAAACTATCTGTGTGCCAATCCGGAACATATATCCAGACAAACGGACAAAGCTTCTTCGTTAGTATTTTGTTCTATAAATGGCGCTACAGAAATAATTTTACTATTATTATAAACAACTTATTGTGCTTATATTTAAAAAAAATGATAGGCTTTTGAATGCTCATCAAGCAATATTAACCCTGAGCAATAGAGTGGGAAAACCGGTATGTCCTAGAAGATATGTGACATCTACTAACCTGCACTGGGCCCGCGTGGTGGATTACGGCCCACTCCCTCTCACTGAGAGGAGGCCTGTGTCCCAACAGTGGGAATATTATATCCTGATTATGAATAGTGTGCAGCGGGTTGGGCGGTAAAATAACATAACAATATACCACCACATGGTGCAAGCAGAGACAGTATAAAAAAACAGCCAGGCTGAAGATGACTGGACATGTCGGGCGAATGCACCCGGGACATAGGTCAAAGATTGATTCTAATTGGACGCCCGATGAAAGATATCGCAGTCGAGGTCGATCACATCGGTGTTGACGTGATGATACGGAACAGAAGTCTGCAAGATACGGCCCTGTATAGAGTCCCCTGTGACAGAGTGACACAAAAATAATTGGCATAATAATCCACCGTATCTCAGATTTAAGTCGTAAACCCTACCGCGTCAAAAGATGGTCGCGTTTCTGGTTCGTTTTGATACCTTTGAAACATACAACTAACTAGACTGGATGGAAGCGCCATAGACCACTTTTCGCGCAACACAAGTACGGTGAAAGCCAATCTCACGATTTAAATCTTTGCCTTGTGTATCGTAAACCGTCAAAAAGAAATGTACCCGGAACAGCTATAAAAGTACGTTACATAGTTCGTGGTCACCAACAATTAAACTTGAACAACAACTTGAAGGCAACAATAAAATAGCTAACACAACGGTACCACAATAAATTTATATTTACGACAGTTAAAATAGTTGAACGGATATGCCATAGTTTTGATTTGTGCTTTCTTGTCAAGGGCCCGCTTTGTTTCAAATATTGGAAAACGAATCACGTCCTCACTTCGGCGTGTGTCGATTGGTAATCTAACGTTTTCAATATTTTTGTTACAAAACGAACACGTATGTATATGTTACGTACTTACTGTTGTATTGATTCGGCTATCGTTTTTATATGATAGCCGTTGTTGTCTCTGATACTTTATGTGTATTTGTCTAAGGCGTTAGCAATTAGTCTGACATAAACTAAAAGCCTTAAAGGAATTAGTCGCTCTGATAAAGTACTCATTTACGGCATTCGTGTAGATAAATAAAGTACTTCTAATGCTTTGCTGAGTGGACAGTATCTTTTCGGTAAATGTTTTTTTTTCTTATTCATTATCTAAGGTCTATTTGGCCTCGTTATGTACCCTAAATGATTAATCTTGTAGCTCAAATGCTACAGACATCTGCGAGATAGACGTGCAGTGTCTTTTTCCTTATAAACTTTTAATCAAACATTTTTTTTAACCTATGTAGGTATACAAAGCAAAAAACTTTTTGTTTCCGAACATCCAAATTTTTAAGCAAAATTAACAATACTTTTTTGTTATTTTATACATAGTTCAGATTAAATATTTCCAAAGAATCCGGGTGAAGAGTTCTAAACAATTTTCTCGTTAAAATTGGTTCATGTTTTTTTAAAAGATTCTTATGTAAATACTTCGCACTCGGCACTGTTGTTGCGAGAGATATCCTTTGGTGATTTGAATATGTTTGATGTCTTGTCGCACCTTCCCCTCGTTTCTATGATTCCACTAAATTCTAAAAAAGTCACTTTCGAGGGACCTTTTTCGTCCAAATACTCATTGAATTAAATACAAGAGTGTGAAGGTTTTCGCTTCAAAAGCCTTATTTATTGTAAATAAAACGGGGTACTGTTCGTGATGAAATTATTAAGGAGTCTGCGAATAAATTAATCATGTACTCGAGCGGGTCTCGTTCCTAGCACCTACAAAATAATAATGTTTAGTTCAGATATCTAATTTATTTAAATTGAACGGTGTTAAGAGTTAGTCTAATATTTCTAACTAAACATTTGTTTATTTAAAATGGAAATGAGAGCTTAATTAAAAATTTTCATAATTGAATTATTTATTATTTTAAACAATTCTACTAAAAACTAATGAATTTGTGCCTGTTTGAGGCTCGCTCTATTAGACATACCTGGCGAAATGTGGATGTTACTATAGGTAGGTACACCTCTGACGGGGATTAGAGGCGCGATGTTATGGTATATCAAACTTACGAATCGCTTACTTAAGTACAGAATTTGTATATCTTCTAAATTCCATCTTAACACTCTGATTTACCCTTCATATATTTTCATCTTAAGCTATACAGAAAATTCCGTGAAAATGGAAAATTTTTGGTGCGGTCACAGTGTATGAAATACAACTTATGAAAATACAGTAGAGTAGCAAAACTACAATATGAAAACGACTAGGTGTTGTTACTAAATTGTACAAAGTGTATAATACCAAGCGCGTGACACCAATTTTAAAAGAATTTCAGCGAAAGATTGCGTGGAAATTGGATTAAGTAACAAGCAACCTTTTGGGGTTTCAGCAAATCTCTTGGTAGTTTGTTAGTTGCGGGGCGCGCCAAACACTTTTTAGTCTTATTACGCTTGCTTACTGAGCTTTCAAATAAGTATGCAGCGTTGAGTTCTATTTGTTAAGATTTTAATATTGTAGAATGATATCTACTTAATTAATACGTTACGTTTCCTCTAGTATACGTTCCTACGCGTACGGCGTAACTACAAAGAAACTTTGAATATTTTTTATTATGGTTGACGAGGTAATTCCCGCGCTTCCTGAACTCTCCATAGACAATTCAAATGGCTTCCACGTGGCTACACTTTGATGAATATTTTCCACACGGGGTGATGGACGTTGAAGTATGTTTGACATCGGCTTTTGTAAACAACAGTGGCCATCGACGCGCTGACCATAAACTACAGGTGTATCACGATAGATTGAGAACTGTCCAACACTATGATTGGCACTCGATTATGTTGTGTCTCTGCTTTTAGGACCAGATGTGTACATGCGTATATGTCGCCAACTTACAGAAATCAAGATAATAAAAATGATCTTTAACTAATAAACAATAGACAGATATATATTATTTACAATACATTAAATACATTTTTGTCGAGTGGTAGGCACTCAACAAACTTCTCCATTAGCTGTATATTTAATAATTAATTAATATGTACCGTGACGTCTGTGACGAACTTTATATTTATTTAATTTAAGCATTGTTCTCATTAATTTTGTGTCTTTTTGAGAATAAATTTATCTTTAAACCTATATGGAACGAAGCCAGGCAATTGCCAGGATGATGCACACAAATAGAATGAAAGAATGCATTCAGTCATACATAAAACAAACTTATGTGAATACTTGGCTGAGATTATGATGCAGGATTCATAAATAATAAGCACTGCATACGAATACATACCGAACTCCACAAATGCCGATGCAAATTCTCTGTTATCGCGGAAACCTCACATTGCGTCCTTAAAAAAATCACAGTTCACGGAATAATTTAAAACAAACATTTAAAACATATTGAATTATTTATTTCGACTTTTTCGTATTCTTCAGTGCGGAAACCGTTTGAGATGTTATTAAGAATGCTAATGAGGATTGTCAGAACGGTAATTTTATTCTGCAAGGGGTGATTATGCTCGGGTCCTTTAATAACCACGAATTGTTAACGACGCTTTTGTTTAAGTCACGAAGTGTGCAAGTGCCAATTCCTTTTCTTTTGCTGTTTTTTCCTACTGTTTATTTAAGGTATTATTGCTATTATGTTGTTGTTTATTGTGTGTTCGTTATTGTGTATCTAAGATTGTTGAGCTATTATTTTAAGAACGTTATTATGGTTTTATTATTAAAAAATATGTAGTTACGTAAAAATATTTATTCCTCAATTTTCTTGATTGCACCTACCACTGTTTGTCTCTGCATCACCTAAGGAACCCTAATAAAAAGCGATTGAACAGTAAGTACTTCAATACCTAGCTACGCCCTGTCTATGGCATTAAGTCCGCCTCTGGACATTTATGTGCTTAAAGTATTAGATAAACAAATATGTGAATTCAAAGGTCTTGTTTCAGCAGCGTTTTTCTAAAGAAATATCTAATCAATAAAATCAGTATCCATTTCAATTTGAACATGTTAAAACCTAGTCTTATAACCTTGAGATACTTTATTAATGGAGTATAGAAAGTTCAAGAGGAAATTGCGTTCGGAATTTCAGGCCTCGTACCTACTTATTAGTAATTAGTTTTGACATGTTCGCAAACTGTGCTTTAATTAAACCTTACATCGTGGTAACTAATAGTAATGGGATCAATGATATTTTTATTTTTAGGAAATTTTACAAAGATTTCCTAAAAATAAAAATAATATCATTATCATCTTAGTTTTTTCATCTTTGTCTGTTATTTGTAAGGTGTACATACCTAATAAAGAGTATTCTAATTAATTATTTGCTTAGCAAAAATCAATATAGAATATAAATATAGAATTAAGAAGATAAATTAACTAAGACACGTGATAATGTTTGGTAGCATAATCACGTCTCGAGCATATTACACAAACAAAGTAAAAACAATAGATTATAGATAGAGAATAACACATTTGATTGAACAATTTCCCATTTACAAAATAGGCAATTTAGAAGTGGTGCAAAAATGTTGTGCTGTCTACTATTTGATCCGTATTTTTTGACAAAACAAATGTGAATCGGCTTTTTAATATTTTTAGTGGGGTTGTATTTGTTTTGGTTATTTTTTACACAATCTGACTCTCCACTATACAATGTGATTAAAAAATGAAAGCTCGCTTCAATTTATACAATAACATTACGTAGAATTTTAATATTGGTTAACTGCCTTCAATAATCCGTTTTATAATGATGAGGATTAACTCGCTTTATTGCAGAACTACGTAGTTTGTAATAAAATGTTGAGTAGTTTTTTTTTTTAGTTTTGGTCTGTTGTGAAGCTTAGCAGTGAATGGTTATAAATACTTTTATTATGTAATCTTCTAAAGTTTCGGAAATTAAAAAATAAACCAGTCAGGTGCTAGTCGGACTCGCTCACGAAGGGTTTCGTATGGAAAGGCAAAAATCGCCAAAAAAAACACGTTTTTTTGTATGGAGACCAATTCAATTGTCTACCTGTTACGGTTCATGTGATACAGCCCACTGCAAGAATGCCAAAAAAAACACGTTTCTTGTATGAAATAAAATTGAAAATTAAAAGCAACTTTAATTTTTTTTATTTATACATTCTGTGAAAATTTCTACTGTCTACCTAATACGGTTCATGAGATACAGCCTGCTGACAGACAGACGGACGGGCAGCGGACGCTTAGTACCGTTCCGTTGGAACCCTTTGGGTACGGAACCCTAAAAAGCTAGGTTAGTTATATAAGTATTTCTAATCCCGTATCATCATCTGCCTAGCCTTTCCCCAACAATATTGGGGTCGGCTTCCAGTATAACCGGATTCAACTGAATGCCAGTATTTTACATGGAGCGACTGCCTTTTTGATCTCCACAACCCAGTTACAGGGTAATTTCTAATCCCGTATATGGACCGTGAAAGTCCACTGGGACTACGGAAAAGGAAATAGTTACCGTCGTTACCTCCTAAACGCTCTACGTACCAATGAAATGAAACTATACGAATTATTTAACGGTTATCGCTGTAGTAGAGTTTTCTCTACGCTCACGTCCGTTTATAGCGCTGGTGGTAACCGAAATGGTCAAATGTCTCATATGGCCAGACAAACCGTAACCACGAATGCTGTTAATGGCTGAAAAGCGCCAAAAATGTAAACTACAAAGGTTAAATGATACGTAAGTTTCGTTTTATTACGGATTTTCCGAGTCATATGGCCCGATGGCTTTATTTGATACGGATTGCCACGTTGACGGAACAACTATTTAATTTTATTGTGCACTTGTTTGTGCAACATTAAAAAATACCAACGATTTCGTAGGGGATAGCAAATAAACGATTTAGGGCTGCTTTTTACATTGCCAGGTAACTTTTATTCGAAGAATAAAATTGACGTTTGACAGTTTTTGTATGAAATAACTATCAAAATTTCAAAATGATTCCTCGAATAAAGTTATCAGAAGGCCAATTCTCGTAATTTAAAACGGTCAAAATCTAGTCGCAGTCACATCTCAGCGACAAACAAATGTCAAAAACTTGTCAAAATGTAGGGAAATTAGAAGTATTTTTTGACAGATTGAGACTGAGATCAGACTGTGAACGGTCTAAAAAAATTACGAGAATATTATGATTGAAAAATCCACCCTTATTGGTCTTACATACACATTTTTGGTCGTCATCATTTCCCAACTATGTTGGGGTCACCGGATACTGCTGAATACCAATATTTTACATGAAGCGACTGCCTATCTGACTTCCACAACCCAGCAATAACTGTGGTGGTAATACGATACCCCTTGGTAAGACTGGTGGTCACTTTCGGGCTTCTGACACTTAACGGTTCAACGTGCTTTCCGAGGCACGGAGGGGTCTTGATAAGTATGTAAAGATGGTCACTCATCTATGGACCAACTGCAGCAAGCGTAGCTTAACCTGATCGATCAACAAGTGCGGCAGTTACTTATTACTTAGCCACAAGCCCATCATACAGATTTTTGGTATAGTTCATTAATATTTCTTAAGGTTTACATGAATCTGCACATCGTTTACCGACATTTTAATTTATTGTTGTTGTGTTATGGAAGTGTTGGAATGTAGCCTGGAATCAATGAAATTATTTATTAACTGGCTTTTTTTTTTTTTTTTTTGAGGATGGGAAATCATCAAATGACTCCTCCCGCTCTGGGTGGAGCAGGAGGGAGTGTCAGACTCTTACTGACTAAAACCCACCCGTGTTCCTTCCTTAGCCCTTTATGTTCCAGGGCAGCGGTAAACCCTTTCGGATGTTCCCGCTACCCTGGCAGGCTTCGGCCCTATGGGGCCCCGTCGCTTTTGCTGACATCTCTTTGAGGCGCGCGTGGAACACGTACACGCCGTCCGGCATTAACTGGCTTCTACCCGCGACTTCGTCTGCATTCAATTTATTATTACCCCGACCCGCCGCGTCGCATCGCATGACCCGTCCGCGTTATTACTTCGTTTTCGCATAGCGTTTTTTCTGAGTATTTTTCTTTTCGCTCTTTTTCTTTTCGTCCCTTAGAAGCCTTTCCTCTAGAATTAGGCTATCAAATGTACTAGTATTTCCGAAGATAAGCGGGATAAAAAAAAAACAAACAAATTCTTCAGCTTTATTATTAGTAGATGAAAGCATAGTTTGTGTATTACATACTATGCGACGAGTTGATTGATTATAATTTAAATATCTTATGTAATTGCATTTATTGCTCACATTCACAGACGCGAAAAAATAAAATGAAATATTAATTACTTCACTGATATACAACCACAAGTACAAGCACAAGTATTGCCTTCAAATCGTGCCTTGAAATAATG
Source organism: Apamea sordens (assembly GCA_945859715.1). Lineage (NCBI taxonomy): Eukaryota > Metazoa > Arthropoda > Insecta > Lepidoptera > Noctuidae > Apamea > Apamea sordens. The sequence goes on along the minus strand of OX243994.1, from coordinate 11,692,830 downwards.
TCGTTCTTGTACCCACTTATTGAGTTTTTGATTATTGATATTGTAATGTATTATTAATGATTTTGACATAATTAATGGTGATTTTGACTTTATTAATGGTGATTTTGACATTATTATTATTAGTGATTTTCACATTAGTATTTTTTTTAATATTATTAGTAATTATTACCAAAATTTGCCTAATGTAAGTACTAACACTACTGTTAAAGATGTATATGTAATCTATATATATAAAATTCAAAGTCCTGACTGACTGACTGACTGACTGACTGACTGACTGACTGACTGATAGATCAACGCACAGCCTAAACCGCTGGTCCTAGAGACATGAAATTTGGAGGGTGTGTTCTTCGTGACGAGTAGGCATCCACTAAGAAAGGATTTTTCGAAATTCCACCCCTAAGAGGGTGAAAAGGGGGGAATTCGTTTGTATGAAAAATCTTATTCCTTGAGTTAATAAACTTGAAACTTGGCACGAATACTTATCTAAATAAATTATGAACATTGTCAGTTTTTTTTCTTCTAAACTACCCCCTAATAAGGGATTGGGGGGTTTCAAAGTTTGTATGGAAGAATTTTAGCGCGCAGTCCGATTTATTCGAAACTCAGTATTTATACCTAATATTGAAAGTAAAGAATAATGTGCATCAGAGTTTTTTGAAAATCTACCCCTAACGGGCTGAAATGGGGTAGTCGATTTTTCAGGGGAGGATTTTAGTGCATGGCTTGATTAACTTGAAAATTAGTATAAATAATCTTTGAGTCAAGTTATGAATACATCTAAAACGATTTTTTTTTAATTCCACCCCTGTGGGGTTGAAAAGCGGGGATACAGTTTAATATGAAAAATCTACTTCATTAGGTTAATAAACTTGAAACTTTTCAAGAATACTCGCCTAAGCAAGTAATAAAGTTGTTTTTCAAAACTACCCCTCAAAGGGGGATATAGGGGTCTTGAAGTTTGTGTGGAATAATTTGAATGCGCGGTCCGATTAACTCGAAACTCAGTATTTATACTTAAGACCAAAAATAAAGAAAATCTACCCCTGACGGGCTGAAATGGGGTAGTCAATTTTTCAGGGGAGGATTTTACTGCATGGCTTGATTAACTCGAAAAATAGTATAAATAATCTTTGAGTCAAGTTATGAATACATACCAAATGATTTTTTTAAAATTCCACCCCTGTGGGGTTGAAAAGCGGGGATACAGATTATATGAAAAATCTTCTTCATTAGGTTAATAAACTTGAAACTTTTCAAGAATACTCGCCTAAGCAAGTAATAAAGTTGTTTTTCAAAACTACCCCTCAAAGGGGGATATAGGGGTCTTGAAGTTTGTGTGGAATAATTTGAATGCGCGGTCCGATTAACTCGAAACTCAGTATTTATACTTAAGACCAAAAATAAAGAGTAACATGTATCAGAGTTTTTCGAAAATCTACCCCTAACGGGTTGAAAAGGGGTAGTTAATTTTACAAGGGAGGATTATAATGCGTGGCTTGATTAACTCGAAAATTGGTATAAATAATCTTTGAATCAAGTTATGAATAATCCTAAACGATTTTTCAAAATTCCACCCCTGTGGGGGTGAAAAGCGAGGGATACAGTTTATATGAAAAATCTTATTCATTTAGTTAATAAACTTGAAATTTGCCTAAGTAAGTAATAAAGTTTATCATTATAAGTTTTTCTTAAACTACCCCTCAAAGGGGGATATAGAGGTATTAAGTTTGCGTGGAAGAAATTGAATGCGCGATCCGAGTAACTCGAAACTCAGTATTGATACTTTTGACAGAAAATAATTAATAATAAGTATGTAAAGTTGTCGAAAATTTACCACTGACGGGACGAAAAGGGGTAATTCAGTTTTTAAGGGGAGGATTTGAACTTGAAACTATATGTTACATTTTCACGCCTAAACCACTGAACTTCTGATTTGGCATAGAGATAGATGGCATCCTGGGGAAGCACATACATTTTATCCTGTTAGCACGTTCCCGTGGGATAATTTCCGACATGCACGCGGGCGAAGCCGCGGGCAGAAGCTAGTTACTAACATATTGGATTCTATGGTCTGGATAAATAAAATGATTATTATTATATATTAACCACGAGTTACCTACATAAATTAATCGAGATACCGATACTCATCTCAAGCAACGAGCTGTTCAGTTATGCGCTAAAATAGAAAATGAGCTAGGAGGGAAATCTTAATGGTATTTTATGTTAAAACCTTTCCGTTGACACTGCAAAATAAATGCTGCTCCGTTGACCGAGCATCCTGGCTTATAAGTATCAATTTCAATCTCAACTCGAGGGTGAAACTGAGGAAGCTTTAAAATTCCCTCTCCTTTCAGCTGTATTCCTGTTACAATTTTATTTTAAATTATATTTATGTTTTTAATAGCGATTCGCCCCTGCTTCGCACGGTTTTTCCAACTTGAAAAAACATCGGAATTTCTTTATTAAGTGTAAGTTGAATATAAAAGTATTAAACAAGCACATAAAAAAAGAAAAAAGCCGCACTGACTAAAAAAAAAAAAACCGCAACGCGCTGTAAAATTACCGCACTGTTGCATTAGGTATATTATACCTGTAATGATAGTTGTAAGGGAGATTTTCATAAATAAATAAACCTTCGAATTAAATTGTCTACATGATACTGAAAATAGAACGTCGCGGTTACACAGACAGACACAAAAAGCGATTATGTATGTGTTTTTTATTTATTAATTTATTTGCAAAAAGGTCAGCTGCGTAGTACTCGCAACCGGCGCGGCGTGCGTGTATGACCACAGCGGCAATTCTCGTAATTTTAAGAACGTTCACAATCTGATCTCAGTCCCAATCTGTCAAAAATACCTGTGATTCCCCTACATTTTTGTCAAGTTTTTGACATTTGTTTGTCGCCGAGATGAGACAGATTGATACTGCGACTACTACTAGATTTTGAACGTTTTAAAGTACGAGAATTGGCCTTCAGATGTATGAACGTAAGCGAGGCAAAAGGTGTATGTAAGGATCATAACAGGTGGAGTTCTGTAGTTACTGCTGACCGTGAAGACGTGAGTTTATGTGTGCATTTGCAAAAATCACCGGAATTTCTCATGATGCTTTTATAGGTCTTTATGCATAAAATTCAGTAAAATATAAATGACTTTCCTTTGTAATTTAAAATCCTTATAAAGGCCAGTCAAATAACGAAAATGAAAACATTCCGAAAGTTTTGTCAACCTCCCAGAATTGTTGTTATGTTTTGTTTTTCTGTTCCTCGGCTCTTTCCACACGAGTGAACGTTGTTCGTGCGTGTTTTCCGATTAACAACGGCTGTGTATGATAGGGACCTTATTCCACTAATTTCACTTTTCACAAAGCAGTAATGGAGAGCGCTGCAAACACGCGACTGATTGCTTTGCGTGACTATATGCTTCTATTTCCTTCTTTATGACTATATTTACATAGCGTTTTATAGGGGCTCGTGCCTAAGTAATAATAGCCGTGTAATAGCCGCTCGATCTGTAGCGGTATCTACTACGCCACATGCGAACAACGCGTCATACTGACGTCACGCAAATCCTGCATCTCGCAATCAGAGTTTACCGCGCAATTAGCATATTTACAAATTTCCCGACATCAGTCGTTGGGCAATTGCCAGCCAGACACGACACCAGTCTGGTCGTAGGATCCTCCCTTTTCTATGGAGGTTAAGTGAACTTTACACCCTGTTCCTCATACCTCCAAAGATCGATCAGGTTAAGCTACGCTTACCGCGGTCGGTCCGCGGATGGGTGACCATCTTTATACTGAGACCATCTTTATTTGGACAGCACGTTAAGCCGTTGGTCCCGGCTGTCATTCTTGGATCATTGGCAGACGTTAGGGGTCATCAGAAGCCCGAAAGTCTGACAACCAGCCTGACCAACCAGGCTCACCTCGTAGACGCCAGGACTTTTGGTATGTTCAATCCCTAAGCACCCTGAACAAGTTTCTAAAAGAATCGCTTAGCTCCTTGCTCACGCACTCTACACCATTCGTTGCGCCATTCGTTGACTGAACTAAGATTGCTGTTTTAGCCGTTATCTTGGGCGTATCCTTTCATCGCCTTTACCAACTTAGGCAAACATGCTCGCCTATTCTTGCCGTAAAACCACAAGGATCATGAATAGGTAAATTGACTACCTTGTAAAATGATACCTCAGGTACACAATTAATCTAACTGACCGCAGTAAGCCCTTACCACAGTACACGAGGAATTAACACTACGTTGAAGTTTCATAGTAGGTACCTATGAATGTAGAGATGATATTTTAGATTAATTACAAACAACGTCACAGGACGGTAATGTTGTCGCCGGATTACCGGACTGACGAGGGTCACTCCATTTGTTACAACTTTATGCTACAATTACCTACATATAAACTAGCTGACGATTAAATTCCAAGTATAGGTACGGACAGTCTGTATAATGAGGACTGCCCGGTTGGTCTCGTGGTCTCAAGCGCGACAGCTGAGCGTGGGGTCTTGGGTTTGATCCCCAGGTCGGACAAAGTGTTATTGGGTTTTTCCAGTAGGAATTCCTTAGTAACAGCCCGGAGTTTAGAAGTTGGCGGTGTGTTATCAACGTGCCGCGGAAAGCACGTTAAGCCGTTGATCCTGCGCCTTATCTCTCTCCGGTCGTATCGGATTGCCGCCCCATTAGACTATGAGAGTGAGGGAAGACACATAGGTGCACTCTGCACCTATGTCTGCGCACACACTTGTGCACTGTATTATCTCCCGCGACGAAGGCTAACTAGCCTATCTGTCTGTTGAGATTGGCCGCTGAGACTGTTCCTAAATTACCCTAGGATGATTTCCTAATTATGCTAATATTAGGAAATCAGCCGTTAAGAATCGGTTCCCCTTTCGGGGAAAGGCTGCACCCCTCCTCCGTGCAACCCTATACAAGCTGTTGTTTTGCATCCTCGTCAAATTTCAGGAGGCTGCTAGGAAAAACATAAATAATCAAATAAAATAACGATCCCTGGTAAATAATGAATACATACTTTTTTTTAGTTATTTAAGTTTGACAGTATTTCAAAATACACCACTTTCAAAGAACAGAGTCGCGTTATTGTATCGTAAAAGCGGCCGCGTTTTTATGTGTGTGTAAAAGGGCAGTTACAGTGCGGTCTCAGACAGGCCGCGTTTTAATATGCGTGTCCCACAAAAATTTCCGAAAATTTGAAAAAAAAAAAACCTACTTATTTTATTATTGATTCATGTCGAGAATCAGTAGCATAGTTACCTCCTTGAATTTGACGAGGTTGCAAAACAACACCTTGTAGATTTCGACTCCAGACTGGACACTCTCCTACCGATAAAGATTTAATGAATTCCAAATATGAAGAAGTCCAACGCAAAACAAGGCATGGCAACACAAGTCTCATCAATAGAAAAAGGAAAGGATTGAAAGAAATGTTAAATAAAACTTAGGAATTCATAGTTATGAATATACATAGATTGAATGTGGTTTTAGAAAGCTAGTAATAATAAAGGGATGCAAAGTATACAGGTTGTTATTGACAGCCCTCCGCAAACTGATAGGGTGGCTTCAGTACATCATATTAAGATGACCGGTACATGTAATTCTTTCAGGAACATTAAGGGAATCCAAAAAACCAGATTTGTTTTATTACCTCACACGCAACGTATCGTTACCGTGGCAAAACGCACGTAGCGGACGGCAGCGCAGCGAGCTTGAGCGAGGCTGTTTTCAGCTGTTTTATTTACATAAATGGAGTGTTGCATACAGAGAACGTAATTTTACATTGAAATAAAGGAATATCAGCAGAAAAAACGGCATAAATTTTTTTTTTCCTGAGAAAATTTCCAGTGGGATATGATTCAGAATAAGGAGCTGAATCAATCCTGTGTTTTTGTGGAGGGCTGTCAATAACACCCTGTATTATTATTATTAAATTGTGAGTAACCCATACGCTAGCGTAATAGGTATTTGATCAGTCATTACTCACACGATACTTCATATCTATACTCGGAGTACTCAGAGCAACATTTCCATAAAATATAGTGACGCAAGCGGCATTGCGTCGGCATCATGCTCTTTTGGAGACATGGTCCCTAGCAGTGCTTTCGAACTGATAAACGTGACGAAGCGGCTTTTCCTGCGGCAACCAAGCGACTATCCTTGTCTGACTATGGAGCGGCTAGTTCCAGCGGCATTGCGTCGGCATCATGCTCTTAAGGAGACATCGTCCCTATCAGTCCTTGGATATTAGATAGATGTGGTCACCCAAACTCCTGGAAGTTCACCCTTTGCACAACAAGCATATCGGCAAGACACATGTTCATGTCAGTCTGACCGAATTATTTGGTCTGAGATAAAGAACACAACATTCAAAAATTAGTAGATAATAGAGTTGAGATTCGAAACTCAAGGACCATCATTTAATAGAATTTTGAATAATCTCTCTTAGGGCACTATTATTGGCCGGAGGCAAAGAACACAACGTTGAAGAATTATAGTACTAGGATTTACTAGATAATACTGCAAAGAGTAAAAAATTAAGAATTATTAATTAATAGAGTTGTGGATCAACTCTCTTGAAGGTCTAAAGACAGCCCCAAAGCACCCACCCTTCACCACTTCCTAGTGTTTTGGGCTGGGGAGAAGAAGTGGCGCAACAAACTCCCCAGGAACACCTCTCTATCTGATTAGTTATAAGAACTTTAATAACTCTATCAGCCTAGGATAATTATTATAATGAAGGACTCACCCAGTCACATCAACCAACACACACACCACTTTAAATATACTAGATTAGCCTAATCTGGGCTCCGCCTCCAATCCAACTATATTTAACTTAATAACTATTGCTCGCTATTTCGCGACAGCCCACTTGGACATAGCCTCTTGGTATTCCCTAAATCTCCTAACTGAACTAGCGTGGACTAGGAAGTCCGTATCCTAAAGCGGTTCGACACCGACTGCCCTGACTTATCACATCAGTCTCCTCACAATTCCTAAAAAATATCGCCACGCTCAGCCACACTTTCGCAGAATCGCTCTATGGCTCTTTTCGTACAATTTCTTCTTTGTATTAAACTTATGGTTGCCAGATGTGAGTCTAGTATTGTTTATTAAAATTAGAATTCGGATATTTGACAAGATTCTTTGGAATTCGTAGATATATTGCATTCGAACCTTCCATCGGTAATTGGCCCTTTATTGTTTTCCATTAAATAAAGAATTTATGTATTTTTTTGAGGCCCGAACAATAGCCGATTTTAAAATTAATATAATATTTTCTTATTAAATAGGAGCAAGTGACAGACAGTCACACCGCCATGACCGAAACACGGTCTGGAGAAAACTTTGAAAGATTTGTTAGTTCCAAAAACTTTCTTATTATATAGGACTATATAATAAGAAAGTTTTTGGAACTAACAAATCTTTCAAAGTTTTCTAACCTCTATTTTTATTATAATGTGTGGCTCCGGTTTTTCGAAAACTAATGTTATTTTGTTACGATGTCTTGTTTATATATTTTTGTTGGCGGTTTTGTCGTATTTCGGTTTTAGTTTTTAACTTTCTTTATTGTTTGAATTATTTTGTGGCAATGGATCATTGAGATAATTGGAAAGTTGATACCTATGATTTGGTAAGCAGCCTACATTACATTTCAGAAGGGTATATAGTGTTATTGAAAACAGTCAAAAGTGAACAGTAACTGTTTTGTTCTCATTGGGGTTTATGTATGAATAATTATAGATAAACCATATATTTTCACCAACTAGCTACTCTGTAAGACCTTTCATTAGATACCAAACATGATATATTTATCTTTTTTTCTACGGAACACTTTACATTCGCTATAAGCCGCCGTGTTGGGTTCGATGTGACGTCATAACCTGCGGAACACCATAACGCTTTCAATGATACCTCATTTGTTAAAATACGACGAGCACTTTATGAGTTATGAGCCAACAGATGAGCATATATACATACATAGCCTGTTAAAATCATAATACTCCTTTGGCTTAGCCGTAGTCAGGTACATAGTCATAATTTCAGTCACATTTTTGATTTTTTAAGAAAAATGTTCTACATAAATAAAGATAGTATACTTTTGCAGTTATGGCACGTAAACAAATTTTTTTAACGTTGAGACTGGAGTCCAGTAAATCGTTTAATTTGCTAAAACAATGTCGTTTCATTTATATCCATTTCATTCTAAGTCAATTATAAATCAAAGAAAATAAGAATTTTAACGTGGCTTAGACGTTTTATTAAGAATGGAACGTTTTACGTTTCAAATTACGAAATAAAAAGAGCAATTTATTCTAAGGATGTGATCAGAATAATGATTGCAGAATTTCTTTCTTTACCGCGACTGCAACCTCGAGTTTAAAACGACATTGTGTAAAGAATTGACGTGAAAACGAGTTAAATTGTGTAAAAGAACTCGTGTTAAAAGTCAATAGCCTGACAAATGGATGTTTCCCCCATGCAGCCAGCATGTTACAAAAGAAACATCGAAATGTCTCATAATATCGCGAGCTGCATTACAATGACTACAAAAAGGTTGTTTATGCGTGTTTATTAATGTCTATGGTTCGCGTAGGTATCATGATGTTTCTGTTTTGTAACTACTTTTGGAAACGCAAGAATACGTTTATCGGCCAAACTACGAGTATTCAAAGTTTAGAGTAAGTACCTACTAATAATAATTAACGCAGCAGGTATTAAGGTAACACATAAAAGGCACTTTTGAACGTAAATATTTAAAAAATAGATATAGAATTAATTCTAGTCGCCTCTTCTAAAAGGAAGTTTCGTATTGAGAAGAATGGGAAAGAAACTTCACCGTTGCTCTTTTAAAAAGGTTTTACAATACATTGATTATACAATTATATTTGAAGACGATGAAGCCTAGAATAAAATTACTGTACCACAATAGGTAAAAAAATAAATAAAAATAAAGTAATGATAGGTAAATTAATCATGTGATAGATACATACATGGTGCTCACATATTTACAAATATTGTAACAGTAGATGAGGTAAACCATGGCGAAGGTGGTGTGACGATCTAACGAGGATTGCGGGGCCAACATGGCCAGAGATCGCTCCAGACAGGGTTTGGAAGGAAAAAAGGGGAGGCCTTTGCTCAGCTGTGTGACACAATATGAGCTAACTAAAAAAAAAAAAAGATAATTTTCCTAAAATTTTAACAAGTAGTAATTTAGTGTGTGATTTAAAGTAATCACAGAATTTAAAATCAATGTCATAAAAATTATAATTATAAATTATACAATTAAATTAGCAACCAGTTTGATTTTGTCAGATTGTCTTATGGTGCAGGACCAGTATGTTTCCAAGCAAGTAAAGGTTACTTACACACGGGTTAATTTTCATTACAACGTTTGTGCCTTTTTTTTTTGCGGATGGGAAATCATCAAATGACCCCTCCCGCTCTGGGTGGAGCTGAAGAACGTTTGTGCCTCACGGGATATTCTTAGATTTTAGCAACAGTTACACGTTTCGTTCGTGCCTGCATCGTGGCACAAACTCAATTGATGGAATTGGACATTTCTATCGGTGCTAGCTTATAGTTACAGCTGCCATTCAGTTATGTCTTTATTGAAACGTGTGTGACCAACGACCGGTAATTGGAGGAAGTCTAGACAGGTCTCGATATCAGTTATACTCGTGAAACAAGCACGACCATGTTTTGTCTACTGATAGACGCTAGACGTTTATGTTTTCACCGTGTAAGTAGTAACTTATTTTATTTATTTACCAGCTGCGCCCCGCGGTTTCACCCGCATATATGTCGATGTCGATCCCGTGGGAATATCGGGATAAAAAGTATCCTGTATTAATCCTGGTTATAAACTATCTGTGTGCCAAATTTCATTAAAATCTGTTCAGTAGTTTTTACGTGAAAGAGTAATAAACATCCATCCGTCCTTACAAACTTTCGCGTTTATGATATTAGTAGGATAGGATTATAGGATTTTACCATATAAATATACAGACATATACATTTACCATTACCATTACCATATAGCAATCGTACACATATATGTAGGTATACACAGACAATAAAAAAAAAACGGAACACAAAAATAGGTACAAAGGTGATGCATATTTCATAAGAAATCTCTTCCAGCATACCTGCGATTGGGCAATAGATAGAGAGATGTAGACAGTAAAGTATCGACTCCAAAGCCCGTAAGTATAAATAAATCACAGTTAGGAGCTCGTACATAAGTGTCGTTTGTGCAAACGCTTGATAATTTGATAGTCTTTAGGTACTTAATATTACGGTACGTAAATTCTAAACTCTTGAATAAACACTTACAGGTAGTTTCTTGGGTCATTTAACAATGTCCCAAGTCGTTTGGCCATGGCGGCTAATCATAAAGCTTCGGCGCGGGAGATATTATAGTGTGCAAGCGTATGCGCAGACATAGGTGTACTCTATCTTTTCTTACTCTCATAGCCCGATGAAATGAGATCATGCGAAGATTGATTCTTCGCATGATCTCATTTCATCGGCTTAACAAAAATAAAGGAAGGAAGCACTCATAATATAAAGGAAGCACGGAAACGATTCACCATAAATCATCATACATTCGTTGTAACACGTTATGGTAAAGACTAGAGTTTTACCATAGATACAATAAATCTATACTTATAATAAATCTGTAGAAGTGAAAATTCTGTACATTGAAAATATCAAAAAAATAAATGGCAGGGGGTGTTACTAGACCGACACCGAACCCAAAAATGTGATTAAAAAAATTTTTGTCTGTCTGTCTGTTTGTTCAGGCATCACGCAAAAACTACCGGTTCGATTACGATGAAACTTGGTATAATTATTCTTTAATATCCTGGGCACCACACTGGGTACTTTTTATCCCGGAAAAGTATATACAATAAAAAACAAACTTAATTTTGCGGTTCGATCCCTAGACTCATTACTGTGTCAACCGCAAATAATAAGTTTGTCGTAGGTTACGTCACCCGCAGTGGAGTTAATTTTTATTCCTTTTAGTTTTTAGAGTTATTTAGGTTTATTTTCATATAAGTCGTAGGTATAGATTTTAATTTTAAAGTAAAGTTAGTTATTAGTTTAAGTATATGTATTTGATAGTGCACGTAGTGACCGTAGGTTATTTTATAATACTGTTAGGTAGGATTAGTCATTCGTATAGATATTAGTTTTTAGGGATTTTGCTTATTTATTGAGTTTAGATTAGTTATCATCAGAAATAGGTTTAATTAGGTAGGTATTTAATTTTCTGTTATTGAGTTTTTTTTTTAAATTAGGTAGGTACTTAGGTAAAGATATCATATAGGTACCCTCTTAATCACCACTAATGAGACACAATTGGTTTTCTATTGTTATTAGCCACAAAGGGCCCGCGAGATAGATGGCATTCTGGGGAAGCACATACATTTTATCCTGTTAGCACGTTCCCGTGGGATAATTTCCGACATCCACGCGGGCGAAGCCGCGGGCAGAAGCTAGTAGGTAATATGGATGTACCATAAGTAGGTATTTATGTAAATTATCTGCTCCTAATGCCATTTTGATTGCAACAATGGTTTAAATGCTAGTGTGGCATAGATATCTGCAAACATAATGTTGTTAGCTTCAACAATTCCCCCATTGTATAGACGCCAGCACATCAAGCTACTACACTCTGTCAAATTTCTTTAATAGATTTTCAACTTTATCGCTGAAGCATTAAGGTTCAAGGTTGATTGGGAAAATTTGACAGTTTCGCATAGCTATATGTGCTGGAGTCTGTACAGACCTTCGTGGCAAAACTTTGGGTGCTTTTAGCAGCATTTGGAATATTTTGTGTTACACTTGTAAGCTTGACAAGTTATTACTTTTACAAAAAAAAAAAAACGTTCGTAGTGCCGACGCTTCGGTTGCGTGCGAATTCCAGTAATATCGTAAAATAAGTGCAAATTCCATCTGGGAAATGTGTTACTTTCATTTTGCTTGCGTGTTACCTACATGCAAATTTTAACTTTTTTGTTTGAAACTGTAGCCTCGAACGACCCAACTTTAAAAAACTGGAAAATAAAAAATCTTAAACGATTTAAATATTGTAAGGTAAACGTTACTTAATAAACGATTTCTTTTAAAGAAAGTTTTACAAGGGCCCTTACTGGTCGCAAGCGAAAGAAGAAGGCGAAAATATTTCTGTTTTTTCTTAAATTAAAAAGTTTGCAATAAGGATTTGATAAGTTGGAGTTTTTGTGCTTTTGCGAAACCCCTCCACTGGTTGCGAATAGCCTAGAAACGTTTCGCGGAGTCAACGACCACTCAAAAGTAGTCGAATCATTTTTGGATTGCTGAAACTGGAAAACTTTGTTGAAAGGGGAGTTTGAATTCCATTTTTCTCGTTTCCTTATTTAGTAATCGTTGATTGGGTTTGGTTTGCTTGTCAACATTAAATTAAATTGTCGGTACAGCTCTTTTCGATGGCTTGACCTGGATTGGCTCAATCGAATTCGGAATAGGTGAAATGGGTTAAGGTGGGCGCTTGTACGGGCTCGAGGTCATTCTGTGGCTGTATCTAAAGTGGGTTGCGCTTGCTGAATAAGTGGCTCATACAAATAGAATCTTCGTCAATTCGGATGTTCTAATCTGGTAGAGAAAACTAAACAAGTACATAATTTCGTAAATCTTGGCATTTCAATTTATTACCACAACTTTAGTTTGCAAGTGCTTTTATAGTTTTACAAACCAATGCAGAAACTAAACGAATAACCGTTAAACTAAAAACTAAAATACAAAGGGGAACGCGAACGAATCTGTCCAAAGAAAAATAGCTTTTGTCTGTGGAAGTTGTGCTGCAGGAGCTATGAAAACTTGACCTGGTCGTGTCGGCGAGGCGCCGGGTGATGCCGCCCACAGGCAAGTTGCCGCGGCCGGCACGCGATCGCGTGATACCCAAAGGGCACACTACAATTACAGCAAAATGACCCATGCTCATTCCGCACGCGAATGTCGCTATTAAAAAGAAGAACCCGAAATTGGCATGTAAAAATAAAAGCCAGCAAGGTCTCGCGGGTGTTTTGCTGAAAGATTGATTTTCTTATCACGCTATGTGTTAAGTTGTTTATGTTTTAAATTAAGCACGCACTGTTTTGATTGTTCTAAACATCTAACAAGAGGGCTTCGGCGTTGGTTTCCTAAGAACGGTGTACGGTCACACAATAACGCCAGTACAGACTGTAGGTATAAAGAGCGTTTTTTGACACCTTAGTGCCTAATACTCGTGAAAATGTCAGCTTTTCATGAAGGCCGTTTTATTATGACGGAACCGCTTGTCTAGGAGCTTTAGACAAGGTGACATTCTAACACCGATAACAGTGATGAGAAAGACAAACATGTAGGGACTGACATAAGCTACCGAAAAGCTTATGTCAATCCTGTTGAAAATCGTTGTAGAAATACGGCACGCATTAAATGCGATTGTCACTTGTCTCTCTTGTCACTTGTCTCGCTCTCAAGTTTCCACATATGAAGAGAGTAATAAATAGAAATGAGAATAATAATATCATTGTTACTGGTTCCTTTAAAATAGTTAAGTATAATGTTGTTCTGCGCTAGTCTACATAGGGGTAATTGGTTTGACCTAGTTATGGTAATAGCTTTACATTTCCTTAAATATAATTATTATAATTAGGTTCAAAGAAAAACATACATACGTACACTTAATAGGGCCATGTCTCTTAGTAGTTGGTATACATTTATGCTTTCATTTGATAATTTATGAGTATATTAAGTAGGTGCTATTAATTTTGTTTTTGTGTTTAATCCTTGAATATAAGGTTAAAGTAGAAGTTATAATAAACTGCTGGTTTAAATATTTTATCAAACATTATTTTGTATTGAAAGAAAGAAAGAAAAGAAAGAAAAAAACATTTATTTTGCACAAACCAAAAGACACACACTACACCAGATACATTACATCAGATAACACAAATAAAAGAACAAATAGAAAACAGTTTATAGACCGATGTAAGAAATTAGCAGGAAAGTGTGCCTCACGGCTGCACCAAAAAGGCCCAGTTCAGCAAAAATGCCAGACAATAGTGCCTGACACTGGTTTTCAATTGAACCTGATGTGTGAGGTGACGGATGTAAATCAGTTTTTAACCGCAACGTGACGTGTGTATGCATACTTAAATAAGATAAATATGTGACAAATAAAAAATAGTAACGAATATGTACATAAATCCTAGTGTGAGTTGAGCAATATTGCAAAAAAAAAAAAAACTGACAAATATAATGAGACGGCCGCGCGATAGACCTTCGTTAGTATGTAATTCTTCGAAACGACTAGAACACCATAAACCGGTTTTAAAAGTTTGTTTTATTGAAGAGTAATGGGCGCTTTACTTTGAGTGAATAATTTCATCACCGCTGCTCTCAAAACGGTGAAGAAAAATATCGGAAGTAAACCGGCATGTCCTAGAACCAAAATACAGAAGACATGTGACATCTACCAACCCGCACTGGGCCCGTCTAGTAAATTATAGCCCACTTCCTCCCAGACAGGAGACCTGTGTCCCAGCAGTGGGAACATTATAGGCTGATTATGCTAAGGCGTTTTGTCGATATGTACCTCTTAAAATAGGTTAGTCAGATATATTAGACGACACGATTAGTGCAGTGGCTGAGCGATCGACTGCTGCGCTGCGTGTCGCGGGTTCCATTCCCGCACGGAATAAATATTTGTATTGCCTACAGGTAGTTGTTCCGGGTCTGACTGTTAGTGTATGTGAGTTTAAATGTTTGTAAACGCACCAACGATACAGGAGTAATTCCTAGTGTGGGCCAAAGTTTAACAAAATATATATATATGTCGGGGAAGGAACATCAATGTTATTTTTGGGCAAGCCTTCCTCCTCGTACAATCTTCAGAAAACAGGAAATAATACCACGAACAGATAGCGTTGATTTTCTTTTATTATTTCTCAAACTTTTTAAATTACGATAATCACAAATATCCGCGATGGAAAAGGATGGAGGTTGTGAGGTTATCCGCTCATGCGCACGTTCTTTGGCCGAATGCCTGACAATTGCCCCCTTAGTAAAAATGACATTAATTGACAGTGACAACTGACAGACAAGTGGAATAACCTGACATTATTTGACAGTGACAACTGACAGACTGATAGAATAACCTCACTACCGCCATCTTGTAACAAATGTTAGAACTTTCTATGGCCTCCTGCTGCGACATAGATATTCGCTCAAAAAATGAAATGAGCGGTAGGACAAAAACATTTTAAAACTATTTATGCATGCAAGTAAATAAACCAATCGTTTTTCTATTAGATATATACTCGTATAACAGGTAGGTACCTAAGCAAATGGGCTGATCCACAGGGAAACATTTCATCCTCTTCTTCGGGTACAGAAAAGGTTTAGGCAGTATGATTTTGTCCTATATTTATTTTATTCATGTTAAGAAATAATATATGAGATATTAAATAACGTTCCTGGGGTAATCGATAATTATACTGGACGACGAATTAAATATAATATTTAGTTAGGCAGATTTTATTTTTAACATTGTAATTAATTTCTTAAAAATGAATTCTTATATTTTCTTTGAAACAGTTAAGTAGCCGTAATAAGAGATATAAAGGGTAAAGTAAGATGAGATTCAAGTCCAAGACTTCTGTCCAAAATAAATAACGCGGGCTGTTCGCGGAATGGGTAAGCACAGACTGGAAATCCCTAAACGGCTTTGCTCGTAAATCGGGGATATAAAATAAAGGAAATAACACAGATATCTGTTCGATATAATATATTTTATTGATAGCAGCATTTTCAAACAAAAAACAACATCACGCCTGGGATTTCGCCAGTTAAATTTAATCAAACTCAAATCATTTATTTCAAATAAACCATTTACAGGCACTTTTGAATTGTCAAAATTAAATAGTCGGTCAGTTAGTCAGAAAGTTGAAGCCCATTCCAAAACGTATTTCCATAACGTATCTCTATGGAGAAGAACGGGCAAGAAACTCGACGGACACTCTTTTCAATCAAGATATTATTACAAAATCCTGGGTACATTATTCTTATTGATATGTGAGGACAATGTAAAAAAGAAACAATTTAAAATATAAAATTAAAATTAATAATAATTCCCATTTAATAGGCGGCGATCCTGTTGCTATTAATGGGACACACTTCTAGAATCGAGACTGGTACTGAAAAAGTTCTGATGGAAAAACCACTAACACATTGGTCCTTGTCCAACCTAGGTATCAAACCCAGGAAATCGTTCACGGCGCCATATTCAATACATACATAATCAGCCAATAATTTTCCCACTGCTGGGACACAGGCCTCCTTTCTTCGAGAGGGAGTGGGCTATAATCTACTATAATCTACGCGGGCCCAGTGGTAGTTGGTAGATGTCACACGTCTTCGAATTTTTGGTTCTAGGATATGCCGGTTTCTTCACGACGTTTTCCTTCACCGTTAAGAGCAGTGGTGATGAAATAATTTACACAAAGTAAAGCGCCTGTCTGGGTTCGAACCCACGACCTACAACTCGTAAGTCGTTACCATTGGGCCACTATATTCAATATAATTTAGCAACATTTTCATTCAAAACATTGGTGTTGCTTTGATGTGTTGATATTTTATGAATAGCAACAATAGTTAGGTTCTAGGAAATTTATACGTTTCATTATGAGCTCATAATGAAACGTATGAACCTGACTGACGGTAGCTACCGCAATAATTCTGATTGGAAATAAATGCAGGAGTAGTATTAGAGGTATGAGGAACAAGGTGTAATGTTCATTCATACTCTATAGAAAAGGGAGGAGCCTCCGACCAGACGGGTGTTGTGTCTGGCGGGCAATTGCCCAACGACTGATGTCGGGAAGTTTGTATGTATGCTAATTGCGCGGTAAACTCTGTTTGCGAGATGCAGGATTTGCGTGACGTCATTATGACGCGTTGTTCGCATGTGGCGTTGTAGATACCGCTACACTATTACAACAAGTGGCCAACCATCATAGTAATAATACTGCCTATTCATCAGAATTTTCGCAGAAGCTCGGTAATTGTGACCCCAATATTATTCAATCACTCTGAAAGGGGTGCTACGAACAGGGGAATGTGAGAAATTCGTTGTTAATAGGATTAAAATAGTATTTATGAGTTGCAATACTATAATGTAGGTAAGTCTGAGGTGCACTGGCCAGTTAGTCAGACCCGCTACCGGCTAAATAGCTAATATGCAAAAAAAGATGAAAATGAAAATATTTCACCTATTTTTTTATTATTATTTATTTATTTTACCCATAAAATACAAAGGATTTGTATTTTTTTATATTTATGTCTGTAATTTATTAAATATGGTGTACACAATAAAGAGTGTTCTATTCTATTCTTTATCCTAACTATATAATATTATAAATACTAAAGTAAGTTTGTTTGTTTGTTATTCTTTCACGCAAAAACGGCTCAACGGATTTGGATGAAATTTGGCACAAGGGTAGGCCATGACCTGGGTTAGGACATAGGCTACTTTTCCTTCTGAATCGCAAACGAAGTCGTGGGTGACAGCTAGTTTCATATAAATCTACATGGGCACTTATCATCATCTTTTATTTGCCAAAAGAAACTTATTTTTTACTTTACTTTACAACAAATTTTACACTAGTACTTATGAAACGGTTCCAATTGGTCGTTTCCTATGGAGGCGAGCCGGGAAGAAACTACACGATTTCTCTTTAAAAAAAATTGTCTATTACAATGTTTTCAAATTACAGTGATAATGTATGGCTGAGGCTGTTATGAAAGACATAAATAATCAAATAAAATTACGATCCCTGGTAAATAATGAATACATACTTGTTTTTTTAGTTATTTAAGTTTGACAGTATTTCAGAATACACCACTTTCAAAGAACAGAATCGCGTTATGGTATCGTATAAGCGGCCGCGGTTTTATGTACACCGCAGACATACAATAATTGTATGTCTGCGGACTCTCTTACAAACTAAATTATAAAAATACGGAATTTAGTCGTTCGATAGTCGGCCAACTTACAATTATTGTAAGTTGGCCGACTATCGAACGACTAAATTGCGTACTTTTATAATTTAGTTGACCAACTTATTTTATTGGTTACAAGCCGTATCGGAAGCGTAATCGGAAGTGAATCTCGATTCTGATACGATCAGTGTCCAATTAATTAGTTGGGCGATTTAGTTGGAGAAGATGTGCGGGCTAGCACCAGTAATTACACCTATTAGTATACTCTGCGATTTACTCGGCCAACTTACAATTGTACGTCTGAGGGAGCTCTAAAAGGGCAGTTACAGTGCGGTCTCACACAGGCCGCGTTTTAAACATTTTTTTTTCTAATTTTATTATTGATTCGTGTCGAGAATCAGTAGCATAGTTACCTCCTTGAATTTGACGGCGATGCAAAACGACACCTTGTATAAGCACCGCAATGTTGCAAAATATAATGGTCGCCGTCCTTCAACCCGTATGTGACATGCCTCCAAAGTCTGTCTAGATACATAAATAATAACGAAATGCTGCTCATTGGCAAGCGCTTTGCAATAAGTGGCTTGACTTGAGAACGACTGGAATGATTTGGCTATTTTAAATGTTCCAATTCGGAAAAAACTTAATGTCCATTTTTCAATGGGAGTTTTGTTTGAACTCTAGACCATATTGAAATGACAGGACACCGTCTATCGGGTCAGCTAGTCTATAATAAAATAGAAAACATTTTTAATATTTTACACAAAAAACAATGGATACTGTATCCCGTATTCCTAAAAAAACTAAATACTTTTCTCATGGAAAGAAGTTATACTAATATGAAAAAATAACGGAAAATAACACAGATATAAAATAACTGCGTAGCGTGACGAGATTGATGAGTTACCCTCGAGCGATTAGTAAGTAATTAGTGTGCCATAGAAAAACCAATTACAGAAAAACAAGGGGAATATTTTTTCTTACGTATTTCCTTATATTATTATTAATGAATTAACATTGATAGATTTATTTTTACGTTTTCATAAAAAGACATGCAATATAATTAACTGCTATGATGATTGATTTGATAATTAATTTCTAACAGAAGGCCTCTGGTTCAACAGGTTCCTCAGTTAAGCTACGTTCATAATCTACTAAGATTATATTCTTCGGTGAAAGTCACAACTGTACCTGTATACTGCTGCCACGCCGCGTAGCACAGTGTTGTGTGACAACACAACACTGTGCTACGCGACGTGGCAGCGCTACATTGCTACGCTGTACAAACCTTCTACACCCGCGCCGCCGCACGCTTGATATTGCTACGCCGCGCCGCAAAATGCGCCCTCTGGCACAGTAGTTCCCACTTCTAACAAATTACGTGATTAAAAAAAGAGATTAACTTTTTGGTCCTTATTTTCCTAGTTATATTTATTGCTTATAGGCCCCTAAGGCCTGCGCGGTTTTTTTCCTTTTACGAAAGTGGACAAATGAAAGAAGAGGATTTTAAATCGACGTAGTTAACCATGTTTATTCTAGTTTTTCCAATGTATGTATCTTGGGCGTTTTCCGACATTAAAGAACAGGACGTCAAAACGTCTTGTATGGGCTTATCAGAGATCAGTCTTGAAACCTTTCGACTGCCGTAAATATTGCAATACTGCTCATAAGGGACCTTTTATGAATCGACTGTATTTGGAAAAGACAGCGGATTTTTAAAAGGCTGATCTTTATTGTTAACCGTGTTTTATGAATTTCCTATGTTTCTGAGTATTTGCCTACTAATTATATGTACAAGTTCACGTGTATTAGCTATCAAGAGTGATTAAATTCCATACATCAACAAGTCTCTTGTTACGACTAATCAATGAATACCAAGAACTGTTTACATTAGCTAACTGAGCTCCAGTTTATATTATTATCATTTCCTCATTACGACCACTAATTTCCGAAGTGGAGGCATTGCAATAATCAATATGAATGACAGCCTAACCTTCTGTTCCCTCTAATTTGCACTTAAGCCGTCTATTTCAGATGTCGTTCGATAACATTAAGCCTTCGAATTCTGTGACGTCATTAGCTAACATTTTACGAAAGCCTAACTTTTTTTTCGGAGTAGGGATTTATTTTCCGCTCTTTAGATTTTCCACAAAGGTTTTAATACTAACATAAAAGAAATCCAGAAGTTTTGAGTACACGTTAAGCTTGAAGGTTGTACGTGGGACGGAATTAATCTAAAAGTTATGCCAGTAGTGTTGTGATATTGAAATAGGTCTGTGGTGATTGTACTTTTGCTTAGTTCTGGCGTTTGTACTTGTTGATTGAGATTGTTGCTCTTCTCAGTTGTCAATTACTGGTGTTAGACATTGTTGATAAAAAAGGATAATGATACTGATGCTACTCGCATTAGGATTTTTTTATCGGCTTATAAGATCCTGGGCACAGAGTACCCAAGTATTGTACCATTAGTTTTGATTTGACAGCATTTCAAGGGCAAACGGAGTATTTAAGGATCGTTGCAGGTGGCGTTCTGTAGTTTCTGCCTACCTCCTTTTGAAGAAGGCGTGTGTTTATGTTTGTGTGTATGTATGACAAGGGCCACCTACTGGGCACTGCTACATGAAACGGTTACGTGAGACCATAATCTCTGTGCTCAACAAACGACAAAGCTTGACTCCACAGAGTGTCTGTTCGTATCATGTCTCTCTATTATCCTTATGTCATATTACATGACATTAGGGAAGCAAGCGTCTTATCCTGTCCTGTGTCGGCTTTGGTCTTATCACTAGACTCCCGCAATTAAAAACGTTAAATATCTAGTCGCAATCACATCTCAGCGACAATCAATGTCAGACTTGTCAAAACTGTAGGGTTTTTAGGGGTATTTTTGACAGATAGAAACTCTGAACTCAGTCTCAATCTGTCACAAATACTCAATGGCAATTCTCGTAATCGAACGTTCTTAAAATCGTAATTTTAAGAACGTTCACAATCTGATCTCAGTCTCAATTTGTCAAAAATACCTCTTATTTCCCTACATTCTTGACAAGTTTTTGACATTGATTGTCGCTGAGATCAGAGGGGCAATTCTCGTTATTTTAAGAACGTTCACAGTCTGATCTCAGTCTCAATCTGTCAAAAATACCAATAGTTTTCCTTCATTTTGACAAGTTTTTGACCTTTGTTTGTCGCCGAGATGAGACCACGACTAGATTTTGAACGTTTTAAAGTACGAGAAAAGTACTGATTGCGACTAGATTTTGAAAGTTTTTAATTAGGAGAACTGGCCTGCAAACTGTGTACGTTCTTAAAATTACCTCTGCCTCCTCCGATGAGACCCAGCAAGCCATAATCCACCACGCGGGCCCAGGGCGGGTTGGTAGATGTCTCATGTCTTCGAATTTTTGGTTCTAGGACATGACGGTTTACTCACGATGTTTTCCTTCACCGTTTTGAGAGCAGTGGTGATGAAAATAATTAACATAAAGTAAAGCACCTGTCTGGGTTCGAACTCACGACCTACAAACTCGTAAGTCAGGGCCGTTGCCACTGGGCCACAACTGCTCCTCATGTGAAAAAGGATAAATTAATTAAGTAAATAGTACCTAAATACATATATTTCTATGTAATAAGTAAGAAAAACTGTTTGGTTTCAGATGACGCAATCTTTCCTCGAGCGCAGCATAGTGAGTATTTGAGGTGAGTCGGTAAATTAGCGTAATCGATCATCCGCCTCATTCCGCGACGACACGACGCCGCCGCAACGCTTGCGGCTCAGACCAACTTAATCGACATTTAATGTTATATTTTTTCCATAAACCCTATAGACAAGGTTTAAGTGAATGAAAGAATATTACTCAGAAATATGAGGTAGTTCTTAGTTTATTTATACAGAGAAAGATGAATATTCAGGTTCGTAAAATTCAATTTATGTTGATGTTGTGTTTGCGTGCAGTTTCCAGAATATAGGGAAATTGTGATTCTGTTTTGAGTACGTTTCTTAGAAGATATCATCCATCTTACTTTCCAGAAATATGCAGCGTCTCAAAACGTTTATAGTTTATACAGCTGTTCACATTTTATCAGCTTAGATTGCGATGGTTTAAATTCATAATCATGGGAAATACCAACATGCTCTACTTTATTCATTTTTAACAGACTTATTTATTTAATTTAGTTATTGGATCGCCAACAGAGGCTACACAGGTCTGTTGGCGATCCAATAACTAAATTAAATAAATAAGTCTGCTAAAAATGAATAAAGTAGAGCATGTTGGTATTATGTTACCCATGGCATGGAATGGCATGTTGGTGTTATGTTATGTTGGCATGTTGACATGAACAGGGACAAATACAAGTGTGCGCTTCCAATTATAGGCGACCATATCATTCAGTTAACATCTAGGTAGGTACAACAAGTTTGACAAGGACGAACAAATCAAACAGTAAAACAGGCAGACTTCATCATATCAAACGATTTTCAGAAAACATTCAGGTTTTAGTCGATGTGATTAAGTTGAATGCAATTCAAACTATTCACATTGTTTTTGTTACCTATTGTATCGTAGTTCAATTAGCTTGTACGTGGTTATCTTTCAGGATTATGTCATCACAAATCACGTGGCGGTTCCACTGTGTACTGCGGCTACCCGATAGTTAATCGAGTTTATCAAAATATTTACTTAATCTGCCTTCACTCAGTTTTGACAGCCTAGCAAAATAGTTTCTGCGAGTTGGACCATGTTATGTCCTTCAAAGATAATAATATATTTGTTGGCATACAATATATAAGCTTGATTGTAGGGATTCATTCTAGGAATACCATGCAAAAATACCGATGTTCTTAGGAATTCATTAATTTTTCGTTTCCTGATCACAAAGACACCTGACATTATTCTAATCGCCAATAAATTCTCCATTACTGTATATTAAATGTTGAAATTTTATCTTAAGAGGGTGCACACAGGTCCACTAGCGCCACTCCTTTAAAAAAATATTATCTCGTGACTGAGAAGGAATTATGAAAATATGTTCAATCAGCGACCTCGGTAAATGTGTCTAGAATTTTCATATTGAGACACGAAGCAACAAAATTCGATCTAAAGAAAAGCGGCCACATTCCTATATGTCGTATTTAGTTGCTTCGTGTCTCAATATGAAACTTAATAAAAGGTATTAGAAAATTCTAGACACACTTACCGAGGTCGCTGATTGAGCAGATTTTCATAATTCCTTCTCAGTCACGAGATAATATTTTTTTAAAGGAGTGGCGCTAGTGGACCGTTGTACACGCTCTTAAACGCACTTGGTGAATTTTACTTTTTACTAATTGACTCCTGTATGTTACTGCTATAATTGTTATGCCACGGCTACATTATCGCGATAACACGAACTACATACATTTGACACGCTCTCTCTAGCACACCGCTCGACGTCTCGCTGTGCAACAGAGAGCACACGAAGTGTAGTTCGCGTTATCCCAACAATGTAGCCGTAGCATAATCTATTGGTAGACAAATTGACTCTGACAATGAAGGAGAAGTATCTTTTTATTCAATAAAAGTCTTTCCACTCGTAGAATTGCTTTTGACTGGGTACAAGTAATTGTGGTAGTTTTTTTTTTTTAATTATTGCTGGTAGTAAGATTAGAATCGTGATCTGTAATGCAAGTTATTATATAAACCTACTTCAGGCACCAGTTTGTCACAAAGTTAGATCCTTGTTCGAGCACTAAGTGCTGTCAAAGATTAGCACTTGTCAGGTGGTCCAGGGGTTCACTCCGACTTACGAGCTGTAGGTCTTGAATTCGAACCTAGTTAGGCACTTTACTTTATGAATTTAATTTCATCACAACTGCTCTAGAAACGGTGTTGCAAAATATCGTGAGGAAACCGGCATATCCTAGAACCAAAAAATTCGAAGACATGTGACATCCACCAACCCGCATTCAATTAAATTAATTTTTTATTTCAGATAAATACAATCACTACAATCATCCATACATATTTTGTTTTTAATAATATAATAAGAATAATACATGAAACACATAGACACAACAATAGAAGCATTGGGCCGTCGTCGTGTGCTCGCTCTCAGAGAGAGGAAGCCTGTGTCCCAGCAGTGAAGTGTGAATATTAAATGCTGATTATGACATAACTTCTGTGGAGAAAATAAACGTTTATATTATTACTTTAATAGTACGAAAATAAATAGTTTTAGAAATAGGTACATAAATCGGTCATAAGTGAAACTGTTAAATAGTTTGCTCATAAAACATAGGATTAATTTGACCTATATAAGTTTGAAATTCTAACCGGAATAAGCAAGTAGGTATGCGAGCTTACCCTACAAATGCTTGTTAATAATTCCTCACGAATTTTCAATGTTCATTGAAAATGGGCTCACATCAATCCGAAACTATTTTGATTATTATCAGTTCGAAGAATCCTACCGTTTGACAGGATACGTAGAAATACGTTTCAATCTATATGTATTCAGTAAAATCAAATTTAATTTATAGCAAAAGTAATCTTTGCCCAATAACGGCAACCGTTTTTTTTTTATGAATTTCATCACAATAACATACTTTTAAGTTTTACAACAATATTTTTTAGTCTGGTTGTGCTTTAGTTTACAATATCTATCCTTTTTTAGTAGTTCTAAACCAATTTACTGCACAGCAGTTACCAAAATAACCCAGTCTGTTATACGATGTATCATGTATAACCGTATTTCATTTTGGGGCTTCGTGCACATGCAAGTTGTAGACCTCTAAATCTTAAGCGCCGCAGCAACTTTCAAGTTGAAGTAGGGAAGTGTAACTAATCATATAAAGTGGTACATTTAGCGAAGTAATGGGCTGCTTTCTCAAGAGGTCTCTCGTTAAAATTTCTGTAGTACAATAATTCTTGTTTGACACCTTGTTTAAGTACGTGATCTATTAGGGTTTTTAAATAATTAACCAGATTTCTTATCAAATCATCATCATCTGCCTAGCCTTTTTCCAACTATGTTGGGGTCGGCTTCTAGTCTAACCGGATGCAGCTGAATACCAGATTTCTTATCAAAATTACTAATTATTCACTTGTACGTGTACAGTGCGCATACAAGTAAGTAATACTAGCGACCTCAAATGTCAAAAAAAAAAAAAACTATTTCAAGAGGCATAGGCAAACTTGTAAACAGCCAAGTACACAAATAAAATTTATCCTTAATATGTTCGAGACACTAACTTTGTACTTAAACATTTGCAACCCTTTGCCATTTCTTCCGCATCGTTGATATCGTAATTGCTCTCTGAGACGTTAAATGTTCGAGTTCGCGGGTATCCGATTGTGATTTTTACAAGCACCGCGTTTGCCACGTACATTTTTGAGACAATAACATCATCTATTACTGGCACAAGAAAGAAAGAAAATATGTTTATTTGCGGCAAACATGACGCAGAGAAAAATCACAAAAAAACAAGTTGGGGAAAAATATGCGTCACATCCACGCAAAAAGCCATCGCTCAGCATAATGCTACGACCATATGTGAGACAGAGCCCAAGACATTTTTGTATATAAATAATTCAGTTTAATCGCATTTTGACATTCTCAACAGATAAATGTCTTATTTGTAATATCATGGAATATACCTAGTAACATCACTGTGAGTTACCTTTATTGAATACCTACTGCATATACCACCAATACCCACAATATTACTAGAGAGAGAGGGAAATGAAATTTTGCATACAGTACCAGCTGATGGCCAGGATTAACATAATCCAGGGCACATTTCGATCGGATCTAGTGACACATGGCCTTTTTTATGAGTGTATCTGCCGCATGTTGGCTTAGCTCATATATTCATAAGAATAGCCACCGAAATTGAGCCAAACCGATTGTTTAAATCGTAATGTTGGTTTTTGCTTAACCCCAACCCAAGTCATTATTCTTAAGTTTCATTATAATGAGAAGTATGAAGCTGACAAAGGCAGCCTCTGATGTGCCGTTTGACCTTTCTCTCAAACGTGGTGTACTCAAGCAAAACGAGGAATGTCTGAAAATAGACAGGGTTTGCGAAGACGCAACGCGGCCGAGTGAAATATAAAATCCATCAGTTCCACATGGTTTTATGGTTCGAATGTAAGGGCCGTCACAGCATGATAGTATCCTATAAAACAAATGTTGCCATTTGCGGATAAAACTCGACACGCACGCTCAACAAAAGCCACGGGAATGTGGTGCTGACCGCTGGGTCCCCTATTGAAGATTACCCGCTTCGAATATCCGATTCGATAAATTCTATGTTGTACCGCTCAAAGTGAAGATTAGGTAGAACCAATATGTGATCTGGGAAATTTCCCATGCGGTACTGAAAGTGTAGGAAAACAACGTTCAGAGCCTCGCAATACCATAAGAGTTAACGACGGGAGATGCGTTTCTATGGTTTTTACTCGTTGTGTTTTAGTGGTCGTACTAACAGCGTGTGCTAAATAAGACGTTGCTTTTACTGTTATGTCGTCGTATTCAAGTATTTTTACTATTTCTGTCGTTGAAATGCTCCTTTAAAGGCATTCCATACGGTTACAATTATTTTAATCAAAATAAACATTAACTTTTGCTTAACATCACCTAAGTATGACACAATCATAACAATAAAATAGCAAAGCTTTTATATAAAACTACGCCCAATATACTGCCACCGCTATTTATTTTTGGTACGATCCTTACCTACATTAGTTAAACTGTTCGAACCCGCAACGAAATTAACTTGAAGAAAAAATGTAAGGAAAAAGTGAGAAAAAACCCATAGTTAATGTACCATACCGAGTTTGTAGTGTCGATGGGGTCTGCACATTACTTAAGGAACATGTTTGCATTATATATACATAGAACTGCGAACGTGTTGAGGGTCGTAATCGAACGATCTACGCCCAAACTGAGCTATTACCCTCTGAGGTAACTATAATAAATAATTACAATGATAAATTACTACGCTTCCGTGAATTTCATAAGTTATTTTCCGCACGAAAGCCTGCATACATTTCTGACATAAACAGATGGACTAAAGTTGTGGATATGTTTATGTAAATGTGTACGTATATACGATTGAGCAATAAGTGTCAACATACTAAAGGTGGATAACTTCCTCGCTAGATTGCTCCTCTCGTTTTGTGCTTGAGTGGAGTGTCGTCGAGGCATTAATGACTTTGTAATTATGAAAATAACGATTTGGCTTGTCAGCCAAGATTGTAAACTATGTACATATTTGTTCCACTACGAACACTAATTGAAAATTACAAGGATGAAAATTACAACGTTACCCGCGAACACAGACAAGTTGGGAGCTGCCTTTAACATATAATGGGGAACATGAGAGTATTTTGTTCGGAAATAATAACGCGTATGGGAGGTAAATATTGTTCTTGTATTCGTTGTTTAAATAAAAGGCTTTTGGTAGATTATTATTGATGGCGGAGTTGATTGATTGGATTCTAAACTCTTAGTACATAATCAGCCTATAATGTTCCCACTGCTGGGACACAGGCCTCCTCTCGGTGAGAGGGGGTGGGCTGTAAGCCACCACGCGGGCCCAGTGCGGGTTGGTAGATGTCACATGTTTTCGAATTTTTGGTTCTAGAACCGGAATCCGGTTAGTACGGAAACCGGCATACGGTTTCCTCACGATGTTTTCCTTCGCCGTTTTGAGAGCAATGGTGATGAAATAATTTACATTAAGTAAAGCGCCTGTCTAGGTACGAACCTACGACCTTACAACTCGTAAGTCGCGAACGTTACCACTGGGCCGCCAATGTGTTAGTATTTTGATTAAACTCTCTGTTTGTGAGATTTCATCTACAATTGCTCAACGTCACTTTTATGTTACATAATCGTTGGAACTATAATAGACAGCATTTCGTGTTTTATGAAATAAAAGCTTTGCATATATTTCACACATTTTGTTCTACAAAATTAATAGACAAACTTTATAATGAAAATATATTTGCATAAGTAAGAGATAATTGAAATATTGGGTCTCGTTACCAACGTCCTAGTCTCATTGTTTCACTGTTGTTTTAGCGTGATTAATTCTCTATGAAAATATGTTAAAACTGGTAACACTTCAACTGGAAACAACTGAATATTATGAAGAAGAGATTCAAATCAAATCAATTAATTTGCCATAACAAATAATTATACAGATCAAAACACTTAGTCATGATAATGTGACATGCAAATATTTAGGTTTATACTTGGATTGTGCGATAATACTTGATATTATAGATAAATATACGATATACTCGATATATATACAGACTAACTGTCTAGTTTGGGGCTCACTGGCAAATATAATATGTTTTAACCCGGCTGTAGGTAGTATCATGTCGTCTCAACTTGCTGTTAACCTGTGATTACCTGTTTACTTGGACAGTAAAATATATTTTATTTATATTATAAACACCATCCAAACCAAACCAAAGGTGTCATTTCTGATATTGTATCAAAAAAAAAAAACTGAGTAGTTTTCCACTAATTACCTACGTATTACTATGACCATGAATGAGTGTTTGCAGTTTTAGGATGGTTTTACGGTCTGTTTTTCTATGGTAGATATTTTTTCACAAGTTTTTGTGACTTTTTATCCCATGGTTCGAACGGGTATAAGTAGCTTACACAGATCGAGCCTTTTGCTAAAAAAAGCGTTTTAAAATACAATATTTCTCTCTTGCAGTTTCTGAGAAACATTTTCAGAATTTCAGTGTGTACTGAAATTTATTTGCACAGTGGACCACTCAAAGCTAATATGTGTTTCAGTTCTCACAGTCCACTCAATCAGTTTTGAAAGTGGGGAAGCCCAGGTATTAGTATTCTTTCTCCGTACCCTAACAGATAAATTTGTCCGTCGTCATCCGCCTGTCGGTTTGTATCAGTAATGCCTACAAAGAGTTTTCTCCTAAAATGTTCGTACGCACATATATTGCACAAAATAAGGTCACGAACTTGTATGAAACGACTTTCTCTTACGTTATGCCTTGCCAGCGCTGAGCGGGGATCGAAGCGAACCGTGCCGGCAAAATACATTTATATAAATAAACAGTCATGTGAAAATCTTAGATACACCTATAAGGATATTAGGTCTATTACGCGGGATCGCTGCATGGTTACCGAGAATAAATAAAATCGCCCCAATATTATTTCTTTGGGACTATTTATTATAGCTTATAACAAAGATTTATTGTTTCAATTTGGAAAGACCTTACGCTATAAAATAACAAACATTTATTACAACAAGTCGTAAAGATAAGTCCCTCTTTACTACTTTTAATGGCGTTCGGCCTTGTGAATTTTTTATATAATATGATTATTCGTGTTCATAAAATAACTTGAATAAATCAATGAATATTTTCAAAGAGAGTTCATATAGAAGTAAATAGGACCGAAACTATCTAATATTTTAATAAGTGAAGTAACCCGGGAGCTCCCACAGGCGAAGTCATTTAGTTACACAAACGTAAATTAATTTTAACGTTTCACTAAAGGAGGCACAATAAAAGGCGTTTACGTTTTCCTCAGAGGCCTTAAGGGCCGACACGAATAGTCGTAAATAATTGCGACATTTTACCTAAAGCCACGCTCAGCGAGAAGTTACCTCATGAATTGAAAGTGTCCGATGTTATTACGTGTGAAATTATTGAATTACTTACCGAGGTTTGCTTTTGTTCCAGTCCACGTAGTACAACATTTTTCATGAGAAAGTTCCGGAGTATTGGAGCAATCCAATTGATTGTAAATTATTCAAAGAGTTTTGTGGACTTAGGGATGAACCGGTAAGGGGTGATGTGTATTAAAAGCACCCTTTTATCTGAAAGGTCGAACTTTTTGTTTGAGAATCCTCAAATGATTCAACATTTACGTTTATTAATCTACATCAGCACGCTACACTAGGATTATCCGACTATAGATTTCCATTTAGCGCATTTTAACCATAAATCTAGTACTGCGTGAGAGGGCAGATTCAGTTCGGCGTAAACGACTATCAAAGGATTAAAATGTGGACTAGCTTTGGCCTGCAATTTCATTATTGGACATAAATCGTCAGGATGTTTATCCGAGTACTCTATAGTTTTATAGGAAACTAACAGGCGACAGAATATTTATTTTATGTACCTAGCTTAGTTAGTAAAAGTGCCGTAACATGATAAACATGCCAAAACAATTTTTTTTTTGTGGGCGTCTGGTTATTAATAGTCCCTAGATAGCTATTTAAATGAGTACAATGTTCAGACTGAACCCTTTTGCTGCGCGCGTGTGTGTGTGTGTGTATGAGTGCGATTCGACCTCGTGTCCTACATTACCGGCATGCAGGGCTTATAACACGTAGAATCGAATAATCATGCATTGCATATATGAGGTACGTGAGTGAAACAAAACACGCGAGTGTTGCGTGATCGAAGTGGCAGCCATTAGGTCTACACGTCGGTGCCATAGAGTTGTGGGGGTACAGTGCGCCACAGATTTGTTGCGGTGCAATTAGGCGTGCCGTACAGTCGGCAGTGGCACGGGTTCAAGTAAGGCATATGCAAATGGGGAGTGATTTGCGAAGGACAGTTGATTTTATGCATTGTCTAAACTGCAATATGTGTAGGTACCGTGACGTTGTATTTAGTAGTGGCAGTGAGTTGTCGGGTCCTTTTTTGTTTGGATGATTTGAATTTCAAGGGTGAAAAATGCCTTGATTTCCTTCAGTTGCAGAAAACTAATAGCTATTTTAGAGATAGATTCATAGCTACCTACTAATAATGAAACCCGGACGAAATACAAATCTCATACCGACACTTGTTCCTTTTACTCGTACATTTTTTTTCATTCGATGTCCAAGAAAAATTGAAGGACATTTGCGATCGAAATAAAGGCGAACCTTCCGCTAATGGTGAGTCCGTTTTTTTTTGAGCACTCATAAAGCACTCTTGAGTTAATGATTGGTAAGTGAATTTCTACTTTTATTTAAAATTATGGAAAGAGACGATGGTTTATTTGAAGTTAGGGAAACGTTCTAGAAAATTCTTATAAGGAAGGATAATAAATATTGATCACCTAAAAACTCATAAAGTCAAAGCATTTATTTCACTGATCTATAATATAAGTATACAAGTATACTGGACTTTAAACTATCGGAGACAAAACGAAGACATATGATTTTCGTCTTTTTGGTATTGATAGCAACGTGAGCAACCGTGGAACTAATATTTTTGATAGCGAGTTTTGTTTTGGCTTTGCGAGTTTTGTTTTGTTTGGTCATGATAAAAATAAAATAAAATATTCAACATATCTCGTAGTAAATACACAAAAAAGTCTTATTCCACATTTTACACCTAAATCATCAGAGACGTACCAAAACAACACGACGGCCATTTGCAACAATGCAATGTGCCGATTTTAGTTCCTGAGACGCCCTTTGAATAGGCACAAAAACAACTGTCATTTCGTATAGTACCTATGTTTAGTCCAGCGTACTTGTTCAATTTAGCTCGGTTATTTATTTATATAAAACTTTTTACCTACAGGTACTTTTGAATTATCAAGGAGTTCAGTCTGGCCGACGAGAGAACGCGTTCTTAACACCTGTCATTTTCATACAAACGAATACGTGTTTTACAAATTTGATCTTTATTAGCTACTAGAAATTGTCGCACTGATAGGTACCAGCTCGACGGCCGGACTGTATTCAGTTAGTTAGAAAGTTGAAGCTGGTTACCCGTTCCAAAATCTCTATGGAAAAGATTGGGCAAAAACTAAATGGACACTTTTTTTAAATTAAGAAAAGAAAAAAGATAAGATAAAGGTCTACTGTTGTAATCGAAACTTCTCCAGATCCAGTCTGGGTTTAGAGAAGTTTCGATTCTAGGAGTCTGGGTCTGGATAGGTTTTCCTTGCTTCGGCCAACCTGGGCCTGGACCCAGGTTGGCCGAATCAAGGAAATCTGTTCAGGTGGGATGCATAGACAATTCCGCCTTGGAGTGTAAATGTGGTGCTGTTTGACAAACGATGGGATACTTAATATCTTGTCCAGCGTGTCCGGTCAACTGCACGTTACAGGCACTGATAGAAGCTGGTGATGGCGCTAAACATGTAGCCGAACCCTGGGCCGAGTCCATTTGATAGCTATCGACACGCTAAGAATTAGAAGATCGAAACTCCAGTACGACCGTCGTTGGCTAATATAGTCATCGCCTTGACATTTTGGTAAAGAGCTCTGTGATTTTAGCATTTACTCAATGTGAAAGTTTCCTTTTTGCGCCACCGCCTGTAAAAATTAAATTATAATAATAATATCCCTGGACATTTCACACAGCGCCATCTAGTCCCAAGCTAAGCAACCTAATGCTTGTGTTATGGTAACAAGATGGCTGATAAACTACTTATATACATTTTCTTTTAAATACATACATATTATAGATAGAAAAACACCCAGACTCGGAACAAATACATGTAGGTCATACAAATATTTGTTCCGTGCGGGAATCGAACCCGCGACACGCAGCGCAGCAGTCAATCGCTTAACCACTGCGCCAACCGTGCCGTCAATTCCTCGCGGAAAACTACTGAGCAAACATATCCGTATGAACATACAAAGATAAAATATTTGTCAGCAGGCAGTTCATCCATCTTATTTGGTAATAGAATATATGTAGTATATGATAGAATAGAATACTCTTTATTATGTACACCATAAATATTACAGATAAAAATGCGGTCTTATCGCTAAAAACGAGTTTTTTTTTTTTGTAACAAAAGTCAAAACATGATTATATTAGCTTTATTGAGTAGGTCCTGTACTTTAAATAATTTTGAGATATAAGGGACGTCCTTATTGAACGCTGTTAGTTATGGTTGAATGCGAGAAAGCAATTTCGGCCTATCACTCTCAGCATATTTAACAAGGGTTTTCATAACCATTATACACGAAATATTAAATTATAATTTGAATGGAGTAAAATAGGCCCTAATGGCTTCATAAGTATCTACCAAAATGTAATTCCAATATATA
Organism: Apamea sordens; assembly: GCA_945859715.1. Taxonomy (NCBI): domain Eukaryota; kingdom Metazoa; phylum Arthropoda; class Insecta; order Lepidoptera; family Noctuidae; genus Apamea; species Apamea sordens. Next base: position 11,659,729 of record OX243994.1, on the reverse strand, counting down.
GTTGAAGCTAAACTAATATTACCGATAAAGAGAAAATATTTAATTTTTAGTATGTACTAGCTTCTGCCCGCGGCTTCGCCCGCGTGGATGTCGGAAATTATCCCACGGGAACGTGCTAACAGGATAAAATGTATGTGCTTCCCCAGAATGCCATCTATCTCGCGGGCCCTTTGTGGCTAATAACAATAGAAAACCAATTGTGTCTCATTAGTGGTGATTAAGAGGGTACCTATATATCTTTACGTACCTACCCAATTAAAAAAAAAAAACTCAATAACAGAAAATTAAATACCTACCTTAATAAACCTATTTCTGATGATAACTAATCTAAACTCAATAAATAAGCAAAATCCCTAAAAACTAATATCTATACGAATGACTAATCCTACCTAACAGTATTATAAAATAACCTACGGTCACTACGTACACTATCAAATATGCTACCTATACTTTAAAATTAAAATCTATACCTACGACATATATGAAAATAAACCTAAGTAACTCTAAAAACTAAAAGGAATAAAAATGAACTCCACTGCGGGTGACGTAACCTACGACAAACTTATTATTTGCGGTTGACACAGTAATGGGTCTAGGGATCGAACCGCAAAATTAAGTTTGTTTTTTATTGTATATACTTTTCCGGGATAAAAAGTACCCAGTGTGGTGCCCAGGATATTAAAGAATAATTATACCAAGTTTCATCGTAATCGAACCGGTAGTTTTTGCGTGATGCCTGGACAAACAGACAGACAGACAAAAATTTTTTTAATCACATTTTTAGGTTCGGTGTCGGTCTAGTAACACCCCCTGCCATTTATTTTTTTGATATTTTCAATGTACAGAATTTTCACTTCTACAGATTTATTTTTAGTATGTATGTTATGCTCTTACGCTAAAATGGCTTAACGGATTTGGATGAAATTTGACACATGGGTAGACCATGACCTGGAAAAGGACAGAGGTTACTTTTCATCCTGGATTGCAGACGAAATCACAGGCAACAGCTAGTATTCTATAAAAAGCAAACTTTTGCTAACATTTTATCGGAAAACAAATAAAAAACAATCATAGTCCCGAGAATAAAACCATAAGTACGGAGTATAATATTGAATGTGATATAATTCTTACCGGAAAACATTTGTTCGGAACATCGCTCACTAAGTTGGAAGTTGTATTTAACCATAACAGCGCGGTAGAACAACAATATCGGTATTTAGGTGCCCGAACTGATATCAGTATTTGCATAACAACCGCAAAGCTGTAAAGTAATATTTGGCACAAGAGCTCGGCTCTACAAAGTTGTGGTGAGCTCCATTCGATCTGATTCCTTCTCTATAGCTATCATATTGTATCTATAACCTCACACCTGGGTTTCATTTTCATTTAAGTACAACCTCCATACTCCAACGTTAATGGCACTGTGAAGCACTTTTAGAACCCACTATGTAGTTTATAACAAATAGAATGTCGAAGAGGAAACTATAGTCTTTACTTTATATTGCAATTCCACAGAAACCTCTATAAAACACAGGGCAGTGAACCCATTTTTTCCATTTTCGGTCAAGCTGTAACGACATAAAGTTTATAGCCGACCGCAAAATGTACCTAAGTAGGTATCTAATAAAAATATTTTTGTTGACGGGTACGATATTACGTAATAAATTAAATACTATTACAGGCACAATCTACTGAGTTGCATGGGGTAGGCGTAAAAACGGAAACAGTTATTTGAATTAAATAGTTAGGTACTTACTGGAATATTGAGATATTCCACTTTTGATCACCTTTAGATAAAAGGTCAAGATCGAGCCAAACTTTGACCCAGATCGTGCGAATATTGTACACGTGGACGAAATCAAGACGTCTCGCTACAACTTGTACAACCAACACAATCGTTTATTGTGGACATGTTCATTAACAGGATATTCGCTTCTTTTACTCATGAATCCCTGAGTCCTAAAGATAAACAATAAAAAACAATTTTTTGTCGACAGGGTGCACTTGGTTCGGGGGATGACGCTGGGCGGTGAAGACGAACGGCGCGGCGCTGGGTGAGCAGGCGCCGGGGATGTGGGTGCTGCTGGTGCTGGCGCTGGCGGCGGCCGCCTCTGCCGACTGCCCGCGCCATTGCGAGTGCAAGTGGCGCAGCGGCAAGGAGTCCGCGCTCTGCGCCCGCGCCGGCCTCACCTCCGTGCCGCCTCGCCTCGACCCCACCACGCAGCTGCTCGACCTCGCCGAGAACCGCCTGCCCACCGTCCGTGACGACGCCTTCGCAGCCGCCGGCCTACTTAATCTCCAGCGCCTTTATCTCCCCTCCTGCAACGTACGCAGCATCAGACAATACGCTTTCCGAGCACTTGTAAACCTAGTCGAATTGGATCTCTCGCGCAACCGTTTGGAAACAATACCTTCACATTCGTTCGATTCAATCCCCGAGCTTAGAGAACTGCGACTCGGTGGTAATCCCATTACGAAAGTTGGAGACGAATCCTTTATAGCACTCCCCCATCTAGTGCGACTTACACTCAGTGCTTGCAAAATAGCTGAAATAGAGCCACGCGGATTTGCAGGGCTCGAGTCTTCCCTGGAATATTTGGAGCTTAGTAAAAATAGACTGCAGGTACTTCACGTGGCGGTCCTAGCACCGCTACGATCTCTAAAAGGTTTAGAGCTGGCGAGTAATCCCTGGGAATGTACTTGCGCGTTAAGACCGATGAGAGATTGGATGATAAGAAAAAATGTTCCAGCAACAGTGGTTCCAGACTGCGCACTGCCACCACGATTAATGTCCCAATCATGGGATAGGTTAGATCTAGAAGACTTTGCATGTCACCCAGAAGTAAGCGCAGCTAGTCAATTTAAAGGGTTGGAGGGAGATGAAGTAACACTAGTGTGTCGAGTGAGTGGAGTGCCTGCGCCGAGAGTGCGGTGGGTGCGAGCGGGTCGCCTGCTCGCCAACACGACTTCAAATAATGTCAATTCTGGTAGAGCTTTTATGTTACGTAGTGAAGGACAAACTAGTAATTTAACCATTAAATCAGCAGACTTGCAAGACGCTGGGTCTTACACGTGTAATGCTGAAAATCGTGCTGGTAAAGCAGAGGTGATTTTAAATTTAGCTATAGAGAAGAAACCAGAAAACAAAAGTTTTGGTGGGCGTGCACTGATGGCGGGGATGGCGGTGTCAGCAGTGATAGTGTTAAGTTCGTGTTTAATAGGACTGTGTGTATACGAGACTCGTAAGAAAAGACAATTAGATAGATGGAACGAACAGATAGTAACGACAAATCATCGTGATGATAGTTATGATAAATTAGAAGCGAATTTTAAGACTAATGCTGAAGTACCAAGAGTGATAGCTTCTGATAGTGCTCGTAAAAGAGGTGACTATAGGAACGTGCCATCCCATGATCCAGAGGACGAGTTCGAGGGGTATTTAAGGGGTGAGGTGCGGGAAGAGAGGGAGTGCTCTGAGACGCCGCCCATGGAGGCAGGGTGGCGCAGGGCTGACTTCGAGCCGCCGAACTCAAGGGGCAACATACCTGAACGAGATCTACACATACCAAGGTTCAGCGACTACAATTTACGGTAATTCAATACTTATCAAGCAACTTCTCATGATAATTAATTAGAAAATCGAGTTGGCCCATAATTACTATGTGATCTTAGCGCGCTCCAGAAAGTTTATCATTTCTGAGGAAAGCAATATTTATAATTAATTATATGGGCAGGCTTGTAATATGATGTATTCCTTCCAGGGCGTGATAGTGTTGTGTAGCATTTGCAACAATTAAGCACCCCATAAATCCTAGGCATAGGTATTCATGGAATTCAAGAAAACCCAATATTTATGTATTTAGAAAATTTCCCAGAATTTGTCACTAAATATCACATTGCTTTGTACTATCATATTGAATAGCCTTCATTGCTATTCTATTGGGTAATTAATACATTAACACACCCTTTGATGTAACCAAATTTCCTGTAACATCAAACAGTTAAAAGTTAAAGGAAGAAGTTTATAAACCATTTTCTGAAAATCATTTCCGTACATAAAATTCGGTACCAATTTTCCTACTGCGTTAAGCAACAAATTCCCGTAATTTGTTGCTTAACGCAGTAGGAAAATTGGAATACATCTTCATTTCATCAATATCCAATTATTGCCAATGGTTCACACTATCACGTCCTGGAAGGAATACGTCAAATTACAAGTCATCCTGTATATTAAATGTTAAGTTTGATTGCTTAGTTAAGAAACGAAATAAAAGATGTGCAAAAACAATTATTATCTAATGAAACTGTATTGTTTGAGGTCTCTGATAATCTAAAAAATAAGAATAACAAAGAATGCATTCCCGTTTCATTATTCAAAATAAGCCATATTGTGGATACTGCAAAGTTATTTTTATCACTGTTTTACTTACAAAGATTTTTTTTTTAAACGTTGCCCCACACTAGGTATTTCTCCTGTATCGTGGGTGCGTTTACAAACATTTAAACTCACATACACAAAACAGCCAGACCCGGAACAACTACTACATACAAATATTTGTTCCGTGCGGGTATTGAACCCGCGACACGCAGCGCAGCAGTCAATCGCTTAACCACTGCGCCAACCGTGCCGTCGATTACGAGAGTCAATACGTCGACGTCGAAATTGATTCAGTGTTCTCTGTAGTTAAAAGGTTTTGTAAAGGTAACTGAAATAGAATACGTGTTTATTTATATCGCTACTAGGGGCACAGGAACCAATAATAGATGTGATACAATATGACATCTTCGGAGAGTGACGAAGTTTTCCAAGCACGGCGCTTGGAAATTCTATTAATATAAGACATTCAGAAATGTGTTAATTCTCAGTATCTGAAGGTTTATATTGCTTTCGATATAATAGTGGACGATAGAAGTATAATACGTTTTACAATCGGTTGTAATTAGATTAGGATTTGAAGTGTAAACCGTATGAGAAATAAAATAAAAACTCACAAGTCTACACAACGTTACGTAAATATTTCTGATGATCCCATTCGGTCAATAAACGTTTATATGTTGGGTTTTTATGTCTGTAAGGGCTTATGCTAAGCCAAGTGCCTAAATCGCAACTGATTGCGAACCTACTACAAATTAACGTGGGTCGTGGGGCGAGCTTGTGATGAAAATCTCCCCAAACATAGAGAGCACGAGAGAAAATTAGTTCAGTAATTATTGTCTAATCCCCTTGGTTTAGTAGCTTAATGTCTCAGACGAAGAGGTCTTGGCTTCAATCGTTGGAAGGAATAAAGTTTATTTTGTAAATTGTGAACGGTTTAATTGTCTGTGTTCATGTCTCCGGCGAGACGGGTACAGTGATTGTGCCAATCAACTTTCCATGCGTGGATACTTGAATAGTTTCGATTAGTGAGGCAGCCGACTGATTGCTGATTGTTACAAGCCCTCTGTCCGTTTGCAAGATATTGATTCACGCAGCACAATGCAATAGAACAGACAGACAGTCACACAATCATCATTTCCCATTGTTCTCTTCTATTCCATTTCCATATTTTAATTAAATCCTTTCGTTGTTTCAGATCTGATGCCACGTCAGAGTCAGTGCAAAGCTCCAATTCCACGGGAATGATGAGTGCCCACGTAGAGATATTATCTGAAAATAGTCGGTTTAACAACAATGGGCGCACATGTCCGCGTACGCGACCTCGCGAGCGACTCGACAACGACCTGTCTGGAAGTGACAGCGAGAAGAATTACCCCGACCTCATTGAAATGAGTGCCCTAGGAACCTCCTCGTACTTACGAAGTGAAATGAAACATGATCCATACTACTTTTACACAATACCACGGAAAAAGGATGGCGACAGTCGTAGTCCTCTTCTTAATAGCAGAAGAAACAGTTCCGGTGCAGACTCTGCCAGTTTTTTGGACAGAACGTACGAAAAAAGCCGGCAGAGGTCAGGCCGGAGGTCGAATAGTTTTTTAGATCTTTCTACAGGTGGAAATAGAATACGCCGGAATCCAAGTCTCCCGGCGTCGCCTTCGAGGGAGCAACCCACTGTGCCCTCCGCCACACCACTTCTTGATCTTTCCGGATTGCGAGACTATTCGCGTACCGGTCAACCTATTGAGGACTTTGATTTCCGAGCTTCCCAACTAGAAAAATTCCTCGAGGAATATAGAAGTTTGAGAGAACAACTTTCAAGGATGAAAGAGACCCGGGAGAATCTGCAACGAAATCGGGCTTCAGACAACGATGAGTTGCGTTCTATACTGAAACCGAAACCGAGCATAGCTGTAACAGAGACATCGTCCTCGGTGGCTTTAGCAGATGCTGCGTCTCCGCTGGCTCTAAGCCCCTCGGAGTATAAGCCTTCACAACCGAGACCGGAATGGTTGACGTCATTACTATATCGTAATTAAGTAGATGTTTTGTAAATATTAGTAGGTACGTCTGATTTAATAGACGAATATGTGATTGGACATTTATAATACTCTAATAGCGGTGGGAAGACTTGTGATTAAAGTGACCCAATACTGAATTGTTAGAAAGTTAAGAACTTGTAAATAAATGCGTTCATATTTGAACTGATGTTGATAAATAATTTAAAATAATTGTTTGTAAGAAAGTGAAAACATGAAAGCATAATTTAAAGTTGAAATAAATCGTTTTCAATTGTCGTAATTGTGTTTTAGTTACCCAAAATTAGGAGAGGGAGTTGTCTGTCGAAAAGTTTGAAACACTTTTGAGTGTTTTAAACCATACTGGAATCCATACTGGAATACTTAATATATAGTGTTTGTTGATGTTGTTTACTTTATAAGTAAACAAAAAAGACGGGGGTAGGACCACCTACGAACACTATAAAATTGACTTTTCCAACAACAAAGCGGATAATACATTCAAAGTTTCACCAATTCCAACATCATCATCATCATCTTCTGCCTAGCCTTTTCCCAACTATGTTGGGGTCAGCTTCCAGTCTAACTGGACCACCAATCACTAATTCCACCATCAACATAAAAACGTTTTAGAAGAAAATATACAACTCCTTCAAAGTCATTTATGTTGAGTTTGATTATTTAATAAAACGTACGTACGTAACATTAGTAACGTACGTAGTACACGTTACCAATGTTAATAAAAAAGTAACAGGCCACTAATACTCGGCATTCACGTGTCTGAAATCGGGGAAACAACTTTGAAAAGCTACCAAACTTGATATAAAAGTTGTGGCCGCAGGACTCGTTAGTTTGTGTTTGGTCGGCACATGATGGATGTTTGTGACATGCTCCGAATCATTGTCCCAAGGCCGTATTTGACTACAGAATTTCGAAGAGTAATATTGGGAAACTTTTTGAATAAGCAGGGCTTAAAATAATACAGATGTATCTGGTCACACAGGGGTTATTTGTAAATGTTGCTTAAAAATGATTGTCTTTAAAAGATCGGTCTTAGCGATAAGACCGCCCATTGTGTCCCTTGCAAAATTTCTACAATTGTATCTGTAATTTATATGGTGTACATAATAAAGAGTAATTTTTCTTTTTTTTTATGTATATTTATCTTAAAGTTAAGTAATGATTAGTGACGACTGTTTAACCATACATTTTCGACGTTTAAACATCTCTTAACTTTAAGCAACGTTTATAAATGAAGGGGATAATGTTTAGATAGGAATCTGATAATAATTTGCGAGGTAATTGCGTCTACCAACAGTAGGAATGACTTTAATTTAGACAGTCCAACAACATTCATGGCGTTATTTAGGTTGTCGAGCATATTTTTTTTTCGAACATATGAAGCAATAGATTAGCAATATCCTTCAAAATCATTCAGATTGTTATTAATAGTGTGTTACGCACTAAGGGTGCTGGTCACAGAATATTTAGATAGGTAGGTATTAGAATAATTAGATAATCATCTAGATAAAACTGTTTTTATTCATTAGAAACATTTCACAATAAAATTATAATCAGGCAATATAAAAAAAAACAATTGAAACGGTAATGACCTTTATCCGTAATATTGTTTCCACGGAACGCCTAGCAGATGCAGACGTCAAACAATCCAACCTGTAGATATGGTTTTGAAACATCTAATCAAATCAACGTCAGTGGTCGATCCTATCATACTGAACACGTGTATGTGCAATATGCGTCGTTTCCTCGTGTATATGTGTTGGTTCCCGTATGCACACAGTTTCGATTAATGTACCTACAAATAAACAACGAGAGATTCAATACCCAACAACCCTTTTTACTATACACTACGCAGTTTGCGTAGTGTATAGTAAAAAGGGTTGTTACCATATCTATCTATAACTATACGAATAATAAAGCTGGAGAGTTTGTTTGAACGCGCTAATCCCTGGAACTACCAGTTGGATTTAAAAATATTTTGGAATTTGATAGCCCAATACTTGAGGTACGGTATATGATACTTAATATCACGCTGCGAACCTTAGGAACCGAGCAAAAACGTTAAGTGAGAATGAAGTAATAGCATGAACGCCCGATAGGAAGCGATGCAGTGGGTCGGGGGCCGAAATTTCAGGTGGACGAAGTCGTGAGCAGAACCATGTTAACAATACTTTACCCGTACTTCCTTATTTTTTATCAAACGCAGGTTACTGAATATGACTAAAGATACCCGTTAGGTGACTATGTATCATGTAGCTAGTTATATAGGGTTTCGAACCCAGGGGAAGGAAAACTAACACAATAAGATTATTCAATAGTATCCCAATCGTCATTAACATCGAAACATACCAACGTAAATATTCCATTACACAATAAACTCAGTGCTTTAACAGAAGTAACGAGTAGCTTTGATATTTGAATGAATGCTACTTTACATTCTCTTTTGTTTGGAAATGCAAACGTCTTGTTGCAATCTATATTCAATGGCTTTTGAAAGCACTTCAATTAGGAACGGTACTCCTTTGGACCAGGAATATTTCCGGCTCAATCCTATTCATAAACCTAGGAGCTTTTACTTAAAACAGGAGCTAAACGTGGACCTTAATAACTTATAATTCGTCAAAGGGAGTGATGTTTAGGAGATTGTTGACTATTCAGACTTTTCTTATTACTTGTTTCTGCCTTCAACTTTGTCTGTGTGGAGGTCAACTACAATAAAGCAATAGTAATAGTCTAATTTTTGTAATCATCACTTAAAAACAAACAATGTTACACCTATACAATATTAGTTTAGAAAACTCATGACGTAGGTAGTTAATTGTAAAGGTAAACCTGGTTCAAAATCAATATTTATACAAATACTTATACAAATAAATAAAATTGAAGTTAAGGTTTGCAATATCAAAATAACAGCTTTTTAATAAAAGCATATGACTGTAGGTACCTACAAATAACAAGATTTTTTTTTTAATTTCGTCTCTTTCTAAAACTCAACCAGTAAACCAAGGGTGGTGAAGAGATTAGATGGCAGGTGCATTGGTTGAACGGAACAATGGTAAAAAAAAACTACATAAATAGGATTATTATTATATTGATTTTATTTTAGAAAAAGAAAGGAAATCAAAAGGTATTAATGTCACGCGAACAACGTTGCCGGCAGCAGCTAGTAGGACATAATACTTAATTTTAAGAAAAATCCAGCTGAGTTATCAAAAATAATCTCCTAAAATAACGCTGAATGTTGTCAATTTTAAGTTTTATGTAGCAGCCCGTTGACAATTTTATGCGTTTTATTAAAACACTGGTTTTCGCACATTGTGAATTTACAAAGCTAGCTTCTGAATGAAACAAACATTTTTAGAGGAAGAGATAAATTCAAAATCAAATTGCGGGGATCGCTGCGCCGCATCGCCCTCGGAAGCGAGCAGTCGAAATCGCTATAAATTAATAGGTACGGTAAGCAAACTTGGACAGGAACAATGCAAAACTAGCTTATAAATTGTACAATGTCCATGAACAAGGAAACAATGTTGCTGTTTGTCATTTCACTTCTGTCACTGTCATTTCACGCTGTCAGCTCAGAAAATGGATTGGTGTTGCATTTGCTGACATAATAATTATCACTTAATTTACGAGATTGGATATGTACGTGCTTTTTTCGGCAGATCTGATCATTTCTTTATGTAGAACAGTCATAATACTGTTACTTTTCGATCTAGTAAGTTCCTATTAAAACCAATGTGTTTTAGACCAAATTGTATCTATTTTTTTTTGTATTAACTGCTGTTTACATAGAATTACACCATCTATAGTAGAATACGAGAATCCCAATGAAATTTATGGTCCCCTTTTTGATGTTGTGCAAAAAGAGTACCAATCTACTTTCAAGACCAAAACTATTAACGTTAATGGATCCTCTGTTGGCTTTAACCAATGGGCTACTCCAGGTATTTATAAAAGTAGAGCGAGACTATACGAGTTATATGGTTTGAAAAAATACAGGTTTGATACTCCTTTCCTAGAGTATGTCATGAATTATTCAAAAAGATTAGTGCTTTTGCTAAATCAAAATTTTTAGACGATACAATTAAAAATTCTAATAATAAATTAAAAACCACTTTGAAAATGATTAACAATGAAATGGGTAAATCCATTAAACAAGAAAAACAACTTGAGATCGACAGCAAATTAGTTAATAAAAGCAGCTGACGTAGCTGAGGCATTATTAACGAGTTTTTTGCCAACATACCGATAACTACGACTCGCTCCTTACATTCGTCCTCGTACTTCGTCATTCGTACTACATTTCAGTACACTACTATACAGTAGTGTACCGAAATGCCGGACAAACTGCCCGTACACCAAGAAAACGAAACCAGCTAGGTGCTAGAGTTTCTCTAAGAGATTTTTTTTAAATATATTGGTATTCTCACAGAGGGGCCTGTGGCTAAATTATAACAGCCGCACAGGTCGATCGGTCAGGTTAAGCTACGCTTGCCGCGGTTGGTCTGTGGATGGGTGACCATCTTTACATACCGAGACCCCTCCGTGCCTCGGAAAGCACGTTAAGCCGGTGGTCCCGGCTGTCATTCGTGGATCTTTGACAGTCAGACGTTACGGGTAGTCTGAAGCCCGAAAGTCTGACAACCAGTCTTACCAAGGGGTATCGTATTACCCAGTAACTGGGTTGTGGAGGTCAGATAGGCAGTCGCTCCATGTAAAATACTGGTATTCAGCTGCATCCGGTTAGACTGGAAGCCGACCCCAACATAGTTGGGAAAAGGCTAGGCAGATGATGGTATTCTCACGGTTGCATCACAATATTCTTCTTCGCCAAGATCTTATATATTAATGCAAAAACACTTGTACACTAAAATAGTGATATTCACAATTTTTAACTCTAGACAAACTACGTGCCCCCTTTCACCGGCTTCATAAGGTTCATAACTCATTTGTTGGGCTTGGTATAACCTTTTATAACAAGATATCCTCTTCTTTGCTAGACTCGCCTTTTGATGCGTTTAAACCTCAAGTAAAATTCAACCTTTGTTCTAAGGAATAGTTGGACAGCTTAATTAAGTCAAGACAATGTTTATGTTCTTTCTCCAGAATTAGCTTACTGACAGGTTATTGTTATTAGTATTAACTTATTTATTTATTTTACTTCGATGGTCCTAGTTTAAACTCAAACTCAAACTCAAATCATTTATTTCAATTAAACCATTTACAGGCACTTTTGAATTGTCAAAATTAAATAGTCGGTCAGTTAGTCAGAAAGTTGAAGCTAGTTGCCCATTCCAAAGCGTAGATCTCTATGGAGAAGAACGGGCAAGAAACTCCACGGACACTCTTTTAAATCAAGACATTTTTACAAAATCCTGGTTACATTATTTTTATTGCTTCTATATGTGAGAACAATGTAAAGAAACAAATTAAAATATAAAAATATAAAATTAAAAATAAGCCCTGGCAGTTAAGAGATGACCAGTCTCAACAGATGGCGCCCGTTCACGAACATGACACGTGGATCAGCACCACCCAGCTCAACCATTTCGTAGGGAACCGAATGATCCAACACACGCGCCACCACCAGTGAGACATTTAAGTGAGCATGACATATTCTCAACTGCCATGCTGCTGCATTTATCATTTGTGAGTTCAAGTGACAATATGAACAGAACCCAGCAATGTATAAATATGTAAGCTGTCACGCCCTTTATGCCTGGAGGCTTTTATTTAGGTAGTATGTTTTTATTTACATTTTAATTAATTTGTCGGAGATGGTATATCTGTCTCTCGTTAGCATCAGGCATATTTTAATTACTGTGGGCGTACTATGGGTAGTGTTGGTTTTAGCACAATAGAAAAACGGTTTGCATTTCAAATCAGATTATAATTGACGAACAAGTTAGTCACACTAGCGAATCACGCACTGTAGGTACACATTTAACGATACGGAACGCGACAGTTTCTAAGCACATGTTGTTCGTACGACGACCAATGTTTCGATGATCTCGAGAGCTCTGCTCACACCGTTCTTTGTAGCGGTCGCTCCCACCAGGAACTCAGGCTAGACTCTGTCCAGCGCCACGAGATGGCGCTGACGTTCCGAATAGTCAGACGAATGACTCCGACAAATTATTTTTTAGCTTGAGTACGTATAGTTTTTATAATACCTAGTTGGTAGGTATATTGGCGTGGCTAGCTGACATATGGCAAATAATTTAATTTTATGTTTTGTGTCTTGTAATGTTAATTACTTAACATAGGTACCTGGTATTGTATACAATCAAGTATTTTCTAACTGAAACACTTCTTCTTCCCAGCGATAGCACTAAGAAGTGACGGGCGGGCGTTTTTGGGGGACTGTCTTTTGTAATTTTGACGTTCGAAAAGTGCTGATTCTCAGCCTAATTTGAATAAATGACTTTTGATTTTGATATTGTTCAATTAAATTCGTCTTAATTTTTTTTAATAAGTCGTGCTAAAAATGTTATACATTTGAATAATACTATCCTAGGCCAATCACTGAGTGCTGTACTATTTTGTATTGACATAAAATCATGTGTCATCTATATCTATACAGGGTGTTATTGACAGCCCTCCGCAAACTGATAGGGTGGCTTCAGTACATCATATTAAGATGACCGGTACATGTAATTCTTTCAGGAACATTAAAGGAATCCAAAAAACCAGATTTGTTTTATGACCTCACACGCAACGTATCGTTACCGTGGCAAAACGCACGTAGCGGACGGCAGCGCAGCGAGCTTGAGCGAGGCTGTTTTCAGCTGTTTTATTTACATAAATGGAGTGTTGCATACAGAGAACGTTATACGTTATACGAGATACATTGAAATAAAGGAATATCAGCAGAAAAAATGGCATAATTTTTTTTTCCTTAGAAAATTTCCAGTGGGATATGATTCAGAATAAGGAGCTGAATCAATCCTGTGTTTTTGTGGAGGGCTGTCAATAACACCCTGTATATAAAATTCAAAGTCCTGACTGGCTGATACATCAACGCAAAGCCTAAACAGCTGGTCCTAGAGACATGAAATTTGGAGGGTGTATTCTTCGTGAAGAGTAGGTATCCACTAAGAAAGGGTTTTTCGAAATTCCAACCCTAAGAGGGTAAAATGGGGGAATTTTGTTTGTATGGAAAACCTTATTCCTTAAGTTAATAAACTTGAAACTTGGCACCAATACTAATCTATATAAATTATGAAGTTTGCTATTTTATGTTTTTCTAAACTACCCTCTAAAAAGGGGTTGGGGGGGTTTCAAAGTTTGTATGGAAGAATTTAAGCGCGCGGTCCGATTAACTCAAAACTCCGTATTTTATACCTAGGATCGAAAGTAAAGAATAATGTGTATCAGGGTTTTTCGAAAATTACCCATGACGGGCTGAAAAGGGGTAATCAATTTTACAGGGAGGATTTTACTGCATGACTTAATTAACTCGAAAATTAGTATAAATAATCTTTGAGTCAGTTTATGAATACATCCCAAACGACTTTTTCAAATTCCACCCCTGTGGGGATAAAAAGCGGGGGATACAGTTTCATTAGGTTAATAAACTTGAAAATTTTCAAGAATACACGCCTAAGTAAGTAATAAAGTTTATTATTATAAGTTTTTCAAAACTACCCCTCAAAGGGGGTGTTGAATATAGGGGTGTTGAAGTTTGTGTGGAAGAATTTGAATGCGCGGTCCGATTAACTCAAAACTCAGTGTTTATACTTAAGACCAAAAATAAAGAATAAAATGTATCAAGGTTTTTCGAAAATCTACCCCTAACGGGTTGAAAAGGGGTAGTCTATTTTACAGGGGAGGATTATAATGCGTGGCTTAATTAACTGGAAAATTGGTATAAATAATCTTTGAATCAAGTTATGAATAAATCTCAAACGATTTTTCAAACTTTCCACCCCTGTGGGGATGAAAAGCGGGGATACAGTTTATATGAAAAATCTTATTCATTCAGTTAATAAACTTGAAACTTGGTATAAATACTTGTTTAAGTAAGTAATAAAGTTTATCATTAGCCCCAATATCCCACAAAGGGGGATATATACATATACTTTAGTAACATACAATGGGAACGTATCAAACGCTTTAAAAAAAAAAATATATATATACGTGTCGAATTGAGAACCTCCTCCGTTTTTTTTCGTCGGTTGAAAACAAAGCCTGTCATCGTAAAAGGGGACGACAAGGTTTATTTCAAAAATCTTATTCATTTGATCTGTAAACTTTAAAATTAATCCGAATTAAATAAATAAATGACAAATACATCTTCGAAATTTTTAGAGTAAAGTACACGCGGACGAAGTCGCGGGCAAAGTGCTATATCATATAAAATTATAAATTCTGTCTGTATGTTAAATTTTCACGCCTGAACCAATGAACGGATTTCGATAAAATTGCCTGTCAGCAGATGCCAAAGAGATAGATGGCATCCTGGGAAAGGACATACTTCTTATCCTTTCCGACATCCACACGGGCGAAGCCGCGAGCAGAAACTAATTTTATAATACCTACCTTACGAATTCCAACGAGTTAATGAACAGATCAAGAAAAATGTTTTATCATTGTATGCTATGGAAAAGAAAAAACGATAACAGAAAAAATGGAAAGCAGAATGCCCAAAAATGTAAGGGCAAACAACCCAGAGTCGAGAGAAATAAACTTAATATGTGGGGTAAAAGAGCATTCATTGTAGATAACAAATATTAAATTACTTTTTTTTAATAATATTTCTGTTAATATGGCATTCATTTTCATTTTATCCAATAAGCAGAGCAGAAATACATAATTGTATATAATTATCTATAATTAACTAAAACTATTTACAAACTAAAATATAGCGTCGAAAAATTCATCCACATCGCTGTCGACTGGTAATGTACCCAAGACACTGGCGGCATTGCCACGTTGTATGGCAATGCTTAGCCTCTGGCCAAGGTAAAAGCCAGCTCTTGGGTCATGGGAAGTGTGAACTAGTCTTTTCGAGATTTCATTTAGGATATTATTTTGTTGACTGTAGAAATAAAAAAATATTATCTATATATAATTCTATTAAATTATTAATGATAACGCCGAAATTATTAGATAAAATTATGTATAATTTTATATAAATAATACCACACGAGTTTAAGTAATGTGTTAATTGTGATCAGATAATTAATAAAATGTGATTTGTTTATTTAATATTCTTTATATATTAAAAATATCTGACCATGCATATTAAAAATTATTCAATTTATATGTATAAATCAAGTCGCGCTCATATTTGCTGTCCGAAATTTAAAAATTAATGAATTACATTTACTAATAGGTAAATATGTTTACCTAAAAGCAGGATAAGCAAATTGACAAATGAAATAACCTGTTTACTGAAATGTCGTGTCGTGTGTGTGAATACATTTTTAAATAAACTAAACTTTTACATCAAGCACATTATACTTATTACTAGACACGACTCTGCGTGTTAATTGCACATTTCATTTCATATTATAATCAATCAATCAACCGCCGCCGCCGTCCGCCTTTGTATCTTTTTGTGCGAAAAGTTTAAATAAATAAATAAATCACAGCCCACCGCAGCTGCCTATCGCAGTCCACTGCTGGAGATAGGCCTCTCCCAGGCTGCGCCACAACACCCTGTCCTCCGCCTTCCGCATGTATTCTGTCCCAGGCACCTTCTTTAGATCGTCTTTCCATCTATATTACAATGTTATGTTTTTATGATATATTTCTGTCGTTTTTCTGTATGTTATTTTAATTAATTAAATGATCGGAAATGAGATTATTTTATTATTCAACATTTTAATAAGTAGATGTAGGAACCCGGACCCGAACATTAGTTACACAAACGAAAATTTATTTTAAAGTTTTACTAAAAGAGGCACAATAAAAGGCGTTTAATACACAACATTACATACACACACACACACACACATTACATAGAACTCACTGTAGGTATAAATTTAACTAACTTTGAAATAAACTCAACGTAGATATTTCCGTAGATACATACAATGTATGAAGACAAGTGAGCCTTTCAAATAAGTACACATTTGTCTTATTCACTCGAGGAAAATGTTGTTCAAGGAAATGGTTTCAAAAATATTTCTATTTAAAGTTAAAATAAAGAAGGAGTACCTAGTATTTGATCTCAAGCTATTATTATTATGATTATTATCCTCAGTAAAGTATATATTGATCCTAGGTTAAGGTTGTGCACAGACCTGAGGGGCAATTCTCGTAATTTTAAGAACATTCACAGTCTGATCTCAGTCTCAATCTGTCAAAAAATACTTCAAATTTCCCTACATTTTGACAAGTTTTTGACATTTGTTTGTCGCCGATATGAGACTGCGACTAGATTTTGAACGTTTTAAATTACGAGAATTGGCCTTCGAGTCTACCGTTTCACGAAAATCTTTGTTTTTTTGTTGAGACTGTAACACGCAACAAAACCGTGTGCATATCTAACACCCCGATTCTGAATTGATAGGTTCAAAATGAGACCTTAAACTCAAATTAAGCATTCAAAGCAATATCAAATTTTCAATGCAGTAATCGGGTTGAATTTCCTGTCGTGAATGTCAATAAGACATGACCCTATGATAAGTCATAAGTCATTTATTAATTTGTTGAACATACTCGTGGGTACAATAATGATGTTATATAAAGACAATAAAGAGTGCGCTACGTTATGCCAGAGGGCGTACAAATGTTTGTGATTTTAGCAATCAAGCCAGCCAAGTCTCTACAATAAAATAAAAATAATTATAAAGAATGACACATTTTGACAAATTAATTAATAATAAATAGCAATAGAAATCAAGGTCAATAAAACAGGAAAAAAAATCAAAATAAAATGAAAACCAATAATAAGACTATGTCATTATACAAAACTAATGTCAATAGATATACAATACAGATGTCAAAATACAATACTAATGTCAATACACAATATAGATGTCAATATGTAATACTAATGTCAATATACAAAACCTAAATCAAGAACAGATGAGACAGAATACATGTAATTTATTAGCATGTCAACATTCTGTCAATAGATTTTTGTCTTCATAACAGACAAAAATCTAATGACAGAATGTTGACATTCCGAAAAACTGTAATATGCTTTGTTCACAACTAAATATTTTAGCCGTTTCATAAATAAGCTCACGCTCGATTCTTTGATTGACGACGGTAAGTAGTTAAATAATGACTGGTGCCATGCAAAATACACTTTTGTACATTAATTCTGTGTGGGACCGATACATAGACAATGATTTGTGTATCATATTATAATGTGATAACAGTTTCTCGTCTATTCTGTATGAACCTGCTTTTTTGTGATAACGGTCCACTGAACATATACCTACCATTCTGTGTTCAGAAGTGGTCTGCAAACGCTTTTGACGATGATAACTTTGTTCAACAATTGACCAAGATTAGGCTTTCTCAGCATAAACGCTTACTCTACTAACAAACTCCACGTCCCCTTCTCTCGTCTCAAGTGCAATTCTCAGGAAAGATTCTCAGCCATTCCGTACACGGTCTAGAATAAAATATCGGTCTAGGATAAAATACTGAATGAAGTTATTCTTTTTTATTGTTTTGGGTCAGAATTATCCTAATCTGATTCAGTAGGTTTCCACGGCTTAAATCTGCTCTCTGTATTTTAGATTGTTACCCGGGCGAACCTTAAAATAGCGACCGTACTATTTCTTGGGTGTTCAATATTTTTAGGCAACGCAGGGTCGTCTTAATCGACGTGGGTGCGAATCCCCTAAGGCCAATCGTCAAACTAAAATCATTCATTTTAAATAGGCACATAAAAGGCACTTTCAAACGTCAAAATTAACAAGAAAATAAAATTGATTCTAGCTGCCCCTTCCAAAAGGTAGTTTTGTATGTAGGAGAATGGGCAAGAAACTACATCGTTACTCTTCTAAAATGTCTTAAAAGTTTTACAATATTTTGTATGCCATAATTATATTACATTATATGTGAAGAGCATCGTCTTCACATATAATGCAAGACTATAAAACTACTATATACGAGTATATACCTAGAATAATACTACTTTACCACAATATGTAAAAAGAATGAAGCAATGACAGTTAAATTAATTATAATTATGATACGTTTATTGTAACAAATAATAAGTCAGTGTGTGAGTTGAAGTAATCACAGAATGTAAAATCAATGTCATAAAAATAATAAATTAAACAATTAAATTAAATTAGCAACCAGTTTGATTTTGTCGAGACTCTAGATTGACCTATGAAGCAGGATCCGCATGTTTCAAATCATAACGTGTTACATCTGCATCATCAATGAGTAGCCATTGCCACCATTGAAATAATATGAGCCCTTTGTACAGACGCCAGCACATCAAGCTACCCGATATTTCCCAACCAACCTTGAACTTAATGCTTTAGCGATAAAGTTGAAAATTTATTAAAGCAATTTGACAGATTGTAGTAGCTTGATGTGCTGGCGCCTGTACACGGCACAGTTTTATTACGGTATGGCGTATAAATCGTGCCGTAGAAAAAACGTGCCCGTTAACAAGCTTCCACAGTGATCCATACAACAATAACAACCCGTGCCTACACACCGTAAATAAACGGCGGTTTTTTACGGCAAGAAAAACGTGTGTGTGTGTAAAGGGCCTCCAAGCTGTGACGTTCAGGTTACTCATTGCTGGTTTGGATTTGTAACACTTTACTTTTGAGCAGCATCGTGAACGATGGGCCGAAGATGGAAATGAAATGCTTTGGTAAGTCGGGTTATAGATCTCATAGCTACAGGCTTGTTTTAATGGTAAATGTTTTAACTATAATTAAAACAACCCTTGTTTTAATTATAGTTAAAGGATTACCGCAGATTCTTGTGATAATTAACGCTAATAATAGGTAATCAAAACACTATTAACTGGAATTAGTATTTCGTGGAAGCTTATTAAACGGCTTCTGTTTTACAAGTAGTGCTAGATAGTAAGAGATTAATTAGATAGATTTTTTAGACAGTTTTTTTAGAACAAATTAGATGAAAATCTGTCTAGGTATTATTATAATAATATACCTACCAACCCTGTGGTTGGTATGAAAAGGATCCACTAAAACATCATCTGCCTAGCCTTTTCCCAACTATGTTGGGGTCGGCTTCCAGTCTAACCGGATGCAGCTGAATACCAGTATTTTACAATATTTTACGACTGCCTATCTGGACCTCCACAACCCCGTTACTGGGTAATACGATACCCCTTGGTAAGACTGGTTGTCAGACTTTCGGGCTTCTGACTACCCGTAACGACTGTCAAAGATCCACGAATGACAGCCGGGACCAACGGCTTAACGTGCTTTCCGAGGCACGGAGGGGTCTCGGTATGTAAAGATGGTCACCCATCCACCGACCAACCGCGGCAAGCGTAGCTTAACCTGACCGATCGAACTGTGCGGCTGTTATTATTTTGCCACGGGCCCTTCCAAAGGAAAAACCTCCTGAAAAGGATCCACTAAATAACAAATTAAATTAATAATATAATATCTATACATTTATCATTGCTGTTTCAATAGTTTTCACTTTGTATGTTGTACCAAATACTAGCTACTAGCTATTTTCGAATCTATTTATATAAAAATCAGTTGCCGTGCGTTAGTTTCGCAAAAACTAGAATTGGCTCGACTGATTGTGATGAAACTTTGGTAAGTTGTGTGCTCGCCGGAGAACGGTACTAACAGAAAAAAAAGGCATTGCAACGGCATTAGCTAGTTTGGAATAAAAACTTATTTGTATCTCAAATTCTACTTGACTGAGCATGATCAAAATATACTAAAGATTTTAAGTTAGACCTGTATACACACACCTGTATACAAAACGGTTTATCCGCCGTGTGTAGGCACGGTCGTCAGTGTTGTATGGATCACTAATGGAAGCTTGTTTACGGATACGTTTTTATACGCCGCGGTTTATACGCCGTGTGTAGGCACGGTCGTCAGTGTTGTATGGATCACTAATGGAAGCTTGTTTACGGATACGTTTTTATACGCCGCGGTTTATACGCCGTGTGTAGGCACGGTCGTCAGTGTTGTATGGATCACTAATGGAAGCTTGTTTACGGATACGTTTTTATACGCCGCGGTTTATACGCCGTGTGTAGGCACGGTCGTCAGTGTTGTATGGATCACTAATGGAAGCTTGTTTACGGATACGTTTTTATACGCCGCGGTTTATACGCCGTGTGTAGGCACGGTCGTCAGTGTTGTATGGATCACTAATGGAAGCTTGTTTACGGATACGTTTTTATACGCCGCGGTTTATACGCCGTGTGTAGGCACGGTCGTCAGTGTTGTATGGATCACTAATGGAAGCTTGTTTACGGATACGTTTTTATACGCCGCGGTTTATACGCCGTGTGTAGGCACGGTCGTCAGTGTTGTATGGATCACTAATGGAAGCTTGTTTACGGATACGTTTTTATACGCCGCGGTTTATACGCCGTGTGTAGGCACGGTCGTCAGTGTTGTATGGATCACTAATGGAAGCTTGTTGACACACGACATGTTTTATCTACGGTACGCTTTATATGCCGTACCGTCTTGGAACCATGCCCTGTACAAAGTGTATTACGGTTTTTCATGTTTAAAACTGAAAATCTCCTTGAACCCAAAATAACAGTTACTATAATGCGATATGAAATTACTGTATTTTTTTGCTTATTTTTAGTATCGTAGACCGGTTTCGTGAAACTATTAAATTAAACAGTCCAAATCTTCTTTATTTCCAACGTACAGCCTTCTGTCTTTCACTGTTTTACTACAGTATTAAAAACTCAGGTGCTTTTAGCGAAGCTCAATAATTTAGTAAAACTAACGAACCAAAAATATTCAGGATAATACTGGCTTAGTGCCAGCGGCCGGCGGAGTTTCACACGCGCTCACGCCGACACTTTGTAACGATTGATGAACTTGTAACTTGATCAATTAGGCTGTATTGGCTATGTACTTAGTAACAAGCGGTCATTACTGAGACTTTGTTGTCAAGCTCGTGATACATGTTAACGTTACGTGTGCAACGACCTTAATGGATTTTATTACCATCGACCATTTCATTGTGAAAAAGTTCCAAAAGAAAAAAAAACCCCATATCCTATTACCAATTTTTTTAACCGTTAAAAGTCCAATTAATTGCAAAATGTATAGTTGTACAGCCTGTTATTTATAGCGCCGGTCAGTTAGTGCACAAAAAAAAAGAATCGGCTCAGTGCACGAACATGATGCTAAAACTGTGGGATCTAAATTACGGAACCAATAGACAGTGCGAGAGTTCGCAATTACAGCTGTCCGAACGAATTGTGTGTTCGCCAATAAAAGCGATACTTTTATTGTTGCTGTAAATTGCCTTTCCGTTGTCGGGACGATGTCGTCGCGTTCCCGTTGAGTATTCTAGCTATAAGTTCATGTTGATTTAATGTTATTGTCCAGTGAATACGGGTCCTGACGGCAGACATGGCCCGGACAACTCTAATACCATGCACTTCTATTAATTATTCAGATTACGACCTAGGGTGGTGACGTAGTCGCAAGACCCCTTTGTTCCTTGATAGACTAAACTTAGAGTCTATGAATTTGGACAGACTTACTTACATATCTTCAAAGACAGAGAATTCCCATTCAGAGAAACGTGATTTAACTTTGATTTAATACGTTCTATGAACTTTAAAGACCTTAATTCATTTGTAATTCACCAACCTTCCATCGCATTTTGCATTGGATTTAAATTCTCATGTTGACACGTAAAACATGAAGGTATTATTTGGTATGTGTGGATGGAATCAGTAAAAGCTATTCACAATTTAATTGAATACCTGACGCGTTGTAGCTGACATATTATAAGATAATAATTGTTAATGGCTTCCTTAAATTAATGCTGGAGAAGCCTCTCATAGCTTTCAGTCAGGTTGTGGATTATACACGATGTAAGTTAATAATTATAAATGATGGAAATTATTTACGAATTTTGAAATCAATTAGTTTATTACGAGTATCATCATTTGTTTGTTGAGGATCACAAGGTATTACTTTACGCAACGTTTTTTATTTTTATTTCAACTCTCAATCAATACAAAAAAGATCATTGTTAGTTCAATAATTCATAATATTTATTATTATCCATTATAAACATAGGTTTTCTAATAGCCACAGCAAAAACCTATTACAGTTAGTTCATAATACGGGAAAGGAATCACCGCTCTTCGTAGATGGATTGTGTTATTGCGATCGCAGTATGTTATTAGCAGCCAGGAGATGGCTACTACTCGTCTTCTTAATAGCTGTAATCCCTTATTTGCCTTTTACGACACCCTTTTGAGAGTGGAGTGTTTCAATCTTGGTCCGCAACCTAAAATGGTATAAATGTCGTATTAATCAATTTGATAATTACCGTGGTCGCATAAAATCGAAAACCCACGAACTCAGGCCACATAATTATATTTCTTAGTACAAAATGGGACCGCCACAGCACGTTTCAACATTGGGATTCATCCCAAATTCGGGCCGTAACCAAACCCTGTTAAAAAGTCCACGACACATTTCAGATTGGCCAGGTGTCACGGGTCAAATGCGGCCGCTCCGTATTTCACGTAAATCCAACGTCAGAATCGAGGGTTAGTGGGTATATTCACCAATTCTAATGATCGACTAATGATATATTTTGAGAAAGGTAATATTTGCTGAGTTATCCTTATATTCCAATCTAAGGGTTCGCTATAATGGAGTGTTGTAGATATGTACGCAATATGTGTATGTACTTACATATATATCTGTAATATTATTCATCTATTCAATAATTTTGTCTCAATTCAGAGCACAATCGGGAATGCTTTGTGTTACTAATAAGTGATTAGTTAGGTATTACTGCTTATGGTCGGATTCAGCTTGGCAATTGTAGGTAATTCGCAATATTCGATGAAATTAGCGTCATTTATAACTGTGCACCTCTATTCACCGCGGCCGGCGATTGTTTGCTCTGGAATTGTCTCATTATGGCCGGAACGAACACTCCTACACCTTGAAGACAAAATGTGTTCAATTCCCAGAGAGTTGTATCGTTGTACCATATTTACATGTTATCTGTGTCCGCTATTTCGCTTCATTTTAATTTTAGTGCAAAGTATTTCAGCGTAGGAAGGATATTGCGTATTTGGAATGGTCGCATTGTTTTGCTAAAATAATGTTTTTGGTACGAGATTGTAATACGAGTCTAATAGGCATAGATAATTGTGTCGGCACTCAGTATTGTGTATATTGGCGGTACACAAATTAGTTGGCAGTGTCGAGTATGTAACATGTACCTTTTACACAAAGAAACCGCAAGGAGTTTATATAGTGTAGACAATGGAGGGTATGTAGTATACGTACGTGTGTATATAGAGCAGGCTATAGAGGCAACCCATCTCGGATCCCATTTCTAAGAATGGCGGTTTTCCTTTTTATCTACAGTCAGAATACTTTTGCTGCCGATTGATGGAATCTTGTAGTTTTTAGGAATGATTTCCATTTTGCTTTGTCAATTGTGTATGTATTTATTTGTGTTACCAAACCGCATTATTATTATTCTGTGAGATAACATAGATATTGAATCAAACCAGACTATGAATAGATAACTCGAATATCAAACGAAATAACAAGGTAAAGTATTTTACATTATTTGAATTCCAAGTGCATTAAAAAGCTATTCTATGTTGGAGCCATATGCGATTGACTGGTATGAGAATAGAATCCAAACATCAAAAGAGTTCAAAGAATCCAATATGTTTCTTCAATAGCTCGGGAACATTATTATATTGTGGAGTTCCGTTATTCTATTCGAGTTTATGTCATTGACTATATTCCTGGAAAGTATTTATAAAGGTAGATGATATTATTTCAAAGTCAGGTACACAGACTGTTGGTAAAAATTCAATTAATGATCCCAAGTCCCAAGGAAAACAAACGGTCCTCCTTGATTTGCAAGTCAGTCTGCCCCTAGGCGCGCTTCGGACAGCGAGTACTCGAAACTATCGTAAATAGAATTGACAGTGGTATCATTTTTTCAAGACAGAAGTGGAACTCCCGGCAAGGGTCGCCAGCGTCGTTTTTTTCGCCGCAACCCGACCACGCCGCACTCCGGCCGGTCGTTTAGCAAAATGACGGACGGACCTTTTTTATCTCGCCCAACCGCAATTTGTTGCCGGCGATCTCTGCTTGCGATACACGGCCCCGCTACGTACCCGAATACATTTAAAATTCCTATCCTATAAATATTTAGGTATTTCAATGTTGATGTCGATGCTTTTCCATTTCAAGTTCGACAAAGCGCCGCACGCCGTCGTCCTGCTAACGACGAGATCCAACCGCCCGGCGCTCGGCGGCCATCGTCTTCATTTACTTAACAGCATTGCAGTAATAGCGTTAAACAGACCAACGTCAAAGGCAGGAATATTATTAACACATTAAAAAACATAAAAAGTAGATTTATCTCCGTTGCTTGATGCAAGCACACTCTGAAAAGAGATAAAACGTACAAATCCAAAGAGCTCTATGCACGCTGCTATGTGTTGTGGGTGCAAAATTCATCACGTGTTTATGCCAAAGCTTTCTCTACAGACTACACGAACGTATCAGAATTGATGGATGAAAGATACAACACTTACATAAAATTTCTGAGAAAATTGAAAGCAGGTGATCCGTTTAAAATGAAGCTTTTACGAGGTAATTGTTAAGTTAGTAAATAAAAAGAAAAACAAACACATCTTGTAATTACAAGACTTGAGCGGGTAGTTTTGTGAAAAGGGTACTGGATGTCTTCCTTTTTTTAAAGTAACCGTCGTTTTCAACAATAGAACTCGGCTGTGTTGTCGCGAGTTTCTCCTCGGTGAACTTTTTCAATTCATGTCATGTTTCATATTATTTTTTGCAAAAGAAAGCCGATCTTTTGACTTAACAAAGAAATGGCTGAACGCGTAAACTTACCCGTCACGGTATCGAGTGAGCGCGCCGCTTCAATAAAATAAAAGTTTACGCACTGTACACCTACTTATTTTTTGCAAGTCATAAGCTTTATAACTTATGAAATTATCCTTATTGTAACTTTGTTCTGTTGTTTCTACGTTACTTAGTATCATGTGAGAATAAAACTGATTTCTTTTCTTTTTGTTGGCGGTTTTATTAGATGTTTGGAAAGCAATGAGGTTGTGTTTACTTTTTATTAATTTCCTGGTTCTTAAGAAACACCTACAAGAACTTTGATATTTATATCTTCGGTTACTCTACAAAAGCTGAATGAGCGTTATTGCGCTTTTTGTTGTTATTGTTGTTGTGTTTGATGTTATTTTCAGCGATAGAATAGGTAGGTACATAGTTTTATTCAGTCCAAGCGAAAAACTTGTAATAGTTTTTATCAAAATAAACCACCACCCATTGAAACTTGTTCGTTATAAGTACATTGTGTTTTGCGTATTACTGCCTGGTTAGAAAGGGGGAGATAATAGTCTATTCTGAAATGTCAAGTTTTTGGGTTAATAGCATGCACTTGTATAAATCGTTCTTATATTGTGCGCCCACTATAGTATCAAATGTTATCTGAAAAGTTAGAAAATGCCCAATAGGCTTCAACTTTACATTGTTCCCATGCCACCCGGCGAGGAATTCGATCCCCTCTTACCCTGAAATTGGCAAATACTTATTTAATTGAGAGGTACTCTAGTGAATAGCGAAGTAAAAAAAACGACTCTGAGAATTTTTAAGGAAGGAAACGAAGAGCAAACAATACGGGTAGGTACACAAAACAAGTCTTCGCCCAAAAATGTTTTTAAGATAAAACTTCTAGTGGCTTTATTTCAGTTTGATTGTACAAGGCACAGACAGACCGGAATGCAAACGACTTTTACTGAATGTTACCAAGTGCAGCTTGAGACAGGAGTTTGCATTTTGGAAACTACACAGCCACGTAAGTGTTAAAGCAATGTGAGCTGTTATCACGCCATTTCTTCGTGAGAAGGAGGTATTTAATACAACGTTAGCCGCGCTGTTTGGTCGATGTTCGCGCGTTGCTAAAGAAGTTAAAACCAAGGGAAAGCAAGCATTTAAATTGCTGGCTTTCGGAGTTTTCATTGTGTTGGATAATTGAGTAGGTACTTTTTCGTTAACAACGAGGCCAAGTGATAATCCTGAAATAGTATTTGTTTTGAACAGCTCTAGTTAATAGGTATTTAGTGAAGTAATTAATTATTTTCCTGTCGATTCTTCTCCATAGAATCAACATTGAAAACCAATGATGTTCATTTATTTAAGTATTATTCAGATTATTTATTTAAGTAGATCAGGAGCTCAGATTGTTGTCCCTAAGTGGCCATCAGACCAGCTTGTTGTTAAATAAACATTTTTTATTACTTTGACTTCATAATGACGTGCCGTTTAAAGCATTTTTATTAGTCTGTGCCCATTTTTATGATCGTCCATAAAATTGTTAATTCTAGGTTCCATCTATGTCTGGCTATTGTATTTTTATTTTGTACTAGCCGTGCCTACGACTTCTTTTGCGTGCATGTCGGAAAACAAATTGTATTTAATGGGTTTTAATAAATGTTCAACGAACCCTAATTCTTTTTTAAAATCAAAGTTAGTTATTCCTTATAACATCAGCCATCTGCCGGTAAAAGTCTCATCAAAATCGATTCAGCCGTTTCGGAGATTAGCCGGAACAGACAGACAGAGGGACAGACAGACGGACCAACAAACAACACTAAACAGCTAACAGCTTATCACGAAATCCATATGAAAGTATATATACCTACGTTATTTTGACATCACAAACAGATACTTCAATTTTATTTATTTGTATAGATATAGATTTTGCCCTCTGCGTTAGGGAAAATGGCAAAAAATACAACCAAGTAAACTCCACCAGATTTGTCTTCATTACAAAACGCCCTTAAACGCAGCCTTCAATGGGATTCAAAGTTCCCCTTTCAAGCCCCATGATATGCCCTGAGATCTTGTTAAATAAAATTGAGCAAGGTATAAAGCGGGCGTAGGCAGATACGTTGATACGGTTCTATGGGTAAATAATAATATGTATGTAAATAAATTCCATCGAACCGGGCTAAAGAATCAATTTGTAAAGCAGCGAAACAGAGGCAGGTATGTGAGTAGGCATTCAACCTTTGTTGGCGGTCACGTCGACTGTTTTTGATTTTTTCAAAACTTTTTCCATTTGCGGTCGGAAAATGTTTGTGCTTCAGTAAATTGGAACGGATTCAAAAGTCTATTAATCTATGTTTTGTGTACCGACTAGCCTTGATAATGTTTTTTTTTTAAACATTGCCCCACCCTAGGAATTTCTCCTGTATCGTGGGTGCGTTTACAAACATTTAAACTCACATACACAAACAGCCAGACCCAGAACAACTACTTATAGGCCATACAAATATTTGTTCCGTGCGGGAATCGAACCCGCAACACGCAGCGCAGCAGTCAATCGCTTAACCACTGCGCCAACCGTGCCGTCAACGTGCCGTGCCGTGTTTGGACGTTTAATGAGATTTGTGTCTATATATAAGCTATCTTTTACGTGTTATACTTCTATTAATAAATCAACTCAGTCTATTGCAGTCCACTGTTGGACATAGGCCTCTCTCAGGCTGCGCCACAACATCCAGTCTGTCCCAGCCACCTTCTAGTCGTCCATCCATTTAGCTGGTGGGTGTCCCACACTACGCTTGCCAATACGCGGTCTCCATCCCCGGACTCGTCTGCTCCACCGACCATCGCTCCTTCGACAAACATGGCCAGCCCACTGCCACTTCAGTTTTCTTACTCTGCAAGCTATGTCGGTAACTTCGGTTCTTTTCCGGGTAATTTCATTCCTGCTTTTGTCATTCAAAGACTCCGACCATAGCTCGCTCCATAGCGCGTTGAGCGACCTTGAATTTGTGGACCAGCCCGACCGTCAGTATCCATGTTTCGGCACCATGTATAATGATGATGTTTATTCTACATCAAAAACATTAATATAAGCCATCTATTACTTATCTATTCTTATTGAATATTAGCGCTTATTACTAAGTAAGTTAGCTGAAAGCCAGCGTTGGGACTCTGTCTCGCATAGGGTCGTAGCATTATGCTGAGCGGTGGCCGTTTTGCGTGAAGATGACGGATATTTTCCCCCAACTTGTTCTTTTTTGTATTTTTTCTCTGCGTCACGTCTGCCGCAAATAAAAAAAAAAATGTTGCGATGTAATTTAATTTTAAGAATGTATTTTACTGTATTCAGTGTGAACAATAGTTGGTAAACCTAATAAAAGTAAATTACGCGTAATCCTATCCTATCCTACTATCATATTCCTACTAATTTCCTATTACAAACGCGAAGGTTTGTAAGAATGGTGGATGGATGGATGTTTGTTACTCTTTCATGCAAAAACTACTGCTCGGATGAAATTTGGCACACAAATTAGGATTAACATATAGGATACTTTTTATCCCGATATTCCCACGTGATTGAAACTTATGCGGGTGAAACCACGGAGTGCGGGTGTATTGAGTATTGAGTGCTGCTAGTACTTCTATAAGACCATTTCAGACACTAATCTGCATGGTCCTCACATGATCTGACCAAGGTTATGTCCGGACTTTAAAAAAGAGACTTTAATCTCTCAGTTTTTCTCAGGAGCTTAATCAGATAGGAAATGTCAACTACATCTAGCTTATTTTTTATATGACATTTAAAAGTGATTTCGATAACAGAATAAACAATGTCATTTCATTAACCTAGGTGGTTAATGAAATGAAATTGTTTATTCTATTTAATCCTTCAGATAAAATATAAATAACAAAGTTATGAACATTATACTTGAATACCTTCAGAGTGAAACCGTAACTTAATTCTGAACTAAAAGCAAACGTATTAAATATCCAAGTTTCTCAGGACAAATACATTTGTAATGATATACGAACGTAGATTTTGTATTTCGCTCGTTTGTAATGTAAATTTACCTTTCCTTAGTTAGTCGGTAGCGTACGGACGGGCAAAGTGAAGTAAATGGCCGACCGTAGCTGACGGTCGCCGTCTACCTACTGTGTAGCCTTGTTATTAACTTTTAATTAAAGTATCGAGATTTTGTAAGCTGGTTAAAATGCGATTTTATGAAACACAACAGAATTGAACGTAACAACGATGCAGATTGCATACGATGCTGTTCTATGAAACAGTTAAATAATGATAAAATCTGTTTCATCTAGGTAACCAATCAACTCAACCTATCGCAGTCCACCGCTGGACTGCGATAGGCTGCCTTTCTCAGGCTGCGCCACAACACCCTGTCCTCCGTCATCCGCATCCAGTCTATCCACCATTCCACCACCACCTTCTTTAGGTCGTCGGTCCATCTAGCTGGGGGGCGATCCACACTACGCTTGTTGATACGCGGTCTCCTCTCTAGGTATCCAATGTTTTATAATATATTATATATAGGAAAAAAACAGGAAACAAGGAACAAAAATAGGAAAATACCCCATAACAGGAAAGTTCATCTAGCGCCAAAAGAATAGAAGCTTCACAAACAACTGAAAACGGATACAGACACTTAAATACTATATAAATTCCTCTAGAATGTAAACCGATTTACCGTAAAAATTCTAGCATCAGCTAAATAGAGCTAGCACAAGTACAACGTCCCTCGAAGGAACGTTACACCGCAAAGAGTCAATTTTCAAAAATGACGTCGTTAAAAAATAGTGGGGGAGCTAGTAACAGTTTTCAAGGGAACTCATTACCAAACTCCTTGAGGTACTATTTCGGGTGAATGGTGAAAGGACGACGG
Source organism: Apamea sordens (assembly GCA_945859715.1). Taxonomy (NCBI): domain Eukaryota; kingdom Metazoa; phylum Arthropoda; class Insecta; order Lepidoptera; family Noctuidae; genus Apamea; species Apamea sordens. The sequence continues at coordinate 11,629,422 of OX243994.1, read as the reverse complement.
CGCGGCGGCGCGGCGAGATAGCGCGCGCTTATGAGCGATATCGCGACAAACGAAGTGCGCTCGGGAGCTCGGGATCCGTCGGCCGGCCCGACTCAAGTGAACTCACTACGAGCCTCAGAGCGCTTGTTAACTACAAGATTTATCGGCCGCAGACGGATTTCTTAAATGTATTCGGAAGTGTTCGGTGACTCTATACTGAATTGGTATGAGGGGAAGATTCCAGGCAGTAATCAAGGTTAGGCGTTGTGCACTTTTGTTGTGATGGGTAAAAATGTTAAACTCGCGTCAGGACACGTGACCTGATCCAAAATTCTTAAGACGGAGCTCGCGTCAGGACACGTGACCTTATCGAAAATTTGTAAGACGGAGGGACAGTAGACCGCATTCCAAAATATCAAAAATGCACAACGTTAATATTGAAGTTTTCACTTCTGCCGGCACTTCCGGAGTGCAACCCGTTGATTTTTTTATTTTACTTTTCTAACCCCCACATTCTACTTCTTCTTTCGTAAAAATTTCAAAAAGTACCTACCACCCTATGCCACCATCCCTTCACATTGCAATATATTGAGTATTTAAAAAATTACTCATTGAGTTTTCGAAAAACATGGTGGCATCATCATACAACCCGAAAGTCTAAAATCACGAACAAGCAGCTGGCTAAGAAAAGGCTGTATAATAACAGTGGAAATAAGTTAGACATTATTTATTAATTTTCACTCCGTTTCTTGTTAGAAAGCATCTATCAGCATCGTAGCAAGTGCTACGAGCTACAGTGCGTAGCGCTTGCTACGACCGTCTACGAGCCGCTACGTTCTTCTACGAACCGCTACGATCTGCTACGATTGGTTTGACATAAATCTCTGCATATTTCCGTAGATGAAGATACGGAAGCCTTGTGTTGGTCTTACAAGCTTACAAACTTTGTGTTAACATAATTGTCTGCGGTATTGTGGTAATTAATCCCGTGTTGTTACTATGTGAACTAGGAATAGCTACACGTGTATGTGCAAGATCGGATACAACACGCGTAACAGGAAGTTTCTATTGATGTTACGGTACATTGACTGTTGCTAAAAATTGTTTAGGTTCGAATCTAGTTACAATCTAGCTAACTTTTTGTTGGGTGTTTTTCCTCTACTCCTGTGACCCTAGATTAGATGATTAGATCATGATTAGAATAAAGTTAAAGGTCAAAAGTATCCAAAGAAACACAAGTCGCTCTTTTCAAAAGCGCTTATACCTTCAAGTATGATATCTCAAACTCATACCTCAAAGTATTTATTTCAAGGCACTTTTGAATTGTCAAGGGCCGGTCAGTCAAAAAGATGAAGCTAGTTGCCCATTCTAAAGCGTAGTAGATACCTATGGAGAAGAACGGGCAAGAAACTCCATGGAGACTCTTTTAAATCACAATAATATGGTTACAAAGTATGGTTTACTGACTGCACCCGGTCACGAACATGATGCATAGATTAGCACCATTCAGCTCAACCATTTTGAAGGAAACTAAATGATCCAACACATGCGCCACATCAGCGAGACATTAGAGTGAGCATGACATACTCTCAGCCGCCAAGGCATATTCAAGCCAATGAAAGACGTACCCAGTAAATGGGAGCTTTATAGTATGTACACAGTACTCACATATGTGCTATGGAATTATACAATAAAAGTCAATCTCCTGGAGATTGAATCTATTTAATGCAAAAATACTATTTTTAAATCTTCAGCAGCTCCAACAGTATGTAGGTAGGGTAGGCGTGTGTGAAGTATTTTCAAATGCTAATCAATTTATTTATGCGTCCTGTGGAGCAGGACCAGCGTTTAGCCAAGCATTTTTGTCAGCGATGTAATCCCCCAACTTATAATATGCTTGGCTGCATAGTGTGCGTTTTATGTAAGATTTGAATTTAGTTTCATTGCGTTGGAGTACCTATGTGGGGAGGTATTTTATTGTAACATTTTAAACAGTACCCCATGAAGGAAGTGTCTACTTTAGCCAGTCTGACACCTGGTTGAACTAATTGGTATACCTATTTCTAGTTCTATAGGTGTGTCTGTCATCTCTTTTACTGACAAGATTTCAATTTTTCCTTACGTACATGATGTTTTTATAGATATATTGACAGGTACCGTCATGATATTAATATCTTTAAACAGTTCCCTTAGAGAATCACACCTGCGGAGGCCATATATTGCTGTGATAATATAGTCAGATAGTAATTAGTAGTAGATAATAATTAGTCTTCTTTCGGGCGGAAATAAGGTGCGCGCCTTCAATGGTTGGGTCATGCCGGTTTTGATGTACGCTTTCGACATACTCAAATGGACTCAGACTGAACTCGACGCCCTGGATAGAAGGGACGGACACTACTGACCGCAAACCGGATGCATCACCCACGATCATCGATGATGAGACTGTATATCCCGCGGAAGTGGTCGAGGCTTTTTAAATGCGAAGACCCTCCACAACCGCGAGGTGTGCAGTCTCAGGGAATATTTTAAAAAACCGAAGTGGATATGCACCGTTATGTGGTCGCAGTGGACAAGGGGCTCACTCCACTCTCCATGGCGAAAGAGAACTGGCGCAAACCTGTAGTACTTACTATCGATGACCGCAAGAAGGCATGGCAAAGCAAGGAGCTTCACGGGCGCTTCTATCGGGCTCTTCATAATAATAATAATAATAACGTTATCTTAACGAGTAACTACCGCAGACATATTATGAAGGATGGGACGGTTGACGTGTGTCGGGCATGGCACCGTCCGGGTGAGTCCATTAGACATATTACATCATTCATTTATTCATTTATCAATCAATTTACATTGTGTTCGAATTTTACAAAATAATACATATACAATAATACAAAATAATTACTTTTTAAATCATAACAGCTAAGCAATAATCAAACATATAGCAAACAAAAATAAAAACAGTACTATATCATCAATCAAAAACCGTTACCTACATGTCAAACCATAAAAGCACAAAAACCACCTTAATTTATCAATTTTACTTAAATCAACTGAGAATTAAATTTCATTAAAATTACTGTTTGTATGTCCAACCATAAAAAGCTCAATCACAGCCATGTCCAACCATTAAATGGCAAATAGATGTCAATTAGATGTCAATTAAATTACCATTTACATAATTATCCAACCACATAAGCTCAAAAACAACCATGTCTATTCCATATTGCGTTATTTAAAAAAAAAAATTATCTCTGGTTGTTCTCGTTTCGCAAACGGCGAGTACTTGCACAGGCATAACCAAGTAGCCAAGATTATTCACCAGCAACTTGCTTTGAAATATAAACTTGTCGACTCTGAGGTACCATATTACAAGTATGTGCCCGACCCACTTCTCGAAAATGACCATGTCACGTTGTACTGGGATCGGTCTATCATCACTGACAGGACTGTTGTCGCCAAAAAATCTGATATAGTGGTGATAGATCGATTAGTGCGCCACGCAATGATTGTCGATGTTACCATTCCACATGATGGGAACCTCGTGAAAGCTGAGAAAGATAAGCAAATGAAATATCTTGACTTAGCACACGAGGTTGTTGACACGTGGAATGTGAGCTCGACTGTCATTGTGCCGATTGTCGTATCGGCCAATGGCCTGATGGCCGACAGCCTCGATCAACATCTATCGAGGCTCTCGTTAGGCGGTTGGATCAAGGGCCTTTTTTTTTTTTTTTTTTTTTTTCTCGCTGAGAAATGCTTTATGCATCCCCGTCTCGCGGGGGACCGAGACGGGGTATGTGGGACTCCCTGTCGGAAGGACAGTATACCCACTAAAACTCAGCGGTGTTCCTGCAAACGCCGTAATGGGAGGGCTATGGGAAATTAATACTTCCACGGCCCTCCCGGCGCACGCCCGCCAAGATGGTATGGCGGGCCCCGCATGCCCCCCAGGTTGGGGGGCTACGGGAATGGCCGGGAACACCTGGCCATTCCCGTCCCACAAGGTGGAGGCCTGTGCAAAACAGGCAACGGAGCCCCCGCACCCGTTGCCTGCTGGCCTCCACGCCCGCCTAAAAGGCGGGCCCCGCAAGCCCCCCGCGTTGGGGGAGCTACGGCCGCAGAGGATAGGGAGAGCGGCAACGAAACACCGAACACTCCTCTTCCCCTGCAGCCCCGCCGCGTCCGCCATCTAACGGTGGCGGCCCCGTCAAGGCCGCGGAAGGAAGGGAGACCTCTCCCGCCGCGGCCTCTATCCTCAGCCGCAATGTCTCCCTCACGGGGGACATCGCGGCCCGCCTCAGGTAGGTCGCGATGTCGCAGGCACCGCAACCTACCTGTGGGCCGCTACGTCGGGCTAAACCGCACAGCCCGGACGAGCGGCCCCCGCCTGGGTCCCTCTTAGCTTCACCGTGGCCCGCCCAGCCACGGCTACTGAGCCCCCCCGCCTCGACAATGCGGGAACCCACTGGGGGGGTTGGATCAAGGGCCTGATTCAGAAGGCAGTACTCCTCGATACGGCTCGCATTGTGAGGAAGTTTCTATCTCTGGAGCCCTAACCACCGGTAGCTTGGACCCTGCTCCCGACACCGGCGGATCACTATTTTTTTATATTTTTAAATGTTTTTTTTTTTGTTTTTATACTAATATTTAAAAATATAATAAAATAAGACAGTTAAATGAATAAACGAAATAATAATAATAATAAAGTAATAAAAATTTTATTCAAGTAAAAGTAAAGTAAAAATATGATTTACGTTAATTACAATCGGATCATTCATGAGCCCGGTGTAGATTTCTTAGCGTCCGTATCCTGGCTATGTTTTGGTGACCTCTTCGGGGAAACTAAGGTTTCATCTGTGCAATTATGGACGAAGTTAGCTTAACGAATAACTACCGGAGACATATTATGAAGGACGGGACGGTTGACGTATGTCGGGTATGCCACCGTCCGGGTGAGTCCATCAGACATAGTATCTCTGGTTGTTCTCGCTTGGCTAACAGCGAGTACTTGCACAGGCATAACCAAGTAGCCAGGATTATTCACCAGCAACTTGCTTTGAAATATAAACTTATGGATTCTGAGGTACCGTATTACAAGTATGTGCCTGACCCAGTTCTTGAAAATGACAATGTCACGTTGTACTGGGATCGGTCTATCATTACTGACAGGACTATTGTCGCCAATAACCCTGATATAGTGGTGATAGATCGATAAGCGCGCCGCACAATGATTGTCGATGTTACCATTCCACATGACGGGAACCTCGTGAAAGCTGAAAAAGAGAAACAAATTAAATATCTCGACTTAGCACACGAGGTTGTTGACATGTGGAATGTGAGCTCGGCTATCATTGTGCCGATTGTCGTATCAGCCAATGGCTTGATGGCCGAAAGCCTGGATTAACATCTATCGAGGCTCTCGCTGGGCGGTTGGATTAAGGCCTGATTCAAAAGGCAGTACTCCTCGATACAGTTCGCATTGTGAGGAGGTTCCTGCCTCTGGAGCCCTAACCACCGGTAGCTTGGACCCTGCTCCCAACATCGGGGGATCACTATTTTTTTATATTTTTAAATGTTTTTTACTTCATTTTGTATTATAAAAAAAAATAAGATAAGTAATTAGGTAAATAAATAAACGACACAATTATAATATATTTATTCAAAAATTATAAGGCATGATAATTAGTACAGTTTTGCTTAAATGTCAATTATATTCCTTAGACTTACGTGTCTGAACTAGGGAATCCTGTGTTTCAAGCGAAAAAAGCTAAAATAGTCTTTAAAAATAAATCTCTCTTTTGCTCTCTTCTGCAGACTGAAATAGACTAGCCTCGCGGTATCTACATTAGTAAATTGACGGATTGTTCTTACAGCATATGCTGCTGAACTTAGCGGTCCTGCAAGAGATGTTAAATGAGGACCCTATTGCAGCTTTGAGTCGAGCATGATCCCCAGGAAAACAGTTTTATCGACGAATTCTAGTTTCTCTTTGTTCAATACTATGTCACAATCACTACTTTTAACATTTGGTAAAGCAAATCTTATGCATTTAGTATTTTTCCCATTTAATACTAAATTATTAGCCGTGAACCAATTTTGCACTAGCAGTAGGGCGGCATTTACGTCGTCAAGATTTGATGCACGTCTATTTATCTTAAAAATTAAGGAAGTATCGTCAGCAAATAACACCATTTGTGGTTGGTTTTTTAATAAATGGGGTAGGTCATTTATATATACTAAAAAAACTTTTTTGAAAAAAAAACAACCGACTTCCAAAAACGACACTACAAAGTGAAAAATAACTTTAATTTCGGAAGTCGGTGTCGTTGGGTTCGCATTTTCGTTGTTTGCCACCGACTTCCGAAATTAAAGTTATTTTTCACTTTGTAGTGTCGTTTTTGGAAGTCGGTTGTTTTTTTTTCAAAAAAGTTTTTATTTTTCACTTTTTAGTTGTACCTACCCCACACAAATTCGTATAAACTTACCTACAAGATTAGAGGTACCCCAATAACAACTTTGACAGAAATGAGGGTGTACCGTGGTATACTGAACACATCTGCTTACCCCTTTAGAGCGTACAGGCGTGACGTTATGTTGTGTGATTGCGTAAACAATACATTCATTCATAAGCGATAGCAGCAATAGCCGTTGGTTTGTTGGCATTTATTGAAGAGTTCCGTTGTCTGTCTCCGAAACTCATCATCAGATCTTGTCGAAATTTCTATGGGACCACTTCAGAAGTATCACCTTTCGAACAAAAAAAGAATTTTGAAAATCGGTCCACAATTGGCGGAGTAATCGCGTAACAAACACAGAAAAAAAAAAAAAAAACATACCGTCGAATTGAGAACCTCCTCCTTTTTTGAAGTCGGTTAAAAACAGGAAAGAACCTAATATCGAGGCTTGTGGCGATATGTCAGGGATAGGCTGCAGTATGAATCAACAAGCGAAAGAAAACAGCGAAAGCAGAGTGACAAGCGGTCCTTTTACACCCCGGACTTTTAAAAATGGTCGTTTCGCTGTGAGCACGCTATGGGTTTCGCCACGGTCACTGTGACAGAGAGGTGACGAGATGAGCGGAAGACATGCCAGCACGTTCCTTTGTCCACATTGTCCAACATGGGTCAAATAAATTTATTTTCTTTCATTCTAGAAAGAAAATAAATTTATTTGACCCATGTTAAGGCATTCATCATAGGTAGGTACACAAAAAGAAACATGTTAGTTATAACGGGAGAAAACCCTCGAAACTCTGACTTTCTTAGCAAAAATTTAAGAAATTTTGAATTTTATGGGCATTATTACATTTCTGGCTAAATAATAACAGTCGCAAAGGCCGATCGATCAGGTTAAGCTACGCTTGCCGCGGTTAGTACGTGGATGGGTGACCATCTTTACATACCGAAACCTCTCCGTGCCTCGGAAAGCACGTTAAGCTGTTCGTGCTGCTGTCATTCGTGGATCTTTGACAGTCATTACGGGTAGTCAGCAGCCCAAAAGTCTGACAACCAGTCTTACCAAGGGGCATTGTATTACCCAGTAACTGGGTTGTGGGTTGGGAATTCTACTTGTAGGTTGGCCTCATCAGTATTATAATGTAGTAAAGTAGTGCACTATTCAGTAATAAATAGTAGGAATGTAGGGTATATTGAACAGTTCATGAAATAAAAAATCACATAATGTAACGAAGCATTTTTATTACTATAATAAGCGTATCAATTTCAACACGTCTGACTTAGAAGTAGATAGTACCTACCTATTTCATCTAAAAAAGACGCAGGTCGCTCCACCTCTCATCTTGATACCTCTAAGATAAAAATACTTAAATAGTACACGCTTAAGATTACATGCACAACAGCCAACAGTACCAACGTCTACCCACCAAACAACTTGCTGGATAATTGCAACAATATCCAGCAAGAGTAGTAAGTAGCTGTAGTGTTAGAAATGTATATAAAGACGTTTTGGGTACCTAAATGCACCTGAAAAAAATAGAAGATTTGTTTTAGAAAATAACGCATTAGAAATAATATTGTTATTGTTCTCTTTGGTTTGCTGGAATCCACAGCAAGATAATGTTCTTTTCCGCAAAGTTAACAGGCAAGTATGCGTTTGTTGTGCACATCGACATGGACTGTAAATATTCCTGTATCCAAATCTCCATAATTAATAAACGGTATCAATACTTTCTTGCATCATCAATACGCACTTTCTCAAACTGCATCTAGACGGCTTGATTGAAAGAAGCGAAAAATCCATGCGTACACAATTAACCGCACATCTGTAGCAGTCTCGGACAATGTCTTTGCACATTGCATTGAAATCTTACTGAACAATTAACACAACACCCTTCTGGAGTAAATGCTATAATATGTACCATCTTAAAAATTCCATATTCATTGTAATCCTACAATTACATACAGGGAAACGGAAACATCAATTTCATGCAATTCGAAAGAAACGGGAAACCATAGTTATACACGGGAAACATTAAATGAATTAAGTCTTGTTGTCACTTGACACTTGTCAAGTAGTGATGCGGCTTGATTTTATTTAACTCGTAATTCAAGGAAATCAAATTAAGACTCGATTCCATTTTCTCTCGAAGTGCATCTCGATGTTTTCGCGATTTGCTAAATATCACAAACACTGGCACTATAGTTAACTGTCATTCTTTATTCTACAATTAAATGCGAAGGTAGGTAATAAACCGGAGATATTTCGTGTAATAAACCTTCAAAATACTGTGATGTACAGATTCACAGGATTTTAATAAGAGTAAAAATACATAGTCTGTTGGTTAGTGCTGCCAGTTGATAACGTGTATTTTGTCATTAAAATCGTGATCGTATCGTCATTGATTATCAGATTGACAGTGAAATGTGAGTAGAAAAATACGCTCTTTACAAAGTCGTACAAGGCCTGTCACTGACTTAAACCTCAAAGTACCAACATTTAATGGTTGCTGTATTTTGGATCTTGCTGTATGATTCTTTTCTATAAGTTTTTTTTGTGTGCATTTCAAACGTACGAAGCTGCTGGGAACTTAATTTTCGAATTACATAATCGAGTCAATCTAGTGCCTGAACGTTAATGACTGAGTAACATCACTATAGTCAAACTGAACACAAACAATAAAAAAACTACAATCAGTTTCACGTTGATTTTTAAACTACATTAGACGAGAGTAAGCAAACTTAAAAATGTGATAAAACACAGGAGGACCTGCTGCAGCGTCAATGGTACTAAATGTACAGATTCGGTTACCACCTCGAACTGTAATTAGGGATATTTATTGTTTTTTTCTTAAAATCGTAAAAAACGCTCCTATACAAGTATTTATGACAATAATTACCATATCTGGAATTGAATCAATTGAGTGCATTATCAAAACATTTTCTTTTTATTACGTTTGATTCCGGTTAGACTTTATTGAAAAAATTTACCACTTTCAATGATAAATTGGTTACCTTTTTTTAAGTATAATACGATTAATAGACGTTACAAAAGGTGGGCCCAAAAAAACTATCTCCTTTTAACTTAATCAGTCCATTAGATTCGGAGCAAATTGGCTGTGACGACGCGACGTAAGGACGGACAGACACACGAGTGTTCCGTTTTTTCCTTTTGAGGTACGGGATCCTAAAAGTAAGTTAGGAGTATAATTTTCTACGAAATGTATAGGAAAAGTTTTTGCGATTTCTGGTTTTTCTAGTACTCAAACCTGGTAACACCAAATAATATTTTTTTTTATAGAATAGACCTGCAGAACACCTAAACCGCGTTCTAGAACTGTGAGTATCATCATTATTACGGAATATTGATATTGACTGCGGTTTAGATGTTCTGACCGCGTTCAAGTTCATTGAACAAAGAGCATAATCAGCCTATAATCTTCCCACTGCTGGGACACAGGTCTCCTCTCTGTGAGAGGGATTGGGCCTTAATCCACCACGTGGGTCCATTACGGGATGGTAGATGTCACATATCTTCGAATTTTTTGGTTCTGGGACATGCTGGTTTCCTCACGATGTTTTCCTTCACCATTTATTTATTTATTTAATTATTTTTATTGGTTCACCAACAATTGTTTGCACAGGTTGTGTGCTAAAAAGTAACATGCCGAAATGTAAATGCAACAGTGCAACAATCACTTATAGGTAAACTCCGCATGCATAAAGGAGTTGTACAATTTTATAATATTAATCTAGATTAAAAAACGAAAAATACTAATCTAAGACTAAATAATATAACAACTTATGGAACTAATTACATTTAAATATATTCTCTCTCAAACGAGAAAAAATTAAAAGTAAATTAAAAGTTAAACTTTAAGAAAGGTACAATTTATTAATATAGTTTATAAAAAAAAAAATACTAATCTGAAGGTCTAAGTAATTATTATTATAGGTAACATCGTAAGGAACTTATTATACTTAAATATATATTAAGAGAGCAGTAGTGATGAAATAATTTACACAAAGTAAAGCGCCTGTTTGGGTTCGAACCTACGACCAACCACTCGTAAGTCGTGGCTGTTACCACTGGGCCACCACTGCTCTAATGAACTGTTTGTCTTCTATTAATTGAATTAAATTTTATCCGTAATCAAACATCGGTACTTACTAAACTTCCAACTATATTCGACGATCCTGGTTACTTATCGCCTTTGGTAACTGTACATAGGTTAGTATATATTTAAATTAAAAACAACGTGGAATAGTCTGGAATTTTGAAGAAAATTTTAAAATAGTGTTCCTTAAAGGGAGTTTTAGTGAAATTTTTGCAAGTCAATAACGAAAAAGTGTTTTTCGCGAAATTGTCAGTTTATCCCTAGTGGGAACGGTTTTAATGTCAGCTGCGCGCACACGGTACTAAAGGCCGGCGGCGCGTGAGTCGTTGCCCAGAATGTTTTAATTTTATAAATATTATGATTTTATAAACATTTAGAACTAGGTATTGTGTAATTATTTTATTTGTTATTGTGTTATTTATAAGTATCTCATTGTATACTGCACCGTTTGACGTCATCACGTCAACGCCGGCCGTCGCTGAAAACCAGTGCTGGGGCTCTGTCTCGGATAGGGTCGTAAGCAGAGCGATGGTCGTTATGCGTACTTAGATGTAACGCATATTTTTCCACTACTTGTTCTTTTTTGTATTTGAAAATTGTATTGTTATTCTTTATTGTCTTTTATTTTCATCTCTTGAATATAAAAAAGGTAAGTGATGTCATAAGTGTTGTGTTCTTAAGGGGATGACAAACATTTTCACTTTATGCTGTGTTTAGATCACAACAGATAAAATATCTAACCTAACCTAACGGAAACAGCCAAAAAAATGTAACAAATGGTAATGAAACAATTCTCAAGTTCTAAATGATGAGCTTCACCACCAAAGTAACGTACACAGTTTAATTTTAAAGAAAAGGGATATTCAAAATAGCAACCGTCGGTTTGCGGTCTCGAGAAAATAGAGCCAGAAACAAATTGCAGCTCGACTAAGATAAAAAGGGCCCGTCATTTTGCTAAACGACGCGCAGCCCGAGCCAGTGCAAATAACACTGAATTTACTTCGATACTATACACTTACAGTAGTATACACAATTAATTAATTAGACGGCTTTATGTGTCAATGTTTTAGTGTTGTAATTAGGACCTGTTTTAGATTTCTGTCTAAATATCATGTGGACAACTTTCTGTTGTACCTAACAGTTTAGACCTGTTTTTTTTTGGGTGGGTAATCATCAAATGACTTTTACTGACTAAAACCCACCCGCGTTCCTTCAGTTGCCTATGCCGGGGGCCACGGTATCTCTTTCGAACAACCCGCGGCCCTAGCGGACCCCGTCAGTTCGTGCTGTCATCTCATTGAGGCGCGCGTAGAACACAACGCACCGTCGACCCGGGTCTGGTCCTTACCGGGCGGCGAGCTGACCATTGCTCGCCGCCCGGAAGCCCGCGCCTACTGTGACCGGGAGTCGGCTGTTGACTCCCGTCCAGGGCGTCACCTACGGCGACTAGGGGCGTGAGGGCGCAGAGCTTGCCTCTCCCTCACGCGCTCCGACTCCTCCTTTGCGAGCATTAGTGCTTCGCAGAAGGAGATGACGACCCTCTCTGCACGGCACTCTCGCTCCGTATCATGGCCTGGACCAGAGCCGGACGCGAGAGATCGCCGCCGCCGATCGCCGCCACGAGGAAGCGGCGGTGCTCCGCCCAAGCCGGGCAGACCTCCACCGTATGCTCCAGCGTGTCCTCCGGTGGATCTACACAGTGGTGACACCCTGGCGTTTCCTCCCTTCTTATCCTGAACAGGAACCTCAGGTGAGGGCGCCGTCGGGCCTCTCTAGCCACTCCTCAAAGAGGGGACTTATCGCCGCAATTGTGGCGTACCCAGCACTGGGTTGCGACAATCGCACTCTCCATGCCGCCATGAGGTCCCACCGGAACTCTGTCCGCTGTACCGTGATGTCTCGCGGCAGCGGAGTTACGCCCCGGCGTTTCGCCTCTTCTCGCCACTCTCATATGTGGGCGAGGACTTTGGCCTCCAGATCCCGTGGCGGTTTAGGCCTTAGGTGTTTTTGGATATTTCCCGAACCTTTGAAAAGCGTACGAGGGACCGAAGCCAACTAGCAGAGGCCCGATAGACATTTTTTTTAAATAAAATGCGGCACCAACTGGCGGCAAAATTTTCACTAAACAAGTGCGAGTCGGACCCGCACACGAAAGGTTCCGTACTGCCCGCGCCGTACAATATTTAACACTTAATATTATTTTTTAAACATTTTTCTAATACAAATAATAAAAATTTAATTTAAATTTAACTTTTATTATTTGTTTTTATAGCGGTCATAGTGAGAAAGAAAAAGGAAAGAAAAGTAGCTTTATTTGGCACAGAAACACTGGCACACAAAAAGATAATTAACTCTAATAATCATTTTAAAATAATCACATAATAGATCTATAATTACGAGCACAAAACAGAAATAGTCCACAGCTGCACGTCATGACTGACAAGAAGGCTTCCACTCAGTATTAGTACTCACTCTATGAAAATTTCAAGTGTCTACCTATTACGGTTCAAAAGATGACAGACAGACGGACGGACGGACAGCGGAGCCTTAGTAATAGGGTCCCGTTGGCACCCTTTTTTTTTTTTTTTTGAGGATGGGAAATCATCAAATGACTCCTCCCGCTCTGGGTGGAGCAGAAGGGAGTGTCAGACTTTTACTGACTAAAACCCACCCGTGTTCCTTCCTTAGCCCTTTATGTTCCAGGGCAGCGGTAAACCCTTTCGGATGGTCCCGCTACCCTGGCAGGCTTCGGCCCTGTGGGGCCCCGTCACTTGCTGACATCTCTTTGAGGCGCGCGTGGAACACGAACACGCCGTCCGGCACGGGCCTAGTCCTGATCGGACGGAGAGCTACCCATTACTCTCCGCCCGCAGGCCCGCGCCTACGGTGGCCGGGAGTCGTCACGCGGCTCCCGACGCCCGGAGCGTCTCCCGCGGCGGCTGAGGCGTGAGGTGCGCAAGGCGCGTTCCCTCGCCCACCCCGCCACCTCCTTCGCTAGCATGACTGCTTCGCAGAAGGAGGTGACTGCCTCCCACTCCCTCTCACCCCGGACCATGGCTTGAACCAGGGCCGGGCGCGAGAGGTCGCCGCCGCTGCCAATCGCCTCTACGAGGACACGGCGGTGCTCTGCCCAAGCAGGGCAGACCTCCACCGTATGCTCCACCGTGTCCTCTGGGCGATCCTGACAGTGGTGACACCCGGGCGTCTCCTCCCGCCTGATGATGTGCAGGAACCTCCCGAAACATCCGTGTCCGGAGAGGACCTGCGTCAGGCGGTAGGTGAGAGCGCCGTGACGTCTCTCTAGCCACTCCTCAAAGAGGGGTCTTACCGCCGCTATCGTGGCGTGCCCTGCGCTGGGTTGCGATAGTCGCTCCTTCCATGCCGCCATGAGATCGCGCCGGAGGTTCGTCCGCTCCGCCGCGGTTTGCCGCGGATGCGGAGTTTCCCCCCGGCGTAGTGCCTCCGCGCGCCAATCATATAGGCGCGCGAGGACTATCGCCTCCAGATCCCATGGTGGCAGTCCGGCAAGGAGGCTTGCTGCCTCGCCTGAGATCGTGCGGTAGCCCCGGATCAGCCTTACGGCTACCACCTTTTGGGGCGCGTTCAGATAGTGTGCGGCTCGAAGCCGCAGTGAACGCGCCCATACCGGGGCCCCATATAGGGCCATGGACCGCACGACCCCCGCGTAAAGCCTCCGGCAGGAGGCGTTTGGCCCCCTCAGGTTGGGCAAGAGCCGCTTTAGGGCGGCCCCGGCCCGTTCCAGTTTGGGGGCCAAACGTCGGAAATGCTCGACGAAGTTCCATCGGCTGTCGAGGACGAGACCCAGGTACCTCATCGTGGTCTCGACGCCGATGTGAACCCCTCCTACCACTAGTTGGGATCCCGGAGGTGGCCCGTACCGAGGCCCATGAAAGGACATGGCCTCGGACTTGTGCAATGCCACCTCGAGACCCAACCGCCGGATCCTTTCCACGACTATCGCAACCCCGCGTGTCATCGCGTCGGCCGCCGCCTGATGCGACCTCCCCTGCGCCAGGACCAGCGTGTCGTCAGCGTAGCAAACTACGCTGACGCCTTCAGGGAGGTCGGCCCGCAGCACCCAGTCGTAACCGATGTCCCACAGGAGCGGCCCCAGAACCGATCCCTGTGGGACACCGCACGACATCTCTCGCCGGTTCCAGTTCCCGTCGCGACCGGGGTAGATGACGGCTCTGTCCGTCAAATACGCCCCGACTACTCGACGGAGGTAGGTCGGCACCCGGTGGTACCGGAGTGCCTCCCCAATGCAGCTCCAGGGCAGGGTGTTGAACGCGTTGGCGATGTCGAGTGACACCGCCACGACCACCCCACCCCGGGACACCGCGTCCCCCGTCGTGAGGGCTCTTACGCGCATGATGGCGTCCACCGTAGAGCGCCCCTTGCGGAAGCCAAACTGGCAATCCGCAAGATCCGGCCCAGTCCCCACAAGGTGCCCGACGAGGCGGCCCGCAATCACTCTCTCAAAGAGCTTGCCAACCTCGTCGAGCAGCACTATGGGCCGGTATGCGGACGGAGAGTCCGCAGGGCGCCCCGGCTTCTGAATGAGGACCAGCTTCCCCGTCTTCCAACGGAGTGGAAACTGGCCTCTCTCCATGCATGCGCTTAAGAGCGCCTCCAGTCGAGGCCCGAGAGCCGTCGAGGCCAGGACCCAGGCTTTACCCGGCAAGCCGTCGGGTCCTGGGGCGGTGTTTTTGGCCTTAAGCCTGCCTACCGCCGCTCTCAGATCTACCCCGGTCACTTCAGGGGTGTCGTCGTCGTCGTCCGTGTGGTCCGCTTCGGGCACCGTGAGTGGCGGAGCCATAGGCGGGGGAGTATGCTCCCCGCGTGAAGGGAACAGAGCGCTCACCACCTCCTCCACCAGCTGAGGGCGGAGACTCTGAGTCAGCGGGGGGGCCCAGGTGCGGAGTTTATTCCGCACCATTTTGTAAGGGCGCCCCCATGGATCTCTGTTCAGAGTCTCCAGCATCTCCTCGCGGGCCGTGGCCTTGGCCCGCTGGATAGCCTCTCGGAGGGCGGTCTTCGCCGCTCTGTACCCCTCGTACAGCTCCGCCTCTGTGGCTTCCGCATCCGGAGGGCGGATGCGGCGCCTGCGGTGCCTGGTGTACCGGTGTCGCGCGTCGACGCACGCCTTGCGCAACGCCTCCACCTCCTGCGACCACCAGTACACCCGACGTCGGGCGCATCCTGGCCGGACTCGGGGCATTGCCACGTCACAAATCTCGGACATGGCCTCCCGGAACCACTCCGCCCCGTTGGCACCCTTGGGTACAAAACCCTAAAAAGTGACATATTTAAAAAAAAAAAAAAAAAAAAAAAAAAAAATAAATAAAATAAAATAAAAAAAAAATAACTTGTTTTTAAATTAAGATAGTGATTAGCGCAAACGAGGCGGCTGCTAGCCATCATTTTAACATCAAATTAACTAATAATGCGATTTTAATCACTTAATTACTGTACCTACTTTATTTATTTAAAAATCTATGTAAAAAAAAAAAAATCGCAAAGTTTCAGTAACCACAAATCGAAAAGTTTCAGTAAACACAAATCGAAAAGTTTCAGTAACAACAAATCGCAAAGTTTCACCAATCGTACTAGTACACAGTGTTAGTACTCGGTACATATTGTAGAGTAAACCGGTAAGCTCTTAAATTTCACAGCGTTTTCCGGCGCAGTGTCAATATTGAGAGAATGTGTCATTCACTCCATGTTAGTTAAGTGAAACTTTCTTTTTTACCTCGCTTCTCGTTTCCACGCTGTGTTATTTTAAATGATTTTGCACTGCACCGAAACCTTGTGTTACACAGGCTTTATTTCTCCGTATCATGCTCCGGTTTCCACTGTATCGCACAAGTGTCAGTAGTAAATTAGCCAAAGATGTACTACGTTGGAAGATAATAATTATAATGGGGTGCAGGTAGACTCCCTTATCGGCTCCGAGAGTTATAATAATCGTTTCCCCGGTAGACAATTACGTAGATGATAAACAGCTGATAAACATAACAGAGGGGCAATTCTCGTAATTTTAAGAACCATCACAGTTTGATCTCAGTCTCAATCTGTCAAAAATACCTCTAATTTCCATACTTACATTTTGGATAAGTTTTTGACATTTGCTAGTCTCCGAGATGAGACTGCGACTAGATTTTGAACTTAATCGGTTTATGCTAATTTCCTGAATCAGTCGGCCGTGTGTTGCGTACGAGAGCAAACTGAAAAAACAGGAAAAGAAAAACGCAATGGTATAAAGCTACTCAAATTGGATCACGTTGACGTTAATCTTCAAACGTATTGGAGCGACTCTAATGAACTCTTTGACCGTAAATCTAAAAAAGCCTGAAGGCTTACTGCAATCATTTATTCTATAATGATATATGTCATCGGTAATAATAATCTCCATTTATTGCAGTATCTCTTTTTCTTATTCTAAATCGGTGCCATAAAATTGCCCCCAAAACTAAAAATATGCAATGGATGCGCATATTTCTCAGGGGGACAGCCGCGGCATGCGGCTTTTCATCCGATAAGTGATAAATCGGCAGCTATCACTTTATCAAAGAATTAAAAGTTGTGCGAAACGTTGCGCTGTTAACTGTACAATAATATTTATTACTCAGATAAGTTCACGTAATAACAATTTATTTACTTCCAAGGGCTCGTTAACTGTTATCAAAACGTGCACAGCAGTCGCGCAACTCCGCCTGGAAGCTAGGATGAATGAAAAGCTCTTTCATCGTGCACACTCTTTGTCTATCCCCGAATTCATGTGTAAGCTGTCACGAGGGAGGCTCTGATGACGCCACAATAAAGTGCCGTACACTTGCTTGCAACATAAAGAAAAACACGGTCAATTTTCCGTAGCCCCTTATATTTGTCCTCAGCATTTGTAATGTTGCTAGCTCAATGCGTGTTTGACAGTAATTCAACGCGACTAGCAGACGCCGCATGAGTATGAAATGTATTTCAGTCTCTTACACAATGATGTTAGTCGGGAAACATTTCGTTATTAAATATACATACCTATTTAGCTTCGTGATACATTATAATGCAAAAATGCGCCTGGCTACAAGTGCCTGCCATATTTTACATTATTCATAAACTTTTAAATTCGTTAGAGTCAAAGCGTGTCAATATACCATTCTGTAACCGCGGCTTTAAATTTTCAATTTTTAGGTTGCTTTACATGCAAATATATTTTTCACGAGTATTTTAACGAACAAGATTGTGATTATAGATTAAATAATAATTGCAGAAACTTTTTTCTATTAACAAAACAAACATAGTTTGCTTAAATATTCCGTAACAATAATGTAGTTGAATAATCTTATAAATTAGAACAAAGAATATTAAAAGAAAGTGTTCAACTATTTTCTGCATTACACTGTAATGAAGTACGCTGTGTACTTTCAAAGGGTGGAAAATTCGTCGTATGCGTATTTAAAGCTTAATAGCAGCGTCTAGCGGAGTGAATAGGAAAAGTAAGTATCGGTGAGAACGGCAGACATGTGATGAGATATATGAGTTAATGAGAGAACAGAGAGGAGGCCTCTGTCCCAGCAGTGGACTGCTGGGACAGAGGCCTCCTCCTCGCTCTCTGTAAGGATAGGGCCGTAATCCACCAAACGGGGCCACCGCGTGTTGCTAAATGTCACATATCGTTGAATTTTTGGCTCTAGGACATGCCGGTTTCCTCACGATGTTTTTCTTCAGCATTTTGAGAGCAGTGGTGATGAAATTTACACAAAGTAAAGCGCCTTTCAGGGTTCGAACTTACGACCTACAACTCGTAAGTCGCGGTCTCTACACAGACTGAGTTAAAGATATTAGTCAAATACATATTTCAAAGACTATAAAAAAACTCGAGTTACACGAATCTTGGCGACACAAAGTTTAATTCTGCCAAAAATTATGAAACATTGCCAATTAGACACCAAAACCTCGAATTTCAAAGATAAACAACTCAGTAGTCCCAGCTAATTTATCTAGTTCAAGTTACTTTGAACAAGTGTAAGAAAGAATGGGTAGGTACCGTACTGTTGAATAAATGAAATTGCTCAGCTGCTGCCGAGAAAACGCTCAGGACTAAGTGAAGGAAGAGTAGCCAACATGATTAATTACAAAGTAAAATAAAAAGAATAATTTCTTTAGAGGTAATATGAAAGTGACTTCTACTGCGCGCTTTAGACATGAAGCACTAAGTAAGTACGTATAAAGTTTTCTTTTGTGTAGGCTGCAGTGTTCCCGTAGGCCTCATCTTGACTCTCTAAGGATGAATGCATCCTTCAGTAGAAGATTTTTTTTCGTCGACGTGTATTTTTTGCGTCTAGATGCCATGTCCAGGGGCCCTACTCTCTCAGCCCGTCGACGTAGATCCCGTCCCAAAATAGTAGATACGTCAAAGCAAGTGTCAAATTCATTTTTTCGGACGGGCAAATGCCTATCAGCGATAAGGATTGCTATCAAATCGTATTGTCATTCATTCTTAGTTTGGGACCCGAACTTATAATATGTTCGTAAGTGATACGGAGTAGGAAAGGCCCGTAATTTCGGCCCATACTACTGACTTTGTGCTTAAGGTGCAGACCCGCTGCTTTGGTAAATGATAAATAATTTTATTTCTGTAAGTAGGTTTGTACAAACACTTTTACACGTCAATCATATTTTTAAAACTAGATGAGGTCGGCGTTTCCTATTTGACTACTCTGAGAAGAAAAGCTGAAACTAACTCAGAGGTGACAATCTCTTTTCATTGATTTCATTTGAGATCTTATGTCGCGTAATGAAGTAGTTGTATAGTACATTTGATATTGCGTAGTTATCGGATAATAACTTGTTGATATTGATGCTATACGCTATAACAGCGTAGTTAGAGGCCTTGTTTAAGTTCCGTCTTTAGTATCGGTTTGACACATTTGTGTTAACGGCCGGAGCCCCTATGCCCAAGTTCCGTGGAGAAATGTACGTCTTCGCCTTAATAATTAAAGGCGCGTGGCCCGGCATAACAAATAGCCTCGTTAATTTATGTGTTTCGATCTTATGAGTGGGACATTAGAACATCCTCATGGGAAAGTGTTCCTTGATATAATTTAATTAACAAATGCATAAATTGGAGAGCCCCCAATTCGGACGGCTCCGCAAAATGTACCAGATTTACATATTGTCTGTTTAGCTTTTATTTATGGCTGTCTGTTTGTTTGTTTCTTAATGTTTCAAAACAATTTAAATGTTTCTTTCATGACTTGTGAAATAAGTTATTTTAGCTCAAGCTTGTTGTTAATAATATTTATGGATGGAGCAGTTTATCAAGGAAATTATACTCCGAGGCTAGTTCTGCAATATCTCTCAATGCTGTATGGTAGGTATATTATTTATAGCATTGTTCAACACTAAGATTATCTAGTATAACAGGCTGCAGATGGCACTAAAACACTCCGTAATAGTACTGCATAGACGAGATAATATATTCCATAGATAAGGAGACAAAAGGGTACTTACCGTACTATACATATATGTAGGTAGGTATAAGAGTATAGGATATTCGGTCGTCATTAATCTATATACAATGCGTCCCAAAGGTTTTCTTGCCAGACCTTAATTCAAAATGATGTATTAGTATCTACGAAGATAGCTATTGTAAAACTAAATTAACTCGACATAAATAACTATTTTAACGTAAGGCGTTTTGAAATTAAATCAGAATTTCATCTACTTTTTTATTTATGTTCTAAAGAAATGAACGCGAAATTATTAACTCAATTGTTTTGGGCAGAACTTTTGTTCTGTGATTAGCATATTGTGCGGCGTTGCGTTAGTCATTAAAATGCTTTAAAATAAACTGCAAGTCATAAAAAGAGGGAAACGGGTTAATATTTTTTAGCAAGGGTAGGTAATAGCTTGCGAGGGTCCATCAATAACGCTGTATAACGTAGGACCGTGTACGCACCCACCTACTGCTTAGCTCGTAAAAGAAAATCTTTGATGGATAGCATCATCCGACACAATTTGTTCCCAGAATATCGTCTGATAAATTATTCCATTTTTTAAAGCTTATTCAACCTTATTTTAGTACATCACTGTTGTTAATTTCAAGACGTGAACGAATAATTAAAAATTAGCACTTTAATCAGATAAGCGGGCGGCGCGCTTCACTTTGAGATCAGTAAGTAGTAAATTAACTTTCATAATTGCATACTTGTAATTTGCCGAGTCGAAACCCGAGCAAACTAGTAGCTATCCGAGCGTGTTTAATTTGAAAATTCAATTACGATAAATAATTCTATTTTCTGCAATAAAATTATACAGGTAAGGAGGGCAAGTTTTACTTAGTCGCGTCGAAAGATACGCCAGATGTAAGGGGAGCTGCTGCAATACGAACAGAGAGAAAAAATAAAGGGAGCGAAATAAAAGAGTGTCTCAGCCTATTTCAAATGTAAATCTCTGTCGTTGTAACGGGTCGGCTCTCCTGAAAAATAAGACGTAGGTCGGCGAGATTGTCGCTTCTTGCTTTCGTTGACTTGGAACATTTCTGAGACGACGTTTTCAAACCCTCTGCAGGATTTGCGACGAGTTTATGTATCGTCCTGAGAGAAAAAAGTTAAACAATACACCGTAAATGTTTATGTGTAGGGGAAGGAATTGGCAGAGTTACTTATAGAGTGTCGTTGTGAGAGATATCGTCCCGCCTGCCGGAGCAGGTTTACTTGCCGTGTATGTGAACGCTATGATTCAATTGCCAGAGAATATTTTATCTATATTTTACAGAAAATTTACATTGTAGTTGTATAACAATGCACTGTTATTTTGAATATATATGTTTATAAAATTCACATTCTATTGCTGTTTGTATAATTTGTCCATAAACAACCACGTAAGTTCCTTTTAAGTATAAGAGGTACTTAAAACTCCATCAACATAATACATAAACATATTCCCAAGTTCAACAGTATAGCAGGTCGATCCATCATCATTATCACGCAACACTTCATAATAAGGCTGTGGAGCACTCGCTATCGACAAGTAAAGTGCGCTTAGATACAATTTCTACTAGTGTTTACTAGGACATAATACCCGGATTGCTCGATAGATAAGTCTCGTAGAGTAGTTATCGGACCACAAGGGCAGTAAAAGCTAATTGGTGGGGCGGCCGTAACGGGCACAGCGTTAGCGGCGTCGGGATTGGGAAAATTAACCTCTTCCGAGCGACCCAATTGGTGGACTATGATTAGTTTGTAATTTGTGACGGCCTCTGCGAATTGTGGTCGATGTTCACGTTTTTGGTCTGTTAACCATTACGCTATAGTGATTTATGCAGACATGGTGGCTTATTAAATTATATACCGCAATTTTCGTCTCGTGATTTTCATTTAAATCGTTTTACGTTTGTCATTGGCATTTGTGCCTATACGTTTATAATAAAATAGTAACGAAGACAAAACTATACCTTGAATATTAACAAAAAAAAGTTACGAGCTACCAGGAAAATATAGTTTTTAGAATTTTTGTCCGTTTGTCTAGATGTATGTTCCGGGTTGGCGCAAAAACGGCTGAATGGATTTGGATGAAATTTAGCACGGATTAACACATAGGGTTTTGGTTTAATCCCGGTAGTATTCCGTTCCCGTGGGATATTTTCCGACATCCACGCGGGTGAAGCCGTGGGCAAAAGCTAGTATTATGCTATTGGTTTTATTCATTTTAACTTGACATTTTCAAGCCAAGGTAGACTTTATCACCATATTATGATGCATGTATAAATACCTAATAATTGCATAAAATGCACGATTTCTATAACAAGTTCTGACCGTGTGTGACCCGTGGTCCCTCCCGTAGTCCCTGGAAGGTACCACGGGGATTTTCTTTACTCATGGTCCCGCCGAGAAATACAGTGCTGCCGAATTAAAATGGTAGTTTCTGCCGTAGTCCCTGGAAGGTACTGTAGAGGTTTGTCTGCCGATGGCGACCTCATTTGATGCAGGCTATAATTTAGCGCGGATTGCATTCGAACGTTCAAGCTAGTGTCAAATATTTTAATTAGGATTTTTGGTTTAGAACAGGGAGTGTTAATTTAGACAGAAATATGTAAAGACGTTCTTACAATATAATCTTAAAGGAGTCGTACCGTTGTTTGATTCCTCCCGTTACCTTAGAGGGTTCTTCTAGCTCTCTATAGTACCGTCTCTGCTAGAAATACAATGCTGCCGAATTAAAGTTGTACATACCAAGTTCAAGTCATAAAAAGGCGTTCACAAAAAAAAGTAGTTTATCAGCCATCTTGTTACCATAACACAAGCATTAGGTTGCTTAGCTTGGGACTAGATGGCGCTGTGTGAAATGTCCAGGAATATTATTATTATTATTTTAAAGTTTCGTCCTCATTCACCCCTGCATCCCTATTCACCCCGTTTCACCGGTACTTTTCATATGTGTTTATTAGTTTAATGAATAAAACCTTTGACTTTGACTTATTATTATTATTATTTGGTTAGACACACTAGCAGCTAATTAGCTGATGCGTGTGTTTCTCATAGCTTGGAGATATTTAATCTGTCCAGTCGATTCTTGAAGCAGCAGTGCGATTCTGTAACCATATTTCACCGTGAAAACTTAGGTGAAGTGAGCGTGGAGTGAGCTGTCATTCCAACTAATGCTAGGGATTGACACTATGGACAGCTCACTCTAAGCTCACTTCACTTAACTTTTCACCGTGAGATTTTTACAGAATCGATCGGCAGTTCAGTGTGGGAGCCGTCACTACATTTTCCGGGAGTCTATTCCATGCTGTTACAACTCGGTTAGACAAGAATTGCTTCAAGGGTTTTTTTATAGATTTAGGGCTTTACTTGACCTTGATACAACTTTAATTCGGCAGCATTGTATTTCTCAGAGAGACGGTACCTTCCAGGGACTACAGCAGAAACTACCATTTTAATTCGGTGGCATTTTATTTCTCTGAGGGACCACAGGTAAAGAAAATCCACGTTGTACCTTCCAGGAACTACAGAAGGGACCACGGGTGACACACGGTTCTGGCTATTACCAAATATTAAGAGCAAAATTAGTGTCTGTGGTGTAAAAGACTCGTGTAGTTTTCAGGAATACATTATTATTTCATATGCGAGTATTGTGCATAATTTAGAGGAAGATGTTCGTAGCTTTTCTTGAAAGGTTCCGCAAAACGGCGAAGGCATTAAGAAAATGTTATGTATGGAAGTATTTTATGATCCTACATAATTTATTTCAAATTAATAATACTATCTAAAAACAGAAGGTAATTCTTTGCGTCCAATTGGTTTTTAGTTTGTATAAATCGATCGTGTACTTACTATTAATTTCCTAATTTATGTTATAGGTATTTTGAACCGACCTTTGTTTTTTCTCGTCTCCTTTTACAATGTTTTTAAATATATATGAGCACCATGTAACTATCACATAATTAATTTATACGTCATGGTTTCATTTTTAATTCTTTTACCTATTGTGATATAGTAATTTTATATTTTAGGTGCCTCGTCTTCACATATTATTAATGCATGCAAAATATTGTAAAACATTTTAAAAGAGTGACGGTGGAGTTTATTACCCATTCTTCTCCATACGAAAACTACCTTTTGGAAGGGGCGACTAGAATTAATTCTATTTTATTGTAATCTTTGACGTTCAAAAGTGCCTTTTATGTGCCTATTTCAAATAAATGTTTTAATTTTTAGTGTTTGTCGGTGGAAACTTGTAAATGGTCTTTAATTTCCACTCTAAGCTTCCTGGAAATAATAAATCTGGAAATCTGTACTATATCTGTATTAATGTGTTAAACTAAGGTTTCCGAAGAACGGTGGCCGCAACATAACGGCCGCAGTGCTGGCTGTCGATGGCTGTCATGAAAATTATGGCAGCGTGGATTGACTTTACGGTGACAAAAAACGTTCTCTAGGAAAACACATCACTTTAATAAATAACGCTTCAGTGACGTCATTCACCGGCAAATGGCGGACGATATGTATCGATATTTTTTATGTTGCACCTGGCATGTTTTGCCTCTGCTTCATCCTTAGGTTGACGGGTAGAAAATGCCTTAGGCATTCAATCCGTCTTTGTACAGCATTTTCTTACTTGTGTATAAAACTTTAATCTTATATAAAGGCTGGGCAACTTGGAGGAATACGAATTTTTTTTGGCACCTCGTTGTTTTGGCGGCAATTATGACAGTTGTTTTATGAAAATTATTTTGTGTAGATACGGCAAATTTGTTATGGAGCGTTTTAAGAATGAACAAAGTGTTTTAATTACTAAAACATTCTACTCAACCCAATCATGTATTGCGGAAATTATAAGAAAATTGCTGCCAATTTTTAGTACAAATCACTTACTTTCGCGCGTTTAGAGATTAAATTTGAGCAGCATGGCATTGTAACAGATAAAGCAGTATTCTTACATCAAGTGAATCGGTTGGGTTTAGGAAACCTGTGGTTCCAACAAGACGGGGCTACATGTTTTACGGCACGAACCACAAACGAGACATTGCAAAGAACGTTTCCGGGTCGGTTAATTTCGAGAAACGGTGACATTGATTGGCCCCAAGATCCCCGGATTTAACAGCTCCTGACTTTTTTGTGGGGCTTTCTTAAGGGATGTGCTTATACTAATAGGCCAATGAACTTTCAAGAACGTGATCTTTCAGTGACGTGTCTCAGATATTTTATTGTAACAAAATATCTGAGACACGTCACTGAAATAACATAGGAAATGTGTGAAAATGTCATGAAAAACGCAGTGAAAAGAGTTCACATCTGCCATGCTGCTAGAGGTGGACAATTGTCTGAGATTATTTTCCATGCTGAATTGCCGGCCCTAAATACTTTTTTTATATAAAAATTCTTAATGATTTTTATATTTCACTAGCTTCTGCCCGCGGCTTCGCCCGCGTGCAGAAGTATCAATACCAGGACCGTATCAGTACCAGGGTAGCGGGAACATCCGAAAGGGTTTACCGCTGCCCTGGAACATAAAGGGCTAAGGAAGGAACACGGGTGGGTTTTAGTCAGTAAGAGTCTGACACTCCCTTCTGCTCCACCCAGAGCGGGAGCTCAAAATTTCATGTCTCTAGGACCAGCGGTTTAGGCTGTGCGTTGATCTATCAGTCAGTCAGTTAGGACTTTGAATTTTATATATATAGAAGAAGATAGATAGAATAATATTTTAAAAATAAAATGTATATTTGCCCAACCTGTATTTACATAAGGGTTTGAGCTATATAACATCACGCTAGGAAACTAAGGAGCCGAGCAAAAAGAAAAAATACAGAAAGAACGCTAAGCGAAATCAGTAATAGCGCGGGCCGACGATGCGATGCGACCCGGTAGGTCGGGGGAACAAGAAATGTCAAGCGGACGGAGTCGCAGGCAAAAGCTAGTAAAAGCAAAAAAATGGGTTATTCCGACTGTTCCTCAAAATATTGCAAGCTACTTAATTATGTCATATAATTTCGTGGAATTTATATATCCCACACGTATGCAGTGTTTTATTAAAACAAAACCCGCCTTGTCTCGTGCAGTACCAACATACGACGCGTGAATACCTAATTAGTGGAGGATTATGATTTCACTCGCTCAGCTGAACAAAATAAAGTA
The DNA here is from genome assembly GCA_945859715.1 of Apamea sordens. Lineage (NCBI taxonomy): Eukaryota > Metazoa > Arthropoda > Insecta > Lepidoptera > Noctuidae > Apamea > Apamea sordens. The sequence goes on along the minus strand of OX243994.1, from coordinate 11,603,211 downwards.
ATTTAATTTAGTGTGTGGGATACACGAGCATACGTGTTTTACACAAAATGTGTAGCGGAAAGGAAGAAATAAATAACAACATGTGTTCTACATATCTACGCTCTTGGCACTGGTAGTCCAGTGTTAACTGCTGCAATTTGTAGGTCGTAGGGTCATCAAACCCAGACAGGCACTTTACTTTGTGTAAATTATTTCATCACCACTGCCCTCAAAACGGTTAAGGAAAACATCGTGAGGAAACCGACATGTCCTAGAACCTAAAATTCGAAGACATGTTACATCAACCAACTCGCACTGGCCCCGCGTGGTGGATTACGGCCCTCTCGCTCTCACCGAGAAGAGGCCTGTGTCCCACCAGTGGGAACTTAGGCTGATTATGATAACACGCGCTCGGACGTGGAGTTGCGAACACCAGCCGGCCTTACTACTACTAAGAACTACCATGTATACTTAGATATAACACAAAGATCTCGATGTTTTAACATCGGTAGATTGCGCCCGCCCGCGTGAAGCAGGGATGGGTCGCTAGTAGGTTATGAAAGTTTTTTAAAGAGTTTTCTATTACCTGGAAAAGATCGCTGGGATCCGTGGGGAGGCCTAAGATCAGCAGTGATCTTTCAAATGGAGCTTTTGACAGCATCTACCTGAAAAAGCAAATACAAATAACTCCAATAATAACTAATATAACAAGTAATATTTACTTGGCTCGCGAGGTTGTCGACATGTGGGATGTGGACTCAGCCATCATTGTGCCGATACTCGTGACAGCCAATGGGTTAATAGCCAAGAGCCTCCACCAACACTTGAGGAGGCTCTCGTTGGGCAGCTGGATCAATGACTTGATTCAGAAAGCAATACTTTTGGACACGGCACTCATTGTCAGGAGGTTCCTATTATAGGGTAAATAATTATTATATTTAGTCCGTCAGTTCGATTATCGAAAAATAATGGACACGTATTTTTTCTTTGGTCAATCAAACAAAAACTTACAAAGATAAAGCGCGTCAAAATTTGGGAGTGGGGGTTCGTGACGTCACGCCATGTTAAATAGTGTAGCAAGGCGTGACGTCAAGCGGAACTTTAACGGGCGATATCTTCATAATTTTTTATATAATTGACAAAAGAAAAAATACGGTTCCAATATTTTTTGATAATCTAACTGACGGACTACTTAATTAGAATTTTTCAGGAAGCTAGCCTATTAGTCTTCTTATAAGAAGACTAATAGGCTAGCTTCTAATATACTTGGAGAGAATCATGAGTTATAACTCATGATTCTCTCCAAGTATATTTGTTCATATCTATATTCTAGATTCGCTCCAGGGTTTAATACAGGCATTACTATGCCTGTGAGCATAGTAACGAGGAGTATCTAAGACTATGATTAAAATATATCTCGTATATTACTGGGGATGAGTCCTTCATTTATGATACCTAAGTATATTTATTTTCTCTTCACAAATATACAGTAGTAGTGCTTAAAAACTAGTGTAAGGATTTTTTTTTTTTTTTTTTTTTTTTTTTTTTTTTTTTTTTTTTTTTTTTTTTTAAGGATTGTGTAAGGATTAGTTTACATTTATGAAAGACGGGTGCATTGCATGCAACGCCTGTGGTACAAGGAACCAGGGCCCCACGACGCTTCATAATATGTATAAGCTAACATTAGGAGTTTTTATGAGACTGAAGAGAATTAACAATACAAAAATAAAAATACATACTTATAACATAAAAAAACAGCGTTACGTAATTAGACTTTACATCTAGATAATTATGGGTTACTTGTGTTCAGAATCGTTTCAATGATCATGAGGGTTGTAGCAGAAATCTCACCAGGCTTAGTTGATGGATTGGTCATCACAGTACGTTGTGATACAGAATGCTGATTACAGTGCTTTCATTGATGATGATCATCGTCTTTAACAGGTTCTCTTGATTTCTTGCCCCATGTGACAGGGGCGAGCCTTTTGCCATTATCCGGGCACAAATCCAGACTCCTGGCTGCTACTGAAAAATTCTAGATGAGAAAAACTCAATTACACTTTGCCCGGGTATCGAACCTATAGGACCTCATGCTTAGCAGTATTGCTTGCGACTATTAGATCAACGAAGCCGTCTTTCTCAGATCTATCGGATTAAACGGTCACTCGTCTGCAACACCAATTAAACACAGCATTATCATATTGCAAAGACCAGTAAACGCTTAATAAAATATTCTTTAATGGCAGTTTCGAGTCCAAGTAGAAGTTTATCGTCGATTGAATCGCGGCGCTGCAAAGATAATAATCCCGAGGAGAGCAGGGGCTTAACTCGGCATCGGCTGTACTTAAGAATTTTTACGCCCTATAAATTAAATCGCCACACTTTCGTATACATAGGCAGTTCCATTGTTTCGGTCAGTTTCGAAATTGTATAAAACAAATGACATAAGCGGACAATCAGATTTTGTAAATAGCTACAAAACGGTAAAACGTTTTTACCTTTTTTAAATTTACAGCTACATACATTTATGTAAATAAACAAAGTGCACCTACCTATCTACCTAAGCTTACAAATCATATTTTATTTCGTCCTCATAAAGCTATACTGCTATTTTTATTCTGGGCCACGACTGTTGCCTTCAATGTTAATACAGTAATTTTATCGCACGGATCGACGCGCGCTTTACTTGAAGTAACCGTGTGTACAAACACGCTTTGAATGTGTGTGTTAGCGCAGGAGGTCTCGGTACCCGATTATCGTCGGTACCGAATTTGTCTCGGTCCTAGACAAATTCGGCGAATTCGGGCGTGTGTGTGCGTGTGTGTTTTCAGTGCTGACGCTACTTCTCCTCTCGTCTAGTAACAAGTAAAGCGCCTCTCGCTTCTTGCGGTAAAAATACTATTAACGATTTATCCATGACGTCATTTAACTTTTTCTTTTTGAACCGACTTCTCGATTCGATTCGATAGAACCGATTCTAAAAAAGGAGGAGGTTCTCAATTCGGATGTTTGATGTTTGTTCGCGCATAACTCCGTCGCTTGTCAACCGATTTGAAAAATTCTTTTGTTGGAAAGGGTATATTTCCCAAATGGTCCTATAGAAATTTCATCAAAAACGGTTCAGTAGTTTGATTTTTAAACCAAAATTACTGGTAAAAATTACAACTTAAAAGTGTAAAATAAAAACGTTTTTGCAAAAAAAAAACAACCGACTTCCAAAAACGACACTACAAAGTGAAAAATAACTTTAATTTCGGAAGTCGGTGGCAAACCACGAAAATGCGAACCCAACGACACCGACTTCCGAAATTAAAGTTATTTTTCACTTTGTAGTGTCGTTTTTGGAAGTCGGTTAGTTTTTATTTCTTTACACATCATCAATTCTTTATATCTAAGTATATCTAGAGGAACCTTTCGTTACTTACTGTTGAAGTTTAAAACTGGAAGTAAATGATAAACAGAGACTGAAACTGCTTTTGATCCCGCACAAGTTTCAAAAGTTGTCTTAGTAAAAGGGTTACTGTAATATGATACTGCGATACTCTGGTAACTTTTCACTCCTATACATACAAAAGTTGACAGATTATCTTTCATCTCTATTCATCTTCTACAGCTATTAATCTTCTACCTTGCTCTTTTACACTTAAAAGTTCAGTAATTGTCTGACTGATAGACTATGCACAGCCTAGATAAGTGAAAACAGAAACATGAATGTTAAATAAAAAATGGCTACCGATTGTGATGTAAGGTACATCACATATGAGCCCTCTAAATTAATGCAATGCTACATGAAAAGCAACCAACAACTAAGTGAATTTCTTTCAACGTGTGCGTTTCATGTTATAGTATCTTTATCTCACGAAGCGACGCGCGGTTTGCTTGTGGTTATCAAGTCTACAAACACGCTGCAATTATGTGTAAGCGTAGGGGACCGAGACAATGGCGAAGTCTGAGGTGTGTGTGTGTGCGTATATGTGCTGACGCTATTGATTGAAATAACACAAAGGGCTGGAGTAGTTAAGTTCCGGGGATTGGCTCTTAAAAGAGCCGTTTGGGATGGGTTTTGAGAAAGACCGGTTCGTGCCATCGTCACGCTATTCATCTTCACACACATATTCACAGCGTGTTTTCACACTTGATTAACACAAATAAAGCGCGTGTTGCTTCGTGATATAAAAAATATTGCATGGTTCAAGAATCTGTACCCAGAATACAGGAGTTCGATAAAATCATTTTCATTAAGGATATGAATTGTGGTACAACAATACTGTTTGAATGATCTCCTTCGTGTTATAATTTGAAACTTAGTTGAGAGAACCGTGTAAGTTGAAATTTTTGAACTACTTTTATAAATCCCGGTTTTCCAAGCTTAGTGGCGTCGGCATTTCTATCTGACTGCGAAGAAATGCTGTAACAAACTCAGCGGTCAAGGTTTCTCGTAAAATTCAGACATTTATCGTGAATTTCCTGCAATGCAGGGCAACGTCTGCACTGACCTTTTTAAGTACCTACGTGCTGGAAATCATTTGTGCAACTTCAATTGAAACTCAACTTAAGCAAACTAAGCTATTCTTATTGTAAAGTTAAAGCCATATAAAGTAAGCTGGAACAACAGATCGAATATCTCTCCCCCAAGTTATCTATTCTTAGTACCATCTCAACAGCATCTCTACAATATGGATTTCTCTTTTAAATTCAGTTAGTTACGTTCCCGGGAGATGTATCTAATATAGTGAAGTAAGCGTCGTAAGTGAGCTGACTGTACCACGCAGATAACAAAGAAGCGACTACAAAGTACATTTCCGTCTTGTTAGGTACCTACAAAGCGGAATTATTCAAGAAGTTCTAAAGGAGTCGAAGGGACTCACTAGGATGACTCAATTGTGAAACAGAAGTGAGATCCGACGAGGGTCCGGGGGCTTTTTACGGCCTATATTATTGTGCTATAAACCATAAAAGCTCTTCGCTTTATAAACGCTAAAACAAAACACAGGCGACCGCATATTTCTTGTTTATTCACTCCGACTTACATTATGTCCCGCAATGAACTGGAGTGAGATTTTACGAAGCACTTTTAATTTTCTCGGAGGAGGAAAAATGGCGTGTCCATCGCTGAAATGTATTTAAACTAGCCGAACGGGCCGAGCTGTTGGCGCAAACGAAAGTACAATTACAAAAAAAAGTATAGTCCGGGTTTCTGGAGACGACTTTGTTCTTCTACTCAAGTTTAAAAAGTATTTCTCAGTACTCTCCTTCCCTACGTACTTTCAAACCGTACACAGAGATTGTAAGCCCGAGTGTATAATTACTGTGCGCAACTTTTCCGTTTTCCTCGAAATTTATGTTGTGCGTTGATGAGTTAGACAAGACAAACGGTTTTATGTGTTAGATAAACTGCAACTTCCTGTACACCATGTGTCACGTTTGCGAGCCCTATTAATCTTTATATGAACGGAGCCCGAGTATGGCGTGCGCCGTTCTCACATACTACCAACAAATCTGTTAGCCCATAATCCGGTTGATGGAATTAGAATTTATCTTCCAAGCCAAAAGACTATTTACATAACCGCTAGGTTTGTAATCCCTGAAGGGTAAGTAAAGTACTTTCGTACCCAAATTGAGCCAATGGCAAGCCTTGACGCGATATGGGGTAGACTTATGTATAGTAATGGCCACGACTATCGGCCAAGAAATTCCACAAGATTAGGACCTTAAAACGCAAAAGTAATTGATGAATCTTCTGTATTTTTTATTTTAGGGTAAGTATGGGATGGGCAACACTTGGTATCGCTTCTTTTACTTGGAATGCTTCTATCGATATCTTATAAATTTGATAGAACTGTCATTAGCGAATGTCATGGCTTATTATTTTTTAATGTAATGGAAAATACATTAAATGGTAGTAAGCTATGTCAATTGACTTTTCGTGATATAGTATGCTCGACTTTTTGATAATGCGAGACTATAAGTATTTTTTTGTTAAACGAGGGCCAACATAAGTTGCCCCAGGAAGAATATAAAATGTATTTCAATAACAACTTCACAGTAGCAGTCGATTTAAATAAATATTAAACCCTTTTATACTGTGCTTGATGCGCTGAAATCGCTTTAAAGCTTTATGCTTCAGATTAAACGTGAAACATTGCCAACAGACGAGTATATAATTTGCTGAAAGATTTAATTTAAAGTTCTTTGAAATACACAAAAACGCGAAGCAACACTTTTTTTCAACAAACTCATGAAGATTTTATAAATTTCAAGTGATATGAAAAGTAAATTTAATAACAGGGGTAAAGTTAAATTATTACCAAACCATTTTCGACCACGGCTGAAAAAAGGGTTTGCACTCAATTATTTGTATAAGTAGGTAAATGGGTATTCCTGTCATATCATTTCATTACGGTACCTACCATGCATTTTCCCACTCCTGTAGCCTAGAACAACATAGGTACTGTAGGTAGATAATCACCATATCATTAATCACCACGATTGGTAATCGCCAATCCCGGTGATAATCGATCGTTGTTTTTTTTTAGTATTTTCGCACACAAAAAGGTACAAAGGTAAAAAGAATACAAGATACATTGTATTTTTCACAACTTTGAAATTTGATTCCTTAGAAGATCTTCGAATAAATCCAAACTGGATGTTGGTGTTCTTTGCCTTTGTCTGACTAAGGGGGTCTGCAGACGACAGACTTATTGCACGTACGATTATTGTTCACTGATTCTGTTAATGATCATATTATTTTTCTTTCGAAGTTCCATTCGTTCGGTTACTAGTCAAAACTTGTTACTTGGCTGTTTTTCCACTAATTTGTAACCCCCGACGAAAATAGAGGGGTGTTCAGCGTGTGTCTGTGTGTCTGTTTATCTGTGTGTCTGTCTGCGGAATCGTAGCTTCCAAACGGCTGAAGCGATTTTGATTTTATATGTTTTGTTTTATAATATTTTTATACCTTTTTGTGAGGTCATTGCTCTTTGCGTTACTAATATTAAATTAATAGCAGTGCATAGTAAAACAATCGCCGAATAAAGTGAGAACCAAACCATTGTCTATCGTCTGTAGTATACCTTATAAATGTCAATTTAAAGAAATAGGTCAGTCTGGCTCTCAGCTAGCATACAGCCATTATTTGTTGTTGCAATGTATTAAATATAAATAAGATGCGCTAGCTTCTCCTTCTAGCTCTTAATACTATTGACCCACTTAACTTTTGTGCAGTAGAAAATAACGAAGCTGAACCAACAGTTGGTATTGGTATCTACGAGTAGGCATATAACTATATATGTCGCAGCCAACTGGTTAAATTAGCCGTTTAGTTAACCGCCTGGCCTTTGGAAGTAGTGCTCGCCTCGCTTTGCTCTCTCGGCTCGCACGCGGTTGATCACAGTTCGAACCTAACCCATTTGGTCGGGGTGCCCTGGCTTAGTTACTGCGACCAATTTGGCTCACACGTGATTGGTTACAGGTCCAACTTAAACTATAATTTATTGAATATCGATCGCTGTTTAGTTAAAAGGCTAGGCGGTTAACTAATCGGCTAATTAAACCAGTTGGCTGCGACATATATACCAGGACGTTGTGATTGCTTACAGGTACATTGCAAAAACAGAAGGCCAATTCCCGTAATTAAAAACGTTCAAAATCTAATCGCAATCTCATCTCGGCGACAATCGATGTCAAACAATTGTATGAAAATTACAGGATTTTTTTTACGCACAGTCACGAGCAAAAGTATGGATATACTCGGCTTTATTTAAAAGCGATTTACTCCTTTATTTTTGAATGAAATTCTGTTGTTACGAACATAGAATTTTCGAACCCATTGGTTTATCAATGTTGCATTCGTTATTTCTGGGGATCTGCCGCGAAAACTATCCTGATGCCTTTGCAAAGAACCCAAAATAAAATGACTAAAACCCTATACCATTATCACTCTTACTCCAACTAAAATACTATTTGAAAAAACTAAATGATTAAATCTCGCCCAACTATACACATACGGCACCTGCATTCTAATTAAAAAAATCACCACAAACTGCATACAATCCAATTTACAATTACACAAAAAAACAATATCACACAACCTAAGAAATAAAAATACTACAACGGAGACAAGCTCGTACTAACTATGGTAAAAAAACCATATTGTTTGAAGGAGCACAGCTGTTTAATGACCTGCCAAATGACGTAAAGGAGTGTAACAACATTAACTCATTCAAAATGAAACTAAAAAATCATATTCATAAAATGTAATTATACCGCATACCTATCAAAATAATGTTAGCAACTTCTTACCTACCCAATATTTGTTTGTATAACTTCACCAACACGCACCAGAGGCAAAATGTATTTCATTTAGATTTAAGCAATTACTTTGTATCTCATTGTAAGTGAACCTATATACTGTTCTTATGAGAATAAATTCTTTAAACTTATTTCACGAAAAAATCGAAATTGAAAGTTGCCAAGTGTTGACATATTGGTGCTTGTGACTGTACCTATTGAGACTAAATCTGATTAGAATGCGATAATACGTTCGCAAAATACGGGAACAGGCGGTCTATCCTGTAAAAAAATCACAGTGAAAACTTAAGTGAAGTGAAGCTGTATTTCAACCTCATGCTAGAGACACTATTGACAGCTCATTATAAGCTCACTTCACCTAAATCTTTCACGGTGAGATTTTTACAGAATAGATCGACTGATCCTGAGAACATCTAATCCTGAACTGGACTCTTTACCTACTATGACTTTAATTTTAAAAGCGCATGTATAAGAAAACTCGTTCTATATTGCAGCGTACAGTTAAAACTAGTTAGTAAAACTAGTTGCCTATTAGACTGGCGTGGATATAAAATTATAAATAATATTCTAAGGGTCGATTTTTCACTAGTCATATAACTTTTATCTCAGGAATAAATATTGAGGTTTGACAGCTTTTATATAGAAATTACGTCAAACTGTCATAATTATTCTTCAGATAAAAGTTATCTAGATAGACTATTGAAAAATCAAGTCTAAGTCTATCATATCTATTAAACATAAACTGGCTAATTGCGTGTTGGACGCACAATGAAGGGTTCCGCAGTTGGGATGAATTTATCCCAAGAACAGATTTAACATTGTAGTTGAAAAACATGTTCTCTCACACATTCCAACTGAAAGTTTGTACGCACAATATTGAGAGATTTAACATGTTAATTTTAAGATCGTAGACTTCTTATAGGTTTTCTTGTAATCATATAGGATTATTTTCTGTATTTTTTTGAAAAGTGTGGGCTCAGTAGTTCAGGAAGGAATGTTTTGAACTTTAAAACTATTTATTTTAAAATTATACAAAAATATATTTGAGACCCTCATAGTATCCAATATGTCACATGGTCAAATTGCAAAGCTTTTTCTTTTCATTTTCTTATTTACCTCCTAAAAGTGACCCCCATATTAAAAATTCATTTACGTAGAAATTCACATGCTTACAAAATTTCAACTTAATTGGTTCATTAGATTCGAAGCAAAAGGGCTGTTACAGACGGACAGACCAACCATACATAGTAGGGCACTTAGGTCGTAGTTTTGAACTACGACAGGCGCTTTACTTTGTACAAAATTATTTCATCAACACTGCTCTCAAAACAGTGAAGGAGAACATCGTGAGGAAACCTGCACCAAAAATTCAAAGACATGTGACATCTACCAACTCGCACTCGGCTCGCGTGGTGGATTACGTCCTACCTTAGCTCTGAGAGGTGACTCTCTCACTGAGAGGAGGCTTGTGTCCCAGTAGTGGGAACATTATATGCTGATTATGCATGACGGACAGACAGACAGACAGACACACGAGTGATCCTATGAGGGTTCCGTTTTTTCGATGTACGGAACCCTATCAAGATTATTTATCTCTTACTGCTGGAGAGAATAAGTTTTCGATACAATAATAACATTCGAACACCTTTTGTACGGAACCTTAGATAAAATAGCATGTTGTGTTTTACAAAACAAACAGTATGATCGATTTATTTGTTCCGTCACACATTTTAACAAATGGCGGACGTATAAAATATGGGCTTTTAGAAGCAGTTAGCTTCAATAGTTGATTGTAAAGTGTTTTTATTTATTTACTTACCTAACCATTTATGTACAAACATATAAACAGACAAGAACAATGGAACAGAAAAAAAACATGCGTACATCTTGTTGCTTAGATGTTTAAGATAATCACTCTGAAAGTTTAAAGTAATCAAACATCTATGCAACAAGATGACAGCAAGTTCAAAAAATACGAATGTCACGTGATCAACTTTGAACATTAATACCTCGGAAACGTGACACTTTAAGGGGTTTGGTCTTAGTATGTCTTCTGTTTGCATTGGTTTAGCTATCGGTTATAGGTTTTATGCGTGGCCGCCATTTTGAAAAAAACATCAATGACACGGGTGTGCCACGGACCTTAAAAACCCTTTGATTATTAATATTTTTGTTTTTCTTGTTCGCCCAGCCATTACGGACAAACTATTAATATTCATAGTGAATTGTATAACTTATTAAGGTCTCCGGAGAATTAACAACGTTATCCCAGTCCTAGACAGGAAGACACCATTAATAACCGCTTTCTCACCTTTGACAGGGCATTAGTGCTCATTCAGTATTCGAGCCGAGTCGACAGTACAGTTATAATTCTTTAGTATGATTAAAAATTCTTTGATGTTATCCGAGTGCAGGTTCACTCTAATTTGGTTGGCGCTAACGACGGCAATTTTATTTGTCCCGTTTGTGACCGTCAGCATCACGGTATAATATCGAGTTTTTGCCACGTTGTCAATTATGTCACACAAATACTCCCCAGTACAGTCCGCCTCATTATTTCAGAGCGCACGAAATTTACATTGTGAAGGTAAATAAGCCAATTAAATTTATTAACGTGGTACCTACCTGCGAATGAATACTATGAAGTGTGGAATTAACTATTGAAACATTGTAACTAGGTATACATTTATTTTTAATATCAATTTTAACAAAATTGGACGAGTGTATTATACTGGTCTCATAAATGGTCTCACAATTTGTATCAAATGAAAGTGTTTTCATGATTTCAGATGATAATATCAGGATTTTTCGTTTTATGTTTATTGAAAGTGCTATTTGTAAGTTATTTTTATCACGGTATTTTTCCAATGATTGCAATCAACCGATTGAATGTTACCCAGTTCACTGTTTATACTGGGACTGAAGAAAACTTAAAAGCTATCAAAAGAAGAAAAGAGTCTTTAGAACGTGAATGCTTGCTGAATAAGACAATAGGTAAGTAGCGGGTGGCGATGAGCATTCAATGAAACCATGTATGACATGACGTTCTTTTCTTTGAACACGTGTGACCCATTTGCAACAATTAAGCACCCCATAAAGCCTAGGCCAAAATTCATGGAATTAGAAAAATCCATGTATTTTGAAAATTTTCCTGAATTTTTCACTATACATATCACTTTTCTTTAAACTCTCAATTTGAATGACCTTTATTGATATTCCATTGGGTACCTAATACTTTAACAAACTTTTCGATTTAACCAAAAGAGATCTATTCAAAATTATCTGATGAAAATCTAAACAAATCTATAAAACATGTTCCTGTGGATGCCAATTTATTTATTAATAACCAACTTATTTTTAAAGTTTGCACAACACATACCTACAAGTTTTCGGAAAAAAATATTTTAGTGCCAATTAAAAATAGAGAGCTTTGGTTTGATATTTGAATAACTAAACCCAAAATTTTAATTCAAAATCACCTTGAAGATGTTTTTCATTACACATCATCATCTGCTAGCCTTTTCCCAACTATGTTGGGGTCGGCTTCCAGTTTAACCGGATGCAGCTGAATTCCAGTATATTAGATGGAGCGACTGCCTGTCTGACCTCCACAACCCAGTAACTGGGTCATACGATACCCTTCGCTAAGACTGGTTGTCAGAATTTCAGGCTTCTGACTACCCGTAACGACTATTAAAGATCCACGAAGACAACCGAGAACGAGTTAACTTGCTTTCCGAGGCACGGAGGGGCCTCGGTGTGTAAAGATGGTCACCCATCCACAGACCATCCGTGACCATTCGATCGACCTGTGCGGCTGTTATTATTTAACCAGAAGCCCCTCTCCTCAAGTTTTTCATTAGACAACTAAGGTTAATGTTCTAACCTTGATTTACGACGATGATGTCTCAATAATATTATTCAAGCAATCATCGTTGGAAAAAACGGTGAAATATAAAGCTGAAACCTTCTAAATACTAATTCCCTTGGCTGAGTGATTGCGTAAGAATTAAACCTGAACAGAGAAGTATAGGCATATTTTTACAACAGAACAGACTATTGTTACCTAAGTATACTTTTGTACACAGTTTTTGGAAACATTTGATCCTTTTGTAAGCTATTCCAAATATTGCGAATCACCATCGCTACTATTAGGTAATTAGTTAATAAGGTTCAGTGGGTGAGGTTATTGCTATATATCGATCAATTCGGCAACAGTTCCACTCCCGCCGCAACCGAGAATTTCCTAATAACTCCCGGACTTCGAGCGAGTCCTGATTTCGATGACTTCACAATTTATTGCGGTATGAAGCAGCACCCTAATTGCGTAAAACACTTTCCTAAAGATTTTGGGGGAAATTGGTAATCCATAGCTTCATATGTTTAAGAAATTAGTCTGCTCAACAACATAAATAACGCAATGAATATTGTTGAACTGTTAAAATGAAAGGCATTGCCACTATAAGTGTGTTACGTAATTACCCCGACATTAAGTCGACCAATGAGGAGAGTCCCCGGCTCTCCGCATTCTGAACGAACGATTTGATAAGTACATGATGTCATTGTCAATACAAAATGGCGACTCGCTTCAGAGCTTTCCTAAATGGAGCAAAATAATTGCAAATCATTGCCCTGGGAATCATTTGTAATCCGTATGTGTATGAAATCAATTTCGATTTAATTTAAGTTAAATTATGATGAATTGACAATCGATATAAATGTCAAATATATTCCTATTAGAATTTTAGGTCTCTAGACGAATCTAATGACAAATGAGGGTTGAAAATAGAAAAGAAAATATTTTATTGTTCAGGTAATACACTGGGCAGGCAGCAAGTTGAGATGACATGAGTAGCTTAAAATATTACCTACAGATAGGTTACAAAGTACTATTTACCAGTGAGCCCCAAACTAGACAGTTAGGCTCTTTGTATACGGCACGATTTCTTTTCAGTACGGTATATAAACTGCGCCGTGGAAAAAACGTGTCTGTCAACAAGCTTCCATAGTGATCCATACAACACTGACCAACGTGCCTACACACGGCGAAGAAACCGTAATTTTTCACGGCAAGAAAAATATATTTATACAAAGGTCCTCAGTCTGTATCTTGGGGATCGGGGTACGAATTCCAGCGTGGACTAGACAGGTGATGTATGGTAAATGACTATGTGTAATCTGTGTGTGAAATCCATCATGTGTATGTGATTCCATAGGTATAAGTATATGATTCAATTTCTTTGCTTACTTATTTGGCATTAAATTTCTTGATCAGTAATAATTAGAATAACTTCATCGGTTATCAAAAAAAAACTGCTTTTTCATAGAAAAGTGCAATACCTACGCGGTCAAAATTACCTATTATCCTAGGATTCTGTGTGTCTAGAATTATGTGCTAAATTCATGGTTACGGTTTGCGCGTTGATCTCCCTGCCACTCTGTATAGGTAGGTAAGAAATCTGTGTTTCGGCAATCAATTTGTTAATCGAGTGTAATTTGCAAGCCCCTGCGATTTACTGGAACGAATTCACGATAAAACTTTATAAAAGTAGTAACTATGTACTCATCGTACGTTCGTAAATTATGGATAAACTGTTTTTTGAGCAACTGACAAACTTTGGTACTTGTTGACAGGCCTACACCACAATATGAATATGGACAGGACAGAAACTACGAACAAACGTTCGAAACGGCACACTCACACAGACGCGCGCATTGTCGAGACCCCAAAGCGATATTCGCGGTGCTCTCAGTCGCGGGAGTCGTGTCGACATCGACCATTTCACTTTACTAAAATATCTCTATGGTTGGAGTATTGTGATCTAAGAATAAATAATTACCATATGTAATGTAAATAGAAAAGTGAAATATTATTATCCGGTGTATAATTTCTGTTACCGTATTCGAAATCACGAAGGGAGGAACTCACTACCTTTTACTGACAGGCGTTTTCAATTTTATTCAAAATTAATTGTAATTCGTAATCTAACTCAAAACCAACGAGTATCAAAAATATAATTAAACTTCGGTTTCAGTTTATGTTCAAGAAGCGAAAATGATCGGCGGTAGAAAATTTTCGGAGCTAGCAACTTGGACGGAGCATAACTTGAATTTATGAACACTTTTTCGCGTGACGATTTCTACCATTTAACTCCTAGGTAATAATTTCAACAAATAAGCTTAGTTTCCATACTGTCCATATTTAAACTGTGCCTACATTGTCCTCCCATACCTATTAACAGTGTTATTTCGGAACATTGTAAAAGCCAATTAATTTTCAAAGAGTAGGTAATCGTGGAGTTTCGTGCCGGCTCTTCCACATATTAGGAAACGACCAATTGGAACAGTGCACCTAGCTTCTGACGTTACATAAGTGCCATGTAAAATTAGGTGAAATAAAATATTTTGTTTAATTTTTTTGTTTTTAACGTATTATTCGATTTTTTGAAGGTGGTTTAAAAATCGAACTGAAGGCCAATTCCTGTAATTAAAAACGTTCGAAATCTAGTCGCATTCTCATCTCAGTGACAATCAATGTCAAAAACTAGTCAAAAATGTAGGGAAATTAGAGATATTTTTGACAGCTTGAGACTAAGATCAGAGGGGTAATTCTCGTAATTTTAAGAATGTTCACAGTCTAATCTCGGTCTCAATCTGTAAAAAATACCTCTAATTTCCCTACATTTTGACAAGTTTTTGACATTTATTTGTCGCTGAGATGAGATTGCGACTAGATTTTGAACGTTTTAAATTACGAGAATAGGCCTCCTGACTGTGAACGTTCTTAAAACTTAGAGAATTGCCCCTCTGGTAATGCGGTGGTTTGTTTGTAGTTACAATGGAATTAAAGTTCCATCAGAACATCCTATTAGAGTTCTATTCGAAATCCACGCGTTTGGTTTTGCGGGCGTTAATTAGAACTGCCAATCAATTAACACTCACAATGAGAATTTGAAACGATGCTCAGTGAAGCACTAAATAAAATTCACGGATAAATTAACAGTTAGATGCTTGTCGATCAATTTGTGAAGTTTGTAAAGCTGCTGCGATCGCCGATTTGGTGTGCGAGTAGCCAAGAAATAAATTCTATACACCTAATACACTAATACCTATACAGGCTGTTGATATATTATCTGTACCTGTTTAACTGGAGTTACCGAAATAGCTTGCAGAGTAAGCAAGCTGAAGTGGCAGTGGGCTAGCCATGTTTGTCGAAGGACCGATGGCCGGTGGAGCAGACGGGTCCTGACGTAGATACCGCGTATCGGCAAGCGTAGTTTGGGACGCTCCCCCACTAGATGCACCGATGACCTCAAAAAAGTGGCTGAGACAGACTGGTTGCGGAAGGTGGATGGCAGAGTGCTATGCCACAGCATGGGAGAGGCCTATGTCCATCAGTGAACTGCGATAGGCTGAGCTGATTCATTGGTTTAAGAGCTGATTCTACTCACGACACTGAACAATTTTCTCTAAGGAACCTATATATGATTCCCAAAAAACATATCGACTTTCCGTACAAAGGTAATGAACTGATCGGATGACGCAAAGGTGTTTTTCCCCCAAATCTAAACCATGTGTGCAGTAGGGAAAGTTGTTAGTCCGGCTAAAATAAACCGTAAATAAATAGTTGACAAAACAACAGCCGGTGCACAGCAGTTTATTAAACCTGCCAATCAATCAAACTGCGAGAATATAAAAACGATGTTGCCATCGCAGTGAATAAAAACTCGCTGATTATTTGACCGTTAGAAGAGTTCGCCGATCAATTTGTTGGTGTAATTTGCAAGCTGGTGCAACTGCAGCTTACAGTTAGGCTGAGGCTACATTAGGTAGTGATTCGCGACGCGGCAGCATGAAAAATCGCTTTCATTTCGCCGATGAGTTGATGAATCGCATGAAAAATACCAAGATTTAAAGTCATATTGAGCTTTTGTATGTATATAGTAGATCTCGGCTGTCATTCTTGGATCTTTGACAGTCGTTACGGGGTCGTTTATCATCATCATCCTTATTTCAGCCGAAAGATGTCCACTGCTGGACATAAGCCTTCCACAAGCACCTCCACCTCGGGTCGTTAAAAGCCCGAAAGTCTGACAACCCGTGTATCATACGTAACCAAGTGGTATCATATTACCCAGCAATTTGAGTTGTGGAGGTTAGATAGGTACTCGCTTCATGTACAATACTGGTATTCAGCGATAAGACTGGAAGCCTAACCCAAAATATTTGGGAAAAGGCTAGGCAGATGATGATGACACCTGAATGTCAATTTATTTGCTTCAATCGCTTATACAGGCCTGAAAGGTTTCGCCAATCAATAAAAAACTCTGTATATTGCAATATAACAGTGTAGATCGCAGGTCGCGCCGCACTCTAATGTAGCCTTGGCCTTCGAGTGGCCAACCATGTCCAGAGACCGGAACAAACATTGTTTAAATTTTAGACTCCGTCCGTAACTTGACTCCGGACCGCTCCAACTGTGGCCATTGAGTATTTCCAATAACTTACTTTTACATTGAAAACATTTTTGGTTTTATTTTTATTGCGTTCCAATTCGGTTCTAACGTTACTGTTTTGGAGGTATATGTTTCAGGAAACCGTTTTCGATGCTTTTATTAACTGAGATTTTGTTCTAAAAGTGTATATTCATTTGTGCGTTCATAAGTGCTCATACACACGAAGACAGAGGCCACTGCACCCGTCGATACCCGTCGACGCGTCGGCGGCTGCTATCGGCAACGTGTCGTTCGTGCATTTGAGTACGATGCTCAAATACACGAGCGGCATGTTGCCGACGCGTCGTCGGCGGGCGCCGATACGCGTCAACGTCTGAAGTTGCCTCCGTCGTTGACGCGTGTCGCTCGTATGTACACTAATCCTTGTATTTACACGTCTATCAAGATCTCTGGACGCTATTGTAGACCGCTAGAATACAATGCACACAATGTGGCCTACAATGAACCAACTAAGCGTGATAATGTCATAATCACCTCACCTGCAGGAGGGTTGGTCGAGGTATAAATGTATTGTTGTCTGCACACAAATGGATGCTGACAAACATTCACATCATTAAATAACAAAATATAATTAGTATCTACACACAAACACATATAATCAAGGTGCTATGTTTTCGTCTCTTCTTAAGCTTATCATGTCACAGGTCTACCAGCAGTTTGTAAATATGTAATCAGTATCTTGGTAACTACTAAATATTTTCCCCTATTGTTTTATTTTTGTTTGTTTTGTGTACAGTCACGAGCACCAATATTTCAACACTTGGCAACTTTCAATTGCGATTTTTTCGTGAAATAACGAATGTAACGTTGAAACACGACACATTACATAAAGCCGATTAAAGACATAAGTATACGTTTGAAAAATTTGTCTACTCAACAACGTAAATAACGCAATAAATTATTATATTATTATTATTATTTTATTACTGGCGCTGTCTTTTTATGCGGGAGAATTCGCGTGCTCCGTGTGGAGTCGTTCCGTCCATGCAAGGCTAGTGGATACCGCTTTGAATAAAACGTGCTGGATCATCACTGGTTGCCTAAAACCGACCCCGGTACAAATGCTGTTTCCGCTGGCAGGAATAGCGCCACCAGTGGTTCGTAAAGCGGTGGCAAGCTCCAGTGAAAGGGCCAAAATGGTTTCCGAAACACGACACCCTTTGCACGACAACATCCTTGTGCCACAAAGGCTTAAAAGTCGAAACAGTTTTTTAAATTGTGTCGTCCCACTCACTGGCGAACGATCGCAAGAAAGACTGAAGCTGTGGCGAGACTGTGCTTCCTTACCCAAACCTTTCATCCGACCCGCTGAAGACCTCCCACCTGGTCATGAGTTGCCTTGGGTAACCTGGAAGTCGTTGAATAGACTCCAGACCCAGGTTGGCCGAAGCAAGGAAATACTGTTCAGGTGGAAATTCATGGACGACTCCGCCTTGGAGTGTAAATGCGGTGCTGTTCCATAAACGATGGGACACTTAATATCGTGTCCTGCGTGTCCTGTTAGCTGCACGTTACAGGAACTGATGGACGCTGGTGATGGCGCCAAACAAGTGGCCGAATTCTGGGCCGAGTCCATTTAGATTGCTATCGACACGCTTAGGTTTACGCAATTACCCCACTGGTCGTATTCTGCATAAAATAACACTCTTACTATAATTTTGCCAAGAAAACCGTCTCTTGTTGATGTTGACGTTGATGGCAAGCAACAGTATCAAGCTAGTACATATTGAACGTGACCACATAATAGACCACGTCGATCGCACTGTGGAATAAGGTCAATAGTCAACAAAGGACTATATGCAACATTTCTGTTCCTGATACCTCAAGACCTTTGACGTCAAAGTGGCACTCAGTTCATTGCAGACCAAGTTACGTAAGCGAGTGTGGCACTATCTTACTTAGCTTAGTGTCGGGCAACGGGTGGCTAGCTTTTACAAAACAAATCAGTGAACCTTTCAATGGGGCATTACTCTGGTTGCGGGCCACAGATGGCGGTACAGTCTGCCAACAGTTTCGTGTAGCCAAGCGACAATTTAAACATCCTCCGCAAACTTCCACACTTCTTGCCTCCTCACAGGAATAATGTGGAAACTTTAACTTCTTTTTTACCACTAGCCGACGTCGCTTTAAGCTCCTTGTTTATTTACATTGCGGTAAACACTTTATGAAATAACGGTGACGTTAATAGCCTCTGATGGATCGTTGCTCTTTGTTTTGATTTGTAACGCAACGTTTTGCATTTTTTATTTATTCGTAAAGATTCATGACAATACATAAATACAGTGAATTCTCTGATATTATTATAATGCCGCTTAACATATTTTTTTTATTAATAAGCCTACACAGATGCTAATGTGCGTCACATGCAATGAATAAGGTTTGTTCATATTGGTGAAACTGATTGTATGTAGGTACCTTAAAAGTTGTTGGAGTAAAATCTATGACTTTAAACTCGGTAAGTATGTGTTTACAAAAATAATAAAATACATACCAACTTAAGTCATAATTTACAAGTTGTCTTAGAATTTCATAAATGACGTTTACGCCAATTACGTGCTGCTGCTAATTGCTACATCTTGGAGTTCTGTTCAACGTTGAATCTGTGCGAGATCTTGTCTGTTTTCGCGCACTTTTCTATACAACTTCTTGGCAAGTCTTTCTAAAGAAATTAAAAGCGAACGGCAAAAAAAGTACCAGCAAGAAGATTTTAGTTTTCAGGCAATCGGCATTTTTAATTATTTTATTGGTTCAGGTATGTTGACTATCATTAACAGATAAGGTAATTATCAGACCTACCTATGATATCAAAATAGGTGACCAAAGACTCAGTACTACGCTTAATCAAATATTATCATCTAAAAAGTAAACTACTTTTTTAAAAAATATTTTCATCTGAAGAGAACACAACGTTTGTCGGGTGACTTCAATAATAATGTTACTTAGAAACCATAGGTAATTTACGAACTCCTCTGTCGTAAATTCGAAGCCACTATCCCACGACAGTAGTCGTGCTTTGCAACCAACGAGGACCTCGTTCTATATTATTATCTACTGAATATTTATTTATTCATTGACTGACAACGCACGGCCTAAACCGTTGGGCAGAAGCTTGCAATTTTGCACAAGAGTTCGTTGTGTAATGAAGGTTAAATTAGCACTAAGAAAGGATTTTTGAAAATACATCCCCTAAAAGGGGATGAAAGTTTTTATGGTAGTTAGACATTTTATCGATGGGAATTCTCATCGGGCACACGACTTGACTGCTTAATTTTTTTTAAATTATTTCGTTCACTTACTGATAGGCAATGAAAGGCCTAAAACGCTGGGTTAAAAGCTAAGGAAGGACTTTAGAAAATTCATCTTAAAGGAGTTACTTAAATACGGAATGTTTGTATTAATTTTTGCCTTCTTGCCTCTCCTCTCCTCTCATCCGATTGCGCGATAAGAAAGACAGGATGGCCATTGCCACATGAAATGTATTGTTTTAATTTTTACCTTAACAAGCATTTCCTTATTCGCCGATTACTTGTTTATATTCGCTGAATAAGCTATCGCGCCCACCACAAGTAACCTATTTCCTACTTAATATTATAAATATGAAAGTTTGTATGGATAGATGGATGGATGGATGTTTGTTACTCTTTTACACAAAAACTACTAAACGGATTTGGATGAAATTTGGCTCACAGATAGTTTATAACCAGGATTAACACATAGGATACTTTTTATCCCGATATTTCCACAGGATAGAAACTTATGCGGGTGAAACCGCGGAGCGCAGCTAGTCATGTATATGTCGCAGCTAACTAGCTTAATTAAACTTTCGGTTAACAGCCTAGCCCTTTTACTAAGCGGCGCCGTTCAACTAGCGACTTGAATAATATTCAGCCATTCAATCAAACAGCTAGGCAAATGATTTGGATTGATAACGTTTCACTACTTGCCTAGCCCAGATATTTAAATTGGCACTGATTTAAAGCGGCAGTTTTTTATTGTAGTTTTGTTAAATTAAAAATAACAAAATGCATGTTTAATAACAAGTTCGCCACTACAAACTGAGTAGTAAATTAAATAAAAATGAGTCGTAACAAATAAATATTTAGTAGTCGGTGGGAAATCCAACTTGGAAGAAGCGCTTGCTGGCCGTTGCCTGGCACCGCTCGCTTAGCTCGCTGGGCTCGCGCGTGTTTGCTCACGTTCACGCTCAGTTCTAACCCAACCTAATCCATTTGATCGGGGTGGCTTGGCTTGTTATTGCGGCCAATTCGGCTCGCGCGTGGTTGGTCAGAGTTCCAACCTAACCTATGAACTGCCGAACTATTTACCTAACTGCCCATTTCAACATTTTTACTGGCCATTCATTTATTACTTGATTATTTTTCGTAAGTGCCTACCTACTGACATTGATCTGATGAAAAATCGACCAGTCCTATATTTTTTATTGTCACACTAATAAAATTTACCAACCGCCGAAAAATTAAATTACTGGCTGTTTTTTTTTTCATCTTTTATTATAATATTCTCCCTAATATTTATATTTAGTTCCATGCCTTTTAGTCTTAGCTAGATAATATTATTTTCTTACTCTATAAAATCATATAAATCAATAGTTACAAATGTAATGTAGTAAACACTGATAAACGTAGCTATGTTAGCGAGTGACGCACCCATAGTGCGTCAGTGCTAGTCAAATTGGAATCTAACAATTGGTAATTGCTATCCCAGATATGAATTATATAGGAACAATCAGCTGCTGCTAATGCTGTCTTCATTAATTGTATTTCCTGGTATTGGAATGGCAAATTGGGTTGAGAATACCGTTCATTTGTTGAGATTTACGAGTACCTACTTTAAATGATAAATGATTTTTATTTCTGTGACAAATTACACTTAAAAAAAAGGTTTACACGTGAAAATTAAATTATGTTTTTAAAACTACATGAGTTCTGTGTTTCCTAACTGACTACTCTGGGAAGAAAGACCGAAACAAACTCCGAGGTCACTTTTAAAGTCCAGACATAATCTTGGTCAGGCCAATGACCATGCAGGTATTTTAAGGAAAGACCCATACAGATTTGAGTGGATCTGTCCAGTCAGTGCAAGCATTTGTCAGTAATCGTGTAGCCCAACTCAGAGCTTATGAAGCTCAACGACTCGAACGACTCTTTTTTTTAAATTACTGCGTTCTTTTGTATAAAATAAAGTGTTTTATTTGAAAAGTAATCTTTTGGAGCTGTAGGTAATAGCTATGGCTCTAAAAGATGGCTGACAACCGGTATCAAACTAAAAAAGAAAATAAACATAACTGAAACATATTTTTGTTTGTTGTGATTTAAGTTTCTATCGACAATTTTTTAAGTATTTCATCTAAATTTGACAGAAAAGTGCTTATGGCCGTAAAGATCGTTTTATGCGTTTCACAACAAGAAAAACGCATTGGACAATACTTAAAGCGATATTAAAGTAGTCGAATATTGAGCCAACAAATTAGACTGCTTAGACTCTAACCTTTCATTTTTTTACATGTTTTCGAAGGTATAATCGGAAACATGCGTGTATGACTAGATTTATGAACATGGACGAAAGAAAAGGAGTATGCTAAGGTCGTAGCGGGTGGAGTTCTGTAGTTTCTGCCTACCCCCATGGGAAAAAGGCGTAAGTTATCAGAAACCGGCTGTGAGACTTGTCACATTACTTTAGTATGACACTACATTTCCTAACTTCTCCTAAGCTAGAAAATATTGTGCGGAATGAAGAAATGTCAAAATAAAAAGTAATTCCGCCCGCCTCGAGACGCGCTTGTTCACTAGCAGTCATCTTTGTTTAAAAGAAACGTAGAAAATTTCAAGTTGTACAAGAAGTCTTTATAATTCAATCAAAATTTCCATCCATGTAGCTCTTTTCACAGCTATATAATAGTTATTTGTTATACAAAAGTGCAAAGTTGCTTTTTAACCGCGTGTTCAATTTTGATGACCGAGCAAGCGAAGGATTCTAAAATTGAAATCCAAAATTAGAATCCTGAGCGTTAGCGAGGGAATCAAAAGAGCACGAGGTGAAAAATCTTTGCACTCGAGTGCAACACGTAACTTTTCATTCCACCTCAGCGAGGAAATGACTAAATGCAAAAAAAAAAAACGTTTACAATCACAAGATAGGTACACTTTTATTTCAGTTTAGGTAATAATTACTACATTATGACAGGTAAGTATTACAGAATAATCTTTAAATTATAACAAAATAATACTAAGGTATAATTAAGAAAATTTTAAAGTAACGTTGCTACAGTTATTTAAGTTGAGTGTAATATTTTTGTTTGGTACTGTAATATTGGTGTTAGTCACTTGTGTACTGTTTTTCGGTAAACTATCTGTCATACTTAATAGTTGTACCGATTCATCGGATTCCCTTGGCGTGAATGTTGGAGAGAGAGGGAGATGGTTAGGTGTTCATAACGGCTTATTTTTGATGTAGAAGGGCCAGTCCAAGGATCCGATTGAGGCTCTTTCAGTGTAATGGTTCCTACGATGCCTTCACATATTTTAGACTTATTTTGGATGGAATCTTCTATGTATCCCTCTACAACTGCATTGGACTTCCAGCCTCCGTGGCGCTTAAGGGACAGGAGATCAGCTCCGGAATCAGCCAAAAGTGTGGCTGAAGTTCGTCGGAAACAATGACCCGTGTACAACAGGGGTTCTGGAAGTTCAAGAAATGTTGCTATTTCTCGTGGGATACTGCCAATTTTATTAGTACCCATAGGCTGTCTAACACACTTTCCATTGCGATACTGTAGAAAAAATCGATTGATTGGAGTGTTAGGCGGGCGTAAGGCTTGATATTTCTCAACAATCGTTACGTATTCCTTGCGAATGACGAAGTTGCGGTCTCTTTTTGTCTTTGTATTAGGTAAATTAATTAATAGTAAGTCATCTGAATGTTTCTCAATGTTTTTGACATTAAGTTGTGTTAGTTCATTAGTTCGACATGATCCGTTTATTCCAATAATAAGAACAACCTGTAACGTAAAGAGTATTGTAGTAGATAAATGAATAAAATTGATATGAACGCATAATTATGCCTATCAACATCTACTAAGTATACTATTTAATTGAGATTAATATAATTAAGTAGATACTGAATGTGCAACTGACTTACTTTTGCCGCCAAATAATGCGGAATCGGGTGCTTCGTTAAGAAACTTTTCAATATCAGATACTGTGAAAACCTTCGATTTTTTTGGTTGATGACCAGATGAGGCTCTTTTTAAAAATGCCACTAATTTAGGATAGGTATCGATATGTTTGTCTTTTTTCATCTTTATTGTTGCTTTTAGCATCGAACACGTACTCCATAGAGTGCTTGCTTTCTTGTTCTCGGATAATTCTATAAAATATGCCAGCAAAACGTTTTCTGAGAAAGTTTTGGCTCCTTTTGCTAGTCGCCACGTGTTGAACATATCGTACTGTTTTAAATACTTCTCGCGTGATTGTTGAGGGAGAAAGCTCATTTGCGCATTATTAACAGTTTCAGTCAATTCTGTTGGCGTCAAGCAAACTTCCTCGTCTCTAGAATCACTCATTTTAGTTTTTTCACTTATTTTCAAGTTTCTTGTTTTTATTAAAAGGTTTAACAATGACGTGAAAAAATGCCGCGTAAAGAACCGCGTATAAAGCAAATTGAAAAAAGAACACCAAGAAGGTTCCGAGTCTGAGTTTTTAACAAATTAAAAAAAAGTTGTATGATATATTCGGCACCATAGAGGTAGCAGTAAATAGGTTTAATGTTTTTTTTAATTCACAAACTTAGTGCACACGATGTTCTAAATTCAATTTACTTTATCCTCTAGAGAATAAAAACGGCTTTTCCACTCAGATATTGAAGATTAAAAATACTCTTTCCGAGATGGTGGGATGAAAAATTAATTTACATGGACTATTTTCATTCAATTCCAGTATTAAAAAAAACAGATTAAACATAACGCTGTATTATTTATTGGGCAGGACCAATTTATAAGATGCCACTTCAATTTTACACGCTTATAACACAAACCCATAATAATATAATCAATATCACATAAGTAGTATGAAACGCATTGCAATTTTACATAGTAAAATTGCAATGCGTTTCATTTTGACAATTCGACAATATTCATTGCGTTATTTATTGAGCATTTGTCGATCAGACGGATTTTTCAAACATAGGAAGCAATGGATTTCTTTCAAAATCCCACGGATTGTGAAAGAAAGTGTATTACGCAATTGGGGATGACGTGCAGGTTGAAAGCAATCTTAGAGTGATAAATCAATTACGAGGCCAGATATACATTTCACTTGTTTCGCAAGGAATTTTACTCAAAATATGTAATGGAAGTCTTATTTAAACGTTGATAAATTTACCAATAAATAAAAAGTACTCTCTGAAGAGTGAGTCAACATAATATGGCGCTAAGTTAATTTACATACATGAAAGTGGACGGTGAAACATGAGAAATGTTGACAGCAACGGATTTAGGTCACTTCCTAATGGGACGCTCGTAAATAGGGTTGCCTTAAGTCCCCAATTTCGGGAGAACGTCCTGTTTACCTATACGAGTACCTCGCATCCGATGGTATTTAAACTATGTATTATGTGATTTAGGGACCAACAAAGGGGGCACAGCATTGCAATGTTACATATTTTATTTCCCAAAAAGTGTATACGCTACAAAAAAACTTTTTTTACAGATATTTTTTTATTTATTTGACGTTTATTGAAACAGAATCATGCCCGACGGTCACCGGCTTTCATATCCTATTTCATTACACAAACGTTTTCGGGCCTATATATAGGTATGTAAATACATTGTATAAAAAGTTATTACTTTTAACTTTCAGCTTTATTAATATTATATGTACCTATATAAAATGGACGTTGTATGTTGAAATGGAAAACATTTATAGCCATACATTTGATTGCTGACCTGAAAGAATCCTTTTTGTCGGTCGTAATATCGTAAAAACGTTGGAAATTATTGATATGTTATTGAAAACCTCTCGGGGTTAAGTGAATAGAACGATACTATAAAGGAAAACTTTATTTCGTAGGAATAGAATAGAAAATCGATTGAATTAGATTGATAATATCGGTTTTTATATTTCAATAGTGTTTAATGACACGTATGTATTAAAAAAAAGACTGCTATGTAGATGTCAATACACCACATCGGCTGGCCATAAGGGTTTATTAAAAAAAAGTATATTTTAGGTAATATACAGTCACCAAAGGAGATAAGTAACCAGGGTCGTCGGATTTAGTTGAAGTTTAGTAAGAAACCGATGGATGCTTTTGAATGAAATTTAATTTGATAAATGAACTGTTGGTTTTCTATTAATTAAAATAAATTTTATTAGAAAACATTCATCGTTTCCTTACTAAAATTCAACTATATCCGACAACCCTGGTTACTTATCTCCTTTGGTCAACGTACATTCTGTTTTATTTTTTATTTCGTAAAAAGCTAATTACCTAATCCGTTTTACTTAGGAAGGGGATACACCCTTGTGGTTCAACAGACTGGGATTTAAGCATTCGCCTTTTCAATTTTCAGATATCACCTTAGTTATTGTATTTATTTCGGTTTGTTACTTTTACGTAATTAAATATTAATTTGGCATTTAATCTGGGATCATGTCATTGGACTTTTTATTAAAACATTTAAAAAAAATTTTTCGTTTTTTTTTAAAACAGTAGCAATGTATTTCATTTTGACAGTTCAGTAACATTCATTGCGTTACTTACGTTCCTGAGCAGTCATATTTTTCGAACATATGAAGCAATGGATTAGCAATATCATTCGAAATGATTCAGATTATGATTGAAAGTGTGTTACGCAATCAGGGCGCTGGTCTCCCAAAATAGGCTATCTGTTGTCAATCTCTTTTAAGTTTTAAGAACCTTATAAGTTTAAGTTTCATCCTCCATTCACGCAAGTTTTCGCAAAGGTCAATCTTACATAGTACGAATACCTTATATCACGAACCATAAATCATGGAGCGATTCTGGTGTATTCAATACGATTATATTTTCGTTAAGGGATCACGTTATGGGCCCACCTAAGATTTGCAAAGATTAGTAATGGTTTTGTACTACCCACGCCACAAACACGAGGGCTTCTTAAATAAAACTAACAAATGCTATATGCCTTTATCCTTTAAAGTTAAAGTTCGCGAGCACATTCGTCAGAAGCTGGCAGTATCATCACAACGGTAATATTTTCTCATTGTTTGTCTTATTTCTTTTAGTATATTCATGAATTTATGTATATTTATTTGTGCTTACATTTTTATGTAATTAGCTACATATATTTTATTTAGTTATAGTTTTAATAGGTTTATGCGTATCTTGTGCACCTACCACTGTTTGTCTCTGCATTACCCAAAGGTTGATTGATAGAAAATGCCGATTCATTCCGGTCTGATCCCTCCGCTCTGTACATGTATGTGCTTGAAGTATTAAATAGATAAATGAAACGAAATTTAAAGTTATTTTGTTTTTGTAATATAAAACACTAGCTGACCCGGCAAACGTTGTTTTGCCATATAACTTATTTCTAGCTGCCCGGCGCTACTTCGTTCGCGTGGTGTCCTACCCCCTGCCCTACCCCTACCCTACTCCTACCCTATTCCTACACTACTCCTACCCTACTCCTACCCTACTCCTAACCTACTCCTACCCTACACCTACCCTACTCCTAACCTACTCCTACACTACTCCTAACCTACTCCTACACTACTCCTACCCTACTTCTACACTACTCCTATAACTAAAACGCTGATTGATTGATAGAACCTAGCGGACCCTGCAAACGTCATCCCACCCGAAAAAGCAGCGCCACCTACCAGATCCAATTATGTATACAAACCTTGTTCTGACAATAACGAACACAAAAAAAAGAATTATCCAATTTGGTGCAGTCGTTCGAAAGTAATGGGCGTACATACAT
The DNA here is from genome assembly GCA_945859715.1 of Apamea sordens. NCBI lineage: Eukaryota > Metazoa > Arthropoda > Insecta > Lepidoptera > Noctuidae > Apamea > Apamea sordens. The sequence continues at coordinate 11,575,422 of OX243994.1, read as the reverse complement.
TTCGAAGATCCATTTTATTTATATACAGGAATATTTTTTAAGCAATGCGCAAAAAAATTTTGGTGGTTCAGTATCAGTAATAGAACACATTTCCATCATTTGTTCAAAACTTTTTATATTTTTTTATCCGACTTTAAATCAGCAAAATATGGACACTATCTATTCGTAATAATATCAATGAACGCGGGCGCAGTGCGGCTTACGAGTGATGTTGCAGAGGGGGTGAAACCCCCTTCCGGGCGGCAGGGTGGCGCCAGGCGGCGGCGGCTGGCCGGGCGCTCGACGACAGTCTGCATGCGCTTGCGCTGTAGTTACGTCGCGTCTAGCCGCTTTCCCGCGCAGTGCGCAACCCGCGCGTACTCGTGTGTCGTACTTACGATGTCGGATTTTAGTAACCGCGAGTTCTATGTGATGGTGCGGGTCTATTTATTATGTGGTGAAAGCCTACGAGCAGCTTGCAGAATGTATGCTAGGGGGTAAGGGGTAAGGACCCCATGGTCCCTAATGAAAGGACCATTTTAGCAGCCACTCAGAGGCTGCTTGATCACGGTCAGTTCAGGACCCCAAATCACGCACTAGGGTCTGGCAGACTTCGACTGGCGGTAAATGTAAGTATCAAGTTTTTAAAAGTGCCTTAATTTAATTGATTATAATGCGTTATTTTTTGCATTTTGATGGTCCTAAGCCCATGAAAGTATGAAGGAAAAATTGGAATTACTCTTCAAATAACTTCAGATCACGGCCTAATCTTAAAAAAGTCTAATTCGAACCTGATAAAATCAGCGATCAGTACATTGTATGTAACCCACGTAAATATCTATCTACCCACGCCTATGCACGAAAAACTTCCGAGCGCTGCCGCGCCGGGCGGCGCGTAGTGGCCAGAAAATCAATTTCAAAATAGACATCTTTCGTTAGCGATAACTTTATTTTTTTGTACTAAGACTTATCAAAATAAAAAATAGATGTTTAATAAAACTCATTTAAGTTTAATTTGTCAAAGTTTGCGCACTGAATAAAAATTATTCCTGTATAGAAGGTTTGCAGGTCAGTGAGTGTTGTGACACTTCCCTCGCGAGGATGTTAATGAGGGAGGGGGGGTGATTAAGGTTATTATGCACACATTCCTACGTCATGCAAACAGTTGTATGAAGTAGGAATGTATACTCATGTTTTTCATGTAAATAGTGGACCGAAAATAAATGCATAACAGGTAGTGGTCAAACAAACTCATAATGAATGTTATAGGGTTCTTTAAAGATATGGTCATACATACATAGTCCAGCCTATAATATCCCCACTGCTGGGACGCAGATTTCCTGTCTCTGCAAGGGAGTGAGCCATAATCCACCACGCGGACCCAGTGCAGATTGGTAGATGTCACATGTTTTCGAATTTTTGGTTCTAGGACATGCCGGTTTCCTCCCGATATTTTCCGTAACCATGTTGAGAGCAGCATTATGACTGACCGACCGCGACGAACGGACAACGGAGCCTTAGTAATAGGGTCCGGTTGGCGCCCTTTGGGTAATCATCATCATCATTTCAGTCCGGAACCACCCACTGCTGGGTATATTATAGGCCTTCCCTTTCTCCTGCCATACTTCCCAGTTCATTGCGACCCTCATTCAGGTATTTCCCGCTACCTTGACAATATCGTCAACCCAACACGCTTTTGGAAGGCCCTGGTCACTTTGGCCTAACCTTGGCCACCATTCGGTCACGGTTGGTTCGGTTTTCGGTCGGCCCTTTGGGTGAGCACCTTAAATAAAAGGGTCCCGTTAGCACCCTTTGGGTACCGAACGCAAACAAAGACGTAGCGTATTTGCTCTCACACGGGTGATGTTTCCATCCCATATCGATGCCATAATCGATATCCAAGTATCGCTTTGTGGTTATAACTTTCAACCCAACTGTAACTTTCAGCTAATGTTATTATGGCTCCTATGCATAATGAATGGTGTCGGCAACACTTCAGCGTCTATTCACTTTAGTTTGCTAACTATTTTGATGGGGACTATTATACATAGACATGATGTGAGCCTTTAATGTATTGTGTCAGTACCTTTTGTGTTTAACTTGGTCGTGTTTTGTAAGGTTTAATATCCTGTAATTATGCTTGGATCTTTGACAGTCGTTACGGGTAGTCAGAAGCCCGAAAGTCTGACAACCAGTCTTACCAAGGGGTATCGTATTACCCAGTTACTGGGTTGTGGAGATCAGATAGGCAGTCGCTACATGTAAAATACTGGTATTCAGCTGCATCCGGTTAGACTGGAAGCCGACCCCAACATAGTTGGGAAAAGTCTAGGCAGATGATGTTCCTGTAATTATGCTTCTACTGGGAAAAGATCTATTTACTTACAAAAGAGTATTCATTACTATGTTCTGACGAATGTATGTGTCTGAGGGGCAATTCTCGTAGGTAATTTTAAGAACGTTCACAGTCTGATCTCAGTCTCAATCTGTCAAAAATACCTCTAATTTCCCTACATTTTTGACAGTGATTGTCGCTGAGATGAGATTACGGCTAGATTTTGAACGTTTTTAGTTACGGGAATTGGCCTTCTGGTTTCCGAAAGGCTAACATGCAGGCTTGACACGAGTTTGCCAGTATTTTAGGTAATTTTTGTTAGCTTTTTAGAAACTGGGTGTTGGTTCGTGTTCTAGAATAGAAGCGATCGTAGTGTTCGTTTGTTTGCCAGGAACGCCATTTGTCGGTGCGACGACGCATTCGGGTCCACAGATCAAAGTGAACGCGACGATTGCTTAAATTAGGACAAGACCTTTGACATCTACATACAAATAATAAAGCTGATAAGTTTGTTTGGACGCGCTTATCTCTGCAACTACCAGTCGGATTTGAAAAAATCTATTTTGCATTTGAAATCCCTATTCTTGAGGAAGGCTATTTAACATCACGCCAGTCTTAGGAGCCAAGCAATAAAAAAAAAGCCAGAAAGAACGCTAAGCGAAAACTAAGTAATAGCACGGGCGGACGATGCGACGGGGTGGGTCTTTTTTTTTTTTTTTTGAGGATGGGAAATCATCAAATGACCTCCTCCCGCTCTGGGTGGAGCGGAAGGGAGTGTCAGACTCATATTGACTAAAACCCACCCGTGTTCCTTCCTTAGCCCTTTTTGTTCCAGGGCAGCGGTAACCCTTTCGGACGATCCCGCTACCCTGGCAGGCTTCGGCCCTATCGGGCCCCGTCACTTATGCTGACATCTCTTTGAGGCGCGCGTGGAACACATACGCGCCGTCTGGCACGGGCCTGGTCCTGATCGGACGGTGAGCTACAGGGGGTGGGTCTGGGAACAAGAACTTTCACGCGGATGAGGTCGCGGGCAGAAGCTAGCTAGTAGTATCCTACTAATATAAACGTGAAAGTTTGTATGGATGGATGGATGTTTGTTGCTCTTTCACGCAAAAACTAATAATCGGATTTGGATGAAATTTGGCACACAGATGGTTCATAATCAGGATTAACATATAGGATATTTTTATCCCGATATTCCCACGGGATCGAAACTTATGCGGGTGAAGCCGCGAGGCGCAGCTAGTACAATAATAACATTGAAGTTATCGCACTGGTAGGTACAGACGCCAGCACATCAACGTAAACTCTATACATAAATATAACTACGACGCGCCGTGGAGTGTTAGAAAGAAAGTATCCTCGGCATGATTGGTGGAGTTTTCAACGTTTTTAAAATTGACCAATGGTTGCACATACTAATAATTGGGAGCCAATCATCATGTTTCACTGGGGAATGTCACATTTGTCAATATTATCACGATACTAATATCGCGATATCACAATTATTGAGCACGATACCGTGACACGGCCTATAATACCATCAATATTACCACGGTATCGTGATATTATTGACAATGTAACATGCCCCAATAGGAATAAGCCACACCCACTCGCCCCTGCGCGCCCGCCGCTGTTTCCGAGTTCTCCCGATCCTTTACGAAATTAAACGAAAGTCACATCGTTCGTTTACGTCAGTTGCGCTTGATCCATAACTAAGCGTACGTATTTGAAACCCGTTCGTTAGGGTATTTATGTTCTGTGATTTAGAATCGTACTGTGTGAGTGTGTGCTGTGCTGTGAAGTTTCTTAAAACATTTTATAAATATAATATTGTGGCACCTCAGTTGACGCAAATTCAAAGAGGGCGCATCATAGTGCTTCGATTGAGTGGATGCCGGGTGAAAGATATTTGTCGGCAGACGGGCACGGTGACGGTGAGTAATATTTTTTGTAATCATAATTTTTGAATTAAATTAAAGAAAGGCTATTATTGAAAACATGTGTCAATGGTGTTTTTCTACAGAATTTTCGAAATATAGTTAACGCTACGCGCTGTTCCTAGCGTAAAGCGTAAATTCAGAGTTATACTTATGTAAAGAGAATTCGATGAACTATTGTTTTTGATTCCATTTAGTCATGAAACATTCTAAACAAAGGTTAATCCAGTAAGTAGTGATTGGATTTTAAAGTAAATATCTAAGCAATTACGCACTTTCTTTTTGTCCGTTGAAACATTGCTGGGTCAAATGTCCAGCGGGCCCAGGGGCTGCAGTCTCGACATCAAGTTTCGCTAGGACATCTTCCATTATTGACTCAAATAACGAAAAGTTCTGATAATTAGGGGGTCTGTAAACGCACACTACAACATGCTTACAGTTCGATGCAATGTTCAATCGATAAACCCACTATGTCATTTCGTTGTTTGGATTTTAAACAATTTTTAATCAAGACTAAAGAACCTCCACGCAGCATAGATTTACGATTAAAACAACTGCCCACACTATAGTTCTCATAACTAATTAGCATTTGGTAATCCTCTAACCAATGTTCAGTACAACAAACAATGTCAAACTTTGTTTTTTCCAAAAACATTTGAATTTCTAATAATTTGGAAGACATACCTTGAATATTTTGATGAAATAGTTTCAAGGCATTCTGCTGATCTCCTTTTTGATATTTACTTAATTTATAGCAAGAAGATACCTTGTTGTTGTTAGGTATAAGAATATTATTACTGGTATCTTCTGTTGTCTTACAAACTAGTTTGAATGATTATTCGCAGTTAATCCCAAGACTTCAATGTCATCACCAGGCAGTGAGCTCATAGTGCTTAAGGGAAATGGAACCTCCTTCGTACAATTTGTATAAATATTTATAGCATTTGAGCTACACTTATTTAGGTCAGCCACCTTACTATTAGTATTATTACTAACTGTTATGGTGTTAATAATACAAGACTTCACCATACTACTTATGTCTGAGTTTATGTAAAAAGCTAATAGCCTTGCTATTATGTGTCTAAAGCTAACAGGCAGATACACAGTATCCCTAGTCGACTTTAAAGATTCCACAAAACTGTTGGTGTCAAAATATACAAGCTTGTCACTCTAATGACTAGCTAAAAAGTGCATATGCTTATTAAGCATATGAATATAATTGTTCTGTCTAGTTGTCAATTTCTTAAAATATGGGAAAGCACACAATATTACTTTTCTACAATTTAACTATAACAACTCAGTTACACAGTCAGTGATTTAATATTTTTTGACATTAGAACTGTTACCTACAAATACAGTAATGTTGGTTTTAGGATTAAATATATTTCCTGTTACTGATGTCATTATTTGTTTGTAGGTTGACCCTGGCATACAATAATTTTGAGTAGAATAACTCAGGTTGTTACTAATTAATTTACCTAAACCTCTTCCTATACAATCTGAGAACATAACTGAATCATGACTACTGAAAGATGGACAAATACCAGTCTCAAGCTGTACTACTTGAGATAGATCTTGCACTATATTAGGTACGTCTTGGTTAAGGTTACAGTCTTGAGACAAACTCTCAGTCTGGGACGGGTCCTCCGTTGCCTCAGGCTGGACAACAACAGGGTTTAAAACCTGACAAGTACACTGACACATAACTAACTCACTAGCAGCAAGAATATGTTCTTTAATTTGGTTCTGAGAACCCACGTATTTAATGTAAAGGGAACTAAGTGTGCCCTCAAGTACCTGTATGTCAGACTGTAAGCGCTGTGTATCAATTTCATCGATTTTTCTGCTGTCTTCTAATTTAATTTGCTGATTGTTTAATTTATTTATTAGATCAACACGTTCTTTCCTCAGTGGAATATTTTTGGAAAAGTGCTTCTGTTGTTTCCTAAATTGATTACATTTTTTAATTATTCTATTCATTCTTGCATATTTTTTCATTTTGTTATGACTAACTTTATAACTATAATTATAATTCTGTTTCAGCAAGGAATCTTGAGTAAGGTCAATAGTTGTTATGGAATGAGGGTTACAATTACTATTTAACAATTCATTATATAAATGGTTTTTTTCTTTAACCTTCTATTTGTTTTCCTAACTGGTTAATGCGACTATTAGCATCAAATAATTCATCTTCTAGGTCCCTAACTTTGCTTAAAGCCTCCTCATACAAAAGACTACAGTTGTTGAAACCATCCGTGACCACCTTCAATTGGTCGCGTTCATCAACAACATTCAGATATTGTTGATGTAGGTCTACTAGCTCCCGTTTAAGGCTTGATATTTGTCAACAATTTTCTTGAACTGCTCCTCACTTTCATCATTCTCCAGTAGCAATTGGTCATATTGGAGTTTCTTTGCTTCAAGTTTTTGGAGGGCCGTTCTCAATTTAAGGTCCATCTCCTGAGCAGTAGCCTTACGGGTCATCACAGGCATGGTTTCAGGATTAGTTACTGAAAGTAGAATAGAGAAACGGGGAGAAAAAGTAGGAGACAAATAAAATAAAGTTGGAAATGAAAGGGAAAATGAAAGATGTTAGCGTAGTTCAGTGAAGAAATTAGGTTGGGGTTGAAAACAGCTCAAGCTAATTCAGTAAGTAAGGTAATATTATCAAATTTGGATGATTTTATTGCCTTACGAATTTTACTTTTCTTTATGTGGGTAGGTTGCCTAGATTTTAAAGTTAGTTTTTGTTTAAATATTACAGTAGGTATAACGGCAATGCAAAAATAAAGATCATGAACCTTTTTATTCTTGTGTATTATCTTAAGGATCACAATGAGAATAACAAAATCTTTGCTAAGTTTCGTTTTCTATGATGTAAACAATGCGATCTAGACCCAATGCAGAGGTCAGCGAACTATTTATGCTAAGAGGTCACGAGGATATATGTAACAGAGTTACAATAACGATTGTGTGCTATTATAAAGTAAAAGTAAACAAATACTCCCCATTTTATTCCGCAGTACGAACGTCAGCTGTTGGTTTTAGGTTACCGGTACCGGTGTGTAACAAACACTGTGTATTACTCTTTCTATTAACAGGAAAACAATAATCCTGAGTATTTATGCAATTAAATTACGTTTACACATAAAATTACACCTTAATTTTACTTAATTACTAATAATTTTAAAATAATTTTAAAATACCATCATATCGATCTCTTTACGACCAAATTCGGTCGCAACTCGCTAAGTCCCGGATTGATAGGTGTAATGTATGGAGTGACAGGGCTTGGCGACCGAATTCGGTCGTAAAGCGATCGCTATGAATGTCGAGACTGCAGCCCCTGCTTAGTTAGAATCTAGTTACCACGCTATCGCATTGGGTGTAAGTGTAACCCTGTAATGGTAGCGATGTTAGTGTGTAAATAAATAACTTAATCATTTTATGTAAGCTATTATTGTAGGGAATTATAAGTATTAATACATCTTTGCATAGTAATTGAGTAATTATGGGCAAATACACTATAGCTATTTGTTTCGTTCCAGAAAAAATCTGTTTACTTCTGGCTTCTCTCTGGCTGGCGGTGGGAAGAAAGAGGAACCATCGGAGCCCATCGCCGCCAACCGGGCGGCAGACGCCGCACACTCTGCCGATCCTTTTCTGACCACACGAATAACATCAACTTCGTATAGCGTAAGTCCATGTGTAGCTTGTAATCATAAATATCACCTCAACTTATTCATCACTCATAAAATATGGTTTTCTTAAAAAGTGAATAACAAAATTGATTAAAATAAATGATGCCTACCTACTACATAATAGAAATGTAGGTAGGTAGTTGAAAGGGCGCCCGGCGCTCACATTATTACCTACTATGTATTATATAAATCTTCCGTGACTAAATAATAACAGCCGCACAGGTCCCGTGGCTAAATAATAACAGCCGCACAGGTCGATCGGTCAGGTTAAGCTACGCTTGCCGCGGTTGGTCTGTGGATGGGTGACCATCTTTACATACCGAGACCCATCCGCGTGCCTCGGAAAGCACGTTAAGCCGTTGGTCCCGGCTGTCATTCGGGGATCCTTGACAGTCGTTACGGGTAGTCAGAAGCCCGAAAGTCTGACAACCAGTCTTACCAAGGGGTATCATATTACCCAGTAACTGGGTTGTGGAGGTCAGATAGGCAGTCGCTCCATGTAAAATACTGGTATTCAGCTGCATCCGGTTAGACTGGAAGCCGACCCCAACATAGTTGGGAAAAGGCTAGGCAGATGATGTATTAGATAAATCTTCAGTTCTTTACAATCTACCTCAACAAGGGTGGAAGTTCTCAATTCGACAAATTTGTTTATCTTTATATTTTGAAGATTTTTTAACCGTCCCGTACTCATTTAAAGTCTATTCAACTAATGCTTCAAATTGATGCTATTTCAAGTTAAACAAATATCGATTTTATTCCAATGGGAATTAGGTTGATTTCAGAGTGACTAGCACTACTAGACTAGCAGTTATAAAAATGTTTGAAGTTCTAACGTAAACTAAACTTTAAGATGTAGGAATTAAAGTTATTTTTCCATAAACTCATATTTGTTTACATTATCTGCAAATAAATCGCGAATGCAGATAATAGTTAAATTGGCCCGTACTATTTGTCATACTAAGGAATCCTAGGTAAGTATTAAATTGACAAAATTTTCTTTGTTTTAGATTTCAATGGACACAGCCCGCCTTGGGGAAGCCGGAAGACAACTGCCGCGTGCACACCTGCAGGGTGGTGCAGGCGTGGTTCGCGGCACAGGATGACGTCATCCGCCTGCCATGGCCTGAATAAATACCTATATCTGCTTATATTTGTATTGTTATGTTATTACAATTTTACAGTAGGTATCTATAGTTATTAGAGTTTAATTTATGTAAGTAACTTTTTATTTATCATTTCATAATAACATATTGGTTTGGCAACGATTTACGCTCCCATGTAAGTAGTTATATTTCATAACAACTTAAAGGCCGATCTTGCGTATTTCTGAGGTCAAGTTTGGGCTCTTTTAGGTCATGTCATATTCTTCGCGCTAATAAGACCCGATCGAACTTAGTTTAGTCTACAACACTATAGGCAGTACACAGTACACTCAATGTCTGACACCGTGTCTGAACACTTAGACACTCGGTGTCGCAAGGTGTAGGTATTCGTTGAGTTTATAAGTGTTCACACACAGAGACACTGTGCACGGCGTATAGTGTCGTAGCCTAAACTTACCATTAGATGATACGGCACTAGTAAATAATGCACTTCAATCACCCGGGTTTCCGTACGAACCTATCCTATGTATTCAGCCATCCATTCTCAGAAACTTTCACATTAAATAGTAGCACAGTTTTACAATCCATAAGTTGTATTTTGATATTGTAATTATTTTATTTATCAAAATAAAGGTATTCACCATTGTTATATTCTTGAGCATTTTTCCATTATCTACTAATTGTTGGTTATAATTTAAGTTAGGGCCGTCACCCACTGGCGGCATGGCACGATAAGGGATTAGCGCAAATGATTTGGGATCTTATTTTATCATGGTTAGCATTCACATTTCGGGATGCCACGGCATGCCAGAACGTCCCGAAGGATGCCAAAGCAGGCTGTGACATATCAATGAAATTGTCGTGCCGTGCCGCCTGTGGGTACCGGGCCTTAGGCGCTGTCTCCACGAGCGAGAGAATCGCGGCGATATTATCGCCGTGCCACGTTTTTCTATACACTCTCTATGGAACCGTCTCCACACGGCGATATTATCGCCGCGATGCGACGAGTGGCAACGAGCACGCAAAACGTCATTACATCGTTGCTAGCCCGCCGCGACTAGCAACGCGACCGCCGCGCGCTCGGGGCGCTCTCGCGACGAGCGCGCGGCGGGCGCGCTGTCAAACGCAGCGTCATTTCAGCATTGCCTCTCGTTGTGACGTCAAGGAAACGCGGCGATACCGTTACGAGTCGCCGCGGAATCGCCGCGATTCCGTAACGACTCGCGACGATACGCGGCGGAATTATCGCTCGTTCGTGGAGATTATCCGACGATATAAGGGCGGACTCGTCGCGATTCTCTCGCTCGTGGAGACAGCCCCTAATACAGCCCAGTCCAATTATATTAATCTAGGTAAAAGCTTACTTTTGTTTGGCGGCAGCATTTGATTTTGCTTGGCAACCATTGGTGACAGATGTAACTGTATAATTAATCTGTTACAAATATTAATAAAACTAATACTAATAATTGTTTTTTTTTGTTTATGTTCCTTTTCGCGTCATGTTTACCGCAAATAAACGTATTTTCTTTCTTTCTAAAAATAAAAGCGTGTAAAAAAGAAATATTATCTACTTATTTTTAATCTATTGTATAGTTTGGTTTTATAAATTTTATTGTAGGTAAGTATATTTAATTTTAGAGTAGGTATTTGTTTTTTTTAGTTTTCAATTAGGTATATTAAATAAAAAGATTAAGATTATTTTATTCCGTATTTTATTTTGAGATTTTTTCGCGCTTTCACACGCGTTCCCGTAGTAACCTATCCTATTCCTATGTCCTTTTCTGATAGGTAGATAAGCAAAATTCCATGATGATCGGTTGTGTAGCTAAGGCGCCGAAAGCAGGGGGGAGCTAGCGCCGTATAGAATCTATTATACGGGGCCCCGACGACGCCACATTTATTTACTCAAAAAAACTTTTTAGTACTTAGTTTGGTTACTATTTGTTTACTGGTAAAATTTACAACTCAAAAGTGAAAATAAAAACTTTTTTGAGAAAAAAAAAACAACTGACTTCCAAAAAAGACACTACAAAGTCAAAAATAACTTTAATTTCGAAAGTCGGTATCGCTTGTTTCGCATTTTCGTTGTTCGCCACCAAAAAAGTTTTTATTTTTCACTTTTAAGTTGTAACTTTTACCAGTAAACAAATAGTATCCAAACTACTGAACCGTTTTTGATGAAATTTCTATGGGACCAACCTGAAAGTATATCCTTACAAATAAAAAAGAATTTTGCAAATCGGCTTATAAATAACGGAGTTCTGAGGTAACAAACATAAAAAAATACAGTCTGATTGAGAACCTCCTCCTTTTTTGTAGTCGGTTGAAAACGTCACTGTCCTTTTTGTAAAAGACCCCGCCCGAGTTCCCATAGAAATAGGTTCCTACGAGAACCCATGGCCTTTTCTTTCCGAAAATCCAGTTGAATGGCGTGCAATAGGAGAGGCGGCATAGTCCACGGCTGGACATAGGTCTAGCAGTGGACTGCTATAGGCTGATGATGATGATGAAATAACGATAATAATAGATTAGAATTTTATTTGAAAATTCATAATCTTCGAAATCGTATCTTATTACTTAGAACTTGCATGTAAAAGCAAACTTCGGTAGGTATAGATAATTCCGTTACTAAGTTCAAACTTATTATTTTAGTAAAAAGATTGTGTCGCGGACGTAACGTTAATCTCAAACACGGCCGGCGGCGGACAAGAGACTTTATAGGTATAATTAATTGGCTAAACCTTACACAGGTTCGTGATGGGGTAAGTATCCATATTTTTTTCAAAATTTCACGCAATTGTGTTATGGGTTTTCAGCATTAAATTTCGTAAAAATACTTAGAATAGAAGAGCAAGGAACGCACGAAAACAATTGACCGCCAGCCTGCCAGTAAGTAGGTAACAAAACCCGCAAAAGGTTATTTAAACCTGCTTGAAATTAAAAAAAAAATGTTTTTCTCACATCGGGTTATACCTACCTAATGATAATTAATAAAATTGTGTAACGGTGTATACCGTAACTACCTACCTGTTTAAATGTAGGTAATATGAGTATACTAATACCTACTTAATACTTATAGGTAATAGAAACAAATAATAATATGTAAAATGAAGGATTAAGAAGATATCATTTCAATAAAACAAATTGATTAGGTATAGCTTTCGTATGTATTTGAGGCATTGCGCGGGCCGCCTGTTTTTATTACCATTCCATTATTTCGATTCGATTCAAGTCAAAAGTATTCATTCAACCCAACAACTTATCGCATAGTAAGTACACCACAACGCGCACACGCACACACTCTCATGTACGCGCTGCAGCACGAAATATTACAAGTAAGAACAGACAAAAAGCTATACATCTCTTTCGCACGATTCTCGCTGTTGTTGCTCATAACGCGTTCAAGGTCAAAGTGGGGTAACTTGATGTGCTGGCGACTGTACATATATCTAAGTGTATGTAAGTACATTGTCAGTTCCTGGCCAGTATACCAAGCAGTACCTAAATACTAAGAGCCAGTGTGCCAAGATAATGGTGCATAAACGGTAATCGATGTTCGTGAGTGTTTTATAGTAACAGCATCTATTAGTTATATGATAGGTAGGTACTCATTTACTTTATGTACATACATCAGAATCTGGAATAAAGGTGTTTAACACCTTTATTGAACTCTAGATTGAAAATGTTAAAACGTCTCAAAATGGGTTCTAATCCTGGCAGATGAGTTAATAACACTTTATATCACAAAATATTCAAGATGAACACGATCTTGCGTGTACTTGGAAGTGGATGTTTCTTCATAAAGTCCTCCATAATTTGGGATAATTAGAACGTTAATTTCGCGAGCGTTCGCACGGGTTTAGTATCGATCGTATTCTGTTATTGTTTCTAGGTTAATATTATGTCATAGAGGTAAATGAAGCCGGTCCTTGGTTTTGGTTGTCAAATAATCGCTCTCCCATCCTTTGTTTCCCGGCTCTTCAATTAAACGGTAATTTACTCGGCGTGTCCCGTCACTAATAAAAATGGTTAGGTAATTGTTGTGGTCCCTAAAAATTTTACACAGTGAGCTACAGATTGTTCATAATTTGTGGTTGTTAGGTGCGTTATCTTTAGGTGAATCTGTGATGGTTAAGTAAATGTTTTTTTTATTATAGAACTTTACTACTTTGGTAAAAGTAAAATTCATAATTATCAGCAGTAAATATTTTTCTTTCTTTCTGTTGTTCTTTCAGTATCTATTTTTTAAAGAAAACACAGTAGTATTTACCTCGCAAATATTATAGGTGAATGTCGTAGTCAAAACTTTGTCGTTACTGCCAATTCACAAACAAAGACTATATACAGTTTTCAGAGAATAGCATATCCAGTAACTTTGATGAGAAAAACTGGGTGAACCTATCAAACTTTCCTATTTAACATAAAATAATAAACACTAAGCACAAAAGTTGTCGACAGCTGTTATATATTATGGTAGATACATTAGGTAAAAGTAGTCACATTTGTAACTTGTTTTCAGAAAGGAAAAGTGATTGGAATCATCTATGTCGATGATAGTAATAGTGGCTCAGTGGTTACGGCCCGAAATTAAGAGGTGTAGGTCGTGGGTTTTGTGTAAATAATTTCATCACCATTGCTCTCAAAACGGTAAGGGAAAACATCGTGAGGAAATCGGCATGTCCTAGAACCAAAATCTCGGAGACATGTGACGTCTACCAACCCGCACTGCGCCCACGTGGTAGATTACTGCTCACTCCCTCTCGAAAACTGGAGGTCTATGTCCCAGCTGTGGCAACATAAGAGGCTGATTATGCTATTGAGCACAAAGTGTACCAGCTAAAAGGCTTGAATAAATCCTTTGACGGCACGAAACTTTTAATCCCATCCAGCGCATCTAGAAAGCGCTTCATATCGAGATAACCACGCCTGTAATTTTCTCATATTTACCTGAAACTTGTTTGTTAGTACACAAAAGACAAGTTTTGCGTGTATGGTGAAGACTAAATTGCATCTCAAAAGTTTGAGGAGAGCTCGAGACAGTTACAGTCACCCAACACGGAACATTGTAGGATATAAAGTTATTACCACACCGCTGAGAAACGTTGCAGAGAAAGAGGTACTTTAACACGTAAGTAAATGATAGTTTTGTATTTTACAACTTTTTGTTCTTAAAAATTGGTAAAATAGTGTTTTGTTTTATTATACACCGTGTTCTTCACGTTATCCTTAAATTTTGGCAAACGCTTCTATAGCTTTTACAAATCAAATCTAACAAAGGAAGTAAGTCAACAGCAAAAGTAGATGATCAAAATCAGAAATTCAATACTAATGAACGGAGTTCGCAGCTATATGGCAGCTGTACTAGTAGTAAATATTTGGTATAATTTACAATCACATACTTTTGAATCACTTCGACGCCACACAGTTCTGACGCGAACTCCGTTCATTAGTATTGAATTTCTGATTTTGATCATCTACTTTTGCTGTTGACTGTACTTAAAAAGGCTTAGTTACAAAGATATCTATAATTTCATTTAATGGAATTTAATTTTTGCTATGCAGTAAGAAAGCATCTTAATTTGGCCTATGTTGCCGCTTAGTGTAATTAAATCAATACAAATAAAATAAAAAAAACAAATTAAAAAAAACATTAACCAAATTAAACGGTGAAGGCAAAAATCGTGAAGAAACTGGCATGTCCTAGAACCAAAAATTCGTAAACATGTGTCATCTACCAACCCGCACTAGGCCCGCGTGGTGGATAAAGGCCCACTTACTCTCATAGAATCAGGCCTGTCCCAGAAGTGGGAACATTATAAGCTGATTAGATCCTAGAAAATTTAATTTCAACTCGCAGCGATAACTAAGGCACGCGGGTGGGTTTTATTCAGTAAAAGTCTGACACTCCCTTCTGCTCCACCCAGAGCGGGAGGAGTCATTTGATGATTTCCCATCCTCAAAAAAAAAAAAAAAAGGCATACAGCAAGTTGAAAATAATCTTAATTCCATAGTTGAAAATTATCCTTACGACAAAATTCAGTTAGTGCTTTCACAAGCTCAGTCATGCACGTGCCGTGAGCAGCGAAAAGCGAAAATTAGAGTGCAGTTGGAAACCAGCATTTTACTAAGCAAATTTTAAACTGTTTCATCACTTTAATGTTTTCGCACACCGCTGAAAATAGCATGGGATTAGTCAAATCAGGAAGCGTGCATTTTCTCACTTCCCTATTTCCATTTATTTTGAGCACTCTGCAAAGTTTTGATTTGTTGATGCATATCATGTCGACGTAGGTACTTAGGCGACAAGCTGGTTGGTTACTAAGCCCTCTGTAACTAGCCGCTTAAACGTTGCACGTTTGAGTATGCGGCACTAAATCAAATAGATTGAGTTCCCGGGAACTATCCAACTAACTTACTATAAACAGCACCCTAATTGCGTAACACACGATCAATCGGAATCTGAATAATTTTGAAGCAAATTGCTAATCCATTGCTTCATAAGTTCGAAACATTTGTCTGCTCAACACGTAAATAACGCAATGAATGTTGTTGAACTGTCAAAATGAAACCGATTCCGATCGATCGTGTGTTACGCATTAGGGTGCCGGTCAGTAGCCGCTAAGTGCATACGGTGATTTGGTTTCAGAGGTATGTAGTACACAAATACGAAACTAGTGTTTATTTAACTGGGCTATTTTTGGCAAAAGTTACCTTTATCCGAGAATATCATAAAGGTCTCTTTTCCCGCCTAAAGTTCAGCTCCGGGCAATATATCCATTTGTTTATTTTCATGTAGCGTTCACTCAAACTGTCCGAATCAATGGGGCCTGCCCTTTCTCATTTTTTATGCTGATTCACGTCCAAAATAATATTAATTTTAACGTACCTACGCCGAATGCATGGTTACAGACAGGTCAACATATAAGTAAACAATACAATAACATTAGAGTGTTACATAGCAAATACCTAAACTAAACGTTTGTTTACTAAGTAAACGCACAACACAGCCGAAGTCTTGTTGCACTGCAGTTCTATTGTAATGATAAACTCTAGTTGTGGAGTTCTCAACACTTCTCCAGAGAATTTAAAATACGAATTCTTTATTCAGGCGGCGGTGGTACCACGGGTTTGTTATTCCCAAACTCGCACCAGCTAAACTACATAAGTTAAGATAAAATATAGGGAAAATTTTAAGTGAAACTGAAATGAGTTTTATGATCATAGTACCCTCCTCGTTGTTACAAAGATGAACAGCTGTTACCGTGGAAGAATCCGTGAAACGTGTGGCCCTACTTACACTTGGGAGTGTGAAGAAATTGGTTCCGTGAAAGACCGGCAACGACATATTGATACATTATAGTACAACATACGGTTGGTCGGAATAGTTATCGATTTTCGATGCATTACCCACTATTTATTGCACGATGTGGGAGTAAAAATTGTAAAAACTTATGGTCACGTCGTGATTACTTTTCTGTGTAATAGGTGCTTATTCTTCCGTAAGGTCGGGGTAAATTAGCGCTTTGTGTGAATAAGGAAAGTTTTCCGTGAGGTGAGTCCTATGGTGAGTTGTATTGCTAAAATACTAACACCTACTTGTGAGATACTAGCAACTTTGTCTAAAAGTGGGATTTTTAGGTAACACTAGGTCCTCATAGTTTATTGTTAAAATAAAATTCATGCAAAGCAAAATCGGCGATGTAAAAAAGTCTTTGTTAGGTTATAGCACAGGAAGACATTGTTGCAAATAACACTTTCAAGCTACATGATTCATGGCAATAGACGAAGTGATATAGTCTCATCAAGCAAATACAAGAAATTCAACACTACCAACACATTGTTTTAAACTAACCAAAATCAGAACACACTCTCCTACACAATGCAATGTGTGCTCAGATTTTAGTTAGCGTAGTGTACCTATGTAAGTCAAGTTTAATATACTGACTAGCAACCGTTTTAGTCTAGGGAAAGCAATCTAATCTGGACTGCATTTGAGATATTGTAATACGGAGCTGTTCAGCCAAAACTTAAATGTGAGAATAGACACGACTTGGCAGCCATCCAGCGGAATCATCGTTGAGTAATAGGTAAATGTTCGTATTTGCACAGCATTTGTATTATTAGTATTATTACTAAGCAAATTTGCGCGTATTTATATTCCGTGATTAACATTCTAAGTGCTTGTTGTTAAAATAAAGGCTTATTTTAATATTGATGAGATGTTTCGGCGTTTTGTTGCCTTATTTTGTTTACCGGTCGCACCCCTGTGTTGTTCTGATTGCTTAGTATTTATTAAGTTTACAAATAAGTACAGATAAAAAAGGTGGGTAGGTGAAGTTAGTATCACGATAGGTACTGTTTTGTACTGTACTGTAGGTTTTTTTCAGAAATCCGCTAATTATCTTATTCAGCTTTAGGTTAATCATACAATTCGAAACATTCACACTCTAGCTCTTTCCCGCCATTAGAAAGAGAGAGAGACAAAGACCAGCCCTTTCGAAGTTCCGATTTTGAATTCGACCTCAAAGACAAACACGTTCGGAATTTCGTACTAACTAAAGAAATTTTGCAAAAAGATAATTTGTCTTTTAATGTAATTTACTGAATTTTTAACTTATTGTTGTATTTAAACGAAAATAAGTATTTACTGCAATTATAACTGATATTTAACCTGTAAATATTTATTTCTAGTTTCAATAATGTAACGTAATATATTTTGAATAATAAAGTACATGGGTGCTATTTCCGAACACGCTTTAATTTAAATAAAAGAGCGGGAATAAAATTTCGTGGCTGGCGTCAAGAGTTGAATAAGTTAAAAAATATTAAAATAATCGTAAAATATGAGTGAAACTAGCGACGAGAACAGTATTTTAACACCGGAAGAGTTAAAACAACGAGTTATTAATGCAGAATTAAGTTTCCTACCTGAGGTCTCGCGAGAAATATCCATACCATGTCTTCAATGAATGGAGACTTACAAAGGGCGCCAGCAGTTTTTCGGAGATGGTGTTGCTATCTTATTTTTTAGTTTTATCACAGACGAGGCGATCATCTACAATGTGGAGTATTTACTCAATGTTGAAAGCTACTTTAAAAACAAAACATAACGTGCATATTGAAACATACGCAAAACTCGTATCTTTTCTAAAAAGAATGTCAGTTGGGCATAAGGTTTTGGAGAAAACAATATATTTAGTTTTACTGCCATTTAGCGTGAGTAGGTTTCTATCCAGATTGTTCGCGATTAGTGATAATCCCTGTTCTGCTAGAGAGTATACATGTTCCCACGATTTTCCGTGAAATATTACGGCAGTGTCATCTGCATAAGTTATAATTTCAGCATTATTTACGGAAAGGTTTAGTACATCGTTAATATAGACAATGAAAAGTGTGGGACCAAGTACGCTACCCTGTGGAACTCCGAAATCAATGGGGAGTTGATTACTATTGAAAGAGCTTACTTTCGTGTACTGCTTCCGGTTTGTCAGGTAGCTTTTGAACCATTCAAGGCAAATAAATTCCTCGTATTCCTATGCATTCTAGTTTCTTGAGGAGAAGGCCAGTTGAAACCGTGTCGAATGCTCAACTCCACGCAGTGTTATTCAAAGCATAATAATAATCTTCCAAGACCGTATTTCGGGCATGGCGGCCAATCTCAAAGGAGGATATCTCCCCTTTAGCGCGGGAGATATTATAGTGCACAAGTGTATGCGCAGAGACCGGTGCACTCTGTCTTCCCTCACTCTTATAATCCGATGGGACGGCATGCAGTCCGACACAACCGGAGAGAGATCAGGCGCAGGATCTAGTATTTAGTCAAAAATCTCCTTGACTCAAGGAATTTAAATATGGCCAAAAGTCTTTGATCATCGCTAAGTATGAGTCGAGGAAACGACAGAGTACGACGACATTCGCTCAGTACAACTTACTCTAAATCTGTATTAGTTAAGCATAGTTATTGCTATTATTTAGGATCACTTGCAAATGAGGAATAAGGTTGACGATTTGACAGAGTTTAAATTGTCAAAATTATTCCTTTGTTAAATCTGTCAATTGAAAAATCGACCAATATTTGTACCTATATTCTCTGCGCATTTATTAATATTATTAAACTTGTAAACTAACCGTTTATATTGTTTGATATGGGTTGACGTTTCGGTCCAGTTTCGCCTTTCTCTGCAATACTCATATAACTTAAATAATTTATTTTCTGACTGATCGAGGAAGGAAGAACATCCTGTGTATAAGCTGTTTGTCTTTCCCTGTAATTTTTAAAAGTCAACTCAGCGAAACTGTTTCGGATAAATAGCCCATCGCCTATTTAGGGGGCTCGCTCAATGTGTTGTGCTGTAGATGTAGGTGGGTGTACCGCGTGCTGTATAGGGTGAACAAAATCCTACAGGTATATATTGAGAAGAAGGGTTTCCCTATCCATTTGCATAAAATATTAAAACCTAATATAACTTGGCATACTTTTGTTTTTCCTAATTATATCATTCCTAATTATATTTCGCATAACATTATTTACGTATTACAGCTTACGCATAATTTTTTTAAGCATAATTTCTCTAATCATAATAATGATATGCTTAATCATTATTATGATTAAGCATAACATTCATGTCATGAAAATATGAATAAAAATATGTTTTATTAAAACACTTTTTTATAGGCATAACAAATAAGCATATTAATATTAACTTCTCAAAATAATGTTAGACACTAATACACATTTTTATACAATATTGCTCTAATGAAATTTGTAGGAACTTTACATTGTACGTAGAACAAATATTTTTTTTTATTTTTCTAAGTGGACGGTGGTGTCATAAAACTATTGTGTCACTAAGTGTATTATTGCAAAGTTGTATATTAATCCTTTTAAAAAAAATTCAAGATTCAGTAATGAATAAGTTAATATCAGGAAACATAATACTGTTGTAACCTCATCTAACCCAAACCATAACCCACAACACCAAGAATAGAGGGGATCTGGCGCTCAGCGGCCGCCGCTGCCGCGGCACGCTCACTTCGCTCGCTCGCCTTCGCGCGTTAATGGTCACTGTTCTAACCTAACCATATGATTCAATTACAGTAGGTGGTATCTGACGCAGGTATACCTTATCTTACAGGTATACCTTAAGGTAAATAATATTAAACGTAACTTATAGATTTTGAATATTATAGTAACTGAATATTATACTAATTGAGTATGTGCATTATAGAAAATGTTCATTAAACCATATTAAAATATGTAAAATGAAATTATACCGATAATTCATTATATCATACCTATCATCGTTATATTAGAAAAAAGTATATTAAATGAAAGTAGGTCATATGATCATTAGAACTTTAAAAATAAAAATACATAGTTAAGTTAAAAAACTGTTAGTTAAATAAATAGTAGGTAATTTTGTCTCATTACAAGTTACATAATATTATGTATTAATCATTTGCATGAAAATTCAAAATAAATACGTAAAAATAACTCAAATTTGTTTCAGTTATTTCTATTTATTATTGTATGCCTAAATACTATTATGCTATAATAGTCACTATGCCTAATAACATTATGCGAATTAAATTTATGCCAAAACAAATTAGGCAAAGGCAAAAAAAAATATGGCAAAGTATGATTATGGCAAAACAAATTATACCAAAATAGTTATGCCAAAGTATATTAAGAAAAAGAACAATAGAAAACTTTTATTTCAGACAGGAGTCCATAAGGTTGGTAACAATTTTACTTGGAATGTTAGTAGGTTATAGACACTGATATACAATTTAAAGCGTGGACCTGCATCCACCTGTGCATCGGGGAATCCCATCGATCTGCGAGCACACTGAGAATACTGGTGATGCTGCCGCGAACACGCGTCATCAGGGATGTACATCTATTCCTAATAATGGCGGCAAAACCATTAATAAATCTCTGATGCACTACATCGCCACGGCCGCCGCAGTACTCTCAGTGTATTATTATACTGAACGCGTACGTACGCTTTCAGTATAATATATGCTGTACGCTGTATGCCCGCTGCAAATAACTAGACTACATTTTTTTTTTTCACAAACTGTCCTTTTGTTTGTGAAAAAATAAATGGCTAACATAGACCTGTCCTGTATCGTTTATGGGTGAATTTTCAGACGTCACGCACTCAGGTTATCTAAAAACCGTTTTTCACGTAGGCTTTGAATCCGCGATCCAGCCAAAAAAATGAACCACCTGAAAGCACGTTAATGTAAATACTTCTTTTTCCAAAAAAAACAGTCAACCGATTTGCAAAAGTTTGTGCCACCGAGTGCCGAAACTAAAGCTATTATGCAATAAGTATGTAGTGTTTTTTTGGAAACCAGTTGTTTAAAGAGTGATCGTTGAACGTATTGAATATTTATACAATACATAGGTACACAAATAAATAAAATTAAGGTGCCTGTTTGTAATGTCAACATAACAGCTTTTTTCTAAATGCTGAAAGTACTCGTATATGCGGTAATTATAACAAAAAGTCAATTTCAATTTTCTTTGTCTGTTTGTTATCTTCGAAACGGCTGTACCGATTTTGATGTAATTTGGTATGGGCATACTTTGAACCCTGGGGAAGGATATCGACATACCACGCGGGCGAAGCCGCGGGCGGAAGTTAGTATACATAATATATAGTTGCTAGATTAAAACTCAAAATATAGTGTAATTAAATGAGTCGCAAATAGTTTCGGTAAGGAATTGGTAGACGCAACACTTCCAAACATCATTATTAATTCAACACATTGAGGCATGTCGACCTTCAAAAGTTAATTACATACCTATATGCCATACTTTCAATATTTAAATAATAACACAAAAAATAGGACAAAGTCAATCAATATTCAATAGAATTTCTTTTTTAGTGAACCGTACCCTAAGGGCGCCAACGGACAGCAGAGGCTTAATAATAGGGTTCCCTATTATTAAGCCTCTGCTGTCCGTCCGTTTATCTGTCAGCGGACTGTATCTCATGAACCGTAATAGGTATTGGTATTTGTATTGCCGCTTATGACAATAAATAATAAAAATAAAATAAAGTAAAAATAAAAAGGGGACCTCATACAAGAAACGTCTTTAAAAAAAATGTAAGTATTATTAAATATTGTACGAAGGTACGGAATCTTTCATGTGCGAGTTCGACTTGCACTTGGCCAGTTTTTTAAACGTAACGTTATGATGCTTCAAAACTGCCTGCTATGTAAGTAGATAAGAAAGGCGTCTCAGACGATACCATCACCCAAGCCCGTATTATAATTACCTACAAATAAATCACAGAATCGACAAAATATGAAATGCCATGTGCACTAAATTTTATTTACTTACTCGACGATAAAATACAGGCCAACTCGACCGATCGGGAAGTTCTCATCAACAAAAAGAAAATAAAGTATGGAAAGTTATCAGGGATCCCTTTGTCTCAAAATTAGTTAGGGGGCCGGTATCGGGGACAACTGTATTTTATTATTACAAATGTATAGGACCCCTTGCCCTCTTTCCAGTCTTGCATTAAATATGCCAACTGTTTTTTTTTCGATTTGTTGGTTACGTTCGTGTGAAAGAATTTGGTATAAATGTTGAATTTTCAGAACCTTAGTTCAGAGACGCCAGGGGTTATTACGTAGCACACTATCAGTAGCAATGATTTCATTTTGAAAATTCAATAGGGTAGTTGCCTGGGTAAAAAAATGGTTTTTATATTTAGTCCGTCAGTTAGATTATCAAAAAATAATGGACACGTATTTTTTCTTTTGTCAATCAAACAAAACATGACAAAGATAAAGCGCGTCAAAATTTGGGAGTAGGTGGTCGTGACGTCACGCCTT
Organism: Apamea sordens; assembly: GCA_945859715.1. NCBI lineage: Eukaryota > Metazoa > Arthropoda > Insecta > Lepidoptera > Noctuidae > Apamea > Apamea sordens. Next base: position 11,552,501 of record OX243994.1, on the reverse strand, counting down.
GCTAAAAAGTGTAGCAAGGCGTGACGTCAGGTGGAACTATAACGGGTGATATCTTCATCATTTTTTATATAATTGACAAAAGAAAAAATACGGGTCCAATATCTTTTGATAATCTAACTGACGGACTAATTAGATTTTTTAGGCATCTAGCCTATTGCGTTATTTATGTTGCTGAGCAGTCAAATTTTTCGAACATAACGGGTGATTTTTTTGCTGGTATCTTTTTGGCAACACTGTTTTTGACAGATCACGCGTGAATCGTGTCTTGTGTCATTGTCAAACTTGTTCAGTTTGGTCTATAATTTAACCATGAATCGACTTACGAACGAACAACGCTTGCAAATTATTGAATTTTACTATCAAAATGCATGCTCGGTTAGGGTTGCCAGGTCGCCAAACCTATTAGCCGGACAGACCAGCTAGTTTGGCCGGACATTTGGGTAGAAAGGCCGGACACCCTACATTATTGAGGATTTTGTGTCTCAGTATTAATAGGTACGACAAAAAAATTGTATGTAAAATCAAGCTATTTGATTATTGTCATAATCAGTCATCGGCGCTCGCTCGTTTGCGAAATGTAAAAAGCCTTACAAAAGCCGGACAAACTAGACACCGTTTATTTTGGCCGGACACGCAATCAAAAAGCCTACCTATGTCCGGCTTTATCCGGACGCCTGGCAACGCTATGCTCGGTTAAGAGAGTGCAATGGCCGAAACGTTACTGTGAATGGCGAGCGCTACCGTGTGATGATTGGCGATTTTTTTTTGCCCAAAATGGAAGAATTGGACATGCCTGACATGTGGTTTCAACAAGACGGTGCCACATGCCACACGGCACGCGAAACAATGGCCCAATTGAGAGCCGCCTTCGGTGAACAGTTTATCTCACGTTTTGGGCCCGTCAATTGGGCGCCTAGATCGTGTGATCTAACGCCTTTGGACTATTTCTTGTGGGGCCATGTTAAGGCTCATGTCTACAGGGATAAACCAGCAACGATTGACGCACTGGGAGCCAATATTGAAGCATTTATTCGTGATATACCGGCTGATATGTTGGAGAGAGTGTGCCGAAATTGGGCCTTGCGAATGGGCCATCTAAACCGGAGCCGCGGCCAGCATTTGCATGAAATCATCTTCAAACATTAAATTATATTGATCGTTCTATCGATTCCAATAAAGATTTCATCAAATTTTTCAATTTTTTTGTGTTTTTTTTTTAAATCAAATCCTATACCTCTTAAAAAATCACCCGTTATAAAGCAATGGATTAGGAATATCCTTCAAAAGATTCTTTCAAATTAACGGTTGGGTAGAGTCCCAGTCTTAATAGGGGACGAGCTAATTCCCATCAACCGGACACTACTAAGAAATTCCTGACGGAAAAACCCATTAACACTTTTCTCAACCTGGGAATCGAACCTAGAATCTCGTGCTCAGCTATAGCGATTGCGACCACTAGACCAACGAGGACCACTGGAAACCAATGAAATAATTAGACTGGCATTTAATGCACATAGGTACTCGTATCAAGATAATAAATGACAATCAGAGATTGATGTCTAATTATATGAACAGCTGGAATGCTCCGTAATTGTCAATGAAATTAATTTATGTGATTATCTAATTACCTACATCATGCTACTCAATGAGTAGAGTACTGGTGGCCCTGTGGTAACGGCTCCGACTTACTATTTGTAAATAGGTTTGAACCCAAGCACGCGCTTTACTTTGTGTAAATAAATTTTGTTGTTGTTTTCCTTCACCGTTTTGAGAGCAATGGTGATGACCATTGCTCTCAAAACGGTGAAGGAAAACATCGTAAGAATACCCGGCATGCTAGAACCAAACATTCGAAAACATGTGACATCTACTAACCCGTACTGGGCCCGTGTGGTAGATTATAGCCCACTCCTTCTCGAAGAGAAGAGGCCTATGTCCCAGCAGCAACCGAATGACTTCTGAATAGTCGTTACACAAGTAACGAGTATGTAGTGCAACTATCTTGGGGTCGGCTTCCAGTCTAAACAGATGCAGCTGAATACCAGTATTTTACATGGAGCGACTGCCTATCTTACCACCACAACCCAGTTACTGGATAATGCGATACCCCGAAAGTCTGACATGTTATCAAACTTTCGGGCTTCTACCTACCCGTAACGACTATCAAAGATCTATGAATGACGGCCGGGACCAACGGCTTAACGTGCTTTCCGAAACGAGAAGGAGTCTCGGTATGTAATGGATTGTCACCCATCCATGCACTGACCTTGGAAAGCGTAGCTTAACCTTCAATCGACCCGTGCGGCTGTTAATACTTATCGACGAGCTCCTGCACTTTTCCAATAAAGTATGTGTATCCAAGTAAAAATGCTTCTTAATATTAAATGGCAAAAAAGAAGAAAGTTGCTTCATCGCTTCAAAATTGCTGGGAGCGACATCGATAGCGGGTTTCGTATCGTTTAACCGCGTAACAATCTTATTCGAGTATCCGACATGTTTGTTTTATCTTTAAGCGGCAGTACCAAATCGCTTCAGGCACTCTTCCTATAAGAAAAAGCGGCAAATTGAGTTTGAAAGTTTCGTTATGTCAGTTAGCCAGACCAACCTATCCGTCAAAGCAGCTTTTTTTCTTTCTGATTGAATGAAATGATAGCTTGCGTTTTTTTAAACTCAAACTCAAACTCAAATCTTTATTGCATTCCATATGTGTATAGATGGTATATATAAGGTAAAAGATCAATATGGACCCTGTCGGGCAATTTTAATGCAAGACAATCCATTTATCTTTGTAAGGCCGTTTGTCCACCGCCACCGTGGAAACGAGATTATTCGAACCGAGCTTGAAGTCTGTGGTGTGCACATAACCGACACGTGGTCATAGTAAGTGTATGTATCGCTACCTCGGCGCCGCCATCTCGTTCTCGTTGAGGTCCCGTTGACAGTGGCGGTGGACAAACGGCCTTCCTTAGTCCTAAATATATTGATGATGAATCGTAAATACTTATCTTGTAAGGTAGGTAGACAATGGTAGATGGATAGTCGACTTCTGGCTTTATCACCCTAAGGTTGAATCTCACTTGTACGTCATAAAACGACAAGGTCTATTTGTCTATGTCACAGTTAGATATTTTAAACATTAGTGAAGTTTCAATTTACTGGGAATTGTTGTCATAAGTGATTCGATTATACGAGTACTTAACTATATGTTAGTCTACAATGCAATGCGTAACATTATTACCTGAATAAAACATGATTAATGATTTCAATATATTTTCCTCCTCGACTTTTAAAGGCTGGCCTTAAGGCCCTTTTTACACACGTTTTTCTTGCCGTGAAAAACTACGGTTTATTCGCCATGTGTAGTCACGGTTCGACAACGTTGTATGGATCACTATGGGAGCTTTTACACGGACACGTTTTTTCTACGGCGCGGTTTATACGCCGTATGTAGGCACGGTGGTCAGTGTTGTATGGATCACTAATGGAAGCTTGTTGACGGACACGTTTTTTCTACGCGGTTTATACTCCTTATCGTAAAGAAACCGTGCAGTGTACAAAGATCTTAAGGTGTCTGGTGGTGGTGTCTTATACTTCCCTTTAATTTACGTACAAACGGAATAATAACACACAAAACTGCTTTGATTGCTCTACGTAGACGAGGCAATAAAATTATCATAAGCAATGCCATAATTGCCCAAATGAAATTGCCTCTGCCATAAAGCTAGTAAAGTACAAATTGTTTTGTACTTCCTCCTTGCCTTAATACCTGACGAAATTCCATTTGAAATATTTATTAAAGCTGTGTTTGCAAACTCTGTTCTCAACGTCTCATTGTTTCTGTTGAAGTGACACGTCGTTTCGGTATAATAAATCTAATACATGTGTTTCGTTGCTTCAAAGTTAAGTATTTTTTAGTTCTTTTTAATATAAAACTTTGCATGAGTTTCCAGTAATGAGGCCATGGACAGATCGTAGAGAACATTTAATAAAATAGTAACGAAGTCAAAACTGCACATTAAATACTTTTGAAAAAAAAAGTAATTGCTACGAGGTGAAACGAATCTCTAGCCGAAAATATAGTGTTTAGAATTTTTGTGCGTTTGTGTGAAGTTGCGCAAAAACGGGTGAACGGATTTGGATGTGATACACAGATCATTAACCTGGATTAACACATAGGGCACTTCCCTTCCTATCCCGGTACCTATGACTTTCCAGTGAGATATTTTCTGACACCCACGTGAGCGCAGCCGCGGGCACAAGTTAGTAGTTATATTAGTTACTAAATATAAAAATGTAGTTTTTACCGGAAGAAATTTGTCTTGCCGCCTCTGCGTGACCCTTCGGTTAATACAGTCGTGATGTTATCTGGTATGAATTTTCTTTTTATACCTAGTTTTTTTAGCGGCCATTGCAAGGCACATGTTCAGCAGTACTATTACTATTTAAGAGTATTGTAGGGGGAAAAAACCGGCCAAGACTCGCCCACCGAGGGTTCCGTACAAATTTGTAAGTATATAACTACTACCTACGGTTTTCGGATTTTTTCCTTTACTTGTATAAATTTCATGATTCTAGATCAACAGGAAGTACCCTATAGGTTTTGATTCCCTTGCAAGTGTCAAAATATGCGGCATAAACGAAATACAAACGTCCGTAACTTTAATAGCGCTGACTTAGTAGTTTCAGTTTTTTACAGCCCTGATTTATTTGATAATTAATATCAACTTGATAACTCCACGCTTTCCTGAGAAAAAGGGTCTTGACAGACCGTCAACGAAGTGATCTTATAAAGGTTCTGTTTTTCCGTTTGAGGTACGGAACCCTAAAAATGGTTCGTTTTCTGAATGCCCTGAACTTCAGCATACCTTGATTTTATACCAATTGCGCAGGTCTTAAAAATGTGGTAACACGCATTAATAAATACTTTTTATGGGTCCGAGCCCATGAGGCTTTCAGCACCGGATTTGGCGGGTTCTGAGTGCTACTCTAACTGACAGTCATAAAACACACAAACTCACGCCTTTTTCCCATGGAGATGGGCAGAAACTACACTCCACGTGCTACGATCCTTACACACTCATACATGTCATGTATTACGCCGGTTGCGAGTACTATGCACCTGACCTTTTTGACGAACATCACTAATAAGGTCAATAGGTACGAGTATATGTCCTTCTAGGGCGTCCCCTTCCGGTATTTCAACTCCCATGTGCCTTATAAATACTTTTTGTTAGTTGCCAACACAATCATAACAACATAATCAGCTTATAATGTACGCTGTAGCTTATGTGTGTAACTGCTGGGACACAGGCCTCCTCTCTGTGTAAGGAAGTCGGTCGAAATCCACCACGCGGGCCCAGTGCGGGGGTAGTGGATGTCAAATGTTTTCATTGTACTTGATATTCGGATTGTAAGAGGTATCGAATTATTCAGTAACTGGGTTGTGGAGGTCTGATAAGCAGTAGGCTTTATTTAAAATACTGGTATACAGCTGCATCCGTTTGGACTGAAACCCGATCCCAATATACATACATAATTGGGCAAAGGCTATATAGGCAGTTGATAATGACTTTATTAGAAAAGTATTACTTATGGGCACTGATTTAAAGAGGCAGTTGTAAATAGCGGTTTTGGTAAGTTAAAAATTATAAATGGCACGTTTAATAACTAGTTCAGCAGTTAAAACTAAGCAGTAAAGTAAACAAAAATGAGTAATAAAAAATAATGAAATGGATCAGTGAATATATAATTGAGCAGGAAAATAATTAAATGGGCGGTAAAAATTATTGAACGAGCGGTTACGTGTGGGCATATATTTAAAATGTTTGGTTTTGTATTCAAAAATATGTTTCTGGCACTCGCCGGCCGCTGCCGCGGCATCACTCGCTTCGCTCGCTCGGCTCGTGCGTTGTGTGGTCACAGTTCTAACCTTTTTTTTTTTTTTCTCGCTGAGAAATGCTTTATGCATCCCCGTCCCGCGGGGGACCGAGACGGGGTATGTGGGACTCCCTGTCGGAAGGACAGTATACCCACTAAAACTCAGCGGTGTTCCTACAAACGCCGTAATGGGAGGGCTATGGGAATTCAATACTTCCACGGCCCTCCCGGCGCACGCCCGCCAAGATGGTATGGCGGGCCCCGCATGCCCCCCAGGTTGGGGGGCTACGGGAATGGCCGGGAACACCTGGCCATTCCCGTCCCACAAGGTGGAGGTCTGTGCAAAACAGGCAACGGAGCCCCCGCACCCGTTGCCTGCTGGCCTCCACGCCCGCCTGAAAGGCGGGCCCCGCATGCCCCCCGCGTTGGGGGAGCTACGGCCGCAGAGGATAGGGAGAGCGGCAACGAAACACCGACACTCCTCTTCCCCTGCGGCCCCGCCGCGTCCGCCATCATACGGTGGTGGCCCCGTCAAGGCCGCGGAAGGAGGGAGAACCCCTCCCGCCGCGGCCTCTGTCCTCAGCCGCAATGTCTCCCTCACGGGGGACATCGCGGCCCGCCTCAGGTAGGTCGCGATGTTGTGGCACCGCAACCTACCCGTGGGCCGCTACGTCGGGCTAAACCGCACAGCCCGGACGAGCGGCCCCCTCTAGGGTTCCTCTTAGCTTCACCGTGGCCCGCCCAGCCACGGCTACTGAGCCCCCCCGCCTCGACAATGCGGGAACCCACCGGGGGGGGTCACAGTTCTAACCTAACCTAACCTAGCTGTTTCCGATAAAATAACCGACTAATTGATTTTTTATTACTGTCCATGTTTTACTGTCGCAATAATTAATCAACCGCCATTAAATTAAATAACTGCTCAATATGTTTTTCAACTGATCATAATAACATCTCGAATATTTAAATAACAGCTCAAAAAATTAGTTCCCTTACTTAAGTAACGATAATATTCTTATCATACGCATATATATACGCATAATGTTCTTAGTGCTGGCACACAGGCCTCTTTTCTTCGAGAGGGAGCGGGCTATAACCTGCCACGCTGGCCCAGCGCGGGTTGTTGGATGTCACATGTCTTCGAATTTTTGGTTCTTGGACATGGGACATGAGGCCGATACCAGTAGGCCACCACTGCTAAAATTAAATATACCAACTCGGAAGCGATAAGTTCTGCTAAATCTCCATCTTTTTGATACTAAATAATATTTGATCGCTTTTTATCGTGTTGTTCATCAAATTTTTACATACTTTGTTAGTGCGATACCCACTAATAAAATCACAAATATTCTGCTTTTCATGTTCATAACCCCACAGAAAAAGTAATGAGGTATCGCGAAGTCCTCAGTGATCAAAATGGTATTCGTCACTCCTTAATGAATTTTTAGAGAAATTGGGTCGTTTTTCAATCCGTTAAAGAACTTCAGGATAAAATTACTGAACGTATTACGTTCGTCGTGGTCTAATAGACTGTGCAAAACGAATATGCCGCATTTTAATTAAAAAATATTATCAAACCACTGCAAAATTTTGCGCGAAATCAGACCAATGGCAAAAATGGTTGTCATACATCCGAACTGGCCACCCTGTAGTACAAAAACCTTGCCTAAATTAAGGCTATCCTAACTAATATTATAAATGCGAGAGTGAGTTTGTATGTTTGTTTGCGATCACGCTAAAATGGCAGAACGAATTTGGATGAAATTTGGCACACAGATAGACCATGGCCTGGGTAAGGAAATAGGCTACTTTTCATCCTGGATCGCAGACAAAGTCACGGGCAACAGCTAGTAATGTATAAAATAAAATCATAAACTAAAAACATTACACGTTGTTTATGTAAAGTTTACGTCAGTTTCTCAGAAACAACAAAATAATTTAAACTTCATTCAAAACCTCGTGATTACAGCGGGCAAGTAAAATAGGACGATTTACACTTGGCATTATGCTTCAATAACACAAGTAGCAAATACGCCGCCGCCGTTTGTAAAATAAATAAGGAGTTGCTCTTTGCGTTTGTCCATCTCCATTATTTACTGATGTAGATTAATTACCTACTTTGTTTTGAATCGTCTGAACACTAATGAGTCCGGCGTCGAAAAGCAACTGCTCTTGGATTTTGTGCTTGTTTTCTGCTGCGAATGTTTAATTAAAAAAATCCGTGTTCAAAATTTTTATATGTGGATTTAGACCACTGACTACTTCTGTGGGGAATATGTAGGTATGTGTACTGTTATGTTATGTTATTAGTATGTTTATTTCGTCGGATAATGGCCGATTTGTATAGTTTAAGGACCACTATTAGTTAAAATTAAGACTCTTGTATACTAAGAATGAAGCAAAGACTTCATAGTTTTGCATAGCAGACCCTCCAATATGGAAGTAACTGTCACAGGTAAAATTAGCTTGCTAAAATGCCCAGTTTGGCAATAAAAAATGCTACCACATTGGTAAGTTAAACGATTCCATTAAACTATTGGATATACGTCAAAAAGAATCTGACTATCATATCCATCCGAACGAATGACCGGTCACGAGACGTGAGGAAATAGTGTCATAAACACTACGTAGGAAAACGTATTGGATTGCGAATTGAAGATTGCAGTTCTTCTCCATAGGTACCTACGCTTTGGAATGGACAACAAGCTTCATCTTCCTGACTGACCGACCCTTTGGCAATTCAAAATTGCCTGTAATTCGTTTATTTTAAATAAATGCTTTGAGTTTGAGTTTTGTGTTTGCACTATCTATGTTATTATGGAGAGAGTGGTGATGCAGTATCCTCTTTCATCCTCATCTGTTGACAGTATAATAAAGGTTTTAACTCTTACATCACACCCACACATACGAGTATCACCACACACACACAGCACACCACCATGTCTCTGTTTACCGCAAACAAACGTATTTTTATTTTTTTTTCAATCGCCGCAATATAGGGTTGATTTTATGCCAGATGAACAATGCTATGCGAGGGGCTAGTGTCTAAGAATAATAGCCGCAAGGGTCAATCGATCGGGTTAAGCTGCGCTTGCCGCGGTCGGTCCGTAGATGGGTGACTCTGTGATATTTACATACCGAAACCCCTCCGTGCCTCGGAAAACACGTTAAGCTGTTGGTCCCGTCTGTCAGTCGTGAATCCTTGACAGTCGTTACGGGTAGTCAGAAGTCCGAAACTCAGTCTGACAACCAGTCTTACCAAGGTATATCGTATTACCCTTTTTTTTTGCGGATGGGCAATCATCATAATGAGATCATCCCGCTCTGGGTGGAGCGGAAGGGAGTGTCAGACTTTTACTGACTAAAACCCTCCCGTGTTCCTTCCTTAGCCCTTTATGTTCCAGGGCAGCGGTAGCCCTTTCGGACGATCCCGCTACCCCGGCAGGCTTCGGCCCTGTCGGGCCCCGTCATTTATCGGATTACCCCTTAAGTGGGTTCTGGAGGTCAGATAGGCACTCGCTTCATGTAAAATACCGGTAATTAGCTGCATCCGGTTAGACTGGAAGCCAACCCCAATAAAGTTGGAAAAAGGCTAGGCAGATTCATTGGATGATGCTAAAAAAACATCGTGGTTTCAGATTCCGGAAATCAAGTGTGCATTGCCCAATGTAATTAAGTTTTAACGCGGCACGATTTCATGCGTCTATCCTTGATTGGCGATCATTACGGTGACGAATAATTTAGGCTATTTAACACTGCGGTGCGCGGTCACCCGGCTTTGCGTACCCAAAATAATATATCTTTGTAATTACGACCTCCATTGAATAAAATGAAAGTGACCAGCCCTGTTATTGAGTGAGTACTATTCCGTGTTAATGTCAGTTCATTCTCCCTTTTCCTAAAGTAAGCGAGGGTCCGAAAAACCGGGGTGTATGAGTTTATCCTTTCGCATTAATTATGAGCTGATTGTACGCAGAATTATGATGTGGTTGTAAGTGACATGACATGTTCATTGTTCCCATGTTTTTGGTTCGAAAAATACATGGGTTACAATATAGACGAATGTAATTATAAAGTATTGTCTAGGAGTGTATGAATGGGTAATAATGTCGAATCACGTAGGTATCGTGAAATATTGAAAAGCGTTATTAAGTCTAGACTACGCTGAGAGTTTGATGCTACTGAGAATCGATATTCTGCAGGGGAGATGATTGAAACTTAAATGAAATAACACGACGCCTGTATTTTCCGATACAGATTGATACCTACAGTGCAAGATTTACAACATTTTATACACTTTTACTACTGTACCTTGTACCTGTTTTTTTTTTAATCTATACTTATAATAAATCTGTAGAAGTGAAAATTCTGTACATTGAAAATATCAAAAAAATTAATGGCATTAATGTGTTACTACGGGCCGGGGCCTCCCTAAAGCGGCTCTTGCCCAACCTGAGGGGGCCAAACGCCTCCTGCCGGAGGCTTTACGCGGGGGTCGTGCGGTCCATGGCCCTATATGGGGCCCCGGTATGGGCGCGTTCACTGCGGCTTCGAGCCGCACACTACCTGAACGCGCCCCAAAAGGTGGTAGCCGTAAGGCTGATCCGGGGCTACCGCACGATCTCAGGCGAGGCAGCAAGCCTCCTTGCCGGACTGCCACCATGGGATCTGGAGGCGATAGTCCTCGCGCGCCTATGCGATTGGCGCGCGGAGGCACTACGCCGGGGGGAAACTCCGCATCCGCGGCAAACCGCGGCGGAGCGGACGAACCTCCGGCGCGATCTCATGGTGGCATGGAAGGAGCGACTATCGCAACCCAGCGCAGGGCACGCCACGATAGCGGCGGTAAGACCCCTCTTTGAGGAGTGGCTAGAGAGACGTCACGGCGTTCTCACCTACCGCCTGACGCAGGTCCTCTCCGGACACGGATGTTTCGGGAGGTTCCTGCACATCATCAGGCGGGAGGAGACGCCCGGGTGTCACCACTGTCAGGATCGCCCAGAGGACACGGTGGAGCATACAGTGGAGGTCTGCCCTGCTTGGGCAGAGCACCGCCGTGTCCTCGTAGAGGCGATTGGCAGCGGCGGCGACCTCTCGCGTCCGGCCCTGGTTCAAGCCATGGTCCGGGGCGAGAGGGAGTGGGAGGCAGTCACCTCCTTCTGCGAAGCAGTCATGCTAGCGAAGGAGGTGGCGGGGTGGGCGAGGGAACGCACTTTGCGCACCTCACGCCTCAGCCGCCGCGGGAGACGCTCCGGGCGTCGGGAGCCGCGTGACGACTCCCGGCCACCGTAGGCGCGGGCCTGCGGGCGGAGAGTAATGGGTAGCTCTCCGTCCGATCAGGACTAGGCCCGTGCCGGACGGCGTGTACGTGTTCCACGCGCGCCTCAAAGAGATGTCAGCAAAAGAGACGGGGCCCCATAGGGCCGAAGCCTGCCAGGGTAGCGGGACCATCCGAAAGGGTTTACCGCTGCCCTGGAACATAAAGGGCTAAGGAAGGAACACGGGTGGGTTTTAGTCAGTAAAAGTCTGACACTCCCTTCTGCTCCACCCAGAGCGGGAGGGGTCATTTGATGATTTCCCATCCTCAAAAAAAAAAAAAAAAAAAGGGGGTGTTACTAGACCGACACCAAACCCAAAAAGGTGATTAAATTTTTTTTTGTCTGTCTGTCGGTCTGTCTGTCTGTCTGTCTGTCTGTCTGTTTGTTCAGGCATCACGCAAAAACTACCGGTCCGATTACGATGAAACTTCGTATAATTATTCTTTAATATCCTCGGCACCACACTGGGTACTTTTTATCCCGGAAAAGTATATACAATAAAAAACAAACTTAATTTTGCGGTTCGATCCCTAGACCCATTACTGTGTCAACCAATAATAAGTTTGTCATAGGTTACGTCACCCGCAGTGGAGTTCATTTTTATTCCTTTTAGTTTTTAGAGTTATTTAGGTTTATTTTCATATAAGTCGTAGGTATAGATTTTAATTTTAAAGTATAGGTAGCATATTTGATAGTGTACGTAGTGACCGTAGGTTATTTTATAATACTGTTAGGTAGGATTAGTCATTCGTATAGATATTAGTTTTTAGGGATTTTGCTTATTTATTGAGTTTAGATTAGTTATCATCAGAAATAGGTTTATTTAGGTAGGTATTTAATTTTCTGTTATTGAGTTTTTTTTTAAATTAGGTAGGTACTTAGGTAAAGATATCATATAGGTACCCTCTTAATCAACACTAATGAGACACAATTGGTTTTCTATTGTTATTAGCCACAAAGGGCCCGCGAGATAGATGGCATTCTGGGGAAGCACATACATTTTATCCTGTTAGCACGTTCCCGTGGGATAATTTCCGACATCCACGCGGGCGAAGCCGCGGGCAGAAGCTAGTTTTAAATAATAATGTTTGTTTGTTTTGAAAAATTCTTTATTAACATAAAACGTTTACAAACCTGTAATACTTAGAATAAAGTAACAGTTACACTAATATTACAAACAACACTTTTACAGGGTAGGATCACCTCTAGAAGTATATAATAGTGATGGTTACAAACTTATTACAGCATGAGGCATTTAATAATTTAAGCTTGCATTAACTGATGAAATTTTTGTGACTATTTCATTTATAAAAAATAAAAATTTGGGGGTAGCAGCAAATTATTAACTACGCGCTCAGCGTATGTGCGACCGGTACGTTTGTACCGGTCGCACATACGCTGAGCGCGTAGTCGCTGGCGGCCACGCGCGATTACCTGAGCGACCGTTTGGTCGCTCAGGTAATCTCGCGTGGCCGCCAGCGACGCACGAGCTACCGCGCCTCCCGCGCGCTCACCTGTATACGGTGAGCGCGGGGAAGCGCTGGCGCATCGCACGGGCCCAGCTACGACGCGTAAATCCTAATGTGGCATCACAGCTGAAGGAAAAACGTCAACTAACTTTCGGAGACCACTGTATATGGAGTATCGTATTACCTAGTAACTGGGTTACTAGGTACTAGGTAATACGATAGTTCACGGGTTCTCAGTTCACAGGGAGTGACTGTCAGGTAGACAGTCACTCCCTGTGAAATACTGGTATTCAGCTGCATCCGGTTAGACTGGAAGTCGACCCCAACATAGTTGGGAAAAGGCTAGGCAGATGATGAGGATTTTGTGATACAGCTGAAGTGGAAAAATGTCACCTAACTTTTGGAGGCCACTATATCTTTCTATCCATCATACCTACTTAATCACACTAAACAAAAATCAACTGGTTTAAGAAATATTATCCTGTATTCGTGTCACCCTCGTCCTTCGTAATATTTTTCTTCATCGCTAAGCCGGTAATAAATTTTAATTATGCACATATAAGTCTGACAGCACATTTGTACCGCAGCCCAAATTAATGACCATTGGCTTTCAGTTTCCCGCGACTCCCAAGTGTGTTACTTCTCGATAGCAAATAATTTGAGATGCTTTTCCTAGTAAAGTTATTGAAGGGAGAAGGCGGAAAATGTATTCTTTTCTAAAAGAAATGTTATCAATCTTAAAAATGTATCTAAACTATAATATTATTACAGTTTATATACAGACTCCGGACCCTGGTTGGCCGAAGCAAGAAAAGCGTGTTCAGGAGGAGATTCATAGAAGATTCTGCCTTGGAGTGTAAATGTGGTGCCGTTTCACAAACAATGGGACTCTGAATATCATGTCTTACGTGTCCTATCAGCTGCACGTTACAGGAACTGCACCCTAATTGCGTAATACACAATCAATCGGAATCAGAATCATTTTGAAGCAAATTGCTAATCCATTGCTTCATAAGTTCGAAAAATTTGTCTACCCAACGCGTAAATAACGTAATGAATGTTTTTGAAGTGTAAAAATGAAACCGATTCCGATTGATTGTGTTACGCAATTAGGGTGCTGATTGACGCTAGTGATGGCGCCAGTCACGTAGCCGAATTCTGGGCCGAATCCATCTATATTGCAATCGACATGCCGAGAAGAAGAAGAAGAATAATATTAGGGGCTAAAGTATGAAATTGCCGATTTGTACTGAAAAATTGAAATTCGTTTTTTTTTTAATTTAACATATAATATATTTATTTAATCAAAATAATTACCATTATTATCTATACATTGCTGCCATCTAATAGGAAGGTCATTTTTGCTTTTGCGATAGGTAGAACTCTCGTGATCTAGATTCGACCAACTGTGTGAAGGCATTTTATACTGCCTCCTGAGAAGAAAACTTTTTATCACGTAGAAAATTGTCCAAATCACGAAAAAAATGGTAGTCCATTGGAGCAAGGTCTGGCGAATACGGACGTGACGTGACGCATGGTTTCTAATTGCAGTTCCTGTAGAGTTAAAACGGTTTCTCGTGCTGTCTCTCGTTATCATGGAGCAATAATTTAGAATCTGACATTAACAAATCCTTAATATTAGTAAATGACTGGCTTAATTGAAATAAATTAATGATTAATATTGACAAGACCAAAATAATGAATTTTAAAATAAGAACTCGACGTACGGGCACCTTAAATATCAAGTATCAAGACAAAGACATTGAAGAAACCGAAACAACAAAATTTCTAGGGTTATACGCAGATGACAAAATAAATTGGAAAAAACAAGTCGACTATGTCTGTAAAAAGTTAAGCAAGTTCTCATATGCCCTTTACAGACTAAGGAAAATTGCAAACCTACCAACACTAATAACGGCATACCATGGACACGTCAGTTGTAACCTTAGATACGGCTTGATATTTTGGGGTAATAGTGTTGATAAAGAACGCGCGTTCATTGCACAGAAACGGTGTGTCAGAGCAATTTTCAATCTACAGAAAACTGATTCGTGTGAACCATATTTTAAAAAAATGAATGTATTAACATTACCGTGTCTATACATTTTTGAGGTCGCAGTTTTTGTAAAAAATAATACTGATCTATTTAAATATCGAACGCGTATACGGCATCAGGACAAACTAGACATAGTGCCTAGTAAGACTCATTTCTTGCGCAAAAGTATTTTCTGCTCTGCTCCACGTATATTTAATAATATTCCAAGGCCTATAAGAGCAATCACTGAAATAAAAGCATTTAAAAAGAAACTCCATGAACTATTAGTGAACAAATGTTATTACTCTATGAAAGACTTTTTTGATGACAAATCACTATTAAAATACAATCTGCCTGAGTTATGATGCGTACGGTGTAGATAATCAGATAATCATATAATGTAATAATAATAATTAAGAAGATTCAAGAATCTCATAATTTCCAATGTATTACATTGTTGTTGACATGCATGTACGAGTAAACTCACTAGACACTTACCTACATTCTATTGTACGCCCTAAGGGTAGGACATAGCTGGTCCTAAATATTTAAACAACACCATCTGTATTATGTACCCTATGATCCACAATAAAGATGATTTGATTTGATTTGATTTGAATAATGGTGAAGATCGATTCATGAGTCGGGGCTGTTTCACTGCTAGTT
The DNA here is from genome assembly GCA_945859715.1 of Apamea sordens. Classification (NCBI taxonomy): domain Eukaryota; kingdom Metazoa; phylum Arthropoda; class Insecta; order Lepidoptera; family Noctuidae; genus Apamea; species Apamea sordens. Next base: position 11,537,136 of record OX243994.1, on the reverse strand, counting down.
TTGCTATCATTGTTCGGAGTTCGGCACAGTAGACATCTGCCGTTATTGCTTGACCAGATCGGAGAAAGCTATAGTGAATAACACCATGCTGAGACCACCAAACAGTTACCATTACCTTTTTATTGGTAAGCTTTGCTTTAGGACACTGTTGTGGCGTTTGACCTGGGGTCAGCCATTGCATTTTTCGCTTACGGTTATCGTAAAGAATTCACTTTTCATCACATGTCACAATTCGATCCAATATTCCTTTATTTCTGTATCGATTCAACAAGGCAACACAAGTTTCAACACGCGTTTCTTTCTGCAGATCAGTCAAATCATGAGGCACCCATTTCTCATATTTTTTATTTTATTGATTTGACGCATATGAGTCAATATTGTTGGTAAGGTAACGTTAAACCATGCCGCTAATTCCTGGGTAGTTTGGCTCGGATCGGCTTCCACCATCTCTTTCAATTCATTGTTATTCACCTGTGTCTTCGTCTTCGTCACGTCACGTCACGTCACGTCTTCCACGTGGTTCGTTCTTCAAATCAAAGTTTCCATCACGAAAGCGTTTAAACCAAAATCGCACGGTGCGTTCATTAGCAGTCCCCTCTCCAAACGCAACATTGATAATTATTGCGAGCTGTTTCTGCCGCGTTAGTTCCGCGTCGGAACTAGTATTCAAAAAAATAACTCGAATTTTCGAAGTATCCATCTTTCTTGTCTAAGCTGAATAAAAAAAAACAACTGAAAGTCGATAATCGATTGTTGCACATTTTTTAAAAGAAAAACTTCATAGGTACCATGTGAAAAAAGTTTCACTCAAAAATCTCAAACCATGAAGGTTCTATGTCAATTCGAAGTACCTATTACAATAAAACGGCAATTTCAAAGATTTGATTTTTTGACATAAAAAGACGTGACAAACTAACATTGGTTTTTTACGTTTTCACGCTAAAACGGCTGAACGGATTTACATGAAATCTTGCACATTGGTAGACCATGACTTGGATTAGGACATCAGATAATTTTCATGCCAATATATTTACGGGATCCCGGACTTATGCGGGTGAAATCGAGGGGCGCAGCTAGTAATATTATAATTCATTTATTTTCACTCAAAAATCAATTATTGGTGTAGCCCTTGCTGCTGTACCAAGAGTTCCTGTATCACAAGAGCCAGATTAAGAAATACAAAAAAAAAGAACAGTTTTCTTAATAGTGGCAATTTTTTGTGTGAATTTCTGCACTACCTTATAAATTTTTTCTTAACATCTTAATGTACCACATACTTATCGTGTCCGTATCCATTTACTCGTTTGTTAGACATTAGTTCTGTAAAGGCCATCTCCGTATTGAAGTATCGTATGTGTTTACGACGACTTATTCATTCGTGTTGACTAAATCAAAGACATTTTGGAGATTTTTCGATTTGCCGCTACACAGGCGGGTGGCGCGATTGATTGACTCTGCTATTCGGCGACGTAACGTTCTCCATTTATATGAAGAACTCACAAGTTCCTTCGAGAAATACGCGAGGGAATATAAGACTCGTGTACAGTATCGCGTTGTATCTTTACGATCGCGACGAAATTAAGAATTATTACATTTTCTATCTGAAAACGTGTAAATATTTTCTTCGTTTTGCTGTTACTATAGAATAGAATAGAATACTCTTTATTATGTACACCATAAATATTACAGATATAAATGTAGAAATTTTACAAGGGTTGACACGATGGGCGGTCTTATCGCTAAAAGCGATCTTTTAATGAAGACCTTTGGATAGATCTAGGGAGAAAGGCGAGATAATACTGTAGGTAGTTTGTGTTTACATAATATCTATATAATAAATAACTAGCTGACCCAGCAAACGTTATTTTGCCATATAAATTATTTCTAGCTGCCCGGCGCTACTTCGTAGATAGAACAGTTAATATGGGAAAATTAAATTGTTGTTTTTACTATCTTCCTCGCAATTTTTCGATATTTTCTCACCGTTTAAACCTTCCCTGGACTACGACAAACATTTCAGAACAAAAATCAGCTAAATCGGCCCCGCCGCCGTTCTCGATTTTTAGCGACTCAAACGAACAGCAATTGATTTTTATATATACATAATTATATAGATAATAATCATAAAACAAGTTCAATGAAAATAATAAATGACGTTTAAGGAGAGAGATACGGTTTTTTAACATAATACATAAAAATAAATACTACCCAAAGGCCTAAATAAATAAAAAGAATAAGCGATTTACCTTGGAAATGCAACAAAATTGTGAAGCTTATTTTACATATTCATAACGTCTAATCCGCATTACCGTGTGGGTGAGTAGTTTTATCAGAAAACATACATTCGTGTTCATTTAAAATGCGGCTGCAGTCCGCCAATTATAGTGAAATAATTGTACGCGCGTAAGTTCCGTCTGAATGTTGGTAGCGAATGCATAACGTCGGGGTTAGTTATGGAAGACGTAATTACATCGTAGCTTCCTAATTAACAAATAGTTTCAGCTTTAAAAATGAGGTTAAATTTCTGGTGGGGTAAACAGTAAGTAATAGTTAACAGGGTTTCATATTTCCTGTGGATGTTTAGAATAATATATTGTCTCCTACAGTTTACAGGCATCTGAATAAAATTTTCAGAAAAATGATCCATGTCGTACCAGGAGTTTTGTGAATATTCATTTTAATTTTATCAGAACTTAATCACAGCACTCTTTGAAAGAAATAAAGAAAATATATTTATTTGCGGCAAACATTACGCATAAAACGAACACAAACACAAAAAAAAAATAACAAGTTGGGGGTAAACATGCGTCACATCCACGCAAAACGACCATCGCTCAGCATAATTCTACGACCCTATACGAGACAGCCCCAGCGCTGGTTTTCAGCGACAGTCGCCGTTGACGTGATGACTTTGTGCTAAGAATGAACGTGTTTTTATTAATAACTTGGTTGATATCCCGACCAGTCGTACTCAGCGCTTTTTCTCCATATTTATTATGCGCACAAAAGTATGGAACTATAATATAATAATAATATCCCTGGACATGTCACACAGCGCCATCTAGTCCCAAGCTAAGCAACCTAATGCTTGTGTTATGGTAACAAGATGGCTGATAAACTACTTATATACATTTTTTTTGTTGTAAATACATACATATTATAGATAGAAAAACACCCAGATTCGGAACAAATACATGTAGGTCATACAAATATTTGTTCCGTGCGGGAATCGAACCCGCGACACGCAGCGCAGCAGTCCGATCGCTCAGCCACTGCGCTAACCGTGTTGTCAAACGTCTGTCACGTCACTCTTTGCAAGCGTCTGTGTTCTGTTCCACATTTAACCCGTTTGCCTTCAAAGCAAGACTGTACAGGCATCTTCTGGGCGCGTTCGTTCATCATAGACCTCATCCATCACTTTCCATCAGGCGTGATTGAGGCCAAAAGCGGGCCAATTCAGCAATTTAAAAAAAATAAGGCCTTACCTTAATTATGCACAAAGCGCGGAAAGGTAAGATAATAGCAGACATTATAATCTCAATACCTTTTGTAGCAGCTTTATTTAAACCTAATTTTAATATTTTTTTCTTAAACCGAAAAAAGAATTCCGGTAGCCGTCAACTCAGTAAAATATGATACAAATGGCCTTGAAAATCTGAAAACAGAAAAAAGTTCCGTTTAGCATCGAGCCCGACCTTTTTCGTACATAATGAGATGAGGATGGGTATCCAGGGTTTCTTCACCTACCTACCGTAATTTGCCAATAGGCTGAGCTTCTGATAAAAGTTGTCGACAGCTGTTATATCTTATGGTAGATACATTAGATCAAAGTAGTCACATTTGTAACTTGTTTTCAGAAAAGGAAAAGTGATTGGAATCATCTACATAATGTCGATGATGGTAGTGCTGTAACGGCCACCACTTACGATGTGTAGGTGGTAATTTCAAACCCAGGCAGGCGTTTTACTTTGTGTAAATAATTTCATCGCCATTGCTCTCAAAATGGTGAAGGAAAACATCGTAAGGTAACCTACTTGTCCTAGAACCAAAAATTTCAAGATATGTGACATCTACCATCACGGGCCCGTGTGTTAGAGTACAGCCCACTCCCTTTCGAGAAAGGAGGCCTGTGTCCCAGCAGTGGGAACATTATAGGCTGATTATGCTGTTCTGTTTATCAAAATATTGGATACTCCGATTTAGTCTCCCAAGCGCGGTGTTTATTTTGAATATGCTCCTGGCCAATTATTGTAGCTGTTATTGTTTACGTAAACGTGATGATAAAAAAAACTGCATTTCATAGTGCACACGTAAATTATATTTTTAGGCCTGTCGAGCGTTAATGAAAAGTTTCCCACCACGTATTCAATATGACAGCTCATTTATTGGGTGTTTTGTTCATCGCAAATTCACACTGTCGTGAATAAACAGTAATTTGGCAGCCTGAAAAAGGTGTAATAATACCAGGGAATAATATTAAAAAAGTAAGACATGCATTCAGTTGCCTTAAACGTTTTTTAAGCGAGATCTTTTACATCTCAAAATACAATTCATTGTAAAAAGGTACGTAATATAAAAAAAGGTTAGGAAATTGAAAATTGTGCCGCGGAATATAACCCTATTACTAAGGAAATGAGCTACGTGAGTATGTTTTAGAATTCTCCTTCCTCGTCGGTTCGGCAGTGAGTTAATACGGAGTTACTTGTACCTTGCTTTTAAGCAATATGGAAGATTGTCCCGAAAACATTTGCCGATCCGGATCGTCAATTGCTTTATCGATATACTGAGTAATGGATGAACGTTGGCTTTTATTTTATGCTAATGGGTTATGTTGAGTTTTGTTTTACGTAAATGGTGCGATGAGTTGATTAGCTCGTCTGGGTTTATCATAATTGTAAATTTAATAAACCTGACTAGCCTTCTGTTGTGTGAGACGTTCTTACGGCCATTATCAGAATATGGATAAATAATGAGTTACTTAGTGTTATCCATATTTTATATTATATTATATATTTTTAGATAATTAGGTATATCTATACTACTAATAATGAAGCTAAAAAGTTTGTTTATTTGAACGCGCTAATGCCTGGAACTGTCAGTCGGATTTAAAAAATAATTTGCATTTTATAGCCCAATTCTTGTGGAACAGTGCAGGCTATTTAACATCATGCTAGGACCCATAGGATCAGAGAAAAAAGAAAACAGTCAGAAAAACGCTAATCGAAAATTAAGTAATAGCGCGGGGAGGCGATGCGCTGCGACGGGTCGGAGGAACATGAAATTTCACGGGGCGGGCCGAAGCTAGTAATATTATAAATGCGAAAGTATTTCTGTTATATCTTTTCATGACTTAACGGAACAGATTTGGATGAAATTTGGCACACGGGTAACACCACGACCTAGGTTAGGATATACATAGAATACTTTGAATCCCGTTAGTATGTTCCCGTGGGATAATTTTCGAGATCCCGGCGAAACCTATGGCATAAACTAGTTTTCCATCATTTTCAAGAAAATTTTGATAAATTAATTTTGTTTACATATTCACATCGACCATGTAGTAAAAAGACTGTTCGTAATACTTGTTATGTGTACATAACCAGAATTACGAACAGTCTTTTTACTAACTTCATATTTCTACAAAGATAGAAGCTATATGATAGAAGCCAACTTTCATAAAGGAAAATTGCTGAAAAAGATGAAATTATTGCTCGTCTCGCTTAAAAAGATCTCCACAAACGCGGACAACTTCTTTTAAAATATGCTTGATGAGACATATTTAATAGCAGCTGATGTTGCATAAATAAGCGTTAAATGAAAAACTTGTTTGGCATGCTTTATTTACTGTAATAATTTCCGAAGGAAGATTTCTTAAGAGCGGCAGATGTCGGCGTCTAGATTGTTATGAATAAATTTTCGTTATGGGTCGAGATTCGATTAAGTAGGTATCTAATACCGCGCGAATTTGCAATGATGTGCGTCACAACATTAAATATTACGTCGTGACCCACATAATTGCAAATTCGCAATCAAATTAGTGATAACGCTAACACACACACGTTTAACAATAGTTAAACTGTACATTTTCCGTAATGTCAATACATGTATACAGGGTGACAGGAAAACTCGACGTGTTCCTTCCAGGGGGTGATAGTGTGACCCATTTGCAACAATTAAGCACCCCATAAAGCCTAGGCGAAAATTCATGGAATCCGAGAGCAAAACCGATTTTCATGTTTTTTTTGAAAATTTTCCAGTATTCGTCACTAAATATCGCTTATCTCTAAATTCTCAAATTGAGTGGCTTTTGTAGCTATTCCATTGGCTACGTAATACTTTAACACACCTATTGTATGTAACAAAATTTTCTAAAATATCAAACAGTTAAAAGTAAGAAGTTTATTAACTATTTTCAAAAATCATCTACGTACACGAACTTTCACACCAGTTATCTCAAAATGTTACTATGACACTAAGCGTACAAATTACGGGGAAGACATCTTCATTTAATCAGCTATGCAATGAGGTACAAAAGTTTCATAAATGTTTAAAGGTGCCGATGAAACAGTCGATAATGTTGGCAAAGGTCGACTTGCAAATTGTTGAAATATTTTAAAATGATGTGATAATCGAATTAATTAACTAGTTTATGTTATCCCTTTACCTCCTTACCACCCAGCAATCATTTCTACGTTATGAAGCTAGATCGTCGCAACCAGGGGGCAAAAAATACAAGTATTAAAAGTTACTGAAATCGATTCAGCAGTCAATTATGAACAAACTACTTTAAGGACTTGCGTTTATTCTGTAACACCTTGTCGATGTATAGATGTATACATGTTTAGATATGGTAATGTGTTCAGCTTAAGTTAATGAGGTTGCGGAAACTGTTTTTGGTAGTGATAGGTTTTTGATTAAATCCATTACTAGGAGCTGAGTGTTTTCCCGGATTAGAATAAGCTTTACGTATCGTCTTCGGAACGTCGTGCGAGGTGACCTAGTTAGAGTCAGTATATTTTTAATGTTCTCATTTGTAGCTTATATTTGCCTGAAAACTGTTTTTATTTTTATTTACTATATAGACTAATCTAAAAGCTAAAGAGTTTGTTTGTTTAAACTAAGTCGCGCATAACTCCGTCGCTTGCCAACCGGTTTGAAAAATGATTTTTTTGTTGGAAAGGGTATATTATCCAAATGGTCCCATAGAAATTTCAACAAGATCTGATGATGAGTTTCGGAGACAGACAACGGAACTCTTCAATAAATGCCAGCAAATCAACGGCTATTGCTGCTACCGCTTATGTATGTACTAGTACTACAACAACTAAAAAGTGAAAAATAAAAACTTTTTTGAAAAAAAAAAACAACCGACTTCCAAAAACGACACTATAAAGTGAAAAATAACTTTAATTTCGGAAGTCGGTGGCAAACAACGAAAATGCGAACCCAACGACTTCTTCTTCTTCTTCCGAAATTAAAGTTTTTCACTTTATAGTGTCGTTTTTGGAAATCAGTTGTTTTTTTTTATAAATATTGTCAACATCAAACAAGAATACAGATACGAGTATATATTCCTGTTACCAGAAGAACAAGTTTAAGTTATATGTATGTAGGTAGGTATGTGTTTGTGAGAATTTTTTTTGCTAATGAGAAATCTTAGGAGATCCGTTGCGCTTTTCAATGGACCATGTCAAAAGATTTTCACTAAGAGCATCTTTGAAAAGAAAACCAGAAAAAATCCTGTTCCACCTGTAGGTACTTAGGAACCAAACCGAAAATTGACAGAATAATTTAAAATATACGACATCTTAAATCATCAGGCTAAACTCTGGCCTACTTATTGCGACAAAGTAAGAAAATAAATACTAAAGAACCTACGGTTTTCACTTTACTTTAAACGAAAGGAACAAAATGTCCTTTGTTGTTTTTCCGCTTCCATCTTGACTGAGAAAAATGGATCGCCCAGGTGCTTCCGATGGCATTACACTTCTTAACAAAACCTAATTGGATCACATAAGTAAGTAGGTAAGTAAAAAGTAATCATTATTTCAGCATTTAAGCCGATGATCCGCTCAATATTAAAATATGTAAATATAAATTACACTTTGAGTCACATAAAACAATCCAATTGAGTTACGAAATCCGTTTATTGTTACAGTTTAATCATAATATTTAATTATTTTCCGATTAATATTAAAGAGTCAATCGTAACAGTTATAATTGAAAGTTGGCGTTTCATAAAATTACTTATTGTTCATAACGGTTCCCTGTAATATCGTAAGCGTTTCGATGGTACGCCGCAACAGATCGCCCTAATGAGAAAAGTTGGATAGCCTTCGTGAGCCTCAGAAACAATGCCAACACCCAACAATTTCCTGACACTGGACAATCAATTCAAAAGCTTTTTACAGCACAGAAGTGGAGGGTGGCCGCCTTCCCCCCCCCCCCCACGCCTTCTGAGTTTCAACTTGTTTTCGACATTTACGCTTCTAAAAAACCCAAAAATAAATTATCACGCTTTGATTGTTCCGTCGAAAGTAATAAAGGGAAGGCGGTGACGCCGACGTTTTCATTATTCGATTAGATGAGAAGTGAGCAATTGTGTCCGTAGTTAGGAACCCGTTTTGATGCGTATTTCCTGGAAATAAGTTAAACATTGAAAGAGCAGTTGTAGCTGCCGCGACTTACGAATCGAGTATGAATTGCAGGTCGTGGGTTCGATCCCAAGCAGGCATTTTACTTTGTGAAAGTTATCACTGCTCTCAAACCGGTGAAAGAAAACATCGTGAGGAAACCAGCATGTCCAAGAACCCAAAAATTCGAAGACATGTGACATCCGCCAACCCGCACTGGGACCGCGTGGTGGATTATGGCCCTCTCCCTCTTACAGAGAGGAGACCTGTGTCCCAGCAGTGGGGACATTGTAGGCTTATCATTTATTTTCTACACTTTTGGGATAAAATTCCGTCACTTCTTTTCCAACTACCTCTCGCTGTAGCTCTCTCTTCATCAAAGCTGTAAAAAATTGTAACGGACAAACACATCCACTCCTGAAAGTAGGTGCAAAGAATTTGTAGATTAGTATCGTTTTCACAGTTATTTATCGCTATGCAGCTATCATTGGTCCTCATCGATAATTTACTATTTAGGTCAAACGAAGCCTTTGTAATTTTAATGCAACAAATAAAAATGCTTTCACGAAAGTGTAAAATGGTTCGCAAAGTAAGTACATTTCACTAGAACCAGGTTACAGGTACAGGGTTATTTTATTTTTTTAAATAATGCATGTGTGTAGTAGTTATGCGCCAGTATAGTAATAATATAACCAGCATTAATAATTGTTCATTTATCATACAAAAAAAAACAACGTAACACCAGAAGCACTATGTAACTTTTACGTCATTGTACCTTAAGGGACCTGACTGCTTCTCCTTAACACAGGTTTCCATAAGTTAGCTGGGAGAGCAGTGCTCATATTTATGTAAAACTGTATTTTTAACGTGTACTATAATCCTTTGTTTTGAGTAAATAAATAAATAAAGTCTTCGGAAAAATAAAGCAGTTGGCATTTATTTATTATGAAATGCATATTAAAAAAATGTTTAATAATACCACACGCAATAACCATTATTTCTTAGACGTATAAGATGTTGCTTTTTTAAATTTATATATCTCATTTTCTCTTCTCCTTTCCCTCCCCAACCGAATATTATAGGGGAGTTTGTTTTCTTGTTTACAAAAGAACACACGGAGTGCCGTGTTTGCCTTTGTTCGCGTAATTACATTGTTACTTTCCTACCGCACCTGTCGCCGTCAAATGCTGCTGACGAATTTTCACATTATGAGCTTCGAAACTTATTAAAAGAACAATTAAGAACTTCAACTACTGGCTGTAGTGTTCTCGGTAATAGAATTTTACATGACGAAATTAATCTAAGTAACTTGTGAATAATACCTATATACTGAGAAACTTAATGAAGATGGGATAAAGGCTCGCTCATCACACTTTGTTAAACTGTATATCATATGACAGAAATACAAACTTGAAATGAGCATTCGAATATCTTCTTGAATGTTTGTGCTTTTAATTTTTGCCAATATCTACACTACCAATAAAGCTGAAGAGTTTGTTTGTTTATTTAATCTCTGGAACTACCGGCCGGATTTGAAAAATATTTATTAGTCTTATTCTTGAGGAAGGCTATAGGTTACCTAACATCACGACCCTTAAGAGCCGTGCAAAAAGAAAAAAGTCCGAATAACGCTAAGCAAAAACGAATTGATAGCGCGAGAAGATGATGCGATGCGATGGGGTGTGTCAGGGGAACGAGAAATTTCACGCAGACGACGTCACGTGCAGAAAATAGTAATTAATAAGTCCGATGAAGTCAGAGTCGCAATTAAAATTGAATATTGTCGATGCGATTTCATTCCGTTACTGCGTCAAACTAATTACGAATCGTTATCTGCATCAACAAACGATTTTGCAACATATTCTCTGATTCATATCAGTCATAATATTTAAATACGTGAAACGTGAATTTATATGTAAATCAGTGCTGGGTACTGTTTCATTTGGGGAGTAATTACGGATTACTAGATGATGTGGTAGGGTGGGCAAATAAGCCACTTGTTAGTTTAAAATCGGAAGTTTTATAGTTTATTGTATAATTTTGTACACGTTGTGGCTTTAAGACTGCATTAATTATCCCGTTTTATACAATAAGTATAAATAAATAAATCATTTTCCCAGCAAAGATGATTTGGTGGCTGATTTTAAAACCGAATTTCTGAATTTATGCATTTGTATAGACAGAAATATTTTCTCCATTGAGTTAAGGCACACACGAGCCTTCTTTGAAACCAACTTCATCAAATCCAGGACGCTGTGGTGTCCAAAACAACAAAGCTGTCCAATATCTACTAACAATTTTTTTGTTGGAATTCAAAGGATATTTTTCGTTCCGCAGATTAGTAAAGATGCCATACATATATACGTAATATTGGAGTTGTCAGTTCTTGCCAAAGCTGTCCTTCGTCATACGATGCTGGCCTGTCGCAGCCGTATATTTTTTCTGGCCCACTGGATTACACTACGCGGATACATAAACATGATTTGATGTGTTCGTATTTTATGATGAGCGAGGAGTAAAGAACCTGCGTATTATGTGTCGCATACATAACATACTTATTTTTTCTTTTAGAGTTTTTAGGCAGTAGAGTGGGACTGAGATGATTGATCGTCATTTTTTTCGGTACCATGTTTGTTTCTTATTTTTATCTGCATCTAGGTAACTGTTATGTCTGTCTGTCTGTTTATTTCATTTTTCTTTTTTTGTGTAGGTAGTACGCACATGTTGGGTATTTATTTTGGTTTTTCATTCATTACTATACAACACACACAAACATACATGTATGTCACGACATTTTATTTGATTTTGCATGAGCTTTTCTATAATTTCTAGCATTTAAATGAATTCTCTTAATTTATTATTACAGACACACACTTCCCTGTGTTTGGTATTCCAGCGTATGGCACTCGTGGGTTGCAGCTGAAAATCAGCGTCAGGTGGTACACTTGTGTTGTCATCTGACATTATGCTGAGCTGAGGCCCTTTTGGCATTATAATCTTTGTTTTTGTTTTTGTAGTTTTAATGTGTCATTTTGTGTAATGCCAATAAATGCATTTTTCTGTCTTTCTTTTTTGTTGGTCTCTTTTCAAGCTGTTGGTATGGCGATCCTGTTTATTCTTTCTCTAAATAATTTTATAGGCTTATGGCCATATTTATTAATTAACCGTCTATTATAAAAAAATAAAGAAAAAGGGGAGGGGTTCATTGGGCTTCAAAATTTTGTCCACATCGCTGTCAATGAGATAAGTGCCCAAAAGGCCGGCAGCATTACCACGTTGGATGGCAATGCTAATTCTTTGGGCTAAAAATAGGCCAGCCCTCTGGTCACGTGAAGAGTCAACCAACCGCTTGACGATGTCCTGAAATATTCGATGAACCGTCTATTTAATTATCATACCTTCTAAATTATATAAACTTAGGTATCTAAATAGAATTGCATCCCACTCCAGTCTGTAATATTAATTGCTCATTCGTCGTAGAAAGTCTACGTGGAATTAAATCAAATTCAAGGAAAGCAGACAAGTATCTTCATTAAAATAATTTGAGAGTGAGGGTCACTCGCTTCAACATTTTTTATTCCCGGATTACGAAATTTTTTGGTTGTGTGTAAGGATAATAAAATCATTATACACTGCTTACATGTTCTTTATTGTATGTATAGATTACTAATTATTTACACTAGGTAGGTACTAAATTATATGACTAACAAACTTACTATATAAATAATTACAAAAACAAAAGGAAACTTAGGCGTCAAAGTACTCGTCCGCATTGCTGTCATCGGGAAACGTGAATTATACATAACACAAGTTAAATCTTATTATGGGTTTAGTAAACTTCTTTAAAAAACAAGGTTTTATTTATTTTCTACTAGATATGGAACCTTAAACTACTTTAAAAGGCTGTTCAATACCCGGTTACAGGAGAAGTTTCAGGATTTTTAAACGTAAAGCTAAAGTTGAAGTTAGCAGCCTTATAAATTCTGTGCTCGATTCAACGAACTGCTTAGATTGTGGTTTCTTGGTAAACTTATTATGATGACAAAAGTTGGAAATCTGAAAGCAATATAAAACGAAAATATATCGTAAATATTTAGAATGATATGTATAAGAGCTTTCAAAATGTTTATAATGGTGATTTGAACTATTGAACATAAAGACAACGACGAAATTTTACCACATTTTCTGTTTTGGTTAAAAAAAATAACGATAAGATCTATCATAATATTCCTTCGAAAAAATAGCTACTTATGAAACGGAAGTATTTTGAGCTAACGTTAAATATTATAAACTTAAAGGGAAGACCCAGTTTCAAGGCAAAGGGACGTTTCCTCCATCGATAAGGGACCCAGGGCCGCAAAACTCTAGAGATACGGTCATTTTACCTAACGCACCAACGTCAGATTAAACTAAATGAAAATATATTAATGAGAAATTCGAATTATCTACTCCATCGTACTAGATACTTATTTAATGTTAAATGCATTGTTTTAGTATGAAGTCTTACACTACGTATACCTACATTTTTGTGGTGTACTGCGTTATAACGTCATCTGTTGCATATCAAATCTATGCAACACTATTTTCGAGTGTTGTGATGTGAGCATCACTTGTCGTGTGTCAATGTGTACGTGAATGGATTTAACGCCACACAGATACATTATTGTGGTGTGGTATGTTCACACCATCCAAGGCTTTCACGAAATATATTAAATAAAGGCAACAATTCCATTAAAAACAATAAATAAAGCTAAGCACAGTAAGTATTGAACCTACTTCAAGATACAGGATGTTCCTAGTTTGAAGGGCAGGGGTCTTCTCATCTGTAATAGCTATACCCAACCTTATTGAAACAGCACTGATGTTGCCTGGGCTAAGTATTTTTAGTAGAATTAAAAAGAATACTCTTTATTATGTACACCATATAAATTACAGAGAAAAATATTGTCATAAAAAGGGTGACACAATGGGCAGTCTTATCGCTAAGAGCGATCTTTTAAAGACCACCTTTAGTAAATATAGATTATTGCTTACTCACTTACTCGCATCACGACTATTGTTTAAATAAGTGTATCTGTGTAGTGTCCAGTTAATTACTTACCCATTTAAACGAAACATCATGCAAATGACATTTTTCAAGTAGAATTTCATTAGCATAGATAGGAAATTTCACGTTAATTAATAGTCGCCGTAGCTTTGAGAAATGAGGGTTACGTCTGACCGCTTCATTCTCGTTTGACAAGATTAATGGCGTAATGCCACGCAACCACTACCTCACAATCATTATTGAACCTGTTTTGGATATTATTTCAATCATTTGCTAATTGATTTTTACTTCTATCATTTCAAAATTAAACCACGAAGCAACATAGGTAAAATTGTTGTGTTATATAATCAGCCTATAATGTTCCCACTGCTGGGACACAAGCTTCCGCTCTTTGAGAGGAATAGGCCATAATCCACCACACAGGCCCAATGCGGGATGGTAGATTATAGAACATGCCGGTTTCCTCACGATGTTTTCCTTCACCGTTTTGAGAGCAGCGGTGATGAAATAATTTACACAAAATAAAGTACCTGCCTGGGTTCGAGCCTACGACCTAATAGTCGTAAGTCGTGTTATCACTGAGCCACCACTGCTCTCTTAAAATTGTAGTGTTAAAACATAAAAACGAACTAAATTCACGAGTCAGCGGTTAACCACAAGAATCCGAGTTCTTAAAATAATGTAGGCAGTAACATCAAGTACTGTTAACGTAGTGAAAAGCCTTTGTTTTGTTAATTACTGAGCTCGGGGCAGTCCGCACCTGCTTTCACCACACCAGAATAAACTGTGCGACTAAATTTCCTCTGTTTAAATTAAAAGATACTCCTGACCAATAGTTACTTCCGCCCACACAGAATGGAATTTCAAATTAACTCGAATTTCAGATATTTTAATCAAAAAACTTTTAAAATACACTGCAGGTAGCCATCTGTGTAGACTCTAGGCTTTATAGAGCCTTTGTAAGTGATGACGTTAATAATTCCATTATAGGGGCGGCTATAAATTCTTTGGGAACACTTTCCTCTGGAATAGACAGTATTTAGAACGAGTAATGGAACAGAAGAGGTACTAGGGAGCAATAATTGAAGTTAAGATCGATGGCGGCTACTCACGGTATAAGTCGGGAAGTTGTTTTTATATTCTAGTTCATAGAACTGAGACTTTATAAACACTAAAAGCTTTCTATTATAAATTGTCAACGTCTATAGGCAACGTAATTACATTTTGAAGGATCAGATCCAATAAACTATACGTGCTCCATGATCATTTATTATCCCTGTCTCCTAATATCAAGGAATTAATTTGCCGAAGAATTTCTGAACAAGTGTACTATAAGCTTCCCTTATGAAATTCCGAAGCTGTACACAGATTAAGATTAGTGACAGATTGGCTTGATATAATTACAACAAAGATCTACATTTTGTTGACTCTGCGAGCTGAGACAACCTTGAGGTCGTAAGCGTACGATGAAATATTTTTGAAGTTGGAATTTAGATTATGTGTGTGAATGTGTGTGTGTGAATTTTACGTTTTATACTTTGCCAGTAATAAGTTTTTATTTTTTTATTAATAAAGATCTGAATAGAAATATACATTAAAAAGCTTTCAAATACCGGTTATTTACTATCTACAGTTTGACTTCTATTATACATAACTATGCGCTTTTCCGCTACGAGACGGTTACGAACTACGCTCTTTCTGATATGCTACGCGCCTATTTGTGCTCCGCGTAGGCGCTGGCACTACGAGCTACGCCAATGTCAACTACGAAACCAATGAAGCTATATTCTCGAGGAGCAAAAATACCATAGTTATACTTAGGTATGCAAACCACTGTTCAAATATGTAGATACCTAGGTCTAATGATGGCACAGCTAAGTCTAGACTAGAACGTGTAACAATACAAAAACACGCACTCGACAACTTGTGAAGTGCGTGTCATTGTAACAATCGTAGGACGTAATCACATTAGTACTTCAGGTGAGACGGCGACGCGTGCGCTATCACTGCCGAGGGCGAAGCTCCTGAGAGAGCTTGGAGCACCCTTCACGCCCCCCACTGACACAAGCCCACCCTTAATCAAACTACGCAGTTAGTCCTGCCCCTTCAACCACCTTAAAAGGTGTCTGAGCCCGTTGTATCGAGACGAGGAATTTTTTTATAAGAATTTTAAATTTTTTATCAAAGTTTTGCCCGTCGTTGAGGATAATGTAGGTACCTATGTGTATAGGAATATCTTTTAGGTAAAGTCGTTGTTCAAGTTCATGTATGCTTTATACCAGTATGTATGTAGAGGTAAAAGTTCACGTTAGATCGGAAGTCATAAAGGCAATTGAAATGCTGAATATTGAGAGTACAAATATTAAATGACTTTCAACTAAAGCTAAAAGCTAGCTTTTGATAATATGACACGTATAAATTTAACGTACAATTTTGTACCAGTACCGGTACACCCGATATTTTTTTGTACTTTTGCAGGAACTAGATGTCACTGAGCCGAAACGATACCGGAAAATAGATCCACAATCATAAAAGCCTTGTTTTTCAATATTTCAAATAATATAGAAGTGTTTTATGATTTTATTCCAGAGAATCAAACGATAACACAGGGACAAATAAGTGCATACAAAGTTAAATTAAAAAAAAACGATAGCAGTCATTTCCGTTCAGTCATTTCATCCGAAACGACACACGACACGGCACGGTTGGCGCAGTGGCTGACCGATCGACTGCTGCGCTGCGTGTCGCGGGTTCGATTCCCGCACGGAACAAATATTTGTATTGCCTACAGGTAGTTGTTCCGGGTCTGGCTGTTTGTGTACGTGAGTTTAAATGTTTGTAAACGCACCCACGATACAGGAGTGATTCCTAGTGTGGGGCAGTTTTAAATTAAAAAAAAAAATATTTATATACAATAAACGTGAAAAGTATGGATGGATGGATTATATGGATGGATGTTTGTAACTGTTTCACAAAAACCACTGAACGGATTTGGATGAAATTTGGTACACAGATGGTTTATAACTTAACATATAGGGTTTTATCCCGATACCGAAACCGCGGGGCGTAGATAGTTGTAATTATAACTTAATTTATTTAGTTTTTCAGCAATAAAATTACCTTCAAATACCCATTACTTTCTGGCCGTTTAAATTTAGTTCCAAGTCACATATAAAACAATTTAGATTGCTATGCGTACACTACGTATACTATTACATTTGTCTGCAAATACCACAAATATGTAGGTACGATCCTAGCCACGTCGGCGCGCGGTCTTGAATGTACCGCAGCTTCCCTCACTGGTCCCACATAGTCCCACGCAATTATAATAGAGCGCAGAGGATTAGCTTCAAAGTTCATTTAAATAATACTACTAAAAGACAATTGTATTGTATTTATACGGACTAAGCAATTGTCACCTCTTCATTAAACTAGCTAGCCAACGTAATCAGGAAGGTTCTCTCAATTTTTGCTTCATATATGTGTGTCGCAGATGGATTGACGAATCCACTGTTTTACAAAGCCGCTAGTGGTTTTACAAAACAGCTCCGTTATGTAAAACAACTGAACAATTAGCGGTTTTGTAAAACAGCGTGAAATGAAACGTCAGATTGTAGATTTTAGTTCTAAATGTAAAATAAATTAAAAAAAATATATAAAAAAATGTGTTTATTATCTCAAATCTATACAATTAAGTTGCCGGGGCTTCCCAGAAAGTAATCTGAAGATACTTGTGATGGGATAAATCTCGCTCTCTCTCGATTAATAACAATTTTTTCGTTGTGCTAAATAGGTATAAGTAAATCTGACTGGAATATTAAATGGAAAAATAATAGGCCCTTTTGAATTACTGGGGAATCTTACTGGCCAAAGTTGTTTGGAGTTTCTACAAAATGATCTTCCTAATTTATTAGAAGAGGTGACCAAGGACCTGAGGGTATCTTATTAGTTACAAAATGTCAGCTGTCCTGCGCATTATGCTGTACCTGTTCGTGCTTATTTAAATAGTGCACACCCAAACAGATAGATCGGGCATCTGGGGCCAATTTGGTAGCCATCACGTTCACCAAACCTAAACCCACTGGATTTTTTAGCGTACAATAATGTAAAATAAGTAAAATAAGGTATAACTATTGGTGTTTTAAAAAAACAAAAAACATTTCTTAGGTACTACTTAGGATATATTATTTTTTGTATTTTTTTCTGAACGGCCATAAGTTCTGCTGCTAGTTCAGTCATTTCAAGGTTATCCATTAATTACCGGATACCCTGTATATAGTCATATCTAAAGTCATATTAATAAGGCTACGTACGCACTGACACAGGTGGCTTGCTTATCGCCTAGAGCCTAGAACTTTCGCAACCGGCAGCACTGCGCGCTTGGCGCCTTCGCTAGTAGCCTAGCACGTATTGACGGATGTTAAGTCACTAGGCTCTAATATATTTTAAGGCAAGCGTTTGACCACTCACCTGGTGTTAAGCGATGTTGCTATGGATAATTGCAAGTTTCCTTGCCAAGACGTAACCTACATATTCACTCGAGACCTAAAAACTCAGGCAAGGGGATTCCCTCCTAGGAGCGATCCACATAAAGATTTTTTTGCAAAAATGCTACATGCTATGCTAGAATATCCACCATATAAATATTGCTGCATGTTTTCGATTTTCAAAGAGACCTTTAAATTCAGGTTTCCTTATGATGTTTCCCTTTGAACCGATTTGAATTTGCTTAGTCTTGAAACTGCTTGAATTTCTCATCTTATACGGATGGAAGTAGGTATCTTTAAGCTCTATTAAAAGCTCAAGATACGAAAGCTTACTGGCTTTTTGCTTATTTACTTAAGCTGTATGTAAATTCAGTCGGTAAGAACATTATTCCAAAGAGCGTGTGTTTAACCGGCACTCAAGATACATACGCTTTTATTTTTCTCTTTGTGTGAAAGGAAACTGCTTCGTTAGGTATTTCTCAAGGCTTTATAAGTTATGTTTGAGACTAGTTTCTCTAGGTACTGTGATGGAGTGCCACTTGTCTTGACTACGTATGTAAAGTCGTAGGAAATTAATTGATCAAAATCACAACTGTCATTCATTAACAGTTGTATAAAATGGCAATAACATAGCTAATTGACGTAACAATTGATTTCCCTGATTGTACAGTAAAAAAAAAAAAAAAAATTGCTTTTTTTCTTCCTTGCACACTTATTCCTTATGTGTCTAATACTTATTTAACATTATTTTATAAAATTATAATAATATAATTTAAATTTAACTATTACTACGGTGTCCAAGGATCGCTATCGATAGCGGTAAAAGCCTCCTCCAGCCGTTTCCAAGCTGTTCTATCTCTGGCAATTCTGCTCCATGTTCTGCCGGCTATCTTTGCAATATCGACGTTCCATCTTTTGTGTGGTCTACCTCGTCTGCATTTTGTGTTTATTGGATACCAGTTCGTGGTGATTTTTGTCCATCTGTCGTCTGTTACTCGTTGTACGTGTCCAGCCCACTTCCATTTTAAGCCCAGCACTATCTTGGGCGCTTCCTTTGCCTTGGTCTTCCTTCTGATTGTACTGTTTTTCACTCTGTCTTTTAGCTTCAGGTTCATGTAGCTTCGCTCCATTCCTCTTTGGCATATTTTGATTTTTTCTATATTTCGTTTGGTGCCATGTCTGACAAACGTATGTGAGTGTGGGGAGTAAGCATGTTTCCATAGCTTTAGTTTTTAATTTAGTCTTAGCTTGCTCTTGAATATTTCTTTTAGTGTCCAGTATTATTCCAGGTGTATTTGATTCTTCTCTCTATTTCTTTGTTGGTGCAATATCTAAATGTATTCCTCGACGTATTCTAAGTTAGCAAATGAACATATGACTGGTGTTTTGTGTTTGTTTGTCATCAGTTTCGTTTTGGTTTGGTTAACTTCTAGCCCAACTTTTTTGCTCTCTTCGAATAGTGACTCTATCATAGACTGCATTTCATGTGGGTCTTCTAAATATCTAACAAAAATTAAAACACTTATGAACCAACTACAGAATAAGTCAGGCCATGTAGTAACAAATAGAGACGACGTATTGAAAGTGGCTACATATTTCTACAAAGAACTTTATAAAAAAGACAGTGGTCACACAACAGAACCACAAATTAATCTTGTAAATACAGACCACGTTCCAGAATTCCTCAAGAGCAAAATCGAATACTAATTAAATAAACTCAAGTTCGAAAAAAGTCCAGGCCCAGACAGCATAACAAATGCAATGATAATAACGGGAAGAAACACCCTAACTAAACCATTAACAACAGTATTTAATATCGTGCTGGCGCAAAAAGAAATTGTCTAGTATATATACAAAAATAACCTAAAGGGTAAAAAAGTAAGTCATATGGTATCATCATCATCATCGGCCTAGCCTTTTCCCAACTATGTTAAGTAAGTCATATGGTATATGAACCAAAATTGTAACGCTTGGTGTTGTAACTGTTTCTTGTCTTCTCGTGGTCAGGAAGTCAGTCAGGGTGGTACCTGCGGGTCTATTCTGTAACAATCTCACCTTGCCAACTCTTGTAAATTTAGGAGGATAAAAATATATACACTGGATAAACTTCTAATAGTAAGGGCTGGTTTTTCAATAGTCAGATAACTTGTATCTGAGGAATAGGTGCATATTGCGGTTTGACAGATTTTGTACAAAAAATATGTCAAACTGTCGTGTGTTGAATAGTGTCAATCCCTAGAATCGGGTGGAATGACAAATTCACTTCAAGCACACTTTGCCTAAGTTTTTACAGAATAGATCTGCAGGTGCCACGGTGCACTGGACAGGCTTTAGTTCTGTGACTAATTGATTCTTTTAAATTTTCCACACTATCATAGCAGTAAATTTTTATACGTCACTATTCAAACTCAAACTCAAAGCATTTATTTCAATTAAACCATTTACAGGCACTTTTGAATTGTCAAGAAGTCGGTCAGTCCGAAAATATGAAGCTATTTGCATTCTGTAAGTAGTAGGTAAGCAATCACTATTTTCGTGTCCTTTGGGAAGATCATCCCTGAAAGAGACAATGAATGAGACAAAAAATGAAATTGCCTAGAAAAAGTTTATACTTACTCCTTTCCCTGAGGATTGAAAGAAATGCATCTACGTAATAGCAAGCTTTCATTATCTCGCTGCAGCAGTAAATATTTATAATGGTTTCCTATGACGCAATATTTTACTTTTATTTACTTTTCGTCTTGAAAATATCAACAAATATAATAAGAAATATATATGCATATTTTAAGATAGGAAAAGCAGAAACTGATAATTTAGTAACCGGAGGTTATTTGTTTTATTTGATCTTATTTTTTAACGGAACCCTTAAAAGATCACTTCGTGTTCCGCCTGTCTGTCCGTCTATCAATCTATGAAAGCCCTTTTCTCAGGAACGCGTGCTCCTATCATGTTGAAATTTGTCCCATGGAGCGGTAAAAAAATCAAGCTTCTACTTTAGCTGTTATTTTGACATTACAAACAGACACTTGAATTGTATTTATTTGTATGTATATTGCATAGACAATACTTACTTGGATAAACTCTGACTAATCAATAGAAACACTAATTCGAAGATAAGAAAATATATCCTACATTTATTGCAGCAATACAGCTCAATAAAATCGTTCGTCAAAGTTGGTCAACAAAAGTCGGTCGATCCCTAGATACTAACCAATTTTGTTTAGTGTTTTATGAGATCATCCCGACCTAGGGTGGACCTTCTTTTACTATACAGTGTGGCGATTATACCCTGTCCATTAGGTAAACCGTTTTTTGACAGATGGAACTAGTGATTGCAGCAACACACAATACATTGATTGATACACGTACGGTATTATACTCGTAATGTCTGTAATAAGCCATACATAAGATAATGCAATAAGATAAGGCAGTTTATATATTTATTTTATTACGCATTCTAAAGTTAACATAATATAGAAACGTTCTAAGACAGCTGTCAAAAAACGGTTAACCTAATGGACAGGGTATAGGTACTCACATTAATTGAAAACACGTATTCTACATTACGTTTTTTAAAAATACACTATTTAAATAATTAATTATGATTCACATTCTACCCTTGGGACCTTTTTTTTTCGTTTTAGTATTTAATAACATTAAACTTAATTTGCGATTATTTGGTAACAATAGCATAAAGTTTATGTTGTATTGTTGATACCATCGCCACGCGCGTGTCTAGTGCTTATTATCAAGGGTGGTTTATTTCGTAGTTTATGACGGTACCTTGCCAATTCATTTATGTATTATGTATATAAGAAAAAATCGGCATCTGTTTAATAAAATATAATTTTAATACTAGAAATAAAGATAAATTACATCGTCCATGTTTCAGATTATCTAAGGTTAGTGGGTTGTGGAGGTCAGATAGGCAGTCGCTCCATGTAAAATACTGGTATTCAGCTGAATCCGGTTAGACTGGAAGCCGACCCCAACATAGTTGGGGCCTACTGCTAATTGCCTAGGCTGCTAGATGATAATGATACATCTTTTATGGGGTACAGTCACGAGTACCAATATGTCAACACTTGGCAACTTTCAATTGCGGTTTTTTCGTGAAATAACGAATGCAACGTTGAAATACGACACATTACATAAACCTATGGGTTCGAAAATGTTATGTTCGTAACAACATCAAATTTATTCAAAAATAAAGGAGTAAATCGTTTTTGAATAAACCCGAATGTACAGGGTGACAGGGAAACTCGACGTGTTCCTTCCAAGGCGTGATAGTGTGACCCATTTGCAACAATTAAGCACCCCATAAAGCCTAGGCGAAAATTCATAGAATCCGAGAAAAACCGATTTTCATGTTTTTTTTGAAAATTTTCCAGTATTCGTCATGAGATAACAGAAGGCCAATTCTCGTAATTTAAAACGTTCAAAATCTAGTCGCAGTCTCATCCCAGCGACAAACAAATGTCAAAAACTTGTCAAAATGTAGGGAAATCAGAAGTATTTTTTGACAGATTGAGACTGAGATCAGACTGTTATCGGTCTTAAATTACGAGAATTGCCCCTCTGGTGTCAAAGTTCGTGTACGTAGATGATTTTTGAAAATAGTTAATAAACTTCTTACTTTAATAATAATAATAATATCCCTGGACATTTCACACAGCGCCATCTAGTATACATTTAAACTACTTATATAATTTTTTTTTAACTGTTTAACTTTTAACTGTTTGATATTTTAGATAATTCCATGGATTTTCGCGTAGGCTTTATGGGGTGCTTAATTGTTGCAAATGGGTCACACTATCACGCCTTGGAAGGAACACGTCGAGTTTCCCTGTCAACCTGTATACATACTTTTGCTCGTGCCTGTACCTGGTACACCATAAAATATGGTGTGGGATGCGGTTTATATGTTACAACAAAAAACCTTGTGATATATTGCAATTAATTAAATGAAAACTCATAAAAGTACACGTCGTTTGTCAACAAGCATGCTACAAATTAGAGGATTATATCCAAGATTTGCACAGCTTGGAAATATGCTGGTCCTGCTTCATAGGTCAATCTAGAGTCTTAATAATATAATTAATAAGTTTTATGACATTCATTTTACTTCTGTTGTCCCACCAACTTGTTAAAATTTTAGGAAAATCATCTACTTTTACAATATTTGTTAATATGTGAACACCCATACTTAATTTACCTGCCATTGCTTTATTTTACATTCGTTTTACCTTTTGTGGTATAGTAATTTTTTTCTAAGTAATTAATGTATACAAAATATTGCAAAACATTTAAAAGGGTAACGGTGGAGTTTTTTGCCCATTCTTCTCCATAAGAAACGACCTTTTGGAAGGAGCGACTAGAATCAATTCTATTTTGTGTAAATTTTTACGTTCAAAAGTGATTGTGTGCTTATTTTGTGCGTGTGCTTATTTGAAATAAATGATTTGACTTTGATTTCGTGCCAATTCTCACGTTATTTATTTTGTTTGAAAAAATCAGTTTTCTATTTTTTGGAAAATTGATTATTTTAATAGACCAATAAAAAATTGTTATGACCACTATTAACGGTTGATTTGTCATTCGACAGATAATTTTTATTCGTGGAATAAAATTGACGTCTGATAGTTTTTTTATGGAATAACTGTCAAAAATTCAAAATTATTTATCCGATAAAATTATCTGGCGTTGGAAAAATCAGCCCTTAATCCGAAAACCTAATCACAACTGTATTTAACTGTACTTTTAACTACCTTATCTCGCTCATTCTGAACTACGACCGTTAATAGCCCTTAATGCTCGGATAGGATACACAGACCAGAAGGCCAATTCTCGTAATTTAAAACGTTCAAAATCTAGTCGCAGTCTCATCTCAGCGACAAACGAATGTCAAAAACTTGTCAAAATGTATGGAAATTAGAGGTATTTTTGACAGATTGAGACTGAGATCAGACTGTGAACGTTCTTAAAATTACGAGAATTGCCGCTCAGATATTTTAATAGGAAACCGGTTCTTTATTTCAATATAATGTGGGAGAAACCAGGTTCTACTTACAAATGAAAACACAAATACACATGAATGAAAAAAATTATCTATGATAAATATTAGGAAATCTGTTGTGTTGTGTTTTATATAAGGAAATCTGTTACGGAGCATTCCTTTGTGGAACCCAAGCGTGAAGCGTGATGATACAAAGAAATAACAAGTGAGCAGAATCGCAGAGGCTTTATTTGTGTATACTTGTACCTACAGGGTAGCGGGGACCTCGACGCACAAACTGTAACCATAAATTCATCACACGATTCCTAGACGAAGAGTAAAAATTTTACGATGGTTAAAAAAAAAATCTGCTTTTTCGTAGCAAAGTGCAGTAGATACCTACGCGGTCAAAATGTATGGAACTTTTAAGAAAATTTTAACACAGCGGCGTTCAGAATCATGTAAGTACTAAATCATTTATCATGGTAACAGATTGCGCGTCGATGTCCCTGCTACGAGTACCCCCTATATTTGCAAAACTTAGAATCAAAAGTATGGCGGAGTAGTTACCTCAATATTTATTATCGTATTTTAATTAGCCACCTTGGTACAGAATATATTCGAACGCTAACGGGCACTCCGTATTACTTAGTCAAATATCTGGAATATTTTTATATTTTCTCCTCAAAATAAAGTACGTATAAAATTAAATTAAAACATACAAAACTGGACCTAGCAACCGAACAGTATTTTTAATAACAGATTACGTAAAGCAAATTAATTAATAGCGAAGCGCGGCGCACAGAAGAATATTCTGTTACCATTTCACAAAATGAGTCATGAATAAACATTTGGGCTATTTCAGCGTAAAAATACTGTTGTCAATCGTCTGATACCTCGCGATGATTCCCCACCCTAATGGACATACACTCAATTAGGTTTAACTGCCGCACCGTCATTCAACTTAATGCCTAACAACGACCGCACCGAGCAGGTACCTATTTATTTTTTATTGACGACAACAAAAAAGAGGAACAAAGTTTTATAAAACACAACATTTGTATAATAAACCTTTGCTATTTAATATTCCATTGCGGGCTGAAACTCGTTGTGTAAACTTTGCTTTTTAGTTTTATTTCAGTCTAGCCAGATTTGTGTGGCTTTGGCCACAGACCTCGTTTAACCTTTTGTGCGATCGAAAAGGAATATCTAAAGAAATGCGCTGAGTTTCATATTTGTAAGTGAAAATGTCAGACGCAAAGGATTGAGTCGCAGTTGGGTTAAGTATTTGAGCTATAAGTTAAGCTGTGAAGTGACGTACCTACTTATAGCTTGATGTTATAATTTTTAACGTGCTGATAATATATCCTACTACTATTTTAAGCACAGCCTAAATCCCTGGTGGCCCAATGGTCACAACCGCGACTTACGTCTTGTGGTTTCAGTCTAGCCAGATTTGTGTGAATTATTACATCACCACTGCTCTTAAAACGGCGAAGGAAAACATCGTGAGGGAACCGGCATGTCCTAGAACCAAAAGTTCGAAGAAATGTGACATCTACCAGCCCGCACTGGGCCCGCGTGGTGGATTACGGCACACTTCCTCTCACAGAGAGGAGGCCTATGTCCCAACAGTGGGAACATTATAGGCTGATTAAGCTTAGTAAGCTAAATCCCAAACATAAATAAAACATCTCTTATAAAATTTATAAAATACCAGTTAAAAACATTTTTATGATTACAGTGAGGAGACACTGAAACTATAAGTACTCTATTTATTTTCGGAACACAAACATAGGCAGAAACAAAAACTGGGACACCCGTATCGTGGAGGGCATGCAACCAACTGACATTTTCTTAGATTTTCCTCAAACAGTGTAATTTTATTTATTCTGGGCGACAGGTAGAATGTTAGCAAATACATTGTTACACCAGCCACGTCAGCATTAGTGCCGATTCCTTTTTATTTACACGTCATATAACATTAGCCTTAATAAAAATAAGTGCCTCTTAAATGTATGTGCAGTCCATAAAGTGTTCAATAGGTTTAGGGCCTCCACACACGGTCTGGGTTGTCGACATGTAAGAAAAAATGTTATGTGCTCCTGCCTCGCAAAAATCTCTTTTATATGTATATTTAAGCAAAAACTGCCTGAGGCACAGTAAAAGTTCAGAAAAATCATCGAATTTATTAAAAAATCTTTCTCCAAACAGACGATACTTGTGAATACAGAATTTTATTCATTTTATTTTTATTAGCTGTGCTCGCGACTTCTTTCGCGTGCATGTCGGAAAACAAATTATATTTCATAGGTTTAGCGGAACCCTTATTCTTTTTCAAAACCCTTACTCCTCATAACATCAGGTATCTGCTAGTAAAAGTCCCGTCAAAATAGGTTCAGCCAAGATTAGCCGGAACAAACAGACAGTCAGATAAACATTTTAGATATTATTTTTTTGTTATAAGTATATAATGCTTTCATATGCATTGAGTAAAAACCTGACATTACAAACAGATAGTTCAATTTTATTTAGGTATTTGTATGTATACTTAGATGTGACGTAAAACGTAAATCAAAGTCCTTGACGCAACCACTTACTTCCGTTTACACACTTGAGTTATAGAAACGTCTAGTCGCGGGTGTGTTACAGCCTTTATCCTCATTCTAATGTACCTATTTGATCGTTCAACTTTGCTAATAAACGTTAGAACAATGATTTCAACTGAGCTCAGCGGTCGATGTTACACCGGAGTGAATAGTTTCCCCGTTGCCACTTCGCTAGAAGTATTTGACTAGATATGTGATTATTGCCGCACGCAGGTACCGTCGGAAAACTATAATTAACTGGGCTGTTTGAAAACGTGAATTTTATATCGACGTTTTTCATCAAATACCTACCTACCTACAAACCTCCGTTATTACCTACCGTGATGTTTTGAGGGGCTTGTAGCTAAGTAATAACAGCCGCACGGGTCGATCGATCAGGTTAAGCTACGCTTGCCGCGGTTGGTCCTTGGATGTATTACCATCTTTACATACCAAGACCCTCCGTGCCTCGAAAAGCACGTTAAGCCGTTGGTCCCGGCTGTCATTCGTAGATCTTTGACAATCGTTACGGGTCGTCAGAAGCCCGAAAGTCTGACAACCAGTTAAGACTCTGACGACCTGAGGTCTGACGACCCGTTACAGTTACTGGGTTGAGGACGTCAGATAGGTAGTGGCTCCATGTAAAACACTGGTATTCAGCTTCATCCGGTTAGACTGGAAGCCGACCCCATCATAGTTGGGAAAAGGTTAGGCAGATGATGACCTACCTACCTACAAACCTCCTTTATTACCGTGATGTTTTAATAGACTAGATGGAAATTATTATTTTTTACATTTCCGCTCACGCATCGGTTACAATGGGCAAGCCTACTAGCAATAAAAACCCAACTAAAATGACCCAAGAGATTATTTAACTGTTAAGTATTAATTGTCACACGACATGAATTCCTAACACGGCTTTTAGATTGTAATAAAAGTCGAGGATCATAAACGTTAACGACTGCGTCATTTAACTTCGATTAAAAAGAAAAGTCATAAAAAAGGCCCATTGCCAGTTGCTGGATTCGTGCGAATTTTATGCCAAAACATTTTAGATGGTGGGTTGAAAGCAACCACAATTCCACTACAGCGTACGACTTTTGTTCAGTAATTGCTGAATACTCTACAGTTTATTACAGTATCAGGGTCCACGATTTATGCTAATTAAGCATTTTAGACAATATATTTAATTAGAGTTTTTTATCCTCTTAACTGAAACTCTGCTGCACTAATGAATGTCGTAAACAGTATCCATGTTTTTCGCGTGCGCTACAAATTTAAAGGGGACAGCTTACACAGCAAAATCGTACCTTTTTTTCTGTGCAGCTTACCGAAGATAAAAACTCTGTATTAAAAATTCTCGGAATTTTTATTCCTATGTTTTCGGTAGGTACCTTTTACTTTTATATCATACTCAACTATTTGTTTCTTCTTCATCTTTTTCTTCAGACTTTTGCCACTCAATGCTGAGTGTGGCATCTTGCAATGCACACCACTCTGCTCGGTGACTCTTTGCTTATTATTAAGCTATCCTTAACAACGTACCTATATTTTTATCAGATCAAAACAAACTGTAGTTTATGCAAATAACCTATGATTCCAATAGTCCGGTATCGGTATGTTTGTTTTATAGTTTTCAGAAACTGAACGATCTATTTCTACAAAGTTTCATCACAACCGGTTCATTAGTTCTGTTTACCGAAACATAAGTTACTTGAACCGGGCATTTTCGCTTTCATAATAACTAGTAAGGCTTACGAATACATAGCGTTGTTGCCGACAGTACAGCCACATACCTAGAATACGGTTAAAGCTCTTTAGCATGAAAGCTCGTACACTTCCGATTTCTAGTGCTCCCTCTATGAATTTCAAATGTCTGTGTTAATAGGCGTTGGCTACTTTTAAATGATCCATTATTCAACAAGGAACTTTTCTACCCAACCAAGTAAATGACCGCTGAATTTGGCTTCTGTTATTTGGTATTTAGAATTGAATCAAATACCTACATTTTACAAGCTAAGTATCGATTTTGTGGACAGAAAAGTACTTTTTTAATTCTAACGGATTACAAAATAATGCATGAAAATGAAGACCCCTCTTTCTACGAGTGCCGATTTAAAAATGTCGGGTGCATCTCGGGCAGTCAACTTGCTTACAACCTTGGTAATATATGCCTAATTATTACAACATACCTATCTGCTCTCAAAACATAGAAGGAAAATATCGTGAAGAAACCAGCATACCTATCCTAGAACCAAAAATTCGAAGTCATGTGACCTCTAGCGACCCGCACTGGGCCCGCGTGGTGGATTACGGACCACTCTTTCTCTCCGAGAGAAGGCCTTCGTCACAGCAGTGGCAACATTATAGGCTGATTATACTATGCTTATTTCACCATTTGAGCCAAAACTTAAGTAAAGAAAAGGACAGTCACTTTACCGCTAGGTCCACTGTCCTTGGCGCCTAATACGCCAAAACCCGCTTACCAATTAAGGTAGGTGGACCTTTGGGGTCGCGGGCGCATAGAGTGGGGACTCTGTCCGCTTACCAAGTGACCCCAGGGAAGACGGTGGCACAGTGGTCACGTGCTGCCGTGCATATCGAGGCTTAGGGGAGGCCCCTTTACAGTCTGTTTGCCTGTAAGGCACATGCCTTACAGGCGTTGCGCAGGGGTGGTTCCGGAGTTGGTCTTTTAAGAGGAACCGGGACCACCCCTTTGTGCGGATGGTGATCACCGGGGTGGTTTTAGTGAGGTAAAAATCCCACACTCCCCGACCCCTCTCCCCGGAGTTCGGGTGCCTTTAGAAGGTTTCCCCCCGAAAACAAAAAAAAAAGGTCCACTGTCTCACTGCTAGACAAAGGCCTCTCCATTTTCCTTCTAAACCTCACTTCTGACCTCACGTCTTGTGCGACCTCTGGCCATGTTGGTCCTGCAAACGTCATCAGATCGTCGTGGTCTACTTCAACCGCATTAACAAGTAAGTGACAATCTTTGCCCACTGTAAAACAATATTTTTACAGAGAACCTGATAATGCTAAGTCAACTGGCTTACTTGTATGTGTATACGTAGTTCGATTAAGCACAGTTAAGCTACAAGTGAGCGGCGATATCAATTTATGACACTTGATATCTACGTGCTGGGGCACGGAAGGCACATTAAGCCGTCGGCTACGCTTCATATGTCTGAGTGGTGTTCGTCATTTAGGCGTGTGGGTCTTAAAGATAACTTCAGTGCCGTACTCTGCTTTGAATTGGTTGGGACAGTTTTTGGGATTGAATCATTTAAAATAAACAATATTAATGTTACGACTCTTTGAAGTGAGAAATAAGAATAAGGGCTGATTTTTCCAACGCCTGTTTAAAGATATTAATATCATGACGGTGCCTTGTCAATATATCTATGAAAACATTATGTACGTAAGGAAAAATTTAAATCTTTTCAGTAAAAGAGGTGACAGACACACCTATAGAACTAGAAATAGGGACCAATTAGTTCAACCAGGTTTCAGACTGGCTAAAGTAGACTCTTCCTTCATGGGGTACTGTTTAAAATGTTACAATAAAATACCTCCCCACACACTCCAACTCAATGAAACGAAATTCAAATCTTACATAAAACGCACACTATGCAGCCAAGCATATTATAAGTTGGGGGATTACATCGCTGACAAAAATGCTTGGCTAAACGCTGGTCCTGCTCCACAGGACGCTTAAATAAATTGATTAGCATTTGAAAATACTTCACACACGCCTACCCTACCTACATACTGTTGGAGCTGCTAAACATTTTAAAATACTATTTTTGCATTAGATAAATTCAATCTCTTAGTATTGTATAATTGCATAGCACATAATATGTGAGTACTACATATGTACATACTATAAAGCAACCATTTACTGGGTACGTCTTTCATTGACTTGTGTGTGCCTTGGCGGCTGAGAGTAAATGTTATGCTCACCCTAATGTCTCGCTGATGGTGGCGCGTGTGATGGATCAGCTCCCTTCAAAATGGTTGAGCTGAATGGTGCTAATCTATGCGTCATGTTCGTGAACGGGCGCTGTCAGTAGAGACTGGTCAAGTCTTTGCTGCCATAGCTTAATTTTGATTTAATTTAATATTTGAACTGTTTTTTTTAATTTTTTCATTACGGACGCTTTTAACGTTCTGCATCGTTCTCACATGCATAATTTTTAACATGAATGATGTAACCAATACTTTGTAACAATATTATTGTGATTCACTCCATAGACACACTCCATAGACAGTCTTTTAGACTGTCCATGGAGTTTCTTGCCCGTTCTTCTCCATAGGTACCTACTACGCTTTGGAATGGGCAACTAGCTTCATCTTTTTGACTGAACGACCCTTGACAATTCAAAAGTGCCTGTAATTGGTTTATTTGAAATAAATAGTTTGAGTTTGCCAGATAATTTTATCCGAGGAATAATTTTGAATTTTTGACAGTTCTTCCATGTAAAATCTGTCAGACGACAATTTTATTCCACGAATAAAAATTATCGGTCGATTGGAAAAGCTCCTACTATAATATTTTTACTTTTTCTTGTATTTTTTACTTTTAGTGTTTATCAGTGGAAACTAGTAAACTAGTAATCAAAATCAGCCTATAATGTTCCCACTGCTGGGACACGGCCTCCTCTTAGGGAGAGGGAGTGCACCATAATCCACCACGCGGGCCCAGTGCGGCTTGGTTGGTGTAATATGTCTTCGAATTTTTGGTTCTAGGACATGCCGGTTTCCCCACGATGTTTTCCTTCGCCGTTTTGCGTATTGTTTAAGAACACTGTAGAATTTAGCTGCAACTTTCCCGAATGGAATAAAATAAATAAACTCTTATCGTTTTTGTTTAAGTTTAGAGAAAACACAAAGTTTTTTTCAAGAAATAAGAATATTGAGAAGTTTACGAGATGACTTTGTCGATGACAATGACTAACAATTACTTCGCGATATATATCAACCTATACCTACGAATGACTTTTCCATAAACATACAAGTCGTTCTTGACCAAGTCTCAATGAATAAGTAAAAGAAGCACTCAACTAGCCCTAACTAAATAATGTGTAAAGGGTGCAAACGTTTCTCAAAGGTATTCTTAATGAAGTGGGACATGACGAACTAACTTCTCACAGCATTGGACTCGCATAGAAAATTATGGGAAACCCACATAATTATGGAAACTTACTTCAAATCTTATATGGAATAGAGCAACCCGGGGGAAAATTGTCGTATAAAAAATCCAAAGGCCTCCTTTCATTTATTTCCAAGGCTGTTGCAAAGGGTTTAGATAGTAGGAACTTAAAGCTTTTGCACGGGATTCACATTTATGGTCTTTAATGGATTACCATATACATACAATGTGTAACTGAATTAATGCACATTATGAAACTGGTTTGTTCAGAATCGTTTCGATTTCTGTCATTCATTTTTAATATAGGTAATATTTTATCAAAAAAACTACGTAACTTACAGTCACACTTGTAATGTGACCGCTCCCACAATCAGTATAACTAAACACAACAGTAAACATTATCTGGTATTATGATTATAACATCATATTCTAATCGGTGTTGTAGTTTATTACTATTATTAATGTAGGATTATTCGTGGTGATAATAGAGTTTCTAACAAAAATTATTCCAAAACATTTACACAAATCGATGTTAGCTGTCGAAGTTGTAATATTTGGAATTCACGTTTCATACCAATCACGAGCCTATCTAAACGGTTATTAGAATTCAGGGTACAATCGTGAAGACATTTACTAACATAATTACTTTATATTAACCCATTAGTCCTACCCTAATGCCGTGTAACTATAATTTTGTTGTTGTAAAACGCCGAAATGGCTGAACCTGTTAAACACAACATTATTCGGTTGTGGGTTAACTCGCCACGACCATGCGCGAATATGTACGACTATATTTGGCTGCGGCTAAAACCGCTTAAACAGAAGACTAAGCGCGCACATAAATTTTTGAAACGCTTTTAGTGTCCTCGTAGACCATACGATCTCATTTTTGAGTATATACATTCTGTAGGTAAAGTGAGAAGCCTAGAATTTATTGTAGGGGCCATTGTGAAGCCCATCGTGCGTGCTTCCGACTGTGTAGCGGATACAATAAGAATTGATATGTGTAGTACGCTCGTGCGACAGCAATATGCACTATTTTATTTCAATGTAGAAGCGGAATGTAGTAGCGCCTCAGCTATTATTTCATGTGTTTACTAACCCGTAACTTTGTTCCAAACTGTTGTATGCCAATAGCAATTCACGATTATTATTTGCATGATTCTGCTTCTGATAGTGCACATTTTTGGTGTAATAGCTATGCCCAGGTAAATGTTAAACCTAAATACATAATCCCAATTAGGCTCTCTAAACTCTGCCTATACATGGAATGTATAGGCAGAGTTTTCCGATTCATTATATCAGGCGTTTGTTAGAGCCAAATATAATACACGCACTTCGTATTAACATTTAAATCTGAAATGTATTATTAACATTATAATGGTTAGTCACGTAAATAACAATTGCACACAATCCTTTTGAATCATTACCGTCAGTTACAGTTATGGAATATTGTCCCAGAAATAAATTCAATTAAATCGACAAAGCGTTACTTGGTTGAACATTATTTTTATGCTTCATAAGGTTTTGTCGCAGTATGCTAAAGCGGCACGTGTTATTTCGATTATTCGTTACTGATCTGTTATTTTCAGCACACTCGTAAAATAGCGTCATGCAATCGACGTCGTTGATTCGTCACGCAACGCGTTCCGGAATCTATGCGCGTTTATGTCGGGGATAAGTACACTTGTGCCTCCCGAATATACTCTTTTTATCGTAAAACTTTCGCCTTTTGTTTAGAGAGTACTTGTCCTAGTTCCTTATATTGCTTCCCAACTATTACGTGCATAATGACGTGGTTCGATCGAAGTGGTTTTATATTGAGGAACCTATGTCTTGTTTTTGACCTATTATTTATTTCTTTTTTTGTTCCCCTCGTTATTTACAATTGACAACAGTTCATTTTATGTAAGAGGAGATAAATTTTATAATAGTTTTCTTTTTTTATCAATCAATAAGACTACAAAATTTCACAAATCTTCCGTGTGAACTGAAAAGCGTAAGTATCATATTATGCCTAGCTCGGCTTATTCCGGAATCTTTCCGTACCCTATCCAAGTTTCTTGCAGCTTACAACTCAATTTCCTTCAGCAAATCCTGGATCAAGAAAGGTATACGCTCTTCAACTATTTTGTGAATACATCATTTCATCAAAATATGTAGAACAATAAGTCAGTATGAGCATAAATAAATTCAGATGTAAGCATTATTTATTTCAAAATGTAAAAAGAATTCGAACAAAGTCTACAAAATGGAATAATCCGGTCTATTCGTGAGAACGACAACAATTTGGAGCGTTCTGGATGAGCGTGACATCTCTTCTCTTTAATCGTATATGCATGAAGGCGACACATTATTTTGACATAGGAATGATTATGTCACTCGTCGTTACCAAAATGGCGGTGGTCGTCATTAAGTCGGAGTGCCCTCGTTTAAGTCCGCGGCGCGTAAACAGCAGCGGAAGGAAGGCAGGCTAAAAGCCCGGGGTACTGGTGCAGCTTGCAAATTAGCCACGCTTGCTGGATAAAACACGTGAGGACGAGCTAAGAGATTACTTTCTACGAAACACCACTGTGTGTTTGCATAGGTACGTTAAGGGCTCAGCTTTTGACTTTTTCCCCGTTTGGAAAATTTGCGAGCGTGTCCCAGTTACCTACATGACAGCTAGGTCATAATATTCGCAAACATTTTTTTTTTCATAATATTATTCTGTCTTCATCAAAGTAGATGGAAAGTTGGTGCTGTTTCATATTTTTTTCATTTTTATTTTAATGTCACGCTAAATAAAAAGTTTTGGCGTTTGAGTTTGAAAAGTAGTATCAAATGTTCTTTATTTCTGTGGGTCTGCGGGAACAGGAATATCTCAACAGATTTAAAAAGTGTTCAAGTAAAATAATCTAAAATGAAAATTAGAAAGTGGTCCGAAAAGGTGAGTGTCGGTAACCTAATGATGTTGTAATGATTTTATTATAATTTTTAATGTCACCGAGTCTAAATTCGCAAAGTTATTGAGGTAGGTTGAATGTTGGTGGGTTGGTTGGTTGGTTGGTTAAACTCAGTTTAATTGTATAACAGCGTAAACTGTAAAGTAAATTACAGACTTTAAACTTTCTCGCATTGGGTATGGTTTTGTTCTTATTGGAACGAAGTTCCTTAACGCGTCTTGCCGTAGGTGTTGACTGGTAGAAATCGTCAGGTAAGTAAGTAAGGAAAAAGCTTTATGCGCCATGCGATTCTCTGTCTCTGAGCACTGTTTCTTTCTATTATACAGAGTTATTTTAATTGGCTAGCTAAACTCCGCAGAGGCGATGGGTATCGATACCTAAAAACAATGAAATAAAAAATAAAATAATTTGTAGTTTTTTTTTGGGAGGTCAACGGCCGCTGTTAGTTTTGCTACTTGAAGCATGAGTTGAGAAAAACTGTTTTATTATGTTTTCGATACCCGTCACGTGTGAATTATCAAAAAAAAAAAACAGATTTTAAACGGATATTTCAAGTTACTACAATAATTGCAGTCGATGACCCAGTTTTTATTTATTTTTTGTTGCGCGTTGGAAATCCTCATGGACTTCCTCCATCGTGGAAGGAAAGAGGGAATACTCTTACCGGCTAAAACCACCGCGGTGTTCCACCTCTGCCTATGGCCGGGGGTGCGGGATTCGCATAGGCATTCACCGCTCCCCCGACAGAATCGGAAAAACGGTCGATTAATTTATTTGATGGTTGTTTGGTGATATACCCATCGCGTCTGCGGAGTTTAGCTAGCCAATTTAAAATAACCGTGTATACAGGTGTGGCGTGCGTGTGGTGGAACTTCGTTTCTGATGGAGGTCCCCTTGATCGCACACGTTTTTTTTAATCATATTTATCAATAAACATCAGCTAAACATTTATTATAAAATACTACCAACAGATCTTGGTAGGTACTTCAAATATTGCCATGTGTCTTCCGAAATAACGAGCTAATAACTAGAGGTAGCTGCCAACTGTCGGAGTGTTTGGCATAAAATTAATTTGAATTGTCAATTTCCACAATTAGTGACCGGCATCACGATGTTATTACTAAATTGTCTCGTCTCCAGTATCATTTATATGCATTCAGTTAA
Organism: Apamea sordens; assembly: GCA_945859715.1. Taxonomy (NCBI): domain Eukaryota; kingdom Metazoa; phylum Arthropoda; class Insecta; order Lepidoptera; family Noctuidae; genus Apamea; species Apamea sordens. The sequence continues at coordinate 11,501,128 of OX243994.1, read as the reverse complement.
AATTAAAGTCAATCTGACACGCTGGGGGAATAGACGAAGACAGGACCAATTGGTCCGAGTCCCGCGATAGGAACTAGAATGAACAATTAACTACGAAAAGTACAGTATTAAATATCGACATTTAGAAAACAATGAGAGCAGTGTGGCCAAGTGGTAACGGCCGTGACTTACGAGTTGTAGGTCGTAGGTTCGATCCCAGACACGAGCTTTACTTTTTGTAAGTTATTTCATCACCACTGCTCTCAAAAAGGTGAAGGAGAATATCGTGAGGAAACCGGCATGTCCTAGAACCAAAAATTCAAGGACATGTGACATCTATCAACCCGCACTTGGCTCGCATGGTAGATATAAAGTTTTTATTTTTGACTTACTTGGTGTTAGAACTTAAGCGACGATTTAGAAAACAATTGCTAATGTAGAGCTACATCAAATCCACACTAATATTATGAAGAGAAGAAATTCACGCTAAAACAGCTCAACGGATTTGGATGAAATTTGGCACATGGGTAGACCTTGACCTGCGGAAGGACACAGGCATTTCATCCTGGATCGCAGACGAAGTCGTGAGCAATATACTATACTCATGAAATGTCAAAAGGTAGGTGCATGGTTGTTTGAAATGGACAAGAGCCGGCAAGAAACTTCACGGTTACTCTTTTAAAATAATTTTTCTTTATCAATATTTCATATTATAGTGTTAATAGATATGAGAGGACCATATAGACCTGTCAACGTGTCAACAAGTTCCACGTAGGAAGGTACTTAACAAAAACGTATGTAATTCTGTCATTCATATCTATGTGATACCTTTTTTAGGTTTCCGTACCCTAAGGGTGCCAAGGGTGCGCTGACAGACAAACGGACGGATGAACCGCAGAGGCTTAGTAATAATAGGTAATACGGACTGGTGTCCGCAACTCCACGTCAATGCGCGTATTTTGCGTACGGGTGAGAGATTCGATTATTCGATCCACCCCAACTTCTCATGGAAGGCCAGCAACGCCTTGATGTTACTGACCGTCTCACGTAGGGTACCTGGGTTACCGAAGTACTTTGCCCTGTACGTGCCGACCACCGGGCAGTTTAGCAGCACATACGCCGCTGTGTCGTCATCCTCCATGCAGGCCCTGCACAGCGGACTGTCTGTTACTCCTATGACAAAGAGGTATTAAACGACCCGTGGCCAGTTAAAGCTGTAGTAACTGTACGCAGCTTTTGTTTATGTAGACGGAGAACCTGTTTCGTGAGGTGGCAATCAATTTTGGGAAGTGGGCTTAGTAATAGGATTTCTATTACTAAGCCACCGCAGTCCGCCCGTCCTTCCATCCGTCTGTCTGTCAGCGGGCTTTACCTCAAAAATTAAATAAAGTTAATGGGGTAAAATTAAAAGGGGTCTATATCCCCTTTAATTTTTAACTTTATTTAATTTGTTGTTATAGCGGCAATAAAAATACACACTGAAAATTTCAACTGTCCATCTATTACGGATCATGAGATAAAAAAACTACGTTTCGTGTATGGACAAGAAACGTAGTTTTTTCAGCATTTTTTACCTTGTGGTACGGAACCCTTTGTGTTCGTACCCAAAGGGTTCCGTACCACAAGGTAACCAAGTAAGGTAAGAAATATATCCAGCCAAGTGCGAGTCGAACACGAGTCCGACTCGCACTTGGCTGGATATATTTCGGGGTAAACGTTAAAAAATTCTTCAATCTACATCATGATCATCATCATTTCAGCCCGGAACCATCCACTGCTGGCTCCCCTTCTCCTGCCACTCTCCACTTCCCTGTTCTGTGCGTCTCTCATCCAGGTCTTTCCTGCGACTTTGACGATATCGTCAACCCAACGCGTTTTTGGACGGCAATCTATGTGATACATAGTCTCTTTCTAGAGCTCGATGTGTCAGAGCTACGCTCTGCTACTATACCTACTGATATCCATTGTTCTCAGGGCTTGGAACCGGTACCAAAAGTACAGGTTCTGTATCGGTATTTCGTGGTTCTTGCCATTTCGATACCTGAGTACCGGTTCCAGGCGGATATCGGTAATCGACCTAACAAGTACACGTACCAAATTCAGATACTTACCCGGCGCGTACCACAAATCTCATATTTGTAGAAGAACCTCGCACGGTTGGCAATATTGAAGTTATTTTTATAAACTATCCTTTTTTAATTACTATATCTGTTTTCTCACTCTAACTTTCGGAAATATTTGTTTGGTTTAAGTACCGCACCCGGTACAGTACCGATATTGATTAGAAATACCAATAATACAAGTACTATGTCTGGTAACGGTATGAATAGAACAGGTACTACTCTGGTATCGGTTCCCATAAATGCCGGTATTTCAAGCCAGATTGTTTTTAATGATTCTGAGGCAAATATGAAACATAATAGGTAAGTGTAACCGCGACCACAAAGAAAGTGTTATAAACAAGTTAATGAAAACAATCTCTTATTACTCGTACCCAGTCCCCAGTTTCTTTATTTTCTTTATAGCCGCAGCAATGACTTGTGTAGAAGTTTTTCTAAGGCTTTGCCGAGATATTATTTTACTTTTTCTTCCTTCACCTACACACGCTTATTTTTTATTTTCCTTTTTCATTGTGTTGGTTTTTCTTTACAAGTAGTTAACTTATTATACACGCTCTTTGTTGCTGTTTTAGTTACTTTAAAAGGATTGAAAATAATGTTTAACCTTTTTGGAAAAAAACTGTTTCATATAGCTGCGGCCTTGGCTCTGCTCACGTGGTACTTACTAAAATCCTAACAAAACAAAATAATCACACTGTGAATCTCGAGTTATATTCAAGCGTGCTAAAGGGCAGACAAACAGCAAGACAGACATTTCCTTGCCTTTACTGGTAATTTTAAAATTATTGTAAAAAAGAAATCCTTTCTGCAATTTATATTAATATATCCTCTTATAATCCAACTACGAAATGTTTCAACAAGTAGCGGCTATAAATGACGATTCCCCCTCAGAGTACAGCCTGTTTGAATGTTGAACAAGTCGTCGGGGCCCAATGCTGAGCGAGATTTACCGCGGTCAAACTTAGACGCACCTCCCGTGGGATGATCACGCTCAGCCAACCTGTAGACGATCACACACGTATGCGGAAACTTATTTTATTGCAGCTCTAATATGTTAATAAGTGTAGGTAATGTAATGTAGGTATTAGGTATGAAATGTGATATTACGTAGGTGTAATGCAGGTATTAGGTGTGAAATGTGATATTACGTAGGTTTAATGCAGGTATTAGGTATGAAATGTGATATTACGTAGGTGTAATGCAAGTGTATTAGGTATGAAATGTGATATTACATAGGTGTAATGCAGGTATTAGGTGTGAAATGTGATATTACGTAGGTTTAATGCAGGTATTAGGTATGAAATGTGATATTACGTAGGTGTAATGCAGGTATTAGGTGTGAAATGTGATATTACGTAGGTGTACTGCAGGTGTATTAGGTATAAAATGTGATAGTACGTAGGTGTAATGCAGGTATTAGGTATGAAATGTGACATTACGTAGGTTTAATGCAGGTATTAGGTATGAAATGTGATATTACGTAGGTGTAATGCAGGTATTAGGTATGAAATGTGATATTACGTAGGTTTAATGCAGGTATTAGGTATGAAATAAGGTGTAATATAGGTAAGAAGAAGACTTGCTGAACAAAACTGAAACCCCGAAGACCAGCGAGAGGCCCCAAAATCGATAGAGAGCATCGAGTAGCGAGACTGCGATACGCCTGTGAACACAGTGGGATGAAGAAAAGTGGTCAAGAATTTTGTTCACAGACGAGTCTCGATTCTCACTTTACACATCTGATGGAAGGTGAAGTGTCTACAGGCAGCCTGGTGAGTGATACCTTCAAGACTGCTTCTCAGAAAGGGCCTAGTACGGTGGAGACTGTGTACATGTATGGGCTGGCATATCTTCAGAAGGTGAAAATGGCACTCTGACAGGGGAAAGATATGCTCAAGAGATTCTCAACGAGTATGCAGGGCCGTATTTAGAAAATATGGGTGACGGATCGATGCTGATGCATGATAATGCCCGGCCACACACGGCTCAGGTCGTGCAAGAGTATATTCAGGAGGTTGGTATCAGCGTGATGACTTGGCCATCAAGAAGTCCTGATCTCAACCCGATTGAGCACACCTGGGATGAGCTAGGTAGGCTAGTCAGAAGCCGCAGACCACCACCTACCACCCTCAGGGCACTAAAACAGGCCCTGATTGAAGAATGGGAGAATATTCCCCAACATCGGCTCCGAAACCTCGTGTTCAGTATGCCAAACCGGCTCGATGCTGTAGTCAAAGCCCGAGGAGGCAATACCAGTTATTAAAAATTAAATAACATGTAAAACATACTTATAATGTTAATTGAGTTTTTTGACACAAAGCTAAAAATTGCTATTTTTTATCTTTTTTTTAAGTTAAAAATGTTCTAGACTAGTTTCAAAGAAAGCTGATAGCTATAATAACGTTTTTTTATTTGACATCTCTTTTTTCTATAGTTTAGAAAAAAAAAATAAAGTGTAGTAGGTACTTAGTTTTGCAGGCCAGTGTAGTTAAAGGATGATGATAAAATCAATATTCATACAGTCTAGTCCTGCGTTGTCCCAAAACCCGTCAATTAGGTCGTTATTGATGAAAACAAGACAAGGGTGTAAACAACTTAGATGGATCCTGTTTATGCTTAAACGTTGCTCATAAATATCGACTCGAGGAAAAATAGGTTCCTATTCTCATGTTATTATTACGCCTACTTGTATAGGTTCCTACCTTAGAACTGCTATCAAACGCTTTAAGGCATCTTTACTTTTTGTTCATTTTTAGGGTTCCGTACCCAAAGAGTAAAAACGGAACCCTATTACTTTAAGACTCCACCGTCCGTCTGTTTGTCTGTCACCAGGCTGTATCTCATGAACCGTGATAGCTAGACAGTTGAAATTTTCACAGATCTGATATTAATAAAGGCAACAGAACTATTTACATTGCATATAAATAGACGGCACGGTTGGCGCAGTGGTTAAGCGATTGACTGCTGCGCTGCGTGTCGCGGGTTCGATTCCCGCACGGAACAAATATTTGTATGACCTACATGTATTTGTTCCGAGTCTGGGTGTTTTTCTATCTATAATATGTATGTATTTACAAAAAAAAAATGTATATAAGTAGTTTATCAGCCATCTTGTTACCATAACACAAGCATTAGGTTGCTTAGCTTGGGACTAGATGGCGCTGTGTGAAATGTCCAGGGATATTATTATATAAAAAATTGCATCAAAAACTGCCGAACCGGAGGTGACATCTGTCATGTCGCCTCCGGTGAAAAAGTGAAAATGATAAAAAATATACGAAAATGTTGACAAGATCAGCAGCTCGACGTGCACGAACACCACCTCCGGACTCTTCGCTCAGCTCCGCCTCGCCGCCGCCGGTACCCAGCCCCACTGTGAGCGCTGTGACGACACCGGCCGCGGTAGTTGCGTCGAGCTCGAGCGACGAGTATTTCTCTCCGCCCACGACGCCACCACCTGCTCGTCGACGGGGAGGACGCCGGCCGCCGGACGGCTTAGGACCTCGAGGCCCACCGGCCTCTGATAGGGTCCCAGCTCCCGGTGGAAGTGTGCAGCGCATGAGATGGACACGATCCATCAATGAAAATGTCATGCGCTCATACTATGGGGCTACAGAGGGGGGAAGCTTTCTGACCGCGTACCGTGTTCGGATGCTCTCTCTTTTTCAGGTGCTTGAGCCAGCTGTCAACGTTTCGGCACAACGAGCGTTGCCTTGAAATATTCTGTAAATATGTCAAGGCAACGCTTGAAATATTTACAGAATATTTAGTTGTATATTTACTTTAAAAATAAATAATTTAATTAAAATAAATATTTAAGGGGGGCTCCCATACAACAGACGTGATTTTTATAGATAATGTTACGGAACCCTTCGTGAGCGAGTCTAATGAAAATGTAAGATACATTTGGCACCACACTCGAAGTGAAACAACTGAACACAAAACGAATCAAAACGGAAAACTGAATTAATTACTGAACTGCACCCTAATTGCGTAACACACAATCAATCGGAATCAGAATCATTTTGAAGCAAATTGCTAATCAATTGCTTCATAATTTCGAAATATTAGTCTGCTCAACATGTAAATAACGCAATGAATGTTGTTGAACTGTCAAAATGAAACCGATTCCGATTGATCGTGTGTTACGCAATTAGGGTGCTGATCTAACGAGGTTGACAATGGTCGAAAAATTAAATGAAATAAGCAGAACGTGGAATGAATCAAAAATGAACAGTAGTGCAATTCTGTAACGATCTCACCGTGAAAACTTAGGTGAAGTGAGCGTGGAGTGAGCTGTCATTACAAATAATGCTAGGGATTGACACTACTGACAACTCCCATCAAGCTCACTTCACTTGAGTTTTCACGGTGAGATTTTTACAGAATCGACCGGCTGGAATGAAACTTCTGAGGGGCAATTCTCGTAATTTTAAGAACGTTCACGGTCTGATCTCGGTCAATCTGTCAAAAATACCTCTAATTTCCCTATATTTTTAACAAGTATATATATAGCTGAGATGAGATTGCGACTAGATTTTGAACGTTTTTTAATCACGGGAATTGGCCTTCTGATATTAGCTTCAAGCATCCCGGTAGTGTTGATATTGCTTTCTAACTACTTTCAGGGTTCATAATGGCTTATAGCGCAGCGCTGTTAGCCAATCAAAACGATGAGCGCAGTTTGAAGAATCTTAGAAAAGAAAGCTTTTGTCTCATTAAGATCTTAGTAAGAAAAGCGATGCTAAAAATAAGCTAAAAATGGATGCTACCTTCGTACACGCTACGATAAGTTCATAATTCTAATATAAGTATAATATTTTCTTCAGTTGCGTTTCCTTGTTATTGGCCCTGATTCCCTTGTTCACAAACAAAACTAAATTTAAGTTCTGTGCATCTTTTTCTTTCTATTTTAATAAGAAAAGGACAGAATATAGAATATTAGTTTAGTTCTGTCAAATTAAGATACTCCATAGACAGATTAGACGTGATTAAAAACATGGCTACTAAAACTACGTCAATTTACGACTAATTTGACAGGACTAAACTAATATTTATCTTCTGTCCTTTTCTAAATTAAATAGAAAGAAAAAGATGCATTTAACTTAAATTTAGTTTAGTTTGTGAACAAGGGAATCGGCGCCATTGTAACGTTGTATATTCAGGAAAATTTATTTGGCCTTACCCATAATCACTACAGTTACTGTCATTTGAAATTATTGAGAAATGGCTTTATCACGGTTACGTAATATGTCAAATTGCTTAACAATTAATTTCATGACTGTAGGTACAGTCAGAAAAATGTATTCCCTAATTCAGTTGTTCAAGTCCACTCAATATTTCAGTTATAGTATTTTTTTGCGCTATTGTTCAATAGCAGTATAAAAATAAAAAGTTCTTAGCCTCGTGTTAGACAAACACGACGAGACCTAAGTTTTTTTTCTTAGCTGAATAGATAGAAAAAGATTCATCCTAAGTTTTATCCATCGTCATGTTGTTCTGGAAATGTGATAAAGCTTGTTCGTACATCATTATAAAAAAATAGGTTCAGAACATAGCATAACTATAGGTACCCTGTCCTTTAGGTAAACCGTTTTTTGACAGATCGAATTAGTGATTGCAGCAACACACAATACATTGATTGATACACGTACGGTATTTTAATGTCTAATAATAAAATAATGCAGTTTATATATTTATTTTATTACGCATTTTAAAGTTAACTTTTACGTAATCTCGTAATCGTTCTTCTAAACTACGCAACAGATTTTGATGTGGTATGACGGAGATGGTATGTCTGTCTTTCGTTATCGTCAACCATATTTTAACTATTGTAGGGTACTATGGGTAGTGTTAGTTATTGCGCAATAGAAAAACCGTTTTCAGTTCAAATCAAATAATAATTTTACGAACAAAATTAACCACACTAGCGAATCACACACTGTAGGTACAGTCAACAGCAAAAGTAGATGATCAAAATCAGAAATTCAATATTAATAAACGGAGTTCGCGTCAGAACTGTGTGGCGTTGAAGTGATTCAAAAGTATGTGATTGTAAATTATACCAAACATTTACTACTAGTACAGCTGCCATATAGCTCCGAACTCCGTTCATAAGTATTGAATTTCTGATTATGATCATCTACTTTTGCTGTTGACTGTACCTACACGACACGACGATACGGAACGTGAGACAATTTCTGAGCACATGTTATCCGTACGATGTCCAATGGTCAAGAGAGCTCCACACCATCGTTTTGTAGCGCTCTCGTCGACTCCCACGAAATCAGGCGCTGGCCTCCCGAATAATAATAATATCCCTGGACATTTCACACAGCGCCATCTAGCCCAAGCTAAGCAACCTAATGCTTGTGTTATGGTAACAAGATGGCTGATATACTACTTATATACATTTCTTTTTTTGTAAATACATACATATTATAGATAGAAAAACACCCAGACTCGGAACAAATACGTGTAGGTAGTGAATAGTCAATCGAATGACTCCGACATGTATTTTACATTAATATTAAACTTAAATATTATAAAGAAAGTGTGGGTATTCCAAAGATTTTCCAATCCGTGACTTGTCCGTCGTTTTCTTAGTACAAACATTTCCAATTACGTGACGTTAATGGTATTGACATCCAGGAAATTTTGTCGAAAAGGTCTATTATATCTCAGATTTTATTATATGTAGTTGACCTTTACAGTAGAAATACAAGGTAGCAGGGTCAGCGACGCGCAACCTGTTACCATGGATTTAATACATGATTCTGAAACCTCTGCGTTGAAATTGTTCGTCTATTATCCTAAAAAAAATCAACTGCTATAAGTATACCATATATTTTGACCGCGTAGGTACATTTCCACTTTTCTACTGAACAGCTGATTTCTTTTTATGATAACTGACGAAAATTTTCCACGCTAGGGAGTCTAGAATTATGTGCTGAATTCAAGGTGACAGTTTGCTCGTCAATTTCCCTGCCAACCTGTATAGTCCTCACCTAAGTGTTGGTATTGCAGCATTGGTAAATGCTACATTATAATGTAGTTAGTTTGCAGGATGACATTGATAGGATAGTGGAATGGAGTCATGAGAACAAGCTCTACTTCAACGTATCCAAGTGCTCGGTGATAAGTTTCACCCGCGCACGTGCACCTCTACTCTACGAGTACGTAGTGGATGCAGTACCGATGCAACGAGTCACGCAGGTAAGTGATTTAGGGGTTGTTCTCACTCCTGAACTATCGTTTCGCAGTCATATAACTAAGATCTGCAAAAAGGCATTAAGAAAATTGGGGTTTGTTCTGAGACAGACGCGAGACTTTACCAGCATCACAGCCATCATAGTCCTGTATGACGCATTAGTCAGGAGTCATCTGGAACATAGTGCTGTCATATGGGCTCCACATGAGGCTAAGTACTCAGTAATGTTGGAGCGAGTCCAGAACAAGTTCAGGGGCCACCTGTATATGAAACTTTAAGGGGTATACCCATTTTACCCATTGGAGTACCCCACTCTATTCGTACTGGGTATGGTGGGGTACAATCAACTCGGGGTGCGACGGGAATTTGCTCTGGTCTCGTACATGATGAAACTGCTCCGAGGCATAGAGTACAACCCGGGAGTGCTGCAGCGGTTGCACTTGTATACGTACCCGACCGTTATGTGTGGAGGCGATGGGCCCCGCCACTGCTGGTCATACCATCAGCCAGGACCAACTTGCGGGCCAAAACCCCTATGACTCGAGCAATTCGCACCATCAATTATATTCAGGTTGAAATTGATATATTTACATGTCAGTGGGGTGAATTCGCAAAGGTACTATTGTTTACACTTTGTTACAAATAATGATCTTTAGGATCTTGAAATGTAGTTTGTAACTTATTTTTAATTTTGTGTGTGTGACTTGGCTATCGCATTAGTAGTAAGAGCTGTAATGATAGTTTTAAGGCATTTAAATAAATAAATAATTTTAATTAAAACGACCTTCTTTTATAACAAATGCAACCTTATTTTTAACCAGAAAGGTTTTTTTTCTTCATATTGGTTTTGAATTTTGAATCTAAAAGTGTCGTCTTTTCTCTTACCGAAATTTTTGGTTGTATGGATTTTTTGGACACAGGACGGAAGTCTAATATATTATTTTTTTCTGCTTTCACAATGAAATTATTTAACTACAATATTAACGGTAAACTATAACGGTTTGAACGACTGAGTTCTGTGCGGTCATCCACTGGATCCAAGGGCAGTGTTTCCGAAAATAAAACACACATCACTAAAAACACACACACACACTAAAAAGTGGTCTCGAGGCGAGTCACATTCCATGAAGACTCGATTTGTCCGAAGACTGTAGGGAGATCTAGAATTCGCCCTACCCGCCACCCTAGTACCAGACGTCTACAAGCTTCCTGTTGGGAATCGAACCCAACATAACACCTTGCGCGCGACCTGCACGTTTAAGAGGATTTTGAATCCGGCCAGCGAGGAGCCTTCCGATTGTCAGCGTGGAGCCTACGACCGGATTTTCATATATTTTCTAGCTTAGTCTTCAGTAGAGCCTGCCTACTACTACTACTTGATATACTACTAATAATAATTAGCCGTATATTATCACCGTTACAATTTTGATCAAGCGGTAATTTAAATTAATATCTTGCTTCCTAATAACGAATTGACTTGGTGCCAATTACCCATTTAGGACGTCCTTGTATTTATTTAGTTACGTAAGTTTAGGAACGTTTGCAAACGTATCTTAATCGACGCGTAACAAGAATAGGTACCTACACAAAATTTATTATAGGGCTCGAACACCAAAGACATCACGTCGGCGTCACGACGTAATCCTTTTTAACCCTTAATTTGGCAGAGATCAGAGTTGTTTTATTTTATGAAATAAGATGTATTTCTGAAGTTCTAGGGTTAAATACAACTTAGGAAAAATAGACAAAAAAAAATTTTCTTTACAGGTTTTCAGGAAATCAATGTTCATCACAGTGAACACTGCGAAATACGTTGAGAACAAAAAGTAATCTGTAATGTTCACTGTGGTAAACATTGTCAAATTAGTGTCATTTAAACAGGTAAAATAAAAACACTATGTATATTAATAAATCAAATTATTTATTATGGAAATGTAAAAAAACCATTGCTAGGATTTTTTCCCGTAACAAAACAAGTCAAATATTGCATTTTATACAATATACAGTTGTATTTTTTTGTCAAAACTTGCATCGCCGTATTGTCGAATCTGATGGATCTTGAAGGCCTGGCTGATCTTGGGCTTATAATTTTACATTCCTGCATTTTTTCATCTGTTTTTATTATACTTAAGTAAATCTCATATCGAAAAACTTTCAATGACTTTGTAAGAAAGAGAAAATTTTGGAATTTTCTTCGATTTCTTGGCAGCTGGAGTTATCGGCTTTTTTGCTCTAGTTTTTCTAGTATAAGACCAGTACCAGGTGTTGGTGATTGTATTTCAGATGGAAGCGATATTATTGAAGATAATGATGGAACATTATCATATGCAGTTTGAGCTCAGAACGGTATAGCGAATCACTCTTCGCCGATGGTACGGTTCGCCGAAATCACTCTTAGTCGACGGTTGGTTTCAAGAATAAGTCCATCGCCGATAGAACTATTCGCCGCTCTCTGGATGGTGTATTAGGGCAAATTTTATGCAAAACTAGAGTTAATTGAAGAGCGAGTGGTATAAAGCGGATGGTTCTACCGTTAGAACCATCCGATTTATACCACTCGCGCGTACCCAGAACATACTCAAAATGACGACGAACAGCCATCTGTTCGTCGTCATTTTGAGTGTTCTGGGGGCCTACTCCGAAGTGCAAAGTGGATCGAATTCGGATCGGATCGACACATGGCCAAACCGAATATTATTGAAAAATGCGAAAAAACGTTCTGATCGGCTCAGTTGGCTCGGGACCATAGTCAATATTCGAAAGAGTGTAGGAGTGTAGGATCGGAACCGATCGAACCAAATAGTAACTTCGTAGCAGGAAACGGCCGAACATTCGGCCGATACTACTTCGGAGTAGACCCCCAGGTTCGGAACTACTATTGATGTCGAAGCGTTCTAAAGAAGAATTAATGGAAGGCGCAGAAGCTGAAACAAGGCTTGGAGAAGGTGGCGGTAATTCGTTATCACTGTTATTTTCGGATTTATCACTAGTGTCGGATGGTGCATGCTCGACAGGAACAAGTGCTAGTATTCTATGCGTGCAGTCTTGTATTTTATTCCGTTAACAAGCAGAAAAAACAAATAAGCCCAGTAGAAGCCCACTACATAAAAGCATATTATTTGTAAATAAAAGTTATACCTAATTTGGCAATGTTCATCACAATGAACGTATCAAATTGACAATACTTGTTCGAGGATTTGGCAGTGTTCACTGTGATGAACAAACAAGTTTGCCCCCAAAAATAAGGTACTAAAAACACAAGACATTACGTAAAACCCATTCCAAACCAACGCATACACATTGTTTAGTAAATAAAAACTACAAAAAAGTTAGCTTAGTTATGTAAAACATGGAAAATAAAAACATTTACCTTGCGAAGAATCGAGTGCCAGCGCCTCGCTGACATCTTGTCTCGATAATGACAGAAGAACGTTGTTACCACTAGTAGAATTGTTTTTTATACCGATAAATGTACTTTAAACTTGCTATAACTAAAATAAAAACCGATAAATAGTAGATAATAGTCGCTCAATTTTTTTTTTTATGAATGTTTATCACAGTGAACATAATCAAATTAAGGGTTAATAATAATATTCGTTCTGTGTCTTTTTGCTAAGTTTTTATTACTATCTTATTTTACTTATAAAAATTAAAACTTGTTCAAGCGAAGACTTCCCTATTTTATTTCGCAACAGTATGTAATGTCGGTGTTAGTTTATGCGAAATAAAGTTTTATAAAAACCCGTTTGGTGTTTAAGGAAAAACCACATTTTCGTTTCTATAGCACACTTCATTGTTAAGTATTAAGCTAATAGAGTAGGAAAAAAATAAAAAATTAGCATGCAGTCAAAAACTAGATTTTGGATTAATTTGCATGTTCAGTTCTACCTGGCTTTTCTTCGATAATTTTATAATTTGGCTGATAATAACGTTACAGTAGCAATGGCCTTAAGTTTGACAATTCAACAACATTCATTGCGTTATTTACGTTGTTGAGCAAACATTTTATGCGAACATATGAAGCAATGGATTACCAATATCCTATAAAATGATTCAGATTGTGATTAAAAGTGTGTTACGCAATTGACGTGACTCCTTTGAGTAATTACATTTATTTACCATGGTTTTTAAGTTAACGCCTCATTTCAAAAACTCATCAATAATGAACGTATGTACCTACCTACCAAGTGCATGTGTGTTGTAGGTTGATGCCTTTTCAATAAAAATAAGCCTGCAATTTTATATAACTGAAGGTCGAATTTTTCAGAAAAGTTTAACATTGATAATTTCTATGTTTATTCACACGTGGGCTGATTTTATGTACACGTGACTCAAACTCAAACTATTTATTTCAACTAAACCAATTACATGCACTTTTGAATTGTCAAGGGTTAGTCAGTCAAAAAGATAAAGCTAGTTGCCCATTCCAAAGCGTAGGTACCTATGGAGAAGAACGGGCAAGAAACTTCATGAACACTCTTTTAAATCACAATAATATACTTACAAAGTATTGGTTACATCATTCATGTTAAAAATTATACATGTGAGAACGAAAAGATAATGAAAAGATAAAAAAAACAATTCAAATATTAAAATAAATCAAAATAAGCCATGGCAGCAAAGAGTTGACCAGTCCCTACTGACGGCGCTCGTTCACGAACATGACTTTACTACACACCCACACATAAAGATAGTATCGTCATTTTATTTATAAATAACATCAAGTGCTGAACTTAAGCCTCCTCTCGTGATCCCTATTATGAGGATTCATTGTACAGGGATTTAACCTTTAGGTATTCCATATCTATGTATATACTAATAATAAAGCTGAATAGTTTGTTTCTTTTTTATTTTAACGCGCTAATCTCTGGTAAAATTATGTTTAAATTTGATAGCCTAATCCATGAGGAAGGCTTAAAGTTATTTAACATTACGCTAGGATTTTTAGGAGCCGAGCAAAAAGAAAAACAAGTAAGAAAAAACTAAAAAATGCTAAGCGAAAACGTAGCGCGGGCAGGGAATGCGATGCAATGGGGTCGACATCTTCAACAATCATCGTCTTATTTCAGTCTATTTATACAAATCCTTTATGAATACACTTACACTTTCCTCATGAAATATTCCGTCCATTGGTGAAAACCGCATGAAAACATGTTCGGAAGTTTTTTAGTTTATCGCGTTCAGACAGACAGGCAAACAGACGCAGCGGGGGAGTTTGTCTCCTAATATGTAGTTTTTGTAGGTTCAATGACAATAAAATATACGAATGATAAAGGTAACTTTACATTTTACAGGGCTACACTACTGATACTCGTCGTAAAATAGTCATCAATCACTCTAACTTAATAGAAGAGAGCCTCATCCATTCAAAAAATATCTCTAATTTCTTCTACAAAATTAAATAGATTTATAACCGCAAGAAATTTGCTTTGTTGGAAGATTTTTAGAGAAAATTAAATGGTCATACCCTCTTAAACTGAGTGGCTCACAACAGCGCAACTGCAATTCTCTCGAATAAAGCGCAGAGTGCATGTGCGTTTATTTACGCCACATTAAAAACTTTTTCTAGTATTCCGAATAGCGCTATTACATGGTTTCTAATTATACAAGGACTGTGCTCACCATTTTTAGTTTTCGTTTTAAAGTTTAATTGAACTTATGGGCCTTGGGTCAAGTAATTCTATTCTCTCTGTTTTTTATTTACTTAATTATGGGCTTGTCCGCTCAATGCTTTTGGAATGCGGTTGGAAATAGGACTCAGGCGGCCTCGCTGAGTATAATTGCTTTTATTTGAGCATGGCCCATTTTACAATGTGAAGTATATTTATTTACATGAAGATGCATGTATGTAGTCAGTCAAAAACTGCTCCGCAAATTGTAAACTCTCAGATGAGCAGTTTTACGAAAACATGGCCACAATAGAAAAAAAAAATAACACGACCTGCTAAAACTTTAAGCGAATCCCTAGCACGTGAAACTTATAATCAACACCAACAATTCATAAACGAAGCAAAATGAGCTCATAAAGCAACAAAACTAGAAACAAACAACACCAATGAGTATGAATCCGTCTGAAAACTTCAATATCCAGTCGGAGTTCATATTAAAGTAAATCAAAGTAGAGTCGCGTATCCGCCAGTCTGTACGCAGCCTTAAATAACGCTCGTTGTTTTGGCCGTCATCCAAGGCCTTGTTAAGGAAACTGGAGAATTTCGCGGGGCCACCATTGTTTCTTGTTGTGTATAAAGGCGCGACAGACGTCCTGAGCCTCGGTCTGTAAATGTATGCAATAGAATAATTTCCGTTCAATTATTTCGTTATCCAGTGTAATTGAGGCTTTAGTGGCGGTTATGCGGTCTGTTTTGATGTTTAATTTGGAAAGTAAGTGGTTTTTGTGGCTACATACTTTATAAGTTATGTTTGTTTGTATGTTGCTTTTGTTATGCGTATTTAATTGGCGCCGTAGGGGTGTTTGGCTATCAGCTAATGACAATATGCTGCGATTAACCATCTGTGTCAGTTTGTGGAAAATACGTGCACAGACATTTTTGTAGCGGTTTTTTGTTCAGCTGCGGCGTTTACAAGCTAATATAATCATTATCATCATTGTAATATGACATCATTGTAATTTTTGAGAACGAAGTTCCTTATCGCGCGTTGCGAAAGGGGGCTAGACGGAAAAAATTAAGATCAAAAGTTGGAACGACACTTTTTGCTATAGTTGTAAGCCGTGTGACGTGCGCGTGTTTCTCTGTCTCTCTCTCTCTTATAGAAAACAAGCCACTTATACTTCGTTCCATCCGGGTGTCCCTTGACACCTCTCAAGTTTTGTTTTAAATAAAATCGAATAGATAGGTACCTCATTCTATTTTGTTGAGCAAGGTTTACATAGTAGAAAAAGCAATACAAAACTTATAAATAGTATAATACCTAATAGTAGAGGAAGTAGGAGAGATTAGTCCAAAATCGGGTATGGGATGGGGGTGAAATCGGGACAATGCAGTTTAGTTTCTTACATGTTTCAAAATTAAGCGCGCGTTTGCCCGCTGCAGCTGGCCATTCTGATTAGTTTGTCAACAAACAGCATGTCAAAATTGTAAAAACAACTTTTAAAAAAGTAATTTGATTCTGCTCCAAAATCTTATGGGACGAATTCGAAACTGTGACTAGACTAGCAAAAGGGTCAAAGGAATCATGACCTCGATTTTGGAGGAGAATAAAATAGATTTTTAAGAAAGCGCCTAACCTATTGTGGTTGTTTGTATTACTTTCATAATAATACTAAAAACAACTTTTACTGTAAACTTATCATCATCTCTTTTTTTTTATCGTGTAGAAATGCTCATGCATTCTGCACTACCACGGGGAGATCGTGCGGTTATGTGGGAATCTAACCCACTAAAACTCCACGGTGTCCTCCTCTGCCGCATACGGCGGGAACACGGGCACGCGTTAGCACTCATCCGTGAACCCGCCGCGGCTGTCCGTCACCGGACCCTCCTCTGGGGAGTAGTCCCCATCACCGGAGCACCGGAACACATAGCACGCCGTGACCACCCCAGGGACCAAACCAGCACATGGGCGCCAGACAACCCCGTGTCTGGGCACCCTTGGTCCTCCTGCGACGGGTCAGGTCATTGGCCCCGCCGCCTGCCAATTTTCTGCCGCAGAGGATAGGGAGAGCGGCCTACGTCATACCAACACTCCTCCTCCCCTGCGGCCCCACCGCGTCCGCCATCACACGATGGCTACCTCGTCAAGGCCGCGGAAGTTAGGGAGAGCGGTGCACCGCAATACGACGGCACTCCTCTCCCACCGCGGCCTCCAACCCTCAGCCGTGATGCCTCCCATACGACATCGCGGCCCACCTCAGTTGCAATGTCGCACAAGCATCACCGCAACCTACTTGTTGGCCGCTACGTCGTCGGCTTACTGGCAAAGCCCTAACGAGCGGCCCCTCCTTGGGTTCCTCTTGGCTTCACCGTGGGTGACCAAGCCAAGCCTACTGAGCCGCCCCCGCCTCGAAAATGCGGGAACCCACCGGAAGGGATCATCTAACCCGTTGCAGCTGAAAACCAGTATTTTTCATGGAGCGACTACGTATCTGACCTCCACAACCCAGTTGCTTGGTAATACGATACCCCTTGTTAAGACTGGATGTCAGACTTTCGGGTTGTCAGCTCCTAACCTATGCTACTCGTTTGTATTACTTACATAATAATAATTTAAAAAATCTTACTGTAAACGACTCCTAGCAATATAGTGTAGTAATTACAAAGTGCATTGCGATTAGATCGACTAAGATTGCAGCATTAGATAATTAGAAGTAGCACACACGTTTCGAGTTGGCTTGCAATTTGAACACTTTCCTTGTCTCTTCTAGCATTTGTTGCGATAGCATTCTGCTGACCAGACGGGCAATTCCCGTATTTAAAAACTTTCGCATTCTAATGTTAGTGTCAATCTGTCAAAGAAACCTCTTATTTACCTATATTTTTGTCAAGTTTTTTTACATTGATCGGCGCTGGGGTGAGATTGCGACTTGAATTTGAACGTTGTTTTTAAATATGGCAACTATCCTTCGGATATTAAGTCACCTAATAGTCCTCTAGACCGTATTTCGCCCATGGCGGCCAAAGTATGAACGGTGAAGGAAAACATCGTAAGGAAAACATGCATTTTTCTTTGTGTATTTAAGTTTATCATCACTGCTCTCAATCGGTGAAGGAAAACATCGGGAACTGGCATGTTCTAGTAACAAAAATTCGAAGAAATGTGACAGCTACCTTAACCCGCACTACGCCCGCGTGATAGATTACGGCACACTCAGCAGTGGGAACATTATAGGCTGTTTATAATCAGCCTAGAAGCCTAGACTAGCCTTAGGGCGCAGGAGTATGCGCAGACACAGGTGAACTCTCTCTTCTCTCACCTATGAAGATACCAAAACGAAAATATGGTTATACCTCTGAGTAGGAGGTATCTTCTCTTTAAATAACTCACTAGAGAAAAGGGTCGTCAATTAGGGACATTAACCACTTGATATGCATACTTTTCGAATCATTTTATCAACCATTAAATATTCAATGCTAGTGCAACAAATGAGTTATAGTACCCAGTAACGTTTGGCCAACACCGTAGCAGCCGTATCGCAGAACATCAATGATTTATATGTCTTTAGTTAAACGATAACTGGCTACCATTAATTTAGAAATTATCTGATAAGTATTTATACAATGAAAAAAGGAGAGGTTTGTGACCCGCACTTGTCTTGTCTTGAAAAGATGGTGGGCAAAGCAAGGTAACTTTTTGATATTCTACAAAAGAAATGTGGGAACTTAAAAAGTTATCTTGGTTATGTGAAGAGGTTTAATTTTAAACGTTTTTAATTACGGCAATTGGCCTTCTGACTGTGAACGTTCTTAAAATAACGAGAATTGCTGCTAAGGCCACCCTTCCGGAAAAACTGTAGTTTAGGTTTACAAAGAGTAATTTTTCAAAGTCTATACCAACAACACTGACCTGACAGTAATCTATCAAACCTTATTTGAAATCATTTGTCAAACAGGCCTGTAATTAAAAAGTAACTCAGTGCCTTCACAAATAAGAAACAAAGTAGTTTAGCAATGTTACTCGATTTAAACAATTAATTGAAAAATCTTTGTAACGTGCTCGGGTAATATGTTGGCAATTTACGAAGAGCTTAATTTACTTGGTTCCGTTGGGAGCTGTTGGTAAATTAACACTTATTACTGTTCTGTTTTATTGATCCTGTTTAATTAACTACTTTTCCTGGAAGCCTTTTAATAGATTTATATTGGTTCTCAGGAATGTTTGCTTTGGTTTCTGAAATGTGGTTTGAAACTTTATACGGACAGATTGTTTTCGACTCGTTGGGCTTAAGAGATTTATTAAGTAAGTACTTCATTGTACACCAATAATTATATAGGCTACATTTTGTCCCCGGCTTCGCCCATGTGGAGGTCGGACATTATCTCAAGGGAACGTAGGTACTTATGTACAATTATTTTTTTGGCCACTATGGAAACTAGTCTATTCTGTCTGTCATTTTGTCTATTCTTCCGCCAACATTTATACCGTTCATGCTACATGAACATGGGTCATGATACGCATGATGGTCTGTGATTGCCTGGAGGTCTGCTGCCTTGCTTTGGATTGCAAGAAATGCATGAAAAAGGAGTCAATGTTATGAGTATAGGTAGTTTTATTCCCAGTTTTTAATACGACGCCCTCAGAAAGATGAAATTAGAAATTCGTTATTTTATTTCATTGCGTTTGGGTGACTTAGAGCTAACACCACAAAAGTAATAAGTGAGGCAATCCTCGACAAGCCATTTACTTAACCTAAACCTCCACAAGTTTTGAAATTGATTAACTATTCGTTAAGCATAACAATTTATTAGTTATTTATTTAATTGTTTGTTTTTCATTGTTCGTTTTTTTTATATAGTTTGTATTAAAGCATTCCATTAAAGCGCCACGCTGTAAACCGTAAACTCACATTACTTTGGCCCAAAATTCGTACTTTTTTTGTATTTCTTAATATCCTGTTTTATCAGACGTTTTTTTGGTATTTTTTTTGTGTTTGTTTTATTGATACATTATGGAATTTGTTAAGAATAATCACTATGTTACGTCATTATTTTTTTAAATTTTTTTTATACTGGGCCAAAGTAGCTTTAGGGTTATCGGTTATTTTAGCCTAGTGAAGTCTGTTGCCTAATATCTCCTACAAGCGTTGGGTCATTGTTAACGCAATGTGAATATAAAGGTGTAAAATTATATACAGGATGTAATTTTTATGCTATAGATATGTATATGGAAGTGCTCAGAAATCGGAAAAAATTGATTAAACATAATTGTTTTGTGTAAATTTTATAAATAACAGCAACTGGAAAGCTATTGATAAAAATAAAACAAACAAAAACAGTCTTCAAACATTTAATTAATGACTAAATTAGAAAAAAATCAGCCTTTTCTTCGCTTGTGGGTAACACGAACACAACAAAATGTGGGAAAAAAAAAAGAAAACTTATGTCCTAAATAGATTCCTTCTTAAAATTCACTTGCACAGTTCAGGCACATGAAAAAATTCTCTCTTTACCGCCTTGGGAGGTTCTATTTTCTTCAAAACAAATCCCATCTAGGAGGTCCACCTTGCATCCAAGTTGACCATAAATGTTCCAACTTTTAAACAATGTAAGGAGGTATTACTTCACCTGCAGCATTATCGCAAAACATGATAGTAAAGTTTGCCTTGGTCGAATTCATAACACATTCTGGATATATTTTGTGCCCCTTCTACAAATGACTAATTTTTTCCCCGGATCATCTGACAGATTTGTCTCATCATAATTGTAGATATTTTCTGGAGGAACTGACTGAATCACTCTTTCGAGACTGTCTATAAATTCTGTCACAACATCCGGGCTAACAGCAGCAGGTACTTTTTTATATTGTTTGCATATCTTTGGGTTAGATTTCGCTGTCGGTCAAGAAAACAAGAGAGTCAAGCGCGGCCTGGAACATTGTTTTTAAATTGTGGCACTGTACGTCCTGTTTTTGACAGAAAACCCTTAACAATCATCTTTAGATCAAAGTCGGTTACTGGAAAACCATATTCAGATAAAGCTATTGTATGGGCTACTGTCGAGGCCTCTTCCTTTTTGTTGAACACTGTGGGTTGACCAGGCTTATTGAAAGAACTGCATTTTAATTTTAATTTGATGGTGCTTCGAGGAATACAGAAGTGATCAGCCGCCGCCCTTTGTGATAATTGCTTAGATCTTATCGATTCCAGAAACTTTTCAAGTTTTTCGTTTGAGTAATCTATGTACCGGCGACTACCGGGTTTTCTAACGGATGAGTTGGGCATCTCCTTTGCAACTCACTACCTGAAATAATAAAAAACAAAAATATAGCTACATTAAATGAAATATAAAAAATTACAAATGAAAACATGATGTATAAACTTTTAAGCCTATCAATATTGTTAGGTTAGGTTACTTTGGCCCGCGGGCTAAAGTTACTCGTAAACATGGGACAAAGTTTTCAACAGTTTTAAATTACCTACTGAAACTAAAATACAATAGGCATACCTATTGTATTTTTGATTTCACAGATAGGTACATATAGCCAGATAGATACGTGTTACTTTAATAATAGTGGCAGCTTTTGGACTTGATATTTTCTTACATATACTTTTTTTTTAATAGTATGTTTTGATCTATTCTCGGGAAAAAGCCAGAGGTCAGATAAATAACATAGGTATAAAATAATAACAGCTTATAATGTACAGTGGCCTCTAAAAGTTAGTTGACATTTTTCTATTTCAGGTGTCATCAGGTGTCACATTATTTTTTATGGTCAGTTTTTATAAGTCATAGGTTGAATTAGTCAATAAAAATGTTGATAGTGTACAGTTCTAACATTTGGAACTAGATTTTTCAATCATAATGTGGTGTCACAACTGAAGTGGAAAAATGTCAACTAAGTCTTGGAGGCCACTGTATATGAAATCTATAGTCAATGTTCGGATTATTCACTTAGTTATAAAAGTTTTACATGTATCTATTATGAGAAACCCGTAAAATTGTTGTCCCGTTAGCATTTAATTTCGCCGAAAATATTCGGATTATTCAGAGGTTCATAACAATGTAACCTTCGAAAGTAATAAACTTTTTCCGAAACCCTAAAAAGTATCGTTACTAAACCGTTTTTTATATAAAATGTTGATACCTACGGAGAAACGGATTATCGTACACAAGATTTTTTATTAAAATTGCTTTCTAATTATTTACTAAATATACTTTTACAATTAATTTTTATTTTATATTTGATAATAATCAGCCAGTTTTTTTTTCAATTCTATAATTTTTAATCACACAAGCATAATGGATTCAGAGTTCGAAATGTACCAAACGTTGGTTGACTCCCAAATGTCATTTGGATCTCATGTTTTTTATAGCTTGTTCATTCATTTAAATGAGACAGTATATAGCAGAAACGAATCCTTATTTGATTGAATCTTTCTTTACAAGCCAGCTACGACGTACTCACTCCCGATACAGTCGGAGAATTTGAATTTTATTCCAATCATGGTACACCATTTCAATGAAAACGACACGGTTTAGGAGAATACGTGGAGATGTAAGCAAACATAGCCAACACAATCATGTATTCAATTTGTGCGAGGATTACTCTTACTTTCTGCCTGATTTTTATTCATTGTGTATGCAGCATGTTCTGTGTATCGCTGATTTCCCTTACGATTTGCTCGGAAGTCTGTATGGTGCCAAGACGTATGTTACGTTACGAGCGCTTGAAGCCAAGTACGGCAATAAAGTGTGTTAGCTTTATAGAGCAAGCGAGATCTTTGGCTAAGGACCCCGCACTTGTAGGAGACAGTAAACCTGATTTGTTTAATTCTTGCAGAAGTTAGGAAGTCGTTCAGACAAAGTTAACCAAGAGAAATATATGAGACGGTTTTTCTTCAAAGTCATTTCATAAATACCCACAATATGCGAAGAAATGAAGAAGTATTCGGGCGTAAGGAGTGCCCAGACTCCAGACGTCATCACTTACGAATAAAATACCAATTTCTTTTCATCACTTGATCCACGGTTCTGAAAATGAAGCTTCAAGATTTATATAGCAAATGAAGTTTATGCTAAATAAGGAATAACTTAAAAATATCCCCACCGAGAACTTTTATAGTCTCGTTTGTTGATGCCAATATACGTATTACGGAGAGTGGACTCTCTAAAAATATCTTAAAACCGCAAACTTTATAACTGAACGAATATTTTGATAGGTACTTACTTTATTCTAAAATATTCAAAGAAGCTCCTATGCAATATCCTGGTTTTTGAAATCCAGTGACTATTGGTCTCGATCAGAATTCGCACAGATTTTCAACAAATATCCTTTTGCTCTCAAATCTTTGCAATAAAAACAACTTGTGTGCGAGTTGAAAGCAAAATATTCAATGTTACCTCAACTTTCTGTGGAACAAAGGTGAACAAATTTTACTTCGTTCAGTACATATTTTTTGTTGTAATATCAAAGTTATTATTTTCATGGAAAGTTTTAAGTAGCTTACGATATTGTTTTTGCTACTACTGACTCACTGAATATTCGTGAAAATCATGAATTCGCTACAGCATTCAGGAACCAAAATAAATACCTTCAGATTAATTAAGTTGTAATAGGTACGCACTTGCAAAGTTATAGGGTATTTTAAAATATTGAGTGTAAAAACATGCATTTTATTATCTACTGAAATACGGTCAGATCAGATGTGAAAATAAATATTTCAAAGGGTATAAAACTGCTTCTCCACTTGATAAAATAAAAAAGTTAATATTATATTTCCACCAAAAGTCCCAGGACTATTTTAATTTACCGTCAAACATTAAATATTTCTCCTTTAGCGTGTGAAATTATTTTGTCAAATTTTATTCCGTCCGTAGTTTTGGCAAGTGCAGGAGATATTTCTTACCGCGACCCGCCCTCTCCGCATAGCTGCCGGTGCTTTTGTCGTCATATACCAGTAAATCTTAGTAGCTTCTCTTAAATTTAGTTGCTTACTTCATCAAATATTCCCTTGGCTAAAGAGGATTTTGCCGAGAAATTGTTTTCAAGACTACTCAATTCAGAAGTAAATTAATGAGCATTGAATCAAGTTATAGAACTACTAGATAACTTGAATTGGGTAAATAAATAAAAACAGAGATTGCTATGGATTTTATAGATATAATGAAAGAATGCTGTTTAGTTTGGTTTGAAAGAATTTGTGAATTACTTCCACTTATAAGCAATTTGTGTAACATCGTTTATCCACAATTTGATTTGTTACAAGGTGGATATTGAAATTGAACCACAAATAAAGACGACCATGATAAAATGTTACAACGAGTATTTTTTGTTTTATTCGTATACTAGCTTCTGCCCGCGGCTTCGCCCGCGTGGATGTCGGAAATTTACCCACGGGATCGTGCTAACAGGATAAAATGTAGGTATGTGCTTCCCCAGAATGCCATCTATCTCGCGGGCCCTTTGTGGCTAATTGAAATAGAAAACCAATTGTATCTCATTAGTGGTGATTAAGAGGGTACCTATATGATATCTTTACCTAAGTACATACCTAATTTAAAAAAAAATAAACTCAATAACAGAAAATTAAATACCTACCTACCTAAATAAACCTATTTCTGATGATAACTAATCTAAACTCAATAAATAAGCAAAATCCCTAAAAACTAATATCTATACGAATGACTAATCCTACCTAACAGTATTATAAAATAACCTACGGTCACTACGTACACTATCAAATATACTACCTATACTTTAAAATTAAAATCTATACCTACGACTTATAAAAATAAACCTAAATAACTCTAAAAACTAAAAGGAATAAAAAGGTCGCACAGATAATACTGCGGGTGACGTAACCTACGACAAACTTATTATTTGCGGTTGTAAGGACAGCAGTGCAGTAACCGGGTCTAGGGATCGAACCGCAAAATTAAGTTTGTTTTTTATTGTATATACTTTTCCGGGATAAAAAGTACCCAGTGTGGTGCCCAGGATATTAAAGAATAATTGTACCAAGTTTCATCGTAATCGAACCGGTAGTTTTTGCGTGATGCCTGAACAAACAGACAGACAGACAGACAGACAGACAAAAATTTTTTTAATCACATTTTTGGGTTCGGTTTCGGTCTAGTAACACCCCCTGCCATTTATTTTTTGGATATTTTCAATGTACAGAATTTTCACTTCTACAGATTTATTATAAGTATAGATAAAAGCGTTATCTGTAGGTATTTACTGAATATCAAACCGCATTCGTTTATTATTAATATACATAAACACAAGTACATAATAAATTTCTTTTTAACCCAATGGCATCTGACGTAGGTTAATTAGATTCTATTGTTATAACTGTGTAATAATTGGGCGTGGGATAGATATTATGCTCTAGAATTATACTCTATTGGCTCGTTTATTTATATTAAGGCCAGAAAGGGTATTTTCTTGATCGAAATAATATTTTTCGTTAATGCGTTCTGCAAGTTCGCGGGTACGTCCTCGATTCTGTCGTAGCGCGGCCGAGTAGCGATAATTTTGCGAAAATGGCCGCCTTGTCGACAGCAGTGCCTCTGCCACGAGCCCGGGTGAAATAATAACCACATTATGATTTTAGACAGGCTACCGCTTAAAGTGGTTTAAGGTGACGCAAAGTGAGAGAGGGGCTTTGTGCCGTTGTGAAAAATGTAATCAGGATATCCGCCTATTCTTGTTTTGTTAATTTACTTTCCAACTAAGAGGTAAAACTATGAATGAATAGTAGCGAAAGGACAGGTTTATTCTTTAACAATGGTGAAGTTTTCAGAATAATGCCACTCTGAAGTAAAGTTTTGAATCTTAATTCAGATACTTTAACGTAACGGTAATAAGTCAGTTTTCCTTCTTATAAAACAGTCTATTTTTTTTGGGTGGGAAATCATCAAATACCCTCTCCCACTCTGGGCTGAGCGGAAGGGCGTGTCAGACTTTTACTGACTAAAACCCCCCCGTGTTCCTTCAGTTGCCTGTGCCAGGGGCCACGGTATCTCTTTCGAGCAACCCGCAGCCCTGGCAGGCATCGGCTCTAACGGACCCCATCAGTTCGTGCTGACATCTCTTTGAGGTGCGCGTTGAACACAACGCGCCGTCGATCCGGGCCTGGTCCTTACCATGCGGCGAGCTGCCCATTGCTCGCCACCCGCAAGCCCGCGCCTACGGTGGCCGGCAGTCAGCTGTTGACTCCCGTCCAGGGCGTCTTCTGTGGCGACTAGGGGCGTGAGGGCGCAGAGATTGCCTCTCCCTCACGCGCTCCGCCTCTTCCTTCGCAAGCATTACTGCTTCGCAGAAGGAGATAACGGCCTCCCATGCACTCTCGCTCCGTACCATGGCTTGGACCAGGGTCGGACGCGAGAGATTGCCGCCACGAGGACACGGCGCGGTGCTCCGCCCAAGCCAGGCAGACCTCCACCGTATGCTCCACCGTGTCCTCCGGGTGATCCACACAGTGGTGACACCCTGGCGTTTCCTTCCGCTTTATCCTGAGCAGGAACCTCCCGAAACAACCATGTCCGGTGAGGACCTGTGTCAGGCGGAAGTTGAGGGCGCCGTGGCGCCTCTCTAGCCACTCCTCAAAGACGGGACTTATCGCCGCAATTGTGGCGTGCCCAGCACTGGGTTGCGACAATGGCACTCCCCATGCCGCTATGAGATCTCGCCGGAGCTCTGTCCGCTGTACCGTGATTTCTCCCGGCAGCGGAGTTACGACCCGGCGTTTTGCCTCCTCTCGCCACTCCCATATGTGGGCGAGGACTTTGACCTCCAGATCCCATGGCGGCAATCCGGCAAGGAGGCTCGCCGCTTCAGCGGAGACCATGCGGTATCCTCGGGCCAGCCGGACGGCCATGACCGCCATGACGCGTTCAACCGGCGGGCTGGTCGCCGCCTCAGGGAACGCCCATAACATAAAACACATAAACGGTCTTGAGTTATGATTTTGTTGTTTTAACAAAAATGGTTGCACAGTTGTTAAAATGAGGACTGTTGAAAAGCACATTTTTCTTGAAGAATATTTCATCATCACGTTTTCTTTTATCTCGAGGGTCAGATATTCTTAAAGACAATTTTCCCCTTTTCAATTGTAGGGACGAGTCTTTTATCGATGAAATGGTTAGCTTTGCGAGTCGTCTGCATTTTCAATTCAACTCTTATTAACCCAACACAATTTTCTTTACGGACTTGTCTTACACATACTGAGCCAGCTACCTATTGAACGCAGTCGTGGGACACACTATTTAATTAGAACTAGGTTCTTAATGCTTTTACTTAATTAACATGCATTGTTGTGAGCTCTTACTTTGCTGCATTTAACTCGTTTCCTATGCTTAAGAAAAAATAACATACGAAAATGTACTGATTTTCTCGTAAGTACCAAAAATAATGACAAAGCATCATTCTGTAGGTATTATATACAGGATCAAATTTAATTTTTATAGGTACCTACTCTGAATTTTGGGTAAGTACGGCTGAGTACGAGGTCAACGGCCACTCAAAAAAATATGAGGAAATGTTGGAAATTATGAGTCTGGAAAATAATTTTATTTTATTTTATCGACATTAGACTTCGATACCCATCACGTCTGTGAAGTTTAGTCAGCTAATTGAATTTGACCCTGTATACATCATTGCATCCTACGATGGCAATTCAGTGGCTTGTAGCAAAAGCAGCGTAGAATCATAGCCGAGTCCCCGCGGCTTATTTCTTTTGTCATAGTAACGGCCATTTAAATTTTCTAATTAAACATGAAGGTGGTACCCTCTCCGTGTCGTAATTGTGCCGAGTGCTATAATAATCTCTGTTTTGCTGGAAACTGACAGAAATTACAACTCCGGGAACAGAAAGCTTTTTGTTCTTTCTAATTATATTAGGTAGGTACCTATATTTCTATTTTCTAATTATATTATATTTATATTTTTGGAAATCAAATTATAGTTCAATTAGACAGAAACAAAAGGGTTTAGGTAGGAGTACCTAAGTACCAGTGAAATGAGTTAAAATTGTTTATTCTGTAAATTGGATATCGGAATCAATATTACATGTATTTTTATATCTAATTTAAGGCCTCCTATTTAAGGACGCGCGGGCTCACGAAAGACGGAAGGAGTGCCTTCCGTCTTTCGTGAGCCCGCGCGTCCTTATGACATATTATAAAAAAATATATTGCTAGTCGACATTTCCTATATTTCCCTTGAGAAGAAATGGCGAAACTAACCCAAAGGTCTCTTTTAAAGTCCAGACATAAACTTGGTCAGATCATGTGAGGACAATGTAGATTGGTGCCTGAAATGGTCTTTCGAGAAAAGAACCACACAGATTTGAGTCAGTGCAAGCATTTGTCAGAAATCGTGTAGCTCAACTCAGAACTTGAAGAGCTTAACGACTCGACGAACAATACCAAAGAAAGGACATTTGGGTAGGCCGCATAAAGTACTCAAACTGCCAGACAAACATTAAAACTAACAGAGAAAGAATCCTAAAAGTTACTATAAGGTACCTACTTTACAAAATAAATATTCATATCATAAAACTTGATTCATTATTTTTGAGTATCAATTTAACATTGAACGACCACGGTAAAGTACGAGTATTTTAACTCTTTCCCCAATAAAATACGTCTACTCGCCGCTCGTCTATTTTACGCCTTTTAGGGATCACAAAGTACCACATCGATGTCGTTAAATTAACAAAGAAATTAATTTTCCCGTCTCGGCTTTCAGAAGTAATTATTTGAAAACAGATTGCGCTGTCACTACGAAGACGTTGTGTACTTACAGATTTGTGACACTTTTCCCCCAAAAGTAGAGACTTTAGATTACATTTCAGAAGGGAAATAACGAATTTGTTCTCTAATATTGCCATTACAAAATTATTCTATGTGTATACGTGCTTGTAGATATTGTTTATGTTTAGGTAATTGCTTTTTCTTTTTTTTAATTGAATTTGTTTGGTTTTTTAGGAAGAATTGTTTACTTAACTGAGCATCAACATGTAAACGTATTATACACGATACACAAATGGTTGAAGAAGAGTGCTTATCAAATACAAAGAAGACCTGTTTTATTAATTAACTAGAGATTTATGTAAGAAGTTCAAATTAGTACCTACTTCCTAAATAACGTCCACCAAATGTTTTTATTATATTATTTTTATGCTGAACAATGGTCGTGTTGCGTGGATGTGACGCATATTTTCCCCCAACTTGTCCTTTTTCCTCTGCGTGATGTTTGTCGCAAATGAATGTAGTTTCTTTTTTTCTTTCTTTATAAGCAAAACAGCTTAGCTATTTAAAAAAATAATAGGATTATAAATGATAGCATGTGGTTAGCGATCGCTTAAAACAAAATCCCCGAGAACAATAGCGTAAAACGTAGCAATTGTTTTCCATTCTTTATTTATTGTACGGTTCAAGAATAGCTTAACCAACCTAAGTAAATATGAGACTGGAGATAATTCACACACAAGCTTATTTAGGGTGGAACTAATCAAAACCGGAGCTAACAAGTACCCATGAATAAATTTGCGCTCACATTTGCATATTAAGCCAAATTAGAAAAACGATACGTTACCCACTCTTTGGTTGATTAAATAATGGCGCTATTTTTGGTTAATATATTTATTTACTTTTCCTTATCTAAAGTAAAACGTGCAAGTTACAAAAAAACTAATTTAACGAACGATCTAAACTGATATTATTATTATAAATAAAGAGAAAAGATTCGATTTTGTGTATGTTTGTTTGTTACGCTTTCATGTTAAAACGGCTTAACAGATTTGGATGAAATTTGGCACAGTGGTAGACCCGATCTGGATAAGGACATGGAATACTTTTTACTCCGATATTCCCACGGGATCGAGACTTATGCGGGTGAAACCGCGAGGCACAGCTAGTGCTGAAACATTCTGGACGCCATGAAATAGTGTCGATTTAGTTTAATCCAGAAATAAGTGCAAATGCATAAAGAGTTACGTTCTGTATTAAAATTAATAAGGCAAGCGTTTCGCAATACACAGACTCTCTCACATCCTGGTCACCCATCCGGACATTAAGATTAATTATGTCCGAATTTGTATCTGGATATTATGAACCTATCACTGTTGGGACTCAGACCTCCTCTCTCTTTGCAAGTACAAGGGAGTGGGCCGGTGCCCAGTGCGGGTATCACATGTCTTCGAATTTTGAGTTCATCCTTTAGTAACATGGTACTGGAATGTTTTCATTTACCTACCTACTTTTGCGTTTAAAAAGAAAATTTCCAATTCCAGATAATTTTATTCGAGGAATAAATTTGAATTTTTGACAGTTATTCCATACAAAAACTGTCAGACGTCAATTTTATTCCACGAATAAAAATCTGTCGATTGAAAAATCAGCCCTTAGTAAAATTATTTTATTTTAAGTTGATTTTCTAGAAGCAGAAACTAAGTATAAATATAATTATAACAGCGAACGACGGCGCAAAATTTTCCTAAATAAAGGTTGTCTAATAATATCAATATTTTTAAACCGCAATATTTTAAGATCGCCGTGTCGATACGTACACATCTTCCTCGACGGAATCTTTGTCAGGTTCCGAACTTTTCTTCTCACTAAACGCCTAGGAACGCTTCGATCAATAATAGTACTAGATTAAGGATCAGGAACAAAAATCAGTCGCTCAAGTGGCCACGTTTGCACACACGTAAACATCTACATTTCTTAGAAAAAAGTTGAATAATATTAACAACTTCAGTTTATTATAAACCTTAATGCTTAAACATAAAGTTTAATTACCATCGCAAAATATATTTAAAATGTCGCTTAAAAATAAAATCATTCTATTTTTTAATTTTCAGTCATTTATTCTAAAATGAAACTTAAAGTCTAAGTAATAAGGTTAAAAACATACTAATTTGAAATAAGATCACAAAAGTATTTGTGGTCTTATTTTTCAGGCCGTTTTTGACGCGCATATTGGGAATCTAGTAGGTACTATTATTGATCGAAGTAGGAACGCAGCTGAACGGATAATGTTACCAAACCTTGTTTTAATAACAAAGTTAATGGTGCATGATGTGCGCAGTAAGTAGTGGTGGCTCCGAAGTAACGTCCTCGACTTACGATTTCTACGTCGTGGGTTCAAACCCAGTCAGGCGGGTTTCTTTGTGCAATTTATTTCATCACCACTGCTCTGAAAACGGTGAAGGAAAACATCGTGAGGATTCTAAAACA
The DNA here is from genome assembly GCA_945859715.1 of Apamea sordens. Lineage (NCBI taxonomy): Eukaryota > Metazoa > Arthropoda > Insecta > Lepidoptera > Noctuidae > Apamea > Apamea sordens. The sequence continues at coordinate 11,469,959 of OX243994.1, read as the reverse complement.
AAAAATTTAAAGACAAGTGACATCTACCAACCCGCTCTCGCACCAGCATTCCCACTCAAAAGGGAGGAGGCATGTGTCCCAGCAGTGGGAAATTATAGGCTGATTGTGTATGTATGAGCTGTAAGCATACAAAAAAGAGTTTACTTCTTAAGGCTAAAATATTTGTCCTTACACTTCATATAACAAAATCAAAATTAGTAAATTACAACAACAGCCTATAAAATTAATGTTTTACCAAAGACAAATCTTACTATATAAAAATAAGTCGGGTTTTCCTTCCTGACGCTATAACTCCAGAACGCACGAACCGATTTCCACGTTTTTGCATTCGTTGGAAAGGTCTCGGGCTCCGTGAGGTTTATAGCAGGTAGGAGTAGGGTAAGAGTAGGGTAGGAGTAGGGTAGGAGTAGTGTAGGAGTAGGTTAGGAGTAGGGTAGGAGTAGGTTAGGAGTAGGTTAGAATTAGGGTAGGAGTAGGGTAGGAGTAGTGTAGGAGTAGGGTAGGAGTAGGGAAGGAGTAGTGTAGGAGTAGGGTGGGAGTAGGGTTGGAGTAGGGTAGAAGTAGGGTAGGAGTAGGGTAGGAGTAGTGTAGGAGTAGGGTAGGAGTAGGTTAGGAGTAGGGTAGGAGTAGGGTAGGAGTAGGTTAGGAGTAGGTTAGAATTAGGGTAGGAGTAGGGTAGGAGTAGTGTAGGAGTAGTGTAGGAGTAGGGTAGGAGTAGGGTAGGGGGTAGGACACCACGCGAACGAAGTAGCGCCGGGCAGCTAGAAATAATTTATATGGCAAAACAACGTTTGCCGGGTCAGCTAGTCTAGTTATAAAACTTGAGAGATGTCAAGGGACACCCGGATGGAACGAAGTATAACTGGCTTGCTTTCTATAAGAGAGAGAGAGAGAGACAGACAGAAACATGCGCACGCCGCACGGCTTACAACTATAGCAAAAAGTGGCGTTCCAACTTTTGGTCTTAATTTTTTCCGTTTAGCCCCCTTTCGCAACGCGCGATAAGGAACTTCGTTCCAATTGTTCATCATCCATCATCTTTACTCAGCCATAAATAAGCCACTGCTGTACATAGGCATTTCCAAACATCACCATAATAACATGTACTACACTTTTCGCGTCCAGCGGATTCCCATTTTAATGGATAACATAATGTTATTTCTATGGACATCATAAATGTTGGAGTGTATGCGACAACATTTTCCAACTGAGTTAGCTCAACTATTGAGAGGGTTTGTAACAACGTCAAACATTTTATTTTAGCTTTTGAGCGCAGCGTAACTTTTTGAAACTGCGTTTTTACAGCTTTTTAGGTATTTAGTGCATGTTTGGGATTGGATTAGTGAATGCAGCGGGCACTAGTAGTGTTTGCCGTCATTTTATTTGTGTAACTAAATAATAAAAAATACTAGTGAAGGTGAATTCGCGTAATCCTTTGATAATTATTATTGACCGAACTGTGGCACAGGTTTCCAGAACTGGATATATTGGTAGGTATAATTCAGAGGTTTGACAGATTTTCTGTGTTTGAAACAAAGGATTTTCATGAAATAATGTTATATTACTAACACTGTGTTCTGTTGAACTGCGATAGTAACGGGAAATTTAAAATTGAAAGAACTAAAGGAAAATTCTTTTAAAATATTTTTCGTCATTGAATGTTTTATGCGTCGTATAAGAATAAATTATCAGATTTTTACATCATGATCTCTAGTACGACAAAACAGTAGTAGTAGATACGTACTATAAAACAGTAGTAAATAAGCAATCAAAATAAAAACAAGATGAGGTTCTAGTTTTCTCTCTCATCTTTCGATATGGAAAAGTCAAGTTTTCACAAGAATGTGGCCAATTTTCTCTTTTTCATTATAGCCTTGAGTTAATAAAAAAGTTCCTGTTTGCCAAGCCGAATAATAAGTTTTACTTTCATTTTACTTTTAATATGCTTTTGCGATAATTCCTGCAAAAGTAAACACAATCTTAACTTTTGACTTCAGCCTGTTTCTATCGCGCTACAAATATAAGACAATAATAATAGCCTATATCGTCGTCCTGCAGGACAACTTTCCTTTTTCCATTCTAACTCGATCCTGAGCCAATATGGACCAATCCCTCATGTAAGAGTCAAGTTCGTCCCGCCATCTACGCCTGGGTCTTCCGCGATGTCAAGACCAATTAATATATAATAAACAGTAGTTATTAAGTTAACCTAGTGAGAGTTGAGGCCAGACTACCTCCATATAAGCTAACCTTACATTTCTTATCAGCGGTGCAAGCACGGATCTTTTTTAAAATGAGGAATTTTGTGAATTTGTTATAGTTATTCATTTAAGTAGAAATCTTGCAAGCGAGAGTAAGCGTGAGCTGCCGAATTCCCTAAATTAGGAATCTGGTAGACAAAAACAATATATTATATTATAATCACAATATTTTAAATGGAACAAATATTTTTTTTGTCGAACTAAGTTATCGTTAGGTTTTTTTGGGTAGCCTTAATTTTGTAACGTCAAGCTAAGTATACCAATTGGAGAATTTTGTCAAATTCTAAGACATATATTTTAATGATAAGTACGATAGTCACAAGTTAGCCTACAGCTGACCCGTTTCGGGACTACAGGCATAGCGAGTTGGTCCAGCGAGAATATACACTAGACAGGGCCTACGTACATTATTTACACCATAATTGCTTACCTCCCTCAGCGAGTCATTACACTAAGTATACCACTTACTAATGGACATATTTGCGTAATATTAAGACTATTAATATCTCATTTCGGGAATGACTTTGCCTATTCATTAATTTGGTCTAGATAGGCATTCAGGTAAAACAATAACATACATAAAAGCCTCAAATCCCAATTTAGTGATGTAAACTCCAATGAGCATCGAATTGCTCATTTAGTTAGTAGGTATCGTTATAAAAATAATTAATTGCTATGTTAAGCATAACAATTATTATTAATAATAATAATATCCCTGGACATTTCACACAGCGCCATCTAGTCCCAAGCTAAGCAACCTAATGTTATGTTATGGTAACAAGATGGGTTAGGGGTCATTCGGCTCACTATGGAACTGGGACCGCGGACCAGTTACCCCTTTTAAAAATTGATAATGGTTAACTGGGACCACATCTGTTTTATTAAGCTCATGTTGCGACCTTTTTATATATTTTAAGGTTTTTTACTCTTTAGACATGTTGTCAAAATAAAAGTTGTGTCAGTGATTCGTAATTTTAAAAAACTACAGACCACATTTATTAGAATATTTATGCGAAGATTTTTGGGAAAAATTATGGGTTAGTGTGACAAATGTTTTCCAACTCGTAGAAAACAGTTGGAAAACATTTGTCACACTTACGCATAATTTTTCCCAAAGTAGGTACTCGTACAAACATGGGTATCGACAAAAATACTTTTTGTAAAGTTTAAGATGAGTGTAGGCAAAATGTGGTCTGTTTTTTAAAATTATGAATCACTGACACAACTTTTATTTTGACAACATGTTTAAAGAGTAAAAAACCTTAAAATATATAAAAAGGTCGCAACAATGAGCTTAATAAAACAGATGTGGGCCCAGTTAACCATTATCAATTTTTAAAAGGGGTAACTGGTCCGCGGTCCCAGTTCCATAGTGGGCCGAATGACCCCTAACCCAACAAGATGGCTGATAAACTACTTATATACATTTTTTTTTTTTGTAAATCCATACATATTATAGATAGAAAAACACCCAGACTCAGAACAAATACATGTAGAACTTACAAATATTTGTTAACTTACAATTATTATGAAGCGAAAGAGTAATTCTCTTTCGCTTGGAGTGGATATTTATTGGGAGTGGGTACTTTTTTTTTTGAGGATGGGAAATCATCAAATGACTCCTCCCGCTCTGGGTGGAGCAGGAGGGAGTGTCAGACTCTTACTGACTAAAACCCACCCGTGTTCCTTCCTTAGCCCTTTATGTTCCAGGGCAGCGGTAAACCCTTTCGGATGTTCCCGCTACCCTGGCAGGCTTCGGCCCTGTGGGGCCCCGTCACTTTGCTGACATCTCTTTGAGGCGCGCGTGGAACACATACGCGCCGTCTGGCACGGGCCTGGTCCTGATCGGACGGTGAGCTACAGGGGGTACTTATTTAATATCAATGTTTAACGAGTTTTTAAAACATACATTTATGACGTTTATTTTAATTTGTAAATATCTCGGTACCATGACGTCCCGGTCCTTTGGAAGGCGTTCGAGGGGCCGAAACCAATTCACAGAGGCCTGCTAGACAATTTTAAATGGAATGAGGCACCGACCGACCATTATTCCTGTATGCACTATGCAAGTGTACCCAAGGTCAACTCCTGATTGGTGTAGGACCTATTGCAGGACACGGAAAAATAAGATATTGAATTATGGGTTTGGGTTGCTAAAGTGGACTGGTTCCAAGAACTACCGGAGGGCGTTTAACGCTAAATGTATTTAGTGATTTTTGGTACAAGCGGGCCTCAAAATGAAATTATGTATTTAATTCGTAGGTAACAGCATATTATTGATAAATGAGACACGGTATAAATATTATACGAATTCCCCGAAGCCATTTGTCAGCCACAAGAAGCTGCTAAGACAGATAAGAAGCAATTTGTATTATCGCTTTTACTTCAGCCAATTTGAGAAAATACCATATAATAGTTCAATAACAAATTCTCGATTTAGATTATCTATCATTTTTCTAACCATACCTACAGCTTGATTGTGTGGTTAAATCAGATGAGATTATGACGTAGATATAGCGTCTCCGTCGCTACCACAAAAGTTTAAAAAGTTAATTTCAGGACAGATAAAACGAGGGCTTTCTTGAAAAAGGTTATTAAGTCAAATTTAGTCGCTCTTCTTTTAATTTTTAATCCATTACTAGATAAAATTACATTAAAAGAACTATAAAAGAAAAATACAAAAATAAAAGTGGTTAGTGTCTAGTCGCCTACGAACCCAAAACAAAGAACCCAAGCTATATTAAGTTCTCCCAAGTTATATTAGTTGGAACCCAAAAAACGAAATGCTCGTCAATCATCCCTAACTTGGTTGTACCAAGTGGAAGTATGAAGGTATATTTTTCACTTAAATTATAGTGTCAGAATACAAGTAATAATACTGGTATTCAGCTGCATCCGGTTAGACTGCAAGCCGACCCCAACCTAGTTGGGAAAAGGCTAGATAGATGATGAGAACACGAGTAAGACCCAGACTATGGTACGCTCAAAGCCTCACACATACAAACAAATGAACAGAACGGTTTTCCGTTCTGTTTGTTTGGTTGAACCAACTTGATGTCTCATCTATAGAACCAATATTATACATATATCTTTACCGGAAACAAAACTTCGCACAGAGCTTAAACACAGGTAGTATTTAAGCTCTGTGCGAAATTTCGTTTCCGGTAAAGATATATGTATAATACAGAAGTATTTTATGTATTTTTAAGGGTAGTGTGAAAAGATTTAATTTTTTGTATGTTTGTTTGTTACGCATTCACGCTAAAACTGAGACTTATGCGGGTGAAACCACGGAGTACAGCTAGTAATGAATAAAAAGATCAAATCGCAAGAAACAATAACAATCTCTCTTGGATTCTTGTCCAACTTTTATTTTAGGGTATTGATAATTGGATCCATTTTGTTATTTAAAACATAATCATAATAAATAATACTCAATTTAATAACGTTGTCAAAACATAACGCCAATAAAACCTAATGTATTCCACTTTGTGGCCAAAAAATTAATCTGCAGCAATTTTTTTTTATTAAGTTCTAAAATACAAAAGTATTGTGATTCATACCCTGTTGAATATGCAAGAAATTAAGAATATTCATAGCTGGCTCGTTAGTGGCGGGTCGGCTACGTTCCTGGGCAGTATCGTATTAAACACTATATACTATATAATAGGTACCACAGTTTATGTTTAAAAGTGTTACTTAGAAAATAGTTTACTGAGTTCTATAAACGTTTTAAAATAGGTAGCATGTTAGATGTGTGAGGCACGGTTTCTTTTGATAAAATTTTTATTGGAATTATTTTGTATTATTCTACTGAAAGCCAATTCCCGTAATCAAAAATGTTGAGAATCTAGTCACAATCTCATCTCAAGGACAATCAATGTCAAGAACTTGTCAACAGTATAGAGAAATTAGAGGTATTATTGACAGATTCAGACTGAGATCAGACTGTGAACGTTCTCAAAATCACGAGAATTGCCCCTTGGTATTTAATGTTCATGTTAACGTTCTTTTTATTAGTTACCTATTGGAATTTTTAATTATGAGAACAAACATACTGTACAATCCTGGTTAGTATGTGTATATAGAAGACTAGTGTTAATAAACATATGCTTCGTACAGTGCACGAAATAAGAAAATGAGCACAAAAAGCAGTGACACTGCACGGACGGTGTGAAGAAAGGACAAAACGAAATTGAAAAAGCTTTCGTGGTACGTCCCTCCAGTAGCACTGTGACAGTGTTTTCGGATTTTAGACTTGCATATTCATTTTAAATTAAAGCAACTGCCTATCTGTCTAAATCTCTGCACATTTAGGAATCTGACTTAAAAAATAATAACATTGAAAATATTTGTATTTCAAGGTAAGTAACCAGAAAATTTTAAATTAAGATGAACGGAAAATCCGGAACCGTCAAATATTTGACATCAAATGAAAATGTACAAGAAAACACGAATATTCAACAATTACCAACTCAAGATATTGTTGAATACCAAATTTTAATTAACGAAAGTCCTATTAACATTAAACCGAAACACTTGTGCACGAATAAAACCTTAATACTTTGAGGTTGTTGTTGACAAAAATAAGAAATGATTTACTGGCGCGAGCCGACGAAACCACAAGCGCTCTCTCACGGTGGCGTCGCTGGAGCTTACTTACGTAGACGGCCTGATAAGTCCCACTTTACTCTGATTTGTGGCCACCGTAAGTACCGATATATATTTTCATCAACGTTATTTATACGAACAAGTTATTTTTATGATATTCTTAAGGGGCACAAAGCGCGACAAATGTCTTGCAAGCTTTTGAAAAATACTTTCCATATGTTACGCATATTTTATAAGTTTATGTACGCTTGGAATCAGAAGAGAGTTTATTCGCTTTAATAGAATTATATTTTTCCGCTGTGCATTTAGCTGGTTAAGTGGAAAATTGGCTGAAAAATTCGTATAAGTATTGGCATTATTGAAGCAGTGGTGGCCTAATGGGGCATGTTACATTTGTCAATATTATCACGATCCTAATATCGCGATATCGCAATTATAAACACGATACCGTGATACGGCCTGTTATACCATCAATATTACCACGGTATCGTGATATTATTGACAATGTAACATGCCCCAATGGTATCAGCCCCGACTTACGAGTTGTAGGTCGTGGGTTCGAACCCAGGCAGGCGCTTTACTTTGTGTAAATTATTTCATCACCGCTGCTCTCAAAACGGTGAAGGAAAACATCGTGAAGAAACCGGCATGTCCTAGAGCAAAAAAATCGAAGACGTCACATCTACCAACCCGCACTAGGCCCGCGTGGTGGTGGTGGTGTGATTATGGCCCATTCCCTCTCACCGAGAGGAGGCCTCACTCCCAGCAGTGGGAACATTATAGGCTGATTATGGTGATGATGATTGGCATTATTTACAAGTTCATGAGTTCTTTCTCTCAGTACACACTAATGGTCATTATATTCGATCAAGCGCCAATTAGGATACGGATCACTTCAGAAGCGTAGGTTGCTATTTAATACATTTTTCTACTCTACATTAGCAACCCATTTGCTGTTAATTCAAGTCGGGGCTAGACTAAAAACATTCTTGTTAGAATCGCAATAAGTAAGTAGGTACTGCATCCACCCTCCATGGTAACAAAAGAGCCGACGGGCGTCGACAGTTGTTGACGAGCGAACATCTCACTCCGGTTATTCTTTTAACTGTCTGCACAATAGCGGGTACTTATTCGTTAATCCGAACATTAGGGTGGAAAAAATCTTTTAACAATGAGATTTCATTTTTCTATCCTTAGGTACCTACTTATTTGGTAATTTTGGTTAGATTTTGGCTTTACTAACAAATATAATAATAATAGTGTTATGGGTAGACTCAAACTCAAACTCAAACTCTTTATTGCATTCATGTGTCATCATGCATCATGCATTCATGTGTGTGTTTCATGTGCATTCATTCTCTTTATCGTAAATTCAAGAAAACTTAGGATAGTAAGTACCTATTATAATTATCGACTAGCTGTGCCCGCGATTTCGTTTGCGTTCGTGTCGGAATACCAATTTTATTTCATTTACAATTTTTTTTTTTTAATTTTATAAATTGGTATATTATAAGATTCTTGTGTAATAACATGATGAGAAATTTCATAAACACACTGCACTTTAGTCAAATACCAAGTGTCATAGGTAAGGCTCCAAAATATTCTACGTTTATATATATATATATTTTTAAGGTAGCTAGTGAAAGCCCGGCTCAATGTGTTGTTATGAAAGTCAAAAGCAAAAACAACCCGTTTATCCAGCTTTGACCGACCAGACTTTGTAAGCAAAATCAGTAATTGACGCTGGTCATAAGCTCTGTGGGGTAAAATATCGGATTGGGCCATAATCAAAGGTTTACGAGCCGAAGCCGACGGGAAATCCTTCGTTCCATTATATATTACAAAGAAACGTAATACTCACGTTAATGAACCGTGAGAAAGAATAAATAGGTACTTTTTATGTATAATTGGGTGTTAGTAGCTACCTATGTTAAGGTATTTTTGCATTTCTACTGGTGTTCTAGACTAACTTGAAGCAGCTTAAGACGCTTGCAGATGAGCGGCACGTGTCAACGGCAGAGGCAACTGCAGCCGCTGAGATGTCTACGGCTGCCGTCGACAACGTGCCGCTGGTGTATTTGAGTACAGTACTCAAATTGCGAGCGGAACGTTGTCGACAGGAACGCCGATGCGTCGCCGACGGTCGTCGGCGACTGACGTTGACGCGTGCTGTTCGTGAGCACTACAAGGTTACATAATATTTATTTTGTAGTATTTTTTTTTTCAGAATTAAAATAAAATCAACATTAATAACAACTTATAATGGTCAAAATAGAAATATAATATCCTAACTTAATTAAAATTACTAACAAACTAAAATTATGTAGTTTAAAACCAAAAACAAGTTTCTTTGGATAACAACTATACCTAAAAATCACTCTAAAAATACTGGAGACAGCTGTCTTCAACAATACAGCGTAATCTAATGATTATCCACAAAGCATCAAAATAAATAGATATTAAACTTTTTAATAGTTTCACAAAGATACCTCTTTGAGGTATACGAACAAGTTTTAAATCCAATTTAAAGTCGACATCTCTTTGATATATAATATTTTAACAGAATATTTAAGTCGAAATGAAAAATAACTAGGCCTACATCTAACAGAAAATGAGCATACCATGTAGGTATTCAGTTTCACTATCCGTTTTCCTCTTGGGCAAGCATAGACTCGGATTGGAGCTGGTAAATTCTCCTGGTAGAGTAAAAAACGGAAAAAGAAATACAAAAGGCGTCCGCCAGCAAAATTACCTGGGGCCACGTAACAATGTAATATCGACCTTAGCTTATAAGAAATAAAAGTCAAATGGCAACAAATAAAATCTTGGTAGACATGTTCGTGAGCTTCATTTGGGCAAAGGGAGGTCAAACACTTAAACTCCGGAGATACAAGATTGCAGACGAGTTGAGGCAAACGAAGCAAGCTTCATGAATCGCTTTCGTGCATGCGAGGGGGAATTTTTGAGGGCCGCTACGTAATCAACCTGCTATTTTGATGGTACATGCACTTGGCGAAAGCTTTTCACGACGTGGAGATATTCATTATAAGTAAGGATATCACAAACAACATCATGAATTTCAAAGCTGCTGAAATATATTAACGTGACTTTACTACATCCATATTTACAGAATTCCGTTTATAATGAATTAGGTCTTTATTTTAGGTAGAAAAGCCTTTTGTGCCAGCACCCGCTTTCTATTCTTATCCCCCGTAGAGTTAGTAATATACATTCCCGCTCTGGAATAATACACACTTATATATATAGAACAGATCATCACAGGGGACCGTTTGAAAAAGGGAAAACAGGAAACGTGTGAAAAAATAAGCCTTTTTTCCCGTCGAAAGGCGTGAACGCAACGCATCACCTATTTCTAAAGGAACGTAAATAAACGCACCTTTAAGAGTGCGTCTGAATCGACACATGTCCGTACATCATCGCGTGAGTCAACATTCACCGGGGCCCTATTCTGAGGCAATATGGCATCACTCATTTATTCTCGAATAATGCTTTCCTGTCATGTGATGTGGACTCTTTGTGTTTAGATAACAAGGCTGAAATAATTAGAGGTAAACGAACCGAAATTAACTTGTAATTAGTAGGTAATTTAACCAACCTTAGGTTATACGGTGTGCATAACCTTTTAAGTTAACTCAATGAACGTAAATGAAAGGGCAATGAAATCGAATTTTACCACAAAATAGAGTTACAAAAAAAGTTTTAAAAGTGTACTTCTTACATGCCAACGATACAATAATTAGCTGCCATGCATGAAAACCACTTCAAAAGATAAAACGGAACGGAAATAAATCGGAATAATCCTTTCTATCGCTTAGTATATTCAGAGGAACGCTTCTAATTACTACAACTCGTTGGTGCGGTTGCGTTTGCGACATCATCAAAGGGGTTGCAAGTGACGTTGCTACTTGCAAAGAAAACAGCTTTTGTTTTCTTTGACCGGGACCTGAACACACGACAACTTTTAGATTTTCTTACCTAGATTAGTTCCTTTCATTTATCCTCAGTTTCATTTATTAAAATCCTTAAGCTTTTTCACAAAGCGCTACTTTGAGCTTAAAATAGACATATAACTACAACATTGGTAGTTAAATAAATGACGCTGCTTGACAAATCAAACGCTTAGCACACAAGAGCAAACTTCGAGCGAGCTCCGTTGTAAATCTAGATCGTAAACTAACATTAATCGTCCGTAGAGAACAAACTAGTTTCTCTAATTATTTCCTCGCCTTCGACCCTCTGGTTTTGTCTCACGGATTGCTGCATTCAAGTAACGACACCATTTATCGTGAAATTCAATGGGATCTTTAGTGCGTCACAAAATTGCACGAAATAATGGGGCTGAGGGAATAAAATAAACGTTGGTGTACCAAAATTGGGATAAGGGCAGGAGAATGATGTTGGTGTACCAAATTGGTTGATGAAATTATTTTCGGTACGATACTTCATCATTCCTTCGGGTTCTGAGCTCCAACTCAATACCACAAAGCATAATCAACCTATAATGTTACCTGGGACACAGGCCTCCTCACTGTGAGAGGGAGTCGGCCATAATCTACCATGCGACCCATAATTCACCACGTGGACCCAATGCGGGTTTGGCCCACATATCTTCGAATTGTTTGGTTCTAGGACATGCTGGTTTCCTCACGTTGTTTCCCTTCACCGATTTGAAACAATAGTTTTAAAATTAAATACACAAAGGAAAGTGCCTCGAACTCACAACCTACGTTACGTCGTAAGTCGAGGCCGACACTGGACTACCACAGTTCCCAATAAAATAATACCACATAGCGGAAGGAACGTGTGTGTTGTGGAATCTGAGCGATATGTTCCATTATGCCCACATCCCACACCCATATTCTCTTCCTGCCATCAAAACCCAGAGGAGTTAACGGAGAGTTTCAAAACACGCGGCAAATCGGAGCGCTCCCCAGTCCCCCACGCGGGAAAGGGTGTAAGTACATAACAAACATTGGGAGTACGTAAAAAACTAAAACCAAAATAGCGCAAGACTGTGCCACTAAGAGGATTAAAAAACAACCAGCCAAGTGTGAGTTGATCGCGCTTGTAGGGTTTCACAGTAACTGTGAATGGCTATTTAATAAATCTTAACATGATTCGTAGAACTTACCTTTACAAAATAAACGTTTGCCTCGTTGGTTCTTTAGTTTCTTTGAATCCAAAACATTTATTATTTCAGAAAGTTGAAGCTGATTGCTAGATTATAGGAGTCAATATCAATTAAACTAAATACCTTACTTAAGCCACGCTTTGGTCAGATAGGCAGTCTCATAATGTAAAATACTGGTATTTAGCTGCATTCGGTTAGACTGGAAGCCGACCCCAACATAGTTGGGAAAACGCTAGGGAGATGATGATGACCTTACTTAAGTCACGCTTCAAAATGCTTTTTTGAGAAACAGCCGGTCGATTCTGTAAAAACCTCACCGTGAAAACTCAAGTGAAGTGAGCGTCAGTAGTGTCAATCAGCATTATTTGGAATGACAGCTCACTCCACGCTCACTTCACCTAAGTTTTCACGGTGAGATGGTTACAGAATCGCACTGCAGCTAGAGTCCGGACTTGATAGACAAAGAAACCGACAAAACTGTCATACTTTAACGCTTCCATTTTTCAATATCTAGTACGGAACCCCAAAAATATAAATCAACACGAAACGTTATTAACGGACTTCAGTGACAATGTAGACAGACTCAGGAAATAAAACATCCGAATGCAGTGTTCCAAGCATTCTAGTTCCCACCCTAGGTTGTAGTACTGCCAGAGTAGGTAGTCTGTGTATCTCAGCGGTATAATAATACCGCTCTGCAATCACGGGTTGTGTTTACTCAAGGACCGTGGTATTTATTTGCTAAACTCTTGAGGGTACGCCTGGTAACATCGGCCTAATTTTCAAAACGAAAGCTGAATCAGCATTTGATTGCGAATCGGATAAACATTCCCCGTACACAGGTAATTGGTTTAATATAAAGTTAATTTTCGTAACTTTTTATTTAAGGATGTTCCCTAAAATAAATCGTTGGACAACAAATGCTAAATATAGAAGAGGAAGGATGTTCTCTAGAAACACAATACAAATCAATCACTCTCAGTCCACGTTTTTGTATGAACCTATTCGGTTGAGAATCTTATCGGCGTTATCAATCAATTATTTGCAAATATTGTGGGTTGTTAAATTTTAAATGTTGAATTGAAACTAAGTTCCGACATTGAAGCAGAGTTAATCATTTTACTAACCTGACAAAATATTTAGGAGTATAAATACAGTATTTTCATGACCTATAGTTACGTGGCACAAGAAATGTAAAGAAACGCTTATAGACGTACTGCGCAACGTAAGTAGTCTTAATTCCTTGGGTACGCTTTAATCCATTCAGAACCATCTTTGAATTATCCTCGAAGACGTAAGAGAAATCCACAGCGGCGTTTACAAAGGTTAACTTTTCATAGATTTGTTATAATTAAAAGTTCAACACAAAGAGAACTCGATCAATCGTTAAAATTATAATTTCGAATGAGTTCAATCGCTGTCATTCTTTTAAAAGCCGGGAACGGGAACGAGTGCCCCGCAATTGAATAGGAGTTTTCAATTAAAAGTGAAAACCGAATGAAAGGCTGTTCGATAGGTTAGAGGCGTGTTACGAACATAGTAAGTGGCCAGACGACAAAAGACTTCGCAATTAAATTTTAGGATTCCAAAGGCGTACTTAAAAAGTTCCTAATTTAATCCTAGTTCGATTCTAATCAAAGATCGGATCTTCAGTAGTTTAGTAATAGAATTAGTGCCTCAAAGCTACTAGATATTCGGCGTCTCTTTGACATAACGTTTTCATTAATTAAAACTAAAACGTAGGTACATTTTCCCGTATAAGTTTCTCTATATTCACCTACGTAGTGGTTTTGTATAATGATTTACATATTTTATTCTGAAACATTCCGCCGAGTCTTTATAATAAATTCATCGTAATCTAAAGCATCCACATCATAATTTACTTTATCTTGCATATAACTCACACGTATATTTGTATATGCTGTGTACAAGAAATATATACGTACGTAGGTACCTACGTACGTATAATATATTTCTTGTTGGTATGTATTTTGTGATCCAGACGACTTGGGAGCAGTATATCCTACACTTTACCCAAAACCGGTTTGCAATATTAATGTATTGTACGTGGTAATCTTACTGATGTCGATACTGAGCCGAACAACTGAAATTATAATAACTGCCTTCCTTATACTCTGCATGAGTATTATGGTATTCTATCTGCGAGGATAAATGGGTTAACGTGTGTAACTAAAAAAGTATTAGTAGGAGGTTTTGCTACATATGTAGAGAGGTAAACGGGCGCACGATTCGGCCTAACTACTGGGTTGAGGGCGGAACTCACGTGCGCACGTTTTCGTCAAAGAAATTTACGTACGTATCTGTAGGATGCGGTGATGAGCTCACGGAAAAACCTCCGTGAAATTACCTTCTTAATTATGCTTTTGGGTATACATATAAAGTAGGTTCCTTCAGTTGCCTGCCGGTATTACGGAGTCTGTTTACTTTATCCTAGAGATATTAAATTTAAGAAGTTAGGTATTTCTCTGTATTTCTTGTTTACAGATAAAGTGAGCTAGAAGAAAAATAAAGATAAGAACGTATATTAAAGCAATAATAATCAAATAAATTTAATAATATTTTTTTAATGCAATATGTAGTCCTGAACCAAATGGGGGTTCTCCTTGGGTGCACTTCCATGTTGCATACAGGGATAATCGTAGGTTGGTGCCTCCTCATCATTTAGAATTGTGTAAAGGGCCTCTGCGAGTTGGCTGCGGCCCCTAGTACGCCTTTCAAAGGTCCGGGACCCCAGGGTCCCAAGATATGTTAAAGACAACAAAAATATTTTTTTTTAAATATTACATTTTTTTTGTTTTTTTAGATTTTTTAATGTTTTTTTAAAATCTTTTTGTTTATAAAAATATTTAAAAATGTAATTAGCAAGTATTTAAATGAAATAAATATAATAAGCCTAAAATAAGTAAGGAATCTTGTGAAAGGTGAGAAAAAGAAACTAATCAAATATCTCGAGCACACGAGGTTGTTGACATGTCGAATGTGAGCTCGGCTGTCATTATGCCTATTGCCGTATCAGCCAATGGCCTGATGGCTGGAAGCATCGATCAACATCTCTCGAGGATCTCGTTAGGCTGTTGGATCAAGGACCCGATTCAGGAGGCAGTACTCGATGTGAGTTGCATTGTCAGGAGATTCCTGTCTCTGGAGCCCGAGCCACCGTAGACACTGACGGATCACAATTTTTTATAATTTTAAATGTTTTTATACTATATATTATAGGAACGAAGTTCCTTATCGCGCGTTGCGAAAGGGGGCTAGACGGAAAAAATTAAGACCAAAAGTTGGAACGACACTTTTTGCTATAGTTGTAAGCCATGCGGCGTGCGCATGTTTCTCTCTCTCTTATAGAAAGCAAGCCAGTTATACTTCGTTCCATCCGGGTGTCCCTTGACACCTCTCAATTTTTTTTATATTTATAATATATTTTTATTACTATTTTTTATATATTATATTATTTTGTCTATTTACATATTTATAAACGTACCTATATAAGATAAGGAGTTAAATAAAAAAAAACGAAATAAAATTAAATTAAAGCAAATAAAATTCTTTAATATTTTTCCTATTCAGTTCATCTGATTTCACTTGAAGTTAACTCCAAAAATCATCATCTGCCTAGCCTTTTCCCAACTAGGTTGGGGTCGGCTAAATAAAAATATTTACAAAAATGCTAATCTGATGATAATGTTTAATCAAGGCAAGCACAAAATAATCGGTTATAAACTAAAATTAATGATTGAGACGTCTATCCTAAATCCAATGTTTTACTTTCTCGATATCAAAGCACCTTATTGATTAATATCGTGTTTTTGTGAAGCTTAGCAACAAAACAGTAAATTACTAAGTCGAACGGTGTAGGCGACGCCTTCAATAAGTTTTTGTTGAACTCGACGAATTCAATTGTAAGTTTTAACTCTCTGTATCCGGTGTGTTATACTATTATAGCGATTACAAGTTAAAAGTTTAAGTGCGAACGGGTTTACCTGCGACCTGAGGAACGAAGTACCTTACGCGACGCTCGCACACACACACACGCACGGAATAAATTCTTCGAATTATGGTGGAAACGGCTTCCAAATCCGTTGCACTGTTTAGAAGAACAACACGGTAACACAGACAGACACTTTAATTTATAATAGGTCCTATAGATTATAGCCTTATTATAATGTATAGTTGCTTGTGTACTTACAGTCACGAGCAAGAGTATGTATACACTCGGATTTATTCAAAAGCGATTTACTCCTTTATTTTTGAATGAAATTTTATGTTGTTACGAACATAGCATCTTCGAACCCATAGGTTTATGTAATGTGTCATATTTCAACTTTGCATTCGTAATTTCACAAAAAAATCACAATTGAAAGTTGCCAAGTGTTGACATATTGGTGCTTGTGACTGTACCTACTTTCCGTAAAAACATCGTGAATTACAAAAAATAAATCTTCATCATCAAATTCGTGTAAAAGTCTAGCTAAAAAATGTAAAAGATAAAATCTGTAATCCTTTAAGTATTTTCATTGGATTAAATAATTTTCCTCCAGAAATCTAATTTAATTTACAATTGATTAAATTTTCTTTTTCAATTTTCCGTGAGTGTATAAATATGTTTCAATTTTAATATGAGACTTGATATAACTTTGACTACCTGCCCAGGCGGGATCTATTGAAAGTTACCCGTGCATGCCGTGTCAACTTTATTGCAAAAATACCTCGGCCCGGGCTGAAATGCACCATATGCCGAAGTTTATGAACTGCTGCATTTTATCCTCTCAGTAAATATTAAAAGGAAGAGTTTTAGAGCAAATTTCACCGATGAAACTGAACGTTATCAGCACATCTAAACGGCGTTTTAAGAGCTGTCAGTGTCAATATTTCCACAGCAATGCTGACAGCTTTTGAACGGGGTTTAGTTTGCTGATCACGTTTAGTTTAGTTGGTGAAATTCGTCCTTAGTCAGGTGGGATCTACGTCATTTGATAGAGTGTGCGGTTGTTGCCTGGTACAATGCCGCGCCTTCCAATTCAATCGTATTTGTCGTAGCGAAATGAATATCTGTGGAAATATTCGTTACGTTTTTTGTTTGGCAGAGTTTCACTTTGCGAAGCGTTAAATGATTATTTTCGGGAATATGCCTACGTCCGCGGTAACATTTGTATAAAACATGCTTATGACACTCGGAAATAGTGCAGCTTTCTATCAGTTAAATATTTTTTTATAATCAGATCAGTACTCCAGAGAGTCCTGACACAAACAAACGATTTACCTCTTCATAATATTAGTTTAGATGAGTTCTCCTATGTACACTATCAAATAAAACCATTGAAAACGCAGTTCCCTCCTAACTATTATAATTTATAATACTGTTTCAACAATACAAACCCCACAATAGCCCGTAGCGATTTAAAAATAGACAAACAAATCGCAGCTATTTGTTCAAATCTGTTTTGTAGCACAACACAATAATAGGTACAAGATCCACCGCTTCTTCAATTTAGTGGGAACGAACAAAACAGAGAATCCAGCGAAACGGGATATTTCATCGGCGGAGCTGATTTGTAGCCGCGCCGCGCACGGCGACACACAATGAGCGCTTTAACTTGATGGTATTCGCGCATGTAATTAATCCCGCACCTACATTAAGCCTGCATTTGCATGCAAATTTAAATCCATATCCGATAACCTTAACGCGCTTTAATTGTATAGGCATATTCGCTTTACGCTTTTTACGCGGGAAGTTCCAAAACTTTTAGATTAACGTTTTAATTTGTGACAACGGGTGCAGGGAATGTCAATACGAATACGGTGCAGTTTCGAATGTGGAGTGTGGCCTTTATTGCAAGCAGCTTGCACTTGAGTGAACTAAGGTGCAAACGCAAGGTTAACTGTAAATAAAACGAAGGCTTTTAGAGTTAAACTGCGAAACTACCATTTACTTTCAGGTACTCGTATATGCCTACCATAGGTATTTTTCAGCAGCTTCTAATTTATTTTCGAAAATCGAGTTAAACTGTTTCATATATTAGACTGAAAGAAGAATAAGTGCCAATAATTATTTAGAGGTCTCTTCTCAACTTGAAATTCAATTACTCAAGTCATTTCAAACTTGTTTGTTAGATATAAGCTGGCACTTGTCTCTTTGCTAACTCTCAAAAAGTACGAGAAATTGTCTGCCTACATTAGGTAGGTAACTAGGTTACCTTCAGCCAAGTCAATTTAAAATATAGATGAACTAGCAATCATTGGCAATTAAAAGAATATTTATGAAATCAAACCGTGTCAGTCTGTTGATCCCAGACGTTTTTCTCGAATACACTATTTCTGGAATAGATTTGAAATTGAAATGATAGATAAAGTTTAGCGGTTTTATATTTTAATTTCGGTTAGTGTTTGTTAGATTTGAAAGGTTTCCAGAGTCAGCATCGTTCTACGAATTCTGTCTGGAATCTATTAACTACACATTTGCAGTATGTTCATTAAAAGCTGGAATAGAGCGTTTGATTTATGATAAAACTAAATAGGTGGGATCCGCAATTCTACATCCATTAATATTGTGACAAACGAGGAGCCGCTTAACGTTGATGACGTTTAATTCTCCAGTACAATCAAACAGTTGACCGTTCCATTGTTAACTGACCGCTCAAATTGAACCACAACTAGTATTATCTAACCACTGGCGGCCTATGTACTCAGATAACATAGTGTTTCATTTCATTCGACCGCAAGGCCGATAATTGCACGAGCTATCTTATTGACCAGTCATTTGTTAATAATAAATTCGTTATCAATGAGCTTTATTCGGGAAATTCGAGTGTTTGCTGTAGTAAAATTATCGTGGGGATGTCAAAAGTTATCGTTTGGTATTTTATCTTCACGCGATATGGTTCAATTGCTTAAATTCATGGAAATATCTGTTACGCCAAAAGGATTATTTACTGGAAAAGCAAGTAAGTTGTGACCTGAAAATTCCAAATGACAAAACGGTACTTATTTTTACTAGCTTTTTGCCGCGACTTCATCCACGTGAAATTCATTGTACGTCCGACCCACTCCGTCATATCGCATCGCATCGCCTGCCCGCGCTATTACTTTGTTTTCGCTTAGCGTTCTTTCTGACTTTTTTATTTTTATTCGGCTCCGAAGGGTACTAGCGTGATGTTAAGTAGCCTATAACCTTCCTCAAGAATTGGGCTAGCAAACATAAAAAGAATTATTAAAATCCGACTGGTAGTTTCAGATATTAGCGCGTTCAAATAAACAGAAAATCTTTATAAGTACAGATTTAATTTTCATTGGAAGGAGATCTTCGCAAGTTGACAATGAAAAACATCGACCCTTTTATTCAAAAATCTCAACTTAAAAGTCGTAAATAAATAAAAATAAATAATTTTCATGACAATGGTAAGTAAGTCTGCATCTCTAGACTGTTACACAACACCGTCTGTCTTGACGAATTAATTCATCTTCGCAATTTCGCTAATTAATTCAAAACTATATTTCGACAAACAACAATTAGAAAAATCCCCAGAGAGAAGATATCTAACGCCAAATTCGAGGGTTTTTAAATTGTAGCTTCCATTTTGTTAATTCAATTTGGTAATATCGAAAGGCGTAGAAATAATATTGGGTGAATTTGTTCGGGCAGCGATCACAGCGTTATCTTAACGAAATCCCGTCGAGCTGGCATCAACTCGCCGACGTCGCTGCTGCTGGCAGGCTTTTTAATTTGATACTTTTATCCGATATCAAACGTAATCGAACGGATGTGTTAGTGTCGGTGATGGTGATTAAATTATTTTTTTAATAGTAATTTTATACGTAGGTACAGAAAAGTTATGTTTAAAAAGTGAGATAATTATAATTAAAATGTTTCAAGGTTTTTGCTACTATGTTGTTATACCAGTTTTGTTTTTGTTTCTTACTAGCTGACCCAGCAAACGTTGTTTTGCCACATAAATTATTTCTAGCTGCCCGGCGCTACTTAGTTCGCGTGGTGTCCTGCCCCCTACCCTACTCCTACCCTACTCCTACCCTACTTCTACCCTACTCACCCTACTACTACCCTACTCCTACCCTACTCCTACACTACTCCTATCCTACTCCTAGCCTACTCGCAGCCTACTCCTACCCTACTTCTACCCTACTCCTAACCTACTTCTACTTTACTCCTAACCTAACCTAACCTACTCCTACACTACTTCTACCCTACTCCTAACCTACTCCTACACTACTCCTACCCTACTTCTATAAGTAAAACGCTGATTGATTGATAGAACCTAGCGGACCTGGCAATCGTCATCCCAGCCGAAAAATCAGCGCCACCCTACCGGGTCCAATTATGTATACAAACCTTGTCCTGACAATAACGAACACAAAAAAAAAAAGAATTATCCAATTTGGTGCAGTTGTTCTTGAGTTATAAAATTACAACGAAAAGTGGCATTGATTTTTATATATAGATTAGTTTCTGACCGCGACTTCGTCCCGTCGCATCGCATCGCCTGCCCACTTCGTTCGCATCACTTCTTCCCGTCGCATCGCATCGCCTGCCCACTTCGTTCACGTCACTTCGTCCCATCGCATCGCATCGCCTGCCCACTTCATTCGCATCATTTCGTCCCGTCGCATCGCATCACCTGCCCCCTTCTTTCGCATCACTTCGTCCCGTCGCATCGCATCACCTGCCCACTTCGTTCGCATCACTTCGTCCCGTCGCATCGCATCGGCTGCCCACTTCGTTCGCATCACTTCGTTTTCACTAGCGTTCATTAGCGTTCCGTTTTACTTTTTTTTTTTTTGCTCGGACCCTTTTAGGTCCATAGCATGATAACCTATAGCCTTTCTCAAGTATTGGGCTAAGAAATGCAAAAAGATTTTTTGAAATTCGACTTGTAGTTCCAGAGATTAGTGCGTTCATACAAAAAAAAAACTCTTCAGCTTTCTTTTTTATAATAAATGTTGCCCCACACTAGGAATATCTCCTATATCGCGGGTGCGTTTACAAACATTTAAACTCACATGCACAAACAGCCAGACCCGGAACAACTACTTGTAGGTCATACAAATATTTGTTCCGTACGGGAATCGAACCCGCGACACGCAACGCAGCAGTCAATCGCTTAACCATTGCGCCAACCGTGCCGTCAATTTAGTTATTATTAATATACAAAAGAACTATTCGTGCTGAACCATAATTCTAGCTATAGGTATTAACTAAATAGATTTAACTAACATAATTATCATCTTCGTAAATCACGTGGAAAACACCATAAAGAAAAGTAGTAAGTACCAACAACTCCAATCACCATAAATTATTCACACAGGTAAACGATGCAGTTTCTATTTAAAAACCATAAAATTAAAACGAAATCTCCAGAAAGCGATCAAACTAAAGCAGCTCCTTACCGCCGGAATATAAAATCAAATCTTTATCCACTTCTGCAGTACATACGTATTAAAAAGACTTCCATAATCGCTTTTTTATCATCCAGTGGGATATCATTCTGCATTTAGGCAATAAAACCACGGTGGCGCGCCCCCGCGCCTTATCTCCGCCGAGCAGCCACGAAAATATAGATCTAAAAAAAATTGATAGCAATTTATATGTTAAACATCGGTTTGAATGAGATATTTCGCATCTTGTACGTTCCGTGCATGATATATGTATTTAGAGATGAGCGTTATTCAAAATTGGCTTTCTCTGGCTTATGATGAATGTTGTATATATTCAAAAAAGCTCTCTTTCGCGAAATGAATCGAAAAATAAACGAAGCTAGAGCGTCGCCTTTGGTTTTTAGGGTTCCGTACCTCAAAAGGAAAAACAGAACCCTTATAAGATCACTTCGTTGTCCGTTTGTCTGTCAAGACCTTTTTCTCAGGAACGCGTGGGTTATCAAGTTGAAATGAATATCAAATAATCAAGGCTGCAGTCCCTTGAAGCAGTGAAAAAAATCAAACTAAGTCAACGCAATCAACTGATACGGGCGTTTATGTTCCGTTTATGCCGCATATTTTGACATTCGCCAGAAACGTGGTTCGTGTAAATGTGGTTAGTGTATACCAGAAACTTGTGTTCAAATTAAAGGGTTTGGACTATCATACTGAACAACTTTCTCCAAGAGATATCGTAATCGCGAGTCCAATATACAACTTTAATACCTACTCGACCCAAATACCTATATGGGAAGGCTGATTTTTTTTTTCGCGATTTCAATGTTTGTCCCATGGAGAAGAGAAAGATGTTCAGTCTGATGGTCTGTACCACACCCTTCAGTTTGACCACCACACCTTTCTGGTACACCATGTATATGGTACCTATATAATTATGGTCCTATATTTTTGATTATGAGTAAGTCTCTCTCTCTCTCTCTCTCTTTCTCTCTCTCCTATAGTCCTATTGTCATTTTCCAGTTATTTACCTGGAGTGTGGTTATGCTAGTGGTGTGTTGGTGAAAGTTACGGTTCGGCCATTTTCGCACTGTGTGTAAAAATTCTTTGCACCTGCCGAACCGTCTCGAACGACGTTCCTGCAGCGTGTCAATTACGTCACGTATTCCGGAGCTGCCTCGGATATGTTCGTTCCTTACCCGATCTAATATGATAACATCGCATTACCAAAGTTACGTCTTTATTTTCATGATATGGATGCTGCATGTGTCGGTATGGGGCACGTCTATAATTTTATGAAAGTGGTATTTTTTTACAGCCACTTCGGGTACTTAGAGTAGATACCTATTTAGCCGTATCCACAAAATATGACATTTATGCTATACGAGTAGTTGGTTAAACGCTGCGATGGGTAGTAAAATTGTTCACCCAAATAAACGCAATATTTTACTAAAATAACTGTGAGGCCCTGAACAACGACCCTGTAAAAATATTTAGCTAAGGGTACCTGATGGGCCTCATAAACAATAATAGTGGTACTTATTTAAACTTAGCTCGTACCTGTCGCTACATGACTGCAAGAGATGGGGGAACGCGTAAGTTTGTAACCCCCATAAGCTCTATGTAACATGGGAATCAGCGTTATACTTGCCAAAATCTGCTCTGTAATATTTTTTTACCGATTTATTTCTAGTAAGTAATATTTGAAAGCACGTTAAGCCGTTCGTCCCGGTTGTCATTCGTAGATTTTTGACGGTCGTTACGGGTATTCAGAAGCCCAAAAGTCTGACAACGAGTCTTACCATGGGGTATCGTGTTAACCTGTAACTTGGTTGTGGAGGTCAAATAAGCAGTCGCTCCAGGTAAAATATTGGTAGCTGCGTCCGGTTAGATGGGAAACCAACCCCGAAAGGTTAGACAGATTGAAGTAATGATTCGGAAATAAATTACCTTCTCATAAAACAATCCGAAAACTATCAGAAATCAATATGGTAATACAGTATAACCAATTAGCCACATTATTTACTGACTACTGACCCATTGTTATGTCATTTAAACACTCAGATCAGCTATCATCTCCTCATCACCGCTGAATATCCGAAACATTTCTCGCAATTGAGAAAATATGAGACTACCGTATTATCAAATTCATTATTTATTATTATTATTCTATTTTCGTTGTCATTTTAATACTAGAAATAAAGATAAATCAACCTTTATTTCAGATTATCTACAGTACATACATCTTTTATGGGGTACTGTGTTAAATGTTATAACAAAATACCTTGTGAAATATTGAAATTAAATGAAAGAAAATTTAAAATTCATATTAAAATTACACTTTGTAAACAAGGATATTACAAATTATAGGATTATATCCAAGATAAGAATGCAAGCATTTTTATCTCCATAGGACAATCTCTTGAGTCTAGACAAAATCAAACTGGTTGCTAATGTAATTGTATTTTTTTTTTAACATCGATTTACTTTCTGTAATTACTTCAAGTCATACCCAGACTTGTTACTTAAAAAAAAATGTAAATTGTCTTATTTTACAATGTTTGTAAATATGTTTGCACCTGCATGTATCTATGACATAGTTAATTTATATGTCATGGTTTCAGTAATCCATTTTAATTCTTTTACCTGTTGTGGTATAGTAATTTTATTTTAGGTGCATCGTCTTCACATATAATTATATAATTAATGTATGCAAAATATTGGAAAACATTTTAAAAGAGTAACGGTGGAGTTTCTTGCCCATTCTTCTCCATACGAAAACTACCTTTTGGAAGGGGCGACTAGAATCAGTTCTATTTTAATGTAATCTTTGACGTTTGACATTTCTCGGGACCCTGGGGTCCCAAACCTTTGGAAGGTGTACGAGGGACCGAAGCCAACTCGCAGAGGCTCGTTAGACGATTTAAATTAAATGAGGTATAAACCGACGGATATTTCTGTATGCACTATACAAGTGCACTCAAACATAACCCCCGATTGGTGTAGGACTATTGCAGGATATGGAAACAAAGATATTAAACTACGGGTTTAGGTAGCTAAGTGGATTGTTTACCTAGAACTATGGAAGGAAAGGAAAATGAAAAATGCTACATCCTTGAATTTATGTAGTTGTAAAACGTGATGAATATACCTAACTATAGTCGGATAAATTTAATATCCTGCGTTTGCAACTTAGTTTACAAACATATAAACAAATATGTGTGTTTTGGAAAATTAACTTTAAAACACAAACGTAAAGTTCAGTTTGCGGTACTACTTCAAACTGTTTCAATAGTACTAGTCATTCCAAAGTCAGCTCAATTGACACTAACATAAAGTTTATATTTCTTTGAGTAGAACTAACATGAACTTGGAAACAAGGTTTTGAATATGGAGTATAGGCACTTGGCAGCTAACTTTCAACTACTTATGTTGTGAGTATGCTGAGTAATTATTTCTTTTACATTACCCTCTTAAGTAATAACAGCCGCACGGATCGAACGATCAGGTTAAGCTACGCTTGCCGCGGTCGGCCGTGGATAGGTGACCATCTTTACATACCAAGATCCCTCCGTGCCTCGGAAAGCACGCTAAGCTGTTAATTCCTGGCTGTCATTCGTGGATCTTTGACAGTCGTTACGGGATGTCAGAAGCCCGCAAGTCTGACAACCAGTTTTACCAAGGGGTTTCATACCCAGTAATTGGGTTGTGGAGTGGAGGTCAGATAAGCAGTTGCTCCATGTAACATACTGGCATTCAGTTGCATCCGGTTAGACTGGAAGCCGACCCCATTATAGTTGGGAAAAGGCTAGGCAGATGACATCAGCTTAATAAGTTTTTTACGCAAACATAAAAATTAATATTGGCAGCAATCGAAAGATGAACATTTTGACCTGCACCCTAATTGCGTAACACCCAATCAATCGGAATCGCTTTCATTTTGACAGTTCAACAACATTCATTGCGTTATTTACGTGTTGAGCAGACAAATTTTTCGAACTTATGAAGCAATAGATTAGCAATTTGCTTCAAAATGATTCAGATTACGATTGATTGTGTGTTACGCAATTAGGGTGCGGTATACCAAATAGTTCGTTCGACAGAAGACACGGCGCGGGCGCGTGAGCAGGCAGGGTACTGATAAACCAGTGGCAAACTAGAAACTACTATCAAACTACTACTTTTTTTGTTGTTGTTTTTTTTTATGTACACTGACATTAATGAATTTTATATATACTATGACATTTGCTTACTTTGTAAAGTATTATATTATTTTAATAATTGTGAATGTGAAGACTATGTGGGTCATTGTATTTATATTATTTTTCTCTCTGTTCTCTTAGTTTTTGTCATGGTCTGGCAGTTTGAGTAATTAATGTGGCCTACCCAAATGTCCTTTCTTTGGTATTGTTCATCGAATCGTTGAGCTCCTTAAGTTTTGAGTTGAGCTGCACGATTTCTGACAAATGCGTGCACTGACTGGACAGGTCCTCTCAATATGTGTGGTTCTTTCCTCAAAAGACCATCTCAGACATCGACCTACATGGTCTTCATATGATCTGACCAAGATTATGTCTGGACTTTAAAAGAGACTGTGACCTCTGAGTTTGTTTCGGCCTTTCTTCTCAGACTAGTCAGACAGGAAACGCCGACCTCATCTAGTTTTAAAATATGATTGACGTGTAAAAGTGTTTGTACAAACCTACTTACAAATAAAATCATTTATCATAAACCACGGCTCAATGGACCGCTTTCATGATAATTTGCAATATAACTAGGAACTCCCATTTATGTCAGTAGGTATAAGCTAAACTTACATAGGAACTGCAAATAATATTTGCAGTCTAGTAAGTAATAATTTAGTTTTAGTTCAGTAGGTAATAATATCAGTCTAGTTCAATATTATTGTGGGTAGACTGGTATTATTATTCATAGTCTACTTTGTCCATTTATCAAAGTTATGTATGTGTATGTATGTAAAGTCAAGTCTTTTATATCTTCATCTAAAATGAATGCGCCGTTTCCGGTATAAATATTTCTGTGCACACATACAAACGGCATGGCATATACTCGTAGCAATAATAATATCAAATCATCATCTGCCTCGCCTTTTCCCAACTATGTTTGGGTCGGCTTCCAGTTTAACCGGATGCAGCCGAATACTACTAATACTACTAGTATTTTATATGAAGCGACTGCCTATCTGACCTCCACAACCCAGTGACTGGGTAATACGATACCCCTTGGTAAGTCAGTCTGAAATCAAATATTAATCTAAATTTTTCACAATAGCACCTACCACTGTTTGTATCTGCATCACCCTTGGGTTGACAGGTAGAAGTCCGCCTCGTACATTTGTGTGCATATAGTATTAAAAAAACAAATAAACCTAATTTAATTTATTGTAATCAATTTAGCTTTTAATCATTTTATTTTTATTTTATGTATTAACCAATAATTTTTACAATGAATTACGAGTAATTATGTTATTACCTGCGCATAATGTAGTGCGTATGCTGGGCTTTTCTATAAGTAATGAGGTGCTTAGACTTAAGTTTGCAATGTACAAGTTTTAAAATAGTGTAGGTACTCATTGTTGAAAAGCCTAACAACTAAATAGATGTTCTATAAATGTAACGAAATCATTTGATTACATCGTCAAAAATAAGGCCGTCGGCAAAAAAAGAGTTAAATAATTTTGCTAATATAAGGTAAGTAAGCTGGGGAAGATAAAAAGGCTGTGCGACATTATTAAGCCTTCACTTACAATGGACGCTAATGGATTTATTTGCGATTCGCCTTTTCTTTGACAGAGTTAATACAGTTCTTAGTAATAGGACCATAATCTTGTGCCATTCATCACATTGTCGTATAAATGAATTGAAATTGAATAAGTGCGCTAAATTAAAACATCTAATTCAACGTGTTACGGAGAAAATTTAGAGCATTTCATTAAGGAAAGGGATGGATGATGAATGGATACGTGCGCGTAGGCAAGCGATTTGGCTCCTAAGGGTCAGATTTTAAATAGCCTATAATCTACCTCAAGAGTTATGCTATCAAATGCAATAATATTTTTTGAGAACCGACGGGTATGTCCAGAGGTTAGCGCGTTCAAACAAACAATCTCTTCAGCTTTATTATTAGTTTCACATTCGGCCGATACTACTTCGGAGTAGACCCCCAGTGGGTCTACTCCGAAGTAGTATCGGCCGAATATTCGGCTGTTTCCTGCTACGAAGTTGCTATTTGGTTCGGTCGGTTCCGATCCTACACTCTTTCGAATATTGACTATGGTCCCGACCCAACTGAGCCGATCCGAACTTTTTTCGCATTTTTCAATAATATTCGGTTCGGCCATGTGTCGGTCCGATCCGAACATTCGCACTTTGCACTTCGGAGTAGGCCCCCAGTACATACAGATATAGACTGACCGTGAACGGTGGAAATCGGAATGTATGGTTAAATATTAGCGACGACACACTGAAAGCGTATAAAAAACAATTCGGTATGTAAAGTTTTTTGCAGGTTTTTTTTTATATTGTTTGTTTATAGATTTAGTTATTTTAGGGCTGATTTTTCAATCTATTTGTTAATTAATTATTTTATTATTTGTTAATTTGTATTCGTGGAATAAAATGGACGAACTGTCAAAAATTCAAAATTATTCCTCGGATAAAATTATAAATGGCGTTGAAAAAATCAGTCCCTAAGCAACTAATTCCAATATTTTGGAGATATTAGACTTTTAGATTTTTTGTGTGAATGTTATTTGCAACGCTTGATGTGTAACGATTCAAAGGCCGAATTCTTCTCATGGCTGCATTGCAATATTATGGTCATCTTGAAAGTTGACATTAAATGACTTGATTTTCTTATCATGGGAGGCACCGAAAGTATTCCCAATCTGCCTACTTTTTGAAGTCATTTGGATGTCAAATGAAATTCAAGTGGTATCATGTGTTTATGTTAAAATAAACTCCATCTTATAATTTTATACGCTAAAAATAGAAAATGAAGGTTAAGAAACCAAAAAGATCGAAATGGTTTAGGAATCAGCGTAGGTTTTTTTTTTATCTACCGAAAAAACAAACAAACGAGAAATGCCACCTTCGGCGTCACTTTGCAAATGTATGGTCAAGGAATTCACGAAAATATGAACAAATTTTCAAATAAATTCCGTTCTCTCATAATTAGCGAAGGTATGTTGGAAATGTTGGGAAAATGGTAGGAAATGTTGGCAATGCCGTTTTCAAAATAATAGGAAGGTGCAAGTAAAAATTAACCATGGGGTGCTTAAGAAAGATGACACGGTTGGCGCAGTGGCTGAGCGATCGACTGCTGCGCTGCGTGTCGCGGTTTCAATTCCCGCACAAATATTTGTATTGCCTACAGATAGTTGTTTCGGGTCTGGCTGTGTGTGTATGTGAGTTTAAATGTTTGTAAACGTACCCACGATACAGGAGTAATTCCTAGTGTAGGTATTTAAGGTATATCAACGTATAGGTGTAGGTATTTCAACGTATAGGTATTTAAAAAAAAAACTAACGTTTTTATTACTTGTCTGTACCTACCTATTGAAATTCCTTTATATCGTTAGCTAAGGCCGTGGCTTAAAAAAAAAATCTGGACGGTAATTGAGTAACACACTATCAGTTGCAATGGCTTTCATTTTGACAGTTCAACAACATTCATTGTGCTATTTACGCTGTTGAACAGACAATTTTTGATGATTTTCAGATGAAAGGATATTGTCCGAAATCGCCCTGTGTACAAGAAATATCGGACATACACGATAATTAATTGTCTATTTTATTATATTAGTTGCAAATACTTTTGTAACACGGACTAGCTGCATGCCAAAATGAACATTTTAAAGTATTTTACGCGACTAATAACATTAATCGCCGCCATCTTCACCAAACGTCATGTAGTATCGAAAAAGATTAGCGGTGCCCTCTTGATCCCCCCGATCCCAATTGATTGCAATCGATCGATCGGATTTTTTGTGAATTATTGCATGTTTTTGAATCTGAATCACTAGAACATTCACTCAAAAGCGCTCAGCTATTTATCAATGCACACTAACGCCATCTATCTACCGCGCTACATCACCACTATCATCTAAGGAGACAGCAATATTTTTACATTAATACACACAAACATTTCTATATCTCATACCAAAACCATTGCTAAGAATACAGGTACCTATGTTAATTAGATTCTATGCATTTAAACGTTGCAATTACATACACTTAGGCTTTAGAAAAAACTGCATAGATACCTAATTATCTATGTAGGTATAAAAATGAGCTAAATGTATTATGCTATTGTTATTTAGTTTCTTAAAAATCACTCAGAGCTATGAAAAACTATACCTAATATTCGTTGTTACGGTTCGATTATAACCTCAAAATCTGATACTTTTTTTTAAATATATCTATTCTGCAGCTAGTCCGCTATACAAATAAGATCTTATAGGAGTTTACTAATGATCGACAATACACCACATAATTTTCCGATGCTCTTGGTTCCAGGGCGAACAATGTATGGGCGCAGAGCAATGTCCTTTGGCACACAGATGGTTTATAACATTAACATATAGATACCTACTACTTTTTACCGTATATTCCCACGGGTTCGAAACTTATGCGGGTGAAACCGCGGGGCGCAGCTTGTCATTTATGAAGTTTTTTTTATAGACCACGCTAAGGGTACGTGAGTGTTTGAATTGCAAATTAACTATACAATTTTTCATCCTATTTAAAATGTAAATAAAGTATTTAAAAGGGTTTATTAAGCTACTAAATTATCACAAGAACTAAAATACTTAGATAGGTACAGTAAATGGGTGGTTGAGTTACGGGAGTTTGAGAAAGTAGGTTCTATTCCACTTAAAAGCACACTTAGGTACTTAAGTAAAATGCTCGAATCGCGCCCAAGGTACACACTATGTTTTTCATGAAAAGCTTTAATAAATTATATTTCCCTGGTGAAGCAATCTTCCTGTCAAACACAATTCTAATCTACTACTTCAACCAATGGGCCGAGCCTTTTCACTGTGTTGGGGTTGACTTCCAGTCTGCAGCTGAATACCAGTATTTTACATGAAGCTACTGCCTATCTGACCTACACAACCCAGTTAGTTGATGCCCCTTGGCAAGACTGGTTGTAAGGCTTTCGGGCTTCTGACTACCCGCAATCACTGTCAAAGATGTACAAATGACAGTTACAGCTACATGCTTTCCGAGGCACGGAGAGGTATCGATATGTTATGAATTGTCACCCATCCACGGACCGACCTCGGCAAGCATAGCTTAACCTTTGATCGACCCGTGCGACTGTTATTATTTAGCTTTAATCTAGTACTTATGTCCGGGAGTCAAATAAAAATTCCGAACGAAATTGAACGAAAATCACTTAGCTGTGAAAATATTCGTTAAGTCAAACAAATCGATTTAAAGTTTCCTAAGAGAATTAAAATGGTCTTTACTCATTGCTCGAACTGGAAAGTTGTTCAAGTTATCGATGTTAATCTCCTTTCGAGTGAATTTTAATTTCTTGTTTACACAACCTTATCACGCAAAAGAGAAAGAAGTGCATAAGTAGACGAACTGTAAGTATCTACAATTTGCTTTATTCTCTAAAATCGTGAGTAAAGGTCTTGAGTTCATACAATTTATTTTCCCAAATTTGATAATTGCCGGGGAATCTTTAATAATTTTACTTTCAATGAAAATAGCATTTCATTTTTATTATATAGATGTAGGTTTGACTAACGAAATACCAACACACGTATAGTTACTATTTTGATATTCCGTTAGTCAATTCACCTCAGCAGTAGAAATACTCTCGCATCGCGGTACCTTCATTCCAAAAATAAAAGCACATATTCGGTTAATATTTCCAGACAATATAGGTAAGCACACAAAATAACGCCCCAGTAGACCCTTTTACCTTGTCTGGCAGATTTATCTGGCATGTCAGTCAATATAAAGCGGCCGTATTATCCGTCTCGTCTGTCACGCGCCCCTGCAAACTCCACCCTCAAATGCTACTTAACCTTGACCAAAAAAACGGAAGCCTGAAGGTTACTGCTCGATTAATCGTATATGTGGTTATTTATTTGATGGACAGTTGGTTTGTAGTTTTGTAAGATTCGTTGTCGTAATTTATAAGTACCTACGAATGTTATTTGTATTCTTGTGTAGTGTTTGCTTATGCTATTAAAAGCACAAGCACCTTTATTCATAAGCCTAGCTTAAAGTTAAGTAGTGATTAGCGAGTGTTTAACCATAAATTTTTGATGTTTGAACGTTACTTAATTTAATCATCGCGTATAAACTAATCCCTTTTTGTATAAATGCAAATAAAATGCTATAGCTTATATGCTTGAGCTTAAGAAAAACTAACAATTAACAAGCAATAATACTATTACTATACTTACTACTACTAAATACATAGACCTGCGGGGAATTGCCCCTAACACACTACTACTGACAGTAGCAATGGCTTTCATTTTGACGGTTCAACGTCATTCACGTTATGTAAAATACAAATTTTTCGAACATTTGAAGCAATGGATTAGCAATAATTATTTTATCAATACTTCTATAGTAATATTATAAAGAGGTAAAATTTGTTTGTTTGTTTGTATGTATGTCGGGAGTAATCTCTGGAACTACCAGTCAGAAGTGAACAAATATTTTTCGATTTGACAGCCCAACTCTTGGGGAAGGCTATAGGTTATTTAACATCATGCTATGGCTCTTTAGGAGCCGAAAAAAAATAAAAAAATCAGAAAGAACGTTCAAGTGAAAACGAAATGATAGCACAGGCAGGTGATGCGATGCGATGGGTGGGACGGGGAACAAGAAATTTCATGCGAGCGGAGTCGCAAGCAGAAGCTAGTGTATAATGTAAAGTTTAAGCTTACTGTCATCGCCAGACCTCCATCGCTCGAACGCTGGCGCTTTGTCATAATCGCCTCATATCCGTATGTTATAGGTTACAACTTCCTATAACTCCTAGTTCCTAACATGCATCCATACCAGTCAATCTAATTAAAGGAATAACTCCGGCACATAAAGCGTTATGTGCCGGAGTTATTCCTTTTAAAATGTAAACTATAATTTCCTATTTCGAGTTGCCACTTACAATATATATTACTAATCAATCGTTGACAATCAGTTTAACTGCACTGTTCTATTGTTTGACACAATAGCAATTAAAGTATGGAATCGGTTAATCCTGCGAACGCGATGGCGAGGTAAAGTTTATCAGGATCCAGTAATGTCAGTACATTTACCGGAGACCGTGACACTGAGAGAGAATTATGGTTGAAGTTCCTACTTAAAGTTAGCTTCGGTGACTATGTATCATTAAAATATACCAATATGACCATTATGTATCATTTAAATGTATATGAGCATCAACTGCTGCACCTCAGCATCTGGCTGTTTCATTCTCCCAATCATTAATGCTGACGTACAGTCAGCAATTTCAGTCGATAAACACTCTTAATTATTGAGCAAAATGGTTTTGTTAATTTTACCGAAACTGTTCATGGCTTGCTAAACGAGGCATCACCCAGTAGGCAAAATGGTCTACTACATCTTCACTGAAGAACTTTCGGGAAAATTCTTTCTGTTCGGGAGACATGAACTGAATACATGGTAACAGGTTGTGCGTCGATGTCCCTACCACCCTATATACATTTTTGAGAACATATACATCACTAAAAGCTGTTGTTAGCAAAACAATCAGCTTTAGAAACAGGGATGTTTTTTTTTTAAATAATGAGTACCCGAACCCGGGTACCCGAAAGCTTTTTTATGCTTTCAGGAAAAAAACGGCTAATGCGATTAACATGAAACTTTCATTACCTAATGTGTAGGAACAAAAAGTTCTGGTGCACGAGGACCTAGCCAGAAACTCAGTGAAAGAGCCCTTTAGCTAAGTCTCTGAATCACAACAAAGCACACAGATAGTATGGAATAATTATTCAATATTAAATCCGTTTTTTATTAAATATTGAGTACTTAATATGTATTTGGATTTTACAGTAGATAGTTCCATGAAATAAACAAGGAATTCATTTAATTTATTTCTCGCACTTTTCATACAAGTTGGTCAATATTACTCAATATTCACGTGCAACATTGACAACTTTTTATATGCTTGAGTACGAGGCGTTTGACTACGTTGTTTGTGTTTATTTTATGTCATTTTAATTTGTAATGTGCGTTTTGTTTGTGCAGAATAAACAATTCTTCTTTCTTTTTACAGTGAGTAAATGGTAATTAAAGTCATTAAGATTTATTGTTAACAAGCATTGGTAAAGAAAAAATGTTTTCACACCACCTGCTCTAGGTACCTATCATGCCATACTTATTATGTCAATTATACGTCATACAAACTTAACCTAAAATTTGTCATTGTAGCACGTCCAGCCGGACAATAATATTATACTGAATTTCATAATAACCCGCTGGTCAGTAATGTGATTTTTATTTGGAACCACAACCAAAAATTCATGGGAAACCTTATTAAAAAAAAAAACAACCGAAAATCGGATTCCTTTTTATTGTCTTGCAAAGGTTGTGAAGAATAGGGCTAGCTTTAATCTCTCGCTGTAATCAGGATTCTAATCTTCTAGAACTTTGAACTCGCTCGCTGCGCTCGGGAACCCTAGAATCATTCGTTACATGTGGGATTCAATATAGTTCCTGTTCAGGATAAGGCGGGAGGAAACGCCAGGGTGTCACCACTGTGTGGATTGCCCGGAGGACACGGTGGAGCATACGGTGGAGGTCTGCCCGGCTTGGACGGAGCAACGCCGCGTCCTCGTGGCGGTGATCGGCGGCGGCGATCTCTCGCGTCCGGCTCTAGTCCAGGCCATGGTACGGAGCGAGAGTGCATGGGAAGCCGTCACTTTCTTCTGCGAAGCAGTGATGCTCACGAAGGAGGAGGCGGAGCGCGTGAGGGAGAGGCAATCTCTGTGCCCTCATGTCCCTAGTCGCCGCAGGAAACGCCCTGGTCGTCGGGAGTCAACAGCTGTCTCCCGGCCACCGTAGGCGCGGGCCAGGGTAGATGGCGCGTTGTGTTCCACACGCGCCTCAAAGAGATGTCAGCACGAACTGACGGGGTCCGCTAGGGCCGATGCCTGCCAGGGTTGCGGGTTGTTCGAAAGAGATACCGTGACCCCTGGCATAGCCAACTGAAGGAACACGGGTGGGTTTTAGTCAGTAAAAGTCTGACACGCCTAGAGCGGGAGAAGTCATCTGATGATTTCCCACCCAAAAAAAAGGGGATCCTCTAGAGCGATCGTGACATTTATAAGACAGCTTTATCCCCTCGGTGAATAATCTACTAGTAACATAACTCCCATGTTGGCCAATAATTTCTCCTGAAACTATAATAATATGACTTAGAAAATTTTAGAGATGAAGCTTTAGAGCTGAATTTAAATTTTGGCCCTAAATTTATGAGGGCAAATAGGCAGAGGAAGAATAAATTATTTTCAATGAGTTTGTAAATAAATCTTAAAAATGTCTTCATTATATTATGTACCTAATATGAGGCCATGAAAGCCACAGTGGCCGAACTGTATTTTTTTCAATACTGACTTTATTTGAAAAATCTGCTCTATAAAAGTCATAGCGCCACAGTGGCCTAAAAATTAGTTCAATTTTTTAACTTTAACTTGCTAAGTAAAATTAGAGTTTCATACGAATTTGAACTTTAAGCTTTTGTACGTAATGTTTATATTCTCGATAACGAATGTGAATAAGAATTTCAATATAAAAATAAGGTTGTTACGAGTATTGGTAACTCGTAACAACCTTATTTTTATATTGATAATGTTGATATTCGTATGTAACGCCTACTTTACTCAGCAGTGTTAAGTAAACGTGCCGTCTATGAAGTTTTTCTTTAGATGCTGATTGATTGATTTATTTTCGCTTATGTTACAGAACATTCGGGAAACAGCATGTAGTTCTTAGATAACATTATTGCTTAAAATTGCGACATGCACTAGGCTCACACGACTCAACGAATTAATTACATTACAGTATAAAGTAGTGGAAGCCAAATCCCTCTTCAAAGACTAGGGTTAATGTTCAAATATTAAACATGTCCCGTATGTAAAATTATCGTAGCCCCAGAAATAAAATTACACGCATACATACCCCCGCCCGTCCTGAAAACCCTATTACCGACCACGGTCTGAGCCGGTAATACGACTAATATTTGCTACATTCAGACTAATACAAATATCTGATATTATAATTTTATGAGTTAAGAGAAAAAGTGGGTGTAGAAGAAAGTGGATATCACTTTCAAACTCGTTAACAACTTCCTAGAACCTCTTGCTGACTTGGTACCTACTAAGTGGTTTTTATTTAATAATATTTTTTTCACTAAAATATAAACTATATCATCATCATCTGCCTAGCCTTTTCCCAACTATGTTGGGGTTGGCTATAATACAAACTATATAAGTAACAAAATTGAATAATGACAATCTATACTTATAATATATACTTATAATAAGAATGTAAAAAAGTTGTGTCTGTACATTGAATATATTTTAAAAATAATAATTGAGGGGGGTTAAGAAACAGTAATAGAACACGAATCTAATAAAAAAAGTCTGTCTGTTTATCTGTTTGTCTGTTTATCTGTTTGTACACGCTAATCTCCGGAACTACTGGTCGGATTTGAATGAAACTTTTTTATTATCTAGCTATTAAACCTGGGCAACATATAGGCTATAATTTATTTTGGAAACTGGAACACCTGATGCAGAACCGCAACAGACCAGCTAAACTATAAGAGTTACATAAATGGCGCCTTAGAAAAAAATGTTGTGTCTGATGAGCATTTTCTGCTGAGAGAATAAAATTGAAGATCAGGAACACCTGATGTGGAAATCTTAGAGCACAGCTAAACTATAATATATATAGGTTTGACATCTTAGCAAAAGTTATTCAGTCTGATGAGCATTTTCTGCTGCGAGAATAAAACTCGAAGATCGGAACATCTGATGTGGAACTCTAAGAGCACAGCTAAACCATAACATATATAGGAATGACATCTTTGCAAAAGTTGTTCAGTCTGATGAGTATTTTCTGCTGGGAGAATAAAATTCGAAGATTGAAACATCTGATGTGGAACTCGGAGAGCACAGCTAAACTATGGCATATACAGACATGACATTTTAACAAAATTTGTTTGGTCTGATGAGCATTTTCCGCCGAGATAATAAAAATCAAGGATCAGGAACATTTGATGTGGAAATCACTTTATACTAATATATTAACATAAGACACGGTCTACCCGGTAACGCAGGGGAGCAGTCACTTAGATCTTGATTGCAAAGTTATTAAAGTACATTAATAACCATAACCATGCCACGAAAGAGGTCAAATCTTTCGCAATGCTCGAAAGGAGCTAAAAGATTGAAGATCATTAGATCCCAAGAATCGAATGAAGAACGCCAGGCAAGACTTGATGCTGTTCGACAACATAAGGCTGTATCTCGCCCGGCGGAAACTTCTTCGGATCGTGAAGCACGACTTAGCGCTGATCGTGAGCGTCATGCATCGTCTCGCGTTTCTGACACTTACACACAAAGAGAATCACGCCTGCGTTCT
Organism: Apamea sordens; assembly: GCA_945859715.1. Classification (NCBI taxonomy): domain Eukaryota; kingdom Metazoa; phylum Arthropoda; class Insecta; order Lepidoptera; family Noctuidae; genus Apamea; species Apamea sordens. The sequence goes on along the minus strand of OX243994.1, from coordinate 11,432,871 downwards.
CAGCGTATTTACGCATCTACATCTAGGTCTCTAGAGACCAGTGAGGATCGTGATGCGCGACTGACCGCTGAACGTGATCGTCATGCATTGTCTCGCGAGTCGGAAACGTTAACGGAAAGAGAATCACGCTTGAGTTCTCAGCGCATTCGCACGTTGACTTTTAGATCTCTGGAGACCAGTGAAGAACGTGATGCACGACTTACGGCTGATCGTGGTCGTCATGCATTGTCTCGCGAGTCGGAAACATTCACGGAAAGCGAATCACGCTTGAGTTCCCAGCGTAACCGCACATCCACCTATAGGTATCTAGAAACCAGTGAAGAACGTGACTTACGGCTGATCGTGATCGTCATGCATTGTCTCGCGAGTGAAGACAGACACTGAAAGTTGGTGGTGTTGATTTGAGAACCGGCTGTTTTTCTCATGGCCAACTTTATGTTGCTTTCTCAAGGGTTAGCAACGCTTCCGGGCTTTATATTCTGGCACCCGACGGAAAAACCAACTATATAGTTTATATAGAATTTTTTTAGAATAGTAATGTTAACTAATTGATATTAATTTCGCTTCATAATTTCGGAATGAAAATAATTCTACCTTTTTATTTTAATGGAGTTATAACCTACCCAGTCTACAACACTTAATCTAAGTTATACCAAACTTAATCGAAATCCTTCATCGGTTTTGACTGATTTATTGGCTGACATACCAACGCACAGTTCAAACTCTTGCCAAAATTCCTATCGGAACGAGAAAGGGACTGGATCCGCGCACGAAGTCGCGGGCAGAAGCTAGTATACTCTAAATGATGATGTGATCTTACCAAGGGGTATTGTATTACCCAGTAACTGGATTGTGGAGTTCAGATAGGCAGTCGCTCCATTTAAAATATTGGTATTCAGCTGCATCCGGTTAGACTGGAAGCCGACCCCAACATACTTGGAAAAAGGCAGATGATGACTCTAAATTTATGGCTTAAAGTTTGTAATATAGGACTATGTCATATCTGCTACCGAACTAGGTGGTAAACCTGTATCTCGGATGACATTTTATCCCCATAAATAAATTGTGTACATTAAGTAGCCATGTTAATTGTCATGTAAGAATGTATGTGGAAAGTATGCATAATATGAAAAAAAATATAAGTGTGATGAGAAAGTGTCTGTGTGTGCACATGAATCCATACAAGTCAACCTGATTAAAGCAACACTGCTCCGATGTAACACTAAACATGTTCACTACCAAACAACAGACACAATAGATAATCTATTGTTGGCGGACGCCGTGTGACCGCGGTGGCAGTCAATGACTTTACTTAAATTTTCTCTATCGAATTGTCAGTTACAATAGATAGGTAGGATAGGTATTGCTAATCAATCGGTGATAAATCAGTTGAACTTTACTAAAACAAGAAAATCTCTCATTCTTTTCGCCACAAAAGAAGTGATGTAGTGAATATCTCAGCAACACGTCTCCATGTTACGAATTTTAGGTACAGAAGCGACAGAATACACCACTTCAGCTAAACGAGTAAGATCTTGATTCAATCGTCGGCGATATCCGAACGCGTATTGTTTTTCTCTGCTATTGTTCACGTCAACAATAGTAGTAAACGTTGTTTCCACTGCTGCGAGATATCATTACACGGTAGCCGGCGAGACGCGTAAGTGCAAACACGACGCGTCTACAGGAAGGTATTTGTCGTGCAGCCTTGTCGCTCCTTCCTTTCATCGTTATGATTAATGACACGTTATTTTTCATTGGAGCAGCTGCTACGTATTTTTTCTACTTTCAAGTCTTCTGTTCCATGACATTCACCTATTAGTCACGCTCTGAAAAGCTTTCGATGTGGATTTTTAAACTTGTTTTTTCTCTCTATCTTCGACATTTGAACGCACCACCTCGGTTTGGCTTTGACTTTTAAGTCCCTCATTATTGTTCGTACCTTTTTATTTAAAAGTTGGGACTCTTAGCACATTCCTGTAACACCTTTTGTGTCAAATGACTGGCTTCGCATTTTCCTGTTTTCAAAGGTGACAAAAATCCGATGAGACAAAATTACGTAACATTTTCATGCTGGGTACTTACAAAATTACTTGTTTCTTTTTTGTGTTTTCTATCCTCTTTCTACCGCAAATATAACAAAAGATACGTGTAAACCGGCCACGTTATGATGTCAAAGTAAAAATATATAGACATATACAACGTGGCGCTACAATGGCGACATTAATTTAACACACGGGTAGGGCTAGTGGCCAGTAATCATAAAAATTATAACAACATAAAAAAAATCGTAAATTGAAAACTTCCACCTGCACCGCGCGCCGACATAGGGCTCTCTCTCTTTCCTTCAATTCGCCTTCTCTTTGCTCGTTAATTGTTGTAATTACATTGATGCGATGTTATGATCCGTGACCCCGGCAAATGACCCCTGCGCTACAGTTCTTTAAGTCAGATTGCTCTAAGATGCTATTGTATAAAATTGTTAATAAATAAATAAATATTAATGTTTAATTAAATTAAAATATATTCATAACACTACAACGCAAAACCGTATACGTGTGTTAAATTAATGTCGCCATTAAAGCGCCACGCTGTATATAGATATCAGAAACAGTATTTGAAACGGCTTAAATACTCGATTTAAATTGGCAAGAATGTAAAACGAAGTCGTCTGCACAGTGTTCAATTGCATAAACAACCTACGTTAATTGTGATTTGCCTCCGTTAGTAAGTACACGTGGTTTACTTAAGTAAAGAGTAGGTATTACTCGTAGGTATGCATGTGGCATAAAGGCTACATAAAATGTTTGTACGAACCTCCTTGTTAACCAGGAATAAAGCGAAAGGAAGCGGTTGTCCTGGTAATTAAATAACATTTTTATTCCAACGCGGGTTTGTTTTTACAGCACTCAACCCATACGTTTTCAAGATAATTTAATTATCTAATTACATAATTATATCGTTCACGAGTCGTCGACTGTGAAACATTGTTTAAATGGCTGATTAAAAAAAGGTTTGTTCCTATAGCTCATGGAGGGCCGGTAGGGTAGCAGGGTAGGTACGTGCTGGGCGGCGCCGCCAGTTTCTTTCATTTCCGTTTTTGGAGGAAGTTTTCGACTCTTCCTGTCTGTAATGGACTCAACTCGACATAATTTTATCCACTGTGCACAAAAATATATCAGGTAGGAACAGTGTTCGATAAAATAACGAACGAATCGCAAATAGATGATGGAAATATTTCATTCGGGGATTGCAATCGGATTTTGTTTGCCAGATGGCCAAGTCAATTAAGTTATCCCATAGTATCTGCCGTCTCTTTTTTTGTAACCAGATAAACACAACGAGTACAGTCAACCTCAAAAAAGATGTATACCTACATAGACAAGAATTCATTTAATAGTCCTAGAACCTTTGTTTCATAATATTGTATCAATGTATAGCCAGAAAACATACTCGTATTAAACATGAAATTGTAGACAGTCAAATGAATTTTTGTCGATCTATATCTAAACGTATAATTATGAACATCATTAGTTTATAAGGAAACTGTTTCTACTTCAGTGTGTACTGAGAAAACATCGTGTACCAATAAAAATAACGAAAAAATGTCGCGCTGATATTGTTTTTTCCTTCTGTAAGACATGATACCACCTATGCTGAACACCAGTTTTCTTATCTCAGTTAAAAACTGTATTACAGGATCAATAAACTGCTCGCGATACAAAAACTTAATTTGCACCAATGTAAAATCGCAGTGAAAGGGGTGGTTGGTGGATAAAAACATTTCAACACAAACACCTCTTCATACCTACATACACTGAACATTCCACAAACACACACACGATTGCTATTTTTGTCATTCTTGTACTCAATCTTTTAAAAACGTGCCTTTCTTTTGGTCGTGAAAAAGAAAATTAATTTTTGGGAGTCCGAACACACTCCCAAAAATTAATACGTTATAATTATTGTAAGCACATTTCACAATTAATCGACTGTTCACAATCTCGTGAGATAGATTATAATGATTAACTAACGTTGTTCATAATCATACGGTGACATACATACATCTTTTTGAGGCTGACTGAACCTGCTGTTTCCGTACCTACATAATAATTTATACCCACAGTGTGAAACGTCTTGTAAGTATAGGGCCAGACCATAATGGATGCCGTCACTCTATGAATGACATACACAAACACCGAGGCTCGATAAACTAGGGACATATAAATATTTGCAGGAATCGAAGCCCAACAGAAAGAAGGGTGAAGATTCGCCACTACGATATAAAATATTTATATGGCGCCCGTTAACAAACAACACCTAGTGTTACAACAAAGCATTTTCTATATATCTTTCTGTATAGTGAATAATTACAACAATTTATTCTGGGTCACTCGTACCCAGTAGCTATCTGTGACCTTTACCTACCAAGACGTCTGTCTAGCGGGGCCGACCAGCGCCCCGCTCTCCAGTGTGTGGTTTAATTTCAGAGCCTTCCTGTTCTGCAGTCAATACTGCGTTACTATTTATAGCTCTGAGGTCGTAAACGTGTAATGACCTCCAACTTCTTAGAACAAACATAAAGTAAATTTTCAGGTCTATTCGCACTAATAAGACATTCTTCGGACACCCACAAAGTTAATAACACAGAATTCTCCCTTTCGCATCTGACGGCGTGGCTAGGCAAACAGTCCCTGAGCTCGAATTTCACAAATTACTCCGGCTGAAACCGACCTAAATATATTGAGTGACTTTTGGCAACTGTAAAAAGGGCTCACGAGAATCTCTGGGGACCTAGTACCTAATTGTAGGTACGTACTTAATAAGTCTAGCGGTTTCTGCCGCTTGAGTACACCGGGCGACAATTTCGCAACTTAAGTATCTGGCAATTTAGCAAGAGAAACTTATGTGGGTACATTAAACTTGTGTTTGTGTTTCTTTAATTGCGTTACAGGAAGTGGTACTAAAAATTTTTGTTGACGAACTAGAATGGGATAGGAGTTCTTCGCCATATGTACCTACTACGCCTTGGAATCTTTCTGACTGACCGACCCCTTGACAATTCAAAAGTGCCTGTACTTGATTGATTTGAAGTAAATGGTTTGAGTTTGACAGTTTTTTCCATATAGATACCTACCTACTTATACCAGTCTACGTGTAATCGAATGTTAAACTTTCACGGATGCAGAGGCAATAAATTTAGTGTTATTTACGATCTGTAAATCACTCTTTTCTTAGGTGAAAGCCAAACTTGTGTCCATTGTAAGTCAATGAAGCAAAGGTTTTGGTGGTCGATACATTCAGTTCGCTCCAATTCCGTGTGTCCAACATAACAGACAACTGTCAAGTACTGTTGTTTTTAAAACACCTGTGAATTTGTAAATACAGTCAGTGAAATTCATTATTTATATGACTGACACACTGCTGACGTAGTGTGTCAAATCAAATTTGCTGCGAATTATAACCAATATATACAACTGTCAAACAATGAGTTGTTTTATGTTGTTAGTCAATTGATAAACCATTAATTTCCCTAACTTTACAACCAATTAATAATGTATCTTCTATTACCATAATAAAATAGTAACGACGTCAAAACTGTACACAGAATATTTTGAAAAAATATATTCTCTCCCAGGTTATGAAACGAGTCTGACCACGAAAATAAAGTTTTCAGAATGTTTGTCCGTTTTTATGTTTGTTCCGGATAGGCGCAAAAACGGCTGAATGGATTTGCATGAAATTTGGCACACACATAGTTTATAATCTGGATTAATTAGTACCTACGTTCCCGTGGCATATTTTCCGACACCCACACGGGCGAAGCGGCGGGCAAAACCTAGTTACATCATAAATTAAACATTCAACGTTATCATATTCAGACGAATCACTGTCAAAAAGCACTACTTTTCTAAGTAGGTAAGTAAGCACTCTTCAAATATTTACGCAATGACAAGTAGATTGGCTAAAGTTCCTCGTTTATCCCGAGTATCTCCGTAGGATCAACTTTAAGACATGTCTGTGAAAATAAACATAGTCTGGTAACACAAATACGCTTACTACCCGGACTCAGTAGATAGTAAACCCATTAGGTCGCCAGGCTAGCCAGCTTACGCTCAGAACCTTTGCGAGCTTTTCAATTTCCTTACTGTTTGTTGTGGACTAAACGAGGAAAAGAATACAGCGGATACTTCAATGCAATAACATTTATCGGATTATAAGGAAAATGTAGATACAGCTTTTTATATTACCGCTAACAATGGACGCTTTTACATTCAATGTTTTAAGAACGAAATAACGTTGAATAACAAAGTAGGTATGTTTGTATTCAAAAACTAAGGCTTACACAGAAGAACAGTACATTTATGTTTATAAATGGGCGATGTTCTGCCTACTGACGTAGAAATAAATGGTACTAACAAAGAACTCACTACATTGTCTACTTTTACTAAGTATTCCAGAATACTCAAAGATCTTCCAGTACAATACACACGTACAATGTTACATTCAAGTACTTATATACAAATATACAACGTTTATTTATACTTGGCCCGTAATCTTCACATGTATAAGTAGGTTTAATATAAACTTCCTCTTAACTCACTGCCTCCATCTTTCATCTTAACTTTAAGAAAACAAAGTTTGCAACAAAGGCGTTTCCTGCTTAGAAACTACCGATTTTAGCTAAATATTAAAACGTCTTGGGCTCTTATTCATAGAACCTCATGGTATACCTACTGCAAAATCTGCCTAGCCTTTTCTCTAATATGTTGGGGTCGGCTTCCAGTCTTACCAGATACAGCTGACTTCCACAACCTCGTTACTGGGTAACACGATACCCCTTGGTAAGACTGGTTGTCAGACTTTTGGACTTCTGAATGCCCCGTTACGGCTGTCAAAAATCTACGAATGACAACAAAGGCCAACAGCTTAACGTACTGTCCAAAGCATGAAGGGGCTTCGACATGTCATGTCGATATGTTCATGGACGGTCACCCATCCACGAAATGACCGCAGCAACCGTAGCTTAACCTTCGATCGACCCGTGCAGCTGTTATTATTTAGCCACGAGCCCCTTTCCCTTCTGCAGAATTTCGTAAAACAATGTTTTTTATTTGAACTCCTATTAATTCGCTCCTAGGTTTATCTGCATTCTGTACACATTGCAGAGTATTAATAAATATGGAACCTGCATATCTATGTTAATTTGCCCTGTCAGATACGAGTATGTCTATGTAACTAACTACCGTATAAATGGTATAAATAGATCTTAGTATCGGTGACGTATGGCACCGCTCTTAGTAAATTGGGATAACGACAGGGCGTTGATGATGATGGTAAAATATAACGGTAAACAGTCCGACTGAAATCTAAAACTGAAATCGGCACGGGCAGTTGGAACCCATAGGAGATACCAATACATAATCAGCCTATAATGTTCCCTGGGACACAGGCCTCCTCTCGGTGAGAGGGAATGGGCCGTAATCCACCACGCGGGCCCAGTGCGGGTTGGCAGATGTCACGTCTTCGAATTTTTGGTTCTAGGACATGCCGGTTTCCTCACAGATGTTTTCCTTCACTGTTTTGAGAGCAGTGGTGACGAAATAATTTACACAAAGTAAATTGCCTGTCTGGGTTCGAACCTACGACCCAACTCGTAAGTCGCGGCCATTACCACCACTGCTCTCATATGTCTTAGGACATACCAATATATTTCGATAATAATTTAGAGAGCAAACGTATTTCTGATAGCATCATAACTCTAGACTCAGTCTGTGGGGAAAACGTATATGAACGAAAATAATATATCATCTACATACATGTGCCTCATATGATGAAGCTGAATAAAATGAATCATTCAACACGTCCCTGTTTATCACTGATATTCTTTTGGGATTAAATCTCTCTCCCTCCCGCTCTGGGTGGAGCAGGAGGGAGTGTCAGACTCAAAACCCACCCGTGTTCCTTCCTTAGCCTTTTATGTTCCAGGGCAGCGGTAAACCCTTTCGGATGTTCCCGCTACCCTGGCAGGACTATCTCCGTCCTTACCTCCGTAGTCAATCGTTCCTATTGTACCCATCTTGACGATTTTTTATCGTTAGACGTTTGCCGTTTCTGCTAGCATGTAGGTAGCTACTTCTTATGAGTCGTAAGAAGACATAATATGACAATAAAAAAATATAAAACCTCCGTAGTACACTTGTGATTCGTCATTTTAGCCAAAAGACGTCCATAGGCCTCCCCCAAGCGTAGCCACAACGGCGGTCCTGTACAGTCACGAGCACCAATATGTCAACACTTGGCAACTTTCAATTGCGCTTTTTTCGTGAAATAACGAATGCAACGTTGAAATACGACACATTATATAAACCTATGGGTTCGAAAATGCTATGTTCGTAACAACATAAAATATCATTAAAAAATAAAGAAGTAAGTCGCTTTTGAAAAAGCTGAGTGTATACATACTTTTTTTCGTGACTGTACTTCTCCCACCTAATGGATTCCTGCGGCCTTCACAAGGCCATCGTTCACTTGTAATCAGCTTACAATGTTCCCACTGCTGGGACACAGGACCCCTCTCTGTGAGATGGAGTGGGCCGTAATCCACCACGCGGGCCCAGTGCGGTTGATATATGTATGTCACATGTCTTCGAATTTTTGTTTCTAGGACATGCCGGTTTCCTCACGTTTTCCTCCACTGTTTTGAGAACAGCATGAAATAATTTACAAAAAGTAAAGCACATGTGTATGTTCGAACCTACGACCTACAACTCATAAATTGCGACCACTTATGATAAGCTCCATTTAAATCAAAAGCCACAGTTTAAATTAAACAGTCACGATACAGTGGAAACCGTTCCAAACAGAATTCCTCTCGAGTTGAATCTCAGACGAAAATGGTCGCATGTTTAAGAGCGTATGACCCGTTCCCACGACACTGGCAAATAGCCAGCTCATGAATCGAGCGGAATGAATAAGTATAATAAGTGATCGCTTAGGACATTTCATCAGCGTTTGATTCAATGTGTTTACTCGTATAATGGACGATAAGTTGAGGGACAGACTTATGGCCGATTACTATAATTTACTTCTTCTTCGTGTCGCTGCACGACTGTATTTTAAATCTGGTTTTCCCAAAACTTTGCCACTTCCACGGCGTTCTCGGTGGCAGTGCAGAGGTCACTTTGACTGCATGTTTTGGGACACAGGGCAGGATGGGCAGGTGGAGCATGGTTTGTGCTTACTTACATAGCCTAATTTACTGACCGTTGCTGACATAGCTTAATTTACTGACACTTATTGGTTAAAATTAAGACTTGTATCTTTACCAAAAATAAAGCAAAGACCTCATAGCTTTGCATAGAAGTATCCCATATAAAAGTAGCTATCACAGGTAAAATTAGCTTACAAATCTATTCATACGCCCAGGGTCTGCAGTCTTGACATAGATACCGAGGCTGTCGCAAACTACAGCGGACAGAGCTCCGGCGGGATCTCATAGGGGCATGGAGAGTGCGATTGTTGCAACCCAGTGCTGGGCACGCCACAATAGTGGAGGCAAGTCCCCTCTTTGAGGAGTGGCTAGAGAGGCGCCACGGCACCCTCACCTTCCGCCTGACGCAGGTCCTCACCGGACACGGTTGTTTCGGGAGGTTCCAGTTCAGGATAAAGCGGGAGGAAACGCCAGGGTGTCACCACTGTGTGGATCGCCCGGAGGACACGGTGGAGCATACAGTATAGGTCTGCCCGGGTGGGCAGGGCACCGCCGTGACCTTGTGATGGCGATCTCTCGCGTCCGGCCCTGGTCTAGGCCATGGTACAGAGCGAGAGTGCATGGGAGGCAGTCATCTCCTTCTGCGAAGCAGTAATGCTTGCGAAGGAGGAGGCGGAGCGCGTGAGGCAGAGGCAATCACTGCGCCCTCACGCCCCTAGTCGCCGCAGGAGACGCCCTGGACGGGAGTCAACAGTCGACTCCCGGCCACCGTAGGCGCGGGCTTGCGGGCGGCGAGCAATGGACAGCTCGCTGCCCGTTAAGGACCAGGCCCGGGTCGACGGCGTGTTGTGTTCAACGCGCGCCTCAAAGAGATGTCAGCACGAACTGACGGGGTCCGCTAGGGCCGATGCCGCCAGGGCCGCGAGTAGTTCGAAAGAGATACCGTGGCCACTGGCACAGGCAACTGAAGGAACACGGGTGGATTTTAGTCAATAAAACTCTGACACGCCCTTCTGCTCAGCCCAGAGTGGGAGAGGTCATTTGATGATTTCCCACCCAAAAAAAAAGACTGTCGCAAACTACCGATCGCTAAATAATACCGAAAATAATCGCTTGCCGTAACGATCCTTACGACAAACGCAAGTCTCTACATCCGAGATACCGCGCAAAATCGTAAAATAACTTGACTTAGCGATGTCGGTAGGTTAGCGAAGAGCGTATTCATAGTTCGGTTTTTTCAAAGACAATTATTGACCGTAACTAAATCTCATTGAATACAGGGAAAATTGGATAGATAATTTAATCAAAATAATTTATTTTTCTTGAAAATAGTGTAGTGAATGTATAATTCATATCTTGGAAACAATATTTTTCATGGAGACTAATATGTAGCGATAACCGTTTTAAAGAATTAAATTATTAGCGATCGGTAGTTTGCAACAGCGTCGCTATCTATGTCAAGACTGCAGGCCCAGCCCCAGAAAAGCATTGTAATAATTTTGTTCCTTTGTTGATTTAGTTAACTACGTTATATTACTGTATACAGGGTGGCAAGACATCGACGCGTAACCTGTTACCATGGATTTAGCACATAATTCTAAACACCCTCACGTCGATAGATTTCATTGGTTATTTTTTTTTAAAGTTAGCTGTTCTATACATTTTGACCGCGTAGTTATTGCATTTTCCTATGAAACAGCAGATTTTTGTTTTGTTAACCGACAGAAAATTTCTACACAGGGGACCTAAAATGATGTGCTTAATTCCCTGTATTCCCGTTGTCCCCGTCACGGGGACAACAGAACGTCATATAATTCTGGGCAACGGGGACAACGGACAATTAAGATTTCACGTATCGTTGTCCACTTTAAATTTTTATTTATTTTTTAATTCATGGTTACAGGTTGCGCCTCGATGTCCCTGCCACCCTGTATTGTTACTACGAGTACATACCTACTTCATTTATTAAATATTTGCATGCCATCATTACATGGCGAAATGTGTCTTTGCACTAAAATTTTATATTTATCATCTTTTGTACTAACCACATTCATTTTATGCAAATAAACAATTTTGATTTGATTTATAGGAATCGAGCCGAACCTGTAAATGTGACCCAAATGTCATAGATAATTTAAATAATAATTTTTGTATACGTAGGTACGTACTGCCTTAAAAAATGCAGAATGTAGGCAAAATTTAATAGAAAACGTGTTAAGATGGTACCAACATTTTCCAGTTTTCAATTAACAATAATAAAACTTTTCATAGACAAATTTTATAGTAGGCAGCGAGTGAATCTGATATGATGAAGCTGAATAAAATGAATCATTCAACACGTCCCTGTTTATCACTGATATTCTTTTGGGATTATGATGTCTTCTACTATTTCCGTCCTTACGTCCGTAGTCAATCGTTCCTATTGTACCCATCTTGACGATTTTTTATCGTGAGACGTTTGCCCTTTCTGCTAGCATGTAGGTAGCTACTTCTTTTGAGTCGTAAGAAGACATTATGACAAGAAAAATAGCAAACCTCCGCAGTACACTTGTGATTCGTCATTTTAGCCAAAAGACGTCCATGGGCCTCCCCCAAGCGTCGCCACAACGGCGGTCCTGTACAGTCACGAGCACCAATATATCAACACTTGGCAACTTTCAATTGCGATTTTTTCGTGAAATAACGAATGCAACGTTGAAATACGACACATTATATAAACCTATGGGTTCGAAAATGCTATGTTCGTAACAACATAAAATATCATTAAAAAATAAAGGAGTAAATCGCTTTTGAAAAAAGCTGAGTGTATACATACTTTTGTTCGTGACTGTACTTCTCCCACCTAATGGATTCCTGCAGCCTTCACAAGGCCATCGTTCACTTGTAATCAGCTTACAATGTTCCCACTGCTGGGACACAGGACCCCTCTCTGTGAAATGGAGTGGGCCGTAATCCACCACGCGGGCCCAGTGCGGGTTGATATGTGTATGTCACATGTCTTCGAATTTTTGTTTCTAGGACATGCCGGTTTCCTCACGTTTTCCTTCACTGTTTTGAGAACAGCATGAAATAATTTACAAAAAGTAAAGCACATATCTATGTTCGAACCTACGACTTACAACTCGTAAATTGCGACCACTTATGATAAGCTCCATTTAAATGAAAAGCCACAGTTTAAATTAAACAGTCACGATACAGTGGAAACCGTTCCAAACAGAATTCCTCTCGAGTTGAATCTCAGACGAAAATGGTCGCATGTTTAAGAGCGTATGACCCGTTCCCACGACACTGGCAAATAGCCAGCTCATGAATCGAGCGGAATGAATAAGTATAATAAGTGATCGCTTAGGACATTTCATCAGCGTTTGATTCAATGTATTTACTCGTATAATGGACGATAAGTTGAGGGACAGACTTATGGCCGATTACTATAATTTACTTCTTCTTCGTGTCGCTGCACGACTGTATTTTAAATCTGGTTTTCCCAAAACTTTGCCACTTCCACGGCGTTCTCGGTGGCAGTGCAGAGGTCACTTTGACTGCATGTTTTGGGACACAGGGCAGGATGGGCAGGTGGAGCATAATTTACTGACCGTTGCTGACATAGCTTAATTTACTGACCGTTATTGGTTAAAATTAAGACTTGTATCTTTACCAAAAATAAAGCAAAGACCTCATAGCTTTGCATAGAAGTATCCCATATAAAAGTAGCTATCACAGGTAAAATTAGCTTACAAATCTATTCATACGCCCAGGGTCTGAAGTCTTGACATAGATATCGAGGCTGTCGCAAACTACAGCGGACAGAGCTCCGGCGGGATCTCATAGCGGCATGGAGAGTGCGATTGTTGCAACCCAGTGCTGGGCACGCCACAATAGCGGAGGTAAGTCCCCTCTTTGAGGAGTGGCTAGAGAGGCGCCACGGCACCCTCACCTTCCGCCTGACGCAGGTCCTCACCGGACACGGTTGTTTCGGGAGGTTCCAGTTCAGGATAAAGCGGGGGGAAACGCCGGGGTGTCACCACTGTGTGGATCGCCCGGAGGACACGGTGGAGCATACAGTATAGGTAGTCACCGCAGTGAACTTGTGGTGGCGATCTCTCGCGTCCGGCCCTGGTCTAGGCCATGGTACGGAGCGAGAGTGCATGGGAGGCAGTCATCTCCTTCTGCGAAGCAGTAATACTTGCGAAGGAGGAGGCGGAGCGCGTGAGGCAGAGGCAATCACTGCGCCCTCACGCCCCTAGTCGCCGCAGGAGACGCCCTGGACGGGAGTCAACAGCCGACTCCCAGCCACCGTAGGCGCGGGCTTGCGGGCGGCGAACAATGGACAGCTCGCTGCCCGGTAAGGACCAGGCCCGGGTCGACGGCGTGTTGTGTTCAACGCGCGCCTCAAAGAGATGTCAGCACGAACTGACGGGGTCCGCTAGGGCCGATGCCGCCAGGGCCGCGAGTAGTTCGAAAGAGATACCGTGGCCCCTGGTACAGGCAACTGAAGGAACACGGGTGGATTTTAGTCAATAAAAGTCTGACACGCCCTTCTGCTCAGCCCAGAGCTGGAGAGGTCATTTGATGATTTCCCACCCAAAAAAAAGGCTGTCGCAAACTACCGATCGCTAAATAATACCGAAAATAATCGCTTGCCGTAACGATCCTTACGACAAACGCAAGTCTCTACATCCGAGATACCGAGCAAAATCGTAAAATAACTTGACTTAGCGATGTCGGTAGGTTAGCGAAGAGCGTATTAATAGTTCGGTTTTTTCAAAGACAATTATTGACCGTAACTAAATCTCCTTGAATACAGGGAAAATTGGATAGATGATTTAATCAAAATAATTTATTTTTCTTGAAAATAGTGTAGTGAATGTGTAATTCATATCTTGGAAACAATATTTTTCATGGAGACTAATATGTAGCGACAACCGTTTTAAAGAATTATAATAACTTGTTAAAAATATTATGAGGATATTCAAATCTACCTCCTTGCAACATTATCCACCTTATGCCAAACATGTCAAGTGTCAAATCATTATGGTCTTGTTTATTTGTTTTCATGGAAACTGTATATTTTCAGTAGCATTTTGTTAATATTTTTTATTGATAACCAAAGACATTAAATTATTTATTGTACCTATCTTAAATCTCTTTGTTGATAGCCAAGGTTACAGCATATTTTTACTCGGCTAACTCATTTCTGGCTCAAGCGGCGACCCCACTGCATATAGGTAAATTTGAATGTCCTTACATATTTTTAACAAGTTATTTTAATTCTTTATGGTTGTCGCTACAAATTAGTATCCATGAAAAATATTGTTTCCAAGATATGATTTACACATTCACTACACTATTTTCAAGAAAAATAAACTATTTTGATTTAATTATCTATCCAATTTTCCCTGTATTCAAGGAGATTTAGTTACGGCCAATAGTTTACGGCCCAGCCCCAGAAAAGCATTGTAATATTTTTTTAATTAATAATGTTTCTTTGTTGATTTAGTTAACTACGTTATATTACTGTATACAGGGTGGCAGGGACATCGACGCGTAACCTGTTACCATGGATTTAGCACATGATTCTAAACACCCTCACGTCGATAGATTTCATTGGTTATTTTTAAAAAAAGTTAGCAGTTCTATACATTTTGACCGCGTAGGTATTGCATTTTCCTATGAAACAGCAGATTTTTTTTTTTTGTTAACCGACATAAAATTTCTACACAGGGGGCCTAAAATGATGTGCTTAATTCCCTGTATTCCCGTTGTCCCCGTCACGGGGACAACAGAACGTCATATAATTCCTTTACCGTTGTCCCCCTCATGTATCATATGGGCAACGGAGACAACGGACAGTTTCCCCAGATTTCACGTATCGTTGTCCACTTTAAATTTTTATTTCTTTTTTAATTCATGGTTACAGGTTGCGCCTCGATGTCCCTGCCACCCTGTATTGTTACTACGAGTACATACCTACTTCATTTATTAAATATTTACATGCTATCATTACATGGCGAAATGTGTCTTTGCACTAAAATTTTATATTTATCATCTTTTGTACTAACCACATTCATTTTATGCAAATAAACAATTTTGATTTGATTTATAGGAATCGAGCCGAACCTGTAAATGTGACCCAAATGTCATAGATAATTTAAATAATAATTTTTGTATACGTAGGTACGTACTGCCTTAAAAAATGCAGAATGTAGGCAAAATTTAATAGAAAACGTGTTAAGATGGTACCAACATTTTCCAGTTTTCAATTAACAATAATAAAACTTTTCATAGACAAATTTTATAGTAGGCAGCGAGTGAATCGGATTAATTCAAGAATTAATTTCCACATAATTAAGCATAATTTTAATACTATCCCATTGTAGGGTAGCTTTAATAAAGTTTGTTCACCAATTCCGCTATACCTACATCCAATTAATTTGACACAGCCCAATAAATGGTGCTCCTGTAATTAATGTGGGTAAAACTTTTTTAAATTGTCTAGTACTAATTAACTATCTATTACCTATATATATGTCGCAGACGGATTGTAGAATCCGCTGTTTTAAAAAAACCGCTGGTTATTTTACAAAACAGCTCCGGTAACATGTCCTGAAATCCTTCAGTAACAAAACCTCTGACATAAAATACCGGTTTATACACCGGTATTTTAATACCAGAGTTTTCGTTTATATATCTGATTCCATCGAAACTTGCTATCTCCTTAATTTGTTCTATAAATATTACTTCTTGATATGCGAAACGTGCCAGTGTTAAATAGCAGCACAACTTCAACAGTTGGACGGTTGCATTGTACTAACTTTAGTACAAAGTTACTTCTCCGTGTTTATATTCAAAAGTGCATTAAGTACTCGTAACTTCTGACTTTGTTGCCTACTTCGTGAACTTTCTCTTCGGCGTCTATTTAAGGTGAACTTGCATTCAGAAATATATTTTATATTTAAATAGCTGAGGCCAATTTACGGTCTTATTATATTCCATTATGTACATAAGTAAGTTCTTATTGTGTGGGCATGCTGGCTCGATGCCAGGTCCTCTTAGCGTGGCACCGTCGGGCTAATGAGCATTTACAAGCGTACAACTAGTCCCTTAAGCCATGATATAATGAGTTTCTGGTTATATCCTTATAGCCGAGCGATTGCCGTCTGACCTGGGAGAGTCAGCTTAGGTTGGGGACGAAAACAAGGATGCATTGGTGTAGCACAGCTTGTTTTTTTAGATTAAACCAGTACATTGTGCTTTAAGACCATATCACAGTTCAACCAAATTGCTTCACTTTGATTTACAAACATGCATAAACTCTTACCTTCTTCCTACTGGGCAGAAAATACAGAACGGCACCTGCTACGATCCTTACTTACTCATTCGCCTCGTTTACGATCATACATTTGTAGGATGTTTATTTTGATTCAAACGCGGAAAAATGAAAGGTATGGCTGAAATGATTCAATTCTGTGTTTATACGATTTAATTTGGATTTAACCAAACTGAAACACATGAATGAACCGTGTAATAATTTCTATAAAAAGTTGGTGATTAAATTGAGTTTCAATATCCCATCTGACAAAATGAGAAATATAGACACATAGCCTAAAGAAAAATACGTTTATTAGCATTACAGCAAAAAAAAAACCCTAAAACTATAATTAACAGAAAACAATGCTTTTAATGCCAAAAGAGCCTCAAATCAGCATAATGTCAGATGACAACACAAGTTCCCCACCTGACGCTAATTTTCAGCTGCAGCCTACGAGTGCCATACGCTGAAATAATAAACACAGGGAAGTGCATGTGATGTGTTTAATCAATTAACAGAATAAATTAAAACCGTTAAAATAAAATAGCTCATCATCATAATTGCCTAGCCTTTTCCCAGCTATGTTGGGGTCGGCTTCCAGTCTAACCGGATGCAGCTGAACACCAATATTTTATATGAAGCGACTGCCTATCAGACCTCCACAACCCAGTTACTGGGTAATACCTTGGTAAGACTGGTTGTCAGACTTTCGGGCTTCTGACGACCAGTAACGACTGTCACAGATCCAAGAATGACAGCCGGGAGCAACGTCTTAACGTGCTTTCCGAGGTACGGGGAGATCTCGGTATGTAAAGATGATCACCCAGCCACGGACCAGTTATTAATTAGCGTCAAAATAGCTCATACAAAAACAAATAAAATGTTATGACGTTATGTCCGAAGGGCTCACGAAATTGTTTCTGAAAAACCTATGAAGACCAAATACCATGCAGTACCTATATATATTATTATAGTCTATGTATATCGTAATATCTGAAACCGAAATTATTTTACACCGTAGGCCTCGGTTTACTAACATCGCGCCATATTGCTTCGTCGGCTAACTTTCTCCTGACAGTTTATTAGACCTGAAAATTTCGTTATTTATCACACTGTCTTAATATTTTCTTCGGGCGGTTATCGTACACAACGTTTAGTGCGACGATATATTTTTCTAAGCTGTGAACATTGTCATTTATGTCATAAATAAAAGAAATATTATTTTCGAAAGTACCTTTGAAAATTTATTTTATGTGTTGGAGTAAATATGTTTTTATACTGTGTGTATAGTACATTTATTTTTATTGAAAACGAATGCTAAGGCTCTTTGTACACGGCCCGGTTTCTTTATGGTACGGCGTATAAAGCGCGCCGTAGAAAAAACGTGTCTGTCAACCAGCTTCCATAGTGATCCATACAACACTGACGAACTGTGTCTACACACGGCGAATAAACAGCACCGTAGAAAAAATGTGTCTGTCAACAAGCTTTCATAGTGATCCCTACTACACTGACGATCGTGCGTACACACGGCGAATAAACTGTAGTTTTTCACGACAAGAAAAACGTGTGTGTACAAAAGGCCAAAAGTTATCACACAGTTTACTTAAGCAACACAACAACCGATCCTACTTCTTGAATATACATTTCAAACCTTCTCGTCATTCATAATTCTCAATTTTCTGCGCTATGATTTTTGTATTGGCTGTTGGTACAGACGCCAGCACATCAAGCTACTACAATCTCTCAAATTTCTTTAATAGAATTTCAACTTTATCGCTAAAGGATTAAGTTTCAAGGTTGATTGGGAAAATTAACGACAATGGGAATAAATTAATGGAGCCGATAGAAGGAAAATGAAAGAAAAAAATAATTCTTATTTATGTTAAAACGCTCATTTAATTAACACCATGTTTACTTATAATCATCATTCTCCGGCCCTTATCCCCATTTATTTGGGGTGTCGAAAAGTATGGAAGAAAAATATAAAGCAATCATAATAAATATATATTGGAGTCGTCAAAATGTATTTATCTTCCACACTTTTCTATTAGAGGGGCTTGTGGCTAAATAATAGAAGCCTCACGGGTCGCTAGATCAGGTTAAGCTACGCATACCAAGAACCCTCCGTGCCTCGGAAAGCACGCTAAGCCGTTGGTCCTGGCTGTCATTCGTGGAACTTTGACAGTCGTTACAGGTCGTCAGAAACCCGAAAGTCTGACAACGAAAAGTCAGTAACTGGGTTGTGGAGGTCCGATAGGCAGTCGTTCCATGTAAAATATAAAAATTTTACCTTCAAATAAAATTTGTATTATGTTTCCTAAGACGTCCGAAGTCCATTATGAGAGAGTGCACGCTCCGTTCCATGAACAGCTGTTAGATCTCCTTACTTTCCGCCTCGTAATCGCGCCACTAGCGCCCTCCAACGTCATATCTGTGAACTACTTTCAAAACCGCATAAAAGCCGCCATGATGAAGTTTTATGTCATTGTTGGGCTCATAATGATGCAAAGGTAGGTAGGTATGCACCAGGAAGACCTTACCTGGACTTCGGACGTCTTAGGAAACATAATACAAATTTTATTTGAAGGTAAAATTTTTATATTATGTGTTCCGTTTGACGTCCGAAGTCCATTATGAGAGATATGTTTGTTATCTCCTGGTGGATTTTATGAATGAAAGGCAACAATGTGAATTATAAACCAATATTATTTTTAATCACTATTTTATTATACCTTAGGTACCTTCATATACACAGGTTTTAAATATGAACAAAAATCTAGCCATTTAAGCACTGGCAGTACCTATAATTATATTAAGAGAAAACGTAAGTAAGCCATCGTGCAATATCTTCATGAATCAATTTGATTTGACCCATTGGTTAACTTAGAATCAATTGGGGACTTGAAATAATCTTGATAACGAATGCGACGAGGACATTTCGTTATTAGATCTGATTTCTTTACGGTAAAATTTCCTGAAAGTTGATTCATGCCTCCAGTTTGCCTTAGATAATATGTCATTTATAGGATAATTTTCTAGCCAATTTAATGATGAGACAGCCGATCTAAAACTACCTGGAGAGGCTTGTATACCAGCGTCAGATAGAACACGTTTTACCCAACCACCGATTATAGTTGGTGTGGCTGCTCTAACGGGATCTCTAGTAGTTATGAACAAATTTTTTATTGAACCCCGTCTTTCCTTTGATAAATTTTTTAACATGCGGAGCCAATATAATGGATTTGTATTTTGATCTTGGGATGCCAACAAAACCCAACTGGATTGCTGGAAAGTCGCACTATCTGTCTTTGACCCGAACACTGGGTGTAAAGTTATGGAATCTCCATTATCTACAAAATGATCACAGTCAATATGCAAAAGGGATAGGTCGTGTACACGACGTCCCGAACATAATAATAAAATAGTCGCCGTTCGCTTAGACACCTCACACAAACTACTGATGCAAGGAGTTTTATCTTTTAAATAAGTAATTAATTCCCTGGCGTCCCATGTGGGCACCTTAGGTGGCAACGGTTTTGCAATTGAAATTGCTTTCAAAATGTGTTTAACAATGTGACTAGAAGAAATTCTAATATTTGAAGCAGTTTCACAAATAGAAGCGATAACGGACTTGTGCACAAGAATAGTTCTGTAAGCTAACTTTTGATTAAGATATAGATGTGCTAGATATTTCGCAACATCTGTCGGATTTGGTGTACGGAAATTTACGTTATTTTGACTACACCACAAAGACCACTTACCCCAAATAGGTGTGTACGTTTTAAGAGTTGAAGGTCGCCAGCAACATAAAAGAAGATCTTTCTCTTGTGGAGACCAATTGCTTGTCATGGTGGCCCAGCCGAAATGAGCCAGGCTTCCAACTGCAGATCTTTGACATGAGCTGGTGGTAGGCCGGTCACAGTGTCCACTAAGGTCTTCTTCAGGTCTCGGATCTTCAGCGGCCGTGCCAAGGATCGATTCTTTAGGTCTGGTCGCCAAAAGGGTTTCTTCCACTTGGGTGCTACTATTATGTACCGACCTGATGCCGAGTTGAGGTGGTGAAGAACTCGTGGCAGCAAGGCCGGTGGTGGGAACACCCATGCTAGGTCGTATCGCCAGTATCTGCTGAACGCGTCGTGATAACAGGCGTTGGAGTCTGAGGAATCTAGAGAAACGTAATTTATCACGACGTGTGCGGTTTGTGACGCGAACAAGTCTATGTCCGGTTTTCCCCAAGTCTGAAATATTTTTGAAGTTGCTGCCACCTGCAGGTGCCACTCGCTGCCGGCGCGATTTCGTGACAAGTGGTCGGCTTCGGTATTGTACACCCCTGGTAGGTGGTGAGGGATCAGTACAACATTGAGGTCGTCTATCAGAGTCAACAATTTCCGCGTCAATTCCATCAAACGGTGTGATTTCGTGCCGCCTTCCTTCTGAATGTACGAAACCACTGTCTTGTGGTCGGTCTGTAGAATAATCCTGGAGTCCCGGAGGGTTCTGGATTCCTTTGACAACACAGCAATCACAGCATACCTCTCTTTGAGATTGCAATGCCATTTTTTCTGGTCGGGTTGCCATGCACCTTGTACCTTGTTGTTGTTGACCAGGGCACCCCACTGAGTGTCGGAAGCGTCCGTGATGACAAAGTTTGTGGGTAGCACATCTGTGTGAATTGCTGTCTTTTGGCCTACATTCTCCATCCACCACTCGAATTCTTGGCGAATGTCTTGTGTCAGCTGTACTGCTCCGAGAGGATTTTGACGCAGTACTTTGATGTGACATTGCAGCGCACGGCAATGCATCCTTCCCCGGTGGGTGATGAAGGACGCAAAGTTGAGAAGCCCTAAGAGGCGTTGCGCCTGCTTGAGGGTCCAACTGCCCGCTGCGAGTCTGGTCGAGAGGAACTGTCGAATTTTTCTTACCTTCTCTGGTGGCAGGGACTTGAGGTTTGTTTGGGTGTCCCAATCGATGCCGAGATATTCGATCGACCTCGTTGGCCTGGTGATCGATTTCTCGTGATTTACACACCAGCCCAGACTGGACAAGAAGCGTACAGCTATGTTTAGATGCGTGCTGAGTACTTCCTTGTTTTGGTGGACTAATAAATAGTCGTCTAGATACACAACCAGGCGCAGACCTTTTGTGCGAAGGTATTCTGCAGTCCAGTTTGTTATAGTAGCAAACATTCTGGGAGCAGCAGCCAGGCCGAATGGTAGACATGTCATCTGCAGAAGTTGACCACCGTAGCTGATGCGCAAAAAGCGCCTGTGTTCTGTGCGTATTGAGAGGTGATAATTGGCCTGGCTGAGGTCCAACTTGACCATCCAGTCGCCTTGCTGCAGAAACGAAGGCATTCGTTGATGGTGGAAAAGATGGAAATGCGTTGGTTCCATGTATAAATTTAGTGCTTTCAAGTTGAATATCACTCGAGTTTTGCCATTGCTCTTTGTGATCATGAAAAGGGGGCAAATGAACGATGGAGTCGAAGGAGCAGGCTCTAACACTCGTTCTTGAATCATCTTGCGAATTTCTAGTGTCATTTTTTCCGAAACAGGGGTTTGAAATTTTGACAGGTTGTCTGAAGTAGGTAGAATTAAGGGCGGTGCCTGATTGAAGGGGATACGAGCTCCCGATATCATTTTTAAAATAGTTTTTGGAGGGTCGAAACGATTCCATATTTCTATATAATGCTGAAGACAGCCGCCCCAAAATGTCGGTATTACATAGTCATTTATGCTTATGTCCTGCTCGCCTCCAGTTCTTATCTTTTCGCCCCCCCTTCTTTTTTGAAGAGAAATCGTAGTTTCGTTTGTTGTCTTTTTTGTCGTTTCGCTTTGGTTTGTTTTGTCGCGAACGAAAAGTATTATCTTGAAAAGACGTCGAAGGCTCTAAAGATATCGGACGACTAGTTCCCGCACCGTTATTCTGTTTTTCTAATTTTTCTATACCCCCAATTTTTTGTAGGTAGTGCGATAAATTTTGAGGATTGAATATATATTCGATTGAGGGTGGAATTTTTTCTATGTCATCGCGTATGTATTTACTTTTAACATTTTTCAACAACGATCGGCGCCGCGTCTCTATGACCTCAGCTCGTTTACCGCAAATAATTTGGAGAATATCATGAGATACCGTTTTATAAGATGACTCAGCACCAAACAACTCTTTTAGTTTGTCATAGATGTTAGTTGAAGATAATTGGTTGTTAGAATTTGCAGACCAATCAATTAGTTTCTGTAATGCCGCGTTCACATGCTCGTTTTGAGTTAGGAAAGCATTAGATAACGCTGCAAAACTGCGTTCCATTTGAAACCATCTTAATGGTGAAAATGGATCTTCAAAACGCCGCAATTCTTCGTTCACTTTCAATTCGACAAAACTAGGAAAAGCTACATATTTTTTCTGTACTTCTGTGTAACGTACAGCATTCCAATCCGGGGAATCGAACCTCTGTATTTCTGCTATTTTCGTTACACGTTCTGGATTTGCTTTAGGTACACTAGGTTCCTTAACGGAAACGTCTAGATTTGCAATATTTTCTAAGCAAGGGGTAAGCTCCGGCGGGCGTAAGAAATTTTCATGTAAATTGAGGGTAGGAACAGTCGATGTTGAAGGTAACGCGGTGCCAATATAATTTTGCGTGGCGGGTAGGCTTTGTGATAATGGAGCACTATTTGTGATCATATACTTTGTTAAAACACTATTAACATGACTCACCAACTGCTGGGACAGTAGATCAAACCTGCGATCCAGTTCGGACTCTTGCGAGAGGGAGCGCTCGCGTACCTGACGGGGGCGTTTGCGCGGCGCTGGATCACCTACATCGCTCTCCGATGACACCGTATCACCTCCTTTCGATGACGATGAAGAGCTCGAACTCCGTGTCCTTTTCCGCGAAGTATCGTTTGGCGCGATAGTTTCACCGTCCATTTTGTTTAAAATAAACACAGTTCACGAGACGGAAAATTAATTTAAGTTTATTATGATACTAAACTTTCTACTTTAATCTCAAAAGTTCTAAAATTATAAATTTATCGCTTGATACGATATAACTGACAATCTAACAAAGCTGCGCACAGTTCGGAAAACGACGCAACAATGACATAAAACTTCATCATGGCGGCTTTTATGCGGTTTTGAAAGTAGTTCACAGATATGACGTTGGAGGGCGCTAGTGGCGCGATTACGAGGCGGAAAGTAAGGAGATCTAACAGCTGTTCATGGAACGGAGCGTGCACTCTCTCATAATGGACTTCGGACGTCAAACGGAACACATAATACTGGTATTCAGCTGCATCCGGTTAGACTGGAAGCCGATCCCAACATAGTTGGGAAAAAGGCTGGCAGAAGATGAGTTTTGTATTAGTCGTCATCTCGGCAGTCACTCCCTTTATAGTCTTATCATCTTATACGCAGTCCAACCATCGTTTCTTTGGTCTTCCCCTACTTTCCATGTACAGTCAAGGGTCATTAATTGATTACCAGCTTAAGGACTGTATTGCTGTGAACGCGCGGTAACGTCCGTACCTACGTCTGTGTGTAGTGATGTATCAACACAGAACGCACATCTCAGAATTCGCACACTGGCTGGCGTCGAACGAAACAAAAAACATACCGTCGCTTTTGCACATAGGCTACGTAATTACGCATGACTTTGGTTGGTTCATACTATTGCTAAAATTGAAGTCATTTCATCAAGTACCGATAGCTTGTAGTCTTACGTATTAGATTGTCGAGCGCATAGGTCTGGGTTCCAATCTCGAGATGGGACTTTTAATTTTTCTTTTCCAACAATAATCTTTATCGGTTTTTTTTTTATTCGATAGATTAATAAACGATAATAATAAGTTATTATATTGTTATTATTATATTGTTATTGTAATATGGGGTTAAAAATAAAAATGTTTTATAAGTAATTTCAAATTGTTTATTCGTTATAATTTTATAAACTAGAAATAAATAAACGTCTAGTTAAAACAGTTTATTTTCTCATAAAGAACAATTTATTGAAGTTAAGCAGGTAATAGCGGTTCACCGTAATTATGCGTTTTGTAAATTTAATATGAACAAAGATTCAATTTAATATAATAATATTGTCCTTTAATTACCACTGTGTGGGTAGATTTGCTGGTTGTAGTTTGTTAGAGTACTTTAACAAACTACAACTAGCAAATCTACCCACGTAAATAAAAAAAGCGCGGACTCCTTGTCACAATACAATTAAATTACTCAGTAGTAGTAGCCTACCTAAGTTGCCTATCTCAAATGTCAAAGTTAACAAATCGTATTTATTAGGACTTATTGCGGTTATAGCTTAAGTATTCATTTTCATTATGAAAAGAAGATTGAAGCTAAACCTCAAAATAATCCTTATTACGGATATCACAATATAATTTTAGTATTGCTATAATCAACTTATAATTTAATACTTCGTATAACCCCCATTATTAGCAATGCAATCAAATAAACGCTGGCGCATCGACCCTACAATATTACTACATATGTCTGTTCCTCTTATATTTTCCCAGATTTCTAGGCAATGCAGCTTCAATTGCTCATCAGTCCTCTCATTCCTTGCGTCCCATCGCTGTGTGATTAAACCCCATAGATTTTCTATGGGGTTGAGGTCAGGAGGTCGTGCCGGCCATGGAATTACTTCTCTAAAATAAAAAAAAAGGAGTACTGTTAGGCTACTAAGCAAAATACTAATATTACCTACGATTTAGAAACAAAATTATAATGACAAGAGATGTTACATAGATTTATAGAATTAATATAGTTATATTAATCCATCATTCAATAATCTAGGTAAATAAATTTACTTCGGAATTATATTTTCTTCTATTTAGACTTTATAAAACGTTTTAAAAAAATAAGGATCAGCAGTTCTACTTTAATAAGATAAATTGTTTAATAAAATAATTTAATCATTACACTTACACTCAGTCCGGTTTCATCAGATATTTGTGTTGTTATATTAAGTCCAATTTTACACAGCGCAATAATATTCGCTTTAATTTCAATGTTCAAATTTGCTTGCATTTTAAAAGGAACTACAACACCGCTAATATATAGATATAGAACACACGTCGCTAACCCACAATGAACAACGTTCTATTTAGTCGCGGTTGAATGACTCTTTAAGTTAACTGCATCCATCTACCTTATAATTTATTTATTTTGATATCTGTGGGTATAATCCTAAAATTTTACGAATAAGTGAACTGTAGTCAATACCGTGATTAAGTATTCAAAGTAATTGCAAACGAATGCGAGAATGTGTGTGTGTGTGTATACTATAAAGTATAGGAATTACTCATTAGAAGAAGGTCGTAAGTTAAACAGAAGTGTCAATCTATTGCTTCGTGAAACTAGCGCGCCGCTTTGGACCGCTACTGTACACTTATAATATTATTTTAAATTTCAATTGGCTTACATTTAATAACCATATCGCCTAAGTGAAACGTAAGAAGGTGCGGAGAGTTCTCTTGCTCACAACTTGCTTATTCACGGCTCACCTAAAACGCGAAGTACTAACTGCGCTTATTACGGAATTATACGAGTGCTCACTCTAGAAAACGGATATGACACGAATGGAAAGTGCAGGGGGCCTAAAAAGGCCACTTTGGCAGAATCATAATTGGATAACAATATGAATCATATTAAAAATCGTAAAATGGTCACAAACTGACAATTCATATGATCTGTGTGCAATTCATATCACAATGAAATAACATTTCAACTGTAGAAATAAAAAATCAATTTGATTAATAAAAACTGTTATGAAAAATTTACCGATAAAATTACTGTTTTTGTTTTTTTTCATGCAGCAATGTTTACACCAAATATGAAATGTTTACGAAAATTAGAGGAATTGCTAATGATCTGCTTGGAATTCAGGAAATGAATAGCTTTTAGAGGTATTGCTTAAAGTAGCCTTTTTAGGCCCGCTGGTCTTGCGATAATTTTATAAGATGGAAAAATCTTGCCATTTCTTCTGAACTAATTCACGAAATAGAAACGTGATGATTAAGAACGTAAAAGAAGTAAGAAAAGGTGTATGTAAGGATCGTAGCAGATGGCGTTGTGTATTTTCTGCCACCCTCATGGAAAGTGCGATTTTATGTGTATTATTTCCAAATGCATATCTATTACTAACTAGCTGCCTCGACCGGTGTTGTCCTGTCCAAACTTCAATTATCCTTACAAAAAAGGGACGTTCAGTTTTTCCCGTATTTTCCGATTTTCCCGTATTTTCCGACTTTACAATTTTTTCCGTAAGAATCTGAGAAATTCAGACTATTACAAACCTTTTAAAACAAAAAAAGCCAAATCTGTTCAGCCGTTCTCAAGTGATGCATTTATCAACGAACATCATTTTATTTTTATTATACCAACATAACGTATTACGATCGCATACAAAATAAGCTGATTGTTATAAAAATAAAGTATCGAAATAGTATTATATCTACAAGTCGAACGAGAACTTTACGAGTACTAAAACTCAACAAGAATTGCACGATAAATAAAATAAAGACTTCATGTTTTTTATTCTCCAAGTATTTTATACACCAATACGAGTATATTACTGGAACAAAATGTACGTCGAATGTTTACATTAGAAAAATGCCATTGTGCTTGTACCTACTTGGACAAACCACTCGGTCTGATACCGGGATAAGATTGTCACAAAAAACTTTTTTCAATAAACCGTTTCCAAATTGCTTTATAATAATGATTCAGGGAAAAAAGAATTAATTTCGCTTATGTTTGCAATTATAGTAAATATGAGAGTTCATTATTTTAATACTTTTAGACGATTATATCGGTAAGCTCATTCCTTACCAACTTACATACGCTCGTAGCAATGGCGCTATGGCGTAGGTCTATGGCTACGGCCTGCCAACGAGCCTATCGTTGGCAGGTTTTTCCATAAAGTTGTAAATATTCATACCTATATCATTCCTTCCCTCTCTAGATTAATCCTAATGAAGTACATCTAATATTTCTTGTAGGTATTGTAAGTCAATAAGTCAAAACTTGTTTATTTTTTCTCAACTTTTTGTTATTGTTAGTGTGTGACACAGCTTTGTCTCTCTTTTTTATATTTGATAATTTAACTCCTCTACTTTAAGATTGTTCAATTAGTAGGTAATAAAAAGAAAATGCAGTATTTGCCTATAATAATTGTTTGTTATATTTAGTTCCAAATTTAAAAAAGGATTTAAAAAAACAAAGGAGTCTACGGTAAAATCGTGCTGTAAATGGGACATTCCACCATGGTTAGAAAATTGATATTCCCATACATATTGATGCCTTAACCTTCAGAAATTCTTCAATTTGTTATACTATAAAAGACGTACATAAATAAATTAACAAAACCCATGCGTTTTACTTTACTTTCAAGTATTTTGATCCAATATATTACCGTTGTAAAGGTACAAGCTATAAGTTGACCAATTTTCTCTCCGCACTCCAGCGTTGTCCCGTACTGTATGTGCCATTAAGTGGTACTGCGACTTGACAAAGTAGTTTGGTATACGAGCGACTTAGCATCGCAATGCTTATCCAAAGCGCCGTGGGGCTGTCATGGCATACAAGCTGTGATTTAAGGAGAATAACTTACCTGAGGGTGGAACAGTTTATAGTTACTGGTAGATACCTACCTCCTATATATGTATATAGTAGGCCGCCCATGTTTTGCACGGGTGCAATCTAATGATGTGATGACATGTCGAAACATTGAAATTTCTGTCTAACTTATATATAAACCTTTCAGAATGAGTTCTCTAAATGATGGTGAAATCACGTAAAGCAAGTATCTTTTTATATAGTATAATCCATATTTATATAAAAATGAATCCCTATTTCCCTCGGTCACGTCATAACTTGAGAATGACTTTACAGATTTCATCAATCTTTTTTTTTAAGTTTTCTATTACTTTGTAGAAGGTTCTTACAGAAAAAAAAATTAAGAAAGTTGCTTTACGCGGACGAAGTCGCGGGCAAAAGCTAGTAATAATAATATATATAATTCTTCTGTACGTGTGTTTGTCAGCTAACTCCTCCCAAACGGCACGATCGATTTGGATGAAATTTTGTGTGTATATTTCAATGGGTTCCTGGATGGTTTGAAAATACAATTGGAACCGGTAGGTGGCGCTGCTTTTCCGGGCAGGACGGTGTCTGTCGGGTCCGCTAGTATAGTATAAACACTAAGGGCTGATTTTTGAATAGTCTGATAACTTTTCTCTGAGGAATAAATATTGCAATTTGACAGCTGTTGTATGGAAAATATGTCAAACTGTTACATTTATTCTTCAGATACAAGTTACCGGACTATTGAAATTTAGCCCTAAGTCGCTTTTCGTTTCAGTCTGTGTCTGTATAGAATAGCAGTAGTAGTACTAGTAGCCCTGGCTATGAATGTACCCTTGACCTCTATTTTCATTGGACGTAATTCCATAATTGATTGACAGACAATCCTGTGTCATATGATAAGACAAGAGAAGATCAGCGAATAATCAGATAATTCTCTAGGCACCTTTTAAAAGTTTTTTATATTTTCTGGAATGTTGAAATCCTCATGGATGTGCTCCGTCCTAGGCGTCTCCTCCCGCCTGATGATGTGCAGGAACCTCCCGAAACATCCGTGTCCGGAGAGGCCTTATATGTGAAGATCACAGAGTCTCCCATCCACGGAGCAACAACGGCAAGCGTAGCGTTACCCACAAGCCTCACAAAGTAAATTGACAACCAACTTAAATTGACCCTATATTCAAATCTAATTTTCATTCTTTGACAGTTGTATTAAATGGCTATAACTCGACAAATTGACGTAGGGTGTCAATTTGATTACGAATTTCAGTCTCTGCTTGTACTAATAGCTAGTAAATAGTACTTTGACAAAGCTTGATTGATCAATTGTATCAATTCTATCGTCAAATCTTGTCAGTTCGGATGAGTGTTTGTTGTTTACTGCTAAGCGGTTATTGACGCCTCGTTTAGGTACAGACGATAAAAAATTGAAAAAATCTTGGATTGTGTACGAAAGCACTGTTAATAGATGAAGACATTTGCTACTATTTCATTCATCTGGCTATAAAACATCTATAATGGCAACAAATGAGATTCAAAACAACGACGCGTTTGATATTTACATTTTGAAAATTATGCGACGAAAATGTTTTTTATTGAACTCTGTTTTACGATTGTTTTAGTCAAAGCATTTATTTCAAATAAACCGATTACTGGCACTTTTAAATTGTGAAAGGGTCGGTCAGTCAGAAAGATGAAGCTAGTTGCCCATTCCAAAGCGTAGTAGGTACTGTAGAGACTATAGCCTATTTGGTGCTAACATGCAACCTCCGCGAGTTCGTTAAAATGTGATTGGTATAAAAGACGAGACAAACATAAAGATTTAAGTATAGAAGAGATTAGGCTGACAAGCAAAAGTATAAAGATGTAAAATACGTACAGTAGAACGCCGATTATCCGAATTAATTGGGACCGGGGTCGATTCGGATAATCGGATATAGACTGGTAATAAAGAAAAACGAACTGTCACATATAGAATAAACTTCATTAAGTTTAACAAACACAGTTCTATAATAACGCTCACTTGAACATCTCGATCAGAGTAAGTTGCAACCCCATCAGGCCTTAACAAAAATACAAAGTATAAAAATTCACAACAATAATAGAGGTACATAGTAGCAAAAAACGACGCTTAGGACCGATTCGGATAATTGGCGATTGGGTTAATCGGCGTTCGGATAGTCGGCATTATACTGTAATATATTTTACAGGAATAATTATTGAAGATATAGGTACCTCGGAGGGCTCGTCTAGTCCCTCACAGTACCTATGGAGAAGAACGGGCCAGAAACTCCACGGACACTCTTTTTAATATTTTTGAATATGCCTTTTCTTTGAACATTTGACAATACACTCTATTTTCTTCTGTACCAATACGCCTAATTGTGCGACAAAAGACTGTGCGCATAAAATAAGATATTGATAAATTTAAAATAAAGTACCCCAGAATAACGTTAATAACACTGCCAGTGCAACGTACCTGCATCGATTGCATAGAAAGTGTAGTACCTACCTATGCACGTTTACCTTGCCGAGCGCGGGTCATTTATAAGCGCGGTTCATATCGCGTGATTTGGTTTGCTAACCAGAGTGAGACATGAGCGAGTGTCAGCCCGCACTGAATGTATGGTACTCTCGTTAGGCTGCCTTTCCACGAGAGATGTGCGCGATAGGTAGCTAAGCTTCGAAACTATGTGTCTGTCGTAGCCAGATCTTAGAATTTATAATTTCATGAAGTGTTCGACCATTTGATGTTGTTCTTTATTTAGATGTCTTACTACACCTTAAACCATGCATACCCTACATTAATGATATGGTGAAACGTCGACTGACATATCATTAAATGTTTACGTTTAAACATGGTCACCTAGTAGTGCAGTAGGTAAGATATGCATTTACAGCACAATCTTACCGGTGCACTTGGCACGCATGTAAAAAACTTATCTTCTTTGAATCTATTGGTTAATATCATAGTCAACTATCACTACGCGGCTGAGCACGACTTTGGTAGAAAAGAATGGCTTATTAACGTCAAGCTATGCTTCTTGAGGGTGTGCTTTGCTAGTCAGTACGTCACAAGATTTTGCTAGTGTGAGCGAGATAGACGGAAGATCGAGCGCTTACAAAGCGAGTTTCACGTGAACCCTGTTATTATTATTATTTATTATTATTTTTAGCCTATGTAGTCCCCACAGAACAGATAAATATCTGTTCTGTGGTAGTCCCACTGCAAAGCAAAGGCCTCCCTTTCTCCTTTCCACTTCTCTTTGTCTTGGGCTAGTGTGGACCAATTCTGTCTGTAGGCGTCAAGCTTGTCCCACCATCTTCTCCTGGCTCTGCCTCAATGTCCTTGCTATGTTTTAAATAAATCGTTGCCATGGTAACGCACCGCATTTGAATTATTGTTTCTACGAGAAGCGCGTCATAGCACAGCGTAGTACAGCTTGATGTTGATTAGTCAGCCTTATACTTGGCGGCGATAAGGCCAATTTATATGTAAGAGTACGCAGACTACATTAAAACCGATAGTGTACCCCAAGTCTCACACTCCCGACGTATATTTCAAATTGTATTATTAGTTCTTGTGGTAAATTATGATATCGATTTCATTACCTCTGACATTTACATATTTTATTGAAGTATAAGCTTATTTGAAGGAGTTTAAAAAAAAAAAGAAGTAAACCAAAAATAGAAGTAAACCAAAGCTTTTCGTGGTTTTCTGTAATTTATACCTTTTTAGTAAGTTTTCCTGCCAAAATTAGAAAATTTATTTGACTACGTAATGGGATTACCTACTGTTCCTAGGTAAAAGCCTGAATTGGCATATTTATTTAGAAGTTGTTTCTAGGTTTTGTAAATTTCTATACTCCATTTATAGAATTAGAAAAATAACGGCAAAATAACGACAGTTATTGTGTAATATTGTTGAAATTACTGCACTTTTGTATTTTTTTTATGTAAACGGTAAATAGATTACATTGTATTTATCATAAAATGAGTTTATTAAACGTTTATATCGAAAGGGTGATAACCGTTATTTTTCTAATGCTGTAATATATGGAGTATAGTACCTCACCACTACCAATTTAGGAAATATTATTACTGTTGAACAACTTGGTAAAACTAAAATATTTCTATGTGTGCTGTGTATCGTAACGTCTAACTGTTATAAAGAATCTGAGAACTTTGGCTACGGAATTCTCTTCCATTGAAATTCCGTTCTGAGCTGCATGCTTATTAACAAGTCCCATTCAGACATAAGTTCGGCAGCCATAGTTGTACAGTTCAAAACTTTCTACGTGATCAGTATTCTATCAGATCGAACTGAATTCGCCAAAATGGACAACTGTGGGGGCAATTACCATAAATAATGTGTCAGTTCTAAATTAATAAACGTTTGGTCAATAACTCAGACTAAATTTAACGCAATGCGGTGGAAATTACAGGAGCAATTACACTGTAATCAACTTGTATCGTTTGCAGCCTATTTTCATTTGTGCTAATCATTTTAAATTTTAATTGAATTATCTTTCGTGTGTGTAATACATATTTTTTATTAGGACGGAATACCTAATAAAACTTCTGTTATTGTCATTGTTGGGATTGAGCCATAAGTCATAATTCCACCACGCGAGCCCAGTGCGATTTGGTGGATGTCACATTGACATGTCATAATGTCTTCTGTATGGATGAAACAAACGGATTTCGATAAATGGCTTTCACAGTCGGTGATGCTTCTCAGTGCGCCTATCTGTCTTTAAAGCCACGACTTATGCTCGGTTCCTATAAACAACAACGAATCGTTTTGCTTACCAAAATGGTAGCATTTTTTGTTGCTAAACTTGGCATATAAATAGATTCATAATTTTACCTATGATAGCTACTTCCATGTGGGAGGGTCTACTATGGAAAGCTATGAGGTCTTTGCTTCATTATTGATAAAGATACCTTAATTTTTACCAATGATCGTCCTTAAATTATAAGATTAGGCCACTATAGGCAAGAACCACATAATAAGTAGGTACTGTCAAAACAAAATGTATGTACAGTTATAAATTAATACCTAGATTTACTATGATAACCAACAATAAACTAAATGCGATATAAAGCTGCAGCACTGTGTTGATTTTAGTTGATCAACTAAAACCATTTGGAATTCCTTAATTGTCTATTTGAAGTAAATTGGAAACTGTCACGGAATTATGGAAAAGGTTTGATAAATGATAGTGATTTCAACGTTATGTGTTTTCATTAATATATCGGGTAGTAATAGATAAACATTATGATAGAATCAAATTTTTGAACGCTACCTTTGACACAGAGAGAGGCTTGTGTCTCAACGTGGATGTGACGCATGTTTTCCCCCAACTTGTTATTTCTTTTTTTGTTTGTTTTCTATGCGTCATGTTTACTGCAAATAAACGTATTTTCTTTCTTTTCTTTCAGCAGTGGAAACGTTATAGGAAGGGTGATATGCTTATGCCATCTGAGTCAGTTCGTGCATCACTGCCAGGATCGCCCAGAGGACACGGTGGAGGTCTGCCCTGCTTGGGCAGAGCACCGCCGTGTCCTCGTAGGGGCGATTGGCAGCGGCGGCGACCTCTCGCGTCCGGCCCTGGTTCAAGCCATGGTCTGGGGCGAGAGGGAGTGGGAGGCAGTCACCTCCTTCTGCGAAGCAGTCATGCTAGCGAAGGAGGTGGCGGGGTGGGGTTGGTTTCGGACCTCACGCCTCAGCCGCCGCGGGAGACGCTCCGGGCGTCGGGAGCCGCGTGACGACTCCCGGCCACCGTAGGCGCGGGCCTGCGGGCGGAGAGTAATGGGCTCACCTGAGCTCACCGCCCGATCAGGACCAGGCCCGTGCCGGACGGCGCGTATGTGTTCCACGCGCGCCTCAAAGAGATGTCAGTCATGGATCTTTGACAGTCGTTACGGGATTTCAGAAGCCCGAAAGTCTGACAACCAGTCTTACCAAGAGGTATTATATTACCCAGTAACTGGGTTGTGGAAGTCAGATAGGCAGTCGCTCCATGTAAAATAGTGGTATTCGGCTGCATCCGGTTAGACTGGAAACCGACGCCAACATAGTTGGGACAAGGCTAGGCAGATGAATTGATGCGTCAATTTGCTTAACAGTTTATTTGCCTGACTTTACCTACTGGGTGTCATCATAATAATGAACACGGACATCTAATAGATCCTTACAATGAACAGCCACTTGGCAAACAGATTGGTGATCGCAGTTTGTAGTTACTAACACACAGGAGGACGCTATTGCCCATTCAATTGACATAACCGGCTACGACATACATTGAAACAGAGTTATTTGTATTCCTAGCGAAGAATCTCACGGGAAATTATTACATAATTACCTACTAATTACCAACTGCGTTATGGCCCACGAAAATTGTCATTTCAAGACCTAAACTTGACTTAATCAAAATCAATCTGCCTAGCCTTTTCCCAACTATGTTGGGGTCAGCTTTCAGTCTAACTAGATGCAGCTGAATACCAGAAATTTATATGGAGCGACTGCCTATCTGACCTCCACAACCCCCTTACTGGGTAATACGGTATCCCTTGGTAAGACTGGTTGTCAGACTTACCAAGGGGCATCGTATACCAAACTTGACTTATTCAGCCAGTTCATAGTATTAAAAAGTCACGAAAAATATATGTGATCATCAATTTGTAAATAGAAATAGCCAGGTCTTTCATATTATGAAATGTCGCTTAAGGAATTTCACTTATAAAGCTTGATAAAAAGCGCTTCCTCAACAAAAATATTTACAACGCGGCAACGCCCAAATACGTGACAGTTATTTTTATCTCATTCCTATTTTCATTCTAAAAATTTGAATAACTATTGAGTGAACACAAAGTTCTATATCAGGCTGCATTCATGAATGATCAAGAATGGGACTCACTACAAAAAATGTTATGGCATTGTCATTGAAGTCCATTGCAAGCAGACAAACAACAAAAAACATATAATAAATATCTCATAAATAAAGTTTATATCGTATTTACAGACAAACTTTTGTCGATATTATTTGTATGTATTGCTTACGTGACGCGGGTAAGTTAGCGGTATCAGATATTGAACACCGCAAAATTGTTTGCCCTGAAAAAATAAGTCGTGTTTGGCTGGGGATAGCGTTTGTACATTATTACGTATATTAGAGAAACGCCCTGAAGCGAGGATCGTATTTTTTATTTCACTGGCTAAAATACTCGGAGATAGTAAGCCATTGCAACTAAAAGCTCCAGTCTTTTACCTAGCAACACAAAAAAATCAAATCAACATTTTAGTTTACCCACGCTTTACATATAAGTATAACGTACATTGCCTGTGTAGTTTATTCATAACGATGTAACTTTTTTATTAAAGCTGGCCTGAAAGCTAGGGCTTCGTGTGGCGGCGCAACATAATCATTGAATTAAATCAGTACCGTAAGCATGTCAGGGGGCAACAAGCTATAACTCAGAAGTGGAGAGCGTCTCGCGGCCCATAACATTCAATCGTCCGCACGGAGGGAGAATTTTGATGACCTCAAGGAAAAGTTTGCGTCAGAACACTCTGTATAAATCCGGGAAGTCATGTCAGGATTTCCTAAATCGCCTTTTTTATTTATTGCACGGCTACTACAGTAGGCAGCCGTTTAGGGAGTGACGTTGTGTTACTCCTACGTGATACTTTTTCCTAGCCGGATAAAATATGTGTGTGGGAACGTCTTTATTTCGCGTGTGAACTAACCTAATACTTATGTCATGGAAGGTAATCCGCATTTTCTTCTCCTTAAGACATTAGTGTCGGCAGGATTAGTTCCGTCTCATGCGGTGAGACATGATTATTTCATACATGTGTTATTTCGTTTTAAATGGTAATTTCTCATTTCGCCATGCCGCTGGTAATGTTTGTTTTCTTAAGGTAGTTATGAAATTAAATTACCTAATTGCCTCGTGCTAGCACAGCACTGTTAAAATGAAGTTGTTTGAAGGTTTTCATTAGTGCAGGTACATTAATTCTCTTTAACTGTTCTCTAAGAGTAAATAAACGACTAATAGAAGTTATCATTGGCTTGAATAGACTATCTCTCTATGGTTGATTTATTGAATTTTCACAAAACAGATTTTTTAAATGTAGGTAGGTCCAATAGTCAACTAGTTGAACATCACGTAGTATTTAGGTATCTACTTAGTATAATCAGCCTATAATGTTCCCACTGCTGGGACACAGGCCTCCTATCGGTGGGAGGGAGTGGGCCGTAATCCACCACGCGGGCCCAGTGCGGGTTGGTTGATGATATCTTCCTACTTTCACAAATATCATATGCCTAAAACGTCCCCGTCAGCTTAACCAACCCTCAAAGATAAGTTAAACTAAAACTCACTTACGTTACATTACCTTTATGCTTAAATTACATCCCATGTAATTTAAGCATAATGTACTTTAACGACAAAACTAATTTCCTAAATCTAACCTAAGTAAATAAAATAAATCCATTCAAGATAAATCCTTATTACATACAATATTCAAGTCATGTACACAATCGGTCTTCTTCCTGTTAGCCATTTCGTTTATTTAACCGAATTTTCTATTTGTTGTTGTAATGGTGTATACCTCAGGCAAACAGAGGCAGGTACGGTTTCTACACGTAAAACTGTACAAACTTTGCCGATACCTACAAATGTTATTTTTTTCCGTCGCGATTTGCGAAAGACAAAACAAAGTGATAATTGCGATAATTTAATGATCTGCATACGTTGGCGTGCAAACAGAAATAATAAACTTACTGTGTCCCGCGGGTAAGTCTGTGTGTTAACAGTTTATTTTTTGTTTTAAAGTAACCTATGTTTTTCTCCAGATACAAAGTTAAGGGTGAATATCCCCGCAGCAAATTTTACGCGTCCACGTTGAGAATCGAGGTGTTAAATGATAGGATGTTTCTTATTTTTTTTTATAGTGAACTACGTAACTTGCTTCAATTAGGGCCACATTTTTTTTTTTTATAAGTGTGTATAAATAATCAGAGAAAAAAAAATATACCTTAAAATTCAAGTTAGGTGGCTTGTCCCAGCTCCATTTTTTGATATAATTGCATTCACCAAAGTAACAATTTAATTTACAATTAAAAATAAACAATTTCGTTAGTATATGCATAAGACACATTCTCTGAAAACAATTAAACCATATTAGAAAATCTAATTTAAAAGGTCAGGATACTCAATCAAAGTTTGTCCAAGCAAAAATCAAAATTTTGGTGGCACTTATTCAACATACTATAAAATGAAGCTTCGTGCGTGTGCGATCAATCCCGTTTTATTATTTCACATGTCTCAGTCGTGCTTCAGCACTTGCGCGTAACAGGTATGTGATTAATGCTGTGATTTTCCGCCAAAAAACGTAAGTATCATCTTGGGTGGCACGGGGGACAAGAATTGTTCAATTTTTGGTGGATCGATTTGCTGTTAATTTTAAAGTGTTTTAATAATAAGCAACACATTATAGATAGTGATTTAGGTTACGCATAAATCAGTGATATTAATTTAATTGTAACTTAAATACCCTATTTTTAATGATTTTTTTTATGCCTGGTTTCAATTTTGGTGGCTCAATTTTGGTGGTTTTGGTGGCGTTTTCACGCCACCAAAATTGGAAACGAGCCACCAAGTTTTAAGTATGTACTGTATATGTATTGTTTGTACCTATATAGCCAGTTTTTACGTTGCAATGCAAGACAGTTTGAACGTAAATAAATGTTATGTACTTGGCAGTAAGTAAACCTATTATTATAAGGGTGGCATGCTAATGACCAAGTTTCTTATTCATATATTTTTATTTTGTTGCTTTTTAGAATGCCAAAACAGACCAGCGAAGAGAGGCTGCTTAAAAAGAGAATGGCAGGAAGAAGAAGAAAAGCAAGAATAAAGAGCAATCCCGAACAGGCTGAAATACTACGAAATAGAGAAAGGGTGAGATATCACCAAAAAAAGCGAGAAGGTAGACTTGTTTCACAGCAACAAAAGTCACAACGTGAGGATCGAGCTTTACAAAGAAGAAATAAAATATATCAACAAGAATAATTATCAAATAAAAATTAATTAAATTAAAAAAGAAAATATGAGTACCTAGTGATGTGTTTTCCAAGTTCGAAAAATCTGCAGCAACTGCTGAAAAAACATCAGCCTTAGATTTTAATAGTTAGTTAATCTGACTCAGAATATAACATATTTTTAATCAGAATATAAAGATTTAATATTGTATTTTGTAATTTTTTTAAAATTACCTATATTTTTTGTTAATTATGCTTCTTAGTTTTGTTTAGGAAACTTATGTGGGTAGTTGTTGACAAGTAATTTTGTTTACAATAAAAAAATTAATGTTTTTTATTTCCGTGTTGTTGTGTCATAAACTCATAATTATCATTATGAGTTTATCAGATAAATAATAAGAAATATTTTTTAACAATAAAGAGTTTTATTAACCGATGAAAGCTATTGATAATTCCAGGGTATAATTTGTGAGATTAGTTACATTGAGCTTTATTAGTAAGATTAATTGAGGTTTGTGACAGAAAAATCCAATTTTGGTGGGTACTTTCGATTTTGGTGGGCGATTTTCAATTTTGGTGGACACACTAGACTTTGAACTAAAATATCTCAAAAAGTTATCGAGATATTCTTAGACCTCTTGAAGATCCTTCTAGCTTGGACTTTCTATTCTTATACCAGGTTCTTATTTTTCACGAAAACTGAAGAAAAAATTTCGCCACCAAAATTGAAAAAAAATGCACTTTGTTGATATTGACCCTTAACTTTCAGTTGAGTCGTGTGAAAATGAATCTACGCACACCCACACCACAGACTACTTTTAGTGTTGTCTCTCCTCTCAAAATCGCTTTTAGCGAAAAGATCGCCCATTTTGCCTCCCCTTGTAAACTTTCTACATTTATATATGTAATTTTTATGGTTTACATAATAAAGAATACCTATTCTATCTTCTATCTAGCAAACGCACTGACTGAACTATAACATTTGGACAAGTTGGTTAGAAAACGTATTATGGTTAGGTAGGCAACATAGATTTATTGTGCACGGTGTAGACAATAAATCTGTTAGACATATCATGGGTTACTGTGTAGACTCTGCACGGTTACCCGCGGTATGGGAAGCCATCCGTTTCTTTGGTAAAACATTTCTATACTGCGAATAGAAATAAGTTTCACACTTGAGTTATTTGAAGGCACTTAAAAAATCATGTGGAATTTTCCTCTGAAAACAGTAGTTTTAAATTATTTATTAACATCCAACGGAATGTTAAACTAATTAAAAGTCATAATTTATTTAGTTGAGACTGGAATAATTATTTTTAAGGAATAATTATGTTTCCTATTGTTTCGTATTTACATAATTATATAAGCTAAATAATATTACTAATATGTACATGTATAGGTATAACAAAGAAGGAAATGATCATAAGGACCTTTTTTGAGATTTAGTTTAAATGTTTTCCTGTTAAAATAAGGTTTAAATTACATACTCTTGCTTCTTGCCCATCCATGATACAAAGATAGATTGCCTATGCACCACAATATAACGCAAAGCTAAAATTTGAATTTTATTAATTTATTTTATTATCTATAGATAGATACACATACGACCATTGAGTACAGAGGTACTGTTTATTTCTTAAGAAATTTCTTCCAGCCGACCTGCGAAAGGACAAATGAAAAAGACATGTAGACAACAGTGTGTGAGAACAAGAATATACGAATTAGATTTTGTGACGTCTTAAACTAAATTTTGTGAGATAGAATTTGCTATCATTTTCTCGTAGCTGGTGCTGCTGGAAAGCTTTATAAAAACACTATACACAATAAAACACACACTATAACGTAACATATAAATAGTAACATACAAAATATATATAGTAACATACAAAATATATATAGTAACATACAAAACTAACAAAAACTATACTACAAAAAGACTATATAAAAGTAACATACGAATTGTTTGAAGTCTCGTGCTCTTGTACAGACGCCAGCCCATCAAGCTACCCGATACGTCAAATTTTCTTAATCAACCTTGAACCTAATTCTTTAGCGATAAAGTTGAAAGACTATTAAAGAAATTTGACAGATTGTAGTAGCTTGATGTGCTGGCGTACAAGAACACGAGCATTGGTGCTTGTGTGAAGATCATGTATGACACAAGCAGTCACAATATAATAATATCATAACAAAATTGCTTCAATATACATAATGTAACTTTCTCAAAGCAGCGCGTATGAAGCCATGTGCAAGCAAGAGTGTATTAATATTTGAACAAAATTGAAATGAAAAATATAAAACATTTTTCACTCGCATCTGAAAATCAGACAAAATGAAAAAAAAAATCTGCTACACAATTTAATGTGAAGAGCACCTGTAACATATTACCGATACGAGTTCGAATATGCCATTCGTTATTTTAGCTCGGAAGCTCTATTGATAATAGTTGAGCTCTATTGAAATTGCTTTTCGCACATGTAGCAATAAAAAGCTTTGCATCAAAGGCTCTTAATGTAATTGCTGAGTAGGAGCTCGAATAAGCTCTTACTGGCGTTAAAATAATTCCCCTCAGTGCGGCGGATGTGACGACGGCGGCCGGCACCGGTAGCGGGCGCGCAACGGCACGTCCTTCCGGCGCCGGTCGGTGCGGCTCCCTTGAGCCCCTTAGGTGGCTTTCATGCTACATACTACGAGAAAATTATACGAACACATTTAGAGCAGTGTGACGATGGCAGCTTTATACCACTACTGCTGGGATGGAATAAACAGATCATAGTTTTTAATAGGGATGACGGTAACTGATAGTGGTGACTGCGGAGAACAGTTTAGGGTAATATCGTATTTCTTTATTTTGTTTATTCAGTTTGTAAAAATTCTATATTTCGGTACATTTCACATAACATTCCATCACGTCTGTTTACCTCTAAGGGTTAGGCAGAGGTGTGTCCATAAGTTTTTCACATTTCGACAGTGACGTTTAAGTCACATGTAACACGGGGCGAGCCTATTGTCAGCAACCGAGCCAGACCTAGACTCCGAGCTGCTACTGCGAAATCCCTCATTCCTAAGGTACGAACGCCATCACATCAAGCTACTATAATCTGTCTTTAATAGATTTTCAACTTTATCGTTAAAGCTTGATTGGGATAATTTGACAGTTTCGGGTAGCTTGATGTGCTGGCGTCTGTACATTTCAATTTTATTCTTCTTCAAGTAACAGACCTAAAGTCCGGCGTTTCAAAATTCGCCAAAGATGTAAACAACAATGGCCGCTCGAAACTGTCTATGATTTAGTGATGTGGTGGTATGAATTTTAAGTTTTGGTGCTATCGATGTTACGATTTTTTTAAGAAGTGTTTCATCAGAATTTTTTATATTGAGATATCTTCATAAGTTTGATTTGATTTGAAAATCATGGAAACGAACAAGACTTTAATACAATTACATTTTGCACTGGTTGCAAACTGTAATCGAAATAAATCGTTTCAAAATTCGCCAAAGATGTAAACAACAATGGCCGCTCGAAATTGTGTATGATTTAGTAATGTGGTGGTATGAATTTTAAGTTTTAGTGCTATCGATGTTACGATTTTTTTTAGAAGTGTTTCATCAGAATTTTTTATATTGAGATATCTTCATAAGTTAAAATAAGTTTGATTTGATTTGAAAATCATGAAAACGAACAAGACTTTAATACAATTACATTTTGCACTGGTTGCAAACTGTAATCGAAATAAATTGATGAATATTACCTCAGATGTCAAACATACCGCCCTGCACAATATATTGCCGGTTATTCGTCATAGCTTCGTCCCTATGCACATATAAGTATAACGATACACTATAAGTCTAGTTAGCTCGGGCGTTTTAAGATCGCTTGAAGTGGCTATGATTGAGAGAGTTTCAATTCCTAGAAACAGTTTTTTCACATTCGAACCCGAAAGGCGACATTGGGCAATACGTTGGTTCGAATCCACGTCAAGCCGTGCTCTTTTCTAAAGTATTCGTTATAAGTCGTAACAAATTCAATGTTATAGTAGTATAATATTTTAAAACTGGAGGAGTCACATTAAAAAAGACCGCGTCTTTAATAAGTAGAACGCGGGTTAGCTTCAACAGCATCTTGAAAATCCTAGCCGAAAAAATTAAAGTAAAAAACCCCCGACACAAAATAATAATAAAAATAGTACCTACGGATGTAAAAAGCCTAAAATAATTTAAAAAAAAACTATTGAAAAAATAGAGCAAAAATGGTATAAACGTGAAACCCTATAAAAAGAAAAAAATAACCTTGAAATTACGT
The DNA here is from genome assembly GCA_945859715.1 of Apamea sordens. Classification (NCBI taxonomy): domain Eukaryota; kingdom Metazoa; phylum Arthropoda; class Insecta; order Lepidoptera; family Noctuidae; genus Apamea; species Apamea sordens. The sequence continues at coordinate 11,390,392 of OX243994.1, read as the reverse complement.
AAGTACGTATGAAATTTTTTGATTAAATTTTGTCCCGTCGGGGGACCGCTCTAATTATAAGCCTAACGGTCTGTTAAAGTTTAAAATAGTAGCGTTAGTAAAGTTTAAAATAGTCTATTTTTTCAAAAGTTTTTTTTTTTATTGTTTTAGGCTTTTTACATTCGTACTATTTTTATTATTATTTTGTGTCGGGGGTTTTTTTTTTTTTTTAATTCATGCTTTTTCTAGGGACTCCTTATTATTTCATTTCTTTTATTTTCTTGCGTTTTAGGATTGAGGTAATTTGGTGTTTAATCAGGTTTTTTGTAATTCGCCATTTTGTGGTGGTTTGAAATTTGTTATAGTGTGTGTGTGTGTGTGTCTACTAGTCAAGCACTTTCATTTGATACCCATATTGAGGGAGTTGTGAAAAAATATGTAATCCGCATCCACTCATTTATTGAAAAAAAATACATTAAATTGATTTTTTTTCAATAAATGAGTATTAAATACTCCTTGTACAAATAGTCGATATATTTTATGTCAATCACTAGCATTTCAATGATAAGATAAATTTAGACGAGACAAAAAAGGATGTCAGCCGTATGACGTTTGTAAAAATTCAAAATCCGTCCCAGTTTTCGCTTTTATTGATAAATGCAATAGTATATTTAAAAGTTTAGAAACAAGCACAGGGTGTAAATGTGAGTGTGATAATACGCGTACCCTATTAAGTGCGTATTTAATCAGTGAGGCGTAAATATCGCGTTCAATTTCCAGGCAAGTTCAATGTTATTGCCTTTGGCGAAAGGCCGCTACTTCCAGTATAGGTAGGTACCTAATTATTTCACGTAACAAAAAAGCTTGATCAATTTGTTCCGACCAACAACGTTGCTTTGTTTTTTTCTAAAGCTCGCGCCGCCACCGGGGCATGCTTGTGGTTAGCCCACAGACTCGCGTGTAGGATTTCTTGCGAGCTAAAACTTTGTGTTCAGAACTAAACTCCTGATCGAACCCAGTCAGACACAGTTTACTGACATCTCCCACACAAATATTATTGTAGGATAGGACTCTGACTGAAGTTTTCTTTTTCAAACAAAACACAAACTGATTTTTTAGTTGTTTTCATAAATTAGATTTACCTACTGATAAAAATGTACGTAAACTATATCCTACATAAGTTCTATTATTTTCTAGAATTGTATGATCACTAGGCTACTTAGTTTTTGTTTTGCTTATAATATCACCTGACCTTGTAATCAAAGCATGGTTCCTCGAATCTATTATTCATAAATACCTACTGCACCCTAATTGCGTAACACACTATCACTACTACACTACTTTTTCTTGATTAAGGTCTACCCTGAATCACGAACACTACTTTTAATACTAATCCATTTAACGGTAACCAGGAATTCAGCACATGATTTTACATACCGTAGAAATTTCTCGTCGGTTATCAAAAACAAAATTAGCTGCACCATACAAGTGCAATATCAACGCGGTATTTTTTATTTTTTTTTACTTCCGATCAATTATTTCAACGCATGGTTGTTCAGAATCATGGTACCAAGGTAAAATGCGCGTCGATATCCCTGTCAACCTGAAACTTACAGGGAAAATATAAATGAGTAATCTGCTTATACTCAGCCCATCACAAATAGAATATTAGAAATCGTTTTGATCATTGCGATATTTTGATAAATAATGTTGAAATATCGAGTATGGCTTCCTAGTTACGCTCACGAGTACGGAGGGATCAGTCGGGGAATCGATCATTGTGGTGAATAACTCGAAGTGCCCGCGAATAGAATCTGCACCATCACGATACCGCTTTTCAGAACGATGCTCGGATCCACATCAAAACCCTACGAGTAAGTAGATTCTCTTGAATGGAATAAAAATCATGCCATCTTTGAATTATATCTAAAAATTCTTTGGACGACGCCTAATAGAGAAGTAGGTATGGAAGAAAAAGACATGCGCCGACCCCAAACAAATAATTGGGATAAGGGCAAAACAATGATAGTTTAAAATATCTTCATAAAAGGTTAAATTACGCTAAGAAATCAGTCAAAAGGTAGGTACTTAAACCTTGGCGTTTCTAATTTTGCCAAAGATGTAGTAAACAACAACGCGGCCGCTTGAATTTTAGTAATTTTTTATTTGGTTTAGTGATGTGGTTGTATGAATTTTAAGTTGAGGGGTAATAGATGTTACAATTATATTATTTTCGGGCAAAGAGTAGAATAAATGATTTGAATTTTGTTAATTTCCGTTTGTTTTTATTATGAAAAATGTACTTTACATTAACACACAAATTATACAATAGTTTTATATTAAAATAGCAATATAAAATCTAAGATATACTACAAGGATAATCAAATATTAATTAATAATTTATAGTAATAACATTAAAGTGAGAGTGAGTGAGTGAGTGTGTGAGTGAGATAGTTTTATTGATAAACCAGTTAATATGTAAAAAAATATATTATGAAGAGGAAATTGCAATATTTCGCTTTTTTTCTCTCCGCCCTTCTATTATACTCTATTTTGCCAGAAGCTACAATAGTCATCCGTTAAGCTTTCGTTTCCAAGATTGCACATGACGCCCGAAAATAATGACAGCTGCAAAGATAAAATATAGTCACGTTTCTGTCTCGTTTTGACACACTATGACGCAGAGACTTGATTGTCATGGAAACGCTACATAATAGTTTTTCATGACTAAGTACGGTGAGAGCAAATCCAGCGATTTAAATCTTTGGGCAGCGGGGTTTGGCTTTACGGTGTCAAAAATGCTTTCTAGGAAAACATACCAACTTACTTTCATAAACAACGTTTCATTGACGTCATTCACTGATACATAGTGAACACTACAGTCACCGCTTTTCTACGAAACTGTAGCTTTATGCACTTTCGACATTTTTTTTTCTATAATTGTTTATTAAGAGGGGCTTGTTGCTAAGTAATAACAGCCGCTCAGGTCGATACATCAGGTTAAGCTACGCTTGCCGCGATTGGTCCGTGGATGGGTGACCATCTTTACATACCAAGACCCCTCCGTGCCTCGGAAAGTAGGTACGTTAATTCGTGGATCTTTGACAGTCGTTACGGGTCGTCAGAAGGCCGAAAATTGACAACTAATTACCCCGTATTACCCAGTAACTATGTTCTGGAGGTCAGATAGGCAGTCGCTCCACGTAAAATACTGGTATTCAGCTGCATCCGGTTAGACTGGAAGCCGACCTCAACATAGTTGGGAAAAAGGCAAATGATATAAATGTGTATTAATTACTCTTACTACAAGTCAATAATTATTATGTCACATCCCATAATTCAATGACAAAAATATTATAATATTATATTTACAAATAAATCTCGATATTCTTCAAGACATAAAAACCGTACGAAGCAGAGGCGCTAGTAATATATTTATGTATATACAATGTATTGATACGTATAACCTTTTCCGATCCCCAATCAATAATATAGTCACTACTCACTTTGATCTGAATCAAATATTATGTAGAGCCAATCGGCTAAACTATTTCCGCAAACGGCAACCCTGAAAAACGTTTGTAAATCAGTGTAGCGCGCGTATAATGACGGTACCAAGTCAAACGGTTTCTCTCTTTGATGTTCTACCTGTATCGACTGGTAATATTGCAACTGACATGACGAACAAAGCCAATATCATATGTTCGAAGCACGAATAGCAAGCAAACATGTAAACATATTATAGTTACATAAAAATACCAAAAGGTACCCCACAGTTTCCATTAAAGGTAAGTTCAGTAATTACGTAAGATTTAACAATATTCTAATGTTGTCGTTCCCACCTCATGTAAATAACAGTTACGGCAAATGTAAATACGCTCGTTGGGAAGCAAGTACACATTTAATGAAAGAGAATATGGAATGTTACACATTCATTGCGCGGAATTAACTTAATTTAACTACTCTATGTACAAACGTTCGTAATATATACGTATAAATTAAGTAGGAAGAAAAAATGAAGCTTTTTTAAATTTCGTTGGAGCGCGAAATATTCCTTTAAGTATAAGATTTCCTTTGATAAGAATCAGTCAACATTATCACAGTATTTAGCAAAGTCAAATCATTTATTTCAAATAGGCACCTATTTGACTTTGTAAAAGGCACTTTAGGACGTCAAATTTTACTCAAAAATAGAATTGATTCTAGTCGCCCCTTTCATAAGGCAGTTTCGTATTGAGTAGAATATCAAAGATAATCCGTGAACTTTCCAGACTGCGAAAATAAGTGCGATATCTGATCGAAGTTAAAAGAGCGAATACGAATGTTCGATCTTTGAAATCTCGTAATGGACGAAAACGACATCGTGAGTACAAACCGCCGTTTGTCACATCACTAATGGTGCGGAAAATCGCGAAAGTCCCGCTTTCTAACAACGCTGAAGTAAAATCGATAGATTGAAACCGAATAACGCATAATATATTAGGCACACTCGAGTTTACAGGGACCCTATCCCGTCTCCGTACATTAGGTGCTACTTACTTGACTACATTTATCTAAATACTAGATGGGAGGATCGAGACCGTAATGGAACAGAATAGAGTACGGCCCAACTGTCAGCTTATGTAGGTACGTAAGAAGGTTGCCATGATAATGATGATACCTCCACGCATTATCCCACAGAGGGGTAGGGATAATGATTATAGGTTATATCTAAAATAGATCAATGGTTTCTAGGATAGGAGCGGCGCCGAATAAATCCTCGGGGGCTTAGTTAACCAAAGTAAACCCTAAGCTCTAAAATTCGGGAAAACTTACAGAAGTTTATTTTTTTATCTCCTTTTTTTGGTTAGAATTATGTCAATTTATTCCGATTTGGGGCATGGTTTAAATATTGAATTGTAAAAGCTCGGCTTTAAATAGAACGGGGCTCCATCAAGTATATTGCTCTAAGGCTACGTACACACTGACAGGTAGCTTACTTAGCGCCCAGAGCCTGGTGACTTTTATAACATCTGTTCAATACTCACTAGGCGACTAGCAAAAGCGCCAAACGCGCAATGCGGCCGTTTGCGAAAATTCTAGAACGTTCATTTCACTTCGCTACTCGCAAGGTGATTCGCTAGGCTCTAGGCGCTAAGCAAGCCACTGGTACAGAGCGTACGTAGCGAAGTGAAACGAACTTTCCAGAATTTGCGCAACCAGCCGCACTGCACGCTTGGCGCCTTCGCTAGTCGCCTAGCGTGTATTGAAAGACGTTAAGTCACTAGGCTCCAAGCGCTAAGCAAAGCACCTGTCAGTGCGTACGTAGCCTGAGACAAACGCTCCTTTCATGATTACGAGGCTTCTTACGTTACCTGACATAAGAGACAAGCGCCGCCTCTGAATGACGGACGGACAGTAGCTGGCTCATTACCCCAAACGTCTATATACGTACACTGTTAAACTGGCGCACTCTAACCAGATTTACGAGTACGTAAGTACCAGCATTCTACATGATTACATGGAATGTTACAAACCAGATCGGAGCTATAACTGTTAACGTTCAATCCGAACCCAAAGGCTTTATAACGTGTTATCTCTGTTGGTTTTACGGCCTGCACTAGTTGAGAGTGGGATTAATTCAGTGAGCGGTAGGTACTCGTTATACATTCGCTGGTTAGCTGATTTGATTGAGTTTTACATTATGTGTTTTGAACTTGTCTTGTCTTGTCTTAACCCCTTGAATTTATAACTGTGTTTTATTATTAACCCCCTACATGTAATGAGGGGTGTTATAATTGTACGATTGTAACACGGCAGTGGCTACGGTACGCGTTGTATGGAATTTAAAAAGACAGAGTTGGTTCAATAGGGGACTGTTTTGGGATGAATCCATTGGTTTAATTTAGGTGATCATAACTTGATAAACGAACTCTAAATTACCGTAGTCTATTGTATGAGCCTAAACTCAGAAATTATAGATTGGAGTTTAGAAATGCTGCGGAACTAAAGTCTAGATAATTTCTCTAAAAATATCTATAAAATAATAAACCGTTATTGTTTCAACAAAACACCAAATACACTTGCAATTAAAACCACTAGTCTAATGGAAAAGATTTCTTTAGGATAATTCAAAACCATTTCTTCTTCCATTTTCTGTACATACGCAATTAAACAATGTTTTGACAAATTCTTGAAAAATGTAAGTAAAAATCGGAACAAAAAATCTAGAGTCCCGTAGTACACAGCATGTAGCCTTGACGGGTGCGCGTTTGTACAACAAAAGCGTACGGTACGCTAAGATTATACGCCTGATTAAATATTTTCGCTCCAATGCAAATAGAGGCTGTGTGTTGAGGAAAATTTTCCCGCGAACATTTCGATTCTGCTTTATACACTGTACTACTTGCGCGTTTGAATTGTGTACCTTGTAGATATACATGTATATTTGTGTGATATAGTCTATTATTCAAATGTGCGGTGGGACTGTATCAAAGCTGGCGTAACATTCAGTTTTATTTCATGGAGTTTACGCGTTGGTTTACGGAATACTTTGCTTGGTTATGGCTATGTGGCCTGTTATCTTTTTATCTGAGTTTCATACTTTTAAATAATAACAGTAAAATTCTGTAGCTAGGTACGTAGGTTCACCACCTAAATAATAGCAAAATATTTCTTTTCAGAAATATTGTACAAAACACAGCCAGTTGGAATTATTTTTTACTCGCTTGTGCTTTAAGTTGGTTAGTCTTAAATCTACATGAATTATAAATGGGTCACGTTTCGCACGGGTAACCAGTACGTAGTCCCAATTTAAATAAAAAGCGGTCAAGAGCGAGACATAATCACACACCACGAATTCCAAACACACACTTTTTTGGGAGACCGATAACATGGCAGAATTTAGCAAAAACTTAACGCTGGTTCTAACTTTATGATGAGGAATTTATTTAGCTCCGTGATATATTGTCACAAAACGTGAGGGACATTATGTTTAACTGTGCGTAGCGAACAGACGGACATCACCGAGTTGCATAAAGGTTTCATTGTTCAGTATTTTTTGCCACAGGACCCTAATTATTTATCAAAGCGACATGAATGTTAGAGCTGACCCAAATACGTACGTGACATCTCCCTTTAAAGGGAGGTGAGACTTATTAATGTCACATTATTTAGCACAAAAAACCCCAATGCAAAAACTGGACCTTTCCGCCTGTCCAAATGACAGCATTAAAACCGGACCAAGAATTTTTCGTTGGTCCTGCGTTTGGGAAAATCTCAGGTGCGTTCGTTAGAGTGGTATCCTAAATATCAAGTCATAAGCAAGTGGCCGGATTTATGTTTCTTTTTTACCTCACACTAAGTTTATTCCCCTTTGCATAACATATATAATCAGCCTACAACGTTCCCAATGCTGGAACACAGGCCTCCTCTGAGTGGGCCGTAATCCACTACGCAGGTAGATGGCACATGTCTTCGAATTGTTGGTTCTAGGACATGTTGGTATCTTTACGATTTTTGCCTTCACCCTTTTAAGAGCAGTAGTGATGAAGAATTTTGCCATGTAAAATACTGGTATTCAGCTGCATCCGGTTAGACTGGAAGCCGACCCCAACATAGTTGGGAAAAGGCTAGGCAAATGATGATGATGATGAAAGCGCCTGTCTGGATTCGAACCCACGACATACATATCGTAAGTCGCGACTGATACCACTGGGACCCCACTGCTCTCATTTCATATTCCCCTTAAGTATTGTGGAACAAATAATAACGAAACTAATTCAAAACCATTTTGTTTCAACCAAGGTAACTCGGGAGACACTAAAATATTAAAATAACTTCTCCCACGTCGAAGTCAACCCCACAATTATAGGTCATTACTATACTGAAATCAAAGGCGGCGCGTCGGAGCAGAACGCTATTATTAGATGGATATTTCTATTGTCAAACTCTCGATAGGGTTACTTGTCGATAAGTTATCTTATCGTAGAGAGAGCATTCCGTAACACAGATTAAACCGGGATATACAGGCCTGACGTCACTGCTGCGGCCACGAAATTGCTCACTCAACCGTTAACAAAAAATGTCGTAACCGTCGTAATTAACTAAAAAGTGTTTAACAATACAATGTGAGGGCGAACGGCTACTTTACGAAATGAAACGTGTTTACCTTTTCGGAACAATTCCCAATTTATGCGCGACATGCACACTAATTTCGGATCGCTATAATATTAAACTTAACATGTTACGGTAACTTGATTAATGAATATTTGATGAATAGTTAACAGTAAAGTTATTGGGGAACTAGTCATTAATAAATGTTATGGCCTAATTACATTTATTTATGACCTTGTCAGTAAGGTTGAAATTCTATGAATCGTATGCCACTAAAAAAAATCATAGACGTTGGTAGTTAATTGAAAACTGATGTAATGAATCCTGAAGCACTAGCCTTACTTATTTTCAGCAAAAGACTACCTACTTATTTGCCTTAACATCTACGATGGCTAATATGAAAATAGAATTTTACAACAACAACTATCTATGATGTATGTGTGTGATGTGTATGATTGTGGTGATATTCTTTTGTTACATGGAAAGGTTTGAACCCTGTGTAGATCCATGATATTGCATTTTATTCAACTTTTTACATTTCCCAACGTTTCAAGCAGTTTCAGCGGCGCTCATAGTCGGGAGCGAAATTCATTTGATACTTCAACCGAGGCTTACCAAAAGTTACTTATAATTGCCGGTATGAGCGAACTATTGGACATATATTACTACATTAATTTAAATCTTATTGTTTAACTCAGTATTTTAATATAAAAATATCCCAAAACACAAATAACCTTAACTGGTCTCTGATTCCCATAGAAAATGCCTGCTTAAAGCAAAAATAATGTAAGTATGAAAATAAATCTTCGAACGTTAAGTCTGTTTATTTTTGTCAAAATAGTTTATCTCTCTGCGATGAAAATCCACTCTTGTAACAAAAAGTCACAATATGTCTGAGTCATGTCCTGAACCCGAGTATAATGGCAAGTCTTTCGTCCAAGACTATTATAAAGAGCTATCGTATTGTCCATCTCACAATGTTGGCCGATGATATACGTCGATGAGAAATATCTCCACTCAGCCGAAATGAGGGTCACACGAATAGACAGGATTAGGAATGAAAAGGTACGTAATATATAAGGAAACTTTTGAAATTTTGCTTCTGACTATTGGGTGTATTTCATGTCCAAGGACTCAGGCTAAGAGCATAAGCCTGAAGAAATGGAGTTTGAAATTGAAAGTTGTTTTTGACCTGAATAATACAAAGTCGCAGGGACATCGACGCGCAACCTTATACCATAGATTCATATTCATACCGTACATGATTCTGAACGCCTATGCGTTAAAAAATGTTCGTCGGGTACTTAAAAAAATAATTGCTATTCCATACATTTTGACCGCGTAGGTATTGCATTTTTCTATGAAACATCACATTTTTTTTTGATAGCCGACTATAAATTTCTACGCATGGTCTAGAATCATGTGCTGAATTTATGGTTACAGTTTCCCTGCGTCGATGTCCCTGCTACCCTATATAGGCTCGAAATGTGTTGATTTTGTATTCTGGCTTTTGCAGAACATGGTTTACGAGTACAAACTATCAGAATTCCTTTTGTGATTTTAACTCTAGTAAAAAGCTATTATGCATATTCAATACCCGAATTCTACTAACACATGCAAATTGCAATTGTGTTTTAAGTAGAATGCATTGCCAAAACATTTATGTAATTTTGCTAATGATTGCAATTTTTAGGTAGCGATACCTAACTATTAATTAATTCTTTTGCCTGGACAATAGCACTTACCCATCGGTCAGTTCAGGAAATAGGAAATCCAATAAACCCACGTCGATAAAAAATGTCAACAAAACAGAAAAATTATATCGAACGAAAAATATGATATTTACCAACAAATCTGCCGTTGCTCTTAAAATGCCAGATAGACATCAGTATTAAGTGGAATACAAATAAAGAAAATATATTTCCCCCAATTTTCTTGACATGCTGATTTACCCTATAGCTCTGGCGTTTAAAAAGGTTATTACAAAGCGTTTGTTTTGAACCCTGCGGCGTCGAGCATCGTCTCCCTGCTTAAATATTGCTCCATAAATCAGAGTCTCTCCATGTCGGATCGCTGTCGCCTGTCGATTATCGCGCGGGAAGCGATTTCGCTCCACGCCGTTCGCAAATTGCGAAAGATAGCGATCGAGAGAAAATTGAACGACTGCACTGATATCGGGAAAAAATTGTTACGTTGCTGTAAAATTGTATATCTACTCGCGACAGGAGTATTAAATTATTGTTAAGAGCAAGTCACAAAATGTTGAGTTTAAATGTATTTTATTGAATGTACTTTTACGTAGCCAGGTACTTACCTATTATGTACATACTTATTGTTTAGGATAGGGTCGCTATAAAGTTGAGTTATCCCATGTTCGGCGGTTTACATTCCAAAGGTATAAATGTTGATAACGACATATACAACGTTTGCACAAGGCTCCAAGGCTCATTAAAATTTGAATAATAAAATATGATCAGAGTTAAATGGAATGCAAATAAATATATGAATATGAATAATTTTTAGTTCAGAGAAATTTTTAATTTTAATTTAACGATGTAAATGATTTTAATTACTTTAAAGATGATTGCATTTTTGGCTAATTAATTTATTTTATAATTTGATTTTATGGATTCTGGTTATTTAATTTCAGTTTTAGTTATAATACTATTATTTTGGCATGTATTGATCTTTGTTTACTAACATAATTTTTAATTTTAATTATACTAACATGAATAAGGAACACTGTTTCTGAAATAAATAAATAATAACAATAATTGTACCTACCACTGACACCTTCACGAGTAGCATGATCACCATATATGGGTTTTGTCCACGGAAGATAGACAAAATGACATGTTGTATAAAGATTTCTACCATCTCAGGCATGGTGATGAAGAGAAGAAATGTTTATATTCTTAATCTTCAGTCGACAAAACTCTACAATATCCAGCAGGACGACCAATTCTTCTCGGAAACATTTCTTCTCACCAAGTGTCACATAGTCTACATCACATTGAACTTAGACAAGAATCTATATTGATTTTAAAATTTGCTCCCCGTTGCTATGGAAAGAATAAATATGTCTTTGTCTTTATAGAAACGTGAATTTACGAGTCGCGTGCTCGGGTAGAAGAGATGTTCAGTTGGATAGAAAGAACTTTGTCTATTCTTGGTAGAATAGAGATATAATTGTTCATGCTACGCGAGCTGGGTGCTTACTCTAACTCTTACTTAAAACCTTGATTTTGATTTTTTGATAATCTTTTAGCAGTTACTAAAACTATATTAATATTATAATACTTAATAGTCGCATACTTACACATGTCGCTTGCAGCTTATAACTTAAAAATGACAGAAATCGACGCGTTTAGAATACATCCCTAAGGTAATCGGATAGCGGCTTTCCGCGGAAATTTTGCTCTCTATTTATAAATTGATGTTGAGTTTGTGACTATTCTGGTGGGTGACGCGATTTGACTTGCCTGCACCATAAGAATAGTACCCCTCAATCTTACCACCCTTCTATAGCTACCGGTACTGGTATGGTCACGTTTTCCGGAAATTCGAAAATCTCAATGAAATAGACAGGAAATGTTTTTGTATTGTACAGACGCCAGCAAGTCAAGCTACCTGAAACTGTCAAATTTTCCCAATCAACCTTGAACCTTAATGCTTTAGAGATAAAGTTGAAAATCTATTAAAGAAATTTGACAGATTGTAGTAGCTTGACGTGCTGGCGTCTGTACTACGTACGCAATACTTATTTCGTAGTCATTTTGGATGTAGAGCTTTAAATCATTTATATACACCCACAAGCATTGTCATTATGCCTGCATTCGCTGTTACCACGAAACCGGTCTTACTTCCTATCTATAGGTTACTATATGAAAAGAAGATTTCGTGAGGAAAATCAGCTCAAGCAGGCTACTAAACACGATTACGTTGACATTATAGTTACAAAATATAAGGGAGCATCAACGAATAGGTACTGACATAGATTGCTAAGCAACTTTGTTGAAAGCTTATTATATAGTCGGGTTTGACAAATTAACTTAGATTTTGTTCATGAAGCTCGCTTCCGGCAAGTTTGCAACTCGGTTAGTCACACAGTTGAGTTTCGTAACTGACGTAGAGAAGATTGTAAACATGTCGAAAATAGGTTTTACCGAGATAGGCACAGTAATCTAATTGGAATCGACCCGCGGAACAAAGTCCCTAACTACAACGAACAACAATGGAGGTAATTTAAGTAGAAGCAATCATCCAGTATACACAATGCTGGCTGAGGGATAATTTATCAAAATATTTTAGGTTAGCATAGGTTTAGGTACAGCTGCTTTTTGTGATGCTAATGAAATTGGGAAAGTTTTTGACAAGCCAATTAATGTAAAACGTAGAAAATAATTGTAGATTTTAATTTGAAACGCTCTCTTCTATCACTCCGACGCGTGTAGATGTCCGTACAAAGATTATCAAGATTCAGAATCAACCCTTCCAAAGACGAAGGAGTATGAAGACAAGTAGGCGTGTCGAGAACAAACTAAAGGAGTGCATAAGGAATGTATGGGGTGACCTAGTTGTGGTGAGAGAGCCCATGGGAGGGTAAAGGGGCACTCGACGACGTGGCGGCTGCTGTGAGAGCTAACAGTCATGCTATCGAGGATGCATTTGAACGGAAACCGGGAAACCTAAGGCAAAATTTCACAAAGCTACATGACCGAACACACTATACGAAACACTACACAATTTCGACACAGCGGATGTTTCTGACGTGATGCCATGTCGTTTTCGTCAAGAAGTAAATCCCACACGGAGTGTATTGATAACGTGATGGGAAAGTCAATAACTTAGAAATTCTATTACAGATGACCGCTCGTTTTCCATTTCTGGTATAGTTTTATTTTCGTGGAAACATAAAACGATGCCCTCGATCGAGTGCGGGAATTCATTCGTATGTTCAGTGATGCTTCATATAATATTCTCTTCAGTGGTTAACTTTGCAAATTTTAATACAATTTTATCCCTAACTAGCACAGTTATAGTGGCACAAAATCACGCTCGTTGCCTCCCCATTCAAACGGGTCCGGTTAAAGCGATCCTGATTGCGTATTATACGCTACTACATCGCAAATTGTAACAATTTCAACTGAATGCATACATTTTAAATGTAAACTAAACCGTGTGGACTGGTCAAACTTGGCTGTTGATTATTGGTAATTTGTAGTGTTTTGGTAAACGATATGCTTAATTCAGTTGTATTTAATACCTTATGCATAAATCAAGAATCGGCAAACAGCACGTAATCAACACGTTAGGTATCCCAGATGCATAATGTTAACCATTGTTGAAAATCAATTTGCCGGGTGTTTTGACACTGGATATAAAAAAACGTTTAGAACGAAGGAACAAGTGACAATAGATAGGTATTGATAAAAAGAAAACAATTAAACTGCATTCGCGATTTATTTGCCAAGAATGTAAACAAATATAAGTTTATGGAAAATAACTTTAATTCCAACACAATAAAGTTCAGTTTACGCTACAGCTTCAAATATTTTTATAACTTTTTCAATAGTAGCTAGTCACTCTGAAATCAACTTAATTACCATTAAAATTAAGTTGATATTTATTTAACTTGAAATAACATCAATATGTATGAAACATAAATTTTGTTAATGAAAAATATGAAACATACAGTTTAGAAAAGCGCAGTTATCAAAAACGTCACTTGCCTGCCAGTAATTTCGAAAATTTTCTTGTGTTCGTTACAATAATTGCGTGTCGCTCCATCTTTAATAGTCTCGAGGTTCCGAGCGTCCAGCCTATAAAATAAAATGAGCGTGAAGGCGGAATCCGAAGCTTTTAACAAAAATACAATATTTCGATGGTCTCACTTTTTACCAATTTACCACCGCCATGTTCCTGACGATAAAAATGTATAGGTTTCAAAGGTGCATACGATACTGACTTTACGGGGAGCTATGTTAAATAAGTGGATATATGTCAGTCTCTTTTTCTGTCCTCATAAAAAAACCTTTATTATTAGATAATCAGCCTATAATGTTCCCACTGCTGAGACACCGGCCCCCACGCGGGCCCAGTGCGGGTTGGTAGATGTCACGTGTTCGATTTTTGGTTCTAAGACTTCGTTTTCCCCAATGTTTTCGTTCACCGTTTTGAGAGCAGTGATGATGAAATTAAATACACAAAGTGTCTGCCTGAGTTCGAACTCACGACTCGTAAGTTGGGGCCAATATATCCGACTGCTCTATTCTTAAAAATTACTAAAACAAACTCTATCCCGTATCTTTGTTTTATAACACCACAATGCAATACAAAAATAAGGCCAACAGGTAGATATTGCTTTGTGCCACATGGAGATTAGAATTTCATTACTCGAGATTAGATTCCATTATATTCTGCGGCTCTCGTGGCCCCTATTCTATTTCGTGTGTGTATACATAGAACTGTAATAGTACAGAGCGTTCAATCTTTTAGTTTACTTAGTACTGTTTGTTTATATTAACTTTGGCAGATAGTTACTTGGTGTGTTTGGCTCACCATGTTACGATGAGATTAAACTAATAGCGTCATCGTTGTCAACAAAATGTGAGAGTATGAGTATGACACCTGTATTCCACGAAGGGTTAGGCAGAAGTGTACTTATTCCACGTTCCCACAGACGTAAACAAATCGCGGCGGGATTTTATCGCACAGTGGATTTTCAACTCTCGGTGTTGAGATGAACATTGAGAATCCAACAGAGCACATCCCAGCGGGTCAAACAAACACGCTGATGGATTTTCAACTCTCGGCGCTGAGCAGAGCGTTGAAAATTCAGTGCGCGAAAATCATCGCCGCGAGAAAAAGTCCAATGTAACAGAGAGCTAGTCTATTACTATCCAGACTCAGGGCTACTGAGAAATTCCAGATGGAAAAACCTAATAACACTTTACCCGACCCGGGAAACGAACCCAGGACCTCCTGCTCAGCAGTAGCGTAGCGTAGTTACGACCACTAAACCAACAAGGCAGCTGGGATAAATTAAACGTGAATGTGACTATAGATTATTTAGTACCTTGTCTAATATGCAGTTGATACCGTTTCATCAATCAAAATTATCGTAGCAGTCACGAAGCTCGCTGGTTTAGGAAGGCATCAGATGCAGAGCTCATAGAGCTGTCTCCGTTTCCTTGAGCGGTAATTGCCTCAAGGAAATCTAATTTCTAAATACAGCTTATTCCCGAGCGTTTATCAGATACAATTTCTTTATCAACAAACTGACGTTAATTATACCGTCAGGCAAAAAAACATTCTACTTATTAAAGTAGATTTTTTTTTATGACACATGTAATTATGAAGCTATTGGGATGAAGTACCTTAACGCGGTTTGCGGTAGGAGTTGACTGGTAGAAATCGTCATGTAAGGAAAAAGCGTTATGCCACCTCTATGCGACTTTCTCTCCCTCTTCGTGTCTCTTTCTATTATATAAGAGTGTGTGTGCGTGCAAGTATCGAGATCCGTGCACACGAGCATTGTGCACGGTTCATTTAGTAACTATCAAACGTTGTTAGTGTATTTCATTGTGCCTGTTATTTAATCCCACTTATATTATAACGAAAGATGAAAGAGTAACAAACATCCATCCGCAAAAACTACTGAACGGATTTTGATGAAACTTTACACTAATATATACTATCAGAATAACATATAGGATACTTTTTATCTCGAGATTCCCACGGGATCGATACTTATGCAGATGAAACCGTGGGGCGCTGCTAGTACAAAATCGAAAAAGTGAAAGGAAACTCGTTCCAACCAGGTGTCCCACGACATCGCTCGTTTTTATTTCGGCTCTACATAAGAACTGAAACTTAGACTTCAAAGCCCATAACAGCTTAATTTGCTTCCAATAATGCAATTAGGGGATTTAAAATCTTCCTGACATAATTTATGAATTAATACATTTCGTAAAAGAATCTAGGGAAGACTTAGATTTTTCCGACATGAATTTTTGTCCTTACACAAGCAAAATTAATTCTGATTCGTTAACTTCTTTCATACAACATCAAGCTGAATGTCGAATTTACCATTAATTTTCAAATTCGGAGGAGTTTCGTGTCGACTTGCTGAATAAAAGTTACAGAATAGGGGTTCCGGCTATCGATTTTGCATGGTGGCATTTAGGTCTTAGGCAAGGGATAAGACGGGATTTCGCGAAACTCCTCAGGGATTGAAGTAATCAGGAGTAAGTTTTCGAGACTCGCGATTGTATTTTTTTACCAGTTCAACCTCAAGGAGCCCCTTAAAATAAAACCAGCACTGTTGAGTTTTTTTATTGCGGCTATAAAATATTTTGTAAAATGCCTAATGAAACTCGTGTCGTAAAAATCACGAAAGCCGGGTTAAATTAAAATTCTGGGGAGAATAACATTTAGTTTTTAATTAGGTTAAGTACTTAAGTAATGAGTGAAGAGTTTATTTTATCCTTCCTTGATAAATCCGTAGGGTGGATAGCACATAATTAAATACTACTTTAGGAGCAATTAACTTAATGATTACAAAAAATACAGAAGTATCTTTTATTGTTCACGTCTGTGAATGCAACTCGAGAGTTTTAATTGCGTAACAAGCACTTTTTGGGTGTTGTTAAACGGCTGTTTAATGCTATATTAAGTTTTGGTGCAACCAGCTCTGAGAGTTCAAAAGGATTTAATCCAGCGCTCTGTTGTAGGCAAGTTTAAGAAACAAAATTAAGTTTTGGTCCCGTACAAGGGAATAAGGATCACAATTAATCTTTTACGCTTTTATCTGCGAAGCACGTTTTATATACGAGGGTTGTAGAGCTAAAATTTGTAAACAGCAAATACGAGATCGTAGGTAAGTATGCGTAGAATGTCGCAATGTATACCTACCTTAAGCGTTATACATAATACTGATATGTTAATGTTAGACCTATGGCTTCTATGTATATGTAGGTTCATTCGTCATTCCAACTATTTCCAAGCCTATTCCGGTACATCCGCTTTGCGTAAAGTCGTTACGTAGCGTATTGCCCATCAGTAGAGCTTTGGCTCCCTCATTTCATCAACACTAATAATTAAGAGAGTGAGTCTCTATGTCTACTGTCTATATTTAGTACCTACAGAAGTCTTCCATGATTCCTAAAGAAGGATGTAGGTAGTCTAGTGTCATTCATCTTACAGAATTTTAATCTTTAACCACTGATGAACTGTGGGCTGGTATACCTGTGGTATCTAACCACAGGATTATGATTATTTTATTTTTAAACGACTCCAAAAAAGAGGAAGTTAGGTGCGTCTCTAGGTATGTATTTTTTTAATGTATTGTCATCGATATTTTCATCAATTGTGGACCGATTTAGAAAATTCTGTTCAGTGTTTTTGGAGTTAGTGTGACTGTTCCTAAATAACCCTAGGCTGATAAAATTTTCGTATTTCCTCATTATGTGGAAATGTCAGGAAATTGGGTCAGGTCCCCCTTGCGGGAGAGAACAGTACCCCGCCTCCGTACTGTCCTGTAGGGCTCGGCTCCAGACTGGACACCCTTCCACCTATTGTAATGAATTCCCAAGAAGCGTTTGCCTTGCCCCGACTTGGAAAAGTGGGGAGCAAGGAGGGATATAAGAAAACAATTGCACTATAAAATAGGGTTGGGAAACCATAGATAAGGTGATTAAGGAAAGGAAATCTACTTTTCTTTTGATTATGAAAGTTACAAGAGATGAGAGGAATACAAAAGGGGTAATTGACGCGTTACGCTTGCGTTTGAGAATACATTGTTTTGAGTTACGTTACTGAATGTTCTTGGAATAATCGAGTAACCCACCCCAGAGACGTAGGGCCGCTTTATAACAGCTGTTACGTCGTGCGTGTACCACCAGTCCTAACGTGCATAGGCCTAGAGAAGACTTGCTGCGGTTCCAGCGGGACACGCTCCTCCTCAAGCATGTCTTACTCAATCGTAAGGTAAAGGACTGCGAAGTGCCTCTACAATTGAGCGAGACAAGTTTCCAGAAGTGCTGGACGCCTTCAGTAGTAATAATCCCTTATAACGGCCTACTCACTCTTTACTAAGACAATACAAAACTAGCGCAAGCGTACCGCATCGTCAGTTGGTTGCAGAATTCCTTACGATTGCCTTGCTTGCTATACGCCGAAGTGGTTATTTTCACTGGGTGGTTTTTTTCGTGGTGGTTTTCGTCACTTCGCACTTCCTTAATCTACCCAATTTAGAGGATGTTTTCAGTGTAATCAGCAGCCATGCGTCCATTCTTGTCTACCTATTTATGTAGCAACGGAGCCTTTCTATCTGGGTATCCAAATTATGTGTCACGCTAAATTTTTTTTTTTATCAGTAAGAGGTCTACGGGAGCCGGGTGTGATTTATCGAGACACAATCCCTAGCGTTGCTTAGAACGGCTATCAATCCAGTTAAGGGTGCTTTGTAAAGCCTACCCCACACCCTGGAAGTGTGCGCATATCAAGTGCAATGCAAAATATCCTGCAGTTCGTCTGACCATAGGGAAAAGGTAGCCATCACTAACGTTTGGTTGGTTTATGTTCGCAAAAAACAGACTACAAGGAAGCACTATAATCACCTGATCATTTACAAACACACTCACTGAGATTCACGCGCCTTACACGCTACTTACATTAATAGTATGCTAATATAACATAGTCTAAAACAACATTTATTATTTAACGTATTAAATAACACTCCCGCACTCTCGATCTCTCAACAGACACACAGGTTCAATGCTACTGCCCTAAGTTCTAACTCTGCTAGCCTAGTCTACGCCACCCGCTCACCCTCGTGGTCTCAAACCAACCGTCTCTCACACTACTTTAAATACTAGATTCTAGATTAGTATAGGCTGGGTTTCAACCCAACTACATTTAATTTAATAACTACTGCTCGCTATTTCGCGACAGCCCACTCGGACACAGCCTCTTGGCATTCCCTAAATCTCCTAATTTAACTAACGTGGACTAGGAACTCCATATCCTAAAGCGGTTCGACCCCGACCACCGTCTCCTTATAATTTCTTCATTCCTCAAAAATCCCACGCTCAGGCGCCTCAGCCTCCGTCTGTCCCTTTTTTTGTCCGATTTCTCAATTGTTTCGAGGATTCATTCCTACAGCCTACGAACCCAACTAATGGTTACCAGATGCGTGACTCGTATTGTTCATTGCATGTTTGCGTCTCGGCGTTCTTAGGATTGGTACAAAATATTGCATCTTAAGTGACGTAAACTATAGCTTTCTATTGGTGGAATGGAATAGGTTTTTAAGAGGTTCAATATTGTTTTACTATTTTAAAGAAATAGG
This sequence comes from Apamea sordens, assembly GCA_945859715.1. Lineage (NCBI taxonomy): Eukaryota > Metazoa > Arthropoda > Insecta > Lepidoptera > Noctuidae > Apamea > Apamea sordens. The sequence continues at coordinate 11,370,966 of OX243994.1, read as the reverse complement.
ATGTTTTGTTATTGATTAGGGTAATATGTCGAGCTGTCAGACCATAAAATTGAGATTTAATGCGTTTCTAAGACGGCCGATATCGTGGGACAATGTTAAAATAAGAATTTAGAATAAGACATTTTGTTATTAAAAAGAGTATGTGACAGAAAGTCACAATAGCTTCTTTACATAGCAAGTAGTGGTATACGAATTTGTGTGGGGTAAGTAGGTAATACAACCAAAAAGTGAAAAATACAAATTACCGCCGACTTCCAAAATTTAAGTTATTTTTCACTTTGTAGTCTTTTTTTTTTTTGGCAGGCTGGTTTTTTTTTTTTTGTAAAAATGTTTTATTTATGTTTCAAGTAGAACAAGCCTACGACTATCGTAACTCGTAAAGAAACGGTACTAAGTTTTCCGACTACTGTTATCATTATATAATTAGGGTAGATTACAGTAGCGTTTCTTTTCGTTGATGTCCCATAAAGCAAAGAAGGTAGGTATGTGAGAGAAGCGGGGTATTGCGTAACACACTAACAGTGGCAAAAGCTTCCATTTTGACAGTTTAACATCATTCATTGCATTATTTACGTTGATGAGCAGACAAATTTTCCGAACATAATATGTAGCAATGGATTAGCAATATCCTTCAAAATCATTCAGACTAGAATCGAAAGTGCGTTACGCAATTAGGGTGCAGTGCTTACTGTGGTTGCAAGATAAGCCAGTCAGCATTGAGGTTAACCGCCCAGGGTACGCTTGTTATACTTAAGTAACTGTCCCACTGCTTTGCCAGTAAAATCTTAATCCATAAGTCAAGTCGTCTCTGGAGACACGGACGAAGAAGAGGCGGAGTTGCATGATTTAGGTTGCAACACGACTTACTTTTTATTTACGACCTTCTATGAGCATTTAATGGTTAGAGGGCATTCAAAACCAAATGTAAGTAAGTACGTTTATATAAAAGCTGAAGATAGTAGGAACTTATGTATCTATATATACATAAATAATAAAACTGAAGAGTTTATTTGAAAGCGCTAATCTCTGGAACTACTTTTTGCATTAGATAGCCCAATTCTTCAGGAAGGCAATACACATCACGCTAACAACTAATCCTAGCGGGATTAGTAGGAGCCGAGCTAAAAGTAAGAAAGAACGGTAAGCGAAAATAATGTAAATGCTCTAAATTTGGATCGGGAGACCAACGATTTTCAAGCGAAGGAAGTCGCAGGCAGAAGCTAATAGCAAAATATAAGAACGTATTTTTATAAAAAAACATTATATTTTACCAATACATTGTAACATACACGAGAAGAGTATTACGGTTGTTCCTTGGCTTACAAAAAGATAAGAAAAAACGATGCGGCTTGACCCGTTAAATCCGTCAGATAATACAGTTTCGTTGCGAACACAATCTTCCCGCAGTCATCCCCCTGACACGGTCCAGCTAGTCCAATACTTCATAACACAAGATTCGTATTGTACTTGTGCTTCAATAGATGAAACTATCTATAAACAAGATCACAAAGGGAAAATAAATTGGAACCATTTTGTTAACAAATGAGGGTAAGCTATGTTCCAATCTTATGTTTCGTCTGACATTCAGAATAACGGTATTTTTCTTTATTGTTCAACGCTATAATGTCATAGCGTGATATTAAGTATCGTACGCATACATGCCAGCCTACTCAGGAACTTCAAATAACTTTGTGCTGTTCAATAATTTATGCAGATACGTTAGGTTTACTTTGGTATACTGACATTTATTATTTGCGTTTCTTGAAGTTACTTTCTATGACCAAGAATCAATAAAGTACCAATAAGTAAGTAAGTAGGCGAATAGGTGAGTTTTACGTTATCAAATATTGACGTTATCGTTAACAACGACAGATTTCATTAACAAAACGCACTTCCTTTAACATAACCTAAAAGTTTCATCATCAGGAAGAATTATTGCTTATCATTCGTCATTATGTTCTCTGTATCCCGAACTCACACATGACCTTACATTTTTTTAGTCAATGCCTGAATGAGAAGAAAATTTCACGTCGATAAAACCGATTAAGAGAATAGTAACAAAGAAAGAAAGAAAAATAAGCCGCCAAGGCCGGCAGGAAAAGTTTTGAAAGCATGATTTATATGAAATTTTCAGAAAATGGGCATTTATAATTTAAAACACTACGACAAAATACTGCAAACATTGTTTCAGGTATGTCCTTCAACTTCTATGTGGGAAGTTTATCCACTAAGACCTATTAAATCATTCGGTGTCATGTCTCAGCTGAGGAGAATTAGTATTAGGTATCTAGGTGTGCCCAATAGGTATGGATAAATACAATGTTTAATTACCATTCAGTTCAGTTAGCGTAACGTTGTTCTACGTTTGAGATCTAGTCTAGCAGCTGTTCAGGTATAGTTGGACCACGGTCAAAGGTACCATCGTTTTTCTTCGGAAGAGGCGAAGTTTAAAACAATTCGATTCGGACTGGTTTTAGTTTGAGAATATCATCACCGCTTAGCTGTTTCTCAACTATGTTGGGATCGGCTTCTAGCCTAACCGGAAAAAGCGTTATGCCACCTCCATTCGACATAGTATTCGTGATAGTTTTCATGGTTTTCGAGGGTGCTAAAACTGATAGTGAGGTCAAAATGAAAATCCACGAAGGCGGCTGAATTTTTTTTTAATTTTACAACCTGGTGATCGTTTTCATGGTTTTCGAGGGCGCTGAAGCCAATAATAATCCAAGATGGCGAAAACATTATGAGAACTTCATCAACTTATAATAGATGGTTCTGTATTAAAGACGCATATTGAATTCACACTTTCTCTCTCGCGCGTGTGTGTGCGTTCGAGTATCACGTGAAGAACTTCGTTCCTGACAGGGGTCCCTCGACAGCACACGTTTTTTTTATAATTTGTAAGCTGTCACAGGCGCCATCATATACGCTCAGTGCCGCTGGTTTCATTACTTCAAATAATCTTGGATTCGATCCTTACTTCCAAACTGATATAAGTCATTCTATAGTGCCCATGCTTAGAAAACAAAGTGGTAATCACTTTGTTTTCTAAGCATGGGCACTGTAGGTAATATTCAGCAAAAGGCTTTTATTTGTGCCCAAGATACAGGCTGTGCCTAGTTTGGGACTAACGATACTTTCATATTGTAATTTTGTTAAAATAAATTATTTTACTTATGCTTTGTTGTGATGATGATTACTCTAGGAATTTCTTGAGTTTCGGGTACCTATTAAGTTTATTATGTAAATAAATGCAGAAGCATGACAAACCAATAAATATTCAAAAAATCCTCAGCTTAAGGAAATTTTCGACGAAGTAGGTACCTAATCAAGTAAGCTGAGACATTTTCTGGGAAATTATTAAATTCAACATAAGTAGGTATTGAGTTTCCAAAAAAGATTAGGTAGTATCTAAGAAGAATTTTATCAAAAATATATTTTAAATCAATAAATCATACCAGCCTTAGGTACTAGGTAACTGTACCAAACTGAGTGCCTACCTGGTTTAAGAAATAATCAGAATACCCATAAGATCAGTTCGTTATTAATGCAGAAAATTATTATAATTTCAGGCTTAATCAAATATGTGTATGTTTAATTAAACAAACAATGCCAACCGAATAAGTTAAAATCCAACACACGTAATGAAAACATTTCTTTTATATGTGTTCTTCGCATTTATCGTGATGAATGCTACTTCATTAAATATCAACCCCAAAAAGCTGTGCAAATAAGTACAGACGAATAATTTATCCCGGCGAATTCGAATTACACCCTGGAGTTCTCTCGCAGCGCCATCTGCACTTGGCCTCTAGAGGTAGTATATCAACGCCATCTATTAACAGTATGGTGAAATAGAACATTGCTCGCCTGGCTACTGAAACTGAAAAACGTCCGACAACGCGAAGCGCCGAGTCTTGCAACCAGTAGAGCAGTTTACGTTTTAGTTTACACGATTGCCACTAGAGTTCCCGACAATATTTTTGTTACAATAGTTTGTTAAAATTAAATATTCCTACAATATTTATGTGTGATTCTAAAATGGGTATGACTCTTTTTTAACCAATATTATTAAAAAAAAAAATTAAATAAAATATCATTCTAGTTTTTCATTCTTTATTATTATTAATATTATTTTTCTTTATTGGAAAGTTGACAGTGGAAGACACCTATGTTTTCATTACTAACTCTTCTTATTTGTAAGACCTATCTTAAAAGATGGATAATAAGAACTAGTAATAAGTCCACTTAACCTAAGCTTAGGAATAAACAATCACACCATAGTAAATGATATCGATCGGTGGTCCTTGTGTTGTCTCACGCTCAGCTGACTTAAACTCCGTTTGGGGTGGCGCCACTTGTAACATACAAAAAATAAACAGTATACCAATGTAATAGATATACTTAGCACCTTTAATCATAATAATTGATTCCTGGGAAAATCTCTCCAGTTCATACTTATTATTATGTTTTGAAAATGTATTGCTGTAGATTAATAGAGTTTTCGGAGTTTTCAATCTTTTTCCCTGACATTCAGAATTCGTAGGCACGTTTTGAAAATGACATGAATAATTTTATTTAAGAATACATTGATCAAAACCCTTGGTTTAGACGAAAGAAATTCCCTTGACTACTGATACTTATAAAATATTGCAAATTGTTATGGAATCATTGACGTGACTGGGTAACAAATGGAATGATATTCCAGGCTATCCCTAGAGAGCCGTTCATCGAATCAGAGTAAAATGTCAGTCGGTTTAACTTTTTAACCCCTAAACACCGATTCTGGTAACTGTTACAAAATTGATGATATTTTAAATATTTTCTCACGAAAATTCGTTATTCGCTTATTTTAAAGCAAATGGAAATAGCGGTTTAATAAACAGAATTTATTCCTCATAAAAACTGGCCCCGAGAAAGCAATACATAAGGAAAAATGGATAAGTATGGGGGAGACCTTTGCCCAGCAGTGGCACTTAGGTTTAAAAAAAACATAAATAACAGTTCACTTAAAATAAGATACAAAGTGCTTACCTACATCTAAATATCATATATCATATCATATTTGCCTCAGGGGCGTTGGCGACGTTACAAGGTACATACATGTTTCATAAGTGTATTAAAGACAACCACTTTATCTTCTATATGAAAATATAGTTATTTTCCTATTATTCATCACCATTATTTTAAACTCCGACTATTGATTCTAAATGTATGTCTAAAGGGTGTTGTATAGTGTTTCTGTCTCAAAACAATATACCTAAGCGCTAAAAAAAATGCTATTGAACTTTCTCCAAATATAACTAAACATTGTTTTGTTTTCACACAGTCAAACGGACACATTTTTCAATATGTTTACAAAATATGTATCGGATGTCAGATTGATACGTAGCTATATTATACTATATGTAGCTCCTTAGATGGAGTCGTTGGAATATCTATAAGTATCAATGGGTATTGTGATGTATTCATTGGTACCTATAGATCTATCGAATGCCAGGACGAATCAAAATTTGTTTATTGCCATGAGTAGAAACAAAAACAAGTCAAACCTATTTAAATAAAATAACGAAAGTAAATACTCCTAATCCTCACCGTGGTCTACCTCGACGGCAATGTCCTTCACATTGCCGTCGAGGTAGACCACGGTGAGGTGGTGTGACGATCCGATAGCGGTTGCAGGGCCAGCATGCCCAGAGCATCGCACAAGACAGGGAGGTTTGAAAAGAAGAAGGACAGGATTTTGCCCACAGTGGAACTCAATATAGGCTAAGAAAAAGAAAAATATACTCAGCTCAGCCTACTCGTATGTCCGATAGCAACACTAGGTTCTACCACCTGACGGTGATTTGCAGCTGCAGCCTACGAGTGCCATACGCTAGGATAAGTGAAACAAATTCATCTATACTTATAATAAATCTGTAGAAGTGAAAATTCTGTACATTGAAAATATCAAAAAATTAAATGGCAGGGGGTGTTACTAGACCGACACCGAACCCAAAAATGTGATTTAAAAAAATTTTGTCTGTCTGTCTGTCTGTCTGTCGGTCTGTCTGTCTGTCTGTCTGTCTGTTTGTCCAGGCATCACGCAAAAACTACCGGTTCGATTACGATGAAACTTGGTATAATTATTCTTTAATATCCTGGGCACCACACTGGGTACTTTTTATCCCGGAAAAGTATATACAATAAAAACAAACTTAATTTTGCGGTTCGATCCCTAGACCCGATTACTGTACCAACCGCAAATAATAAGTTTGTCGTAGGTTAAGTCCCGCAATGGAGTTCATTTTTATTCCTTTTAGTTTTTAGAGTTATTTAGGTTTATTTTTATATAAGTCGTAGGTATAGACATTAATTTTAAAGTATAGGTAGTATATTTGATAGTGTACGTAGTGACCGTAGGTTATTTTATAATACTGTTAATTAGGATTAGTCATTCGTATAGATATTAGTTTTTAGGGATTTTGCTTATTTATTGAGTTTAGATTAGTTATCATCAGAAATAGGTTTATTTAGGTAGGTAGGTATTTAATTTTCTGTTATTGAGTTTTTTTTTTAATTAGGTAGGTACTTAGGTAAAGATATCATATAGGTACCCTCTTAATCACCACTAATGAGACACAATTGGTTTTCTATTGTAATTAGCCACAAAGGGCCCACGAGATAGATGGCATTCTGGGGAAGCACATACATTTTATCCTGTTAGCACGTTCCCGTGGGATAATTTCCGACATCCACGCGGGCGAAGCCACGGGCAGAAGCTAGTTAAAAATATAAATAATGTCATCGACAGATGAGCCAGGGTCGTCACGCAGTAGATCGAGTCAGGCCTAGGAGACGCTGATGTGACCACTGGAATTCATTCTTGACAGATTGGCCAGAGAAGGCAGCCATAGAGAGAGATGTGCAAATCTTTGGGGGAGACCATCGCCAAGCCTTTAACAAAAATGTGTAAAATTAGTATTTGCATGAATATTCATAGTAATAGGTACTACGGGCTGGTCCGCAACTCCACTTCAATGCGCGTATTTTGCGTACGGGTGGAAAAATCGATTATTCGATCCACCCCAGCTCTTCAAGGAAGGCTAGCAGCGCCTTGATGTTACCGACCATCTCACGGAGGGTACCTGGGTTACCGAAGTTACTTTGCCCTTTACGTGGCTAGAAGCACATAAGCTGCTGTCTCGTCATCCTCCATGCAGGCCCTGCACAGCGGTCTGTCTGTGACTCCTTTGAAAAAGAGGTTTTTATTAAATGACCAGTGGCCAGTAAAAGCTACCATAACTGTTCGCAGATGTTGTTTAGTTAGTAGGAGGGCCTGTTTCGTGAGGCGGCCATCAATTGTAGGGAGTGCTTCCTTAGCCTGCCTCCACTCACCATGGTCCACCTATAATAATAATATCCCTGAACATTTCACACAGCGCCATCTAGTCCCAAGCTAAGTAACCTAATGCTTGTGTTATGGTAACAAGATGGCTGATAAACTACTTATATACATTTTTTTTTTTTGTAAATACATACATATTATAGATAGAAAAACACCCAGACTCGGAACAAATACATGTAGGTCATACAAATATTTGTTCCGTGCGGGAATCGAACCCGCGACACGTAGCGCAGCAGTCAATCGCTTAACCACTGCGCCAACCGTGCCGTCTGCACCTGCCTACATTAGCCTAGCCCCGTCCAAAGTTTGTCGTGTTGGTCTCTGATGTGTTTTCTTACCAGAGTACGTATGGGCTTGCATGTATATCGCGAAGGGTTCAGGTCCCACTGGTGCCATGCCCGATCCCCTTCTGGCAAGGCGGCTGCATCGTTACCTAGTGAACAGCTATGTCCTTTGATCCAATGAATTTGGTTAATATGTCATTGAGGTTACGAGTGCGCTCAACCTGGTGGAGGTTGAGGGCACTCGTATAATAGCCCAAAATCAACCGTGTGACGGTTTAGCGTTGGCAAAAAAGTCATGCTGTCTGAGAGTATGCGGAGTAGTCCTTAACTTCCCTGGCCATGATGGCCGTAGTGGCAAAAGAAATACCCATGCATTCGGCCTGGAACACTGTGTTATGGACCTACAATGGTGTGGTTTTGTGTATGTTGAAGTCCGCCGAGAAGATTCCAGTAGGTACCTGTACCTGTTTTGAATCCATCCGTGAAAATGCGCAGCTCAGCAGGGCGCAACCTGTTGGCGATCTGCGTGAAGTAGGATTTTGCATTTTTTTATCGAAGATAAATTGTTTGGGTGAGATAGAGAAGTATGGAAGAAAAAGACATGTTGCGCCGACCGCAAATAAATTGGGATAAGGGCAGGAGAATGATGATAAATGATGAAATTGTTTGGGTACCTGTCATTTATGGGTTTCCTAATCGGGAGCAACGTGGTGTGTGGTGTGTCTCGTACCCCAGAGTAGTGTATTTAGACGTACCGCCGCCATAGATATTTATAGTAGGTACCTAAATAGGATGACCGAATTAACTATCTACGGCGACACTTTGGATAGAAAATCAATTTTATTTTATCTTATGTTGACTTTTACGAAAGATGTTTTTTTGTGTAGTAAATCTTGTTAACGTAAAATAAAAACAAGCTCTGAGCACGTTTCAAGAATTTAGGAAGATTGGTAACATTCACGGAGAAAGGTCTACTCGCTTTCCGTTTTTTTGTAATTAGGTCCCTAATTGGCAAACTGTGTACCGGGCTCCAAAACATCGTAAGAGAGATTTGGCAGCAGAAATACACATTTCCATCCTACTTTACTTAACTCTAGCGCTAGCTCTACATGCAAATGCATGTAGAGCCTACACGCATTTGCCTAAACTACTTTTTTTTCTAGATCGAATTATTTTTTTCTAGATTAAATCTTCATAAGTACTTACCTACTTTAAAGAACCCTGACATGGTATATTGATGACACTGAAAATGCGTACGTTTCGCACCAGAAATCCTTCTATTTCAGTAGGTGAAGGTTCTACACATATATGAACAAACTTGAAGCTATAGGCAAATACATTGCAGTCCCAGTTAGACTGAATATCAAATGGTTTCAGAAGATTTAAATAAACTGCTAGTTTTATATAAGTACTACATAAATAAACTAAACCAATTATAATATCAATGAATATCTAAATTACAAATTTTAAATTACTTAAATAGGTTTTCCCCTAATAGGTTTTTTAATGGGTTTTTCCCTCTTTCTCTCTCGTCTTATGCTGTAAACCGAAATGGTCTTCAATGATCATGTGTTTGATAACCTACCACCTAAGAACATTCACATTGTGGAATACAATTATATCAAATAAATCGACAAATAAATAATTTTCTTAGGAAGTTCTCAATAGCCAATATACAGGCGATCGATTCTGTAAAAATCTCACCGTGAAAACTCAAGTGAAGTGAGCTTGATGTGAGTTGTCAGTAGTGTCAATCCCTAGCATTATTTGGAATGACAGCTCAGTCCACGCTCACTTCACCTAGGTTTTCACGGTGAGATGGTAACAGAATCGCACTGCAGGCTGGCAGGGACATCGACGCGCAACCCGTTACCATGAAATCAGGGGGGCCTACTCCGAAATGCTAAGTGCGAATGTTCGGATCGGACCGACACATGGCCAAACCGAATATTATTGAAAAATTCGAAAAAAGTTCGTTTCGGCTCAGTTGGGTCGGGACCATAGTCAATATTTGAAAGAATGTAGGAGTGTAGGATCGGAACCGACCGAGCCAAATTGTAACTTCGTAGCAGGAAACGGCCGAACATTCGGCCGATACTACTTCGGAGTAGACCCCCAGTACTTACATAATTATGAAAATCTCCTAAGGTTACTCATATTAAAAAACAATTTGCTGCTCCATGCTTTTTGATCGCGTAGTTATTGCACTTTTCTATGAAACAGCTGTTTTATTTATTTAATACTTCAAGCACATAATATACAGAGGCTGACTTAATGCCATAGGCGTTTTCTATCTGTCAACCATTGAGTAATGCAGAGACAAACAACTGATTTATTTTTTGATAACCAACGACAAATTTCTACGATAGTTAGGGTCTAGAATCATTGCTAAATTCATGGTTTCAGCCGGTCGATTCTGTAAAAATCTCACCGTGAAAACTCAAGTGAAGTGAGCTTGATGTGAGTTGTCAGCAGTGTCAATGCCTAGCATTATTTGGAATGACAGCTCACTCCACGCTCACTTCACCTAAGTTTTCACGGTGAGATGGTTACAGAATCGCACTGCAGTTTGTGCGGTGATTTCCCGGCCACCCTGTATACTGACTATTGAGAACTTCCTATAAAAATGATTAATTGGTCATTCATAATCATTATCATCATCATTCAGCCAATAGACGTCCACTGATGGACACAGGCTTCCCTATAAAGATCGCCACAAAGACCAATTCTGCTTCCCGCATTTGTATTTGCAGAATTAACATTATTTTGACCTTTAACTGAATGACCTCCAGCTGCAATGATATTTGGGTAAGGTTTCAAATGAGATCTGATGATAAAAACTGTTTGAAAATCAATGAGGTTTAGCAATACGATGTCGAATGTTCTCTACGCAGCCGCTGTAGCGCTTTCGTACCTTGTGCTATTTTTTATACGCTGAAATCATAGGAAGACCTCGTTAATGTAGATTAGTTCAATAACCGTAACTAAACAAAGCCCAGTGTTTGGTCTGGTTATTGAATTTATCCTTTAAATATATGAAAACTTACAAAAAATAACTGAATTAGTTAAAACTGTTACTTACAGCAAAATAAAAGGACAGTAATTATGTTTTTTTTTATAAAAGTAATATATACTGCTTAACAAAAGCATTTTGCATATAAAGAAAACCCTACTAGGTACCGTACTTAGGTATTGTTAATTTATAAAACTGCAACTAAAATAAAAATATTCTAACTTCAAACTAACTTTCGAGAATAGTCAAATCATAGACACATCACATACTGCATTGCTTAGAAACCCACAAAACGAATATAAGTATAAAACATTTTATTGTACCAAAAAAAAAGAATGTAACGAAAAAAAAAGAGTGCAGAGTAAAAAAAAGTCATCACAGCGCTGAACATAGTCCGCTGAAGCCGCTGTAAGCCCGCTGCAGGGGCGCGAATGCGACAACAGCGCCTCTGAACCCAGTACAGTTTCAGGCGCAAACCGCGACGCTCCTGTGAAACTGCGCTGAAAGGCACATTGTGTACCAAACCAATCGCGTGATGGAAATAGACAGTGCTGTTGTTTTTCATATTTAGTGATCTATAAACACTCGGTAAGTTTTAAATGTATTTATTTCAGTATAAACTAATAAACGTAATAAAACATACGATGCCTCTTTAAAAATTGAAATCCAAAATTCCATGTGTCAATGCATGACTATTGTAGCCATCCATTTGTTAATTAAATGTCTAATAATTATTTAAAACGAAATGAAACTGATATTTTACCAAACGAAGTTAAAATAAAGGATGATACGAAATCATTATCAGCGTAAATTAAAATATCAACGTCCGAAATCGTCCATTTTAGATTTGTCTCGCATTACAACTTATCGGGTTTCCTGTGCTCATAATATTTGCACAGAAATCGTTACGAAGAGGCGTAAAACGAGTGGATGTTGGTGACAAGTGACACGGTTACCGACGAGTAATAGAATACAGGTACAAAAGGCACCCTACTGGTACCCTTTTCAACAACCCTAACTTTCAGGAGCTCTCCCTTGTAAACACGACTTCTGGCTATTCATACTTTTGCTGACTGAAAAGGGCCAGTCTACAGTACCTACGTGATATCTACATACATACATAAGTATATACATATGTACAGCTACTTATACATATGTATAACTACAGTACATAGAGTACATAGTGCGTTACATGCGGCAATACACAAAAACATAAAATAACAAGTTATTAAAGGGAGCAAACCGACGCCAGTAGTCATAAATCAATATATTTCCCAGCTACTGAACATAGTGCTTATTGTGACCTTTCCTGAGAAAAAACGACGGGTTCTGTATAATTGACACGACACGGTTGGCGCAGTGGCTGAGCGATCGACTGCTGCGCTGCGTGTCGCGTGTTCGATTCCCGCTCGGAACAAATATTTGTTAAAATTGGTAGTTGTTCCGGGTCTGGCTGTTTGTTTATGTGAGTTTAAATGTTTGTAAACGCACCCACGATACAGGAGTAATGCCTAGTGTGGGGCAAAGTTTAAAAAAAAAAGAATAAGGACAAAAGAATTATAGGTATTCAACGGTTGGTCAACATTTAACTTCATTAAAACAGTCTGAGGTTCCAGGTGCAGAACAGTTTCAGAAGGGTGCTAAATCAAAGGCACCCAACTATCGAAACTGCCTCACATTATATTACCTATACGTATTATTTTTGAAGCCAGTTTTTCTTTTTTTCAACGGGGATTCGAAAAGAGATAGAAAGGAAAGCGATTTCATGAATAAGGCATTAATTCCTACATAGGCGCAACCTTTTTGTGTAAAAAGAAAGAATAAATAAATAAATAATTCCAAATCAATAAAACATCTCTTTTCTAAAGAAAACGTTACTAAAACAAACGTGTATTTTTATTTTTGTTTAGACGGTAACATAATAGGTTTATCGTCATCTTTGTAACTATGACGTAAATCCTAACGTCATTACCGCGTGACGAGCTACCGTTTACGGCATTTGCTACCTTTATTAAAGCACTTATAGACTCTATTAAGGCACCTTCGACCTTACACTTGCATCACGACGTTGTTATGTAATGAAGTTAAGATAAAGTTACTCTATAGTTAATTTCATAACGTCACGTTTTTCTACTTTGTCACGTTTCAGTCAAATATGGGTAAATTGGGGTGAACCTGTCGCCATCGAACGGGCACAAATTTTAATGTAGATTGCGGTTTGCTACTGAGAAATTTCTAATTTACCTATAGCTAATACTGTGGAGGAAAACATCGTAAGGAAACGATGTTCTAGGACCGAAAATTCATGACATGTGACATCTACCAACCCGCACTGGGCCGAGGGCCGAGTGGTAGATTACAGCCCACTCCCTCTCGAAGAGAGGACGCTTGTGTCCCAGCAGTGGGAACATTATAGGCCGATTATGATTATAAAATAGGGGTGAGCCTGTCGCCATCGAGCGGGCTGAGAAATTCCTAATTTACCTATAGTTACGACGGTAAAACTTGTAGAAAGTCGTTTGAAACTGTTAAAGTTAGGTAGGTATCTTACTTTTTGTTAGCTTTATTCCACTTCACACAGGTTCTTGAGTCGATAACTCAATTCAGAAGTCACGTTTCGATACCTTTCTGTATAAAATTACGTTGTCAAGTTGAAAAGTTGTCGATATAAGATGGAGCTTTTTTCTTAATATTTGAAAAAGTATTTGCAAGTCAGATAAGTCAGTCAAGCCATTTTCAGAGCATTTCAAGTTATTCTTCGTCATCATTAGATACGTACTCAAATACTTATCATACATACTTAATACTTATCAATACATAAATGGAATTATTTTGGAAAAGGTAAAGGCATATATTGTAAAGGTTGTCTGCAAAGGTCGACCTTATGTTGTGCTGGCGGGCAGAAAAATGACTTTAGTTGCATTCGGACGGTCAAGCGGATTTAGAATGAGCTTGCAAATAAGTTGTACTAGGTTTTTGTTCCGAAAACCAATAATAATATAGGCGTGTTCATATAAACACGTTCGCTTGGAAAATACGCAAAAAATATAACGTTGTATCATTTTCACGCTCACACAATATTCTACGCTATACCCATTACAGTATATACATGCTCCTAATTAAGTATGTACTGTCCCACTATGTATTTTGCGTATGTTATATAACAGAAGTCAAAATATCTACTCTCAAATTGGCGTATATACTTAAGTGAGTGATAAGCTGAATTTGATATCGTATTCGTCGTCTTCACATATAATTATATAATTAACTAGCTTCTGCCCGCGGCTTCGCCCGCGTGGATGTCGGAAATTATCCCACGGGAACGTGCTAACAGGATAAAATGTATGTGCTTCCCCAGAATGCCATCTATCTCGTGGGCCCTTTGTGGCTAATAACAATAGAAAACCAATTGTGTCTCATTAGTGGTGATTAAGAGGGAACCTATATGATATCTTTACCTAAGTACGTACCTAATTAAAAAAAAAAAAAACTCAATAACAGAAAATTAAATACCTACCTAAATAAACCTATTTCTGATGATAACTAATCTAAACTCAATAAATAAGCAAAATCCCTAAAAACTAATATCTATACGAATGACTAATCCTACCTAACAGTATTATAAAATAACCTACGGTCACTACGTACACTATCAAATATGCTACTTATACTTTAAAATTAAAATCTATACCTACGACTTATATGAAAATAAACCTAAATAACTCTAAAAACTAAAAGGAATAAAAATGAACTCCACTGCGGGTGACGTAACCTACGACAAACTTATTATTTGCGGTTGAGACAGTAATGGGTCTAGGGATCGAACCGCAAAATTAAGTTTGTTTTTTATTGTATATACTTTTCCGGGATAAAAAGTACCCAGTGTGGTGCCCAGGATATTAAAGAATAATTATACCAAGTTTCATCGTAATCGAACCGGTAGTTTTTGCGTGATGCCTGAACAAACAGACAGACAGACAGACAGACCGACAGACAAAATTTTTTTTAATCACATTTTTGGGTTCGGTGTCGGTCTAGTAACACCCCCTGCCATTTATTTTTTTGATATTTTCAATGTACAGAATTTTCACTTCTACAGATTTATTATATAAGTATATAGATAGATGTATGCAAAATGTTGTAAAACATTTTAAAAGAGTATCGGTGGAGTTTCTTGCCCATTCTTCTCCATACGAAAACTACCTTTTGGAAGGGGCGACTAGAATCAATTTTATTTTAATTTTGACGTTAAAAAGTGCCTTTAATGTGCCTATTTGAAATAAATGATTTGACTTTGACTTATTATGAAATAAGACCACCACAATTAGTTTTCAAAAATTCAGTTTCGATTAATTTTTTTCATAAT
This sequence comes from Apamea sordens, assembly GCA_945859715.1. Lineage (NCBI taxonomy): Eukaryota > Metazoa > Arthropoda > Insecta > Lepidoptera > Noctuidae > Apamea > Apamea sordens. The sequence goes on along the minus strand of OX243994.1, from coordinate 11,355,913 downwards.
ATTTGAATTTTTCAAAAATAAAGGTTTCTAGGACCACTCGTAAAACATCATAGCTAATCATAGCTTAACATTGTATTATTAGTCTTTATTTATACGAAATTAGAGGATGAAGCCAAAGTCAAACATTTGTTGAACTCGTGCGATAAAAATCTGTTATGAACCATAATTCTGCCTACATCATGCCTAAGTACCTACACCCGGCAGACCTTGTAAAGTCATTGACAATTACAGTCATAAAGTTGATAACTAATAAATGAATAGGCTTATTTTGTTTCTTTTCTGCGAGGGATTACCTACCCCCATGGGAAGGATGTTTGCGTTTATGTATGTATGAAACATCCATTGGTTCAATTACAACACAGTTAAGTACTTACAAACCATTAAGTAGATCTCAACTTCTGACAAACAGGTATAAACTTCAAACAATGTTCCTACGTTGTGTTGCGCTAACTCCTAACTGATCGTGTGAGCGTAGGATCGTGTGAAGCATCGATTTTATTGAGTCTCGTGATTGTACCGTGTACTACAACCTTTATTATCACATGTACTCTGTGTACCGAGTTGGGAAGTAAAAGAAGAAAGTTTATACGAGACGAGATTTTGTCAGACACTTCCCGAAGATGTCCCGAAAACTCTTCTGAAAAACTGTTTCTGTGCCTACGAACCCAGGGGCGTCGCTCTAGTTTTTGTAAACAATTTCATCGCAACTGCTCTCAAAACGGTGAAGAAAAACATCGTGAGGAAACCGACGTGTCCTAGAAACAAAAATTCGAAGACATGTGCCATCTATCAACCCGCACTAGGCCCGCATTGGTGGATTACAGCCGACTCCCTCTCGAAGAGAGGGGGCCTGAGTAGTAGGAAAATTATAGGCTAATTATAATTAGGTTCTATTTGTGAATAGAAAATGGCAGAGTTAGACATAATAATTATCTACATATCTAGGTATTTGTAGGAACAGTATTATAAAGCCAATTTTGTTTAAAAACTATACCTCATTATCTGTTGGAGGTCGGCTTCCAGTCTAACCAGATGCAGTACCAGTATTTTACATGGACCGACTGCCTATCTGACCTCCACAACCCAGTTACTGGGTAGTATGATAACCCTTGGTAAGACTGTTTGTCAGACTTTTGGATTTCTGACGACCCGTAATTACTGTCAAAGATCCGCGAATGTCAGACCGATGAACGGAGGGGGTATGTAAAGATGGTCACCCAACCACGGACCGACCGCGGCTAGCGTAGCTTAACCTGATCGATCGACCCGTGCGGCTGTTATTAGGTACTTAGACACGAGACTAGACCTAAGTATGTAGATAGTATATAATGTGTCCGCTAACCCGCATCTTTCAACGGTTAAAATATTGCTCCATAATAAAAGATTATCCAAATTAATTTCGGCTCAGCTTAACTTTCAGGAATTAAGAAGTATATCCGTTTAAATTTTTCTTCACTTTTTCTCCGAATCCTCAGAGCTTCTCGGGACCTTTGACTGGAGTTTTTGTTGGTACCTATTTATTTAAGACTCAACGTGAATTGTTCACGATGTAATCTCGTTCGAGGTTACAAATAATTAAGGACTTTCTGCTTACCTTTTCGCACCGAAAATATAGTGCTTGTGTTCCTGTAAAAAGTATTCGAATCACTCCGGTATGGCTCTGTGGCGGGTGATTTTCTTTGACCTGCGAGGTAATTGCGTCACACAGTGTAACACACTATCAGAAGCAATGGGTTTAATTTTGACAGTTCAACAACATTCATTGCAATATTTTACGTTGTTGAGCAGACAAATTTTTCGAACAAATGAAGCAATAGATTAGCAATATCGTCCAAAATGATTCAGATACAGATGGATAGAGTGTTACGCAATTAGGGTGCTGGGGCCGTGTTACCAAGTATTAATGCCATCATGATTCCAATCCGCAAAAAGGATGATGCTATCGGTCATGTATAGCATTTTTGTAGCCGTCTCTCTCTTACACTGGAATCATGATAGCATTAAACCGTCATAATACCTGAGAAAATTCAAATAGGTACAAGTCGTGTTTGCCTACTTTTGGACAAGTAGCAAAGATCTAAGTATTTATATTGTTCTTCACTTTAAGAGCTACGGTAAGAAAGGGCTTCGTCTCAGATGTTATGTAAGTGAGAGCTACTAAAAGCTTTAATTAGAATATTTTATTAAATACTTCTGTAAATTTATTTAATAAAATATTCTTAGTCAAGCTTTGACTAGCTTTCATTTACTTAACATGTTATGTTATCATAACAAAGCGCCTGTAGTCACCGAAGGTTTCAAAGTCAAAATCAAAGAATTTATTTCAAATAAGCACATAAAAAGGCACTTTTGAACGTCAAAAATTACAGTAAAATAGAATTGATTCTAGTCGCCCCTTCCAAATGGTCATTTTCGTATGGAGAAGAATGGGCAAGAAACTCCACCTTTACTCTTTTAAAATGTTTTATAATATTTTGCATACATTAATTATAATAATATGTGAAGACGATGCACCTAAAATACAATTACTATACCACAATAGGTAAAAGAATTAAAATGGATTAATGAAACCATTACATATAAATTAATTATGTGATAGATACATGGTGCTCACATATTTACAAATACCTATTGTAAAAGTAGACGATTTTCATTAAGAAATGACAAAATTAACAAGTAGGTACTAAGTCAGGGTGTGAGTTAAAGTATTTACAGAATGTACATCAATGTCAAAACAAGAATACCTAAATACAATTAAATTAGCAACCAGTTTGATTTTGCAACATTTTTGAGGTTATAGTAGGTACACCTAATCTAATATCGCGACACATTCACCAAAACTGTAAACAAATATGAGTTTATGGTAAAATAACTTTATAAAATAACTACATAATAAAGTTCAGTTTACGCTACAACTTCAAACTTTTTTATAACTATTTCAATAGTGCTAGTCACTCTGAAATCAACTTAATTTCCATTAAAATAAAGTTGATATTTGTTTAACTTAAAATAACGTCAATTTGAAACATAAATAAAATTTAAATATACATTCGCCAGTAAAATTTAAGTTTATTCCATGGGACCTTAACTTCAACCGGGCACAAATCCAGACTCTGAGCTATGACGTATGGGTTATGGCTTCAGGTATTTCTCAGTTGCCAATGAGAAGTCCCCTACAACACTTTGCCCGACCCTGCAATCAAACCCAGAACCTCATGCTGAGCAGTATCGCTTGCGACAACTAGACCAACAACGCAGTCAGATTTATAAATTATACTTGTTACAGTTTTCTTTATACGTCATCATCTGCCTAGCTTATTTTCAACTATGTTGGGGTTGGCTTCCAGTCTAACCGGATGCAACTAAATACCAGTATTTTACATGGAGCGACTGCATACCTGACTTCCACAACCCAGTTACTGGGTAATACGATACCCCTTGGTAAGACTATTATATTGTCAGACTCTCCCCTCCGGATCGCCGCAAGGTGTTGACGTGCCCCAGTATATTTCGCATTTTAATTCAAAATTAAATATTTTGGTAAACTAAATTGAAGTTAAAAAAATAGGAGTGCATCGTTACCGAGGAGTTCTCCACCACTTACAAGAGCGCGAGTCAGCGACGATTACTCCAGCGATCGTGCGCTCCTGGTACCTGAGCTGTCTTATAGTTGTCAAGACTCCACCCTCATAGACACGTAAGAGGCCAATTAACTACTCGTTTCTGCGCGGGCACACTTCCTACAGCAGTGACCACGCCCTCTCATTAAACGATTGGAGAACTAGGCTAATTAGCTAATGACCTCATTAGCTAATTAAGGACCTGCCTATCGACCGGTGATCCAACCCGCGTCGACGCCAGCCTACGTGCACACATCAACATCGATACACGGCACCGTCCTTAAACTTCTGCTTGCCTGGTACTAAGATTATATCTGCCAATGCCGCTAATACGCACTCCTTCGCCAGCGGGCGCTGCGGGAACGTTTACTCGAGTGGAATCCGCTCCTAATTTATGCGATGAAATCAAGCATGATGACAATATTACAACTAGAACAAACAAGCGCATGCGGGAGGGCTCTATGGAAGATGACACCAGGCCACAGCCCCCTGATTTTATGAAGGAAATGCGACAAATGTTGTCGGATTTAAAGGTAGAACAAGATAAAAAATTCGAAGAACTTCAAGGCACTATCAATGAAATCAAGGAAAACACAAATGATATACACAAAAATGTGTTACATATATCAAAGCAGTATGAGGAGATGAGATTAAAACTGGAACACCTAGAAGCAGAAAGGAAGAATAACCTCGCCTACATTCAAAACCTCCAAGATAGGGTAGAAACAATGGAAAGAAATCAAAGGGCATCCAGTGTTGAAATAAGAAATATACCCGCTAAAACCTCGGAAAGCAAAAGTGACCTGGCGAATACGGTCAGCAGTGTTGGTAAGATGTTGAATATGCCGATACAGTTAACAGATATACGAGATATCTATAGAGTCCAAACAAAATCTTCAAACAAATCGATAATTGTTGATTTTACGTCTGCCCTAACGAAAGAAAACTTTCTCCAGTCAGTAAAAACATTTAATAACCAAAACCGAAGCAATAAACTTAATACTCAGCACCTAAAACTGGATGGACCACCAAATCCTATTTATATTTCGGAAAATCTAACATTTAAGGCAAGGAAACTATTCTTCATGGCACGCGACTTTGCAGCAGAGAACAACTTTAATTTCTGTTGGACATCTCGAGGTCGAATCTACTTGCGAAAGAAACAAGGTGAGCTTTATTCCCGTATTGATGCAGAAGAAGATTTAGTGAAGCTGAAATCACAACAATGACTAGTTAAATTAAAAATTTATTTTTTATTTTTATTAGATATTATTAAAAGCTGCATGAAATATGGCTTGTATGCCATAGTTTACGATAATCAACTAATTAGTGTAAGAATGAACACATTATTTTATGCCATAGTTTTCGATAATCAACTAATTAGTGTAAGAATGAACACATTATTATTCAAGAGCATGTATTATGCATGTCCAAAACGAACACAAACATCCACTCTACACACACAAACACATACCCAAAATGCCTACATAAAAAAACCCACAATCGGATATAAAAACATACATTTTACACAGTTAATCTTTTACTATTGTGACAATGTCATACATTTGTTGTTTGAATGTTTGTACTCGGAAGTACATTTATTCCTGACCCATTTTAATTCAGTGATTCTGCAAATCCATAATTTAATAAATGTGTATTATGTTAGCGTATTTTGTTCACATACAAAGACAATAACATTAAATTTATCTTTTTATCAATGGCCACTTTAAATTTTAATTTAAATACGGTAGCGAATCACATTGATAATATTAATATTGCCACATCGTTTGTTACCGAACCGGGCCAATGTTCTAAGCATTTAAGTAATGGCGAAACTACGAACATCTTACACATGAACATACGTAGTCTGAATTGTAACTTTGATAAGCTCAATGTTTTACTAATGAGCATGGACTTAAGCTGCGATATAATTGTGCTATCGGAGTGCTGGTTAAGTAAAGTAATGAACCTACCCGTACTTGATGGTTATGTATCATATAAATCAAAATTTTCAAACCAAAACGACGGCGTGGTTGTTTATGTGTCCTCTAAGTTGGATTCATGTACATGTACTGAACCTACCTTTGTTGATGGAAACTGTCTAGTATTCAAACAGCAGAGTATCGCTATTGTTGCCGTATATCGCTCGCCTTCGTACAAACAAATTGACAGCTTTTTGAGTAGCCTCAATAATGTTTTAACTTCTTTAAACTCACTCAATACGGTTATTATAGTGGGTGATATCAATATCAACATAAGCCCCAGCAGGAACAATTCTCACGCCGATGAGTACCTTAGTCTGACAGCCTCTCATGGCCTCCTACCGGCACATGAGATACCTACCCGGGGTGAGAGTTGTCTCGATCATGTAATGCTCAAAACAAATAATATTTCAACGGTCTTTGTGTTGGATACGTGTATTACTGATCATTCCCCAACCTTGCTCTGTGTTGATCTAAAGATGAACCAGACTAAAAATACGAAAATTGTTAATAGACTCGACACTCAATCCGCAATAGGTGATGTTAAAAATACAGATTTCACTTCAATTCTTTCATCAAACGATGCCAATTTCGCGGCCGAAAACCTTGTTACCATTTTATCAAATATAGTCAAAACAAATACTAAAAATGTCACAATTTCGCATAGAAATAAAATCATCAAACCATGGATAACACCGGGCCTTTTAAAATGTATCAGAAATCGCGATAAATTACACATAGAATCAGAAAAAGATAGTAAAAATATGATCAAAAGAATCACCTATACCCGATATCGCAACTTTTGTAACGAACTTTTAAAAAAACTAAAGAGAGTTTATAACCAGAATGAATTTGAAAAGGCAAAGGGTGATCCTAAGGCTACGTGGGACGTTATTAAGACTATTGCCCAGCTTAAACAACAAAAATCTACACCTGATGAACTACTGAATATTTCAGATGATCCTACCTCTTCTATAAATACAGTTAATGAGTTCTTTGTTAACATAGGGAAAAATCTAGCTGTGACTATCATGCGTAAGCAAAATGAGGCTAATCCAAATTCCTCACAAATTCCCCTACCCTCGACAAAGAATAGCCAGGATCCAAATTTGACAGGTACCTCGATGGGTCTTCTAGATGTCGATGAGAGAGAGGTTGAGACAATCATCATGGGACTTCGCAACGATTGTGCCATAGGATGGGACGGAATTTCGGCCAATTTCTTGAAGGAAATACGCACGTTTATTTTACCTTCCCTGACACATGTTATTAATTTGTGATTTTTGCATGGGAAATTTCCTAGGGTATTCAAAAGAGCTCTTGTGTATCCTGTCTTCAAGAGTGGGGATAGAGGCAGTGTCACGAACTATAGGCCAATTTCAGTATTGACCACAATTTCTAAAGTTATTGAGAAAGTACTCAATGCACGTCTGGTTAACTTCCTGAACACGAATAACGTTTTAGCACAAAATCAATTTGGATTTAGACGTGGTAAGTCGACTGAAGATGCGATTATTGATCTGACTGAGCATATCAGTAAGACACTAGATTATGGCAATAAATGCATCGGCTTGTTTCTTGATTTGTCTAAGGCCTTTGACACTGTCTCGGTGCCCATCCTTGTCGATAGACTGGAATCCATAGGCATTAGAGGAATTGCTCTTGATATTTTTCGTAACTATCTAGAGGAACGCAGTCAGTCTGTTAAGATTGGTACTCTTGTCAGCAATGAGCAGTTTGTCAGTTACGGTGTGCCCCAGGGCAGCGTGCTGGGTCCAACGCTGTTCTTAATCTACATTAACAATTTATGCACGTTAGCCCTACCTCATACTAAACTCTTGTCATATGCCGATGATACAGCACTGCTCATTGATGGTCCGAACTGGGACCAGGTTAAAGTTTATGCAGAAAACACCTTTAGAATTGTTATGAATTGGCTATCTGGCAATCTCTTAACACTTAATCTAGACAAAACAGCATTCATAACTTTCTCCCTTTCGCAAAGAAGCCAACCTCAACCAGAGACGTATACAATTCAGGCGCATCGCTGTGACTCTGCCAACGCCTATTGTGACTGCCTCCGCATTAAGAGGACCTCAAATATAAAATACCTTGGAGTTCAGGTCGATTGTCTGCTAAATTGGAAAAGGCACATTGAAGAACTCGTCCCCCGCATTCGTAAACTCATTTTTGTGTTCAAGAAACTTAGATCAGTGGCAGATCTTAAAACACTGAAAACAGTTTACTTTGCGCTTGCCCAATCTTTGATAGGCTACTGTATCTCTGTCTGGGGTGGTACCTTTGCAGTCAGTATGTTACGTATTGAGAGAGCGCAAAGAGCAGTCCTTAAAGTCATGTGCAGGAAACCCTTCAGGTATCCTACCGCACTTCTCTATAAAGAGTGTGAGGTACTAACTGTTAGGCAACTCTTTGTGCTCCAGATAACATTACGCAAACATGCCACTATACCACACTCCCTACGGCTTCGAGAAGGCAAGCGCAAAAGAACGAGACTGTGTAGCACGGAGAGACATAGAACTGCTCTTGCCCAGAGGCATTATTGGATACTGGGTTCACGGGTTTATAATAAACTCAATGCTGCTCTAAATATTTGCCTACTTACCCGACACCAATGCAAGAACGCTGTGAGTGCCTGGCTGAAGAGTCTCACCTACGAAGAATCTGAGAGACTTATACAATTAGTGGGTTAACTGACTATTTCATCAACGCATACTCACTCATACCTTCTGGAGTTTGGACACACAATACCCCCCACACACACAAACACACCCCCACACACACACACTCACCCCTACATACATACACAAAACCACACATACTTCCTAAACACCCAAATACACATACACTCAAATACTCTTTTTGCTTTTTTTTTTTTTTCTCCTTTTCTTCTTAGATATCTTTGTTTGTAAATTATAAGTTAATTACTATTTTATTCATCTGAGTTTGTTTAGGATTTATTAAAAATTTAATATCTTTAGAACTATTCTAGCTGGTCCGGAGGAAGGTGATGGCATTCGTGATACAGGGTAATCCTAGTACGAGTGCCAAAGCACTCCTTTGACTTCTAAGTGTCACATTATTACGTAAGACCAAATTTATTTGTTTTTAAGGAGATTTACTGTACCCATTCTTCTAGTAATAAAGATTTTTATTATTTTATTTTTTTTATTATTTTTCGGTTTCTGACTACCCGTAACAACTGTCAAAGAACCGCGAATGACAGCAGGCACCAACGGCTTAACGTGCTTTCCGAGGCACGGAAGGGTCTCGGTATGTAAAGATGGTCACCCATCCACAGACTTACCGCGGTAAGCGTCGCTTAACCTGATCGATCAACCTGTGCGGCTGTTATTTTTTAGCCACGGGCCCCTCTAATTTTCTTTCCTCTAATTACACCTAAAAGAGTAGTTTATAGTTGAAATCTTTTAAACCTAACATGAGTAACAGAAGAAGTAGGTATATCCGCTTGTCATAAGACTCATAACGCGCGAGTTCGGGGCTATTCACGGAAATAGGTTACAGCCAGCGCTTAGACACGGGTTCGGCCGCTATCACTACTTGTAGGCAAGAATCTAGGCGCATAGCCGATGCATTAAACATTTTCAGCGGTTTCAGCGATCTACAGATGAGATGACTTGGTATTTCATTGGCAATTTCGTTAAGTACCTTTAAAAAAATCGACTTTTGTATTTTTGGATTTTACAATACAAAAATGCTATATTTGTGAATGATGATATGGTCAGAAAGGGGATGACTGTCGGTATGACGTCTAATAGAGACGTACAGGACTATGGAAGAAAAAGACATGTTGCGCCGACCCCAAATAAATTGAGTTATGGGCCTAGAATGATGAATACAAAAATGCTAAGCTGATAAACAGCTAGAGAGACCCGTGATACGCCAACCTATTCATCTTAGTATGATATTTTCATAACGTTGTGGAAATATCTAAATTCAGCAATATTTTTCCATCCGTGACATATTGTCGAAGTGAGATCATGCTTAAATGATGTCAGAACCTCTCTCCAATCAAATATTCGGAAAGATATCCTGGCAGTGACAACGTAGGTGTACCCAATTATAATTTAACTAGCGACCCACCCCTCCTTTGCACGTTTTTAAAGTGAAAACTTCTTTAGCGGCGTTGTGCACTTTTTTGTGATGGGTAAAAAATTATAAACTCCCGTCAGGACACGTGACCTGATCGAAAATTCGTAAGACGGAGGGAGAGCTTTTTGTGATGGATAAAAAATGTTAAACTCGCGTCAGGACACGTGACCTGATCGAAAATTCGTAAGACGGAGCTCGCGTCAGGACACGTGACCTGATCGAAAATTCGTAAGACGGAGCTCGCGTCAGGACACGTGACCTGATCGAAAATTCGTAAGATGTAGGGAGAGTAGACCGCATTCCAGAAAATCAAAAATGCACAACGTTAATATTCAAGTTTTCACTTCTGCCGGCGCTCCCGGAGTGCAACCCGTTTTTTTTTTATATTTAAGTTTAACGTCTTTTTAGTTCTATGTTTTATAGACACTGCCTCGTTGGTCTAGTGGTCGCAAGCGCTACTGCTGAGCATGGGGTCCTGGCATCGATTCCCAGGCCAGGCAAAGTGTTATTGGGTTTTTCTATCTAGAATTTCTCAGTAGCAGTCTGGAATCTGGATCTAGCCGGGTTTATGGCAATAGGTTCGCCCTCTATTACACATAACTGGCGAAATGTAGGTGTAGGCGTTTATTCCTGCAGTGCGATTCTGTAACCATCTCACCGTGAAGCGTGGAGTGAGCTGTCACTCCAACTAATGCTAGGGATTGACACTATTGACAGCTCACTCTAAGCTCACTTCACCTAACTTTTCACGGTGAGATTTTTACAGAATCGATCGGCTGGTCGTCCCAGCACGTGGGAAAAAAAATTTCGTTCCTCGTACTATAACTATATATATACCTATAGGTAAGGCTTCGAGTAAACAAGGCTTTTAATGTTATTTAATTTTTATACACACAGGTAAACCTTTCTGAACAAATTATGATTATGATGGTGAAACCCGCATCTAAATCCGTTTTGTTGTTTAGAATAACAACGCGGTCACACAGACAGACACGAAAAGCGACTTTCGTATATCATCATCATCATCATTTCAGCCGAAACACGTCCACTGCTGGACATAGGCCTCCCCCAAGCACCTTCACTTCGACCGGTTCTGTGCTTCTCGCATCCAACGGGTTCCTGCGGCTTTAAGGACGTCGACTTTTGTTACTAGCTGCGCCCCGCGGTTTCACCCGCATAAGTTTCGATCCCGTGGGAATATCGGGATAAAAAGTATCCTATGTGTTAATCCTGGTTATAAACTATCTGTATGCCAAATTTCATCGTAATCTGTTCAGTAGTTTTGGCGTGAAAGAGTAACAAACATTCATCCGTCCATACGAACTTTCGCATTTATAATACTTTACTACGCGTTAATTAATTCTAACCTATTTATTTCTATTCTCGTAATGTCAATTAATTTGCATTCCTACTATTGAATAGAAGCAAGTTTTTTTTTTTTAACTGAACAGCTTTGCTTCTGGGGAGTTTGTTGCGCCACTTCTTCCCAGCGAAAGCACTAGGAAGTGGTGAAGAGCGAGCATTTTTTTAAATTTTGACGTTTGAAAAGTGCTGATTCTCAGAGTTTAATGTTCAACCACCACAATCAGCCTAATTCAGCATCCTTAAAACATTGTATGAAAAGGTGCGGCCTGTTTAGTAACCACTGGTTTCGGAGGCACGTGCCAACACGAGCCACGTAATTATAAGTTGTTGTTGGTTTAGTTTGTTTGTTTTTTTGTTTTTTTTTTTTTGTTGGTTTTTGTAAGTCGTTGTTACTAAATACTACTTATATGGATTGTGTAGGTATACTTTTATGTCATCATCTGCCTAGCCTTTTCCCAACTACGTTGGGGCTAGCTTCCAGTCGAACCGGATGCAGCTGAGTAGGTACTATTTTACATGGAGCAACCGCCTATCTGACCTCCACAACCCAGTTACTGGGTAATACGAAACCCCTTGGTAAGACTGGTTGTCAGAGTTTCGGGATTCTGACGAACCGTAACGACTGTCAAAGATCCATGAATAACACCCGGGACCAACGGCTTAACGTGCTTTCCGAGGTACGGGGGGGTCCTGGTATGTAAAGATGGTCGCCCATCCACGGACCAACTGCGGCAACCGTAGCTTACCCTGATCGATCGACCCGTGCGGCTGTTGTTACTTAGCCACAAGCCCACTACTTATGTGGATTGTGTATACTTATATGTCTGATCCGCAATATAACCGCACGGGGCAAAGGGCACGAACTTCTTGTTAACACAGATTTGTAACTCGGGGAAACAAGAATACCTACGTGAACAGAAGAGCTAAGTTGGCGTCCCTTGTCCTTGCATAGGGGCGAGGGACACAACACAGATACCCAAAATAATCAATTTTCAGGGTTCCGTACCCAACGGGTGCCATCGGAACTCTATTACTAAGCCTCCGCTATCCGTCCGTCTGTCTGTCAGCGGGCTGTATCTTGTGAACCGTACCTATAGGTAGACAGTTGAAATTTCCATAGTGTGTATTTCTATTGCGGCTTTAACAACAAATAATAAAAATAAAACAAAATAAAAAATTAAAGGATGTCCCAAGAAACGTGTTTTTTTTTAATGTTTATAATATGGTGGTAAGATATCCTTCGTGGGCAAGTCCGACTCGCACTTGACAGGTTTTTGTTTTGTTTACTTTTTTAGGCTACCAACATAGCGATACATACATGATGGCAAGGGACATTTTTAGTCGGTTATCAAAAAAATAATCTACTGTTTTATAGAAAAGTGCAATACCTACGCGGTCAAAATGTACTGAACAGACGAAAAATTTCAACGGGGGTTCAGAATCATTGTAACAGTTTGCGCGTCGTGTCCATACCACCCTGTACCTATAGTATGTTACAGGGTTAGTATGTGTACCTATTACAGTATTGTATGGCTAATACTTAATAGGTTTCCCCTGTTTGTTAAAAAGCAAGACCTTTTGCACTGGGACGAACAAAACTAGAAATAAGTACTAAAAATACGAAATAAAAAATAGAATAAAATAAAGAAAATAGATAGAATTAATGACAAAATCATCATCATCATAATTATGAATGACGTATGATACAATGAATTATTTTTTTGTACGAGTATGCACATGTTTCTGTGACAAATAAACCAATTTTTCTTTTCAAATTGTTCCAAGCAATTTAATCAATTACCTATGGTTCGGTGCCTTGAAGGTTTACTTATGTTTTGGTCTGACATCGACAACACGCAGTAAGCAAGCGTGATCAATACTGCCTGTCTTCTGCAGAGAGACGAATTATATACCTACTCGTACATAAGCGCTTGTCCTCTACATTTATTTTGCGCACGGCCAAAGTGTGGAACCATAGAGTAAAGTATTAAAGGTGTGGAACTCTCTGCCAGCGTCTGTGTTCCTTTCCACGTATAACCCGCCAGCTGTCAAAGCAAGAGTGAATAAGCGTCTTCTAGGCTTGTTCGCTCCATCATAGACCTCATCCTTCGCTTTCCACCAGGCGTGATCGAGTTCAAAAGCTAGCCCATTTGGAAAAAAACATAAGACCCCGCCTGAAAAAATTTATACCTAGGTACCTATTTAGGCAAAGATGTACCTACAGTACACCCACATTTCGCCAGTTAGCATAATCAGCCTATAATGTTCCCACTGTTGGGACTCAGGCCTTCTTTCTGTGAGAGGGAGTGGGCAGTAATCTACCACGCGGGCCCAGTGCGGGTTGATAGATGTCATATGTCTTAGAATTTTTGGTTCAAGAACATGCCGATTTCCTCACGATGTTTTCCTTCACAGATTTGGTAATGAAATAATTCACCCAAAGTAAAGCACCTGTCTGGGTTCGAACCCACGACCTACAACTCGTAAGTCGCAGCCGTTACTACTGGGCCACCACTGCTCGTATTCACCATTTGCCTAGGAGGAGGCGAGCGAGGGCGGGTTCTGCAATGTATTATTTAATAGGCTTTAACACTAATACTGATGTTATAGTAAGAGGCATTGATGTTTCATTCATCATTTACGTAAAACGTGCCTCCTCATTATCTCAGCTGTCCGGAGCTGTTATCGCTTTACGCAAATAATACTATCTCGCACACAAATAAATATAACATTATAATATCAGCCTTCTGCACATTTCATTTATATAGACCACCCGTGGGTAGTTTCTCTAATTTGTTGAAGGCACGAGTATTGTTATCAGTGCTGTTTAATTTGTATTTATCAAATTAAATACTTAAAATGAAATGGCGAATGAGAATTTTTACGTCTATTATATATGTATAATAAAAAAAACTGGCCAAATGTGTGTCGGACCACGCACAGTGAAGGGTTCCGTAGTTGGGATGAATATTTAGCAAGATGTTTTTATCTATCGCAAAAATAAGTTTGTATTTCATAGTTTTTTTCTATGATAAACAAAGTTAGTTCTGCGGTTGTAGCCGTGGAGAAAATATATCCACAAAGTATTGACAAAGCCAAAACAAACACATCATAATCTTTTTAATTATGGGATCCAACAATACATTGTTTTTTTTTTGTTTTACTACGAATCCCTAAAAGTTCACAACAAGTCTTAATACCGACTCGTTAATATATGATAGGTATCGTAATAACAAGATTTTTTGTGAACTAATTAAGTTACCTACAGAATTTGATTTCATATAAAGTAATAGGTACTACGTACCTACCTACTTTATACGAAATCACATTTTATAACTTTATATTATTCCACTGTACATTTATTATAACTCTGGTTCTACAATTCACAACTCAATTGAGCTACATGTTTATATAAATATTATATACAAGATTCCCTCTAGAATATTTTATTACAGTGAAAAAATGAAAGCTTCTTTGTGATTTAACAAGATTATTGGTATCCAACTACAAAGGTGTCCTCCAAGTCACTTCGAAGTATTAAGTCGGTCGTCTATTGCTACGTAGGATGTGTACGGAGAGGTTTGCCACTGTAGCTGCGCTGTTCTTTTGTTTGCCAACCACGCATTAGTGTGTACAGGATATCTATAGTGTGTACGTAGCGTGACCGTGGGTCGCAGTAGACGATCCTGCCCACATTTTTATAAAAAGCAACCTAGTTGTCTCGGTGCTTGTGGCGCATGTGTTGGATCTTTTAGCTCCCTTCAAAATGGTTAAGCTGAATGGTGCTAATCCATGCGTCATGTTAGTGAACGGGCGCCGTCAGGGACTACCATCTCTTAGCTACCACGGCTTATTTTAATTTAATTTAATATTGAAATTGTTTTCGTTTTTTATCTTTTTATTACGGACGCTTTCAACATTCTGCATCGTTCTCACGTGCATAATTTTACCATATTTTGATTTAAAATAGTATCCGTGCAGTTCCTTGCCCGTTCTTCTGCATAGGTGCCTACTACGCTTTAGAACGGGCAACTAGCTACAGCTTTCTGACTGACCGACACCTTGACAATTCAAAAGTGCCTGTAATTGGTTTATTTAAAGTCTATGCTTCGAGTTTGAGTACACGGGCGTAGCTTAGCTGTGAGCTGCTGTAGAGGAGCGTCTTTAAGCCAGTGTAGCTCTTTCATTGATTTTCTCTGGACCATTATTTTCATGGCCTCAGACGACGCTCCGTCTCGCACGACTGAATTTTCAATATATTTCATACGTTTACTTAACGCGTGCCAAAGACTTACACGCGTTGCTTACACGTGCTGATACAAATGACACGATATGGTGAGGAAAACTCGACTCGTTCGCGCAAACACTGGGATTGAATGTAAATTATCTGAGATTATGAACACTGCTGTAGTCCATGCTAGAACTACCACCATAGGTAAGTAACTCCTTATTTCGGTCGCAAAGTAGTATTGTTTCGTTCCGGTTTGTAGGGTGACGGAATAATCATAGATCTTTATTTATCTCAACTCACATTCACTGGTTAATAGAGCGCACAATGTGTCTGACATAAGACGGTCCTGAGTTACAGATCACCCGGCTGTCTTAGATAGGACATGTTAATTTACAAAACGGTTAGAGTCAAGATATTATATAATAAGAGTTTAAAATTGCAATTAAGTATAAGCAGGACCTACAAAATTAAGAGAAAAAATAGAAAAAAATAAAAAATGTTTTGATTCTCATAAAACTGGAGAGAATTGCAAATTATACTGACTGATATCTTCAGCTTTGTCTCTAGGATCACATTACAGATATTTGGGTCTACAGGTGGTGATGAATACTACCTGCTTATTAGCTATGTGAAATAGTTAATACGTAGGTACCTTATAAAAATCAAGGCTGTGTTCAAATTCTGAACACGTAGGAGCCTATAATAGGCATTCTAAGCTGACTTAAGATCGAGACCACTCACACCCAAAGTGCGAGTCCGTCCCTCCACAAGGTCGTTCGTCGCCACTCGTATCCACATCATTTGGAATTATTCCAAGCTTTTTCCAATAACTAGTTTTTCACACAGTTGCGAGCAAGCATAAAATTTAATCTTTCTACATTTTTGCGGACTCTTCGTGATGAGGTCGGCCAGTTTTAAGGCACTGGCAGGATGAAATATGTCAGAACTAATATAGGGCAAAATTGGTTTTTTGTTTCTCTCTTTCTTATTGAAAAAAGACAATTTACATTTTAGTGGCCAAAATGCCTAATTAGCCTTGTCAGTTCAACGTCCCAGACTAACAAAAACTTGGCCGAAAGTTTCGCTAGCCGACCCCCTTCGCAATTGTTCGAGCAGCACTTCATTCGACTCCACATTTATATTCAGTGCCTCAGTGCAATGAGATTATGCTGCTAGAGAGATTTATGAGCTTCTTAGTACATCGCTGTTGTTTGCGAGCTACCTGGCTTCATTCCTACATGAGATCTAAATAAATACCCTATTTTTTCATCCCGGCTTGTATCGCTCGTAGGTAGCCACTACTGGCATTAAGATCGACACCCTAATCTGAATAATTTTGAAGGATATTGCTAATCCATTGCTTCATATGTTCGAAAAATTTGTCTGCTCAACAACGTAAATAACGCAATGAATGTTGTTGAACTGTCAAAATACCATTGCTACTGTTAGTGTGTTACACAATCACTCCGCCGGTTTGCGGTCAAAATTATGAAGAAAACTCTGCAAAAAGATTATCTTATCTACATTTACTGGCAGCATAATACATAAATTCATAAATAAATAGCTCAAGTATATAGACAGCAACCTATTCATTTCAGTATATAATTCATGATGCAAGTCGCTTACAGAGTTTGTAGGTACATGACCCATTATTGAAGATCCCAGACGGCTTTCAGCCATCTTAAATTTCAATGTGGAGACGCAAATACCGACCAGACAGATTACTATGCGTAGTTATTTAGCTATATACCAGATGAGATCGTTTACCTACCTCTACTAATACCTATTAGACGGTACCTAAGTCATTAATTCCTTAGTTACCTTCGAAAACGGCCCTATCCACTAATGTGGGTACGAAAACCAATTTTGAAATTAACATATCAAGGAGTGATGGTGAAGGGAAATTCCGAAGTGTAGGTACCCACTTGAGTTCATCATCGCCCTCCCGTCCTTATCTCTATTTATTTGAGGTCGGCGCGTCTCAATTATGCTCGGTTCCTATAAACAAAAACGAATCATTTTGCTTATCAATGGTAGCATTTTTAACCGACTTCTAAAAAAGGAGGAGGTTCTCAATTCGGATGTTTGTATTTTTTTTTTTTATGTTTTTTCGCGCATAACTCTTTCGCTTGCCAACCGATTTGAAAAATTCTTTTTTTGTTGGAAAGGGTATACTTCCCAAATGGTCCCATAGAAATTTCATCAAAAACGGTTCAGTAGTTTGGTTTTTAAACCAAAATTACTGGTAAAAATTACAACTTAAAAGTGAAAAATAAAAACTTTTTTGCAAAAAAAATCAACCGACTTCCAAAAACGACACTACAAAGTGAAAAATAACTTTAATTTCGGAAGTCGGTGGCAAACAACGAAAGTGTGAACCCAACGACACCGACTTCCGAAATTAAAGTTATTTTTCACTTTGTAGTGTCGTTTTTGGAAGTCGGTTGATTTTTTTTGCAAAAAAGTTTTTATTGCCAAAGTGGGCATAAAAATAATAATAGTTTCGTCAGCTAATTTTACCTGTGATAGCTACTTCCATGTGCAAAGCTATGAGGTATTTGCTTCATTATTGGGAAAGATACTTCTCTCTCTTAATTTTAACCAATAACGGTCCGTAAATTATAGGATTCGGTCATCAGCCGTCATCTCAGAAGTCGTCTACTTCAGTTGGTTCTTAATAAAATATACCTACAAATCTTTTGATGCACGTATCTTACTAGGCACCCTTGCGGGGTACCCTATACCTATAATACATTATATTCTGTGGTATACTCGGGCTGGTAGTAAATTCCCGATAAAACGTCTTCCTCGCGACCCTTACCACCTCAATGTAATCGGTTTAAATGCCATTGCGTAGGTGTAGGTGCCTAGCTATAGGCACTTAGTTTTACGTAGAATTGTAAACATAATTTTCTTTGATACATAAATCCCGTAGGTGGGATCCACCGTTTCTGATATTGGACTCAAGCTATTTTCAGAACTGTAAATAAACCCACATGAAAATAACATGTAATTCATAAAGTAGTTGGATATTTTTTTACATAGAATTCTTTCTCCATAATTAAAATACGTGGGTGGTTCTGTTCGCTTATCTCCTTACGTCACGATTGTGGAAACCCATTCATAACGGGTGAACTATAGATATTTTATTATATCTATGGGATAAATTGTGAGCCTCGCTGAACGCGCATCAGCCATATTTTGTGCGGGATCGTTCCTATGGACTTTATGTTCACTAAGAAGGATTTTTTCAGCTGTCATAATTATATTCAGTACCTTTGTTCTCATATACTTGTTTTGTCGGATTTAAAAACTATGACCGTAACTTCAATGTAAAAATTTATCCGACAATGATTTAGGTCCTCACTTTTGTAAACTAGGTCAAGGGTGCGCCCGACTTAAGTTTTCCTATGCAGTTAACATGACAAGATAAAGTAAGGTAGGTACCTCACCCTTTCGCAGAGATTTACGTCCGAATTGTTAATCAAAGATACCTAGCCGAGCAACCTACATATTTTGTATTAACACTGCTCTCAAAACGGTGACGGAATACATCGTGAGAAATCGTGTCTTAGAACCAAAAATTTTACATCTACCAATCTGCGCTGGGCTTGCGTGGTAGATTACAGCCGACTCCCTCTCAAAGAGAGAAGGCCTGTGTCCCAGCAGTGGGAATATTATAGGCTGATTATGCATAAATGGGACAAAATGGTCGCTCGGTACCTACCTAGTCAAACAAATAAGGGTTTAAAATATATATTTTCAGAATTTTCAGCAGTTTCTTAGTGTCAAGATATCAGATACTCTAACGACATAATAATTATGAAATGAACCGTCATTGTCCTAAGCTCACAGGCGTATGCGTGGGCGCGGCGGCGTCTCGACGAGTTCTAAAGGGTGATGATAACACAGCCACACTTCTAATTTTAAAACTCTATATCAGACCCCGCGTACATACATTATAACGGTTGACGTTACCAACACGACCTTTCAGAGACAGGGAAATAAGCCATAATTGGACCCACGGTCGTTATAAGATTAAAGAAGCAATTTAGGTACTTTTACAAACACCTTTTTCCTTGATCCTTTTCAAGATAAAACTCATCTAAATCTAAATTTCCAACAAAATACCTTAGTGTAGAAAGGTTTGCTTGCTAAACAAAGTCTTTACTTGCCCAAAATTCTCCAATGAAGTCAAAATTAATCAGATGCTTGAAAAGTCGGATGAGGAATCTTCGGGTAGGGATCCTTCAATTAAGTGTTATATTATTTGACTGATGTATACATTAATTACCTTTTTGACCGAGAAATTCCCTACAGTGCTACGAATAAGTTTACATAACGTTATTTATTACGTAAACAATCAATAGTTTCGGACGTCTGAAATAAATGCTTTCGACCAATCTGTGGTAAAGTTGTCGAAATACCTACAGACATACGATACAGAATACGAACATAATTTACCAAAACCAATAATAGAATACCAGCTGCTTTGGAGTTGTTTAAATTACCTACCCTTTACGTTTATTGATTTATTACTTCGCCAGTTACTTAATACATATAAATTTTTTAATATCAACTAAGGTAAAATAGCGCAAACTCCTCGGTAGCAATAAATTCTATGAGGAACAGCTAAGTTTAGCGTGACTTTCGATAAATTCACCAGCGATACGGCTTCGACGTACATTGAACCATTAACATTTTAAGCTTGGCCGTCAATGTACGCAACTAGTGACGTAAACTTCGGGACTTGGCCAGGAACTGAACGTAGAGGCATCGCATCGCGCAGCGGCAATCGATCGCCTGCGCGCGCAGCTCCGCCATCCTGGCTTCAGTACCCAGTCGTGGTTCCAGTCGAATACAATATTCGACAGAAATGTACCAAACCCGTGCTAAGTGACTACAGAAATAGAAATTGTTAGATAAAGTGACAACTAACTGAATAGGGGATCAAATATAAGGTCAGTGGTGTACGGCTCTCTTTAGCGAAGGGCGCGATCGAAACTGTACGTCGAGTACTGCAATTTTTGTTTCAGTAATAGGTTGTTTCTGATCATTTCTCTCAGTATTTTGTGTCCGAACCTAATTTTACGCAACCTTTTTGAAAATATTCAATCTGAATTACAGAACAGTGTTACAGTCAAACATATTAATATAACTCAAGCCATTCATACAAGGCCATAAAATATATAGGTACATATAGAGTTAGTCTTATCTGAGTTTGACAGTTTGTTCGGCCTCGGCCCTCCTCGAATGCCATGCGTAAGACGAAGTCGCTTGATAAGAAATTATTAGTTAAGTAGATCATAAGCGCTTTAGAATTATTAATCCCAGAGACGGTTTAATCGTAGGCAGCTAGTGAGTTGTGGTAACAACCACGCTACCCACTCAATTTATAAGTCTAGGAAGTTTTTCAGGGACAAAGATTAACAACAGAAACAACCTCAGCAACTTTATGAAATGTTACCACAGACGGCGTGGAACTGCAGGAGTTAACATAAATCAAAATGATAATAGCAGTAGATATACCAACAAATATTATTGAAATAGGAAAGAAAAAATTACAATTTTAGACATGGCAATATCTAAAATTGTAATTTTAAAAGTGTATAAATAATTAATAAAAGTGTTTTATATTTTTACAAAATTAACGTTGTTCCTAATAAAATATTAACGTAATCACAAAGACATAGCTCGCACATTCCATCTCAAATTATGTGAGATATAGGTAACAGATACGTACTGGTCAAATTCCTCATACTGGTGCCGACATATTTTATAAGATCAATAATAGTTAAGATATGTAGGCCAGTATTTTTGGTTCCAGTTGGTCTAGTTCGAAGCTATAGACAGCTTTTAGCATCATAGCTTTGAAATTCGATTAGTTAGATATTACCAAACTATAACTGTGTTTTATTTATTGTTCCATCCTTGGTGACAAAACGGATCAAGGATAAGGTCGACTAATTAAAAGACCTTTCGAAGCTGATAAGTGTTTACTAACGTAACCTTCATTTTAATTCCAGTAGCCAGTGCCTACCTATGAGAAAGAAGGTTCCACCTATAGGGCGACTATAAAGGATTATTTTACTAAATAAAATTCGAACAAAATCAATATTTTTTCAAAGAATCCTTTCCAATTTACTTGAAAAAGGACAGCGCGAATAAAAAACTTACAACGATATTATTTTCTTTAACTACTTATCAAGGATACGGCAGCATGATCACCATGACCATCCACATTCACGTAGGACTAGTTTTCACCCAATCCTTGAGAAAGTACTAGGCAACTATAAAGTTTAAAAAGATGTTTTACTAAAATGTATTATTTTTATGACAGGCAATCATGTCGCCACTGCTGGAGACGCTGCTGCGGTGGCGGCGGGAGGCCATCGCAGAGACACTGGATGAGATATCCACGCCTACACCGAAGAACTTCAGTAAGTCGATGCTAAATATAGCCATCTTTCACTTAAAGACTATCTGAATCATATTGATTTATCTCTCGAAAATTACAATTTGAATAGCTCTTACACAAAGCAACTTTTATATAGGAAAGAGTTTAGTGTTGACATTATTTTATTAGACGAGATGTAACTGCAAACATTTGAAAGTATAAGGTATTTCAAAACTTGGATGACAATAAGAACTTCTTATCAGGCAGATTTACAACGAGGTAAAGTGAAGCCAGATCACCTTACTTTTATTCTTAGTCCTGAATCTTATTGAGAACATATTGTAACAATGAAGAAGATTGGGATGATTGAGATAGGTAGGTATAGTGATTTTCTGGAGACTTGTAACAGAAATATTTCCTGGAAGTAAGCCAATATTACTGGTTGGTTGAATTCATCGACCGTGGAATTCATAACCGAGGGGCAAACAAAGATATTAACACGTTGCGGGACGGTACTGACTTTTTCAAATTGTGCGATATGACAGTAAAATTGTCCATACAAGTTCCGACCACTGCTTTATCCGTACCGCCCTAGAGCAATACTAAAGAATAATATACGATGACAGTACTTTCATAGCCGTATTGATGTGGTATGACAGTAAAAACGGGTTTCCTTGTTCCTCTATACAAAATTTCGCTGTAATGCCCGTACCTCAGTTCCGGCGGTGCCCGTACTGTCATTTTCAACACCGACAAATCTACTGCTAATGCAGTGCGTCCCACAACGTGTTAACAAGCTCCTATTAGACACTGGGAATCATAGATATGTCTATGGATAAAACCCTTAGGTAACCAACCAGTACCCATAACGAACAAGGAATATAGCAGTCATATTCTCACAAAACAATATTTCTACGGCAGCCACAGAAGGAGGCACCTCCATGCCGATAACATCTTCAACGGTGCCGCCGACCCAGGAGACCATCGGAGAGAAGACGGCGGATTTAGCGCGCAAGATGAACATAGAACCATGGCAGCTAGTGGCTATACTTGTCGGTAAGTGCTTTACAAATAACTTTTGCTTTTCGTGTCGATTTGACTAAATTTTGATTTAGATTTGACCAGAATGTAGCCACCTGGGGGCCTAAAAAGGCCATTTTAAGCAATACCACTAAAAGCTATTCGTTTCCTGAATTCCCAGCAGATCATTAGCAATTACTCTAATTTTCGTAAAATTTCATTTCATATTTGGTGTAAACATTGCCGCATGAAAAAAATAAAATCCGTAATTTTATAGGTAAATTTTTCATTACAGTTTTTATTGATCACATTGGTTTTTTATTTTTTATTACTACAGTTTAAATGTTATTTCATTGTGATATGAATTGCACACAGCATATTATGAATTGTCAGTTTGTGACCATTTTACGATTTTTAATATGATTCATATTGTCATCCTATTATGATTCTGCCAAAGTGGCCTTTTTAGGCCCCCTTGACATCTCTATTGTTGGCTTCAATCCTGCAAGGTGGTTGGTTGCCTATTGTAGACACCATACCCATAGAAATACAGCTATGTCACGAATTCTGCACCGTGCAAGAAAAGCTCGACAGAATACTAACATCAGCTAAGCCACGTTCATCCAGGCAATGACCGGTTGAAGGGTCCTCCCTTTGAGCTGGGTATATATACACATATGACCTCATTTCTCCACTATTTAATTGGTGGTTTACTACTTTGAGCTAGCTTCAGGGTTAAGACAATTATCATTTACCTTCTTTTGGATGGAGAGCTTAAGACCTTCTAAATGGCACTCGAGTCATTGGTATCTGGATCACGTTCCTATTTCTGTAGCCCTTCAACTGGAGAAATTGGCGCTTACTGTGTTACATAAGCATGGTTCAAAATTCCCATGGTAATATAGAACCTCGTAATGTCTGCTGTGAATATGGGGCTCTGCCAAGTGCGGAAGACTTTAACAATCACACTTCATTAGGTCAGTTAACTTCAAGAATGATGCTAAAGTTCTATGCGATGCTAATGATGCTAAAATGCTAAACTTATGTTGTAACTACATATTTATCGAACATCTTTAGCCTCAAACTAATTTAGGCTAATGATTGTGCTAACGACAACATCAATGACAAACTATTCATAAGAAAGTACCCGACCACGATCTACGTATCTACTTTAGTCGTGATGTCTGGTAAAACAGTAATTTTGTAATATTATGGAGATTTCTTGAATAATTAATAACGCGTAATATTTACTAACGTTCTTCGTTCCTTTATCGCGTTATATGCGTCCCGTTACCTGTATGGAGATATTATTTTTAAACATGAGTTAATTTACACGCCATTTGCAACGCAAGCGTGTAAACAATAGGATTTTGGTACTGCATTATCCTTTAAGTTGTACCAGTTACAACATCATAATAATTTTCTTTTTTGCAAACTCGTCAATCAAATTCTCTGATAATGTAAAGTTTGGCCTAGATTAGAAATCGTTGAACCGTTTAATTTTCATTGATTTGCTTTGGTTAATCTTACCTTCGAGATAGGTAAGATTTACCAAAAAGAGTCACCTACTTGCTGTTGATGTTCCTCATGTTCTTTTGTCAAGGTGTGGGTGTGTTCGTCCTCGGCATATGCTTCTGTTGCATCAGGCGGTGTTTCCGCAAGCGACGCTCCAAGGATGGCAAAAAGGGCATGAAAGGTGTAGACCTAAAATCCGTCCAGCTACTCGGTTCCGCTTACAAGGAGAAGGTAATGTTTTGGTACTTTTACATCTTACATGATCCTCCAATTTAACATTCTATTAAGAATGTTATATTAGAGGCTCATTTAACTTGGAGAGATCTTGGCTAGCAAATACTCTACCGACGAAGTGTGTCTGAACTAATTGAAAAGATATTGTTGCCTAAGGGTGCCTCTAACAGACTCTCTCAATTTTCAATATGGAGACAATGATATAAAATAATTAAATAATATGCAGTATTTTTTGAGCCAATGAGAAGCATTTAGTGAAAATTGAAAAAGTCTGTGGGCCTTCATAAATAAAGGCAGGTTCATAGAGAAAAAAAAATGATAGCAACTATTTTTAAGAAATACGATATTCATATGAAATTTGCCGCGGGACGTGCATGTAGGTTCAGCCTGACATGGAGGAGCTCACGGAGAACGCAGAGGAACCAGACGACGGCGACTCCAAGAAAGAGGAACAGAAGCTAGGAAAACTCCAATACAAGGTATGAATCAAACCAGTATTCTACATGGCAAAGAATGACCCGTGAAGACAATAACAATAAACTGGTTTGTAAACAACGAAACAATAGTCCATTTTATGATTCCATATAGTATCTCGTAGATTTCAGTAGCTTATCAAACACCAGTTATAAATCTTAACAATTCTTTAGACTGAGTTTTTATTTGTTTCGTAATTAACTCATTCATTCAACTCGTTAATTCGTTTTATGACCTCATTGCCACACAGTTGCGGAGTGTCTTTGTGTACCGCTCATGGCCAATTAACAAGAATTAATTGCATCATTAAACCCTTTATCATCCGGATTGAGCCAATAGTTGCACTTTCACGATCATGGTCTTACAATCTTAACTCTTACTATCATGTAAGTTTTTGTTTGCAGCTGGAGTATGATTTTAACAGCAACAGTTTGTCTGTGACTGTCATTCAAGCTGAGGAACTCCCTGCCCTGGACATGGGCGGCACGTCTGACCCTTACGTTAAAGTTTACTTACTCCCTGACAAGAAGAAGAAGTTTGAAACAAAAGTTCATCGGAAGACTCTGAACCCCGTTTTCAACGAAACATTTGTGTTCAAGGTAAGTCATAGGTGACACACAGTTGATCTTCTTACATTTTTAAGACATGTTGCTGATTCTCAACTTGTTTATGCAGAACGTGCCCTACGCTGACGCTATGAACAAAACTCTTGTGTTTGCGATCTTCGACTTCGATCGATTCTCAAAACACGACCAGATCGGTGAGGTGAAGGTGCCGCTGTGCCAGGTAGACTTGGCACAAACCATCGAGGAGTGGCGTGAGCTGCAGAGTGTCGAAGGAGAAGGGGGGCAGGTGCGGATACACACACACAAAAAATATCTCAAGTATTATCGTCCACCTTGAAACATCCCAGTATCTTGTACAAATGTAAATGAGTATTTAAATTACGACGTGTCGGTCAGAAGGCACAGAAGTTATGGACTACACTTGCTTTACCTCAAATAGCCAATACTTCATAGCTACAATCTTCATCTTTATAAAATGAAAATCAAAGTGCCTGTAACAAGTCTATGCATTGTAATGTAACATAATTTCTATAAGGCTTTACTTTTCAGCAAATTCTCATTTTTAATTGGAATGATATATTTTATCTAGCAATATAACATTAAATTCTCATGTAAATTGATTGGCACTCGTAGTCCAATATTCCATACAACACTTCTTTACATTAAAGGTGAATTTATTTTCTACAATAATAAAGCTTTGCACGTTGGGCCATAAAAATAAGTCACTAGAATTACTCGCTGCTATGTTACGACTAGAAGTCTTAGGGAATATTTTCTTATTGTCTTAGACAGATGTTGCAACAAATCACAATTGGTAAAATTTACAATCACACCCAGGTCACATCAACATCATTTGATTCACAAACAAACACCGACTAGGAACATTATATACCTACGAACAATGAATGCACATATAGAAATAAGTCTACAACACAACGGAATACGTATCTGAAACATCAACCAAGGAGACTATTTTATCTTTTTTCTTAGCTTAGGCTAGATTGGCAAAACACACAAGACAAACATGAATTTACTCGTACATCAAACTACAAAATTCCTTATTTACTAGATTTGTGTTTTGGCAGTACAGCATTATTTTAATTACATTTCGCCATTCTTTCAATCAATGCATTGAATCAAACTTGCCATTTATCCTCATCCATTTATAAATATTCAGTCTAATTTTGTCATCAGCATCACTTAGATTTTTATCTTTCTAGATTATTTTTTAATTTAAGTATTCATTGGAAGAATGGTCTACATTTTTACAACTTTACTGCACTTTTTTAATGCGAGGAACCTTGACGATGTTAACAAATGATTTATTCATTTCATAATGTGTTAAGGAGGAACTCTCGGCAGTCAAGGCACCTCAACATGGATGAGTCGTCATTTATTTTTCTGATAAAATTAATTTCGACAGCAAAAATGTATTTACTTGGTTTTTCTCTTTTTCTCCATATTTTCTCTGCTCTGCTTGGCTGTGTTTGATTGTGTCCTGAACAATCTTGCATGCCGCTTCAAAAACGAAATGTTCATTCACGTAAGTATTATTTTGAGACACATCAAGATTATTTACTGTTAAATTATACATGAACTGTACTCAAAATGGCGTGCTGGTATACGAGACCGACAAATGGTTAAAGGTTATTTAACCAAATCATAAGCAAGGTTCAATTTATACAATGGTTTGTAAAGAGAATTGGGCCAAGATTCAAACCGTTATTGTTTGTTCTAGGATGTTAGGCAGCATTGTTGGAACATAATATCTGACCCACATGTCAAATTCTGAAAATTATTCACCTAACCTGTGATCACCCGTCATACCACATTCTTTTTTTTTTTTTTTTTGTTATTACGTCTTTTTATTTATATCCATCCGACACTTTGATTTTATTTTATATTGCGGCTGGGGAATGTTGCATGTTTGTCATCTTATTGTGCTCGTATATTGTCTGACTTGCCATTTTGTGTCCCCATCACTGTTTATACCTTTATGCCGTATCGACATGAATACGAACGAAATGACAAATCAGACTATTTGTGATACACGTTTAATTGGCTATGTATTGGTGTTTTTCATTGGTATTCCAATATAAGTACATTGGTTCCTTCACTACTCAGACATGTCAAAATTTTTGAAATTACAAATTCTTACAAGCAGTCGCACAAATATTTCCCTACGTGTGTAATTTGATGTTTCCCATGTGACTACATCTCGTGTATGATCCTCATAACATTTTCATGAAAAACAATTTTACTAATGATTAATGGAGCATTTATTCAAGTATGTTGCAGGTCACCTTCTGACCGACGAACGAAGAACTATCCTAGTAATATCCTACCGAACCAATATGTACTTATTGCATGTTTGTGGTATTGGTGTAACCAAGGGGAAGCACATTGTGAAGGTCATATGAATACTGAATCAATTAACTGCTTTTAACATGTTTAACTTTTATCGAACACCACCACAAAGTGTTTCGCCCGAAACTATGTTCTTTAGAAGCTGTATATGCCAGGAACTATCCATCCCTTCTATTCATATTCTATTTCTATCTACTAATCCGAACGTACATTTACTTAGAGAACATATTTTAGCTACACCTCTATCAATAACTCACAAAGCGCAGCTTATAACTAACACCGTCATTACACTAGAACTGAAATATCTGTTTACTGTTTAGTGTGCTGTATTGAAAGCACCTATCGATGTATGTATGTATATATATTACTATACCAAGAGATCCATTGAAGAAATGTTACATTACAATCGACCATAATACTAAATTTTCACCTCTATTTTTAATATATACCAGGTAAGTACGTACACTATATTTTGTCCTGAATGATTATATAATTCTTCAATGGTTCATTATTGTTCGTTGTATGTGTGTATTGTACCTATATGTGTATTATTAGCTAATTGCGATCTGTTCCTAAAATGGTTGGTCTCTGTTGCAGACTAGGCACATCGTTCAAGGTAACATGTAAATAATAGCTGTTAGGCAAACTCAA
The DNA here is from genome assembly GCA_945859715.1 of Apamea sordens. NCBI lineage: Eukaryota > Metazoa > Arthropoda > Insecta > Lepidoptera > Noctuidae > Apamea > Apamea sordens. Next base: position 11,327,360 of record OX243994.1, on the reverse strand, counting down.
TGTGGTAGGGCTCAAATCGTAGCAAATTTTAGGAAAGGTGAGCTAGATTAACTACATTATTCTTGCATTTTGATGATCTGAGCTGGGTGTCACAAAAATTATAAATTGGCTTCATTTCGGCAACAGATCGTAATAAACACAGTCCTCATCTTCTATCCTCCTACCTACCAATATAAATTTATATATTCCAGCGGAAAACTGCTTCATATTAGGTTTGATATGAACGTTGATGTATATATTTATTTTGTTCGTCTAGATATGTCCCAAAAGTTATTATGTATCGTGTTTAATTTATATTATTAGATAAAGTGACATCTATGTGCTAAAACGTTATATGTAACGCAATGAAAGTGTTCGTCAAATGTGCGTATGATTAGCTGCAAAATCCATTTTGTTCGAGGCTATTAATCTCAATTGTTTACGGGCTATCCTCAGCACGTGGCTCGGCGCAGTATTTCAGTTGGTCTTTATAATAAACATGCATATGAATATTCATTAAAGCTATAAATTTAAATCCGTGGTGAACTGAAGCCCTGTGCCGATAAACCAACAACCATAAATACGCTTCTAGGTGACTACACGGAGCTATTGTTATGTTTATTTGTTTTTTTATTTCGTGTAACGAGATTTTGAGTGCCCTGGTCCGCCCTAAGCCGCGTTATTTATGGCCCATATTATTTGTATGTTTTATAATAGCTTTTCAAACCCGTTCTCTGAACGCTATATGTTCCTTACACAACTTTTCCTCTATTATCTTCCATACAACTCACATCCAAATAAACTATTTGTTCAACTCTGTTTATTGACAATGGTATTTTAAAAACACATTTACAACGGGAAACATCACCGTAATACCTTTTACGTCAGTGATAAAAGAATATGATTTGTACAAAGAAAAGATTACAGTGACGAATAACACAGGTTGTTCATCTTTATATGTCACTACCGTGGGGATAGGTCTCGATCTCTGCTGTAGTCAGGACGAAGAGTCATGCTAATTGTTGCACATTGCAGGACAACAAGTTGGGAGACATTTGTTTCTCATTGCGTTATGTACCGACGGCCGGAAAACTGACAGTTGTTATTTTGGAAGCGAAGAATTTGAAGAAAATGGACGTCGGCGGTCTATCAGGTAATATTATGCATCATTTATATAGTTTAAATTGTTTACCTTATAAACCAAGTACACTGATAACACCCATGTCTAATTTCACAGGGATTTTAGAGTAAACATTTGATATTTACCTTTTTATTATTTTTTGTAACTGCTTAGAGATTTTTATATAAACTGTAGGGTAGAACCTATCACTCAAAACAATATAACCGATATTACATTGCATGACTTTAACACTCCTACTATTCACCAATATCATCTCATGTAATATGTAGCTACAATATCAATTCATGGTAATATAACCTAATAGCGTACCTATAATTTCTTCCACTTGTTGAACTATTACTTTAGTATCGTTTATTAAAACATCATTACATTTAAGTGATCCACACAATACTATTTTACAATTTACGTGCACCTACATAATAATCAATCAGTACACATAAGGATGAAAATCAAGAGATGCTAAAATATTTCAAATGTGGTTTTTATCTGCGGCTAAAGATTATCAATTTAGCAAAAAAAAAAACAAATAAATAATAATCCCATCAGAAACTGTAAACTAATCGATGCAAAATTATCTGTTTCATATTCAACTCCTGATGCGGCGCCTGCACACAGATCCGTACGTAAAGATAGCACTCATGCAAAATGGCAAACGTCTCAAGAAGAAGAAAACGAGCATCAAGAAATGCACACTGAATCCCTATTACAACGAGTCATTTACTTTTGAAGTACCATTCGAACAGATACAGGTGCGAGCCGAGATTCATGCAAAATTCGATGTCGCAGCGCATAGTCTGGACAAACCAATCAATGAAAAATACATACGGAAAAATCATTCCCTCAGCACAATATATCTTTATTGTTCTTACATATACTCTCGATATGTATTTTTCATTCAAATTGTCTTAACTGTGCACGATTTGATGTTGTGGACTAATTGTTGTGAATATATGAATTATGTACACCACTTGCATCCATACCCGTTCCTTTCCTATACATAACATATTTGTGTTGTATCATTTTATCTGTTCTTGTGTTTGTCTTAATTTAAGAAGCTATGACTTCTGCAATCACTGGCATACCACAAATCTTTATGGAATTAGTTCCTTAAAAAACAAGATCATACTACGTAAATATTTGTTGTTGGTATGCAGTTAACTGTTTGTAGTATGTCCCAAGTTATTTATTGTTTGGTATGTTATTTGTGTTTCTATAGATGTTGTCTAGTTAGATCATGTGTAGTATCCCTTAGTATAGAGTTCCGCTGTTTCATATGTCATTCTGTCATCTGTCTCTGCTCCCATTTGTGTCCTGCCCCAGTCTTTTCCTTTTTATATTGTTCAAAGTCAATATCTTATATTTCGGTAACAATAAAATGTTGACCTTCATTTGTAACATGGGTGCTGTGCGTGTTTCAATTGAAGGTTTTCACTTTTCGTTGAAATATAATTTGATTGGCTTTAATTAATATTGTATCCCCCTCCTTCAAATCTGAGTGGTGTTAGCAATCTCCCCTCGTGACTGCATTGCAATTTGGTTACTTCAAACTGTAATTACTTATGGTTTAAGGAATCCAGTTCCTCGTTCTTCTTCTGCATTCTTAATATCTTTCCATATGTTCGCATTTTTATCCGTATGAATGCTTTGTCCCTTGTTGCGTTAATTTATTTATTGTGAGGTATGTATCGACCTGTTGCTGTTACCTTATATTTATGCTGTTGTTTAAGGTTTGCTAAAGTAGTACTATTTATGTCTTTACTGTGCTTTCGACACCTATCTTATGCTATCACTGTCTCATACATACATTATCTTACACATCTGTAATGTAATATATTACTGACCTACGCAGAATAATATGTGTCTTCCAGAAGTATCTACTATCATTAAAGTCATGTTTCGCTATAAATTAATCGATCAACTAATTTTAATTGGGAATTATTTAATTACCTTTGGGTAACTATATAATTTCCCATTTATATTTTCCCAAGATGATATTATCATTCTATTATTCAAAAGAATTGGGTTTTTGAAAAATTTATATGGCTCGCAGAACTCTACGAAAGCCAAATATTGGGAAAGATTTAAATTCTATGGCGTAGCTTACTTGGTCCATTCTATGTATTTCCTTGAAAATTTTCGATACAACGTCATCACATACCTAAGTAGATAGTTTTGCTTTACGAGGGCTTATGAAAAAACTTAAATGGTTTTAAAATGATACTGGTTTTATGGATAATTTTGTGGTTTAGGCAGCGTTGTACTGTGTCCGTTTGTTTTAATCAGTCTTAACCACATCATTAATCATGGATTGAAATAACATTAAAACATCGGGAATGTACATGTACAGACGCCAGCAGGTCAAGCTACCCGAAACTGTCAAATTTTCCCAATCAACCTTGAACCTTAATGCTTTAGCGATAAAGTTGAAAATCTATTAAAGAAATTTGACAGATTGTAGTAGCTTGATGTGCTGGCGTCTGTACATTAAACTAAATCACAAAATAATTTTCAAAACTAGTAGGTATAATTTGATGTCGTGCCTAAATAATAATCGAATTGACGGTCTTTTACCCGGTTCCTAAACTGATAAAACCTAATCGTTTTAGTAACCAGTCATGATTATTTAACTAAGTTAACTATGCAAATATTTCTGAGGAATAACCTGAAAAAGGTGTAAAAACTTCAAACGGATGAAATGAACTTTACAGTACCTACATATATAAACCATACGCTTTGCTATAGGTGAAGTACTAATAGTGTTACTATAACGATCAAGGGTTCGTCATACTTTAGGAATCGGGTACAAAACCCTTGATATGCCAAACATTTGGTCATTTTTCTCAGCTCTCGTAGTTTTCATGAAATGCTTTCATTGTTACGTCATTAATCTGAATCGCACTGCAGAAAGTAAACCTAGTGATCACCGTGGTGGACTACGATCGCATCGGAACGTCGGAGCCTATCGGCAAGGTCGTGCTGGGGTACAACGCGTCAGGCACCGAGCTTCGCCATTGGTCCGATATGCTGGCTAGCCCGCGGCGCCCAATTGCGCAGTGGCACACCCTCAAAGACCCCGATGATGGAGAGAAGAAGGATTAAACGTTGAACTGAGGTGCGTCTGTTCGATATTAATTTATACGTAGCTATGGTATGTGATTTTCTATGACTAGGTATATAAAGACAGCAGGAAAGATTCTCTATAGGCAGGTATGATTTCTTTTTTAACTCACCATCACCCTAGATAAAACGTAGGTTCCTAAAGTATTTTTTACCTATATCTAATAAAATGTCTTATATTTGTTATGGTTTCAGTATGAAAAGCAGAAATTACATACATGGAAGTACGAGTGTGAAGAATAAGCGACTTATATTTATTTATTCTTACGTTAGTTAAGTATATTTGCTGTTATGTTCTATTCAAACCAATTCTGCGTTGGATCAATTGTGTCCCCTACTCCTGAACTTTTATCGTTAGCGCTTCATCAATGTAATTTGAATGTTGTCTTTAATCGTTTCCAATATAATATCTAAAGAATTACGGTAAAAATTGTAATTGTAAAGAAATTTAATAATGTTCTTCAACCCCAAGACCTAACCGATTCGGTAATTTGAATTTTGCTTAATAATTCTATGCTAAATTATCGTCCGATAAGTTTGCGTCTGCGCAGTTTAGACGCCATTGGTTCTGGATTGTCGCACGGGTAAATTAGATGACACAACCGTTGATTTAGGTAGATGACTTGATTGCATTAGCGACTGCATCGGCGCAAAGTATATCGAGTCTTGTTCTCTCATCTCGTCTCGACTAACTAATACTCGAATCTTGCTAAATTGTAAGAAGGTTGGTTTAGCAATATGTAAGTTGTTGTGAGGAGTGTAGGGATAATTGTTAGAATTCCTTTGCTACCTCCATGTTCTTAGCGTCTATCTTGTAAAAGTTTATTTTAAAATTCTCGCTAAGAAATAATCAGCTTCGTTTTAATAAGTGTGCTTTGTTATCAAAAGCCGTTACTTGACGTTCATGTAATCTGTAATCCAAAATATATTTCATTTAAAAACCTATTACATGAAGCTGTGTAAATAAGTTGTATCCTGTTAAATTTATTACATTCTATTTTACTATCATATAAGTGTTATAGTATTGATACCCTTTTATTATAATAATAACATAATGTTCCTCGGGAAGAGAATGAAGCGACTATGTTTAGTTTATGATTAGATTAATTAATTTTATTATCATACAAAAAAATATATTTTGTCGGTAAACTGTTATTCTCTTCTTTTGAGGAACAATAGGCCTATTGTATAGGTACCTAAACATTATTATTTTAAGGCATGACATTTTTATTAATTAATTGAAATCTTCTATGTCCAGTGTCCGTCGGTTAATTTGTATGATTTGTTAGTTGAACGTCTTATTTTGGCATTAAGTATACAGAAATACTTATATATATAATTTAGGTTAAGTAGAATAATTTATTTTTAATTTAATTTATAAATACGAAATGGACACTCAATATACGTGGTATCATCGAAACTAGTCAAACGTATAAGACTACCTACAAATAAAAATACTTATACTTTAAAATTATATTGTTAAATAGTTCCAAATCGTTTAAATGGTTCTTTACGATATAATATTAAATCGTGATTAGACTGCTGTTCGTCTCGTCGCGTCGGTAAGTGGTTCGTCTAGAATGGTTTATAAATCTCGTCGCAAGTTATCTAACATTACTATCGGTTCGAGGTACCAACATTATACTGTTAGGTAGGTATTTAATAATCGTAACATCTCTTAACTTCGCGGTTCGAGTACCTATTTATACCTACGTACTTAGCTAAAGCTTGACTGTTGTTGATCTCAAACATATGTGTTATTGTGTATATAATGTAATCACATGTTAAATTCCACAATCACATTATACTTATGTACTTATATCTATGTACCTATAGGGGTAACGGAGTCGGGCTTCAAGTAAATTTAGAAGTGCACCAACACGAAACAAGTAGGAATAGACTTGTGGTTCAAGTACTGTATTTAACAATAAATATAATTACTATGTTAATATAATATAAAACTTATTTATAGCAAAAATGCGACAGATTCATTGACAGTCGGTAGAGATCAGGATGTCTCTCGCGTTAAGAATATGAAGAAATAACATGTTCTGACCGTTTCTGCTAAAGAGCATTTGTATTTCAGAAAATCTTCATTACCTATCTACCTATTTAAAATATCTCAAAATAAAATTTCTTCTAGTGAAGTATTTAGGCGGCTGTGTGAATCTGTTGTAGCTCCACTCAACTACTTTATAATCCCTGACCGCGACGATCAAGCGGTCGAGCCTCGGTAGAATTGACAATATAGATATTTCAAACGCTATTTATTATTAACATTTTGTAATATTAAGAACAAACGCCAGGAAACATGTGAATAATCGCTAGAAAATAATAATATTAAGAAAAAACGGAACTATGGACATGATTCGTACTCCATCATGGTGTAGCAACCTAATTCTCTCACTGTAGTCATCACAATTCCAATAAATCTATATGAATGTACAGACGCCAGCATGTCAAGCTACTACAATCTGTCAAATTTCTTTAATAGATTTTCAACTTTATCTGTAAAGAATTAAGGTTCAAAGTTGATTGGAAAAATTTGACAGTTTCGGGTAGCTTGACCTGCTGGCATCTGTACCAGTCATACCTTACACCTTTGAAAAGGCTGTACAATAATTTATTTAACCATTTCAATTTAAAATATTTCCAATGAATTGTAAATCTAAGAACTGTGGATGACTAGAGGCCAGACCAAAGTTCTAATGACATAAGTAAAAAAAACATATCCATGCAATAACATAAATAAATATTCTATAGATAGAAGACAACAACACTGGACACAATGGTTGTGTTTTTATTTATATCATTGAACTTTGATAACATACACTAGAAGTGTTGAATGGAAGCAACCAATCACAATCACAGGTTGTTTATATTCTTAACCAAAACCTGGATTATAGCAATTTCTATGAGTGAAATATAAATTTTAATCACACTTGAAGTGTAAAATGTTATATCATCGGATAGTTAGCTTGTATACAAAATGGTGTTAATGTGTTGGGCTGTTGTAATCATTGCTGTTTGTTACAAACTCCTTTGCTAACTTTAGAATCGTAAAAATGTAACCAATGTTAAATGAAACTTTCATTTGTAGTTCAGATATTCACAAATATGCAGGGTTTATCTGTATCTCTTCATTGCCCATCTCTTGCACCAACTATATAGCATATACTTGTAATTTTGTTGACACAAAATTGTTATCATAGATATAATGTATATACCTATCTCTGAAATGGATTGATAAAATAAATTATCATATCACTTGCCACTTAAATAAAAAATCATTGTCTCATTATTGTGTTAAAGATTTATTAAGATTTTGTTTAAAAATATTAGATATTTTATTTTATTATTACACAATATAATTTTTACTAGAGTTTATAATAGTAATGAATTATGTAAACTATAAAAATGTCTATAATACATAATTACATAGACAATTTGTTTTATTTTGAACCGCTGACCTTATAAAACATCTACATTAAACATACCTATACAAATAATTAACAAAAATGACATGTATATACATTTTTTTAAATATAATCTAATGGCATCCGCTACATCTGCACTGGTTGCAATAGCTTCTAATCAGTGAATGATCAGTACCTATCTAAGTTTACATTGCAACATATTTATCTTTACTTGATTAATGACAATGAACACCAAAGGTATTAATTAAAACACCAAAAATGATACTATGCACAATGAGGCTTTACAAGTAAGTACACTACATCATAGTTTTTACATTTCTGTAAACTTTAGATCCAAATTAATAACAGCTTACCTCCTTAATTTTCATCATAATAGCGTCTTTTCATTGCCCTATACTTCTTCAACATGTAAAGTGCTTCAATTTCTTTGACAACGAAATCTCCATGCTTCAACATCATTTTGACCTTTTCGGGGTTCTGCTCTCCACTGTTCTTTAAAAACACTTTGTGAAGTCTTGATCGGAATAGCTCGTAACCTTGAGGCCAGTCTTTGCCCAGATGTAATAACTAGAAAATAAAAAAGATTTGTTTAAATAAGTATATGAATATACAGGCAAATGTAAATCTTATATATGTTTAGTGTAATTTAGCATATGTTATCATTTGCAAGGTCACGTAAACATTAAACGCAAAAAGAAAATAAAGCAAGGAGATATTTTATTACGTATAAAACTCCACACGGAGATTTATACATACCGTTTTATAGAGATTCAAAACTGCTCTGCGATGTGGTTGAGACATTTTTAACAATAACTTTGGCGATAATTTTTAAAATGTAACTTCTTCTAACCCAAAACAAAGTTCATAGTCCAAAAAAGTGAAATGTTTTGATGTCTGTCTAACAATTTGACAAATCATAAAATGACAAGTTACAGACAGCCTGACAGCGGGCTTTTTGACATTTATGTAGTGCTACCAACCTACCAACACACGGCGTTATCGAGAAAACCTACAGTGCGTCCAGTATATTTTCACAAAGTGCCCAGAAACTCAATAAGCAATTTGAGTTCGAAAATACTGCCATTTCTGAAAGTAGCAGCACTAATATAAATATTTTGTATTTGTTTTTATATCTTCAGTGCAGAATATGGCATTCGCTACTCTCGTGGCCTACCTTTTTTATATCAGAAGTAAGTGGAAATTGTGTTTTTTTCCTCCTTAACTGTTATTTTCTGATTTGAGCTAATAGTTTATTTGATTCTTTATCTTTTCTGGCGATGATCGATATTGATATATCGTTAAATATCGTAGTAATAAGGTAGAAAAAGGGAAATTTGTCAACAACAAAAAAACTACTCACCACGAAAAAAGATTGTTGGTTGTGTTCAACCTTTTTTGTTTGAAACATAATTACCTAATAATCTATCCGAAAATCCGAAAAAACGGAACAGTGATTAATCAAAAAAGAAATGGGAGCCCGGCGCGGCGCCAATACAAATCTGTATCCTGGCAACGTCATGTTGTTAGTCAAATATTGATAAAACGAAATATAGTTATTGGAATAATATAAGTTTTTTTTGTGGTTCGATGAATAAACGAGAAACCCGAAGTCATAGATAATGCCCGAGAGTTATGGAGAAGGCGTAGAAGGAGAAACAAAGGGTATTGTATTATTCTATAATAATATTTTTATTAGGATACTTACAAGGATACATACCTAATAGGTAATAATATGCTTGTGCTAATAATTATCATGTTCACATCAAGTGCAAATAGGGCTGCGGCTTTAGTGGGGACTAAAGCATTAATTCTCATCATTCGTTAATTGGTACCGTGAAAATTATTTTTAGTTTTATTCCTACCACAGCATGGGTGCCAGAAAACAGCTGGTATTCCATATTCTAAGGGGTAGAATTATAATATAGCAAAAACAAGAATTAAAAAAAAACGACGCACCTCTATGTATTTCCCAATCGGGGTAGGCAGAGCTGACAGTAGGTAGCCTTTGCCCATTTAGCCAAAGTTAGGTATGTTTAATGGAGCGAGCCTTATATTGCCATGCACATCAATCGCGCTTGCGAACAAATTAGCAGAAATCAGTCTAATTTAGGGAGCATCCCCGAAAGCGCAGACTAGCGACTAAGGGGTGAGGCGTATATACCATACCAGCCATTTACCATATTGACGTTAAACAAATCTTTAGCACAGCTATATACCTTTCAGACATTAGACCGTAGCTAATGGGCAACCCAATACCTTTGAACGTGTGATAGCGTATATTGCTTTACCTGCTTCCTTCAAAGTCATTAAACAGTATCAAACGAAGGACGGCGACGTTAGAAAAATAATAACCATTCCAAAAATTATTATTTTTTACAACCAAGGGCTTTTAAGATAAAATTCGGGACAGACGGACTTGGTGAAACTATATGGGTTGCTTGTTTTACTACGAAACCTAAAAACTGAGATAAAGCCAGGCAGCAAAATTACTTACTACTGCAAAATCACTAGCTGACCGACTATCTTGGGCCTCAAAACCTACATAAAGGCTATGTCGTAAGTGGCAAAGAAAATAAACATGATTATGTTTTACGTCACAGAAGGGGAAGAGCAGCAGCCCGCGCCACCAGAAGAATTAGAAGGTGAATATGTGGAAGAAGAATCAGTCCTCTCAGAATATGACCCTGACGACTTCGTTTCTGGGGCTGTTACTAGCCCAACGTCTACGATACCGGCCGATTTGTTCGATTTTGAGTATCCTTTTCATATTTTTGTATGTTGGTCATAAATCTAGATTTGTAATAATTAGAAGACCGCAGCCAAATAGTGGTTCTATATTTTAAACGCATTTTAAGAATAGAATAGAATCATTTATTTGCTTTAAAACATGGTACATTAGGGTCTTCTAAATAGAATTATGATCTGTTTCGCCAAGGACTGGCATACAAATATTTTAAAGAGGGGATTGTACGAAAATTAACATTTAACGGAGTGAAAAGGGGGATTTCGGTTGTATGAAAAAACTATGTAAGCCAACTACCACGATTCAGTCACACAAGTTTTTCTAAAATTCGATGATAAAAGTTATAGTAGGTACTCGTACTTAGTGTACCTAGAACCTGAATCAGTTATTATTATAATAGATATTAAACTAAAATAGAAAATGATTCTGGTTTTAGCATTTCCTTAACCGAACAAAGATATTCGTATGGTTACAACTGTCATAAGTATTTCAACCTTTGCGCGTGCGATGATATGGTCGTGTGCTATTCGACTGGCAGTTTGATTACTTTTCTCGACGTCACGACAAAGCAGACATGGTTTCGACGGAGCTCGACTGGAGGAACAGTTGGGAGTATTACAGTAAGTAGAGACTATTTTGCTATGCACGTCATGACGTCATTATTCTTCTAGATAAATGTACGTAAGTACGGATATCGGTATCATTTGGCTACCCCCTTTTCTAAGTTAGTCTTGTTTTCGTAGTTTAACTGAGGTGTCATTACTGAGGTTCAATTGACTGAACGAGATATCTTCCTTATTTACTTACTTGAAAGCTGGAGGTGCTAAATAATTTAATATTTTTCGAATGTTATCACAATTAAAAAATTATTATAACTTCATTCTTCTTCACAATCTATAGTCCTTCAGAAAAGACCCCAACTACCGCTTAGCGATAGCAGAGGACAGGGAGAGCGAACAAGAGCCGTTAATAATCATTTACACATGGCCTCAAATGGAAATGGACGCAGTTCTACGCGATGGCACTACCAATGCATATGCAATTCTAGACTTCAGGTAATTATAACGCTCTGAACTAGAAGACCAGAGGGGTAATTCTCGTAATTTTAAGAACGTTCACAGTCTGATCTCAGTCTCAATCTGTCAAAAATACTTCTAATTTCCCTACATTTTGACAAGTTTTTGACATTTGTTTGTCGCTGAGATGAGACTGCGACTAGATTTTGAACGTTTTAAATTACGGGAATACGGGCTCTGATTTCCGCTAAAGGTTAAATAATTTTGCAAGAAATCTTCCTGTTAACTGGGCCTTTTAAGTTCTAAGTACTTAGTTGCCTTATCGAGGACAGAATAGATTTAGGTATATTTCTTTTGTAAGACATTACAAGCCGTGTCCGATGGTACGGACGCCAGCAGGTCAACCTACCCGAAACTGTCAGATTTCCCCAATCAACATTGAACCTAATGCTTTAGAAATAAAGTCTAAAATCTATTAAAGAAATTTGACAGATTGTAGTAGCTTGATGTGCTGGCGTCTGTACCTATTCCCTATCGGGGTAAATCCGAACTTCTAAGCAAACTTTCATCCACTATTTAACCCCTGTAGGGGGTTCAAAAATTTTCCTTAGTGTTCAGTTTCGCTATATAAGGATCTCTTGTGCAAAATTGTACCTATGCTTCTAGACCCAGCTGTATAGGCTGTCCGTTCTCTGTCAGTGAATGAAAGAATTTAAGATTTTAAATAAGTTGATTTACCCTTGTCACTACCATAACGGTAACCAATGTCAATCTCAATTACCAATCTATTATTATAATTAGTCAATCTATTATTACCTACTGCACAACGTCCTGGGGTGGTGCCGCTAAATCAATTATACTGCACCTAGAATGCGCCCAAAGAGCAGTTTTAAAGGTTGCTACTTTTCGTCCATTTAGATTTCCTACACACGAGCTTTATATGGCATGCAAGGTGCTAACAGTACGTCAATTATTTATTTTGAATGTAATTTTATTCCAACACACTGAACTTTATTTTAACCTACTTATATATAGGATAGGAGAAGAAAAGATTTGGTTTGTGCTAACTCTCAGACTAAACATGCTTTTGCTAATCGATTTTATTTATTTTTAGGACCCTATTTGTATAACCAGTTTAACAGAGTGCTGAAGATGTATAGTTTAAGTTATAATAGGTGTAATTTACTAGTACAGGAATATTTGGCAAAACTCAATTATGCAGACACGGAAAAACTACTAGAAATTTTAAAATAAAATCTATCTGCCTACCCTAATTATAAGTCTCTGCCTTTACCTAATTAATAATAGTCTCTACTTTATGTACTTTAATATTATTCGTTAATTTATCTAAACATTACTGTTTATCTTACTAAATCTAGTTTTAAAATAATCTAGCCAGTATACCTTCTTTAGCTTCTAATACATTTATTGTTGTCTTCTTTTTAAATGTTTGATGTAAATTGATGGCCTGAAACACAGGTTTTTCATAAACCTAGATCAGGCAGGTCTACATTACAGTTAGAATTTAACTTTCCTCGATTGTAATTAATGTAAATCATATTTTTACTTTACTTTTACTTGAATAAAATTTTTATTATTATTATTAATGTGTCTTCTAGTCATTTGATGTACCTAAACACGACACTTCAAGAGAAATAGGTTTTCCAAGAATATCCTATAAATTCATATGCCTTTACAAATTTGACGAACCGACAATCCGGTTAATTCGCCCTAGGCTTTTACTAGGCATAACAACTGGATTTTTGAAAAATTACCTTTGGAATTCTCAATTTTCCGTTACAGTCCCGACGGTGAACTGCTCGCGTCAATAGGCAAGGAGCCAGATTTCAATCTCACAATTTGGACCTGGAAGCAACACAAGATTCTTCTACGCACAAGCGCTTTTACTTACGGCGTTAACGCCGTCATGTTTTCGCCTTACTGTGAAGGACAACTGACTACTGCAGGTTATTTACTGAAAAATCTATTTTGGCGTTATTTGCTTTTTCAGGGTGTAAGGCGCTTACCTAAGTAATGAATATGAGACATCTTGTCATCAAGGAAATATAGTGAGGAAATCTAGATCCATAATGGTCTGGTGTCAGGATTCGCCAACCCTCTCGCTAAGCTCGGTTATTGCTCGTGCCTTCTCTATTTATGATAATGAGCTTCTGACAATAACAAGCCGGTCTAAATAAATAAATTAAGTATGGAATAAGCTATTTCTAAAGGGATTTTATCTTACGATCGTTTTAGGTGCTGCTCATATAAAATTCTGGAAAATGGCTCAGACATTTACTGGACTTAAATTAAAAGGCGAACTGGGCCGATTTGGGAAAACAGAAATCTGCGATGTCCTCGGCGTTTATCCAATGCCGGATGAAAAGGTTAACAATTTAAATATTAATGGGAGCAACTGTTTATTTAAGTACGTAAACTGGAAAAACAAGGCTTACGTAAATAAATGTAGAGGTTTCTCCTAGAATAACATCTGTGTTATTCTAGGAGAAACCTCTCAGCTACATTTTAAGAACAATACGGATTTATTATGAACTAGCTGTTGCCCGCGACTTCGTCTGCGATCCAGGATGAAAATGGGCATATGTCCTTACCCAGATCTGTGTGCCAAATTTTATCCAAATCCCTTTAGCCGTTTTAGCGTGAAAGCGTAACCAACAAACAAACTCACTTTCGCATTTAGGTACAATATTAAGTTAGTATAATACCTACTCGTACTTGTAATACCTAAAGGTCACGTTTTATTAGGAAAAATCCTTGGATTTGTTTAAAATTCGGGAGACTTCCCTACGTTTAAATAAATCATGAGGGTTTGAAAATAATTTATGTGGGTAATAGCAGATAAGATCAATTTTCAATGTTTTTAGGTATTATCTGGATGTGAATGGGGCAACATATTAGTGTGGGAGGCTGGCCTCGTCAAATTAGAAGTCACACAGAAAGGAAGAAAATTCTGCCATAAAGCACCTATTGTAAGTACCTACAGTAATAAATAATGTTCTTGTAACCAAGGTCGTCGTCTTGACAAAAATGCAAAAAAAAACAATTGTAATGGTCTCAGATCTCACATTGAGACCCCTCCGTGCATCGGAAAGCTCTTTAATCCGTTAATTTTGGCTGTCATTCGTAGATCTTTGTCAGTCTTTACGAGTAGTACGTACAAGTCCAAAAGTTTGGGCTGGGTCTCGTTTTGGTTTGGACTGGGATGTAGAGGTCAAATAGGCAGTCGTTTCATGTTAAACACTGGTATTCAGTTGCATTCGGTAAGACTGGAAGCCGACCCCAACATTGTTGAGAAAAGGATAGACAGATTAATTACGTAAGAAGTTAGATTTTCAGTCTGGAAAAATATAAATTACATAATAGAAAAAAAGAAGAACCATACGATGTTCTAGCGTCATCAGGCTTCCAGCAATGACCTAACGGTTTATTTTATAATAACTAGGCGTTAAAGTGTTTAGGCAAATGTTTACTCTTTTGCCCTAGCGCCAACTTTATTCTAAAACCGCATTACAGATTCAATTCATGCTTAGCCCAACTTATGACGAAGTGACGACGATCGCTCGCGACGGGTGTGTCCGTGCGTGGTATTGGGACACGGTGGACCAAGCTGATCCCCCCGAGGAAGACCCTTATGTTGAACTCAATCCTGTAGCCGAGACGTGTGTACGTATTCTAAAATAGTATATACTTTGTATCGCTAAAATAGTAATGAACTATAAAAATAGGTGTAAAACCAAGTTTTTAGTTCTTTCTTTGAGGTTGAAGCTTTATTTATAGGTTCCGGATTGCCAGATAATGTGTCTGAAGCATAGAAAAGACCTGTTTTGGTATGCACAAGTGAGTATTAGAACCAAGAAGGAAAATATAAAACGGAAAGCTAAATAAGCTTCTAATTTTATTATTTCTTCCAAGGATGGCAACGGAGGCATTTGGATCGTAGACTTAGAAATTGATAAATTAGAATGTGATCATCAGAAGGTCATAACCTGTCATGCCGGGGGAGTTGTTGCTATGGCAGCTCTAAGGACACATCACATACTGATAACGACAGGAGAAGACGGCACATTGCAAGCTTACAATACTGATACACATAAACTGCTTGCTCGGTATCTTTTCCCGAAACCGATTACGTGTATGCTTTATCCACCTTTGGATGTAAGTTAACTTTTATCAAGTAAGACCTATCATTGTCTCATACTCTCATTTTGATGAATGTGAGAACGTTTTAGGTATTGTACACTGTAGACCATTTTCTATCTTATGAAGTAGCTAGTACTTGTTGACAGGCCTGCACTATCCTCCCATACCTAATAAACACTGTAATTTGAAAACATTGTACAGACGCCAGCAGGTCAAGCCAACCCTAAACTTTCAAATTTTCCCAATCAACCTTGAACCTTAATGATATTGCGATAAAGTTGTAAATCTATTAAAGAAATTTGACAGATTGTAGTAGCTTGATGTGCTGGCGTACGTACTTAAAAGCCAATTATTTTTAAAAGAGTAATTACCTACCTAATCGTAGAGTTTCTTGCCGGCTCTTCTCCATAGGAAACAAACAATTAGAACCGAGTTAAACCAAGTGGAAAGGTTTATGCGCAATCAAATATTTTTATTCGATACAAGAAATATATAGTGCTTTTATTATTAGAAATCCAAAAATATTGCAATTGGTATCTTGTTTAAATCTCCAGGTTGATGTAACGTCCTGCATTTTATTAGTGGGTTTTGAGGACGGTATAATGCGTACACTAATGCTACACCCGGACATACTTGAGACTCAGACAGTCATGATCGACATACGAGTGCACTCGACCCTTACTATCCATAGCGCGGACTCGGAAAACCCTGACTTCCTGGATATGATTTCGGTGAGAAAATCATCTTCTTAGTTTCTACAAAATCCTGAGATACAGGTTTATTCCTAGTTCAGTTAGAATCCAATTATTTCTTACCTACCTCTAGTTTAAGGCCCTATTTTGTAAATATTTATGTAAATCAATTATTTCAATAAACAATTTTAATTTCAAAAGGGTAAAATATTCGCGAGTGATAGCGCAGATATACGGCCAACAGAAGTAATTGATTGAGTTAAAAAAACATTGAGTTTTAGGTAGGTATATAAGTAATGAACTCTCTGCTTTCAGTAAGATCGGATTTTAATTAACAGTTGTTGTTCGTACTTACTGTCGGCTATTATTGTAATGAAAGGAATAAGAATGGACAATTTAATAATGAGTCAGCAACATTCCTTGCCTTTTCAGTTACTAAAACCGCACTCGAAAGCAATAACTCAAATAACAATAAACGCACAGCGCACAATGCTGGTAACTTGTGGGGAAGATAGCACCATATTCATGTACCAGTTGAAGTTAGGCACTCCGTTTAAACTTGAGAGAATCGGCTTTATAGAAACGCCAAATAACATCGCTTATATGACCTGGAAACCTGAAGAGGTAAGTGGTACATTATTTTACACGTCTGTCCAGCCAAGCTATCATGCGCAGCGCGGTAAAATGGTGTTGACGCATCATCTCACGTGGAAACACGCAAAAAGTGGCAGCAAACACACAACACAACACACAATTAACACGTAACGACTGCTTGCCCACTTTTTGTCGCTGCGTTGTGGTGTGATTTCCCAACCGTACCTTTCTACTCGCATTTCATGTTTTCAGGAACATGTGATCTTGCTTTGTGGTCAAGTAGGCCTTATAATGGAAGCAGTACTACCGAAGCCAGTAGTTCGCAAGTACACTGAAATTACAACTTTCAAGTTGGAATTTGTGTCCTATAAAGAGACTTTGGTGAAAAATCATTAGTAAGTACTGTATTTACTGAGCATTCCGGACCAAGATCTAACGTTTTGATGATAATGTACCAATCTCATAACGGTATAACGAAGTCAATTGGTCTTAATATCTTATGGTTCAGACTTCAAGTCAGTGAAATTGCCCATTGCTCTCGTTTTTTTTTCACCTTCGTAAGCCACACATTAGTTTTAATTAAACATACCAAAACTACGCCCCATAACCTAAGTAGTGAATGTTGGAGAATAGACAGCTAAGCTGAAGTAAGAGTAAGCCAGACACGTTGCACAAATACTCCCGAGTGAATGGCAAAGATCGTCATTCACTGGACGCCTGAGGGAGGACATCGCCGTCGATGTCAGACCACGACGAAGGTGGTGTGACGATCTGATAATATTTGCGGGGCCAACATGGCTAGTGATCGTACAAGACGGGGAGGTTTGTAAGGAAAAACGGGAGGGCTTTGCCCAACAGAGGGACACAATAATATAAGCGAACAAAACTGACACATACTGAGCTAAAATTCGATTTGTCATTCGTAGCATGCGCCACAGACCTTTCCCAGAAGAAGAAGATCTTGCTAGCATAGACGAAGAGGCTTTGAAAGCTAAAGATGAGGCTGCACGAGATGATGATGAAGAACACGGAGAATGGGTCGGCGAAATAGAACTAAGTACGTACTATTTCTTTGAGAACTTACTTAACTCTTTTTCTGTCAAGATACAGGTTATAAAAAAACAAAAAAAAACCACCACCCTATTTTCCTAGACTTCCACCTTGTCTATTGTATCATAAGCGTATTTCACCGTATGATTGTGAACACCGTTAGTTTAAAATCTATCTCGCGAGATTGTAAACTGTCGATAAATTGTGAACTGTACCATACTGCTTACAATAAAATAACGTATTCATTTTCGATAGTTTATATAAATATTGTTGTTATTGTAAACGATTGTTGCAGTTCACAATTTTTTGACAATTTATAATCTCGCATAATAGGTTTAGATGTTCATAAATATACGGTGCGTACCTATATCATACTTATGATGATTTTATCATAACAAGTCTCATAATATTTGATCTCTCTTAAGCCCCTTTTCTCAAAAAAATTACTGATCTGAAAACCAAAAATTCTAAGAAATATGACATCCACCAACCCAAACTCGTTAACATGGTGAATTACGGCCCGCTCACAGAGAAGTGGCCTATCTCAGCAGAGAGAACATAGTATAAAGCTTAAACCCCATTTATACGATGCAAGTTTCTTGCCCGCTGCATAACATACATGCATAATCAGTTTATAATGTTCCCACTGCTGGGACACAGACACAGGCCTCCTCTCTGTAACAGAGGGAGTGGGCCGTAATCCACCACGCAGGCCCGGAGCGGGTTGGTAGATGTAACCCGTCTTAGAATTTTTGGTTCTAGGACATGCCAGTTTCCTCACGATGTTTTCCTTCACCGTTTTGAGAGCAGTGGTGATGAAATAATTTACACAAAGTAAAGCGCCTGTCTGGTTTCGAACCTACGACCTACAACTCATAAGTCGCGGCCGTTATCACTGGGCCACCATTGCTCTCTACACCCTGCTGTTGCCCGCTGTATACAATAAAATTACAGCAACTAACGACTTAGTTGCTTCAACTTATAAATGCCACAGGCAATTAAATCGTACCATTTATTAAATTTGGCATTACACTGATTATGCTTTATGATGTTAATTACCATTTTAGTGGAAAGCGAGAGTATGCTGGGTACAACGGTCTCTTGGGCGGACTATTGCGAAGGAGGCGTATGGGTCGTTCAGCGCGGCACCGGTGCCTTACTCCTGATTCAGCCAGGAAACAATAAAATCCTCAAGTACGCCCCGTTCCCTGGGGCGTGGTGTGAAGATTTGACGACATTGAGATTTATGTAAGATAGGATCTACTTAATACGCACGACATATTAAGCGAAATGTATCGCTTAATGTGTCGTGAACTCGTGACTCGTGCGTATTAAATAGATTTATTTACTAGCCATTTGGCATTTTACAGTATAATATATATGGTGACCGCTCATTGTACAGACGCCAGCAGGTCAAGCTACCCGAAACTGTCAAATTTTCCCAATCATCCTTGAACCTAATGCTTTAGCAATAAAGTTGAAATCTATTAAAGAAATTTGACAGATTGTAGTAGCTTGATGTGCTGGCGTCTGTACAGAAATCAATCAATGCGAAGTCGGCTTATATACCTTAACCCACCAACAAACTCGTATAGTGTTTTAATCTCACGAAGCGACGCGCGCTTTAGTTATGGTAACCAAGTGTATAAACACGCAGTGAATGTTTGCGTGAAGACGAGTGGCGTCAGCACATAGGTAACACACACACGCACACACACACACACCCCCACACGCGCACACACACACTTCTGACTTCGCCATTGTCTCGGGCGGTACAGAGCTCCTGTGCTTCACACACATTCACACTGTATTTGAATACTTGGTAACCACAACTAAAGCGCGCATCGCTCCCTGCGATAAAAATACTGTAGGTACGTATTGCTGGGCTAGGCTCATAGTCATGACACTACTTATTTTTGTTCGAATCTGAATAACCCTAATCTATTGACTTCTTTGAAGAGGCGTAGATATTGCAAAGGATGATATGAAATTGGTCGCTTTTATAATATACTCGTAAGTGACCCGCCAAAAACGTGACGTCGGCAAATACTAAAAACACCAATCGGCGTTTTTAATACAAAAGATATTTTATGTAAAAATGTTCTATATTTCTGGGGGTTCTATGACTAAGTACTAAAAAGCAGTGCAGTTCAACTTCTGCCCTGCTTTAAGAGCTGGTGGTAAGCCACCTGTACTTGCTTTCAACCATCCTCTTGCAACTGCGCTAGTTACGGCGATATACCAAGCGAATTGCCTAAAGCCGGGTCCAGACGGGTGTAACGTGTAATATAATCCACCGTGTAATGTAACACGAATTTTACGTGTGGATGGCACTACGAGCATTACATGTAACGCTCGCGCCGGCGCTCGGGCTGATCCATCGGCTGTCGGTTTTTTGCGCGAACACAAAGGCGCTCGCAGTGCTCGTTTGGAATGGAAACAGCTATTGAAATAGATTCGCGTACACAATTCGGTTTGAGTTCGTGTGCCGTCCACACTGTTGACGCTAAATTACACGTAATCTTACATTACACCTTACACGTCTGGACCCGGCTTAAAATGTTATATTCTTGGGTCGATTAACTTTGATGTTGAATCAGATGCGACGGCCGCTACCTTGTTGTTGGGACAAACACTGGAATTATCCGAGTAGTACGTATGCCTACTGAAGAGGAAGATAACCCTACTCGCCATTTTACGTTGTGGATGGAGTCGATACAGAAGTTACTGAAAAAACTTAAAGGCAGACGATTGGCTAAAGAAGAGGTCAGCTAACTATCATTTATTTTTATTTTATCTTCGTTGCCTTCTCTGAACGCTAACTGATAGTTGTTACAATATAATTAAATTAAATATTGGGAGAGAAGTTATAGTAGCCCAGTGGTAACGACCGCGCCTTACGAGTTATAGTTTCGAACGTAGGTTCGAACCCCGACAGGAGCTGTACTTTGAGTTAATTATTTTATCTGTACTAGTCTCGAAACGGTGAAGAAAAAGATCGTGAGGAAACTGGCATGTCCTAGAACCAAAAAATCAAAGACATGTAACATCTACCAACCCGCACTGGGCCCACGTGGTGGATTACGGCCCACTCCCTCTCACAGAGAGGAGGCCTGTGTCCTTACAATGGGGATATTACCTATAGGCTATGCTTATGGTAAATATTGGGACACTATTCATCATTATTGTGACAATAATTGAAAGAACGAAATGTTTTTCCGTCATTGTGACGCAGACCCAGTAGCAGACGGCAAGACGAGCTTGTCGCCTCGGTACATTAGTACAGGTTAATAGCTCAAGATTCAGAGAGGCCTTTGCCCTGCAGTAGGATAATACTAACTAAAACTATTATTTAAGAATATTAGGTTATTGCCTTGATCCCGTATAATGTCATCGATTGAGTATATTATATTATTTTAGGGGCTGAAATGCTGTATAATAAGCATAAAAATTAACTTAAATTTTCAGAAACAACCAACTCCTCGCATAGACTTCGTTGATTTCTACTATTTACCGATGCATGATCGTTACACAGGGGCTATCACCTGCCTAGAACTTAGCCACAATTCAAGGTACGAGTGATTACCGTGTACTTAACATTTATTACAACTTTATTGTTTGGAAAACGACCAGGCTGCCCATCCGATAGCATATGGTCACCGATGCAGC
Organism: Apamea sordens; assembly: GCA_945859715.1. Classification (NCBI taxonomy): domain Eukaryota; kingdom Metazoa; phylum Arthropoda; class Insecta; order Lepidoptera; family Noctuidae; genus Apamea; species Apamea sordens. The sequence goes on along the minus strand of OX243994.1, from coordinate 11,305,761 downwards.
TTCAATGCCAGGCATTGCTGAAATGTTTCATGTGACAAAGCACCATTGCCACACCCTTCAAATCGAAACACAGCTAAATTGCTTGGTGGCAGAAACACATAATTTGCATTCGCGACATATCCGCCAAAAATGTAAACAAATATGAGTTTATGGAAAAATAACTTTAATTGCTACACAATAAAGTTCAGTTTACGCTACAACTTCAAACATTTTTATAACGTTTACATTGGTGCTGGTGACTCAGAAATCAACTTAATTGCCATTAAAATAAAGTTGATATTTGTTTAACTTAAAATAATGTCAATTTGAAACATAAATAAAATTTGAATATAAATACAAGTACTTATGTAGAACTATTCCATGAGCTACTTCACAAAGCTTTTATTATCGTAATACCTATATCTAACATCATGATCATGGACGACGACGCCGCGCCGCCGAGGCTGGCCCAGGAAGCAGTGGCGAGACGATCTAGACACGTACCGCAAGGGTTGGATCGAACTGGCTCTGGACAAGGAAGCTTGGAAGGATTTGAGGAAGCCGGGAGGCCCTTGCTCAGCAGTGGGACAGCTAACTAGAAAAACTTCTCGTCTCTTTTCCCCAAGGGGTTAGGCATAGGTGTAGGTACTAAATAGACATAGATTTAAGATTGAAATTAATATTAATTCGTTCTCATCATAACATTGTTTCAGGCGTCTATACTCTTCTGGTGCCGATGGAAATATATTCGCTTACAAGGTCAACTTTCCAGAACGATTACTTCCAAAAAAGAGACTTCCGTCAGCTCCAGAATCAATTGTTAGTATTTTTTTATTAGCTAACTATCTTTTGCCCACAGCTTCGCCCGCGTAGTTGACGGAAATTATCCCAAGGCAACCTACTAAAAGATTAAGATTCGATTAAAAGCACATGTTAATCCAAGGTATACGCTAACTGTGTGCCAAATTTCATCCAAATCCGTTCAGCCGTTTTTGTGCTAATCCCGAACATACATTCAGACAAACAAACAAAAAATCTAAAAACTATATTTTCTACATCAGACTCGTTCCCACACCAATTACTTTTTTTTTAATACTCATTGTACAGTTTTGACTTCATTACTATTTTATCTATACTTATAATAAATCTGTAGAAGTGAAAATTCTGTACATTGAAAATATCAAAAAAATAATTTACAGGGGGTGTTACTAGACCGACACCGAACCCAAAAATGTGATTAAAAAAATTTTTGTCTGTCTGTCTGTCGGTCTGTCTGTCTGTCTGTCTGTCTGTTTGTTCAGGCATCACGCAAAAACTACCGGTTCGATTACGATGAAACTTGGTATAATTATTCTTTAATATCCTGGGCACCACACTGGGTACTTTTTATCCCGGAAAAGTATATACAATAAAAAACAAACTTAATTTTGCGGTTCGATCCCTATACCCGATTACCACTGTCTGTACTGTACCAACCGCAAATACTAAGTTTGTCGTAGGTTGGGTCACCCGCAGTGGAGTTCATTTTTATTCCTTTTAGTTTTTAGAGTTATTTAGGTTTATTTTTATATGAGTCGTAGGTATAGATTTTAATTTTAAAGTATAGGTAGTATATTTGATAGTGTACGTAGTGACCGTAGGTTATTTTATAATACTGTTAGGTAGGATTAGTCATTCGTATAGATATTAGTTTTTAGGGATTTTGCTTATTTATTGAGTTTAGATTAGTTATCCTAGGTTTATTTAGGTAGGTATTTAATTTTCTGCTATTGAGTTTTTTTTTTTAATTAGGTAGGTACTTAGGTAAAGATATCATATAGGTACCCTCTTAATCACCACTAATGAGACACAATTGGTTTTCTACTGTAATTAGCCACAAAGGGTCCGCGAGATAGATGGCATTCTGGGGAAGCACATACATTTTATCCTGTTAGCACGTTCCCGTGGGATAATTTCCGACATCCACGCGGGCGAAGCCGCGGGCAGAAGCTAGTTAACAATAAGTATGTACAGACGCCGGCAGATCAAGCTACCCGAAACTGTCAAATTTTCCCAATCTACCTTGAACCTTAATGCTGTAGCGATAAAGGTAAAAATCTTAAAGTAATTTGACAGATTGTAGTAGCTTGATGTGATGGCGTCTTTACCTATAAATACGAGTAGTTTCTGTTCTTACCATGTAAGTAGGTACAGAAAAGGTACTTACATTTCGTAACTTTACCTAGGCCCTATATCTACCTAAAATATGCAAGTGCACGGATTTAATCCTAAACTAATGTATTTTCTTTAAATTCCTGTTTGAAATTCATTAAAGTAATATTTAGGAAAATTAAGATAAAATTTTCAACCTTTTTAACATTAACTACTAATAGATTGCTTTTACTGCCCCGACTTACGAGTTGTTTAAATTATTTCATCACCGCTGCTCTCAAAACGGTGAAGGAAAACATCGTGAGGAAACTGGCATGTCCAAGAACCAACAATTCGAAAACGTGTGACATCTACCAACCCGCACTGGGCCCGCGTGGTGGATTACAGCCCACTCTCTCTCGAAGAGAGGAGGCCTGTGTCCCAGCAGTGGAAACATTAAAGGCTGAATATTATAAAGCACCTGTCTGGCTTCGAACCTGATTATGTTATATGTATGATTGCTTTTGCAGAGAATAACAAAAGTAAGAGAGCATAGCACTGTCGAAGGAGAGTTGATGTCCCACGAACAACTGAAGCAAAAAGAGGAATTCGACAAAATGATGGCGATCGCCAACGCACATAAGAAAAGAGTTCGCGACCAGCTGAGTCTACTAACAGTTGAATATAACAAGCTAATAAAAGCGTAAGCAGAATTTTATAAATTTCTTTCGTATGGCGTTATTTATAACAATTTTTAATGGCTACAAAAATATCTGAAGCATGAAATTTTTTTTGTAAAATAAAATAAATCTACACTTAGAAATAAATAACATTGAAGTGTCTGTAATGTCAAAATAACAGCTTTTTACTAAAAGCGTATATACGGTTCTTAACAAAAAATAGTTCTGGCTAACGGTAACGTTCTGGCTGTCGGTTTGTTCTGGCTAATCTGCGAAATGGCTGGACCGATTTTGACGGGATTTTCACTGACGGATAGCTGATGTTATATGGAGTAACATACGAAAGGGTACCGCGCAAACAAATAATACCCATGAAATCCAATTTTTTTTCCGACATGTAGGTACGCGAACGAATTTGTGGGCACAGCTAGTTTGCCATATTTATGGTAGGTACAAGGGTATCGACTATTAATGGTCATGGTATTAAAATGTTCTAAAATTCCTCAGGAACCGAGCGCTTCCGTTCTCTCAACAAATAGACGAAACCCTAGACCCTCGACCTCTAGTTGTGCAAGAAAGAGAGTTGGACGATGCTAAGGCACTGACCAAAAGAAAACTGGCGCATCAACTCGAAGCTTCTGATTTAGCCTTAGAGAAAATGCATTCCAGGAACATTATAATGCTGGATGTGTTCCCTTTCACCTTGAGAGCCATCAGGTTAGTTTTAATTACCAATATATATTATATAGCATACTCGAAAATGTGGAAATGTGAATTAGGGTTGTAACGGAACTTCGCATCAGCCTAGTTTAACGGAGGCCTAACAATGAAATTTGGCTTCAAATAATTAAAGACCATTATTTTCGAAATTTCAAGGCAGTCAGTTGCTCCCAAGTCACCGCCATTGCCAGGTTTAGTACCAAGTGAGCAGCTGTTTAGTGGAGCTCGTTTAATTTATGAACCACTATAAGAAGTCACCAAGAAGGTGAAAAGCCGCAAAAATTTTGATAACCTTAATAGGTCGTTTTTCTTCTATAACAATTCTTTATTTTTCACCTGCACCTCCGTCTCCGTTAATCTCGGCATCTGCTGAGGTTAAGATGGCCTCTGTTAAATCCCTAGTTATAAAAAAATGAAATTTACTTCGTTGTGGAATATGTCAAAAATGGCGAGACGAATTAGACTGGTTTAAGGGATTGACTTCAAACAGCTGGCAGAAGTGGACAAAGTAAAATCCTTTCACTCTGCTCACTTTAGCAACTTTAACCAGTATTTAGTGCTTTTCAATACTATTTTTATGTTTTGTATAGGACTAATGTATTTCTATTCAATTGTATCATGCAGTGATCCTGCAGTAAAGTTAAGACCTCTACGCCAAAAAAATCTCTCGAAAGAATTTTACGCACAATTGGAGGAAGTATACCAGAAGATGGCCGAAGCAGCTCTAAGAGGAAGGTTGTATATATAATGTTTTTTTAATTTTATTCTATAGAGACCACAATTCCATCCAAGGGTTTTGATAACTGATATTGTGTCTATAATTTGTATTTTCTAAATGTACATGCTGCTAGGAATATGAATTTATTGGATTTAGCTGATAAGGAATTGCAGTAAGTAAATCCTACTAATATTGTAAACGTGAAAGTTTGTATGCATGGATGGATGGATGTTTGTTACTCTTTCACGCAAAAACTACTGAACGGATTTAGATGAAATTTGGTACACAGATGGTTTATAACCAGGATTAACATATAGGATACTTTTTATCCCGATATTCCCACGGGATCGAAACTTATGCGGGAGAAAACCGCGAAGCGCAGCTAGTCATAATAATTTTAGATCCTTCCTATTTAGTAAACCAACACACCTACACTCATGTTGCTGTGGGCTTTTGCAGGCATTCTACTTGAAGCTACTCTTAATATCGGCGTTCGGTAATTTTGTGACCTCATGAATCATAAGGTCACAAAATTGCCGCATGAATACAACATCGCGTATTGGCGACTCTGCGTTTCAGCTGTAATTTTTTCGATGTGGCAGTGTGTGCGGTGTTGTAGCGTTCAATCGCTGTATCGTAGAAGAGCGACTGTTCACTGGACCCCAATGCTCAAATAAAATAGATTTTTCTGCTAAGGCCATAATCTAAGACCACTTTTTATTTAACAGACATACAGAGTCAGCTATTCGTCGCGTAGGCGCACGGAAAACGTCGTACGGACCTCCTCGAGTCGCCTCCTTCCTATTAGGTTTGCCGCCAAAACCGCCGTATCCTCTAAAGAAAGCTCTCAGGAACTACCACATGCGCCTGAACAGACATCATATTCAATTTATTGAGGTTTGTTTCTATTTACCTACATTTGTAAGTTTTGTCATCATGCTTCTACGTTTATCCCAATGTACCTAGTTCGGGTCCATTTTAACATAGGTTGATGGTTTTATAGGTTGATAATGTTATGTTATTTAAATGAAGATCGGGATTCGAGATGGAAAGTGAATAAATATACGCAGATTCATATTATCTAAGTACATTTTTACACAGTTTTTCCACGTTCTGGCTAGCTGGTGGTGGCCAAAGTATAGATTAATTATAAAATAAATTAATTTGCTGGTGGTTGTACAAGCTTTCATCTTACCGGTAAGACGGTGTGTGAAGGGGCTTACTTACTACACATAGTACGTAATATTCGCAGTGGCAAGAACATCTGAATCGTAAACCGGACCCAAACGCCATGCCTCCTGGAGCGGCTGAGGCTCTAAAGGAAGCGGAGGCTACTATTGGCAACCGCATACTGAAGACCCAGCCGGACTACGTCGCTCCGCCCGGACACAACACGCAGATACGTGTCTGTCTCACCAGGAAAGAGGTTAGTACCCCTACTATATTAGGTACTAAGTACAGATATTCTTTAAGGAGGTTAGTACCTACCCATACTATATTACTTCCCTCTATGGAGGTTAGCTTAACTCACATTCAGTTTCAGAAAAAGTTCGGGTTTGTAGAGTGTCGTCTCTGTCACTCAAATCCACACCTGTGTGACCGTCTTTTTCTAGAACTTGATGTGCCAGATTAAAGCTACTTCACGTTAACTCATTAAGTTAATATGAACTTATTTAGCAAGTTTTCGTTTTAAAAGTACCTATGAGGAGAAAGTCAAATAAAACGATAAGCTTACCAAGCAAATATCTATATATATAAAATTCAAAGTCCTGACTGACTGACTGACTGACTGACTGATTGACTGACTGACTGACTGATAGATCAACGCACAGCCTAAACCGCTGGTCCAAGAGACATGAAATTTTGAGGGTGTGTTCTTCGTGAAGAGTAGGCATCCACTAAGAAAGGATTTTGCGAAATTCCACCCCTAAGAGGGTGAAAAGGGGGGAATTCGTTTGTATGAAAAATCTTATTCCTTGACTTAATAAACTTGAAACTTGGCAGGAATACTTATCTAAATAAATTATGAACATTGTCAGTTTTTTTTTCTTCTAAACTACCCCCTAATAAGGGATTTGGGGGTTTCAAAGTTTGTATGGAAGAATTTTAGCGCGCAGTCCGATTTACTCGAAACTCAGTATTTATACCTAATATTGAAAGTAAAGATTAATGTGTATCAGGGTTTTTTGAAAATCTACCCCTGACGGGCTGAAATGGGGTAGTAAAATTTTTCAGGGGAGGAATTTACTGCATGGCTTGATTAACTCGAAAATTATTAGTATAAATAATCTTTGAGTCAATTTATGAATACCCAAACAATTTTTTTTAAATTCCACCCTTATGGGGTGAAAAGCGGGGATACAGTTTATATGAAAAATCTTCTTCATTAGGTTAATAAACTTGAAACTTTTCAAGAATACTCGCAGTAAGTAATAAAGTTTATCATTATTCTTCTTCTTCGTTTTTCAAAACTACCCCTCAAAGGGGGATATAGGGGTGTTAAATTTGTGTGGAAAAAATTGAATGCGCGGTCCGAGTAACTCGAAACTCAGTGTTTATACTTATGACCAAAAATAAAGAGTAATATGTATCAGGGTTTTTCGAAAATCTAACCCTAACGGGTTGAAAAGGGGTAGTTAATTTTACAAGGGAGGATTATAATGCGTGACTTGATAAACTTGAAAATTGGTATAAATAATCTTTGAATCAAGTATGAATAATCCCAACGATTTTTCAAAATTCCACCCCTGTGGGGGTGAAAAGCGGGGGATACAGTTTATATGAAAAATCTTATTCATTATTAATTGTAATAAAGTTTATCATTATAAGTTTTTTAAAACTACCCCTCAAAGGGGAATATAGGGGTGTTAAATTTGTGTGCAAGAAATTGAATGCGCGGTCCGAGTAACTCGAAACTCAGTATTGATACTTTTGACAGAAAATAATTAATAATAAGTATGTAAAGTTGTCGAAAATTTACCACTGACGGGACAAAAAGGGGTAATTCAGTTATTAAGGTTTGGAAGGCGGAAGTAGGATTTGAACTTGAAACTGTATGTTACATTTTCACGCCTAAACCACTGAACTTCTGATTTGGCATAGAGATAGATGGCATCCTGGGGAACCACATACGTTTTATCCTGTTAGCACGTTCCCGTGGGATAGTTTCCGACATCCACGCGGGCGAAGCCGCGGGCAGAAGCTAGTTATTATTATATGGCACATAACAGTTATTTTAAAACTCTTTTCTTAGATCTTCGACTTAAAACGCGAATTTAACGAGAAAGTCTTGGAGCTGCGCGAACGAAAAGTTCAAATGGTCAAGCTCATGAAGGACATTGGGGAGCGACTGTTGGAGATCCGGGTAGAGATACCGCCGAAGCTTGTTCGGGCCCCGCCTACTCTGCCGCAGTTTGACGAAGACCTTGAGTTCCCTGAGAGACACCTTGAGGTTAGTACAGTTCGCGTCTAACGTAATGGCGGCTCTGAAATGAACTACTTACTCGCTGCACAATTTAGACCCGCCATAAACTTTGACGCGAACTATGTATACCTCTAGTAAGGCAACAATGCAATTTCGCCTTCTATGACCCCACTTCAAAAGTTAAGAACGCTATTCAGTCGAAGATGATTATTCAGAGCAATTTTCAAATAGGTGAAACCAGAGTCCATAACATTGGGTACCAGGGCGCATTTGTCGAAGAAATCGCTACAGTTACAGGAGCGCAGGAAAGGCTCTGGGATACTTCCAACAGCCAGAGTGCGGCAACCAAGGGTTCCGAAATTTATGCCCCTTAATGGTAAATATTTTTTCATTCAGATATCTTGTCCGTTATGAAACCGAGACATCCTAAGAAGTAAATGTCAAACCTATCCATAAGTTAATATCAAACCTAGCCATCCTAATTAGTTTACTCTAAGATGCATATCCGGTACGGCTCTTAAATCCTTCCCTTTCCTACGGGCACGTCTTCCCTACAATTACACGCCCCCCGGTCTACCAGCCAGGTCCTTGATATGCAATGGTTGCTGTAGCACCATGAATATGACGCTACAGGAGCTAGTGCGAATCTTGTGGTTCATTCGATTAATCGAGTCTGGTTTAACGACGCTGGGATCGGTGCATTTCATTCATTCATTCAGATGCCTTATCCGTTATGAATGCCTAGCCATCCTAATAATTTATCCATATCAGAACATAGGTTACGCCCGTATCAGATGCTTCACTTTTTGTCTTTTAATCTATCAACCAAAGTGAGACATCATTCTGATCACAAAATAAATCAAAAGTGAAAAATGAATTCATTAGTCAACTGATCCGACGACGTTGGATTACGTTTGCACCTAGGCGAGTGAAAGATACCTAGGTACCGAATGATCGACAAATGAAATGAAAGGAGCAGATGAACGTTCATTCCTATGTAATTTGAACAACAATGAACCTTCACTCCAGGGAAGCACCTGATATCGGCTTAAGAGCGATCGTCAACTTGGATGGACAACTTTTTGAATTGAATTGAATTAATGCTTTATTCACATTAAAAAATCCTTAACGCTAGGTACTTACATTGCCCCACAAAACTGCTTACGCAGTTTAACTGTGAGATCATTGAGCTTACCCTTAAGGCATTGACTACTACCACCAGTAACCGCCAACAATAGATTTTCTATTGTGTCTGTAAGTTGTCTGGCAGTCAACGTGTTAAAGACATATTTTTACTATGAATAAACTAAGAGAGAAGAAAAGGTGTTATAAAGTTCTACTATTTACAAATAATTTCAGAAACACGGCCACTAGTTGCCTCTTGGGAACTTATGAAAGCAAGGCAAGATCAAGAATCGTCGCCCTTAGAGATTGAAGTACGTGAAAGGCGCATTGACAGGTGTGTTCAATTCATACAAAAAGATATTTATACTTTATTAAATTATTTTAACTTGTCGCACACAATAAGGTACAGACGCCAGCACATCAAGGTACTACGAACTGTCATTTTTTTTAAATAAATTGTCAACTTTATCGCTAATGCATTAAGGTTCAAGGTTGATTGGGAAAATTTGATAGTTTCGGGTAGCTTGACCTGCTGGCGTCTGTACAAAGGTGGACTTAATGCCTTAGGCATTCTCTACCAGTCAACCAAGGGTGGTGTAATGATAAGATGGCAGGTGCTGTGTTTAACAGGAGTTTATAATAATACAAAATATTAAAAAGTATGCATAAACGTGCACATAAGATATGCATAAATCATGCCGCTGAACGGCCCTGTGGGAACTTTCGGCCCTCTGGGGCAAAGCGACGTAGTGGTGTCAGTTTAGTCGGTTTTGTTTTGCTCTATAGTCGTACTTTCTAGTTCCATAGATACACTGTGGTTCGATAATAAGTTCCGCCGTCATATTTTTAGCAGCAGTCACATTTTTTTACAGACACCTCTTTGAGCAAGATATGCTGCTCAGGGAAGCGGGAGAGGCAGTGAAGAAGTTCGATTCCCGCCTGAGAGAATTGCAACGGTTGCGCATAAGAGTACAGGTCTGGATTTTTTTATGTTTGCTAAAAATTATCAAATAACTTGGGAGGGATAATATAATCATAACATCACGCTTGTAATCCCCGAAGGGTTAGGCAAAGGAGTTGTTACATTTTGTGCACCCACATTTCGCTAGTTAAGTATGTTTAAGTCCAATGGGCGCGAGCCTATTGCCGTCAATCACATAGTTAATTTATATATCATGGTTTCATTAATTCATTTTAATTCTTTTACCTATTGTGGTATAGTAATTTTATTTTTATGTGCATCGTCTTCACATATAATTATATAATTAATGTATGCAAAATATTGTAAAACATTTTAAAAGAGTAACGGTGGAGTTTCTTACCCATTCTTCTCCATACGAAAACTACCTTTTGAAAGGGGCGACTAGAATCAATTTTATTTTAATTTTATTTTTGACGTTCAAAGTGCCTTATAAATGCCTATCTTCTATATCTATACTTATAATAAATCTGTAGAAGTGAAAATTCTGTACATTGAAAATATCCAAAAAATAAATGGCAGGGGGTGTTACTTGACCGACACCGAACCCAAAAATGTGATTAAAAAAATTTTTGTCTGTCTGTCTGTCTGTCTGTTTGTTCAGGCATCACGCAAAAACTACCGGTTCGATTTCGATGAAACTTGGTATAATTATTCTTTAATATCCTGGGCACCACACTGGGTACTTTTTATCCCGGAAAAGTATATACAATAAAAAACAAACTTAATTTTGCGGTTCGATCCCTATACCCGATTACCACTGTCTGTACTGTACCAACCGCAAATACTAAGTTTGTCGTAGGTTGGGTCACCCGCAGTGGAGTTCGTTTTTATTCCTTTTAGTTTTTAGAGTTATTTAGGTTTATTTTTATATGAGTCGTAGGTATAGATTTTAATTTTAAAGTATAGGTAGTATATTTGATAGTGTACGTAGTGACCGTAGGTTATTTTATAATACTGTTAGGTAGGTTTAGTCATTCGTATAGATATTAGTTTTTAGGAATTTTGCTTATTTATTGAGTTTAGATTAGTTATCATCAGAAATAGGGTTATTTAGGTAGGTAGGTATTTAATTTTCTGTTATTGAGTTTTTTTAAATTAGTTAGGTACTTAGGTAAAGATATCATTTATGTACCCTCTTAATCACCACTAATGAGACACAATTGGTTTTCTATTGTAATTAGCCATAAAGGGCCCGCGACATAGATGGCATTCTGGGGAAGCCAATACATTTTATCCTGTTAGCACGTTCCCGTGGGTAAATTTCCGACATCCACGCGGGCGAAGCCGCGGGCAGAAGCTAGTTTGAAATAAATTAATTGACTTTGACTTTGACTTCAACCGGGCACAAATACTGGCTCCAGGCTGCAACTGAGAAATTCCTGGGGGAAAAACCCAATTACACTTTGCCCGACCCGGGAATCGAAACCAGGACCTCATGCTCAGCATTAGTGTTTGGGACCAACGAGGCCTTATTTATATAGGTAATGAATGTGTTCTTGTTTTCAGGAAAAGGACCAATTGTTGGAGCTTCACTTATACCAGATGCACAGAGAAATGAATGTTTTAAATAGATTTGAGATGCATGAAGACCGCTTAGCCGAAAGGGTGTACACTAAATTAATGCAGGTGACGGCAATTCAACATTTTAATTGATCACAATGGATAATAAACCCGCCAACGTTGTAATTTCTCGTCGATTATCAAAGCAAAACCAGCTGTTTCATAGAAAGCTACGTAGCATGTATGGAAAACCTTTATTTTTGTTTGGTTTCGCGCCGATGCCACCCTGTAAGCACGTCGAGATTATAGAGAGACTTCCACAGGTATCAGTGTCAGAGAAGATGCACACTAAAGCTGAACTGTATGCACAGACGCCAGCACATCAAGCTACTACAATCTACTACTGTCAAATTTCTTTAATAGATTTTCAATTTTATCGCTAAAGCATTATGGTTCAAGGTTGATTGGGAAAGTTTGACAGTTTCGGCTAGCCTGACCTGCTGGCGTCTGTACTTAGTTGACTGTGCAGTCAACCGCACATCAGTGGTAATACTTGCACTACGAAAAACTCCTTTGCTGCTACGGCATAAAGGCGCTGTCAATGTCAAATTGTTATCACTGTTGTGATAACAATTTGACATTGACAGCGTTCTATATTCATTCTGCAAAAGAGGGCTGTCAGAGCCATCTACAATCTCAGCAGACGCGAAACTCTAAGGCAACTGTTTAAAAAAATTAACATCATGACGGTTCCTTGTCAATATATATACGAAAACATTATGTACGTTCGAAAACATCTACATCTTTTTAGTAAGATAAGTGACAGGCATAACTTTAACACTAGGAATAGGAACAAACTAGATCAACCGAGCTTCAGATTGTCTAAAGTAAAAACTTCTTTTATGGGGTACTGTGTAAAATGTTATAATAAAATACCACTCGATATTCTTCAACTAAATGAGAAGAAATTTAAAACATGCATTAAACGCACACTATGTAGACAAGCATATTATAAGTTGGACGAGTATATAGTAGATAAAAATGCTTGGCTTAATGCTGGTCCTGCTCCACAGGCAGTTGGGTTTACAAGTTGATCACAATTTCAATATTTGGAGGAGATGCTTCCCCTTTTTGTTTTTTTTTAGTGTTTATTTTATATAATCAGGATTTTTAATACTTCAGTATTAAATACCTCTTCATGATTGGTAGTAATTTTTTTTTCTCTCATCTCTTAATTAAATTGCAAACTATAGTTTTGTATAATTTAGAAGCATTTTTGAAAATTTTGTAAATGTAAGAACCATGGATCCGTTTTTTATGTTATTTTGATGTTGACTTGAAAGAGCATGGCAGTTGAGAATATGTCATGCTCACTTAAATGTCTCACTGGTGGTGGCGCGTGTGTTGGATCATTCGGTTCCCTACGAAATGGTTGAGCTGGGTGGTGCTGATCCACGCGTCATGTTCGTGAACGGGCGCCATCTGTTGAGACTGGTCATCTCTTAACTGCCAGGGCTTATTTTTAATTTTATATTTTAATTTGTTTCTTAACATTGTTCTCACATATAGAAGCAATAAGAATAATGTAACCAGGATTTTGTAAAAATGTCTTGATTTAAAAGAGTGTCCGTGGAGTTTCTTGCCCGTTCTTCTCCAGAGATCTACGCTTTGGAATGGGCAACTAGCTTCAACTTTCTGACTAACTGACCGACTATTTAATTTTGACAATTCAAAAGTGCCTGTAAATGGTTTAATTGAAATAAATGATTTGAGTTTGAGTTTGACGGTACATAAAGCCATCAGAACCATACAAAATCACCATTTTAAAATAACGGTCCTGACAGGTCCGTGGAGTACAAGAACAGATCATCGACTGCGAGCATCGCATTGAAGAGCACATAACGCAGAAAGATGAACTGGACCTACAATGTCAGGAGCTACAGAGACAGTTCAAGCGGCTGGTGCAAGACAACAAGTTTGCTGACTTCCTGCGTCGTATATTCAAGAAGAAGTATCGGCCACCACGTGTTCGTGATGATGATGGTAAATCGGAATGATGTTTTCCCGATAGTTAAAAGCCTCTAGTCTGTCTATAGATCCGATCCAGTCTTTCCCTTGCTGCCCTCCCCCAACGAGGCCCCAAGCCAAGGTCCTTACCCCACAGGGGTTGCCTGCCTTAGTACGTAGTCGCTTAGTTTACAAGATTTTTTATAAGGTTATGCAACCCACAATATCCTTTTTTTTCCCGGGTTGGAAAATCCTCATGGATATCCACCGCCCTGGGTGGATATCCATCCGGCGGGGTCAGTCAGACTCTTACTGACTAAAAACCACCCCGGCGTTCCATCTCACATCTACGCCGGGGGTCGCGGGAACATACGATCCTTCCGTAACCCCTGACCGGCGGGCCTCCTCGGGTCAGGGGGGGGGGGGGTGAGGTGTTTGACTCCCCCCGCAACGTTTAAGAAGGGCGCGCGTGAGACACTACGCGCCGCCGCCTTTGGTCCTTTTTTTTTTTTTTTCTCGCTGAGAAATGCTTTATGCATCCCCGTCTCGCGGGGGACCGAGACGGGGTATGTGGGACTCCCTGTCGGAAGGACAGTATACCCACTAAAACTCAGCGGTGTTCCTACAAACGCCGTAATGGGAGGGCTATGGGAAATCGGAAACTTCCACGGCCCTCCCGGCGCACGCCCGCCAAGATGGTATGGCGGGCGTGCGCCTGGAACACCTGGCCATTCCCGTCCCACAAGGTGGAGACCTGTGCAAAACAGGCAACGGAGCCCCCGCACCCGTTGCCTGCTGGCCTCCACGCCCGCCTGAAAGGCGGGCCCCGCATGCCCCCCGCGTTGGGGGAGCTACGGCCGCAGAGGATAGGGAGAGCGGCAACGAAACACCGACACTCCTCTTCCCCTGCGGCCCCGCCGCGTCCGCCATCATACGGTGGCGGCCCCGTCAAGGCCGCGGAAGGAGGGAGAGCCTCTCCCGCCGCGGCCTCTATCCTCAGCCGCAATGTCTCCCTCACGGGGGACATCGCGGCCCGCCTCAGGTAGGTCACGATGTCGCGCAAGCGGCACCGCAACCTACCCGTGGGCCACTACGTCCCGGGCTAAACCGCACAGCCCGGACGAGCGGCCCCCGCTGGGGTTCCTCTTAGCTTCACCGTGGCCCAGCTCGCCACGGCTACTGAGCCCCCCCGCCTCGACAATGCGGGAACCCACCGGGGGGGGCCGCCTTTGGTCCTGGTGTAGCCCACAATATCCTAGGCTGACCTGTGAGGTACATAAAAAAATCAAATTCGGTCTAATAGGTGAGAATGGGCACCGTTCTAAATTAGGCATATGAAACATTCCAGCGTTGTCTTTGGGATGGCAACCACGGACTAGGTAAAACTCCATTACAGCCTGTGTCTAACACTTATTATCAGTTAGGCAGGCTTCATTATTCAACACCCAATACCCTGCATAAAAAAACAAAAGAACACTGTTTGAAATATATAAGTAATATTTGTTTTTGAACATTTTAAAGAGTCATCGGAATCCGAGTCTTCTGAATCATCTAGCGAGGATGAAGATGAGGGAAGCTTGGACAGCCGAGACATCGGCCCAATACGCCTCGACCCTAACATCTGTCCTGAGGGATGCGAAAGGGAAATCTATGACCTAACATACGAAATGAGGAATACCAGGTTAATAACGCACTAATGTACATACTGTTAATTAGTTCAAGTCGATAGAGAAAAAAACTAGTTTAGAGCCATTTGATTGGTTGAAACTAATTTATAGTAATGCTTCTTGAGTCTTGAGTAAGGTTCTGTAATACGGCACTTAGAGGCCATCGACTTCGAAAGGCTAACCTCAGTTTTGCCTTCAATTGTTCAGATTCTGATTTATGCAATCTCTGTACCTATGTACATACCGATAAAAAATGACGGCACGGTTGGCGCAGTGGTTAAGCGATTGACTACTGCGCTGCGTGTCGCAGGTTCGTATCCCGCACGGAACAAAATGGCCTACAAGTAGTTGTTCCGGGTCTGGCTGTTTGTGTATATGAGTTTAAATGTTTGTAAACGCACCCACGATACAGGAGAAATTCGTAGTGTGCAAAGTCTTTAAAAAAAAAATAGCTGATATCCATTATCCATAGATGTACCTCTCAAACTTACCCATGTTTTCATTTATATCGTGTTTGTATTGTATAACGTGCTGATGTCTGCAATTCTATGTACCAGCCAGCCAGCAGCCAGCAGTGCCAGCAGGTCAAGCTACCCGAAACTGTAAAATTTTCCCAATCAACCTTGAACCTTAATGCTTTAGGGATGAAGTTGAAACTATATTAAAGAAATTTGACAGATCTTAGTAGCTGGATGTGCTGGTGTCTGTACAAGCGCGTATTCTGCGTATTTTTTTTTCACTTATCTCAGAAGTACCTTAAAATCATAACGGAGAACTTCTTTCTGGAAGAGCCACTTGATAGTGACTACAAAAATAACTTAGATAATGTTTTTCAGTAAAAGGCTTTAAGTATAGTATGTGTACAGACATAAGCATGAACAAGAAATGTTGGAGCAAGACCGGATGGTGGAGCTTCTGAAGCGAGACATTGAAGCACACAACAAGATCAAGCGCAAGCTGTCCGTACAACTGGAAAGGAGGAAGAACGACCTCAGGGAATTTATGGTAAGATACGGCAATAGAATTTTCTAGAAAATCTAATAGTACGCGGCCTTCATAACGGCTTAATTAACAAAATGTTGTATGGGTAATACACGAATTATTATGTCAAAATCAGGGATACCTATATTCTAACTAGAATTTTCTACACAATTCTGTTTTCTGCTAATGTCCTTTCAGTAGGAGTCAAGCTCGTCCCGCCATCCTTCGCCTTGGCTTTCCGCGACGTGACGTTCGATCTATTTTTACATTCTATAATTTTATTTTCTATTGCCTTGTTATTATATTTTTGCGCCTAGAACACTTAAAAACAGCTGTCTTTGTATGTGAAAATACATTTTTTTGCTTCATTTAGCTAGAGAAACAATCCTGCATGAATGAGGTGGAAGCAGTGGTGGTACTTCGGTACGATCAGATTAGAGCGGCGGCTATCAATGGCTGCACAGGACCCAAGGGCCTGTCGGAAACTGTGGTGTTCCCTGAAGCGTTGCTGGCCCGGCTGAGGAGACGAGTGCTTGAGATACAGGAAGAGATCAGGCTACAGAGGCAGAGGCAGAAGTAAGTTAAAATGAATAGCAAAATTAAAATGGCAGGACTAAGTTAAAAGTTAAGTTAAAATAATATAAACAAACTCTGAATTAGGGCCTGCTTCACTACCTACGATAAAGGTCCTGTTTACTTACTTGGCAGATTTCATACCTGGTTCCTTTTTATCCTGTGAGTATTAGCTATTCGGAAATCGTGAAACACGCCCTAACAGTCACAAATGTTGACAAACTGATGTAATACTCTTTATTATATAAAAATTAAAGATTTGAAGATATAAGACGGCAGGAACTTACTCCTAATTTACTTATAGTTATACCATTATCTTAACATGAAGACATAAACTTAGAGCTAATCTTACTATGGTTGGTCCATGGATGGGTTA
Source organism: Apamea sordens (assembly GCA_945859715.1). Lineage (NCBI taxonomy): Eukaryota > Metazoa > Arthropoda > Insecta > Lepidoptera > Noctuidae > Apamea > Apamea sordens. The sequence goes on along the minus strand of OX243994.1, from coordinate 11,288,899 downwards.
CCATCTTTACATACCAAGGCCCCTGCCTCTTACTCGAGAAGCACGTTATGCCGTTAGTCCCGGCTGACATTTGCGGATCTTTGACAGGCGTTAGGAGTGGTCAGAAGCACGAAAGTCTGACAACCAGTCTTACCAAGGGGCATACCCCTTGGTAAGACTGGTTATGGAGGTCAGATAGGCAGTAGCTCCATCTAAAATTCAGCTGCATCTGGTTAGACTGGAAGACGACCCCAACATAGTTGGGAAAAGGCAGATGATACTTAGAACTAAATAAAATAGATGATGGTGATATAATGATGATGTTACCCTACAGGATAAACCGCACGCACTTATTCCGCATGAACGTGGACCTGAAAGCGATGGAGGCGGATGCGGAGGCGTTGCGCGCGCAGATGCGTGACGTGCTGACGCGCAAGCTCGGCAAGCCGCGCAAGGTACATCTTCCTAATCCCTCTCTCTAAGCCACGGGCCACATAGACGGGACGAGGACGGGACGCAGGCAGAGTTAAATAGCGAAGGAATCTGTGAATTCCATCATTTGTTGTACGTCTTCTTTTATTATGAATACATTTTTTTTTTAAGGTGGACCGCACGCTGGATGACCTGCTGCGTCAGCTGGCGCGCCGCCACAAGTACTCCGTGACGTATGGCACGCTGCCACACATCGTCGCGCAGCTCCGGAGCTGGCGAGTCAGTACTCTATACTAACTAGGAATATTGCTTCCTTTTTAGGGTTCCGTACCCAAAGGGTAAAAACGGGACCCTATTACTAAGACTTTACTGTCCGTCTGTCTGTCTGTCCATCTGTCACGAGGTTGTATCTCATGAAATGTGATAGACAGTTGAAATTTTCACAGATGATGCATTTCTATTGCCGCTATAACAACAAATACTAAAAACAGAATAAAAAACTTGAGAGGTGTCAAGGGACACCCGGATGGAACGAAGTTCACAGACAGACAGAGAAACATGCGACGCCGCACAGCTTACAATAGCTTACTATAGCAAAAAGTGTCGTGACAACTTTTCGTAAGAATTTTTTCCGTCTAGCCCCCTTTCACAACGCGCGATAAGGAACTTCGTTCCAAAACTTCGTTCCAATAAAAATCTTCTATAAATCAATTTACGTTGTTGAGCAGATAATTTATTATGTAGCTCTGCGACGACGTAGCTGCGTAGCGGATAATCTACGCAACGGCTACGGCGTAGCACTCGTAGCGATTATGTCGTGACAACTTTTCGTAAGAATTTTTTCCGTCTAGCCCCCTTTCACAACGCGCGATAAGGAACTTCGTTCCAATAAATATTTAAGTGGGGCTCCCATACAACACACGTGATTTTTTTTCCGTTTTTTGCTTGATGTTAATAACGGCCCGTTGCCGTTATTAACATCAAACAAAAAAACGGACGCTTTTAACTAAAAAAAGGTTATAATATAGTGTCTAATGTTGTATAGATAATGGTACTGAACCCTTTGTGCGCGAGTCCGACTTGCACTTGTTTTTTCAATAGGCCTGACCATATCGGCAAGGAACAGCCGTGGCAGCAAAAGAAGGTTACTATATCAGTGTACAACTGCTGGTACCCTTAATGCTCGTACACACGTTGTCGACGGTTCCAGTTGCCTCTGCCGTTGGCGCGTGCCAATTGTGAGGAGCACTTAGTACGCGCGTACGACTCGCGCTTAGCCGTTTTCGATTTAGAGAAATTACGATACCAAAAATTTTTAAACTTTCTAGGAATATTCTTTAACTTCCTTTTTTAAATAGACCTGTCGATCTATTCTGTAAAAATCTCTGTGAAAGTAAAATGAGCTTGAATCGAGCTGTCATTATTGAGTGAAGTGTGTGTATCACTTCAATCTTAGTTCACCTCAGTTTACAGGGTAAGTTTTTTACAGAATAGACCTGCTGGATATATATAGCACGGAACAGTCGTTGCAGCAAAAAAAGACGATTACTATAACAGTATACCCTCTTCCCTCTCTCTCACAGACACGACCGGAGAGAGATCATGAGGCGCAGGACCATAAAGTAGCTTCTACCTAGGTTTATTGTAAAGAAATTTGAATTTCGCGGGCTTTCTTCTTAAAAGTAGTGCTGAACTTGTTATTAGCCTGTAAGCTATTTTTAAGTAAAATAAATAATTTAAGAATTTATCAATTTCAAACTCTCTATTTGGAAAACGTGCCCGCGAGTCGTCTCGCGCTTGTCTGGTTTTTATTTAAATAAACCGGTAGCACTGTAACCCTCTTAGAAGGGGCTTGGACTTATAAAATAACGACATCAAATCTTTCAGGAGCGCCACAGTAGTCTCGAAAAGAAATATCTTGGCGCCTTGAATCAGTACTCTGATCGCCTCCGTTTGGCTGCGGCGCTGCAAGCAGATGTTTTACCACAAAAGGTAGGTACGAGTAGTTAATAAACCTAGTTTTGTTTTAAATTTTACTTTATAACTCTACTTTTCTTTGTGAAGGAGGGAATAACACTCTTTCTCAATGAGAAATACCAATCTATAACAGATTGTCAGTCTACTGCACAAATGATAAATGATTTATTTTCTGTAAGTAGGTAAGTTTGTACAAACACTTTTACACGTCCATCATATTTTTTTTAAACTAGATGAGTTCGGCGTTTCCTATCTGACTACTCTGAGAAGAAAGTTTACTAACCGCGCCCCCTGTCAACGTCATTCGAGCACCAATAGATTATTGTAGTGTAAGAATAATGACTTAAGTTTTATTTCCGCAGGCCGCTAAGAGCCCCGGCGAGATGCCCGGTGGTTACAACGTAAGGCAATACCAGCGCGACGTAAGCCGTCTGCTAATAGTGCGGGCACGGCAGAGACAACAGATAAAGGTATCTATAATGATACAAAGATCTGGCGTGTGGCTCAAATCGGAACTAAAGCCGCCATCTTGATTTCATCAATCAATACAATTTCTGAGACTGTGTCATTCTGGCGCCAAAAGATTGTTATAGCACTCTAACCTTGAATTGAATAATGTTAGGATTGGGAGGATTCCATTCATAACCAGCGCTTTAGAATTTGTTTCACGAAAGAAGTCTCGCAGATGCGGCGCTACAGGCATACGACGGAGACAAATCTTTATTTATTTATCTCGACATCATATTACAGGCACTGGTTATTAAAATGCACAATCTTAAATAGAGAAAGGTGTGTGATATATAGCAGGGTTGTTGTAGTAATGTTGCTAACTATAATAATAAAAATTTGTTCAACTTATTGCCGCGGGACTTCTCGTGAGTCGGACTCTACCTGGTACTTCGTCCGGGTGGATTACGATTTTTCGCATACAACTTCTCTCCTATAGAGGTGGATTTATAAAAGCGTTCCCTTGTTATTCCTCAGGGTTTTAATTATCATTAAATCAAAACTCATAAAGATTAATTTAACGGCTCTAGCTGTTCAAACGTGATTAACTTTCAAAGTAAAAGTATGGAAAAAAAACGTCACATTCTAGTGATTTTTTTTTTGCCTTTACTCAGCATTGACGCAGTTGTTAAATTAAAACGTTATGTTAACAGCAACTACAAGAGGAGATCCATAATCTTCGTTTAAAGCCGTTGTCAGAGTTGCCTCCACTACCGGATAGCGCCAGGCGCCCAATGCAGCAGGAATCAGACGTTAACCTGCGCATGGTCCCTAGGTCCTACTTCGATCACCGTAAGAAATACTTCCCGATGTGAGTTACCCATAATAATACTACTTACTTAATAATTTTGGAACGAAGTTCATTAACGTCGCTTGCGGTAGGAGGTGCCTTGTAGAAATCGTCACGTAATGAAAAAGCGTTATGCTCCCTCCATGAGACTTACCCTATATCACTGTCTCAAAAAAAATATACTGTTTCATAGAAAAGTGCAAAACCTACGCGGTTAAAATGTATAGAACAGCTAATTTTTTTTTTACTGAATCAATGGTAGGTAACAGGTATACGCGTCGATGTCCCTGCCACCTTATATAACAAATTCAAATCATTTATTTGCTTAAATATGGGTGGTTACATGAGATGATACATAATTACAAGTTTTTTAAACCATATCCTACCTTAATAGGTGTGCAAATATCGAATATAATAAAATAAAATATACTTACACATACATATATGTGCCCTTGCCATTAATAATAAGGTGGTTATTTATAGAACAGATAGACCGTTTGGAATAAGTTATATTGCCCCAATTTACCAAATACGGCAAAGTGTTGTTTTTCCATCAGAAATTTCTCAACAACAGCCCGGAGTCTGGAACATTACCTACATGAAATTTAAAACATAAGTAAGTAATCTGTGACATAACTGTCGATATGTGGATGAATTAAAGGGGACCAGTTTCTCTTACGAATGTTATCGCAATATTAATGTGACAAATTGTCAAGCGGGCGTAAACTGCTGTGATTGGTTGACTGATTTATCAGTAATTCGCTGTAGTTTGCCCGTGAACCATTTATCACATAATATTGCGATAATTTTCGTACGTATCTGGCCCTAAGACAGTTTTCTACAGGAAGATAGAAAGACAGAAAAAAAGAAAGAAAATACGTTTATTTGCAGTAAACACGACGCAGAGAAAGAACACGAAACACGAAAAAAAAACAAGTTGGGGGGGAAATATGCGTCACATCCACGCAAAACGGTCTTCGCTCAGTAGGTACACCTCTGCTTAACAATTCGGGGAATACATGTGTGATGTTATGATATGTGTTCCGATTACAGAGAACCTATAAGCTCGGAAATGGATATTGGAGGCGAAATGAACGTAACGACGCTCTTGTTTGACTGCCTCGATTCGATGCGAGTAACGCGGGACGACGCGGAAATCCTTCTGCGTGACATCATGGAGCAGCTTCCTGCCGTCATGACTGGGTTTGTTTGGTTTCACTCACCGCCAGGCGCCATATCTTCCTCCTGGCCTTATTCCAATTCATTTGGACTCTACACAGCACGTCTTTTGAGGTAGAAAAATGCTAAACCTAGACCTGCCACACTGTACAGTTGTGTCTACCTTGCCTGGACGAAGAAAGAACTCTTTCGTTTAATACCTTATTCTGTGGGAGGAACGCTTTTCAACTCACTCGCTCGATCACTGTGGTCTGCTTTATCTGCTGTCGTTCCGACATGTTGACAAGTAAAACTTTACATTTCATCTTATAGAAAGTTGTCCCGATATGATATGGTAGACCGCATCGTTAGAAAGTGGCTGCTGAAATTTGGTGGTGATCCTAGTCAGTATAAGAAGCAAACTCGAGCATTCGATAATCTGGCAGCTTTGACCGAGCATTTGATCAAACAACAAGTAAGTTATTATTACCATTATTCTCTTACTTTAACTAAAAATAATAAAGTCAACTGAGCTTTCTGGACGAAAGGCCTTTCGTCCATCCAGCACCCTAATTGCGTAACACTATCAATCAGAATATGAATAATTTTGAAGGATATTATTAATCCATTGCTTCATGTTCCAAAAATTTGTCTACTCTACAATGTAAATAACGCAATGAATGTTGAACTTTTAAAATCAAAGCCATTCCTACTGTTGGTATGTTACCCAATTGCTCCGCTGAATACGTTGTAATTTGATTTACGTTGTTGTTAATTTGTTTTTATTTGTATGTGTCGTAGTTAGAAGCAATGGAATCTCCAGAAGCTACGGATGAGGTGATAGACAATTTGGAGGAAGCTCTGAAGGACATGTCTGACACACATGATAAACTTGAAGACCGCATCGGGCCCGCCATCGCAGCACTATTGCACTCCGCGCGTGCTAAAGATATTTGTGAATATACCTTCCAGTACTTCCATCCTGAAAGTGTCCCCCTGTGTTTCTAGAAGCTTACAAATCTCAGACAGTAACCGCACCAGTTCGGACGTGACACATCGAGGTTCAGAACGAGACTATCACACAAGTATTAAGAGTGACACAGACAACGCTCTAAAAAGCCGAACTTTTTATCATACTTGATGTGCAGTGCCATAAGTACTTCCTGCTGGTACAAACAGTATAAACAGTTTGTGGATTCTGCACATGTAGATTACCTATTAGTCGTCCAAAACGCTCTTGACCGATTCTTTAATTGTTTGTTGTTTAATATTTGTGGTTACTTTTATTTCTGTGTTAATCCTCGCATCTTTTTAGATGATCCCGAGACGATGGCTTCTCTCATTAGATCGCTCATCGACGACGAGCATCCAGCCACCATGGATAGTATTCAAAGAATTCGTTCGTTCGACGTGGTGGAAGATATCAAAGGTTGGTCTACTTAAATACATAACTTTATGTAAAGGCGAACTATCTGCTGTTAGGTTCGTGTACGTGAGATTACCTAACAGCAAGCAGTTCAAATCTATACACGTACGAGTATTATATATAATCTAATACGGGTATCGATGATGTGCGTATCGGTAATAAACGTTGTGGACCTTACTTTCATTTTATTTTTCGCTAGACTGCGGTATTGTACTACCGCCCGAGGAAATAGAGCTGATGGTTTCGACAACGATAGAAGCCCTGAAAGCACAAATACTTGAACGAGATGAAGCTGAACGACTTGAAGAGGAAGTTCAAAGGGCCCTGGAAGCTAGGGACTTGGAAGCGGTTAGTTGCTTTGCTGTAAAGTTGCACTTATAAAGACTGCATACTTATTATGTACAGACGCCAGCATATCAAGCTACTACAATCTGTCAAATTTCTTTAATAGGTATTCAACTTTCGCTAAAGCAATAATGTTCAAGGTTGATTGGGAAAATTTGACTGTTTCGGGTAGCTTGATCTGCTGGAGTCTGTAACTTGATATTGGATGGCAAACAAGCCGACGGGCAACATCTGGAATATCAGAGGCGTCGCTGATGCGTTCCCAAACGAGAAACAAAGCTGAAGAATCGTATTTTATTTTTTGCCTGTATTACATCGGCACCCAAATCCCACCCCTTCAAACCGAACCACAGTATCTACCCATGTATACTGGCTGTGGATGACTATCTATTACAAAACGAATAGCTTGACATAAAAAATGTGTGTAATTCTAAATTTGATTTGACTAATAATTATTAATTAATTAATTATTTTATTTTTCCATACTGGCCACTAGACGTCTAACTAATCCAAGTATGTATTACAAATTGTTTATGCACGCATCTTGCAAGTTGCAAGTCGTTACGACGCGCGACGTTATATGCTTATGTGCTTAATCAAATGAATAAACAAAAATAATTAAGTATTTAAGTAACAACTGTATCTAAGTTACTAACCCATTGTACAATGATTTAGATATCGAGAACGAGCGTCTTGAAACCAGCCCTGGCCAAAAAATCAGCCCGTCCTACTGAGTCGTCCTTAAGAGTGAGTTCCAGAGTAGAGTTCAGATCCTTAATGAGCTTACACACCTCGGGCTCAAGGGTCACTTCTGACACTAGAGTCACGCCGAGCCGTGTCTCTATAGCTCCAGAAGGACTGCACATATCTTCGACAGCCTCTTTTGACTCTACCATGATGTCCAAGCAAAGTACCATGACAACAGGGGAACGGCAATCGTTAATAAGCCGTATTCGTACAAGTATTCTAGCACAAGATAAAGAAAGCCAATCAGGTCCAGTAGTGTCGTCTGGAGTCACTATTAAGACACCTGAAGAACCTGAACAGAAACCAGACGAAAACGAAGCAGCTGATTAGAGGGCACCTAAAGTGTTTTTGTTTTTTACCTTTTGAATTGTCCTTTCCTGGGGGTGGAGACACGTGTTGTTTAAACATAACCCTTTACGATGGTTAGGTCAGCTTTCCTCGTATTTCTACAACGGCCTTTAATGAACTACACCATATCCTACGCATTGGCATGCAAAGCACTAGTTTTTAGGTATGCTTACACATTTTATTCAGTAGTCAAAAAATATTATTTACTCATGCATTTATTATTATTAATAAATATGTTGGTTGCTGTGTAATTTCTTATTTCATTGATTGGTAAACAACTTGATGGTAGGTAAGTGCAGGCCGGCCGCCTATGGACAATAATGCAAATCTGCATTACCAACATGACAAAGCGGAAATGTCTCTTGTGCCTGCACTTAGATCAACAGCCATATTCATAATATCTTTCCATTATTCTTAGGTAGGTTAGGTACTTTAGATCCATACTGCATGGCACAAAATCGCCTGTACTGTGCAATTATGCATTTAAAATATGAAAGTGATGTAGGGGGATTTTTGCAATACGGCGCGTTCCACTATATGGGGATAAAAACTGCCACCTGCCCACTTCAGATGTCGCTACTATTGTGTGTCTAAGAATTTGACAGCTAGTTACTATCCATAATCTTTTTGTAATCAAGCGACTTCTTTTACGCATAATCTATCTATCTATACTTATAATAAATCTGTAGAAGTGAACATTCTGTACATTGAAAATATCAAAAAAATAAATGGCAGGGGGTGTTACTAGACCGACACCGAACCCAAAAATGTGATTAAAAAAATTTTTGTCTGTCTGTCTGTCTGTCGGTCTGTCTGTCTGTCTGTCTGTCTGTTTGTTCAGGCATCACGCAAAAACTACCGGTTCGATTACGATGAAACTTGGTATAATTATTATTTAATATCCTGGGCACCACACTGGGTACTTTTTATCCCGGAAAAGTTTATACAATAAAAAACAAACTTAATTTTGCGGTTCGATCCCTAGACCCGATTACTGTACCAACCGCAAATAATAAGTTTGTCGTAGGTTACGTCACCCGCAGTATTATCTGTGCGACCTTTTTGATTCCTTTTAGTTTTTAGAGTTATTTAGGTTTATTTTTATAAGTCGTAGGTATAGATTTTAATTTTAAAGTATAGGTAGTATATTTGATAGTGTACGTAGTGACCGTAGGTTATTTTATAATAGGTAGGATTAGTCATTCGTATAGATATTAGTTTTTAGGCATTTTGCTTATTTATCGAGTTTAGATTATTTATCATCAGAAATAGGTTTATTTAGGTAGGAAGGTATTTTATTTTCTGTTATTTAGGTAGGTACTTAGGTAAAGATATCATATAGGTACCCTCTTAATCACCACTAATGAGACACAATTGGTTTTCTATTGTAATTAGCAACAAAGGGCCCGCGAGATAGATGGCATCCTGGGGAAGCACATACATTTTATCCTGTTAGCACGTTCCCGTGGGATAATTTCCGACATCCACGCGGGCGAAGCCGCGGGCAGAAGCTAGTTAATTAATATGCCCCTTTGACTGCAGCCGACTATGCAGCTGTTGACTGCACAAAAATACGGGCGCCCCCCGCCCAATTTTTTTCAGTATTGCCATGTACTTTTCAAAGATGTTAAAAGACAAACACTTGAGAAAGATCTACGAATTAAAAAAATGGAAACATGATGGATGCATGATGATGGTGGATTTCGTCGAGACTGTGATTTTTAAACCAGAAGAATTTATGAAAGCAAAAGTACACAGGTCATGCTCCCAAGAGAACTAAGTCTGTTTTCATTACTAGGCAATAATTGTGGTCTGATATTATGTAAAATATTATAGTAAAGGTGTGTGTGTTTATATTCCATCATACATTGAATTTTTTAGACAAGAAGATCATCCTTGAATTGGTTTGCAACTCCGATTTTACCAGATAGGTACCTATAAGACTTATTGTAGGTGTTTGGTGAAATTTGCCCTAAAGTGAATAATATATCTACCTACATAAGTTCTACGCTGTCTGCCGGATCGTTCGCTTCCATCCGCACAAACGCAGTTCGTTGTCGATTCATGTTACTCGTATGTTCTCGTACATAGTCTGCCAAATGATTTGGCTTCTGCATATTTGCTTTGTGTATCTCTGTGTATCTATTATCCACATACTTTTCTTGGTAGCAATTTGATGAGCGTAATGGAGTATTCAGTATAAACTAGAAGTATATATACCTATATATTACCAAAATAACAAGCTTTGAATATCAGCATGGTTACTAGTTAGTTATTTACTGTGTATGAAAGTTATTATTGAATATGGTAGTAGGAAAAGGGTTTATGAAATAAAGCACAGACAGACAAGGCTAAACATTTATTTAAATTTAGGCTTGTCAGTAATTAATCAGAAAACTAGAAAGAAACTCCATGGAAACAGTAACAAAGTAGGTATTATATCAATACATTTCTTACATTGTCATAAATTATCGTTATCTTTAAAACCAATTAATTCTATCTCTTGGACAACGGTCCAAGAGAATTCAAAATAATAGCAACATAATAACAATAGCTAGGAATATTGGTCATAATATGACTTATACAACAACATTTTCATAATAAGCAATAATTAAGGTATAATATCAAATTAATTAACTTACGTGACATCTGGTCGATCTATTCCACATAACAACAGCACTAGAACTAACCAACTGAACATTTACCAATGAACTGTCCTGATAGCCATCGAGAGATCGCGTCACCCCCGTAAGGGGGTGAGGCGAGCGGAGCCGGGGCGTCGCCCCCCGGCCGCAGAGTGCTGTGCGGTGGCCCGTAACTACGGGCCCCTCGTGATGTCCGCATCAAAAGGCTTTGTAGCCTGCAAGGCGCGCGTGAGTTGCGCGCGCCCGTGTGAGTGATTGCTATGTGTTTTTCTGTAGGCGCGCCGCGACGCCGACTCACGGCGCCGCGCCGCTTTCTTCACGACACCTCGGCGGTCTGTCCCCGCCAGGTGAGACCCCCAGTTACCTGGGGGAGGCCCGGCGAGTGTCCTGATAACGTCGTTACAATCCTTTTTATACACTACCAACGTCTTTTACGTAAAACATCTACCGCCATTTTGAACCAATCACAGATCATCATATATTTTGGCTTAATATCTTCTAATTCTAACACAGGTAATAGAAACAAATCTTATATAGTGAAACCATTTTAAGACATTATAAGGTAATTAATCAATTTAATAAGAGTTGATTCTTAATTCTTAGACATCATCAAAAAGTATATCAACATCAACTGACAGTATTGTACCAATCATTTGAAACAACCTATTATATTATAATATAGCAATGTAAAATCTAAGATATACTACAAAGGTAATCAAATATTAATTAATCATTTATAGTAATAACATTCAAGTGTTTTTTACTAGTTAAAACTGTTGTTTTTTGTAAGTAAACACAATATCTAGTCAACTTAGGTAGGTAGGTACTTCTAAGTTGGTCCCAAGCTTCGTAAATGTGACAGATTCCATTATTCAACAAACTATATTCCAAAATTATAATTATATTAAAATGAAATATCTAATAAGCGCATGTGGTCGGTAGCGTTCTATTGTGTCGGAAGATTTTAAAATCCCGTTTGAATCTACCGTTCATTGTGTCCACGACCCATCTACATAAGGTCACCAGTCTCGACTTACAGCATTGCCACGTTGTATGGTAATGCGTGAACAGACGACCCACCGCTTGAAGATGTCTCGAAATACTAATATGTGCACTCGGACCCCATGACCCTAATGTTTCAAACCCAAACGGCTCGAACTTATAAGTTCCAAAGAGATTGGAGTATTTGCGCCGTTTGATGTTTTCCGCACCTGCAGGAGACGCCCCAGCAAAGCCCACCGTGCTTGGATGATGGAATGGCGCAAGGATGTCGACACACGTTGCATCCCACACCAAAGGCCTACCTACCTTCCAAGGCATTATGGTCATTCCGTCTGGTCTCTTCCCATCGTCGCGTGCCAAGCCATTACTGGCAGCTAGCAGGCGAGCTGGCACCCCGGCGGTTATAAGAGCACGACAGATGATATTATTGATGCTGGCGTGCCGTGTTATCGGGCCTGCACTTTTACTGCAGGATAAGCCATGATGTCCGAGGCAGTCGACACCTTCACCGCATTGGCAGTGATGCGGAGCCACACAACAGGCGCCCAGAGGCAGACAAATAGCGAGCCGGAAGGTGGTGTCACCCAGCAAAGTGCCTATGTTGGGTGACGGTAGCGCCTGAAGCCAGAGACCCGACTCTCACTCACCCACAGCCAGTAGGCGGGCACGCTCAGCAGTATTGGTGGACGTATTAATAAGATTATTTCGTACCAACCCGCTGAGCAGCTCGACCCACTGTCTCTGGGACGATGGGCTCAAGAGCCAATCTGTATCCGGGCAAGCCATTTTCTAGGCGTTCACCGCGTCGGCCAAGCACGGCACTTCAGAGTCAACCAGGGACGGGGCTAAAATCTTCCCGGTCAACTTTTCGGTGCTATGGACAGAGGACAGGAACGCTTGCACGCTCGGTCGTCCAAAGCCACATGACTGGATGCTGCGAATAATTTGGTCAATTTTGTCCAAGAGTTTTGGCTGCTTCCATAAAGGGGAAGAGCGTAGAAATACATAAAATTTGGGCCAAACAACAGTATCTAATCAATCAGGGTGTATGCCGAAATTGTATTCAGTTCCGACAATAAAATAAAAAATTGAAACTGAATAAATACTCTTTGGTATATTTATATTTTTCATGAATTATTTTATTTCTTAAATTAATAATTTTACTAATGAGTACACATACATGTAGTGTGGATAGGGGCGTAATTTTTTAGGGTTCCGTAATTTTCATCAAGATTCGATCGTGGTTTTTACGTAGTTTATGTATGAAAAACCGTAAAAGTAGGAATGCAGAGAGAATTTACGGTGACGGTGAATATACGGAGAGGTTACAGAAGTGGTGGTCGTGGTACGCACGGCTACACATTAAGCTAACATAACCTGTATAAGCTGACTTCTGATTGTACGAAAAATCTATACAATTCGAGGTCAGCTAAAACTGGAAAAGTATTGCTTGATGTGTAGCCGTGTGTACAGATGACTGTAATAATTATGTTAGTTCTCGATTTCACCACAATCGTTTAGTAGAGCCATGTCGTTATTATCAGTGCTGATCTGTACATACTAAATCCATACATTCTCTCTCATTTTATTTGTCTGTGGAATTTGTCTTTGTCATTCACTCTTCTATGTTGTATTTTTATATCTATGGTTTTTTTATGTGGTTGACTGACAAGACCTCAAGTTTTGCAAAATTATTATTCATTTTATTTATTCACTGATTTAAAGTTGAATTACAAGTGATTTTGTATCAAGCTAACAATAGAAGTGATAGTAATTGTGCTGGTGGTCAATTTCGTACATTAATTTTGTTGTGATTATGTTCAAAATAAGTTTGATTTATTATTTGGTCTTACTTTTCATCTGAGTTGCTTATTGTGCTATTTCCCAAGATAGAGTTTTACATCGATGTGTAAATAAATATATAAATTGGGATTTAACTCAACTGGCACATCTTTCTTTCGTTGATTGGAAATGCACTAAGTTGCTTGGGAAAATAATGCCATGTACGCTCCAGATAATAGAAGAAAGGAAGCCAGAGATGTTATTTACCGCAGCAATTCAAGTCTTGACTTGATATATGCTGAGCATCCCTCGGGGAATGGCTTACGACGTGAGTACGGAAGTCATGGTTCAATTGACGTAATTGGAGGCGCTAACGACCGGTTACCCGCGATGGTACACAGCTACAGCGGTGTGTCGGCACCGGACAAGACGCCAGGCCTTAGTCGCGCCGTCGATAGGATCGCTGATGGGCTTGCCAGTGACCATGCAGATGGACCACCATCTAGATCAAGTGCCAGTCCAAAACCTAGGCTTAAATTGAATAAACTGTGGGGTGGAGCAGCACCTGTGTTAAACCGTCCGCCTCTAGACGATAGTAGCCTCACTGCAGTAACGGATGGCAACAAAAGAAAGCAGTTTGCTCATTATGACTGCCAGTCACTCCTGGCTAACCTAAGTTATGCTGCTGAGATCCGTGGAGCATTGCTGAGTAGACGTCGTAATACTACAACAGGAGCATCTGCTGCATCTTTGCTTGCAACTCGTGGACTGCCTCCAGGAGATGATGCGGTGCCAGACACAGGCGATGGAAGATCAAATGAGTTGTTAGAAAGCTGTCCATTCTTCAGGAATGAATTAGGAGGTAAGACACTATTGTTTCACTGTCACAAATTGTTAAATGAACATATAGTACAAAGTAAATCAATCCAAAACGTAAACACACTTGCCTATGTATTTCAATACAATACTTTTTTTAGTTGGCTATTTGTACGTACAGGGGGCTTTGCACCACCTAAGCTCCCTTATTTCTACAAAATAAATGAATATATTAAAACCAATACAAGATAACACACTAGTATGTAGGAGTCAATTATCTTTTTACATTGCTATTTACTTACTACAAAATAACCATTGTGTCATCTGTGAATCAGGTGACACAAATTATGCTCTCACACTTGACATTGTTATTGGAAGAATGTGTATTATTTATGACTCATAGATGACACCAAAAACAGTAATATCCATGTTTTTTCTCCATATCATACCCATGTATGTTATGATGCGGTTTATTAACTGAAAACTTGTAAACAAGTTCTGCAATGGTAGTTAAATCTAACCCATCTATTTTATTAATATTTAATCTTGTATGAAATAAGAAGTCTGAAGCCCAAAAGTCTGACAACCAGTTTTACAAAGGGGTATTGTATTACCCAGTACCTGGGTTGTAGAGGTCATTTAAGCAGTCTATGTAAAATACTGGTATCTGGTTAGACTGGAAGCTGACCTCAACATAGTTGGGAAAAGGGTAGGCAGATGATAATGAATCTTGTATGAAATGTGTAAGTGGCATGTAAGCTTTATGAGCACAATTGTGTGTAAGTAGCGACAGGAAGACACTCAATTGTCTGCGCACACCATGATAGCCTGTTTCCCTCAGCTGACTTACAATTGGTGCAGGATGCCAAGCGGTTTACATAACATAACAACATACTCCAACATATTCTAAAGTTGCCGTTTATTCATGAGAAAATAACTGGTGCGCTATGAACACATCATGTTCAATTTTGTTTCAATAATGGGTGTTTTTTTATATTTTATTATATATCAATCAATCTGTGTAGCCTTTTCCCAACTATGTTTGAGTCGGGTTCCAGTGTGACTGGAAGCAGCTGAATACCAGTATTTTATTGGACCAACTGCATTAAATCATCATAACTCAAATACAAAAAATAAACATTGGAATTTGTTACAAATTATTTGATATTGCAATGGGCATGCAAAAGTTATTTTTATCACACATAGTTAAATTATATGTCATCATCATCTACCCAGCCTTTTCCCAACTATGTTGAATATTTGAATACCAGTATTTTATATGGCGCTACTGCTTATCTGACCGCCATACCCCAGTTACTGGGTAATACAATACCCTTTGGTAAGACTGGTTGTCAGACTTTCGGGCTCCTGTCTACCCGCAACTACTGCCAAAGATCCACAAGTGACAGCCGGAACCAAAGGTTTAACGTGTTTTCCGAGGCACGGAGGAGTCTCGGTATGTAAAGATGGTCACCATTCCACAGACCAACCGCGGCAAACATAACTTCGACCTGTGCTGTATTATTTAGCCACAGGCCTGGCAGCTATACTTATGATACATATAAATACACTAGTAATACATTTATTACTTAATAGCCATGAATGCAATGTTACTTGTCTCCTTGTGATCAACTAGTTCTAATTGCTTACTACATTGCTAACATTTTATGCTTCCATTCAATATAACTTATTCATTAATGCAACAATTACTGAATAGCCAGTTAGTCATGCGTTAACAGTGTACACTTGCCAACAATAAAGAATAATCTAGTTGATACTTAGATTAAACAACTTTGGAATTGAAAGTAATAGTAATATGAGATATTATCTGCATAAACTCACTTAACCTTTCTAAAGAATTTGCTGACACACTGTTCACTGTTCAGTTGGAGCACCCCAATTCAAAGTCTGTACTGTTCTTATTTTGATTTAATATTTTACTTAATCTGTAGCTAGAAAACATTCATGTTTTTTCCTTCTTGTTTATTGTATGGTTTCATCCTACGACATTTCTGTCTCTTAATATGAGTCATAGGAAAGTGGACAGGGGGATTACTGTAAAGTAGGTTTACATTTTATTAATCAATTTGATACCCCTGATACCTACCTATGTACTTAAATTTATTCCTAGAATATTTATGGTCCTTATTTGATATAATATGTACATAAACATTTGCAAAAGTGTCCCTTTTGAAATGGCAACTATTTTTCGTTCTTAAATTGTAATTAGATACTGTATTGAACTGTACTCAACACGGTATAATGTACATCCACTTTTTATGTTGAAAATTGTTGCACTTTCATTTATTACTGTTTCTTACTTGTTCAGAAAATTTGTCATTAACACAAGTGAAAATTAATAGCAGGTGCTATTCTAATAACACCTCAATGTATGACTAAATAATTGCAGGTTATATTTAGAAGTTTACAAGCTAACATAATAATGATTCATAACTTGTATAATTTTTATCTTACAACAAGGGTTGTCTTGTTATGTCACTTATATATATAAGTAGGATCAATTTTTCATATTCTCATTTTATGCAAATAAAATTGCAGAAAACTGATATTGCTGTCAAGGTTTTGGAAACCAAGGGTTCGTTTTTTTTGTGTTCGTATAGCACTGCTTGCTTAAGTGGGTTAAATTTCAATACAGCATGTATTAAAATTTAACTCACTTAAGTAAACCAATATGTTCCAACTCACAAAATCCATAAACAATACATAAATAAACATTTCATAAGCAATACTGAAATAAACATTTTAATCCAAAAACATTAAACAATTAATTTTTGTAATAACAAGTTACTTCTTTTAAATTTTATTATTTTAACATATCTCGGGACCATGGGGTCCCGACCTTTTTGGAAGGCGTACGAGGAGCCCGAAGCCAACTCGCAGAGGCCCCTTAGGAAATTTTATTGTAATGTGGCACCACCCGACGATTATCCCTGTATGCACTGCAAGTGCACCCAAGGGCAACCCCCGGTTAGTGTAGAACTATTACAGGATATGGAAAAATACAAATTTGGGCTATGGGTTTGGGTGGCTAAAGTGGACTGGTTACCAATAACTATGGAAGAACTATGGCCCCTGCCTAATCAATGTTTTATATAAATACACGGATAAAATGTCAGGGGGTGACTTGCACGCTCAATAATGGGCCCCCGAAAACGGTCGCTAGCACATAGTGTCGTAGCGTCAAGGGGGCAACATGTCCTGAGGTGCTTATGAGGAGTGGAGAGGTATTCTACGGCTATCAGGACAATCCCGGAAGTAGGTACGGTCAAGATCCCTACCAGCATCTTACTGAAATACTTCCTCCCTCCGAGCACGTTTGCTCTTGCGAATCTCAACTCAAGCCAGCCAATAAAGGCAAGAATGAGGTGGAAGCTCTGTTCCTCGTCAGTGTTCACTCCAGCCGGCCAATAAAGGCAAGCTAGAGGTGAGGAACAAGACTTCTCCCGGGAGATAGGGTCCGTGGGGTCGCTACTGCCCAACAGCTCGCCACATGCTGCCCTGCGGGTTCCTGTATCTCTCTTGGTCTGGCTCCTTACCCTAGTCCTGATCCGGCAAAGTAAACTCTTCCGTCACAGACCTAGAGTTTAGAGCGCGCAAGCCCCACCACGACGTCAACGTAGAGATACGGCGGTGGTACTCATGCAAACCTACTAACACTAGAAGTTAAGTAAAATTGTTACTAACCCTATGGACTCCTGTCTGAAATAAAAGTATTCTATTCTTTTATATTAAAGATGATCATACATGCGGTCATGCCCATAATTTATGATATCGCCATTTCCAGGTGAAGAAGAACGTTGCGTGTCACTATGTTGGAAGACCGCTCGCGGCGCTATACTTGGCCAATCCGGAGGCTGGCACCGTCCACGCGCCGCTTACGGGATTTCTATGCTGGAGTTCCCTCCAGGACACACACATTGGCGTCATGGCTGCCCATTTGCCAGATCCCTTTCACCATTCCCAATAGAGAGCCAAGATCTCGGCGCTTTATACTATAGGAACTACTTCTACAATCAACGTGAGTTATTCACTTTTATATGCCTACTGCTGCCACTTTCGCAGAAAATATGCACTTTAATCGCTTCGTACAAATCTACTATAATATTTTTTTCTTCCCAGTTAAATGCCTAGGGTGCGATGACAGGTTAACTTATTATGACACTCTTTATCTTTTGCCTTATCCGAAATGGGCTACTTGGATTCCCCTTTAAATACTTAAATAATCTAATTAAAAATTTAATAATCTTTCTTAAATATTAATATTTTAGATTTGACATATTATAAGTTTTGCGCTTTAATCAAAGGATGTATTGCTTTTGTGCCATAGCTCATCAAAATTGGTTTGGAATGGATGAAAATCTCGGACCCGTTGCAATATCTATAAAGAAGGAGAGGGTAGAGCTTCGTCGCGGGGGCGGTGACGCGTCTGCGCCCGCGTCCCAACTAGCTTGGCAATACCGCCTCATCCTACGAACTTCTGAATTGCTCACATTACGCGGCTCCGTACTTGAAGATGCGCTGCCCACGGCTAAGCCCAGCAACAACAGCGCAACATACAACACTAAAGATGCTTTGGAATACATCGCGCCTGAGTTACAAGTTGGATGTTTGAGGTATGTCATGCACCAATCATTAAAAAGCGAGATTAGATTATATCTCGGTCCAAATTATTCACCAATCATAATTTATAAATTGCGTCACACGGAAAGGTAAATAAACTGCGTATGACTGTATTTACCTTTTTGCTATTGTTATTGGATTTAGAAACGCATATTGAATCTCATACACAAAACAATAATTCTTGTCCTCTCTTCAATAATTTCCTCGTGTCATATTTATTTAGTTTTATCGCCAAATAATGGCCTAACTTGCTTCCAGGCTTGGTATAAACAATGGTGGGGCAGAGGAGCAACTTTTACGACTGGACGAACAATGTGTCACCAGACACTACAAAGTTGGAGTCATGTACTGCAAGAGTGGCCAGTCGACTGAAGAAGAAATGTACAATAACCAAGAAGCTGGGCCAGCTTTTGTAGAGTTTCTCAAAATGTTGGGCCAGACGGTTCGATTAAAAGACTTTGATAAATATAAGGCCGGGCTCGACAATAGAACTGACTCCACTGGACTGTACTCTGTGTTCACCACGTATCAGGGCTGCGACATCATGTTTCACGTCTCGACAATGCTGCCTTATACGCCGAATAACAGACAACAGTTGTTGAGAAAACGCCACATTGGCAACGATATAGTAACTATAGTCTTCCAGGAACCCGGTGCTGCGCCGTTCACACCGCGGAACATTCGTTCTCAGTTCCAACACGTTTTTGTTGTAGTTAGAGCTATAGATCCATGTACAGAGAATACGCATTATAGTATAGCTGTGAGTCGTGCTAAAGAAGTGCCTTTATTTGGACCTCCAATAAAAGATGGTGCGATTTACCCCAAAGGAGAAGCATTCACTGACCTACTTTTAAGTAAAGTAAGTATATAATATTAATCTTGTATCTAAAAAGCAAAGGATTTAATGGCATTTTCGTTATTATAAATTGTTGTTATATTTTTTAGGTTATAAACGGCGAAAATGCTGCAATTCAATCACCAAAGTTTAGTACAATGGCAACGCGCACCCGTCAAGAGTACCTGAAAGATTTAGCGAAGAATTATGTGACTGCTACCACTGTTGAAACTGGACAAAAGTTTTGTATGTAACATTTATTATCCTTTATTAATAAACATTATAGTAACGACAAATAAACAAAACATAACTGGATAATGTGCGTTCACTTTGTACTGTGACAGTGGTCCTCATTGATCTAGTGGTCGCATTCACTATTGCTGAGCATGAGGTCCTAGGTTCGATTCCCAGGTCGGGCAAAGTGTTACTGGGTTTTTTCGTGAGGATTTTGTCAGTAGCAGCCCGGAGTCTGGATTTGTGGCAAACTCGTTTTATGACAAAAGGCTTGCACCCTATTACATGGGAATTTAAAAGTAACAAATTAAATGTGGGTGTACTATAGGTACACCTCTCGCCTAACCTTTCGGGGAAAACTGGCATAATTTTATGTTATGTAATGTAATCACTAGATATTTTTTCTTTCTCTAGCTATATTCTCATCGTTACTAATGAAAAGCGGCAACAATTCTGCGAACAGCACTTTAATCACCCGAGTGGAAAACTGTACGAATGACGTATTAGTTGGAGGCGCGCTGTGTTTTCACGTGAGTTTTAATTATCCACATATCCAAGCGACCCTCTCTTCGCAGGGTTATAGACACATCATCATTTCCCTAAAACATAGCTTTAGAATTGAAAGCCATCTGTTTCCGAAGCGAAAAAGAGATATTCATCATGTATAGGTCCATCTCTCTCTCGCACTACATTATTGAGGACTCTAAGCCCAAGTTCGTAAAACGACGTAAAAATATCGCGCACTGGATTTTGAACTCTCGGTGTTGAGCCGAGCGTTGAGAATCCAACAAATTGCATCGCAGCGCGTCAAAAAAACATACTGTTGGATTTTGAACTCTCAGCACTAAGCAAAGCGTTGAAAATCCAGTGCGCGAAAAATAATCTTCGCGGGAAAAACGCTCCCGTGTGAACCTGGGCTAACACTTACTATCGACAAAATCTATATGTGACCACCGTAAGGACTATTCCTGCTTACAGCTCATATTATTAGTCGACTTAAAAAGGATCCTCTTTTGTTTTACTTACGGACGCAGATGGTCATCATGTGCACGGGATTTTGTTTTCAAAATGGTTAGATATAGGTTTTGACGATAGTACTGCCGTAGTTTTCAGTATGTCATCTGCAGTAACGATAAGTAAATCAATATTTTAGGTGCAAGTACAAGATGAAGGTGCGAATGGTTCCCTTCTCGACTGCATAATGGGCGTATCAGCAGACACGGTAGTGTTCGTCGAGGATAGTACGCGGCAAATTGTTCTAGTTCTACCCACCACTTCGTTACTAGGTGAGTTACTTATAATCGATGTCACGGCGTTATTTCACCTCATACATAATCCTTAATATAATATATATCATTGATTGATACTTCAATTTAAATGAGTCATTTATCGAATTGCAGTGCTAACGTCTGGCTCATAAAAGTTGATCCTGAAAAGGCGCGGCAAATTTTTAAGATAAAATTGTATGTGGTATCACTGAGTATAGTATGGTATGCTTGATACTTGGAAAGATATTATATTATTTAGGTTTAGAAACAAAATATTAAACTATGTACCATTGTTATCTATTCACTTTCCCCATTTTATAGGAAGTTCATTGATGCCTTTACTCGTTTCTGCTGTTGTTTTGCTTGTAGACAAATACAACAGCCTGATATTTTATAGTTCGAGTGTCATACATCTGAAAACATCACAGTGAACTCTTGTGGTGCTTAGCTGATACTGTGGTCTGTGCCAAAAGTATCAGATGAAAATAAACAAATGGATCAGAAAACCTGCGAATGTCAAATTGAGTGCTTTAATTTGATTATTTGAATACTACCCAAAATTTTATTTTTTAATCACCTTAAAGATTGTATTCATTTGACAATTGAGGTTAATTTTATAACTTCAATTTATGCCCATGATTTTTTGAATTATAAATTAATATCATTACTAAAACAATAATTGTTGGTAAAAGTAGTGTGGATATAAAGTTGAAACCTTCTCAATACAGATAAATGTGTTACTAATTCTCTTTAGTGACTCATTGCGAAAAAATTTAATTAAAAAAAACCCTGAACAGGGTTTGTTTACACTTTCAACAGATACTTTTGGAATTGACATTAGTAAAGTGTGACTTAAGAGTCCTCTGTTATATGTTAGTATTTGTTCGCAGGATGGGTGGTGAGTGGCGGCTGGACTCGCGTGTACTACCACCGCGGCGAGAGCGTCCGGCTGCGGGGCGGCAGCGACGCCCTGCTGCGCCGCCTGGCCAGCGTGGCGCCGCCGCACGCGCACACGCTGCACGAGATCACGCTCGAGCGCGGCACCAATCCGCAGCTCGGTAACTATTTAAATTACTATATCACAAAAGTCTTTTCTATCTTCGTCGTTTTTCAAATTCTCTCTTTTATCAAGACCGAACACATACACCTTTTGAAGCAACGGCACTGAGCAGACGATTGCATAGAAAACTTGTATTTGATTATTTGATAACCAAGATTAAAATAGCGTACACCCAAACGTGTACGCGGTGGTGTGTTGATCTCAACTCGAGATTGGTAAAAACCAATCAAACTAAAACTTTTAAAATTTATATTTAATTTTCAGTCTGTCAGTGTCACATTTTTAATCAATTACCATATTACGACACAATCTGAACCGAATAAGAGTTTTTATTTGTTTCTTTCTTCCCAGGTTTCCACGTGCAACCAGACGGTCTAGTGACGCTAGTAGAGAGCACAGGTTGCGCCGCCCGCGCCGGCATCAAGCGCGGCGCTCGGCTGCTGGAGGTGTGTCGCGCCGCCGTGGTCGCGCTGCACCACGACCAACTTGTTGATCTGCTCAAGACATCCGACCCTGTAACGGTGAGCGAACGAACATAAAATGCAAATCATTTGTTTCAATTTGGCACATAAAAGGCACTTTTAGATGCCAAGATTTGAAAATAGAACGGATTGTAGTTCCAAGAGGAAAAATGATACACTATTTTATTGTACTGTTACAGGTGACGGTAACATTCGCGTCGAGTTCCAAATGCCAGTGTGAGGCGGGACTAGAAGAGTGGCCGCCCTTGGCCCGCGCCGACGCGCAGCAGCCGGGCCGGCCGCGCCGCGCCTACGAGCGCGGCCACTCGCCGCCGCGCTCCGACAGCTCCGGCTACGGCACAGGTACGCACGCGCGGGCACGTTACTAAGGGTCGTCTGTGGCTGCATTCGGCAGAGTAATGCGATATCTGACGACAAGGTAGCCTACAAAAAAGGTCATTTGTTGCCACATTATCAACATTCGACATAATTGAGCTCACGATGAGTAAGTACGATTCACATTCATTCACCAGCTGACAATGCACTCGGCGGTGTCATACCGCACGCGATGGGAACCGGATTCTTAGATGTAAATCATGCATGCAAATGTGAACTTTCACTTTCAAATGATTTTTTTTTTTCGGTCGTAAACGACTTTCGGCCTGATATGCATTTCCGACCGGAATCAGAAAACGAAAAAAAAATTTTTTTGTTTGTTTATAGATTTCTCTTGTGTAAAAGTAAAATAAATTACTAACTCAATGCGTAAAGTGCGTGAACAGATATGATTCGTATTTAAAGCTGCATATTTGACTGCGTAACATTACTACGAACTAAAGCATTACACCAATGTCGCATACGCCTGATGTAAGAACATATTTGAAATCTCAACCTGCATGTTGTTTCATGCAGGCGGCTCGTGTCGCAGCGGTCGCCGGTCTCCGCAGACGTCTCCCGCGCCCGAAGCGGCCGCGCTACGGCGACGTTCGCACGACGACGCGGCCTCACCTCGACATGCGAGGCATAAGCGTGCTTCTGCTAACACATCGTCACTTACTGTAAGTTCAAAATTATATTAGTATCTTCTATTATTATTGTTTTAAAGTTGAAAATAATGTTAAAAATATTCTATGGTACGGTTTATGGCAATATTCAGTCTCCATCCTGATTTCTGAAAAATTCCTTAAGGATAAATCCAATGACACTTTACCCGACCTGCACCCTAATTGCGTAACACACAATCAATCGTAATCTGCATCATTTTGAAGCAATATGCTTCAAAATGATGCAGATTACGATTGATGAGATACGCTAATCCATTGCTTCATAAGTTCGAAAAACTTGTCTGCTCAACACGTAAATAACGCAATGAATGTTGTTGAACTGTCAAAATGAAACCTATTCCGATTGATTGTGTGTTACGCAATTAGGGTGCAGGATG
The DNA here is from genome assembly GCA_945859715.1 of Apamea sordens. Classification (NCBI taxonomy): domain Eukaryota; kingdom Metazoa; phylum Arthropoda; class Insecta; order Lepidoptera; family Noctuidae; genus Apamea; species Apamea sordens. The sequence continues at coordinate 11,265,005 of OX243994.1, read as the reverse complement.
TATTCTGTTGTTTAACTGTTTTACGTATAAAAAACCCTTAACACGTCAATCATATTTTAAAAACTATAAGTAGGATGTAAATAGAATTAAAAACACTAAACAAACTCGGAGGTCAGTCTCTTTTAAAGTCCAGACATAATCTTAGTCGAGCATTATGAGGATGCAGATTAGTGTCCGAGGTGGTATTTTGAGAAAAGAACCACACAGATTTGAGTGAACCTGTCCAGTCAGTGGAGATCGAACCCATGACCCATTCTAGCTAGTCGTGCTTGCGACCACAAAACGAAGGCAGAAACGAGGCACACAGTTGAAGTTGAAGTTTTGATGTTACTAAAATTTGTATTATTTTGTCATATCCAGGAGGACCTTATCCGCATGATGGACGCAGAGCTAGGCGAGGGCGGGCGAGGCGCGGCCGGCTCGGGGGCGGGGCCCGGCCCGGCGGCGGGGCCCGGCCTGGTGGCGGGGCCCGGCCTGGCAGCGGGGCCCGGCCTGGCAGCGGGGCCCGGCCTGGCAGCGGGGCCCGGGCTGGCGGCGGGGCCCGGCGCCGCCCCCGGCGCGGCGCCCCTGCCGCTGCCGGACGCCGGCGCGCTCGACTGGGCCGCGCTAGTCCATACTGCCACGCGAGCTATGCTGCAGGTATACACACAAGATAAATAATAGATTATGCCATGTTACGAATATAAGTCTGTCAGCGATGTGGTATTAGGAGGGGTAATGAGGAAAGTTTTGGATATGAATGTGGTTGGCTAGAGAAACGAAGGATATAATGTGTGAAAAATGATATGGCTAGAAGGGTGTGACTAACGAGATGACGACTGCTACAGAAGTTTGAAAAAAAACAGACATGTTGCGCCGAACCCAAATAAATTGGGACAAGGACAAGAGAACAATGATGAGCGAGGTGGTAGTGGGCCTAACTACTAACACTTCGCCGTTGTGCAAATGGAATGGCGATGCGCCTTTTTCAGCAGCAGCTCCGCGCAGCAAGTGTCTTGAGACTTCTCGTTAGTGTAGTCACCCTTCATGGCGTGATACTCGTATACAAAAGCTGTACAAAATTGTGTTTTTGTAGAGAATATGACTTTCGTGACGTTCTAAAGGGTCTTCCAATAGGGACTTCCTAACTTTGAAAGTTGATAGCGACCATATTATTGAAGCTACATCTGTCAAATTGGCTGTCATTTATTCAGTCTGTTTTGTCAAATCACCATGGATGGATATAGCGTTCAACAATACGTGCAAATGATAATGTAATGGTATGGCTAGTATCTACAATAAAATTGTTGTATCAAAGTGGGTGTTCTGTTCGGGCAGCGTTCCGCGCACTTCTTCCATTTTACGGTCACCATAATCGTCCTACCGAGAGGACTGTTCGCAGTGTGGTGGATAAATAACAAAATTAAAATGAATTATTAAATCACTGGTGATGATACCAATCCACATGAGATCCAAGAGCGTCCAATGCATCCCGAAAGCGTCACTATTTGGTGTGGATTTTGGGCTGGCGGCGTCATCGGTCCATATTTCATTGAGAACGACGTTGGCCAGGCCATCGCCGTCAAAGGCGAGCGCTACAGGTCGATGATTACAAACTTTTATGGCCAGAATTGGATGATATGGACACCAACGACATGTGGTTTCAACAGGACGGCACTACGTGCCATACAACTCATGCCACATTGGACATTCTGCACGAGCGATTTGAGAGCATGGTCATCTCACGTGGAGGTAATGTGAACTGGCCACCGAGATCGTGCGATTTGACCCCATTACTCTTTTTCTTGTGGGGTTTTCTTTAGTTGCGATAGTTTAGTCTATACGAATAAGCCACAAACTACAGCGGCCCTCAAAGCCAACATAACCCATGCCATCGGTCAAATTCAGCTTGATTTGTGCGCTAGAGTCATGGAAAATTGGACATTTCGGATGCGCGCCACCCAGCGAAGCCGCGACGGACATTTGAACAATGTCATATTCCATAAATAATGGCATCGATAGGCCTTTCAAACAAATAAAAAAAATTCATGATATCTCACACACACTTTGTTTTATTTAAATTTAAAGATAGGAAGCGCTTACTGAAAGACCCTTTATTTTTCGAGAATATTACAATATTATACACTACTGAGCGGTGCCCGGCTGTAGATATAAAATTCAGACTTTAAAAAGAAATCGTTCGTTATACCGTTACGTTTTAAAAAACCGTTTTTTTTTTTCTAAATGTTACTCTACATTTCTGTTAAATCTCCATGTGCTATATTAACGGCCGCGTAACGTATGTGTTGTGTTATCAATTTAAAATGTTTAATTATAACCTCCTTTATCTTGACATAGATCTGCGAGGAACACCAGTACCCGTCAATGGACAACACCGACCCCTCATTAGAAACGCTAGCGAACGAACCCACCAACGACTCTTGGAATGACGTCACTGTTGTAAGCTATTTTATTTATTCCTTCTCATTTGGTGTTTTTTTGTTAGTGGCTTGCTGTGTAAAAAAATCATGAAATATGCGAAGTTGCGAACCTCGCTCAGTTTGGTTCTGACTTGTCCCATACGCCCCACGTGACACATTGTGTGCTAAAAGAAAATAATTTTCAAAGAAAAGGACATTGCCCAGAATCAGTACCGCTATAAAGCAATAGAGTATGGCCATAAAAATATACTCATAAATTATAAAATATTTTTTTAACATGTCCGAGTTTACTTAATCGAAATCGTATGTGGGGTTAATAATTTGTATTTAATTAGTTATTTAATCGATTTTATTACATCTTTAAATGGCGTATTTAAGTAAAAGCAGTGTTGCCAATTTTAAGAACCTCCCCATAATCGGTCTTAACGGATAGTAACTTCTGAGTTGAACTGCACGATTACTGATAAATGCGTGCACTGACTGGACAGCCGATGTAATCTTTAAAATTCACATCGTGAAATTTATATGAAGTGACCTGCTAGTGAACTGTCATCCCATCCGATGCTAGGGATTGACATTATTGGCAGCTCACTTCACCTAAGTTTTCACGGTGAGATGTTTTACACTACAGAATAGCACTACAGGTCTACTCAATCTGTGGTTTTTTTTTTCTTGTAAAAGTGTTTCTACAGACGCCAGCAGGTCAAGCTACCCGAAACAGTCAAATTTTCCCCATCAACCTTTAACCTTAATGCTTTAGCAATAAAGTTGAAAATCTAATAAAGATATTTGACAGATTATGTAGTAAAGCTTGATGTGCTGGCGTCTGTATAAACCTCCTTACAGATTTAAATAATTTTTCCTCGTTATTAATGTTTTTAATTAACATCTTTAAAATAATATTAAATTAAATCCATTTATTAAAATTAAGCACAAAAGAGACCCCCAAAAACGCCCGCCCTTCACCACACTTTTGATTTTGAATAATTTGTTTGTCCATACTTTTTAGTATAGTTATGTTACTTTACTAATGAAAATTCTTTCTTTAGTTAAAAAATCACCTATGGTCAGGGTGATTAAGATTAACTGCTGTTAACACTATCACGAGTAATGTGATAGGTGAACTACCAAAATTGTCACTCACTGTCAATTGGTCAAACAAAGCATCTCGTGTCGGCCGACCAGTACTCCACAGCGAACTTTGTTTTTACTTATGTATCGATAGTTGTTGAGTGGTGATAAATCACTTATCATTGCGTTGACATCGTGTCCAGTTGAATCTTCAGATTCCTGCACGGCCAAGTACTCTTTTGAAGACCTTTGTACTGTTTCTATGCACCAGCATAGAAACAGTACAAAGGTGTGTGGATTGTGAAGAACGTTTTTACGACTACGATCCGTGTCCTCTGTGCAGTAAATCACCAACGATTTCGTTAAAAATATCACGCTGTGTGAGCTGTGTCTACCCCGTCGTCAAGTCGGGGAGGCAATGGACGTAATGGAAGTCTTTCAGCAGTTTAACTATATGTTCAAGATATACATTTAAATCCATCATGATGAGAAAAGTGGTGATGTGTGTTGTCCCACTCACTAGCGAACTATTCCAAGAAAGACTGAAGCTGTGCGGGACAGTGCTTCCTTACCCAAACCATTCGTTCCACCCACTAAAGAGCTCCTACCTGGACATGAGTTACCTTGGGTAACCTCCGGACCCCGGTTGGTCGAAGCAAGGAAAACCTGTTCGGGTGGAGATTCATAGACGACTCGGCCTGGAGTATAAATGTGGTGCTGTTCCACAAACGATAGGACACTTAATATCATGTCCTGCGTGTCCTGTCAGCTGCACGGTACTGGAACTGATGGACGCTGAAGATGACGCTAAACCAGTAGCTGAATTCTGGGCCGAGTCCATTTAAATTGCTATCGACACGCTAAGAAGAAGATGATGTGATAATAACCATCAGTTATACTTTTCTTAATTTGATTTTGTTTGTGGCTTTTGCCTGTCTGTGACAATAATGTATTTTTTCTATTATACTAATGCTAAGATCAATGGCGCTGATTCCCTTGTTTACAGACTAAACTAAATTTAAGTTCAGTGCATCTTTTTCTTCCTATTTCATTAAGAAAATGACAGAAGATAAATATTAGTTTAGTCCTGTCAAATTAGTCAGCGCCTGACGTAAATTTACGTATTTTTAGTCGCCATGTTTTTAATCAAGTCTCAACTGTCTGTGGAGTATCTTAACTTGACAGCACTAAACTAATATTTATCTTCTGTCCTTTTCTTATTAAAATAGAACTGCACTGCACTTAAATTTTGTTTAGTTTGTGAACAAGGGAATCGGTGTCAATATCTCTTTATTCACTTTTAGATGTCAGTTGTATTACGGACATCGTAAGAACGGAAAGTACGAAATTGAACTAGCAAACGACATTGAGGATGACTGGCCATTGGTACTGGGAATGAACGAGTATTTAATAGGGGAAGATTTAAGTCACGACATGTCAGCAGTGAGGTGTACTACGCTTACATTTTAGTTTGTGTGGGTAATCGGACAGTGGGAAGCTGTGCTCACGTTATGGACATTTTGTGGTATCTTAGTTGGGCTTGATTTAGGTCTGTTAAGCCGCTGCCTCCGTTTTAGACATATTTTATGAATATGATAATATGGACCAATACAAAACTGAACAGAAAAACAAAAAACCCTACAAAATAAATGGATAATTTTTATTTCCTATGAAAGTACGATATCACCCCTCTTTTATACATTTATTTATTTATCCTCACACTGGAACGCCATACGGCAATTACACCAATGGAGCAAAAAATCTCTTCATGTGCTGCTTTCGATCCATCCTGTGCGCGGTGGACATCGAACGAGTGGCGATAGATCAGGCACGCTCACGCAGCGTGCAAGTGCAGCATTTCTCCATAGCCCATCACTCAAAATTTATATCCAATTTATGGTATCATACAAAAATTTTTGATGCGCAACAGCTGTCAGTACAAAAATGGGCATTCTCTTTTGCCGAATTTTACATTCTGGTATTGCAAATCTTGTAGTAATAAAACGACCGAAGTTAACCTCTCAGGCACCAGAAGTCCCTCCAAGTGCACTAGCAGTGAGCAGCACGACGTCGCCGACAGCTGTGGGCGCGGCGTGCGCGTGCGGGCTGGGCGCGCGCCTGGCCGCGCTGGAGAGCGACGCGGCCGCCTCGCTGCGGCAGCGCCACCAGCTGGAGGAGGAGGTGAGGCATACTGTGCTCTATAATTATCATCATCGTTCTCTTGCCGTTATCCCAATGTATTTAGGGTCAGCGCAATTTGTCTTCTATATTATTCGTCATCCCCTTTTCTCGCCTTATCATCGTTTCCTCCCCTACTCTTAAAGCTATCCACATTCATACTCAAAACATTCCTTACGACATTCCGTACCCTCAAGTAGGAAAATGCATATAATAAGACGGCGGGTCGCTAGTAAAGCGACCCGCCGGTGCTCCACGCGGTTTTAACCTTTTAAGCGTTAATATCAATTGCCGTGCCCCTAGCGCGCGGCTACAAATCAATAAAAAATTTAATAATAGTTTTAGTTGTACCACGAAGTTATAGTTCTAATAGGACGAAAATAGAACGAAAAATTCATGCATGTTCTCTGTCGCAGAAATACCGACACGAGCGGTAGGGGCACGGAAATATGTGTTGCATAAATGCGACACAAGCGATTAAAAGGTTAAGAATGGAAAAAACATGAAGATTTCTTCATTAGACGGAATGAAATTGAAAACTTGCGCCAAATCGAAATAGGTGGTGCAGTATAAGATACATAATCATTATAAATTGTCCTATAAATTCTTGAAAAAATCGTTTAATTATCGTCTTATATAGTGCAAACTCAGTTTATTGCCTTCAAGTAGACAGGAATAATCGTCGTACAAGAAATAAAAAAAAAATATTATCTTTAATATTCTTATTAACAAATAAGAATATTAAAATATCAATTTTAACGCGCGCCCGATAAGCAATTCATTCATCGCAGAGTTCACAACGTGAAGCAAGTTGGCAACGCGTTGAACTGGCGGTATTTACCTAATTTTGACCGTTCCTACGAAAAAAACTTGAGAGGTGTCAAGGGACACCCGGATGGAACGAAGTTCAAAGAGAGAGAGAGAGAGACAGACAGAGAAACACGCGCACGCCGCACGGCTTACAACTATAGCAAAAAGTGTCGTTCCAACTTTTGGTCTTAATTTTTTCCGTCTAGCCCCCTTTCGCAACGCGCGTTAGGGAACTTCGTTACAAAAAGAGCGCGCGACGACGTTGCCAAATCGCTCGCCTACGCGCACGTATATGCATCTCTTTCCTTAATGACATGCTCTAAATTCACTTTATAACAGGTTGAATTAATATTTTAATTTGGCGCACCTATTCAATTTCAGAAAAACAGGCTTCATGGCACATCACGCCTGTTTTTCCTTGAAGGATTGGGCAGGGGTCTAACTATAGACATATTACACCCACCCAAATTTCGCCAGCTATGTTTCAGTCCCATGTTATAGTTGGCGAGCCGATTGCCATCAATCGGACACAAATCCAGACTCCAGGCTGCTACTGACAATATCCTACTGATGGATAAACCTAATAGCACTGCCCGAGGAATCGAACCCAAGCCCTCATGCTCATCAGTAGCGCTTGTGACCACTAGAATAACGAGGCAGTTCTTTATTATGTCTTAGTTAAATATTAATGTATAATGCACTGGAATAAACTTAAAATGACGTTGAAAACTGCATCAAATAAATCCGTTGTGTTGACATAACACAACCAGTTACGATACTTCAGGGCCCCAAGTCTGCTATTTTTATAATTTCGTCATTCCAACACGATCCCATTGTCATTTTGCTTAAAGTTCGTAATCTGCTAAATTCTTAATGGCGATCATTGGTCGGTCAATGGTCTCGTAATAGAATTGTGACATAATGACATTGTCGTATTGCCTTTATTATAAAACCCTTAGTAGAAATGATTTTCGAAAAACGACCACTACTTTATTTATGCCAGTTTTCTTATATATTTTTAAATATTATTTATTAGTGTTTTATACAAAGTCAAGTGTTTTATGTCAAATGTTGATATGGTTAGAAAGGGGGTGACTACCGAGATGGCGAGTAATAGAGAAGTATGGAAGAAAAAGACATGTTGCGCCGACCCCTAATAAATTGGGATAATGGCAGGAGAATGATGATGATGAAGTGTTTTATGTAAGTCAGTCATTCATCTATCATTATGTACGAGATTACCATTCTATGCCATTTCTTTCAATGGAGTGTCAGTGGTTGACCACTGGAAAGTCATAATGACGCCATTATATTAGTAGATTACCAAACTTGTCAAAATCAACAATTATGAAATCAATGATAGACCATTCTGACACTATTGTAATAGCAGACTTGAGGCCCAGATAAAAATTATCTGACGATTGGAAAACTACAAAAACGACCAGACGATCACCACGATAATTGCGTAACACATTATCAATCTTAATCTGAATCATTTTGAAAGATATTGCTAATCCATCTATCTATCTTCTTCTTCTTCTATATATATAAAATTCAAAGTCCCGACTGACTGATAGATCAACGCACATCCTAAACCGCTGGTCCTAGAGACATGAAATTTGGAGGGTGTGTTCTTCGTGAAGAGTAGGCATCCACTAAGAAAGGATTTTTCGAAATTCCACCCCTAAGAGGGTGAAAAGGGGGGGAATTCGTTTGTATGAAAAATCTTATTCCTTGAGTTAATAAACTTGAAACTTGGCACGAATACTTATCTAAATAAATTATGAAGATTGACAGTTTTTTTTTTCTTCTAAACTACCCCATAATAAGGGATTGGGGGGTTTCAAAGTTTGCATGGAAGAATTTTAGCGCGTAGTCCGATTTACTCGAAACTCAGTATTTATACCTAATATTGAAAGTAAAGAATAATGTGTGTCAAGGTTTTTTGAAAATCTACCCCTGACGGGCTGAAATGGGGTAGTCAATTTTTCAGGGGAGGATTTTACTGTATGGCTTGATTAACTCGAAAATTAGTATAAATAATCTTTGAGTCAAGTTATGAATACATCCCAAACGATTTTTTTTTTAATTCCATCCCTGTGGGGGTGAAAAGCGGAGATACAGTTTATATGAAAAATCTTCTTCATTAGGTTAATAAACTTGTAACTTTTCAAGAATACTCGCCTAAGTAAGTAATAAAGTTTATCATTATAAGTTTTTCAAAACTACCCCTCAAAGGGGGATATAGGGGTGTTAAGTTTGTGTGGAAGAAATTGAATGCGCGGTTCGAGTAACTCGAAACTCAGTATTGATACTTTTGACAGAAAATAATTAATAATAAGTATGTAAAGTTGTCGAAAATTTACCACTGACGGGACAAAAAGGGGTAATTCAGTTTTAAAGGGCAGGATTTGAACTTGAAAGTGTATGTGACATTTTTACGCCTAAACCACTGAACTTCTGATTTGGCATAGAGATAGATGGCATCCTGGGGAAGCACATATATTTTATCCGGTTAGCACGTTCCCGTGGGATAATTTCCGACATGCACGCGGGCGAAGCCGCGGGCAGAATCTAGTTGCTTCATTATGTTCGAAAAATGTGTCTGCGGAACAACGTAAATATCGAAATGAATATTGTTGAACGGTCAAAACGAAACCCATTGCTGCTGATAGTGTGTTACGCAATTACCCCGCGGATTAAATGTACCTACCTGCTTGAAGTTCGTCAAATTGACCCGCGCTCCAATCAACAACGAAACGTGTACTTAGTAGAAAAACCCGTAATAATTCCTTATCATCAAACATTCGTATTTAGTTTGATAAAAATACAAGTAAACAGGAAAATACTAATCACTTCCTGCCCGACGCTAGGTACTTATTTATAATAACTGACACGTGATTTCAATCGAACCTGTAGCTTTCAGAGTTAGTCCTGCTTGCACGGTGCACCACTAGTCATTAAATACTTTTAGCGCTAAAACAATTTAAAACTTGGTTCAGCAGTGCGATTCTGTAACCATCTCACCGTGAAAACTTAGGTGAAGTGAGCGTGGAGTGAGCTGTCATTCCAAATAATGCTAGGGATTGACACTACTGACAACTCACATCAAGCTCACTTCACTTGAGTTTTCACGGTGAGATTTTTACAGAATCGACCGGCTGTTTCTGTAAATCGTTCGAAGATTATAGAGACAGAATTTTGTTTTACAATGTTTATAACTAAACGCATTTAGTGATTTGTGTTACAGGTGGGCCTTAATATTTTATTGATCTTAGAATATAATTGATATAGTGCACCCATGGAGCTTTAATACATCTGGAGTACTTACTGTCTTTTAAATTGTAAATAGAAATAATCTTTAAACATTAGCAAAACCAAAGCCATCCACATTCATACTCAAAACTTTCCTTACGACATACTGTACTCTCGAATAGGAAAATGAATATAATAAGAATCACTAAATAGCGACCCGCCGCTGCTCCACACGGTTTTACGGGCAAAAACATGAAGATTTCTTCATTATATAAAGAAAAATCAAATCAAAGTTTGTAGAACTAATCTTTAATGACGACACGGTTGGCGCAGTGGTTAAGCGATTGACTGCTGCGCTGCGTGTCGCGGGTTCGATTCCCGCACGGAACAAATATTTGTATGACCTACATGTATTTGTTCCGCGTCTGGGTGTTTTTCTATCTATAATATGTATGTATTTACAAAAAAAAAAATGTATATAAGTAGTTTATCAGCCATCTTGTTACCATAACACAAGCATTAGGTTGCTTAGCTTGGGACTAGATGGCGCTGTGTGAAATGTCCAGGGATATTATTATTATTATTATTATTTAAACATTTGCAATACAGTTTCTTTTGCATTAATAATGGACGTACGGAAAGAATAATCTTTAAAAGGAGAACACCGTTCTGTACCTCTAGCAGAATCTGGCACTGTTCATTGTACTGACCTAGTAGTAACTATTCCCTGTAATTTGTGAAGGTATAGTACGGTAAGGTAAAAATTAGGAAATGGAAATGGTCTATTTACGACTGTCAAAGTAAACATTGACGCAAGTAATGATTAGTCTAAATTGATTATTTACTTTTAGGCTTTGTTTAAATATTTAAAAACGTTAATCGGTTGAAGAACACAATAGACGTTTTATTTTTATTACGTCTAAAGGTGTTTAGTGTCCGCAAAGTATTGATGACTATTGAATGTTTTAATATTCCGTCGGGAATAATTAATTAAGTTTTTCCAGTAAATGTCAATCACCTTATTAGAAAAGGACACACTTCAGTTTTCTCTGTGAAGACCGACTTCGGTGCTGGTTAACATTCATATTAATTCCATGAACACACTCCTTGCCGTCCGGGGTCAAAATACGTGGGAGAGTATAGAGTTTATGAAATCTTGTACTAAATATTCACCGTCCTGACCACGACTACCATTGGTTTTGGGGTTTATTTGTGGTCACATTTTGTTGATACACATCATAGTACGTAAGACTAGACCACTCCAATATGTCAATCTTCAGATGTACCTGATTAAATCATATTTAGTATTTTCGTCACTAAATGATAAGGCTGGATTAAGATAAATATGTCTGGCTTAACTAATTATCTTTGATTTAATAGGTCCGTCGGCTACGACGACACAACGCGCGGCTACGCGAGGAGTCTGCAAGGGCAGTGTGGCAGCTAAGGCACTTCACACAGTGGCTCAAGAGGACCGTCGACCGCCAGTGAGGCAAGCCTTTGTTTTGACTGTCCAACGTGACTTACGAAAATCCTGGTATTTTCACAATTTTACTGTATGAGCAATAGAACTTGAACTTTTACAAGTTCGTATTTAATAGGGAGATTGAAAATGAAACATTCAAGCGTTTAACGATTACTTGTTTTAATGTAAAGATGGCAGTTCAGATATCAAGATTCTTGCACTCCTTCATACTTTGTTAAGACCGTACGAGATTCCAATAAGGATAAGAAATCAGCTAACAATATTTTTACTAACGAATGTGTCTATTGATAGACCCGGATACTAAACGTGATGTCCTTTTTTGTTATCATTGATTTTCTAATCATACATTGTACAGATAGTACTGCTACTGGAAAAACTCAAAAAGACTTGATTGACGTTTTTGTTATATGTTAGTAATTGCAGGAAGTTGACCTATTGTTCGACAAAACATACGTTTTATTTATTTGTACCTGGTTTTTACAAAAAGTAGATAATTATAATGAATTACTACTAGGTACACTATCTATACAAATTACATTGCGATAAATTTTTCAATTGCATTTATATCTGATCAACAATGTAATAAACTGTCCAATACTTTGAAATCTTATAACCTTATAATCTTAATGGGTGAAATTATTGCTGCTACTCAATACCCGTAAACCATTTATTCAATTAATTAATATTAAATAAAAAACACGAATGTAGCATTGAAATGTTAGGTAGCTATAGCCTTACATTTGTTACAGAAAATGAAAAAAAAAAACAAAGTTCAATTATAAAATAATTCTTATGAAAATATATACATAGAAGTAAATAGTATATCAATTACATTGTTGAAACGTGCGCTGTCTTATGAATTTCGTGCCTTTTCTGTGCTTCTCGTGAAGCGTTTGTTTTGGCGTAATTTTACGTAATATGTTGGTACTAGTATGTATTCGTAGATTAATTTGTTATTAGCTTATATATTATGGTATTAATGGTTGACGTTATTGTCTCAATTAAATTGACATATTTAGATACAATTGTTATAAGTCTCGTTTTACTATAACTATCTGTATACATCAGACATTACAAACGTTTTATGGGTAATATATATTATTTATTATTATGTTTATTGAATACAATATTGATACTACGTAGGCTTTAATTTATTTATCGATTACAGTTATCTAGATTAGTATTACGAGATTACGGTTAGTTATAAAATGAACCGAAGTTGTAAGTGAACACCAATTAGCTTAAGAATTTGTAATCAAATCAAATAAATTGTGGGCTTTTATATTTTTGATCAACTTTTCAAACGAATGCATTGAGTTGCACATTTTGGTTACACATTTGATAAGTGTGTTAAGAACGAATATTACAGCACACCATCATATTTGATATGATTAATCTTGTGACGTAAGTTATACTAGTTGTTTAGCATGTAATCCTAATTATAAACAGACTTGAAACCTGCCAAATATTAATACAATAAGAGAAATAATGCGTTAGCACAAATAGTACTCGTTTAAAATATGATTAAACATATACATAGAATGTTATACGCAAGTTGAACATAGTTCATAGTAGATACATCTCATGAAATTGTTGGAACTGTGTTTATGGTAACTTATTCGACGTCTGTTGCAGCTATGTACTCGAGTTGTATACGTAAGGACCCAACGTAAATCAAAACACCGACCTGTAAATCGGACAATCTGGTAGCTTTTACAATAATGTTTGTCTTCGTTGTACTTTGTTTGTGTAAATATGAGTCTCATTAATTAGATGTAATCACCAACAAAGCTTTATTAGTTTAGGTTATCGTAGGCGTTAATTTTATTCATAACGGAAGAGACTTAATAGCGTATTGTGAACCTTTGTTCTCTATATAAACTCAGGAAATGCGTATAATATTAAATAAACCCAATTGAAACTTTTATGAAACTGAATCATACAAACAATCATCAGTGGAGTTACCTTCGTTTCAATTTATGCCAATGTTACAACGGAAATCTTTACATGTGCCTACTCTTTATAGACAGAAAGTAAGCAGTGAGATTCCCGATTTGTTTTAGGTAACAACTTGTTAAATTCCGTCGATCAAGAATATTCTTGATCGATGATAAACACACATAATTATTATTATAATTAAAAACCTGTCACATAATTATGGGAAACACCCTACAACGTATTGTTAGAAACTACGAAAAAACAAACGAAATATTGGTGCACTTATGTCAGTCTTCCGTATGTATTACAACGATTATGCGTAAAAAGTTACTAAAATTATGTATTTATATAATGTGCAACTACCGAATTGTTGCGCTTTCAGCATGCTTTTATATGAACCAGATTAATTATAAATAAAAGAATACTTATTTAATTTTGGTTTTGACTTACGGAACGCGGAATTTTAAACGGTATTGAGATGTGTTACCTAGTCTTTTGACGAAGGTTACATTTTGGAGAAAGATTTAGTAACTGAAATTATACTAGGATTGTATTTTGTATTGCATAAAATTGATATAGGTACACAAATGTGATGACACCATATAAATTATTTTTTATGTTAAATCAAGGGCTCGGAAAGTCTGCTCAGAGGAAATAAGAAATTGGGTATTAGAATGCATTTTTACTTTAGGAATCAAAATTACCAAAAGTGAGTTAAATATGCAAGTAGTATTATTCAGCCAAATAAAATTGTTTCCATGAGTTGTTAACTTTCCATGTCGATGATTTAGAGCCACATGCAGAGTATACAGAGTTTATCGACAATCTACAAATATTTTTGTTGTCTTCGTCAATTATTCTGAATATTCCTGCCTGAATTTTAATCTGTGGTTTGACGTAGTTACTGTTGAGTTTTGATACTACTTTTATTTTTTGTACGTACACTTAGTCGTAACGTATTTTAACATAAATTATTTTATATAAGACAGACGATGAAATTGTACATACTGTAATTAGTAAATGGTATCAGTAAAACCAAAATGATCTGTTCCACCTACTTTTAAAAGCTTTTAAAATCGAGCGACAAAGCAAGTTCTGATTGTGCTAGATACCATTTCCTAGTTCGTTGCATAGGTACGTACCTAATCAGTGTTCGAAGATGAATTTTTTATAAGTTTTTTCCCACCAGTCACGTTTAAGGTATAACAGAGTTATTTTTACTTTTGTCATCACATAAAGGCTTGCGCAGACTTTGTCGAATTGATACTTAAGTATACCCACAAGAAGGCAAAGTTCCATATTAAACATTTAATTAAATCATTCAAATGTCACAAAATCTGAGCAATTCCTTATGTCGCGATGCCATTAGGCATTATGCCTAATGTTTACTGTGAATAAGTAAGTAACCAAAGCGATTACATTTAACCTCCATATTTTTTTAATTTGGATTGTTTCCTCGTAACAGCTTATAGGTTCAATTATTTAGAGATATTATTTCCCTTATATAATTTGTACGTATTCTAAAGGACATTCCAATAAAACTTATACATACCAGAAGTTTGTTTTATTCACCGCCTAAATCTCCTCATAGGTTTCAATCATCTGCTAACTTTATTCGAGGAATAATTTTGAAATGACAGTTATTTCACACTAAGGGCTGATTTTTCCAACGCCAGATAGGTAACTATCGGAGGAATAATTTTGAAATTTTGACAGTTATTTTATACAAAAACTGTCAAATGTCAATTTATATTCCTCGAATAAAAGTTACCTGGCGATGGAAAAATCAGTCCTAAGTAGGGTGGGTAAACAAACAACTATCTGCCTGCAGGGCAGAGGCTGCCTTT